>OX419202.1:1391960-2783921 GCA_948465475.1 Thalpophila matura | reverse complement strand
ATATGTTTATAAGTTTCATTTTAGGGGAAAGGTGCATAACTTTGGACACTTCCACAGTAAAACTTGTTCTGTCTGTCTATTATGTTATCTTTAGCAATGTCTCTTCCAAATAAGTCAGTTTTAGCAATAAGTCTTCAGCAAATATTTTATTTGCATAAATTTCCATTGTAAATACAAACTTTCTCGGAATATACCATTACATTAATGACTAGACGGAGTTCCAATTCACTTTTTCAGTTTCGTAAGCCATGCATGCGAAATTGCGGGCAAAAATTCTCAACTCCATTTCCCCAGTACAATTCTTTTAACAGGCATGCTCGAAGGCGTTGTTTTATAGCTCATATGTTTGATAAACAATGAAAATCATTCATTCACAAGGAATGTCCCAATTCGATTTTACCCAATCCCTGGTTGTATTACGTGTAATTAAAATAATTGCACGTAAACAACTCGTTTGGTACTTCAACTGCATTATTTATCACGTCATTATATTATTCAGTTACCCAACCAACTAATGATGTATATTTTATATACTGTTACAAAACAAGTCTATTGGGTTCTCAGCTCACAACGGTTCGCGAATTCCTTTCCAAGAGAAGTGAAAGCCGACCAAATAATATGCTTATCAGAGTGGAACGCTTTTCGTCATGTACTTCATTGACAAAACGCCTAGCACAGTTCTCTCGAAGATGCAATGAATGAATATTATTATTGAATAAAGCTAATTTTAAAATGATTTATTTTTGCACTACCACCCGGTCAACCGCTCTCTCCCAAAGACGCGTACGGAATGAGGTCGGCGCGTTCCAATTTTAAATTTTGATTGTCAGTAAGAGTTAGTGATACCTAGAACTTTCACTGTCATTTTTTGCTCTTTATCTGACCGAGCCTAGACATTCATTGTACGGTCTAATACTTCCGGGTCTAGTTCCGGCTGGGCTTCAATTTCGAATTCGTTGGGCTTCAAAATGTTACATTACTATCTAAACGAGTTCCAAAAGTTGAGTTACTCTTGCTTAGCTTATCTGTATTATTGCGTTTGGAAATTGTAATCTCAGTTTCATCTTGATCAAGTTTGTTACACAAGTGGAGTTGATCTAACTTTTTCCTTAAAAAAGCATTAGTGAATTTTCCTTAGCATTTATTGACAACTACATCCGCTAGTCTAGTTTTATGTGTAGCTATTGTTTTTATTTATATTGATCTTGAAGTGTTCGACAACATCCAGCCCAAACACCTCAGGTCTTTCGCCCATCGTCCCGAATTTCTCCCATCAAAAGAACTTGCTTATTGGCCGCAAACGGTAACCCAAATGACACATTCGCGGTCCTGTTATTACTCCGGTATCGCATCGGACCAATTATAAATAGAGACTGATAAGTTCCGTTACTCGTGCGTCCTCCATCCCTTTCGCACTCCCACAAAAACCTCCATTATAAGAAAGAGATAGAAATACAAACGAACCTGTCTCGGTGGATTCGCGTGCCACGGCTCGGGTTTCCCCGTATCACGAACCCACTTTCCTTCGACGACATGCGAATTGATCATTTCTTGATATTGAATCTTAATTTCTTCGATTTAAAGTTCAAAATCTTTTGGTGGTACTTCAAAGGGTGTAAATGAAACCCTCGTTGTCTTGACATTGCCAATTTACGATACTACCGCCCTTTCTTGAGAGAAAGAAATCGTCTCTGAAATCCGGTTTGTTTCATGGATTAAAAGTACCTACTTTTACCAAAAACTATAATTTATGTTTAAATCAATAAGTAAAAAAAGTTAATATAATTAGTAAATAAGTAGTAAATATATAATTAGTATATTTTAAGCTATTGTGCACTTATCTCTATTCTCATGCTCTCAAATCTCTCTATCACTCGTAAGGTTTGCTGTAAGAAAACTCAATGTTGAGTTAAGCTCGCCTTTGTACATAAAATCTCCATATAAAAGTTGTATTTAATATTTGTGTGTACAATAAAGAATATGAATATAAAAAAAGTAAATCCAATTTCCCCACGAAGTATCGCATTTTTTTGTTGCACTCTTGTCATTTATGATTCTCTAATACCGATGTGGTTTCAGTTTTTTATAATAAAACATCGCATAGAGTACGATCATTAATTTTAGCAAAATATTTACCGTGTCTATGCGTTCCTTCGACCCTTTCTTTCATCTTCATCTGTATCGCTACTGAATACTAATACAAGTTCGCTAGTGGATAATCTACTCGGAATATTTACTTCTGTATTGACATCCAATAGATTACGTTTTATTATTGAATGGCTGTCTTATCGTATGTTTATTGATATAATAATATTAATTACTTTGCAATCCAGACATTGGGTTTATTTAGTTTACAAGTCGATTCAAAATTTTAATCATCTCTTTCTGGGATTTTTGGATACTGTAAATATTTTATGATGCTACACAGAAATCTGTTTCTGGCTAGATTGCATGATATGTTTAAAAATTACCATAGTCAACAGCCAATGAACCATCAAGCGATAACGGGATCAACCGGTAATCATTAGTAAATCATTCATCAGTTTCTGTTCACTTGATGCTAGCTAAACTATTTATCCATCCGTGATGAACTTGGTAACAACAATCGCAGTACACTAAGGTCGAAACTATTCGTGTCGTACAGATCGCTATCGTTTCCGTCTCCGACTGATTTGAATTCAATGCGCCCTCCATTTGTTTATTGTTCATCGACATAATCTTGACCTGTGGCTTACGCATTCATTTCATAATTAATCACACCTTGAAATTATTCCTCTAAAATTTAATTTACACTTTTTATAACTTGGCGACCCATTTCTGACTTATTTACAAAATCGTCTGTATTAAGAGCAACGTGGATAAACGATGCTCTGGATACTCTGTCATCCGCTCGAAGGCGTAACATAGCGGTCCACCAACGTAACAAGAGTTTCACCGCTCTGTAACGGATGACACAAGCGGTTACGGTACCCGAGCCCGCGCGGTGGGGCGCATTCGACTTTCAAACTCACGCGCACGAAAGCCATTGCTCCAGCGCTCGGTGCACGTTCGGCTCGTCTTCGGCTAACATCGGATCTTTACTCCTCATAGATACCATGATATTAATCTTTATTCCATTTTTGCGACAACAGATTTTCCTTTGCTATCATTTCCATAATCCGAAAAGTATTAAACGCGGAAATGTTGACAATGAACACTGTTAGCGAAGGTGTCTAGAGTAGAGTCGCTATTCGCTTGTAATTCAAGCGTGGTACGCTCGTACCGTTAGCAGTGAAAGTGCTTGGGCAAAAGTGAAACGGATGGTTTAGAGTGGCGCAACTTGCTCGAGATTGGCGTAAAAAATCGCGATCGTGGAAATGTGAGAGGTTACAGCCGGTTGGATGATTGAGATTTTTTGTGCGAATTTTTTTAGCCCCTCTACCTTTCTTTCTCTAGTTATTCTAGAAGGTTCTACGTTCTGTTTGAATTCATTTAGAGAACTGAATTGTTTAGTAACTAGTCTTTAGCAATATCTCTGGCAATTTAAAGTATCCATTTCAAATTAAACTGTGCGTTGCATCCTCCTCACCTCATTAACTACAATAACAACAGGTATTCATTCCGATTCAGTCACTCCTTCTTCAATTCGATAACATCAAAGGTCACGCGAGCCCCTTTCCCACAAATTACCCGATATTGAACTTAAAAGTATTATGTCAATATAACGGTGTCGACTAACCTAATTTCACCTATTGATTGTGCACTACCAGTATGTGGCACGGATGTACGTGCGTTTCTTTTGAACTGCCACTCAGTTTTCTTTTCACGGCGAGTTAGGAAGTCTAGGAAGACAATATTATCAATGGTGTACCACCAAAAAGAATCAATGCTTTTGATTACTTATCCGTAAACTTAAATCTATCTTACCGGAGCGTTTGTTTTGATCGGAAGCAATTTCCGGATTTATTCATTCCCACAAACAGAACAAATCATTATGGAGTTGTGGATTTTTCACTCTACGCTTTCGAATCCTGGACTGGATGGGAAAGTAGGCCATTCCTGAAATCATCAAAACATTATAAAATACATCCCGGGGTTTCCTCTATAACAGAATGATTTTCTTTAACTTAATCACTATTAAATATTAATGTTATTCGAAGCTTGGCCTACTTTTCTTAAATGCTACCCTTTCCAAGCGTTGATTATTCTTTTGGGATAAAAACGTTTTATTATAGGGCATCTTATAGTTTAGCTCTTTCAGGAGCATGATACTATTTTCTATTTGCTATTCTTGTTAGGATTTATTATTAGAATGATTGATGGGAAAACTGGGGTATTAGGTATGCCGTGTGAACTCAGTTTTATTTGTAGTTAGAGGCTCGTAAAACTTCCTGGAACACTTCTTCGTCCATAATGGATTCATTTTGGAAGTCCGTTTGTTTTTTTTTTGGACCTGAAAAATCGTAGTTCATTTTTCCTTTTGTGATCGAGGTAGGCAATCTTTTTTTATTTATCTGTATTTTTAGATTAATACAAACATCATCTTTCTTTAAATTGCATAATATTTTGTAAATAAAAATGGCGCATTACCGGATTTTTGCAAAACTTGTTTTTTTTTTATATATTTTTGCTCATTATATCTCAACCATCATCATTCACTTTTGCATCCACTGCCATTAATGGCAATATAGTGCACTCGCCATTTTTATATTATTTATCAACAAAAACAGCCAATTTGCCCACCTAACCACTAAGTTGTAGCTCATCACAATACAGTCGAGATTTCTGCATTTGGACTCCGAAAGGAAAGCGTGTATTTATGCCTTATTTATGTACGTTAACCCCCCTATAGCTCGGCATATTTAATTTAAATAAAATGAAAGGATAAAACAATATGAATCATCTATAAGTCGAATGAGAGCACGGCGACAGTGAAGCACGCGTGCGTATCTAGGTTAGTTGGTCACAACCTCGCCGGCAGGGGCCTCAACGTTGGGTTAGGTTAATCTTGATTGTTGCTTACTTTGAATGGCAGGAGTGACCCATGGTCAGGTAACACCAGATTTGGCAAAAAATAAGTAAAATAAAAAACATATTTTTTGTTGAAAGTTTTTAGAAGTCACTGGCAATTTTGTTGATTTTGGTTTCTGAAGTAAGTAAATAAAGTTAACCCTCTGAAAGCGAAGGTTACAAAGGTAAAAAAAAAATGTTTTAATAGAAAAAATATTCTTGTAAGTCACGTTTATATTTTGTTATCCATTTCAATTTCTTCCATTAATCAATAGGCACTCCGTAGTCCGTACCCGTGACCTCTAAATATTTGTTTACTCACACAACCAATTAACTCTTAATTACCATAACTGTACAACATTTCCCTCCGTCCTTGGTCTTGTTTTTCTGAGTATTTTCAAGGAAATGTTAATTGACTAGGAAGGAAAAGTCTAAATATATTTTCCTAGTCCATTGAATAGAAAGGGCAACAAGCGAATATTTCTACCTATTAATGCTGCCTGAAGGTTTCTAGATGGCTTCTCTAATGAAGATAAAGAGTTTATCGTTGTTGCAGCTTTGTATGTATTTATTTGTGGACATTACAGGCGGTTAATTCATGTGGAATATAGGTATTTCCGTCGTGTTTCTCAGAAAGAGTGGATGCGAAATTTTTTTTTTTTGTTTTATTAGTTGAAGATCTTGAGGATTAAGCGATTAAAATCAAGATAATATAAATATATATATATATATATTTATATTATTTTGGTTATTTGCGAATCTATTAAATTAGACTCGGTTCAAGTTAAGGGCGCTCTCGGAATTTTGTCTCTTCTCTCGCTCGCACAGAACCATTATTAAGAATGTTGAATGAAAAGATGCATTTTTCAAAAATTTTATATGATAGTGAACTACAAAATAATATCAATTCGACCGCACGGTTGTCGCAGTGGCTGAGAGATTGGCTGCTGCGCAACGTGTCGCGGGTTCGATTCCCGCATTGCACATAGGTCTGGCTGTTTGTGTATGTGAAATTTGTGTTTGTAAATGCACCCACGATACAGGAGAAATCCTAGTGTGGGGCAACGTTTTATCAAAATAATAATAATAAATAAAAAAAAATTACACGTAAATAATTAAAACACATTTCTACTGTGATATCTAATAAACAAACTTAAAAAACAATTATGATCTGTTTTTGAGGATTGTTTAACTCATGTGTTTTTAATAATTAAATTTAAGTTTATAATATTATAATTAATATAATTTTGTAGTTCGCTATCAGATTACATTTTTCGAAAATGCGTGTTTTCATTTAAAATTCTTAAATATTTTAAGAATTTTAAATGAAAACACGCATTTGGTTCTGTGCGAGCGAGAGAGGTGCCGAATGCGAGAGCCCTCTTAAATAGATTTGTAATAAATCACAAAGTTTGAATTGAACTCATTTACGTCTCATATTTAAAAAACGGTCCAGTTAAAATGCAAGATAGAATTTAATATTTATGAAGTGTCTAAAAATAAAATGCTAATTTTCAGTCAGTCGCAACATCCAGTTAGCGAGAACCCGTTGTCGCTTGATATTATATTTTTAGAATCCTATGTTTGTGACAGCCCTATTCCAATACATGAGTTGCTTGACGTCAGTAGGGTAGTGCGCCTTTTGTTTCAAGCCAAACTTGTTTGCATACCTATTTAATACTAGATAATGTTCAATTAGGCAACCCTGTGCACGCTTGGATATGTGCGACAGAAGAATTAAAATGTCTTATAAATACGACAGACCAAGGTACTTGTAACATGTTATGTGAATGAATTATGTTTTATGTAGTAGACATAATGAATATTCTGTAAATTCTACTATTTCTTCAAACGCCTTGAATATTTAACATGCTTAGCATAATGTGTAATGACATTATTATATGGTACGTACCTTATGATTGGTTCTACGCATAAAACGCCATATTTACAGAAATTTATTCCAAAGCGGATAACAAAACATCGAGCGTCTAATATAAAATGTATTGTATCTTCCTTACATTATCTCTCTTTATTGCCAAAGTCGCCTTTATAAACCAAAAACGTTAAGCCTCCACTTTCAGTTGAAAATAAATCATTAACTTTGGATTAAAATCATGAACGCGACTAAAATGTAACATCGCGGCGCGGCGTTATCCTCGTGTTGTGTACATTGCAAATACGCCTTTAAGATGTAAAAAGTAACGTTGATAATTGATTGTTGTTAAAAGTGCCCCCCCGACGCACGAGGCCGCCCACAACGGGGTCAGTGGGCCACCGGTAAGTGTGCCTCGCGGATCCGACCGGTCGTCCAGCCCTGAACTTGGTCTGGGATTTGCTATGTTATGTCATATATATGACATAATGTGCAGCGGTCGATTTGTGAAGTGCGGAAGTAATATAGGGTTAGAATTTTTTTTATAGAAAGAATGATTTTTTATTTGATTAAATGCATTAAAATGTTACTTTGTATTATGGGCATTGGATGTTTATTTGATGGATATATTTTTTATGATCACTTACCAGCTATCTAAATTAGGGTTTATTTTAATCAATCGGCTACATATTTCATTTACATATTTCCAATTGTATTTTTAAATTAATCTATACTATTATAAAATTGAAAACAAGCTGTGTCTGTACATTGAAGATATTCCAGAAAAAACAGTCGGGAAAGGGTACTGGGACGTAACTATACCCAAAAAGATTTTTTTTTTATTTTTTGTGTTTGTCTGTTTGTGGGCGCATCACGCAAAAAGTACTGAACGGATTTTGATGTGGTTTTCACAGTTCGATAGCTTGGGGTGCAACTTAAAATCTAAACCACGTTTCATCTAATTCTGATGGGAGGAACCAGAGATACAGCTTGACCTCTTGGTAGTACTAGCCACTCTACACTGCGGAGGTCATTTAAACTGGTCACTTCGCACAGTCGCGGGCAAAATCTAGTAAATTAATAAGTATATGTATGGTTTATCAATTACTCATCAACAAAAGTAGCTAAATCAATTACTTTCACTGGACAACGAACATTTTATACCTGTCAAGAAGACTGACACATCATTACATTTGTACCACTTCGGAACATGTTACAAAATGTTTAATAACTTTCACTATTGTCATGACATTGCCGCGAATCGATTGCGAGTCGAGTATATGTCGTAATGAATTCAGGGGTAGGTACTCAGTCTTGTTCGAAAAGCTTTTTTCTGAGACTCAAAAACTAGACCGATTTCCCTTATTTTTTTAAGCCGCATTCATTAAGCTTTGATGGTTCAGAGTAAAGTCAGAAAGTTAGAGATAGATACTGTAGACGTTTTCATTTCCGGCGAATGTCTAAAAGTACAACACGACGCAGTATTGTATACTTCTGTAAAGAAAGACGTCTGAAAGTCTAGAATCGCGGTCAGAATAAAAAAGGACGAGAAAACAAGTCTGAAAGAAGTGAAAGAACCTAGTGTCCACTGAACGTGATAAAAAAGTTTCAGCATCGCTCTAAGTACTTAGTCCGTTGTAACAAGTCACGTTCGGATACAAGTCGTTTATTATCTGTTGTTGCCAATGTTGCCATCAATCACTTTGATGAACTCCCTGTAGATTGCATGTCTGTAGACAGACCTTAGGTCAAAGATCAGATATGCCCATTACGTTATAGATACAGCAACAAGGCTTCCTAAAACCGAAGAGTTTAAGTATTAGATGACCTTGTCATGAGACCTTGACCTTTGAGTTTGTTTCAGTGTTTCTTATCAAAGGTAGTCAGGAAGAACCTACCTCATCTAGTTTAAAAAATATATATTGACGTGTAAAAGTGTTACTTGTAACCTATTTACAGAATAAATACAACATTGCAAACGATCAAAAAAACTTTCAGAAATGCTAAGGGAGAAACCAAATCAGTGGTTTTACTAAAACTGAGAATCGTGTGGGCGTTAACATAGACATACGCGTACATATTATTATAAACATAATCTTATAAGACAGATCAAAAAGGCAGCCTTGAGACAGGGTCCTTGATATAAGTCTGGATCCAATGAATATTAAACAGCTCCCTTGATACAACTTGATACGCTTCAAGTTTAAGTATTAAATTATATTGGGCGGTTAGAAGAAGAAAGAGTATGAAAATGAAATAGAAAGGGGTCTAGACAAAGGATAAAAAGAAAAACAAATACAAATATCGTTTATTTGTCAATTAAGTAAGAATAGATGGTAAGTACGAAAAACAAAGTAAAAATTATATTGCTGCTGAAAAAACATACACGCCTGTATTTGCCAAAGGGTTAGGCAGAGGTATATAATATTAATACACCCACATTTCGCCAGTTATGTTTAAGTCACATGTAAAGGAGAGCCTATTTGCATTAACCGGGCACAAATTGAACAGACTCAGGGATGCTACTGAAAATCCCCTAATGGAAATCCCTAATGATACTGCCCGACACGGGGATCAAACAGAGGACTCTATGCTCGGCAGTTGCGCTTGCGATAGATAGGCTAAAGATTAGGGGAGCTAGAGAATAAGCGTGCAATCCCGAAACATGTTTGCTAAAACCGTAAACATTCATGAAAAATTGTATACTTAGTACATTTGTATCGCTAGCAAACACCAATGTGTCTTATGAAAGCTTTGTTTATCATCATCTTAGAAAAGAAAACTTGCGATTTTTACTTTTCCATGCCATCTCTTTAAGCTTCAATCAATGGATTAAATCTGTCCAAGACAGGTCACTGTTCGCCTTAGGATTTTCTGATGTAGGTTATACAGTACCCAATCTTCCACAATCAGTTTTCCCAAGTCGCCTTCTTCAGGTCATCGTTCTATCTACCTCAAGGGCATCCCACGTTTGACAATTCAATTAGCATAAGTCAATCAACAAATTAAATACATTGTAAAAAAAAAGAAAAGAATAACTCTGTCTTTATTTTTAAACCAAAGATAAGAGACACTTGCCCCGACCAAGGACATGGACGTGATTACCTATTACTTTATTATTGTTTGTGTGGCACGTTTTTTTTTATTGGACACTTAGGATTTCAGAAAGGCGTAGATTCTGAAAGACAGAGCAAACCATCAAAAGCTTTGATATCTTCGCAATAAACAACATCTTCAAAGGTCAAACCGGTTTCATCAAAACATTTGATTTTTAACATTTGCCTGTATGCCCTTTATTCCCATATCTCCCTTTTCAAATCCCGAAATCGTTATCAAAAAATGTTCTACTCCATCACATGTGTACCATCTTCATTCATTGCCTACAAATTGTGCGTACTTGTAATAACAATTGCCGAGCCAATCATAGCTTCCCAAACAAAGACACACAAGGATAGATGTTTGGTTGTGTGCGTGGCAACGTGCCGATCTCACGTGGACGTTGCCGTCTCGCTCGATGGCGTCGGTCACGTGAATCAGCTTTGTCTGTAAACATTATAGATTGCACTGGAATTTTGTTACCTGTGAAATTTTGAACACTGTTCTCAGGAAATTCTATTAGGTCATGCATGATGACGCTTTCTTCCTGCTTTTTCCGGATACTGAGCAGATCATGTGTCATATGATCATATTTGAAATCGTCTTTGGTTTTGCTTTTGAGCTAGGTCCGACGTACTTACTCGTTATTCTCGTTTTCCTATTTCTCAGGCCTTTGAAGAAATTGGTTTGAAAACATTGAAGATGACACTGGACTTATATTAGTGACTGATGAAAATATACTATTATCTTTTAGTCCTTGAAAGACAGAAATTAAAGAACTTTTACCTTTATTTAATGGGTGATTTTTTAATGGGTTTTGAAAAGATAAAATTATTTTTCTCTATTCTCTTTGTTGTTGGTCCCTTTATTGCTGAAGCTCTGTTGCGAGTGGCATCTAATTCTTATATAGCAGGAATTTTCTGATATGCTTCTATAATATCGTCACTAATCGAAAAACCAACAAACACTTTGGAATCACCTAAATGTTTGAATAATGTGATCTATGCAAGCTAATTTCTAATACCGAAATTAAACTGTTATCTTGTCCACGCAGCATATTCTTCCGTATACGATAAAACTATTAAATTAATGCTTTATATCTCGACCTCGTTCCACGCTATTTTTATTAGTTAATAGTACAATACCATAACAGAAATCCACTCCAGTCTAAAATAGAAAAGCAGCAACGATATTATGAAACAATGTTTCAATAGATTACGTTCAAAGTATAATGTTGTAGCCCGAGGTTTTTCATCCACGTGCAAGCTTTTTTCTTTTATTAAACATTTTATTAAACAAAGTGTATATTTTTACTGGAAAAAAGGCACGTGTCCAATAATGCTTAAAAAGGAGATGTTGAAATTGGTATTATAGAAGTTTTGAATGAAGAAATTGAGTAAAATAAAGATGCTTATCAGGCTTCATGTCCAGTGTTGAAACTTCAGCCCCAGATATATTGTTGTTCGAAAGGGGTTGCAATAAAAGCAAGCTATTTTCATTTGAAGGGGAAAAATTGAAAATCAACTCGAGATACATCTATCTCAGAAAAACGTGATTTAGTACTTTGTGAATAATTGTTTTTGCCAATGTTATTTTACCCATTCTTTACTTCCTTATTATGGAAATCTGTCACCTATGTTTATTTTAGTATAATAAAACTAATCGAATTCTACTTCCAATCTTTTTGAAAGGCAAACAGCATACTGCTGCTGCATGCACTTCCATTTGCCCTAAAATGCGTTAGAATCTAGTTCACATTATTAGTACTATACTAAAACGACCTACTTCCAATCCGATCTAAATTAAATTGTAATTATACGCCAGAATGTGGGTTTGTGAGACTGCTCCAAAAATACGATCTGATTGTTAGAACTGTTTAACAATGGATTTAGTTCATACTGCAGAGCTAGTAATAGTCCTTTGTACAATTTGTTGACTGTTCTTTTATTTATATCTAATTATATAATTAATGAATTCTACACAATCATATTCCATTAAGACTCCTCAAAGGGATATTTTCATTACCGCATACCTAAGCAGAACACAACCAAGTCAACAATGAAAGTATTCTGAACTTAATTTCAGTCAACATTTTTATCTTTCATCTTTAGGCCAGCTCTTATCAGCAAAGTCATGACTAGTCGAACAATGGGTTTTCTGCTTTCAATCATCATCAACACTTACATCAATTGTAGCTACGTACTCTTCCAAAAGTAACGTGCCTCTACTAGTACTAACATATTCCTCTGTGCCTCATTAAAATTCATCTACAAAACTAAACAAACAATAAACAAATACATTTGATATAATATCAACGGTATCACGCGAGTCTACATCGTATAGTGACTACGGCTGACCTTGTGTGACGATAATTTAGTGAAACACGGCCGGCTCAATGTCATGCAAATTGCTACAGCCACGCCCACTGCTTGGATAACGGCATGTAGTGAAGATAGCTTTGTAGGAAGTTTTCTTGGTACACACAATTTTTGAGACTTAATTACTTCGTTTATGAAGCAACGTAAGGATGATACAGTAAAATAAACATTATTTGAGGACGCCGGTGTCCTCTCGGCAGCTCAATGAATTAAGTAAACTAGGTTTGTATATTTATTTGATGCAAGTAGTCCTTTGGGACTATATTTTTCAAGATGTTGAATTGAAATATGATGTATGGTAGAATAGAATGTAGGTCATGCAAATAGATTAGAAGATTTGTAGTCTGTTTTATACTTTTATGGTGGGAGTGAGAGTTGGGAAATAATGTATGATTTGGATTTGGGAGAGGCCTTTGATAACAGTTGTATCCCTCCTAATTTTAGAAATGTAACGAGGATTTCTGTGTTCATTCCGAATTTGATCATTTTCAAAAACAGGTCACTGGGTCAATTCGAGAGCTTAAATTCTGCATAAGTATCTGGTATAGATACACTTCTATGAATATCTGCCACTATTTCTGCTGTCGTAAAAAAAGCCAGATTCGTTTTTTGTTCTACTTTATGGTAAAGTTAGTTTTAATTAAGTAAAGTTATTAACAGTAGTTGTCCAATCATCTCGTTGGTCCTATTTATATTTAAATGCAGCCAATAAATAACGAATCACACGGTTATGCAGTGCCTCGCTGGCGTATTATGATTGCGCAGTACTCGAAGTGTGCGCGAATCCTTACAACAATGAAGTCTAAGCTTGCCTTATTACTTTCTTATTTCATATTGCCTGGCATTGAGAACAACCGGATCTTGCCAAACTGCTCACATAAATTGCTTTTGTATATTAAGTTCTACTTAAATAGCCTTTTCATTGTCCTCTGCACTTTTTACGACTTGAAAAGCTAAAATATGTCATTTTTAGGCACCGACAAATGAAATATTGTTGTCCCTTACTATTGCAATAAATAGGAAAGAGACAAAAGTAGTTTTGACCTATCAAATGTCAGCGTGACAGTAAATTAGGTTAAAATTTGTGACACGGTAGCTCAGTGGTCGTTTCGTCTGCGGCTGGCTTTAGTCACCATTTTCCGACTCAAATGAATGAAAAATAAACCTTATTCCCGTGAAAAATGGCAAAGAAAAGCTTCATTAACTTCGTCAATTCCAGTAATTTGTGCCTGTGCGCAATCACTAAGGAAGACTGTGATTTCAAAGGCAAATACAACCATTTGTCTGTGGAACATTTTGTTGTACATAATCATGTACATGTATGGGTGTGTTTGTGTGTGTTCGTTAACCCGGTTTTTGTGAATAATTGCTGTATTTACAAGTACTTGTCTTATAATATTAATTTAATTTGTATTTCTTTGATTATAATTATTTGTTGACGGATTACGTTACGTTCAACTATGTTCTCATCGATAGAGCTATTACCGATTACATCAAAATATATGACATAATTAATAGTTGTATCTTTTGATTGCGTTGACTTAGAAGCTTGAATTGTTTACACCTCCAAAGGACCGTTGGTTTTAATTTTAACTTGACACCTCTATCTACCCGTTCCTGAGAGAATGAGTCTTGACAGACGCACAAAAGCGTCCTATAAGGGTTCCGTTTCTTTCCTTTTGAGGTACGGATCCCTAAAACCCGACAATGTATGGCAAAATGCAAAATTGATCACAATTCACACGCAACTTGGGACTAGACAAGAGAGGACAAGAGACTTGGGAGCTAATAATTTTAACCTTTTTGTCGTTATATTATACGATGTTTCTTCAAACTTTGTATACATGTCTTGTTTTAGTTCAAAAGAAAGGCTAAGGGCGGGTTGCTTCAAACCATCTGTATTCGTAAGTCAGTACGTAATCGTTAAGTCAGTATGAAATTGTCGTACAAGCCGCCATATTTGACGGTTACAGATACGTAACTGTAAGTTGAAACTACATGGCCTAATTCAGGTACAGCTACCGTGCAAGTGGAATATCTATTTCTATTAACTTTTCATATTATTTTCTTTGATTTCTTGCAGCAGTTCTTGAACCAGTACCAAGCACGAATAGATATTTAAATACATAAGTACGTTTCAGTATAACATGGCAAAATATACTGCAGTTATGCAAATAGGGAAATATAGGTCTTTCTTCGGCTGAATTATTGTTGTTTAGAAACAAATCTATAATAAATAATGTAAAGCTGAAGAGTTTGTTTGAATGCGCTAATCTCTGGAACTACCAGTCCGATTCGAAAACTCCTTTTTGTATATGATAGCCAGATTCATGGTGAATAGTATAGGCTATTTAACATCACGCTACGCTCTTTAGAAGCCAAGCAACAGGGGTGAAAACGCGGGGAACTACTTCTAATATGCTATGGAACTTTATTTTATTTTATTCGATGATAGGCTTGCGTTTGACCGCCATCTCGCCTGATGTTAAGCGATGATGCGGTCTACGATGGAGCACGCTTGCCTAGAAGAAACCGATTCACTCGTGACTTGAAGACACCCAGATTGTAACTGTCGGGGAACACCCACTCGGGCAGCGCATTCCACTGATTGGCGGTTTTACAAATTAATGGAACAGCAGATTCTTTTAGCGATTTCAAGGTTGGTTCCGTAGTTAAACGAACTATCATCGAATACTGAATACCCTCTTTCAATATGTCCCTTGTTTAACCTTACTCCCCCTCACTTATAAACGCCTCGTAATTTAACCACTGATTAATTATACAACTTATCCTTTTCATTTGTATGACAATGAATAGAGATGGCAATTGACTTAAGAGCTATTTAATTTAATCATCATTTATAAGTAAGGGAGCCTGTGTGTAGTATAAAAAAATATGTTTGTTGGTATTTTATGCGTTTGCGCATCTTTCATCCGATTGCCTTGAAACTTTATACAGCTGTTGTTGTGTTGGTTTCTGATAAAGCCAGCCAGTAGTTGATAAATTGGCCCAAAAATTCTTACCTTTCCAGGGAGGTATGCATTAATGCTTTTAAATGTAAATTGCCTATTTCTTTCGGCAACAAATTCCTGATATAAATTGACCAAAAAATGTTATATAAGAAAGCACTTATCCAACACAACATACTCTTATGCCCACCCCCTCTGACCCACAAGCGTGACAGTTATGCTAAGTACCCACAAAGTTAAAAAGAACAAGCAATATCTTCAACAAACATACATTCTCCGTACCGCCGGTAAATTTACTCTGTTACCATCCAACCAACTTGCCAAAAACTTCTACCAAACGACCTAGATATGACCACAAAAAACAATGTGTTTTCAGTCTTAGTGACTGAGAAATAAAGCACAAATTCCCATGAGCGTATCGTTTGTCTCAATAATGCAGAGGAATGTCGACTTAATTTACTTTTTCCATAAAGTTTACTTTGGAATAGTAGCATTGTAGTAGTGTAACCTTCCGCAAGACTGCTGCTGTGGCCTCGCTCCTTCCACGTTCAAGGTTTGATTCCTAGACGTTGCACGCAATCTGAAATAAACTCTATTTTTGAAGCAGTACGGTTTATTTTGATCGTTTCTCAAAAGTACTGGGAAAAACTGTACTATTGCGCTGGTAACGGTCCGCAAATTTAGCCATCTGTCAAAAAAAAGTATCTAGATTTTTTAAATAGTCGTTACTGTACTTGGCTTCATAAAAATGCTTCTGTAATGTGTATGCGGAACCGTTATGGATGGTTATTTTCTGCTATTTCCTACTTGGAAGCAGCACTTGGCAGGTCATTTTGGTCAACAAAAACATTTAATTGTTGTTATACTTTGATCAACATGTCTGGAATTTCTCAATTAATTCACAAATGTCCAAACGTTGACAAGTTAGACTTATTTACAAGCCATTAAAATAATTGATTGGCCAATTTAGAAATCAATGTCTTGTTAGGTACTTGCATTGTTTTAGTCAAAATTAAATGTCAGTTGTCAAAGATCAAAGAAATAGCTTTTGCAATAATTGTAAAGTTGCAATAGCTGAGAATTCTTTTAATAATTATTAATCTCACAGGTGGACTTAATAGGCCTTTCTATAAAGTTTATTATAAACTGCTATTATGTAATAATGCGAATAAATCCCTTCGGTCACAGGTCAAATAATGGCTCAATAGATATTACATCAAAATTATGTTTTGTGTACAAATAAATGCTTTGACATTGACACAAAATCTCAAGTCTAAATAAAGTTTTAAGTTCTCAAAAATTTAACAATGAAAACGTTTTTATAATCATTAACAATATATCGCAGACTTTCGCTACAAAAAAAAATATCCTCCTTTTGGGCCACTACGATGGCACCTCTCAAACTGGAGTCTCTCACCAACACATCTTTATTTGTTTAGCGTCCCTTTCTTTAACCCTTCAAATGAATACCATGAATTACTCTGACTCATAAACTATAGGAAGGTACTAACGAGGTGGATTCTAAGAAAATACCTAATCTTTCATTTGTAATTACGAGCAAGTACTTACATTGCTTTGCAGTCTTCATGTCTTAACGAGATGCCTTCGCGATATGCTTGATTACATACTTCCGCTATAATAAGAAGGAGGTATAAACGTTTACTTTTTATTTACCGGTAAAATTTTAAAAGCATGTTAAGATTATGATACCTACTGTAACAAAATATTTCTATCGAAAAAATTGCTAAACTTTTGCGTCTATTTTTTTAAGTTTTTTTTTTCATATTTTTTTTTTCTTCTCTTTCATCACGATCATCATACTGCTTTTCACCTCTATAGGGATTGAATTTAAAAAAATCTCTCATTACTTCATTAGTGCTCTTGTTCCTAGATAGTCACAGAGTATAATAGGTACCTTGTCTTCACAACTCTGGTTCCCAAGATACAGGCTATAGCTTAATTAGGGGATAATCGCACAAAAATAACAGTAGCATCCATAAGTTACAGATAATTTAGCATTTATAAGCTTATTTAACAATTAATGAATAAAAATATATTCATATTATTTTTCTAAAACCGATATGTACAGGAGACATGTTATACAGTTACACGTGTCACCAACAAACGGTCTAAAAATAAATATATAATATATTCATGCATACATCTAAATATAGACACGGTCTTATCTAAAGGACAAATTATGGAGAGAGGTCGTTACGAAAGTAAAAGGGGTGACTAAAATAGGCTCCAATTTAGCATCGCTTGTGTGAACAGCCTGTATTGTTTGCGTAAGTCAGATAGCAATCACCCTGTATATTTTGTGTAAATGAGATCCAAAAATGACTGAAATAAAGCTAAGATATCAATTATTTAATTAAACACAAATCCTTTCTTTTCATTAAAAATGTACTTTAAAAAGTTGTTTACATTATGCCATACATAATGTGGCGATGTTAATATCGGTCGCCAAGGTTCCTCCGGAAACCGACTCGTGCGCGTGTTCGTGCGAGCTCGGCAAACATCGGGAACACTCGGCAATGCTCACCGGAACGTGGAAAAAAGACATTTGTCTGGGGAAATATTTTCCTTGTTATAACAATTTTTCATGTGTTATATTTTGAGAGGAAAAATAAAAATTGTGGAAGGTAAAATTCGATGATAAAAAATCGTATCAATATTTTATTGTTATATTTAATTATTACCTACCTATGTATTCTTATTCGTAATTAACTATGAAACGTGCAAGTATTTTGTACCCGCACGTGTCTTTTTTTATATCTGTTTATTTTAGTTTTAATACGGCACGTGAATTCTAATGCCAACACACAAGGAAGACTTATCTACATAAGTAAATATCACGATTAATATATCTGTCGCGAAGCGGAGATATTAATTATGCTGATGTATTAATTAATACCACGTTTACTGCAAATTGGTAAGATTAAAAAGTTATGTTGGTAGTGAATTTTCAAAACGGCACCTTTTTCCTTTATAATAGTTTAAAATTGAAAGAAAAAAATAACACTACGTAAATCCCGTATTCTGAAAACCCAATCAAATGTCAAATCAGGAAATCTCCTGCGATTGCTTGATTTTTGTGTGATTTTATCTATCTTCCAGAAAATTCATTTTATTTTTGTTTTAAATTTGTGCTTGTGTGTGGCGATTGCACCCATTGTCCCCTCTCGTGGGATCTACCCGGTTAGGCTGGATAACCCTTGGGCAAAAAAAACAATAATTATATTATTAAATCAAAAAATTGTCACGTGATTTCACGTCTATCATTATAAGCTAGCTCCCGATAACGTAAAGGGAAATGGCGCGTTCTGTTCTCATTTATTTTATCAAGGCCGATCTTCTGGTTATCGATCAAACCGTTTGTAACGCTCTTGGTAATGACCGCACGAGTATGTGTATCGCTATGGGGACTTACTCTTTCCCATAACGATGTTTACATAAGAAAAAGATCTTTGAGTTTACAGCCTTTCACCTAGGAAGTTCCTCCGACGCTATGTTGTCCTGAATGTCAATATGTTACAACGTTTTTAACGGTGTTGGAAGTTTATTCGGTACCAATTCTCGGTCGCCACTTTTTAGTGTCCTAGGCATTACTTTAAGACATAAATCTACAAAAAAACATAAAACGTTAAGACCTCATCACAGGAGTGACAGACAGGTGAAACGCTCTGTGTGGTTTTTGAACTGGCGGAAATGTCATTTGACATGCGAAAATTTCTCCTTTTTTTTCATGTAAATAATATAATAAATCGATAGAAATGTCATCTACTACATTTTATTACCAGACGCATGTCACCGGTTCGCAGTCAATATTAAAGCAGCCAATGTAATACAGAATTAAACTTAATTCGCATGTCAATTGATATTTTAACCATTTCAAGTCAAATAAAGAGGCAATTTTTTTCTTAGGAAAGTAGATAGGTGACTTTTCACTACATAATGACAATTTTATTCAACACGCTTGCGATACCGCTGGCACAAAAATCAACATCATTATATTCGCTGGTTTACTTATGAATAACGATAACGTTATTTGAGTTCTAACATTCAAATTCAGATCAAAGTTATTTGCATAATTTACTATGTAAATTACTTTAATTTTAATATAAACATTACATAATAATATCCGACTATTTGACATTATCATGACATTCATTAAAGCTTCACATTAGTTAAGAAGACTCCAAAAATATCTGTAATTGCGATTGAAGATTTATTCTTCAACTTTTTTCACCATCCAAGTCTATAATAAATTGTTTTCGGATATTTTTTGTTCCTAAGCAGAGAAATTGTTATATACAGTCAAAATCTATTATAACGACATCGAAAGGACCACCCATATATGGTTATAAAAACCGACAGTTGTAAAAACCGGCGGTGTTTTTGAGGGAACAGTCAGTGAGGACCTATGATTTTGGTTATTATAACCGGTATGTTGTTCTAAATGGTGTCGTCGTCGTAAATGGTTTTAACAGTAATTAATTGAAAAAGAGTAACCATGATGCTTGCCCGTTCTTCTCCCTTCGGAGACGAACAGTCAGTTCTCCAAAGGGAGAAGAACGGGAACTCCATGGCTGATTCCTATGAACCTACGCTTTAGGACGCCCAAGGCTCGCGTTAGACCACTACCTCATCTGCACCCTAATTGCGTAACTCAATTGCTATCACCATGGTATAGATTTTGTCATCCATTACGCTGCGTGTTTCTATATCCATGTTCCCGTAACTAGCTTACCGACGCAATGGATGTTGTTTAACTGTCAAAATGGAAGCCATGGCGATAGAAATTGAGTTACGCAATTAGGCTGCTGGTGGTAAGCGATGATACAGTCGACGGTGGTGCACGCTAGTAGTAACTTAAACTTAGCTATCGGGGAACAACCTCGCCAGGAATTTCCAATCTTTGGATGTATGTACACACATAGAACGTGTTCCCAAAACGTTTTGTGCGTATGGGTAGGTGGAATGTCCATCATTTAGCGGTGGCACATCGCCATGATGGCCAAAGGAGTTGTTTCAGAAATGTATGGAGCCTGGGAGGGGTCTACGTACGCAATTAAGTATTATAGGTATACATTATAGTAACCGGTTCCTAATGCTTATTTTCTATAATATTACTTCGTTGAATTGTAATTCATTCTTTTCTTTGTTAAGGAGAGCAACACAACACAAAATAGATCAACAATCGACAAATGAATTAAGTGAAACGTCATTTTGACCACTGTTGTTATGTCAATGTCAGTCAAAATGGCAACATTCAATCCAACACGCGTGCGCACAACGACTCAAACGTCACGTCATAAAACAAAACTGTCAAACTTAACTGTCATGGCCGCCCTAAAAATATATATCATAGTGGTTGGTAGTGGTGAAGGTTATTCACGTGCTTTTGTGAGTGCTTCGAATTTTTTCGATTTTAGTGAGCTAATTCGTGTGATCTTTGATCGAGATTATTCCTTGTGTTTGTTTTTGTGTTTATAAGGTTAGTTTTGTCTGTTTTTGTCCCTTTTTTTAACATAATCGTCAAACATGAACTCCAAAAAACCACCTGACCCTGACCCTCCCGATCCTGGTCCTGATCCTACTGTTACACCGTTTGAATATTCCCCCGTCCTTACCGTAACCCTTCCCCATGAGTCTCAAATACTTAAGCAAGACCCCGCCATGGATACAGAGGCCTCAAGTCGTAAGAGACCCGCTGCTTCTCCCCCGGTTACTACAAATATCCCGCCTAAGATGGCTAAAAATATAATCGGCAGACGACTATATACATCTAATGATAACCCACCGTATGTTGTCCACGTTTCCCTAAAAGATGATCAGACTTCAGGCACTGTGCTACACCCTGTCAAGTTTGGTATGTTCTTGATGAAGCACAACATCAGTAACATACGCCCTGATGGGGTCAAACGTTTGGGTAGAAACCGTGTGTCGGTTGAGTTTACGTCGCATCAGGATGCCAACAGTTTTCTTGTGAACAACATCCTCATCCAACACAATTACATTCCTTCTATCCCTCAATTTAATATAACTCGCATGGGCATTGTTAGGGATATCCCCACAGAGTGGTCTGAGGAAGAAATTTTGGAAAATATTAAGGTTCCCATCGGATGTGGTCCTGTCATTAAGGCCAGGAGGATGAACCGCAAGGTGACCTCCTCTGGTGTGCCTGAGTGGAAGCCAACGCAGACAGTGGTACTCACCTTTGATGGTCAAAATTTGCCAAAGCGTGTTTTCTGTTTTTACTCAGCTCTTCCAGTTGAGAGATACACTTTCCCTACCATTCAGTGTTACCACTGTTGCCGTTATGGCCATACTCGGACACTCTGCCGGTCAAGACCACGCTGTTTTAAGTGTGGTGAAGACCACCCGGGTGATGGTTGTCAAATTTCACGGGAATTTGGTTTTTGTGTGTCTTGTCAAGGCAACCATTTTGCGAACGATAGTTCTTGTCCTGAGCTGGGTCGCCAAAAGAGCATCAAAGCTCTGATGGCCGAAAAAGCTGTTTCGTATGCGGAGGCAAGTCGTGTGTTCCCTGCTGTTACTAGATCATATGCCGATGTTTCTAAATCTTCCCTGCGTAGCAAAGTAAATAAATCCCATTCCCCTAGCCCTGTTCCTGAATCACAAAAGTCATACCGTAAAACGGTCTTTCTTAAACCCAAACCCCGTGTCCCCCTTTCACCTAGCTATGATAAGCAGGCTCATCAAGCCCTTATCCAAAACTATTCCTTCTCCCCATCCAAAAATGGCTGTGCTTTTCCAACGGAAGTTGTGGAGCCAGCCATAAATAGCCAAGATAATTCTCAAAACATTCTAAATTTAATTACCACTATGTTAATGGCTGTTCTAGCTAATCCGACACAATCCATACCTGACCACGTTGCCTTAAAACTGTCATCAATTGTAAATTACATTAATAATGGCCCTGACATTCCTGCAATGGAACGTGAGGAGTATTACTCCCAGGAAACCTGATCTTTCATTTTTAATTAATAAATATAAACCATCAATCTGCGGCATTGCTGAGACATGGCTATTACCTGTTAGTAATTTCAGGATGCCATGTTTCGTCAATGTCCGTCATGATAGATCCGATGGATATGGAGGATGTGCTTTGCTCATCAAGAGCAAAGTATCATTCTCCCCAATTCCTCTACCCTTCGTTGGCGACAACATAAATGTTGTCGCTGTTAAGGCTGAGGACATATGTTTTTTTTCTTTTTATATTGCGCACCCACAACTCGAATATCTTTCGGTAATTAGAAATTTATTATGCAGTGTTAGCGGTCCAATAGTCATTATGGGTGATTTTAATTGTCACCATTATCGATGGGGATCAGACACATGCGATAACTTTGGCATAGGCTTGGTGGATATGTTGGATGACCTCAACCTATGTGTTATCAATGACGGCAGTGCTACTCGTAGGTCTGCTCCAGGGCAGAGTAATAGCTGTGTTGATTTGACTATCTGTTCATCCAATATATCTAGCCTTCTCATTTGGCGACGCTTGGATATGACTTATGGAAGTGATCACTACCCCATCATGATTGAATTCCCTTCTAAAAATGTTCCTGTCAAAGTTTCCCCTCCCCTTTTAAAATATAGGTTAAACTCAGCGGATTGGGATTTATATTCAAAAATTTTAGATTTAAGAGTCTCTTCGCTCCCAATAATCAACAGTGATAATGCCCAGGAATGTTTCTTGTCCTTCTCTTCCACTATTTCCTCTACTGCAGATGATTGCTTCCTTCTTAAAAAACCCCAATCTGGAAAAATTCCTTCTCCTCCATGGTGGGATAGGGAATGCACTGACATGATCAGGGCCAGGAATGACGCTGAAAAGACCTATAACTACAATATGAACCTGGATAACCTCATGACCTTCAAGCAGGTGTTGGCCAGGTCCAGGAAATTATTTAAAAAAAAGAAAAGAGAAGGTTGGTCAAAGTACTGTAGTTCACTGAATCCATCTACTCCAGTTTCGGTTGTGTGGCGGAAGGTGAAATGTTTTAGGAGCAGCTTAACACCTGTCTCTTCGAACAACCTCACTGAAGAACTGGGGTACCAGTTTTTTTCAAAAATCGCTCCAGCATATGTTCCAAGTATAGAAGAAGGCTACGATGCCAGCGTTGAGGTAGTTAACTCTAACGACCCTATGGATTTACCATTTGGCTTGGAAGAACTAAAAACGGTACTATCTAATGTTAAAGACTCCGCACCTGGAGTGGATGGTTTCCCCTACTCTTTTATTGCCAAGGCTGGTCAAAAAACTCACCAATATTACCTGGACCTGGTTAACTTTTGCTTTGCTTCTGGATACATTCCCTCAGACTGGAAGGTTCAAGTAGTTATTCCGATCTTAAAACCCGGCAAGGATCCTAACGATCACTGCTCATACAGACCTATAGCTCTATCGTCCATACTTTTAAAACTTTTAGAACATTTAGTTAAAAACCGTTTAGAGTGGTTGGTAGAAGGCAGAGGACTGCTCCCGTCGACTCAGTTCGGCTTTAGGAAAGGTCTGGGCACAGCTGATAGTGTAGCTATGCTTACATCAGCGGTCCGGCTGGCCCTTAGCGGGAATGAGTCGGCGGTGGCCGTTTTTCTCGACATATCAGCTGCTTATGATTCGGTTCTCCTCCCTGTTCTCAGGCAAAAGATGCATGAGCTGAGAATCCCGGCTAGGATTTGTCGCATCATTGGTAGCATATTTACCAACCGCGTTATTCAATTAAGAATTCCTGGGGCTGACTCTGAACAAAGAACAGTCTGGAGAGGGTTACCTCAGGGATCTGTTCTTAGTCCCCTTTTGTACAACATCTACACAGCTAATCTGCCTTCATCCCTAAATTATGACTGTAAAATCCTTCAGTATGCTGACGATATTGCATTAGTGGTCACTGGCAGTTCCATTCAGGATGCCGCTCATTCGATAAATGTCTCCCTGTCCTCATTAAACCTATGGCTGCTTGATCACGGGTTGTCTTTAAGCGCACCAAAAAGTACAGCGGTCGTATTTACTCGCAGACGTTCGATTCCTCAAGTTGATATAAATATTGACGGAAAAATCATCCCAGTCAAGGAAAGTGCTAGGTTCCTGGGAGTAACTTTGGACTCGCGACTGTCTGGGGTTGACCACATTAATAACACGGTCAAGAAATGTGAACGGTCTGTATCAATCCTCAAGTCTTTGGCTGGGGTGTGGTGGGGTGCTCATCCCTACACACTCAAACTAATTTATAATGCGCTGACCAGGAGTGCCATGGACTACTGTTGCTTCCTAATCGAGCCCTGCAATAAAGAAGCGCTTAAAAAATTGGATAACATCCAGGCCAAATGTTTGAGAATTATTATTGGAGCCATGAAATCCTCTCCCATAAACGCACTTCAAGTTGAATGTGCAGAACCGCCCCTAAACCTAAGAAGACAGTACTTGGCTGATCGCTTCCTCTCTAAAGTATTCTCCCTTTCATCCCACCCCTTACTATCCATTTTAGAGCAAATTAACCTTTCCTTTAATAATTCTCCTTATTGGAACAATAAATCTATTCCTCTATTGGTAAATAGGTACAGAGAGCTTAAACAACTCTCCTCGCCTGTTTGTCAATACTCAACTCTCCCCATTTTTTCTGCCGCATATGAAACAGTTCATTTTGACCCCAAAGTCGTTTTGGGACTCGGGATATCTAAGAATTCCCAGGACATAAGAGGCGATTTTGATTTAGCTATCAAGCGTTACTGGGAAGGGTGGAATATATTTTATACTGATGCGTCGAAATTATCTCTATCTGGATGTACAGGAGTCTCAGTATATTTTCAAAATTCTAAAATTGCTCTTTTATTTCAATGTCCTCCAGAAACATCAGTTTTTACAGGAGAGTGTATTGGCATTTTAGAAGCCATACACTTTATTAAAGCACATCATATAGCAAAATCAGTAATTTTTTCGGATTCCCGTAGTAGTATTCAGGCCCTACAACAAAATCAATTTTATAGTAAAATCCACAGTAAAATCATCGTAGAAATTAAATGTTTGCTATATGACTGCTCCCAAAACGGCTTAGACATTGAGATAGCTTGGATTCCCGGTCACTCTGGAATTGTTGGCAATGAGTGCGCTGACTCGTTAGCAAAGTTTGCCACATCGAACCCGGTTGATCGGAAGCACTACGTAGCTCATAACTACGATTTGCGAAATGGTGCCAAACCCAAGTTATTTGACTCATGGTCAAAAACGTGGAAGGAGACTTCCAAAACCAAGGGTGCCTACTATGCTGCTATACAGCCTGATATCCAGAGGAAACCTTGGTTTTTCAAATGCCAAAAATTGACAAAGAGAACTGTTTCATCGTTGTGTAGACTGAGACTCGGACATTGTTGTAGCCCAGTGTTTCTGAAAAAGATCCACGTCCGCGACAGTTCCTTGTGCGAGTGTGGCCTCGCAGAAGGTACTTTAGATCATATATTTTTTTCGTGCTCCTCAAATACCAAATCCTTTGATCTCTATTTAAAGCTTCCTAAATATAACATTCCCCTCCCAATGAATTTCCACTCCCTCTTATCCCACTTCTCCCCTAAAATTATAAATATATTGTCAAAATTTTTAAATGAAAATAATATTAAATTTTAACTGGTGCGTAATTAAATAGATCTGTGTTGATTTTGTATATGTGATATTTATATTCTTTTTATATTAGATTAATATTATGTACAATATTGTAAATAGATATTTTAGTGTTATCTAACCCTTGTGTTGTCTTTTCAGCTACTAACATAATAACTACCACAAAGTGCAAAGTTCGACGGCTCCGGCTCTTTTTGCTGCATTGCCGTCTCAACATGACGCTGGCAGAATAGTCGACATCGGCTCAGTTGCCATAGCAAGAAAAAAAAAAAAAAATATATCATAGTGAAAAACTTCATCTCAAATAATTCTCTTACAATTGTACTCTTCTTTAAATGAATTTAATAATATTTTTATGTAAATCCCCTATTTTTTTCCTATTTTTCTATGTGGCGTACGTATACCAGTTCCAGGATGAAACATCTCCTTTTATTTTATTTCTTTGACTTAACTAAAACCTCCTCCGTTTGTCTGCAGGCAGTCGACTGGTGGTCGGTAGGCGTGCTGACGTACGAGCTGCTGACGGGTGCGTCCCCGTTCACGGTGGAGGGCGAGAAGAACACCCAGCAGGAGATCACCAAGCGCATCGTGAGGTGCAGCTACCCCGTGCCGCCCGATGTCAGCCCTGAAGTGCAGGACTTTATTAGGAAGTAAGTTGGACATCATTTTCTAGAACGTTCAAAAAAAATATATATAAATCTCTCTCATTTGGGACTCAAAGGGATTTATGGATTTTATACATCAGACAAAATTAAAAATTTTGGAACTAGTAGGTAGGTATAACGAAATTAAACTGTTCAACAGTAATAATTGTTTAAGGGTTGCGTACCTCAAAAGGAAAAACATAACCCTTATAGGATTACTTTGTTGTCCGACTGTCACCATACCATATCTAAGTGCTGTACCATATAGGTACCTACCATGAGTCTGCAGCGCTCGAACAATCTGTGCATTAAGTTTCACAGATTGTTCAAACGCTGCAGACGCGATCGCACAAAAAGTCTGTCGTCTGCGTTGCCCCTTAGAGAGACTTGACCAAAAAACATGAAAATTCTTTAATCTCGTCAAAGCATTGAAGTACTAACAAATTGTATGTTTTATCCACAGATTACTTGTAAAAGACCCTCGTCGTCGGCTCGGTGGCAGTGAACACGACGCTGAGGAACTCAAGAGGCATCCGTTTTTCCAGGTTAGATATACGTTCCGAGCTCAGATCATAGAAACAAGGAGATGTGCCAAGGCGCTATCGAGCTTGATGCCTGATCTTGAGCAAATTGCTCATATTAAAAACGTACGCGCTGGCGACGAACCGAACACGATCGATGGTATAAATACAGTGTTTTAGTTTAGTGCTAGTGTTGAGTGACTATTAACAGTGTTAGATTGAGGGTGTGCGGAATGTTCAATGCGTGGGAGATCTTTTTATTCACAAGGAGCGCTTAATTATGCGCGTAATTGTGTCGAAAAATGTACTAAAAGTGGCATCAGTTGTTCCCGTACTAATTTGCTATGATAGCATATCTCCTTGTTTCTATGATCTGAGGTTCCGAGGTTATTTCGACAATAACTGAACACCTATAAACAATAACATCCTTTATAATGTCAAACGCACGACATGCTAAACGATGTTGTTGATATTTTTCCATTTACCTACACACATTTGGTAATGCATTCAAGATCAGAAATGTATTGTTATAATAAAAATAATCATTTGTTTATTTTTATTTTGTTTTAGTTTACAAAAATATCTAGAACTCTTTCATCCTGTATAGTTGTTGTATATCACTTCATCATTGTAATTTAAACCTTAAGACAAGTCTATATAAGTCACATGACCCGCGCTTGTGATTTGTAACTGCTGTACTTGACAGCTAACATAATAAATATCCATATGAAGTGGGTGATCCATTGGCGAGCTAGCGAGCCAACGGCATTACTCGTCGTCCGGGCGATACATTAGCGAGCCGAACAATCCGTCTCGATCGATTTTATACTGCAGTCTCAAGATTTCAAGCATGCACAACGAGGCATCGAGCCAAACCTCTGGTTTTTAAGACCGTGGTCTTTAGGTCCTCTATTGACGGTTTTTGCCTTCGGCTCGCGGGTTCGTTGGCGCTTCAACGGCCTTGCTCGCCAATGGAGTCCACTTAGGCCGACCATACACGGACTGCTTGAAACAGTCAGTATCGACTGCATAGCACACTACAGTTTTCTATGTACACTCATACACGTAACCGCTCGAGCAGTCGCGACTGCTTCAGGCGGTCGGGCGCTCGCTTCTTGTTTGATTTGAAATTGTGACTTTTCGAGTAGTTGATACCTATCGACTGCTGCAGCAGTTATCAATGGCAGCTTCAAACGGTCGAATTTGACTGCTCGAGCAGTCCGTGTATGTCGATCACTGGCTGACTGCTCAAGCAGTCCGTGTATGGTCAGCCATAGGGCCCTTGTGCACCTCATCCAGTTCCAGTAAAAAAACGAACGTTTGAAAAGAGAGAGAAGAAGATTCTCTTTCTTTTTTTCTTCTCTCTCTTTTCAAACGTTCGTTTTTTTACTGGAACTGGATGTGGTGCACAAGGGCCCATAAGCTATCTTCGGCAATATCGCCAAAAGCCTCATACTTTTTCTATATCAACAACTTCGGAATTAACAAAACTACGTATTATAGAACTTGGATTGGGAAGCGGTGGCTCGTCGCGAGATCTCGGCACCCTTCGTGCCCGTGCTAACGCACGCGGCCGACACGTGCAACTTCGCCGACGAGTTCACCCGAATGCCGCCCACCGACTCGCCTGCGCAGGCGCCGAAGCACCACGACAAACTGTTCCTTGGTGAGTTGTGCTTCTGAGCAAGATAAAATGTTTGCTGTTGTCGGCAGATGCCGCTACAATTATAAAAAAAAACAGACTGTAATATTTACTCCCATTATGAAGACGGTTTGAAGGATATGGGTGCCGATGTAATCACAGGCACATGAGACATTTTCAATTTTGTCTCTAGGGTGGATAATGCTGGGGAGTGGGAGGCAGTCGCCTCCTTCTGCGAAGCAGTCATGCTAGCGAAGGAGGTGGCGGGACGGGAGAGGGAAAGAGTCTCCCGTCCAAGCCGGCGCGGTAGACGCTCCGGGCGTCGGGAGCCGCGTGACGACTCCCGGCCACCGTAGGCGCGGGCCTGCGGGCGGTGAGCAATGGGTAGCTCACCGTCCGATCAGGACCAGGCCCGTGCCGAACGGCGCGTACGTGTTCCACGCGCGCCTCAAAGAGATGTCAGCATTGAAGAGGGGGCCCACTAGGGCCTAAGCCTGCCGGGAAAGCGGGATTGTCCGACAGGGATACCGCTGACCCGGAACATAAAGGGCAAAGGAAGGAACATGGGTGGGTTTTAGTCAGTAAGAGTCTGACACTCCCTTCCGCTCCACCCTAGAGCGGGAGGGGTCATTTGATGATTTCCCATCCTCAAAAAAAAAAAAAAAGTGTGGATAATGCACCTGCCACGCATTCCAGTTTATATACAGGATGTCACACAGCTATGCCACACGGATGGAAAGTACTTTAAACATTGTAGATAGGAAATTTTGCTTCATGGAGACTTCATTTTATTTTTAAAATGACTTCATTTGGGCCGTTCAATTCCCAGTTGAAGGAACTTATAAAAATCTTTAAATGCAGTATTACTCAATTTTAAAAATAAAATGAAGTTCATGCCTATCTACAATATTTAAATTATTTTTCCTCCGTGTAGCATAGTGTGGGACGCCCTGTATAGGCGACGGTGACCACTTACCATCAAATCGGCCGCTTGTTTGCCCCTCAATCACATAAAAAAACAATGATAACATTTCTTTACAGGGTATTCATACGTCGCGCCTAGCATACTGTTCTCCGAAAACGTGATATCAGATCAGATATGGATGCAGGCAACCGGACAGAAGCACGACAAGCTCAAAGGATGGGTCGCTAAGGTAAATACCTATTTACTACATTACTACTAGCTGTTGTTGACTTTGTTTGCGCGAAAATGGATGAAAAGTAGCCTATATACTTCTCCAGGTCCTAAGCTACCTCTTCGTCAAATTTCATCCAAATCCGTCCAGCCGTTTCAGCGTGAAGAAGTAACAAACACAAACTTTTGCATTTAAAACACTAGCTTCCGCCCGCGGCTTCGCCCGCGTTTTTCGGTATAACCGGTGGCCTATGCGTTATTTTGATGCATAAGCTATGTTATAATGCTGTAAAGTTTCATCAAAATCAGTTCAGTAGTTTTTGCGTAAAAGAGTAACAAACATCCATGCATCCATACATCCTCAAAAACTTTCGCATTTATAATATTAGTAGGATTTGTGTGATCTAAAATCCGCTCCAATAAAGAAGCGAATCGAAAATGGCGGCTGGTTCTTGTAATGACAGCTGTTACTGCTTGTTGTACTGCACGCACTAATCTGTAATCGTAACTGCAAACCTCTGCCGTACAGCAGCCCCGGATCTAGGGGGGGGGGGCTAGCCAGGGCCCGTGCCCCGGGCGGCAAATTCAAGCTTGGTAGATGAATACACTCTCAGTGTATCGTCTACGAATCAATGGCCGTGTTATGGCTGAAATGATGATGATAAAAGTAAAAATATTGTCGGACGGGGGCGGCATTTTTCGGTTTTTGCCCCGCCTCGAAATAATTCAAGATCCGGGGCTGCCGTACAGTGGTATGATTCTCCAGTTACCTAGCAACCTGCCTGCTAATTTCAATAAATAATCGGTTAAGTAGTTTTGGTGTAAACGGATAAAACAAACAAACATCATGTTTGATCAAGTGCTTTAAGGTCGTTGACATTCACTGCTTAATTTGGAAGTCATCGTCGACCGCTAAAATTAACAGATATGGAAGCATATAACCATAACTTCACGCCACATATTATATTATAGGTAATAATTTGAGATAAGAATAGGTACTGCAATTTAGCAGGATTTTTTGACGATATCATATGGACATGCCATAATTGTAATGTTTTAATTAGATCGGGACTTTTCACGAACAAACATAATCAAACGCTGAAGTTAGTCAAAATACGGATAAGTATTTTGATTGTTTGTGCGTGAAAAATACCGATTTAATTTAAAACATATACATACCATTCAAGTACTGTTCGCTAAGAACTGGTCACATCCTACTTCCTACTTATATTATAAACGTGAAAGTTTGTGAGGATGTAAAGATGTATGGATATTTGTTACTCTTTCACGCAAAAACTACTGAACGGATTTTGATGAAACTTTACAGTAATATAGCTTATACATCAGAATAACACATAGGCTACTTTTTATTTTTTTATCTAAACAGAATTAAATGTAAAATGAAAGTAAAGAACTGGCTTGTTTCTTTATCCTACCAAGATACTGAGGACTTGTTGGCTAGTATCTATGGTTAAACTTGAACACACACACGGCAGCTTATCAACCACCATACATACACAACCTAACATGCCCCACAAAAGCACACCCTTACACACACCTCACACACACATAATACATTTCATACTTACATGGACTGCACACATACATCACGTATATATTCTAGACACACACCGCACACACTAGTTACACGCACCACGTCATTCCCACACACTACACACACCACACCATACTCACGCATTACACAACCCACGCACACAACTCACATATTTTCAATTATTTTTATTTTTATCTTCTTATTATTTTCTTGATTTCTTTCTGCATGCATCCTTGTCACGTCATATTGTACTAATGTTACTTGTAACTGAGAGACCGTCCTGACTTCCATGATACAAGTTTACTTAGTTTGGAGGTCAGGAGTTTCACCAATTGTGTATCAATTTCATTAGCAATAAACGATTTTTATTATTATTATATTATCCCAAAAACGCGGGCGAAGCCGCGGGCGGAAGCTAGTTAGCTATATTTAAGAAATGTTATTACACGTGGTCATATTAAATAAGCAGTCTCACGAGATTCTTGGGAATGAAGCTAAACTCGCCGCCATATTTTTTTCAAACATGATAAAAATAAGCATTTAAAAATTATAAGGAGAAAAAAAAATATATAGAAAACAATTCCGAAATCCCGGAAGCGTATCCATACTAATATAACGTTGACCCTAAATTGCCCTATTCCTAAAATTAGTAATAGTTAATAGATACGGTACCAGGGATGTTATGGAGCTTCGACTCGACTCCGATAAGTCAAAACTTCCAGTTGATATTACACCTCTAATCCCGACTTCGGCTCCGTCCGATACTTTTAAATCGGAATAGACAGTTCAGTTCATTATATATACAGGGTGTAAGGCAAACGCTTCCGAAAACGAAGACAGGTGATAGAGCTAGTGATTCTCGATACGATACCACCAAAAAAACGGGGAAAAAAAATTACAATTTTACCAATTTTTTTTTACATTTTTCGTACACTATGCTGTGAGAACAGGTAACTAAAACCAATAATTGCGATTAAATACATTTTTTTTCTTTGCAACATTAACACGCCATGTACTCGTAAATAATATCAGCTGACGCTCGCGCATAACCTCGAGTTCAAAGTACACGCGCTCGCCGACAGCCGCGCGGCCGACGACCCCAGCTCCGCGCGCGCTTTGTGGCTAGCGTGTCATAATCTACGTTCTGGCTTCGGAAGCGTTCTCCTTACACCCTGTATTATACACGCTGAAATTTTAGTGGATGTTTTCCCGTAGCGAAATGATTTTGTCTTGGCAGTACATTCGATTGATATATATAAAAAAAAATAGAATCAAAAAATGGCAGAATGGTGTGATGAGAATGATGTGAAAAACAAAATCTCTAACCAATAGTAGGTAGGTAATACCTCACGATAGCTACGCAAGCGCGGCGACGCGAGCGGCCGCGGCCTAGTAGGGCGCGCCCGCGCGGTCATTGCCCTCGGTGTTTATCAATCAGCTGATAACTATTCCTGAGTTTTTGATAGGCAAATTACTGAACACGTGAACACGAAACTAAAAAAACAAGATTACTAGGTAGGTATGCACCTATCTTAGAAAACGATATTTTCTGAATTAGATATTAAATTATTAAGGCGTAGGTATTCAAAAAAATGGAATAAACTTATTTACAATGATTTTAATTACTTACCTACTTTTAAATGTTCGGTATTTAATACAAAGGTACAAGGAGGTACTTACGCTTAGGCCCGGTAACGGAGTAATTTTTCGAATTGCAAGCCACTGCACACACATACACAATAACACAATCGAGCACGTTTTATTTGATTAACTTTACGAAAATGATAGGTACTTAAGCAGTCTTTCATTGTTGAGCACTTTCCAAACGTAGTATTGACTTACGTCAAACCCAGCCATCACAGCCATACACATAGGTAGGTACTTCGACGAGGATCCCGTTTGAAGTACCTATTTGTGGATTTCCTCGCCAAACTCGCGCAAATGAACGGCTGATCGACCTCTGGTACATACACTGTAACTCCCCATGATCGAGTAGCACTGTGTCGCCGCTACGATAGTCCGGGCCTGCGGGACTTGGGGGTTCAGAACACCGCGAAGACACGCGACTCCAAGTGTTGCGGCTCCGCGTAAACACGGCAGTATGGGAGTCATAATTAGCCCTAGCGTACATTTGCACCATAGCGACGTACTAAATTGGAATAATAATGCAATGTCGATCCATTATTGCAACGATAATTCACTACGCATGTTACGAGATTCGCGTTCGCGGCACAACTGTCGGCGACGGCGTCGCGGTCGGCTATCCTTTTGTTGAGTGCGACTCGATTGTGGAGTGCGGGTCGGGGGGGTGCGGTGCGGTTGCAACGGGCGATCAGTCTGTTTTATGCCGTATCACTATGCGCGAGAGCTTATTTTGCTCTGCACATTTATGAATTGGTCGCCGCTTTTGTCGGCACCGCTTTGATTCGCGGAATCGATCCGCGCGGCGCTCGTCGGTTTGACTAGATAACTATACCTACGTTAGATCTAGTGAGTTACTATTGTTTTTCACGCTTTCGAGTCTATGAATATTTTTTTTGATTATTTGAAAAAAAAACCATAATATTTTTTAAATTGAACTCTATGTTTCGATAGTACTACTGATGGCAAATCGTTCTGCTGCGGGAAAACAACCACTAAAATTTCAGCGTGTATATATATTCAATAATAAAAAAGTGCCATTTTTTCCACTTTCAATCAACAATGTTCATAACAAATCCTCTTTGCTTCCAGGACTCGCCGTTCTTCCAGAAGTACGCGGTGGAACTGAGCACTCCTCTACTCGGCGACGGATCGTACTCCGTGTGCCGGAAGTGCATACACCGGCAGACCGGCAAGGAGTACGCTGTTAAGGTCAGTGTTGCTATGTTGAGGACGGCTTGCATTTTATTTTGTGAAAACATCTTGAAAAAAACTGGACAAATGCGTGTAGGACTCGCGCTCTGAGGGTTCCGTACAAACTTAGTTATATAATGTAGATTTATCAAAAAAATAAAGTATTCCACTAGAAATATGCCATAGCGCCATCTATGAGCAAGATGTCGCTATTGCATACTTTTTGTAGTGGCGCCATCTATGAGCAGATGCCTCCACTCGTTAGGGTCTTGCCTCAGACAGACGGACGACTAAGTGATCCTTTAAGGGTTCCGTTCTTTCTTTTAAGGTACGGAACCCTGAAAACTGGACATCATTATGTGACATAAATGGACTTTTAGCTTTTACCAGCCCGCAACTTGATACCAGGGGATGATTCTGGCAGGTTCGATATTGATTTCGAATTCGATATACAGGGTGGCAGGTCAGACAGTGGAAATATTTAAATAGGTTATTGTACTCATCATTATGAACAATTTTTACTATGGGACCAACCCTGAAATCGCGAATAAAATATTAGCTGTTCCATACATTTGTGTTCACATAAATCGACAAAATGTATGGAACAGCTGATATTTTTTTTGCGATTTCAGGGTTGGTCCCATAGTAAAACTTGTCTATAATGATCAGTACAATGACCCCTTTAAATATTTCCACTGTCTAACCTGCCACCCTGTATATTGCAACAAATGTCAAAATGGTAGGGATTTTGACAGTTGTTGCAATATATCTATATCGAACCCGCGAGAATCACCCTCCAGGGAGGTGATTCTCGCGTTCTCTTGTCTGTTGTTCGTCAGTTTCTGTTGAAAAACCTAAAAGTTAAACAGCGCTTCTATACAAATGATTTTTCTTATATCTGAATATTTGGCATTTGTTCTGTTTGCGTGCCTTACGTGAATTTTTTCCCCATGGGTAAGTACCATTTAATGTTCATAAACAAATCACACAAAATAATATTTGTTTATATTTTCCTCGACAGATAATATCGACTCAAAAGAAAGACATCAAACAAGAGATAGAGCTGCTGAAGGCGTGTCAGGGATGCCCCTACATCATCACACTTCATGAAGTGTTCCATGATTCCGTAAGTATTGTTCAGGGTTCAACATTTACCCCATACTTATAGAATAGACACCACATGAATAGAATATAATGTTTATTTGAACTAACAAACAACTTTAACCACTGATTAAATTAACAACTATTCTTGTCATTTGTATGACAATAAATAGATGACAGTTGACATAGAGCTGTTTAATTTAATCATCGTCTATAAGTAAGGGAGAAAATGTATGTATATCTTCTTGATTATACATGGTTATTCAATTACTTTTAATGCGATTTTTATTGATGAGCAATATAATTTACTAGGTATAAGATCTACCTACTTATTTGGAAAATACCGGCTAATAACATGAAATGTTAGTTGACTTTCCACGTTTTCATGAGTGACAATCTGACAACACTCTCGTCTACTCTCTAAGCACGAAATCCGTAGTTTCGACCTTAGTTACGGGCGTTTCTTACTCCGTATCACCTACGGACTTAAGATTAGTTCGGGGCCCGAACCAAGAATGAATGATGCACGATTTGACAGTTGTCCCTACTCCCGATGTGTTTTTATCCGTCCGAAAAATTGAATTGGCACTTGTTTTGACGGAATCTTATGTCTATTGTACTTTCGGACGGGCCAGTATCTTCGTTGACGGACTTACAGAGTCTAGACCCCCAGGGCCGAATTATTCATAAGGCAGTGTAGGCAATTGCCTAGGATCGGCTAGGGGTCCCGCGCACTAGAAGTTAGAAAAGGGTAAAGGGTCCTGAGAATTGCATTAGGCTGGTAACATACGTCCGGAATGTCCCTCCGGAATTAAGAATCTGAATGAGTGATTTTACGTCAAATTGAACGATTGCGGCTGGAATCGTTCAATTTATGAACGATTTTGTTCAATTTATGAACCATATCATTCGATTTGACGTAAAATCACTCATTCAGTCTCTTAATTCCGGTTGTCAGTTGCCGGCCTTACCTAGGGGCCTTCCATAAACTCATGGGTTAGGCAGAAGTATCTGTAATTTACCTATTTAGCACACAAAACTAATACACGAACATCTCTTCCCCCAGGCGTTCACATACATAGTGACGGAGTTAGCGCTGGGCGGTGAGCTAGCTTCCCAGCTGTCGGGCGGCGTGGCCGAGCCCGTCGCGCGCAGACTGCTCGCTCAGCTCGCGCTCGCTCTACGACACATGCACGCGCGCAGGGTCGTGCATCGAGACCTTAAGCCTGAGGTAACTTGCTCACTTTATCTAAAACTTTGTCTACGTGATCCACAGATCTGTGCATTTTTTCGGGATAAAAAGTAGCCTATTAGTATGTTACTCGATTTGCAGCAGATTCGGGTAGCACAATTCGTCTAAAACAATTCGACTAAAAATAACTCGACTAAAACAATTCGACTACCAAACACTTTGACTAAAACCAAATGTTGTGTTATTTTATGTAGGTATATTTTTTTATTTAATAATGTTGTTTGAAAAGGGGGAAAGATGGCGCCCCTATTTCTATCTTATTTTTGTCTGCAAGATTAAAAGTAACCTAAAACGAAGGAGTTGACGGGAGCTTCATTCGCTCACTTTGCTCGCACACTAAAGCCCCCGTCAACCCCTTCAAACCTAACCTGTCCGTGTCGGAGTGCCCCAAGTTCACGAGCTCACTTCGTTCGCTCTTGGACTTACAAGGGGAAGAGCGATGGTCGAATTGTTTTAGACTAGTTGTTACTTGTCGAATTGTTTTTTAGACGAATCGTTTTAGTCGAATTTTCCTCACATATGTTACTCAGTGATGATATAGCTTTCTGCTCTTGATTTTTTTTTTTTAAATCAGTCCAGTTGTTTTTGAATTTATTCATTACAAACAAGAAAACTAATCTTTTCTGTAGTACAGATAAATAACACTTTGTTTTTATTTACAGAATATCTTATTATCAACGAGTCGTCTTAGTGAAGCGAAAGTCAAAGTGGTGGACTTCGGGTTCGCTCGGCGGACGCCCGACTGCGCCGAGGACAGGCCTCGGATGATGACGCCCTGCTTCAGGTGAGCTTACAATCCACTTATTGTAAATTATCTTTATGAATTAAACTATTTATTTAGCCACACACATAACACAATACAGACTAAATAAGATAACATAATATACACAAACATATAAATACCATTTCCCCCCCCCACCCTTATCTCCGAAGTTTGCGGAGCGAAAAATCTGAAATAATTAGAGTTGATAGGAATTGACCCAAATATTGCACCAAAAATAAAACGATGTTCCTTTTTTTCAAAATCATCAAAATTCTTTTACAAACAAACTTAGTTTTGCGGTCCGGTTTTTGTCACTTTATACGTCCAAAACTGATACGGAACCCTCGGTGCGCGAGTACGACTCGCACTTGTCCGGTTTTTTACCATTTTGGTACGGAACCCTAAAAACACCAATATGTATGTAATAATAGGTATATACTCAGGTATTATTACATTAGTATAGATTAATATGTAATGTACGATGTGTAACGTGGTGTTCTGTCCGCCAGCCTGCCGTACGCGGCGCCGGAGGTGGTGTCGCGCGCGCGCAGCGCCGCCGCGCCCGGCTACGGCCCGCAGTGCGACCTGTGGAGCCTCGGCGTCGTCTACGTGAGTATACACGGTGCTGCCCTTCATCACAGATAATATCATACTATACGTACAGTACGATTCACGAAAGATGACCACAAATGGCGGCCGTCTGCGCACGTACACTGGCGCGGACCAATGGCGTCGCTCCGGTCTTGACGCATTCCGCCCGCGCCTCACCTCGCACCTCCAAAGGGACCTAAAATATGCCTTCTGCGCAGTGGTCATCTTTCGTGAATCTTATTGTACAGATGCCTCATCTCATACAAAGAAATGTGACCGATTTAGCGCTGGCTATCTTCGGGCTATACATTTTTCCGTGCTTAAATCATTTTTAAAAATTTGAACAAATATTTTTCATGATGTATTTTTTCATGTTCTCAATTTTACACAAACTTCAATAACAAATCGATACATATAACGCCATCTATTATGAGTTATTTCAACAAATGTTACTTTGTTCCTGATGAGACCCCGTGCCTTCAGACTCGAAATATTTTAAGAGGTACATCTGTAGGTGGTAAAGATGCCATACAAACGAAAAAAAAAATATCTGAGTATAGATATTTTTTTAAAATAATTAATTTAAAATTATTTGACACACATAAAAAATATTATTTTCAACATCCATTACGCTAGTTTTTACGTACCTTACTAATAATATTAGAAACAAGCGTAATGGATGTCGAAAATAGTATTTTTATGTGTCAAATAATTTATTTCAAATAATTTTGTTTATTTATTAAAAAAGAAATACTCAGATTAATTTTGTTTTCGTTTGTATGTCATCTTTACCACCTATAGATGTGCCACCTAAAATATTTCGAGTATGAAGGGTAGGACCCTATATATCTTTCTTTTACTTTACTGACTGACACTCTTCTACTCTTGTTTTAAAGCAGTCTACACACCAAAGTCGCCGAGCCACCGACACAGCTCTTTAAAAAAAAAAATATATATATAAGTGATTCTCAAAAATCATATGACCCGAGCAGGATTTGAACCCGCGACCTCTGCCGTACCGTGGCTAGTGCTCTGAACCAACTGAGCTATTGGGTCTCGCCCGACTCGTTTGAAATTTGAGACCCCTTTGTAATATGCTTCTTAGGAGCGTTAATAACTTAATAGAAGCATAACATGGCTTTGACATATTTCAAATTCACAAAAAATATAAAGTAGAGTCCGTTTTAAAAATATGACTGTCGCGGTCCAGTTGGCAGATGCGTCGTTATTGTGGTTCTGTTGATATAATCCCAAACGGTAAGGGAGATAAAGCGCGGACTAAATAGACTGACCACGAGCACATTCTGATTTTATTTTCTTCGATCTTCTGACATGAATAGCATAAGCATAATCGGCCTATAATGTTCCCACTGCTGGGACACAGGCCTCCTCTCTGTGAGAGGGAGTGGGCCGTAGTCCACCACGCGGGCCCAGTGCGGGTTGGTGGACGTCACATGTCTTCGAATTTTTGGTTCTAGGACATGCCGGTTTCCTCACGATGTTTTCCTTCACCGTTAAAGCAAGTGATAATTAATTTCTAATACGCACATGACTTCGAAAAGTCAGCAGTGCATGCCTCGGGATCGAACTCGAACCATTCGCCGTGGGAGGCACATGGTTAGACCACTAGGCTATCACATCACTGACATGAATAATAGTACATTATGGTACAAGTGTGTAAAGTTGGTGATTACCGCTGAGGCGTCATTGAGACCCGAGCTGTCAGGCGAGGGTCTTAAGGGAGCCGAGGACGGTAATCATCAATACACACGTGTATCATACGACAGTTCAACCACGCTACAGATTATCGAAAGTACATACATCTTTTATGGGGTACTGTATAAAATTTTATAATAAACTACCTCCCAACGTTCTCCAATTAAATGAGAATAAATTCAAAGATTGTATAAAACGCACACTTTGTAGGCAAGCATATTATAAACTAGAAGATTATATTGCTGATAAAGATGCTTGGCTTAATGCTGGTCCTGCTCCACAACCACTTAGACTCATATAATCGGAGTTAATAACTGCTCTTGAAGTTCCCCTTTATGACTTTGTAAATTTTATTATTCTTCTGACATTTATAGGTAATCAGTCCAGAGATTGTCATGAATTAATTGTTCGTTTCTAATAAGTAAGCTGGTTTCTCTTGTATAGTTATAAATAACATTATTTTTGTATATTTAAGTAAATTTCTTTGAGATTTGTGAATGTGAGTACCATGTAGATATTTACAATGTTTTAAGCTGATTGTAGTATGACAGTTGAGAGCATGTCATGCTCGCTTTAATGTACCGCTGATGGTGGCGTGTGTATTGGATCGTCCGATTCCCTCCAAAATGGTTGAGTTAAACGGTGCTGATGCACGCGTCATGTCCGTGAACGGGCGCTGTCAGTCGATACTGGTCATCTCTTGACTGCTCAAGCAATATTTTGACATTTTACAGGTTTAAATGATTTTTATTTTATTTTAGTACCTACCTTTGATTTTATTTTTTATCCTAAGGGATTTTTAAAATATTTCACATTGTTCTCACATATTAGGGCATAAATGTAAACAAAGAAATTGTATAGTTGAATTAGTTGAAAAAGAGTAACCCAGTTTCTTGTCCGTTCTTCTCCATAGGAATCTACGTTTTGGAACGGACAACTAGCTTCAACTAACGGACAAACTGACTGACAACTATTGCTTGACTATTCAAAAGTGCCTGTAAATGGTCTAATTGAAATAAATGTTTTGACTTTGACTTTGACTTTGACGTTTTTCAACACACTTGTGAATAAAATAATAGTAAAAAAATATTTCATTTAGTAATAAAAAACGTTATAACTCACTTGTGAATAATAGTAATGAAAAAGTCACAGTTTGATTACAGATGTGGTAATAAAAAAAACCCTATAACTCACTTGTGAATAATAGCAATGAAAAGTCACAGTTTGATTACAGGTGTCATTACGTGCCTAATTGCAGTGAAATACGAGTAATGTTATGAGCAAATGTGTTGAAAAAAAGATTATGAATGTATTGTTCTGTTAAGATCCGCACAAAGTAGGTCTGCGGTCCGGATGCGGATCGCAGTACGCCATTTGGTGACCCCCTGGTCTATGTCATCATCATCTGCCTAGCCTTTTCAATTATATATACCGGTATTCGAATGTTAGACCAGCTGTCAGACTTTTAGGGCTTCTGAGTACCCGTAACGATTGTCAAAGATATTCCTATGACAACCGGGACCGACTGCTTAACGTGCTCTCCGAGGCACGGAGGGGTCTCGATGTGTAAAGAACGGTCACCCATCCAAGGACTGACCGCGGCAAGCGCAGCTTAACCTCGCAGATCGATCGATCAGCGCGGCCGTCATTTAGCCACGAGCCCCTCCCCTGGTCTATGTATTATGATTATAATTTATATTATTATGTAAGCAATAGACAATAATGCTCGAACTTTTCTCACAGTACTATATGCTATGCGGTAAGGCGCCGTTCCAGCCGGTCTCCAAGAAAGAACCCATCACTGCCTTCATGGACCGCATCAGGACTGGAAACTTTACCATGGACGGTCAGTATAACTTACTCACACGGTTTTACCCGCCCATTACCCAAGAAATCGGATTTTATTTACCCGCTCGCTATTGATTCGTTTTCGCTTAACGTTCTTTGTGACTTTATTCTTTTTGCTCGACCCCTAAGGGTCGTTAAATAGCCTATACAATTCCTCATGAATCTGGCTAATCTGGCAACCTTACTTATGAACGCCTCTTAATTTAACCACTGATTAAATAAACAACTATCCTTGTCATTTGTATGACAATGAATAGAGATGATAATTGACATAAGAGCTGTTTAATTTAATCATTGTTTATTAAGGGGGCAGATGTTTAACTTTCATTCGCTTGAAACGTCAATAAATAGTTACTATCCTATACCATTTTCTGTATGATTACTATACCATCTTTGAACCCCCATTAAACGGGGTGTAATTTTAGGCCGTCTTGATACGAAAAGGGATCATTGTACTTGTACTTATCATTATTAACTACTTTTACTCTGAGACCAATCCTGAAATCGCGAAAAAAAGTCATCTATGTTCACTTATCTCTACAAAATGTATGGAGCAACTGATTTTTTTTTTCGCTGTAGTATACCTAATATCAAAATTTCCTATCAACAGGTTCAATCTGGGAGAACATATCAACGGAGAGCAAGCGCATAGTGCTGGGCCTGCTGGCGGTGGACCCGCTGCGCCGCTTCCGCACCGACGAGCTGCTGGCCGCGCTCGGCATCAGCATCCCCGACTCCAACAGCTTTCAATTAGCCGTAAGTATCATTCAAGTACTACACTTTTGCCCGTGACTTCGTCCGCGTGGCCCACAGGAACTGTACATTTTTTCGCGATAAAAGTACCCTATGTTACTCAGTGATAATGTAGCTTTCTATTGGTGAAAAAATGGTTAACATCGGTCCAGTAGTTTCGGAGCCTATTCGGTACAAACAAAAAAATCTTTCCTCTTTATAATATTAGTATAGAAGTATAGATAGACTTTAAGTATAATCCGTCGGCATACGGCAAGAACTCATTCGCTGACAGAAACAAACTTAAGGTATCTATAGGGCGTTCAATAGAATCAAAAGTCAATTAATATTACTTCTGATTCTATTGAACGCCATAGAGGGCGGTCCGTAGAATCAAAAATAATAAATTGATTTCTTAAGTTTGTTTCTGTCAGGTTATGAGTTCTTGCAGTAAGCCGACGAATCACAGAATACTACAAAGGGGTGATTTCGCAAAGGGGCCATTTAAGTATTACGTAAGCACCAAAGGAGAGTGGTGGAAAAATAAGCAGTTATGGGGGCTTTCGTTCGCTCGCTTTGCTCGCTCACTCGTCAACCCCTTCGAACCTAAACGCAAGTTATCAAGCTCGCTTCTCTCGCTCTTGGACTGATAAGGAGAAGGGCAGTGACAAGGCTGGTCTCCTGCGACGTGTTTGAGTGTTCATTAAACATCGAACATGTTTTCCGTCACGTGGTCGAGTGATTTTGCCAAACAAAACGCGTAGGCCACACCCCATTTTGTTCATTAAACCTGTTCGATGTTTAATGAACACTCAAACACGTGGCAGGAGACCCGCCTTTAGTGTCGACTTTGTCAGTTTAGTGAAGTGACATATCACTGAAATAAATAGTATTTGGTCATATCACTAAACATTTTTAGTGAGATGACACAATACACAAGAATATTGGACATTTACCGTGATTTCGTGGTATCCCTAAGGATTTCGTGAATGTAAAAGTAACTTTTTTCATTGTGGTATGAATAACATCTGTATGGGGTAGTTGGAGAGTTGGAGGCTCAGATCATAGAAACAAGGAGATGTGCCAAGGCGCTATCGAGCTTGATGCCTGATCTTGAGCGAATTGCTCATATTAAAAACGTACGCGCTGGCGACGAACCGAACACGATCGATGGTATAAATACAGTGTTTTAGTTTAGTGCTAGTGTTGAGTGACGATTAACAGTGTTAGATTGAGGGTGTGCGGAATGTTGAATGCGTGGAAGATCTTTTTATTCACAAGGAGCGCTTAATTATGCGCGTAATTGTGTCGAAAAATGTACTAAAAGTGGCATCAGTTGTTCCCGTACTAATTTGCTATGATGGCATATCTCCTTGTTTCTATGATCTGAGGTTGGAGGGTATGTCGGACTCCTACCGACTACTCGCTTGACGCCGCAGTTATATGCAGATACTATACAATAAATAGTCTATTATGTCTCGCTTAGATCTACGTTCCGGCAGGCGGCTATAGAGCCGCATGATGGCCGGTCCCAGCAGCACACACAAGGAGGAAGGCTATTTACCTTGAACTATACCTTTGGCACGTCACGTTCAATAGTTTTGTGTCCGTCAACAATGTTATGAATAAAAACAGATTTTGATACTAACTACTGTTAGTGCTGCGTAGCAAAACTAAGTCCTCCATTATTTCACTTCATCTCCAAATGATTATGAAACTAACTGTTGATTTCTTCCACAGGACATGACCAAAGCGGACCTCTACAAGCGTCGATACAAGAACAAACACAGAGAATCCAGCGCTTCCGAACCTGGTACTTCTCAATCAGACATCACCGAACCCGAGGAGAAAGAGACCTCCCTCATAGAAACCATCAACAACCTCAAGAACAGAATGGACAACAACTCCATAGAAAACGACGTCGAGCTCATCAAAGCTAACACGATCGAAACACCCGTCACAGAGTCCTCCGAACCAACCTACACTGACATAGACGACGACATCGTCCCGCCCGTCAAACCAGTAGAAAAGACATACGCGAAATCTAGGTCCAAATTAGATGACTACATCTACATTGAAAGCAGTCAAGGCCTGGACGGCACAGAGGTCGCCTTCCCTAAAACTAGTCGCGCCAAGAAATCTAAGTCCCCCGTCCCAAGGAAACGCAGAAAAATCGAAACTAGACAAACCAAGAAAGAAGTTAACGGCGCAAGGGAACTTCGCAGTAAAGTAGAAAACGGCACACGTGCGAGGAAGACTGAGGAAGTGGAGAAACGTGTGCTTAGGAGTAAGAGTGTCACGGAGAAGAATAGAGCCACGAAAGAGTCTATAGAGAATGAGAAGACGGTAGTGACTAGAGTCACTCGCAAGAGGAAGTATGAAGAGGTAACTAAACCCGTTCTTAGGGAAAAGGGGCAGAATGGACGGTCTTCGCGTAAAGCGAGTCCTGAACCCCGAGCCAAGGAACGGAAGGTAGTTCGCGCTAAAAAGACTAAAAATGTGCCACTGAAGTTAGACGTGCAAGAAGCTCAAGATGTTCGCATGACGCGCTCGCGACGACGAAGGCTCGAGATCAGCCTATCGCCGTCCGAGGTCCCGAACGTCGTGGCTGCCTTCTCGTTCGAGTCCGACCGACGCGTCACGTCCGTCGAGAGCAACCGCTCCGCCAAGTCCGGCGCGAATACCAAAGCTAAACGCAAAGACAACGCCAAACCGAAGGCCAAGGCCACCAAGGCCAGCAAAGCTAAAAAAACACCCGTGCGAGCCACCCGCGCCAGGGCCAACCGGAGGTGAAAACACTCGTTCCTATAACGCCAACCGAGTCCCAAATACAATCAGCGCCATCTCTTATCATATATAGACAATTAATAGACTGTTGCGCCACACGGCAACTATATTCTAGTTTTAAATTTCCCCAATATGGCGTCAGCTAACCTCAAATTCCAAATGAGACAAAATAGTGATGCAATAATTATGGACGCTTTGCTCACGCGTAGGCATAGACAACAGAGGTAAGAAATTATTTATTCAACGTGAAAAAAACGAGTAAGTTCTATTTCTTTAAAAATGTAGGTAGACTCTGAATACTAGTTCGTGAAAATAATAACGTTAGACCTGTTTTTATTTTTTAATCCTTTTATTTAATGTTACTATTAATTTTTAAGATACTTTTTTTCCCTATTATTACCATTAGAATTAATTCTTTGAAGTTGGTTATTATGTATTTTTTTGATTAGAATAATTAAAAAAATAATTAATTAAAAAAATAGGTAAATTGGTGTGATTGAGCACTTACAGTAGTCGAGAGTAAAATTGTTTTGTGAATTAATATAATTTATTCTTTCATAGCTCTAAAGTATCTTTGTTGTGATTTGTTCGCGTGGGCGATTGTAGTCGCTATAGACACTATAGTGGACGATTGCATCGATTTAAGCTGCTATGTGCAACTCTAAAAGGTATTATAATCGAGGCATTATCAAAAATCGCTCATCTGACCAAATCTTCATAGCGTAACTCAAAATTTTCCGTCATTCAATGATTTACGAAAAATTTTTCTTCACAGATCTCTTTCCGTAAATATAAAATGAATTACTTTGTTTGTGTGTGTATATTTGTTTGAATAGGATAATAGGTTAAATTTGTAAATGTTCCCTACGATATAATAGGCGTTTGTATTACAATACTTCTTTCTTCCACTTTGCAAAAAATGTAAAAAAAAAGAATATATATTTATTTATGGTGAAAGTGCCAAAGCATGCTTGAGAATTCCGCTTATATATTACGCGTTCAAAATTATTTGTAATAATTATTTAAAAAATAAAATCACAACTAAATACTTCCTACTTTGTATAGGGGTTGTTTAAAAAATTTAAAAATTATTTATGCTCTGGATCAAAAGAGCAAAATATTGTTTGTTTTCTTTGAGTGTTATCTATTGTCTGTGGTATTGTAGCTGTATGCGTCCACTGTTCTTCCAAACCATGATCTGCACGAAGTTTCTTTTACTCTATTTTCTTTTTAAAAGCAAAAAAATCTAAAAAACTACTTTTCTTCTTCTGTTTTCCGTATCCGTTTTGGGACTCGTATTTTCAATCAATCTATCTCGTAAATACTTAAAATATTAAACAACCCATACACAATTCTAATCCTTTGTCGTTATAAGCGCTTTTACCAAATAAAAACTATATAATTTTCGGCTCACTTCCCTGTACATATACTATGATAGCATTTAGTACAAATTCGGTGGAAGAGTTTAAAAATATTATTTATAATTAAATTGAAGAAGGAATTAGTCTCATCGTCAAACTTTCATGTTACTTCTATTATATCGTGATACGATAAGGCACTGATGAATAAAATATAATATTAGCTGATTAAGCATGAATGTACGTTTTACCTTTCAAAATTTTCGTTACAAATTAATTGTTGCATGCTGTTGAACTTTAATAATGTAAAATTGTTGATAAAAGAACATTATTTACGCCAAATTCAGTTTTATGACTGTTTTAAAACAAATAAAATATTATGTATTGCATTTTCGGCTGTTCGTATAAATTCTTTGTACTTGGAAATGAGATGGAGCATACCGCTCTTTTTCACACAGTGCACGATTAACTTTGGTTATATTCGTGAGTGAAGATTCTCGAAGGATTTGCGAAATTTTGCCGTTCAATTTTAAATTATTTGCATGTAATATTGACGAAAGAAATAGTGATTATAGTATTTAGTACATGCCAGCAAATTTTGTTATATATATTAGCTCAAATATATATTATGAAACCCAATTAGATTATATAGCTTATACAAATGTTTTATTAGTGTAAAGTACTTTCGCAGTTGACGAGTAGGTATATAGATTTTGTATGAATATATTATTAATTATTGGGTTGCTACATCTATCATTAGTTCAGTCCAATAACCTTATAGTAGTATTATTATTTAAACCATGCAATCAACGTGAAAGTACTTGAACTAGTATGTATATTGTTGCAATTTACAAACAATTATGAGCAATCCAATGTAATTTTTTATACACCACATACACTATTGATATGTCCATAGATTTATCAATGTTTTGAAGCAAAGATCTTACTTAATACAGCCAGTCAATAGACAACCATGTTTTAAGCAAAGGTATAAACAGCGTGGTGCCGACGCGTATTACGATGATTTTTGTTCTTTTCGGAAATTAAAAATTTCCCCGAATGCTTAACTCGAGTAGCCTTTACGTCACGTAAGTCGTAAAGTTTGTAAAAGTGCACTTAAATGGATTGTACCAAAAGATTATATAATTTTATAATAAAGTGTTAGAAGTTATTATTGATGTCGGCGTAAAACAAATTTTGTAAGACGTTACATGGATGCCGGCTGGAGATATTGGATTGTAATAAATATACCATTTTAACATTATTTTATTTGTTTCAATGATACTGGTTGAGATGTGACCTTTAAAATAAGAATGGCCCATTCGGACATAAGGCCCGGACTTCACCGAAGCGCAGACGAGACGGGAGGAGGGGAGATATGTTTTACTTTTAAACAACCAATAGAATTTCGCTATTCACACATCTCGTCTCCACTTACCTTCAGTAGACACCACTGAGTCACTGACCGCACCGCTAGTTCCCCCCGCGTTGCACCCGCCAGCCGCTCTAGCCCAGCGCACTTCGCTCTAACCAGCACACATCTCTGCTCCAGTCTTCTGTCTTGTCAGTATGCTCTAAGAATCAGTACCCATCTCCGCATAGCTTCGGGGGATACACCCTAGCTCAAAAACATCTCATATCGCAACTCGCGGATCCTCTAGAGTAGTGTTGCTGAACTATCTATAGTAAATCGACTATCTAAAAATCCCATACTATCGAAAGCTCGAAACGTGACAATACTATTGAGTAGGTACCTTTGACGGAGTGCAGGCCTATCAGCGTTGCTAGTTCTTTTTTCGGGCAAAGCGGGATTTTGAAACTTTTTGAGTAAAAAAAGCGGGATTCTTTGGTCGAAAGCGGGACATAATAAAAAAACGTAGGTAAATAATCAGCAGTTAGTAGAAGAACTCTGCACAGGATAGCTCCAGATTGAATTGAATGAGTAATTCTGCTTTAATTTGTACGGAGCATTTATTTTCTGCATCCGACTATTTAAAATTCACTTGGAAAAAAACGCGTTCAGGAATGCAGTTTGAAGTTGAGGGCCGCACCGTCGAGTAATCCTCGAAAAGCGGGACTGAGCTTGTCCCGCGCGGGAAATTCTATTTTGGGCTAAAAAATCGGGACGTCCCGCCAAAATCGGGACGTCTGGCAACGCTGAGGCCTATCCTATCGGGTGGCGGCCGTAGGGCGGTGTGAGAGATGCGCCCGCACTGGACCCCATCATGGCGGGGGGCGCCGCGACTTATCTCAGAATTCAGTTGCAAGTATTCGGTTGGTCTAAAGCCGGGTTGACACGGTCCGAGTATGCTCGGTCCGAGTGGACTCGGATGACTACTCGGACGTAATTCGTATTGTGGCAACCAACCCATCATCCGAGCGCGAATTACGGGTTGCCACAATACGAGTTACGTCCGAGTAGGGATCCGAGTCCACTCGGTCCGAGCATACTCGTGATACTCGGACCGTGTCAACGCGGCTTAATACCGCATTTACATTCTTGCATTCAGCTATTCCCGTTGCCGCTTGCCCTGCCGTAGCCCGTACATAATATTTCCCCAAATATAGCTGTGGCAAAGTGGTAACGTCAACGGAAATGAGTCTTTACATTGCCGCTTCATAATTATGTATTTTCAATTTGACTCTCGGCAATGGAAAACGTGGAAATTGTCGCAGCGTCGGCGCTCTGCATTACGGCGCTTTGATGTCCGCAAGAAAAACCGCCAAATGGGGGATAGCCGGGCAATGCGAATGGCAACGTCAAAAGGTCAAAGGCAATGGAAATGGGGGTGATTCTCGCGGGTTCGATATTGATATCGAATTCGATATACAGGGTAAAATTAAAACCAGTGCGGATATTTTAAGAGGTGAAAGTACTCATGAATATGATCAACTTTTATTAAGGGACCGACGCTGAAAAATGAAAAAAAATCAGCTGTTACATACATTTTGATCGTGTTGTAGTGCATTTTTGTAGGGAACAGCTGTTTTTTTTTTTCATATTTCAGTGTCGCTGCCACAGAGGAATTACAGTTTTCCTCCGTGGTCGCTCCCATAATAAAAGTTGATCATATTCACGAGCACTTCCACCTCCTAAAATATCCGCACTGGTTTTAATTTTACCCTGTATATTGCAACAACTGTCAAAATCCCTGCCATTTTGACATTTGTTGCAATATAAATATCGAATTCGATATCAATATATCACCCGCGAGAATCACCCCCTTTACAGTCTCGCGTTTCCCAGTTTATTCCCATGCCCCTGCTCGTTGCCGCGGCAATGGGCTGAATCTAAACGCGATATAAGAGATACTGAAATATAAAGAAGCCTATAGAGCGTTTCACATAATTATACGAAGTCCCTTCGACGCTTCGATGTTTTTAAAGCAGCTTACAGAAATCATAACTGCAAAGTTTCATACAAATTGGTTATGAACTGTAGATTTGACGAGGGTGTGACAGAAATGACGAAACGTTGTGGGTTCTAGTTGTACTACGGAACCTTAAAAAGATACATGGAGAATAAATTTAAGGAGGCACGTCTCTGTGTATTTAGTGTCCGTCTTAATGCGTTAAATTACGGTGGCACTAGTGTGCTAAACTCATACGCCCTCTGCTTATGCAAGCGACATTTTGGACGGTTTTTGAACTATTATTTACGACGTAAAGCTGGACACTTTTTCAACTTGTTTTCTTATTGAAATAGTACTCCTTGTATCTATACTCCCTGAAAAGGTAAAAAGTTTATGGTTTACCATAGAACATGAAATAATGACAGCTTATGTTAATGTTGCTACCATTTACGAAACACATTTATTGGTTGATATCTGAAAAAAATATAACATTAACGATGACCACATGATCAAAAATTGAATTCAATACATTTTATTTACAAAATAGACCGGTACATACTACACATAATAATAATTATACCTACAAATAATTCTTATTATGTCTTTTACTTTCCTGTATCAAATCTTGATAAAATCTACTGATTGGTAGGGTCCATTTCAATTGAATTTGTTAACTTTGTAAACAATGTCAGTATGGTCAACTGTCATTAATTGATGAATTTGTATAGAAAGTCTGTTTACATAGTTTACAAGTTCTATTGAAATGGACCATAGATTAGTTTGTCATAGTAGAAATAAAAGATTTCTTTATGGCAACACCAAGAATGGCACTGTGGCAAACGTCAGACGATGTCGAGTGATAGAAAAATAATTAATTTCACGACGTTTTGTGTTATTAATTATGTGAATGATGAGATGAAAGTGTAGATAAATGTTAGAATAGTGTTCAATAGTGATTATGGCGCATAGTGGTGGTGTTTTAAGTTCTGATATATCACGGAGGAATCCACAAGACGAGTATGAACTCATTCAGAGAATCGGTTCGGGAACCTACGGTGATGTATACAAGGTAGGGGGCCTTTCTAAAATACTTAATTTTCTAATTTACGTGTATTCAAGACGATATCGACGCGAATCTAGCGCTTTCTCGGGCGTTTACTCACAAAAAATGGCAATAAAAATCTCATTTGTCATACAAAATATTTTTTATGACGAAAAAAATGTTAACTAACGTAAGAATTAGCAACAAAAAGAGTATTTATTGTTGTGAATTGTTTATGGGGTTGTGTTTGTGATAAAAAACACGTGTTACTGATGACCTTGAGTGCAGGACAAGTCTGGTTTACTAATTAGTAGTGAACACACCCAATGGTGTTGTGATATTCAAAACACATCACAGCTCTTTGTTCATTTACTGTTCTTTATTTAATATACTTGTGAATACTGCAAGTAATGATAGCTATAACTATTGTAGTACAATTTGTAACTTAATATTTATATTCATTTGCCATATTTTTTTTCTTTAGATTATTATGGATTGACCTAATTTTTTACATTATATTTTCTGAATGAAGGTGTAATAGGTAGTATTATTACTCTACATTCAATAGCATAATATTTTAAACTAATATCTATGTAATATTGTTAATATTTAAGACCTACTACGAGACCCAAGAATAATGTTGATACTTGAACCTTTGTTTCCGGTATTATTAGAATTATTTTTATTAAACTAAACAATAATTTAGGGCGGTCTGAAGGCCACAAAAACAAAAAACACCAATCACTTATCTACAGATTTTCTGTAGTGTTGAAATACATCAAGCCGCAAGCTGTTTAGTTTGGGCTACAAATCAGGCTAAAGAAATAGACATACATACACTTAAAAAACATTACTCTCCTTCCAGGGCAATAAAAATAAAAAAAGTAGCGAGAATTTCAAATAAAAAAAATCATCTACTGAACAAACTTTGAATGGATAAAAATTATCTGTAATTATCACTAAAATTGAAATATGTTCGGCCATTATGACCAATTATGTTTACTTTAGTGTTTCCACAAGGTCATGCTTAAAAGGTTCATTTATTTTTAAATTGCTTCCTTCACTTAACTAAAGTAATGTGTTGTATTTAGTTAATGTTCAGTTTGTTTGTGTTTTGTTTTTGGCTTACCAACAGGGGCAAAAGTAGACAATTCAAATCCTATTGTTTGCAGGCCTCGGAGACCTTGCTTCGTCCAATCAAAGAATGAATGGGCTTACTGAATGTTTGAGTTTGTTTTAATTCCATCCTAGCTTTAGAGAATACAATATAGAAGTCACAGTGTCCTAAAAAGTCATTTGATAAAGTCTACTTGTCCAGAAGATTTATCACTTGTAACAATATTGTAACTTAGCCCCAGTTTCCTACTTGCCCAGAAGATTTATCTTCTTAAGAATTGTAACTTAGCCCCAGTTTCCTACTTGCCCAGAAGATTTTGCTTCTTAACAATTGTAACTTAGCCCCAGTTTCCTACTTGCCCAGAAGATTTATCACATGTAACAGCTTTGTAACTTAGCCCCAGTTTCCAACTTGCCCAGAAGATTTATCACATGTAACAGTTGTAACTTAGCCTCAGTTTCATACTTGCCCAGAAGATTTATCACTTGTAACAGTTGTAACTTAGCCCCAGATTCTTATTTGCCCAGAAGATTTATCACATGTAACAGTTGTAACTTAGCCCCAGTTTTCTGCTTGCCCAGAAGATATATCACTTATAACAGTTGTAACTTAGCCCCAGTTTTCTGCTTGCCCAGAAGATTTATTACTTGTAACAGTTGTAACTTAGCCCCAGTTTTCTGCTTGCCCAGAAGATTTATCACTTGTAACTGGACGTAGTTATGCAAAATAGATCCAACCCACAAAACTGGTGAAATTGAGTTATTGGTACCAACAGAATCTACGAATCAACTTTCATATATTCAAAAAAGATCCAAGCTGCTTGAGACACTCTTTACTCATATTATTGAAAGCTGCCAAGGCTACCAACCCTAGATTGAGTCACTTAAAAAAAAAATTCCAGACCCATGTGGCATAGTACCTATAGATCTTAAGCTTTTTCATTACGCAAAACAGAACCAAGCTAAACCAAAACATATGGCAATACAGAACCAACCCATAAAACAGTGATTTTGCAATAAGGAACCATCAGGTTTTTGATCATAAATAGATACTAAAATCTCACTAAAATCCAAATAATGTATTGTCTTAAATCGTCATCAATACTAACCTTAACCACGGGGTCTCATCAGGAACAAAGTAACATTTGTTGAAATAACTCATAATAGATGGCGTTATATGTATCGATTTGTTATTGAAGTTTGTGTAAAATTGAGAACATGAAAAAATACATCAAAAAAAATATTTGTTCAAATTTTGAAAAATGGTTAATCATGGAAAAATGTATAGCCCGAAGATAGCCCGCTAAATCGGTCACATTTCTTTGTATGAGATGAGGCATCTGTACGTATGGTATTGTATTATCTGTGCCTTAACCTAGTAAAGTTGTTTATCTCAAATAACTTACCTATTTGTTTCTACACACTTCAGAAACAAAAATCTAATTATCTCTTAAGTACCTTTTTGTGGGTTGGTTCTATTTTGCATAACTACGTCCAACTTAGCCTTACTTGCCCAAAACTCAGAAGATAATTATCACATATCTTTTCCTATATAAAAAGTCATATTAAACCGCCGTTTTCAATTTATCGGGCTGTTATCTTGTCGGTAAACTTGGCCCAAAGTCTTTTAAATTGATAAATTTTTTGTAGTCCATGCGGACAGAGTCGCGGGAAAAAGTTGAGTGCTGTATTATAATGATAAATAATGTATTTCGTGTCACAAGGCTTGACCTAGTGTGGTTTTACCAAATGTTGTTGGCACTGTTTCTCTGATATTTTTTTATAAACATTCAAATGGCCATGTAGGGGTTGCTATTCTATACTTATAAAACAGTACAGTGACAGACTGACAGACAATGCATAGCCTAAACCAGTATACATACCTACATAGCTGCCGTCTATAAGCTTAAAGGCCGCTAAATGACAAATTCTTATTTTGAGCTAGAGCAGAAAAAGGCGGAAAAATTTTCAAACCGATGCTCCTCAGTATCTATAAACATTTTGTCATGTTAACATATACCAAAAAAAAGGTATTTTTTTGAACTTTCTCATGAAGTAAGTTGATTTTGTAAAATATTAATAATTATGTCAATAAATACACATTTTCCTTTCTAACCTTGTAAAATTTTAAGGCTCGCTTCATGTGTGCAGAACTAATTGGCGGCTAAAGAATCATAACTGCTTTTAAGTTATGGATTTATTAATAACTGCCAAAGGTATTTTTTTGAGACAGGAAATTATTAATATTTACATAGCTATAAAGCAGATAAGTTATTTTGCGTTTTTTAAACCTAGTACGAATGTTATTATATTGATCTTATCCATAACAAAAAAGCAGCTAATTACTTATAGCCGCCTTTTAGCCAAGTAGATATCACTTTGCTTCTCTTCCAAGATTTTTTAACAACTTTTAATACAGCTATGCATAACTTAAAGGCGGTTAATTATTAAACCTTTTCATATAACTGCTTTTTAGGCTAGCACTATCCACATCTGTATTTTTCGAATCCTGCAAAATTAAACGTTAACTTATGAAATCAAACAAAGTTTTTGCAAAGACAAAGTTTATTGCCACAATTAAAAATTAAATAATTATTTGCAAAAACTATATCCAAAAATCGCATGACAAACCACAATATATACCTGAAATTGAAATTTCAGGTGATAAAAACTCGCACTTAAAAATAATGTCATCATTCATAATTATCAATGTTTTTAATTTTTTTTGCAATTAGTAATTACTAACGTTTCACTTAGATACTTAGAACATGAAACAGTCGGTTTGTACTAGCATCAAACGTCATTAGAAAATATATTCTTATCAAAAATAAAAGTAATCACTCTGAATTCAAACTTAATACACATTAGAAAACAATATTTATATATATTTTTTTAATTTTAACATTTTTACATTTATTATTATGATATGAATAACAATCTTAAATCAATCAGTCTTTATTAGTCATAACCTTAATCAAATGTTCTAATAAGGAAATTGACCCAAAAACGATTGCCAAAAATAATTAAACTAACACATACAACTGCTTACCACCAATACTTACAGCTGAAGTACAGAAGGCCATCAATTCACAAAAGTTAGAACGAGCTTCGGGACCCGACAATGTCTCAAGCGAGCTGATGAGAGGTTCAATCGAAGAACTAAGTCCGATTCTAAGGTATTCAATGATATACTTAACACCGGCATCATTCCAAGTCAGTGGGGAGAATCATACATTATTCTTCTGCACAAGAAAGGAGCCAAAGATGACATTGGAAACTACAGACCAATAAGCCTCATATCAAATGTCTACAAAATCTTTGCAAAAATAATTTTAGAAAGAATAGCAAAAATATTAGACGAAAACCAAACCATAGAACAGGCAGGTTTCAGAAAGAACTACAGTACGATCGACCATATCCACACTATCAAACAAATCCTAGAAAAATATAATGAATACCAGAAGCCTATATACATAGCTTTTATCGACTATTCTAAAGCATTCGACAGTCTGAAGCATAACTACATCTGGTCAAGTCTAAGACAACAAGGGGTCGACAATACCTTTATCAACATAATCATAAAAATCTACAGCAAGAGCAAAGGCCGCATAAAGCTGGAATCGAAAGGAGACCCATTTCCCATAAGCAGAGGCGTCAGACAAGGTGACCCATTGTCACCCAAACTGTTTAATGCGGTTTTGGAGAACATCTTCAGGAAAATGGACTGGAGTGACTACGGTCTCAACATCAATGGTAGCCGCTTAAACCACTTGAGATTCGCCGACGATCTAGTCCTATTGGAAGAAGACCCTGAGAAACTACAAACTATGGTACAAACCCTAGCCAACACAAGCAAAATAGTTGGGACTTGAAATGAATGCAAACAAAACAAAAATGATGACTAACTCCATAGAGGTCGATATAGTAATTGATGGAATCAGATTCGAATATGTCAGAGAGTATGTTTATCTAGGACAAATTATCTCTTCCAGCGACCAGATGTCCAAAGAAATTAATAAAAGAATAGCTTGTGGCTGGAAAAAAATTGGGTTGCTTAAAGAAATCATGAAGAGTAAGGAAATAAACATCCACATAAAAAGAAAGACGTTTAACACCTGCATCCTTCCCTGTATCACATATGGTTGCGAGACCTACTTACTGAAAATCACCGAAGCAAACTTGCAAGGTGCCAACGGGCAATGGAGCGAAGTATGTTGGGAATAAAACTCAGAGACAAAATCAGAAACACAGAAATAAGAAACAAAACCAAGGTTGCCGACATACTTGCCCGCATTGACCATCAGAAATGGGCTTGGACGGGACACATGCTACGTTGCACAACAAATAAATGGAGCAAGCAGGTCACTCTGTGGTACCCTAGAGACGGCACTAGAAGACAGGGTCGTCCAACAAGAAGATGGGAAGACAAAATTCTATTAACCTTGGGGCCATACTAAACAAGGGTGGCAGCAGACAGAGCCCAATGGGGAACGTTGGAGGAGGCCTATGCCAAAAGGTTCGCCGAATTGAGGGATATTCTGTAGAAAATACAAATAAATACAGCTAAAATAGATCTAACAAAAACTTGTACCAATGTTCAGAATAAAAGGCTAATAATAAAAAAGTAATCAAATGTTGGTAAATTCCTCCAAAAAAGCATTTTATGCGCTGGAATTAACGCAGACAATTTATTAACAATAGCTTCTTTTCTTTTTTCTTCTCTTCGTCCCCGCACCCCGGAAGAATCCCTATCATGAGTGGCGTGGGGGTTGTGCAGTTTGCGGCTTTTTAGCGATGTTTTGTTGTTTAACGGCTTTTTTGTTATGCAAGACACAGAAGAAAATATTTATATTACTTTACGTACGGTGTAATAAGGCTTTCTATAATAGTTTATTAATTGTAAAAGTAGTAACACTACAACGCTTAAAGGCCGCTAAATGATTTTAACTGCGTTTTAGTTCGGTAAGAGCGTATAACCGCCTTTTAGTTAAGTCTATGCAAGGTATTATACTCCAATGTAACCAAGACAAAAAGCCGCTATAATACTTTTGCTACCTTTTAGTTAATTGTTAAATAATAACTGTTTTATAGCTAGGCGTTGATAGTAAAAATGTTCAATCGATCCAAACGTTAAAGTAGTATAGCTGCCTTCTAATCTAGTTGTGCTGTTTAGCGACCTTTAAGCGATGTAAAGTATTTTTTTTTTGTATTTAGCAGCCTTTTAAAAAAATATATCTTGATAACGGTAAAAGATAGAATAACCGTTCCTAGACAGATCGATAGAGAATTTTTTTTTAATACCATGGCATTAAAAAAGTGAAAAATGCCCAAATGTCATTTAGCGGCCTTTAAGCTTATAGACGGCAGATAGAGATAACCGGTATACCTAGAGATTTGTTTGGAGGAAATATGCTTTGAGTACCTACCCTAAAGCTGCACTAAGGAGGGATTGTTTGATATTCCATCCCTAAAGGGGAAAAGGGGGGGTAAAGTTGGTAATGAAGAAAATGACGACATTTCACGAGAATTTCGTAATGGATATAATATCTAATAACACTTTGCACAACCCGGGAATCGAACCCATGACCCAGTGGTGTTTGCGACCACTTCATTAACGAATATAAAAGAAAAAAAAGTTAAAATCGCAAGATCACAATAATTTGGAGTGAAACAGTTTCGGAAGGCGATGCCTTTAATTTTTTGTGTGGTTTGATTCGGCACCGACTTCCGAAAGTTTCACACTTCATTGTGATCTTTTTGAAGTTCGTTAAAAAGCTATAAAATTCAGTTAACACTGTTTGTTTATTTAAGTTAACTTTCCTATGAAAGTCACATTTATTTCTAGCCCGATGTTCTCATGTTATTACGAAATGCCACTTAGCTAGCAAGTTCGAAACACATGAGTCAGTGACGTGAGTCATCAGTTTCGGTTCGATTCCCGCGTCGAAACCTAGTGTCAGGTGGGGCTGGGGCGGCCTTGTCAGTGATTTTGATATTTTATTGTTGTTCCGATGATGTCGATTTTTGGTCAATGTCATTGTTTTTTTTTTGTATTGTTTTGTGACGGGATGAATGTGTGACAAAAATCCTAAAACTAATAGTTATTATAAATGCGTTTTTGCAATCGGCTTGGCACCGACTGCAAAAAGTGTTGAATTTAATTTATAATAATGAATATCGTATTTATGTTATAATTTATAGGGTACCTACATTTTTATTTTAAGCTTTTTAGTATTTTACAGCTTTTTTTTGAAGTCGTTTTATTTTTTGTTAACCGACTTCTTTTTTTTACCTTTTCACGCCTATTTAAACCACTGAACCGATGACCATAAAATTTTGCATAGATATTGTCAGGGGTCCAGGTACAGAAATGGACATAGGGTACCTTTTGTAAGCGAGCGAAGCCGCGGGCAAAAGCTTTTGTACTATAATTAGAATTAGGGTACAATTCCGACACAGGCTTTAGCGACCGATCGCAGTGGCAGTTGCTGTCGCCGATTGCAAGCGACACTATTGGTTTCTACACATTTTCTAGAGCAGTGGCTCTCAAACTTTTTTTGATTGAGGACCTCTAGAACTTTTTTATTCGGTGTGGGGAACCTAAAGGTCAAAAATATAATTTATTATATGTAGAATATAACTTTGTTTCGCGGACCTTAATTTAGTTCTCGCCGACTATTGAGTCGGTACTCGCAGACCATTGGTGATCGGTCCGCGGACCCACTGTTCTAGAGCATTTGTTTTTCCCGAGTCTATATTATTATTATTATTATTTATTTCATTTATATATCTCAGGACCATGAGGTCCTGGGCCTTTGAAAGGCGTACGAGGGGCCGAAGCCAACTCGCAGAGGCCCCTTAAGAAAAACTTTATAAATATGAAATGAGACACCAACCGGCGATTATCCCTATATGCACTAGGCAAGTGCACCCAAGGACAACCCCCGGTTGGTGTAGAATTATTATTGGTCATGGAATTAAAAAAAAAATATTGGACTATGGGTTTGGGTTGTTTGCGTGGGCTAGGTACCAGAGACTATGGAATAACTATGGCCCCTGCCTGTCCAATGGTTGTAAACACGGATAAAATTGGTAGGGGGTGACTTGCACACTCAGTAAATGGGCCCCCGAAAACGGCCGCTAGCACATAGTGACGTAGCGACAAGGGGGCAACATATCTTGAGGTGCTTGAGGAGTGGAGCGGTATTCCACGGCTATCAGGACAATCCCGGAAGTACGGTCAAGATCCCTACCAGCAACTTACTGGAATACTTCCTTCCCCCGAGCACGTTTGCTCTTGCGAATCTCCACTCAAACCAGCCAATAAAGGCAAGAGAGAGGTGGGAGCCTTGTTCCTCGTCAGTGCTCATTCTGACCGGCCAATTAAGGCAAGCCAGAGATGAGGAACAAGAGTTCTCCCGGGAGGGTCAGGTCCGTGGGGTCGCTACTGCCCAACAGCTCGCCACAAGCTGCCCTGCGGGTTTATTATTATTATTATTATACAGCTGTAGAGTTAGTTTGTTTGAACGCGAATCTCTGAAACTACCAGTCGTATTCAAAAAATCTTTTTGTATATGATAGCCAGGTTCACGAGAAATAGTATAGGCTGTTTAACATCACGCTACGACCCTTAGGAACCGAGCAACGGGGGGCACAGCTAGCTCAAAATATAAAGAAAGATCTGGTTCTTTCGGTTCTTTAAAAAAACTTCGTCACTCGTGGGGGTTTTGAAATAATTTCCCTGGTTTTAATTTAATAAAACTCACGTACGATGCTTAAGACTTGGTATTACGATTATCTTCCGATCACTGATAATAAACCGGTGTCTTAAAATGGGATTAGCATTTTTGGTGGAATATTGACTGTGTTATGTTGGTGTAGCGATATTATCATTATAGACATTGCTGCTGTTTCTGTTGTACATCGCACTAAACTAATTTTAATCACACTATACCTGTCTCTTTCTTACAAAATAACATTGAAAGACGACAGAAACTATTAAGAACTGTCAAGTTAGTCTACGCCTACTACCACTGTGTTCATGTTTTCCAACTTCCATGCGGACGGAGGCATGAACTAATATTATAAAGCTGAAGAGTTTGTTTGTTTGTTTGAAACTTTGTACGCGCTAATCTCTGGAACTACCAGTCGGATTCTAAAAACTCTTTTCGTATAAGATCGCCAGATTCATGAGGAATAGCATAGCTATTTAACATCACGCTGCTACCATTAGGAGCCGAGCAACGGCTGAAATCGCGGGGAACAGGTAGCAAAAAATAATAATGACGGTCAGCCATACAAAAGATTCGACAAACTCAATTGACCTATTTGATCTAAGTATCCGGCGGACCTTAGGCGAATTTAAAACCAAATGGCCAAGGCCGATGAAGAAACGAAATAACTCGAGTGTTAGTTGAGTGAGTTTCGTGACTGCCGCGTAGGTGTAGTGGTCGCAAGCGCAGTTACTGGGCGTAGGGTCCTGGGTTCGATCCCCGGGTCGGACAGTGTTAGGTAGTTTTTTACTAGGAAATTCGCAGTGCATCGCGTGATTTTAAATTCAGTAGGATTAGACTTCCATTATTTACGTTTAGTATCAAAGCCAGTTGAATATAGTATAGGCAGTGAGTGGTTCTTAAACTTTTTGCAGCCACGGACCACTTTCGAAAATTCCACGGACCCCTGTCGAAGAAAATTTTAGGAAAAGAAAACAAAGCCTATACCAATGATTTTTAATACAAACGAGCGGTCATACAAACGATGCGTGAATTACTGCATAATTTTCCTAATAAATAATTATGTTAAGAGTGAACTGAGTGGCTGTGGACTCTTGGGCCTCGGGCCTCATGTCACGGACCCCTAAGGACTCCCCCCCCTCTTTAAGAAACCTTAGTATAGGGGAAAACACCCTGTGGAGTTCAATTCACTTTTACTTTTACGATGTCCTTTTTAAAACATTGAAATAAATAAACAGCATTCCTCCCATGTTTTTCCTGTGCAGGTGAAATGCTGTGTTTTTGAAAAATCAGCTGTGATTTCCCGGAAACACATTGAATGAACTTGTGAATGAACAACTCATTCATAATGTTTGTATGAATGATGTCATGATAGCATTCTACGTTTGTACATAATTATGAGTCGTATGATTTCATCTAATTCATAAAAACTTTTGTAATAGGTGCTTTAACTTTGCTTTTAATGTTAATTAGGAGAAGTAGTGGCCCAGCGGTAGCGGCTCCGACCTACAAATCGTAGGTCATAGGTTCGAACCAAGACAGGCGTACATTTTGTGCAATTTTTTTCATCATATCATGAGAAAACATTGCATTTCTGAGCACACAAGTGAGCCGGTTCCTTTTGAGGTACGGAATACTAAAAAGAATTAGAAAAATCAAAAACCCTGACTTCGTAATATTTAAAAATTATAGGTCATTGACCTATATGTCTCTAGAGAAGCAGTTCCGAACAAAAATCATGCCCCACACGCGGGTACTTATCTGTTGCTCACCGAGTCACCGCATCAAACGTCAAAGTGAATGTGAGGCTTGTGTTGTGCACGCACAACACTTGAGTGTGACATGTTTAATGTTCGGAACTGCTTGTCTAGACATATAGGTCAATGTTATAGGTACTCTATGTCACTCCCACAAATCACACTGAAGGCGCGACACCCTACATGTTGACAACCATCAAGCCGTTTAGGTTACATAGTGTACCAAATAAATAGACATACATACATTATTCTCGAAAAACATTACCTTACATTCTAGTGCAGTTCGGTGATAATATAAATTCATCTTCTCCAAAAGAAAAAAAAAACCCTCTTATCGTATCGCACGATAATGACCTCTTCATACGACGACACGCCTGCCAGACGTGATTATTTTCATAATGAACGTGCACGATTTAAAATAAAAAGTATTTCGTGTATAATTTACGAGTGACATGTTTTACTGCTGATAATATAACTGCACGAATACATAACAAAGAAATAGAAAATATTTTGTATAAAAAATAATGTGTGAAAGAAAATTTATGACATTGTGGAAAATGTATTTCCATCCATCCAAACTTTCGCATTTATAATATTAAGTATAGACTAGTGTGATAAAATCGATGAATAGATTTAAAACTTGGTCAGAACTTTAGAAGTCAGGATTAAAGTTAAGTAAATTATTTACTACATGTTAGCATAATAATAATTATGATTAATCTTATTTATGCGTACTGATGAGAGTGTAACAGATATTTAAGGCGCTGATAACTGCCAACGGCCTTGAGTGATTTGGGCGTTACAGCTTGAGTGTTCTGCGCTGAGCTCAAGCAACGCGACATACGTCCACCGAGCAATACGACTCGCCTATCAAGGAGCGCGCTGTGCAGAATTAGACGTATTATTACATTTCAGTATCTAAAATATAAAATAAAAAAAAAGTAACAGGCAATATTATAGGTATTAACATAGTCTTTTCACACAAAACAAATCATGAAAATATCTTAAGCGATTTAAAAGTAATTACGTTTTTATGTTTTGGGTAGACAGGAATTCATGAATTTATTTCATCAAGTATTTTACTACAATAGTTAAATATTCACAGGTACGATTGATGTATATATGTTCTAGTTTAACATAAAAAAAATGCACAACTAACCTGCATTATTTGACGGCGAAATAAGAGATTTAAAACTTGAGATTTACGGCCGTTACCATTTACCGTCGCCTTAAAGTGAATGAATGGGAGGAAAATGTTGTAACGATTGTATAGCATGCCTAACGCATTCGCGTTATGAAGCGTAAAAAAAACATCTCACTCATCACGACTGTACTTAATAATTAAAACAAACTTGGTAACTACATTACTTATTTAACAACTACCGCAATTTGTTTAACTTTTACTCAGACGCGAGAAAAATGTAATACATAACCACAATTTATCATTAAAGAACAATGAAACATAAATCCTTTACTAACTATGCAAGTGAATACGGGAGACAAAGTTAGTTAAAACTTCTACTGTATAAGTGGGGCGATTTTGCATGACGTAAAAAGCTTTTTAAATAGGTACCTACTTTATTATGCGTTTTAAAATGATTTATTAAAATTGTTGTTAGGATTTGATGGTGTAGAAACATGCTATGGTTGTGTTTAGAAGTTATTTCGTAGTAAGTTCACTGGTTTGCGTTTAGGCCACGGTTTTTTAAAGTGGCGTCCACGGACCCCTGAGGGATCCGTGACATGAGTGCCAGGGGTCCACAGCCACTCAGTATTAGGAAAAGTCGTAAGTAAGTATTACGTGAAATTGCTCGCGCGTATTAAAAATCGCTTATTCGTTAGGTAGCTTATAGTTAGTTATGTTATCATAGTTACATGCTTTGTTTTCTTTTCCTAAAATTTTCTTCGACAGGGGTCCGTGGAGTTTTTGAAATTCTGAAAGTGGTACGTGGCTACAAAAAGTTTAAGAACCACTGGTTTAGGCGATACAGCCACGTGCAAAATACAGAGTGAAAAAAAGTGGTTATAGCTGGACAGTACTAGACTAGCCATCTTATCAGCCCAAAGACGTCCACTGCTGGACATAGGCCCTCTCTAAGCATCGCCACACCGACCGGTTCTGCGCTGCCTCCTCTAGAAAAATTATCGCAAAGAACCATTTACGACAACTTTTAGAAAGGTGTTATTCTTGTTACGAAAGACCACTATCTTCATCATGGATATGTGATACTAGCAGTAGTGCGCGACTTCGTCTGCATGAAAATGGATTAAAAGCATGTGTGCTTCTCCACGTCTCAGGCTACCTCTTTGTCAAATTTCATCCAAATCCCTCCGGCCGTTCCAGCGTGAAGTTGTAACAAACACACACACACACACACAAACTTTTGCTTTTATAATATTGATGAGTGATGATGATGATGTAGTAACATGAACATCATTTTTGAGAAATTAGAGGACTTATATAACTACTGAAATGCTGTGTTACTACCTCCCTACGTATTATATATCTAAAACGTATTATTATAAACCAGTCCCGCTTGAAGGAACTAATAAAAATGCTAAAATCTACCCATAGCGTGTTCCAAGACATGCAATATTGCAAATAGTTTTGCGATGTAGATGGCACGCGTTCATATTTTGTTCTTTGAAGACATAATGCAGTTATATTTAATTAACGACCGCATAGAATTTAGTATAACCTGTGGTATAACGTGAAAACTCTGTCACTTTTGTCTGACAGTGCATCACAGCGGCGTGCATTGGATTTCGAACTTGGTAGGCTCTAGGCAGATGGAGAAAAAAAAAAAAACTAGGCATGCCATTTCAGCCGACCGCAAAAATAAGTTTGTATTTCATAATATTATTATGAAATACAAAGTTATGTTTGCGGTTAGCAAAATAGCGAAAATTTCAAAAACGAATTGACGTATTTTGTTAAAACTAATTTGAATCGAAATTGTTTATTATGTGCTACGAGATTGATTTCTTCAGATTTTTTGATAACGTGGTTGATAAGGTAAAGGGCCAATACATAGTTAACGTACCTACCTAATGATTTTTGGAGCTCATTTCACTTTACACTTACATACGATACCTCCAGATAAAGGGGAGCGTGAAAATATTTATTTTGATCCCTCAGTTATTTTATAGAACAGAAGAATTATACCTATCTACCTGCGAAGTTTCATACCAACCGGTTAAGAATACTGTACTTTTTACGAGGGTGGGACGTGGGACAGTTAGGTACCTACTAGTTTTACTATGGAAGCCTAAAAATCTGTATTTGGTTACTAGACGTAAGTATATTAGTATAATTATGTAAAAATGTGTTTTTTACTCGGTTCATCTCTTTTTGTAGGTTGGATATTTTACAACCACATCTCACTATTGAATGATAGATATTGATACACGGATACACAACTGATGACAAGACAAAGGATAGATAGGGTACTTACTATTTTGTTTTGGTCAACAAACGAATTCTGATTTTGCACGTAATTTATCAAAATAAATATATTTCATCTTTACCACAAACTAAGCACTGTAATTTATCTATATTCACACATACCTACGCAGCAATTCCTTTTATAGTTATCACATAATCACATCACAAAACAAAATAACAATAGAAAGATTTATGAATTACATTATGTATTTTATGCAATTCGACGCACACGTGTTTTGATTTGGAGTCGACTGCAAACATTTTATGAACAACCTATAATACAAATAAATTGCAAAGTTATATTTGAGCAGTATAACGTCTGTGAACTATTGTTTTTAAATTTGGTTGAATTATAGTTTGCGAATCTCTGCGGAACGAACGATCGATGAGTTTTCTTAACTTCACGATAGATGGCGTGAGGGAAGGAATTTATCGACCTTCGTAGGCATGCCTACGAAGGTCGAATAAATTGCGAATGTCAAAAGTCATTGCGTTAGGCATGGCAAAGCCGTGATTTATGCTTTTGTCGTATTATCCTAAAGAAGTATGCGTGTGTATATGAATATGCAGAGATCGCTTCAGTGTGCGTGAATTTGAAAGGCAGTCAATGCGAGTGCTTTCTGGCGCGTCATAGTTGGTTTCTTATTGAATGTTACGTTTCGTTATACGTAAAATAAAATAAGTATTTAATTATAATATTTTAATATGATGGATTTTATTTATATAGGTATCTAGTAATAGTTTAATTGAATCTTATGAGGTAGGCACTGCCTAGTTGCCTATATAGAATGCACGCCGCTGGCTGCATCACCTTTATCTATTCAGCCGTTTCAGTGATACGATTTTGTGCCTACCTTGGGAACCTTTTACTTTTTCGAGAAGAAAAGTATCTCAGATCTTGCTCCAAAATATGAACTATCACCATGCCAAAGGACGTTGGTAGTTTTGGGCTTGATATGGTACAGTAATAAAAACTTAACCAAAAATATAAATATATTTTAATTGTTCTTTGCCTAATTTATCTTAGAGATTAAGAATTGGAATAAAAAATCGAAATAAATAAGAAATAAAATGATTATGCCGTTGACATTTTGAAAAAACCAATAAAACAAAAACGGGTGCATGCTGGCTGGCGCGTGCCTCCACAGAATATCATGTCGACAGCAACTAAAACCTTTGAATTGAGAACTCATTAGTCGGGCTGTACTTCATTGGATCATTTACACCATACATAACCTCACTGTCACAAATACGAAGATTTCTCTTTAACCCAATTACGTACAAAAACAAATAAAAAATGAATTTAAATACTCTTGAAATACTCGATCACACAGAACTAATTTCATATCTGTACCGACATACACAATCTGAAGCCCAGCGTTCTATGGGCGTCTGCCGTGTCCTTTTATATGAATCTATCCAGCAGTGCTTGCTTGACGCGGCAACAGAGAGACAGACAACTTTTATGAATTCAAAGAATTTGTTTAATATTGTGTGTCTTATAAAGTTTTAACACTATTCGAATCCTCTACACTTTTCATATTACTCAATACTCATACGCTATACCTCGACTTATTAGATCTTAGCACTTTGCCCGCGACTTCGTCCGCGTGGCCCACATGAACTGCGCATTTTTTCGGGATAAAAAGTAGCCTATGTTACTCAGTGGTAATGTAGCTTTCTACTGGTGAAAGAATTTTTTAAATCGGTCCAGTAGTTTCGGAGCCTATTCAATGCAAACAAACAAACAATCAAATCTTATCTCTTTATAATATTAGTATAGAAGTATAGATGAACCCACCAGCGGGGTTTTATCATCCAATGCGCAAATAGTAAGCCCCTCAATGTGATAAAATCCATTGAAGACATTAAGAACATTGACATCACTATCAGTGTTTACCCCGTGATTCAGAAATTAAAACGGATCTGTTTTGAGTCATCGCGCGATCTCCATTACTTTAATCATAGTCATAAGTCGTAATTTGTATTACATTACATTACTTCCGAGTTCCGCTGCTAAACAGTAGGTGTTTCCATAGAGATTTATTTTGTTCTCAAAACGTGCCTGCGTCATGAATTCATGACGACGCGATGCCTTTGTCCAGACTGAGATAGGCTACCCCCATATTCTTAGTTGTTTTGACTTTACAGATACCTTAATCAAGCAAAATCGAACGATATTTAAAAAAAATTAACACCATCTTTTTACCACTTTTTATAGACTCGGTTTCTTGTGTCTGTCTGTTTGTTTCTCTGTTCGGTACAAATGCAATCGGTTTTAAAATAACTTCTCAATAAGTTGGGCAGGGTTTCTCAAATGTACGACCCCTTATCCCCCTGTTAAACTTCTGAGACAACTGCGAACCCCCTCCAACCCTTATTTTCGAGCTTGAGACGTCAAACTTTATCATGTTTATGTTTTATTATGTTTTTATAAATCGATTGTCTACGGGACCACTCTTGAAATCGTGAACAAAAAAATCAACCATTCCATACATTTTGTCGAGTGTTATGGAACAATTGTTTTTTCTTTCGGTGTTTTCAAGGTTGGTCCCGTAGTTTTTCTATAAGTCATTCATTTAACTTTACTCTTTATTACGAATGGAGGTTTTATTGCTAAATATGCGTCGGGTAGGGTAGGGTAGTTAGGGTAGGGTAGGGTAGGGTTGTTCTTACCCTGGCTTCGCATCTATAGCTACTTGACCTCCCCAAGTAAGGATTTCTTGACCTATTAGAAACTGCGGCCTTGCGTGACATAGCAATAGGTTAATACCCCTACAGTAATCATGTACTTAGATAAGGTCGTTGCACTTGTTAGCTGTGGTTAAGGTTCAACGTGTGAAGTCTGGTTTCATTGAACTTCGATGTGTCACCAGCAAATGCATATATGCACACCCATTAGGGAATTAAGCCCCGTATTCATGGTAAACAAATGTTGCGCGACACTGTTGCAGCAACGTGTTTCTGTGTTGCTAGAAACATGCTGCTGGCTAGACAACGCCAAGAAAGGATTGTTTTCAGTAACATTTGAAGTTCCTATCAACAATGTTACTCAACATTTGTTTACCATGAATACGGGGCTTTAGTAATGTAGGTGTTACCCCGGGGGCTTTTAAAATGAAGTCTTAAATAATCTGGTCTGATTGCTTCGTTGGTTTAGTTACAAGCGCTACAGAACATGGGGTCTTAGGTTCAATCCTCGGATCGAGCAGAGATATTGCAATTTTCCATTAGGATTCTTTTTTTAGAAGCCCAGTGTCTGGATTTTGCCCGGCTAAAAGCAATAGGCACGTTCCCTATTACTAGAACCAAAAATTCGAAGATATGTGACGTCCATTAACCCGCACAGAGGCCCTAGCCAAGTAGCTTTTCTGTTAGCACACACAGTTACATTACCCGCGGAAAAGTCACGTGACCTCACTAATGTCACTGCCATACATTTTGTCCGTAGCCTTTGGCGTGAACAGTGATAGCCTAGTGGTTTAACCATGTGCCTCCCACGGCGAATGGTTCGAGTTCGATCCCGACTAATCCCGAGGCACGCACCGCTGACTTTTCGAAGTCATGTGCGTATTAGAAATTAATTATCACTTGCTTTAACGGTGAAGGAAAACATCGTGAGGAAACCGACATGTCCTAGAACCAAAAAAGTTCGAAGACATGTGACGTCCCCTAACCCGCACTGAGTTCCCGTGGTGGACTACGGCTCACTCCCTATCACAGAGAGGAGGCCTGTGCTGTGTCCCAGCAGTGGGAACATTATAGGCCGATTATGCTATGCTTATGCTTATGCTTATGGCGTGAACACTAATAGAAAAGCAACTTGGCTATGGGGCCTGGACCTGAGGTGGATTACGTCTCCCTCCCTCTCACAGAGAGGACGCCTGAGTCCCATCAGTGGGGAAAATTATAGGCTAATTACGTATACAATTAACTCACTCTCGTAAAGGAATTAATGTCAAGAAACAAAGCTAATTAACCCGGAAATGATGTAGAGGAAAATTCCAATATTATTTTGTTCCAATCGACTCTAATCATCATAATTTAATTCGGCACACATCCAAAACTTGGAACATGGAGAAAGTTGATACCAGTTATCATGTAATTTGACGATTGAATGAACAAATAAATTATATCCGGTCCCCGTTATTATGTTGTCCAAACATTGGATTGGAATTATCTGAATTAGATATATTTGGCCTAATAATATTTTTTTCCTTGATACACCAAAAATTTCCATTACACGTTGAACTGGCGATAAAATTGTGTGTGTAAACAGAAGAAAATTTACTAAAAGCAGTTTTTTGAGGTTATAAATCCGGTTTTGAGAAAGTCTGGTCAGGGGTGCAGTCAAATCTCATCTATACAGTTTTAATTGGTGGACTAAAATACCAAAAGGTCACTTCAGTTGATATTAGATTTGATTACACATACACATCTTTGGACTTTGGGGTTCAACAAGCAAAAATATCTAGAGTTGTAGTCGTTGTAGAGGTCAGGATCTAGGACTATTGGTCCCTCAAATCAAGCAACAATGAGCAAGACGCTTAGATAAGACCTAGAATTTGACCTTGGCGTTTCCCATTCTTATAGCAAAAACGGTGTAGGCGATTTTCCTCTTGTTTAGATTAATGACAATACGGTGACGGTGACCTCTTGCTTTTTGCATAAGTAATTATTGATGTCTAACAAGGAAGTCGTGAGTCTCCCAAGTTATCGGAAGGTATTGAAAATATGCCAAGTGCGTGGATATTCCATATAGGTACCTAGTGAGTTTGCAAGGTTTTCTTCAGAAATGGCTTTTGCGCTGTCTGGTATTACTTCTAACGCTACCGAAGACCTGATCTAGGTCTCATGATGAAGCAGTGTCTAAAAATTTCAAAATCTTTGTATTAGTTAACATGTCGAAGAAATTTTTTTACATAGGTAATTGGATTTTTCTTATTTTGGGTGGTGTGTAGGTCACAAGAATAACTATGCAGTAATGTTGGATAGTAAAACTGACTACTTACAGGGCGCTATATTATATAGGGAACTATATTTTCTGTCATCTAAGTTTAGATTGGTCACCAATCTGCGATACCCTAATTAATATATCTGTTCCCAAGAAATATATTAGTCATCATTTTAATTAAAACGGTCTCTAAGTATAAATCATGAAGTTAATGTAAATATGTAACTTAAATTATAGTTTGATCACTTTTTTCTATAGCCCAAATAGAAGTTCTATGCTCAAAAAATTTGTTCTATCATCAAAATGATAGATCTGTCACCTAATAAATAGATCAGTTCCATAATTTTATGAAAAAATGCCTAATACAGATTAGTTGGATTGAGAAAATCGGTTAGCATAAAAATAACATTAGGATCCAAGAGCGAGCGAAGCGAGCTCGGGAACTTGGGCACCCCGACACGGACAGGTTAGGTTACTTTTAACCTTGCAGACAGAAATAGGAGCCCCGCGTAGCGGGGCTCCGTCGACCACCTTCCTTCCTTATTGCTGTAGATTTAAATTTCAGGTGAAATATTCGGTACTAGACCTTATATCTCAGGATATTAGGTGATTTATTGTGGAACTGATTTTGCATTGTTTGGTGACTACATTTTGGTGACAGATCTACTATTTTGAGGACAAACCCTATTATTTAAGAAACACAAAACTAATTAAATTGGTGATAGGTTAAATGATACCCTATTATATACTTTAGCATCATCACTCGTGGAACGTCTTTTGATGTAGGTACTTAAACAATTAGATAACAAAACACGAATATCTATGGCAGTCGTTACGGGCAGTCAGGAGCCCTCAAGTCTGACGATTAGTCTATCCTTATAATACCCATCTAGTTAGACTAGAAGCAGACCCCAATCTAATCGGTTCTTCTCTTTAGCAGTTCTCGTTCGTTTCGTCCATTCCAGTGGACATCATCTGATATTACGTGTATTATATAAGCGGTTAATCTCAGATGCATTGTGCATTGTGTTGCATAATAAGTATTTGATTAATGTTGCACTGAACCCAACCCAGTAAATATAGGAACTGATCTAATCTGTAAAGGGACTTTGAGGTATATTTTTTTAGTACGATGGTGGCAAACAACGTGTGCCCCGCCTGATGGTAAGCTTAGGAGACAAGCAGGTCCCCCGCTGTCAACACAGTGCATCCTCAGGAGCTCTGGCGACCTTACTCACCACAGGACAACACTACTAAAGCGTAGCGTTATTTGGCTGTGGTATTCTGTTAGGCGGAGATATTTCCCCATTCGGGCAGCTCTAGATTTGAGCTATTCCGCTGTGCCCTACCTCTCTTAGGGCCGTAAGATCAATCGTAGCTTAACCACGGAAGAGAGTTTAATCTCCCGTCTTCGATTGTTTCCTAAACAAAGAAACAATCGAAGAAGGGAGATTTAACTCTCTTCCGTGGTTTACCGTGGTTTTCTATGGTTTCTACGATTGATCTTACGGCCTTTATTAGTTTGGCTACAAAATTAAGATCTGCCAGGTGGAATTGAGGTCAAGAGCGGACCCATTCATAGACAAAAATAATAGCTGTCTCCCGGTTAGATGGGACCGGTGTAATTACAGGCACGTGGGACATTTCAATTTTGTCTCTAACGCACCTGCGACTGGTATTACAAATTTCCATAGGCGATGACCACATTGACCACTTACCATTAAGTAGAAATAAAAAAATTGTAATAAAAAAACTTATGCTAGGATAATAGTCTAATTTATTTTTCTGTAAAACCGCGATCGGTTTCATTAATCATCCTAGAATTTTTACTCCTCTACTTTCTATTACTCCTCTTTGCTTGAAGAATCTTCGTTTGATGTCTGTAACGGTTGCATCAGTTGCATGACGTGTACATTCTTCAATATGATGAGTTTCGGGGTTCTTGCGTATTCCCATCAATATGAATAACCTATTACTAAGTAATAAATTGGAAACTGCGCGCATTTTCATGTAAACAACGTGTGCTGGATTTTGTATGGGATCCATATTAATTTAATTTGCAGCTGTTATAATAATACATTAAGTATTAATCGGATTTGGAGTATCAGTTCGTATAATTGCAATAATTGGGCATCGATTATTAAATATAACATCTACATTATGCCTTAGCATTGAAAAAAATGTTAAAAATAATTCTGAGTTATAATAAATCATTTTTTTATTAGACAGCTTATGACTTTTCGATTTGTAAACTTGTCTGATATGTATGTACGACTATCAATCTATCTTATGCTGTTGGTAGGCTGAGATCTCCTAAATAGTTCAGAGATAAGGAAGGAAGCTAATCATTGACCGGTTTAAGGCTGATGTCATCTAATAAAAAGTTTACTACCTTTGTATTTGGTGCTGTTGTGACTTGTGTGTCACTTTCAAGGAGATTGAATTCGGTAGTTTGTTCTGCTTTACTGACTATCATTAGGCGTTTCAATATTTTCTTGGACCATCATTGGAATATCAATTTCACTTCACTTTATGCTATGTCGTTCCTCAGAGATCAAGCTATCTCCATACGAAATTTAGTCAAACTTAGATCAGTACCTAGTGAAAATATGTTATACATGCAAAGTTTTTTCGCATTTGTATTATTAGTTTGGTTGGCTTGGACTTTAAGATGCTAGATATTTCAATAAATACTTACCTTGAACATTATCAAAGCTCTCCAGACATTGTATGCTCTCTCTCATCATTATCAGAATCCCAAAATAGACTGTAACATACACAAATGTTCAAATAACAATAATTTTATAACAATGTGTCGGGCACATGTTTTGCCGTTTTGTTTTTCAAGCACGTCATGTCTGTGATCTTTTTGTTCAATTGAATGTGTGTACACTCGTCATAAGCCCCTTTTTGTTGATAAGGGATGGCTTTGCGTATCAATCGTAGCGTTTATATCAGTAGATACTGCATCTTTGACAAGATTTTGTAAGCAATTTTACCTACAAATTACAATGGACAAAACACACTCGGTACTTATAGCATCGGCGATTAGCAATAATTACGACTGCATCGAGCAGCCCGACTGGGGAAGTCCCTCGATGCTTCGCTGAGGATGTCTCTCCACCTTACAGAATACTGCAGCCAAATAACGCTACTCTTCGGTAGTGTTGTGTTCCTGTGGTGGGTAAGGTCGCCAGCGCCTGAGGATGCGCTGTGTTGACAGCGGGGGACCTACTTGTCCTCTAAGTTATTAGCACAGCGAAAGCGCGCATGTAATACTCGTTGTTGCGCACGTTTCATAGACTACGGTAACCGCTTACCATCAGGCGGGCCGAACGCCTGTTTGCCCTTGTCACCATCGCGGTATAAACAATTTGGTAAAAAAATAATAATTCGCACATCGGCAAGAAAGGTGTCACAACACAATAATACGAAATTGAGTTATGTATGCCATCTGAAAGGCAATTACAAACTTGATCTGCTAAAAAAAATCATAATTATAGTGCGATTCCTCGCTGAGACATGGCATTTAATACAGAAGTTTTTTAAAGGAATTCGAGGATCTAAAAAAAAGAAAATCGTGATTTCCCAAAAACGTTATTGTGTTGTGACACCTTTCTTGCCGATGTGTCTGTTCGGTACAAATATTGCAATTAATTTTTCAAGCACTTCCTGTCATCGGATTAAGCTGAAATTTGGTATACCTATGTAGTTTGGATGACAATGCAATAATACGGACTAAAAAGTAAAAAATATTTTTTTAAAACCACGTTTTTAAAACGCACTAAAAAGTATAAAATAATTACCTACTGATGAAATGAAATACGTGTGGCGCATCTTACTATTATCTATTGCATGCGCTCCACGTGTTTCATTTCATCAGAAATTATTTTATACTTTTTAGTGCGTTTTAAAAACGTGTTTTTTTTAAAAAAATTATTTTTATACTATTATTATTTTTTAGGGTTCCGTACCTCAAAAGGAAAAACGGAACCCTTATAGGATCACTTTGTTGTCCGCCGTCAGTCACCGGACCATAAGTGGAGCCATCTGCTCATAGATGGCGCCATTGGAGGTATGCAGTAGCGCCATCTATGATCATATAATATTTCGGAACCCTTAGGGCGTGAGGCATACTCGCACTTATCCGGTTTTTTTATTTACTTTTTAGTCCGTATTATTGCATTGTCATCCAAACTACATAGGTATACCAAATTTCAGCTTAATCCGATGACAGGAAGTGCTTGAAAAATGAATTGCAAAGTTTGTACCGAACAGACAGACACAAAAGCGAGTTAAAAAAAACGTAGTAAAATCCTCGGCGGATAATGATGGATGACACATGCGAAGGTCAGATGGCAGTTGATCCGTGTAAAATAATTTGTCTAAATTATAAAATCAGTTGAAAAAAGGCAATGATAAATATGAACACGTTCAAAGCCCGTAACACAAGCCTCACACGTTTCGTGACATATTGCTCTCAACCTAAGGTTACTTAGTCAAGTGGCACTGTCAATGGCACCGGTTCGATGCCCAGGCAAGGTCGTGTGACAAAATAAGTGAAAGTTATGCTGCATGTCTGAGCCGATACGCTTCGTGTGCTGCCGCTGTAATGTGCGATACGGCTATGGTAGTGGGGTAGGCAGAAGCTGTAGTATCTTGGAATGTTTCGGCGTATATTTTCTTTTGCCTAAGATTTAAATGGATTCATGGATGAATTGGTCTTCGGCATTACAGTGTACTACCACAGTTTTTAGCGTTCCGTACCTCAAAAGGAAAATCGGAACCGTTATACCGGACCATAAGTGGAGCGATCTGCTCATAGATGACACCACTAGAAGTATGCAGTAGCGCCATCTATGATCATATATCGGAACCCTTAGGGCGCGAGGCATACTCGCACTTGTCCGGTTCTTTTATATTTTTTAGGCACGCGTTTGACCACTATCTCACCCAATGGTGATGGCGATGGCGCACACTTACCTAGAAGTAACCTATTCACTCTAGACTTGAAGGCTCCAAGGTTATTGCTGTCGGAAAACAGACTCGACAGTTTTAGAAATCGAGAATTATTTTTCATGAGGTGCTGTTTTTTGCACTGCGATATCCGTTGGATAGGTTCCGAGGGAAGAATTAATTGTCGGTTTCTTTTGACACAAACGCCTACGCTTTTGAAAGCCCAAAGATTTATATCCCTCAGGAGTTCAGGACATTATAGAAAGCGTCCAGGTTATCTGGCCTGTGGCCACCTCTTTCTGCGCTGACCTTGGCGGCGCTATCCATCTACAAACACGGAACACCCATTATTTGGAGACCAGCGTTGCCAGATTTATTTTCGACTAAGGCGGGATGTAAAAACCGGCCAAGTGCGAGTCGTATTTGCGCATCGAGGGTTCCGTATCACTTTTGAACGTATAAAGTGAAAAAATCCGGACCGCATAACTAAGTTTGTTTGTGAAGAAATTTTGATGTATTAAAAAAAAACTGTACTAGCTAGGAACATCGTTTTATTTTTGGTGCAATATTTGGGTCAATTCCTATCAACTCTAATTATTTCAGATTTTTCCCTCTGTAAACTTCGGAGATAAGGGGGGGGGGGGAATGGATTTTTTTCAGACATTTTTCATCATTATGTTGAAAACTGTGAAACATAAAATAAAATGAAAATATATTTTGAAATGTGCAGATCAAGCCCTTTCATATGATATGTCACTTGACCTAGTAACCCCACTTTACAATTTCGGACCCCCACTCCGGCCCCTTTTGCAATGAAACTAAAAACATTTTTTAACTTCAATCACTTGTAATAAAGCTGGGTAAGCATTCTTTATAATTGTTCCAAATTTGAAGTCGATAGCATTAGTAGTTACTGAAATAACCAGCCGGCCTAGCATGACCACGATAGAAACGGGTTTTGTCTACATAGAAATAGACAAAGTGACAGATTTCATTAATAAAACGTAGAAATGTTTCTACAATCTGTCACTTTGTCTATTTCTATGTAGACAAAACCCGTTTCTATCGTGGTCATGCTAGGCCGGCAGGTGTTACAGACAGATAGACAGACAGACAGACAGACGAAGTCGCACCATAAGGGTTCCTTTTTTACCATTTTGGTACGGAACCCTAAAAAGCGTGATTAATTTGATAAAAGTGGGACAACCCATGTTTGTTAAATCACCCCCAGCCGCGGCTGGCACAATCGCCTATCGGGCAGGATAGGTCGATATAGATCGAATGTAAAAACCGTGAATTTCGGCGTCCCGCGCGGGATATCAAAAGCGGGACGTCTGGCAAACCTTGTCCAGCGGTCACTATTGTCCCCGTTTTGGAGAAAAAGTGTAAACAAACAAGTAAAAGTGCTAATAAACATGGGTAACGATGTACGTTTATACTCAAATAAGTGCAAATCAATTGCACACCACCTTATCTGGGCTTGTAATCTAGGTTATTCGAGTTTGCATAGATAATATCGATTATTATGTGTTGTGATATCGATGAAGTTGAAATCGCGTGACTGCTCAAATTACTGAATATATGCCATGTATACCTAAGTGCAATACTGTTAGCAAATCTGGGGATTAGGCAGTAATGCCTGCATTACATTATCCTCAGATCATAGAAATAAGGGAGATGTGCCAAGGCGCTACTAAAATTCAGGCTTTGATACGGTCACATTGTAATATAAAATGTACACGCTGGCGACGAACCGAACACGATCGATGATATAAATACAGTGTTTTAGTTTAGTGCTAGTGTTGAGTGACGATTAACAGTGTTAGATTGAGGGTGTGTGGAATGTTTAATGCGTGGGAGATCTTAATATTCACGAGGGGCGCTTGTAATTGTGTTGAAAAATGTACTAAGTGGCGACAGTTGTTCCCCGTACTAATTTGCTATGATGGCATATCTCCTTGTTTCTATGATCTGAGACATTATCCAAAGCAGAACGCTAGATTAGTGTATCGTCGGCTACAGACATCATAAATTTATTATTAAAAAGGTAAGGCATAGCCGGATATTCCGCTCAAATCTGGAGCAGCCCGACTTGGGAAGTAGGTACCTCCACCTTACAGAATACCACAGCCAAATAACGCTACTCTTCGGTAGTGTTGTTGTTCCTGTGGTGAGTAAGGTCGTCAGAGCTCTTGAGGATGCGCTGTATTGACTTCGAAGGACCCGCTTGTCACCGAAGCTGTCGACACAGCGAATCCTCATTTTAAATGGTCGGCAACGTACACTCGACAACATTGACGGTCGACCACTTTTCACCCTTATGTTCTTAGTAATAAGGGTGAAAAGTGGTCGACGGTCAATGTTGTCGAGTGTACCTACATGAGTGATAGGTGTTGCAAGCGTTTCATAGGCTACGGTAACCGCTTACAGTATTCCCAAATTAATAATGCGCATGCAGATCTTCGCTAATTGTCGTATTCCCGGAAACACCGAATCATTGAATCGTAAGAGCCCTAAATTATGCATGAAGAAAATGTACTTAACCACTCTATATACTTTTTTTTTCTATATAATTTTTTGTTTCCGGGAATACGACAATTAGCGAAGATCTGCAGCCTAATTGCGTAACTCAATTTCTTTCGCCATGTCTTTCATTTTGACAGTTCAACAACATCCATTGCGGCGTTGAGCTAGTTACAGGAGCACGGATTAACAATCATACGGCGTAATGAATGTCAAAAACAATGCCATGGTGATAGCAATTGAGTTACGCAATTCGGGTGCTGCATGCGCATTATTAATTTGGGAATACTGTACCTATGTATTTGCCGCCACCGTTCATTCAGCCACCAACCTATCTATTCAGAATATCACCGTGACATTCTCCCTCGAAAGTTCCCAAACAAATTGGCAGTTCTCACGGTGATGACACGCAGCGTGTCGGTACACAATAGACAGGCTGCATTTAATCCCCAACTTTTTTTCCTCTCACTGATTTATTCTGCTGTAGTATTATATCCACGGAATAGAAACAAGTTTTATGTTGAAAAATATATTTTTCAAAAAGCGCTTTGATTCCACTTTCATTGTGAAAACCGCCAAGCAGAGTGGAATGCGCTGCCCGAGTGGGTGTTTCCCAACAGTTACAATCTGGGTATCTTCAAGTCACGAGTGAATCGGTTTCTTTTAGGCAAGCGTGCTCCATCGTAGACCGCATCATCGCTTAACATCAGGCGAGATGGCGGTCAAGCGCAAGCCTATCATAGAATAAAAAAAAAAGGCTTTTTTAATGACCATTCCCCAGCTCTATCATGAGACCCTGGACATCATCAAGGTCTATAGTACTTGTCAAGACAAATCCAACGAGCCCAAACACGACGGGGTTAAGTTGAGAAGTTGAGGAATTCCGATGGCCACCTAGGCCTCATCATGAGACCACCTCCATGGTATCATATTATTGCATTGTCACCAAGGTTAAGTATGTGTTCCTTTCAGCTCAATCGGTTAGGGGTTAGGAGAAACTGGTCTAAAATTCTGTTGCAAGATTTGGCCCCCCACTAACAGGGCAAGTTAATTAAAAGCTTGTAAAAAGATTATAAGCTGTTCAAAGGCAGACGCCCATAGAACGCTGGGCTTCAGATTGTGTAAGTCGGTACAGATATGAAATTAGTTTGGTATGGTCGAGTATTTCAAGAGTATTTAAATTCATTTTTTATTTGTTTTTGTACATAATTGGGTTAAAGAGAAATCTTCGTATTTGTGACAGTGAGGTTAAGTATGCTGTGAATGATCCAGTGATGTACAGCCCGACTAATGAGTTCTCAATTCAAAGGTTTTAGTTGCTGTCACCATGATATTCTGTGGAAGTCCGATGAAGTACAACCCGACTAATGAGTTCTCAATTCAAAGGTTTTAGTTACTGTCGACATGATATTCTGTGGAGGCACGCGCCAGCCAGCATGCACCCGTTTATGTTTTATTGGTTTTTTCAAAATGTCAACGGCATAATCATTTTATTTCTTATTTATTTAAATTTTTGATTCCAATTCTTAATCTCTAAGATAAATTAGGCAAAGAACAATTAAAATGTATTTTTATTTTTGGTTAAGCTTTTATTACTGTACCATATCAAGCCCAAAACTGCCGACGTCCTTTACGTCTCAAGCCTCCGTTGAATGTCGAGTCCGTTCGAATCGCGTGCGCAAGGATTTTCAATTTGTCTCGAGATCGCAGATCATAAATACTGCTCACGCGCATTCGTTTTCTAAGTAATGTACGTTATGTAAGTATGAAGAATTGGAAATTGACGCTGAAGTCATTACGACTTATTTGAAAGTGAAAAGAAGCGGGACATGCAGACTTGGAAATTGTGAACTTTGAATTAATTTCAAAACATCACGCCTGTGTTCTCTAATGGGGTAGACAGAAGTAATGCTTGTAATTAACCCTTTCAATCGTCATCATAAAATCCAGGATATTCGTTTTTCACATTTGGTCGGTCCGATTCCCAGGTGAAGCAAGCAACTTTTTAAAAATCTTTGACATGTAAAACCTCAGATCATAGAAACAAGGGAGATGTGCTAAGGCGCTATCGAGCTTGATGCCTGATTTTGAGCAAATTGCTCATATTAAAAACGTACGCGCTGGCGACGAACCGAACACGATCGATGGTATATAATGTTTTAGTTCAGTGCTAGTGTTGAGTGACGATTAACAGTGTTAGATTGAGGGTGTGCGGAATGTTTAATGCGTGGGAGATCTTTTTATTCACAAGGAGCGCTTAATTATGCGCGTAATTGTGTCGAAAAATGTACTAAAAGTGGCATCAGTTGTTCCGGTACTAATTTGCTATGATGGCATATCTCCTTGTTTCTATGATCTGAGCGTAAAACCGAGGTGTTCCAAGTAGCGCACCCAACCCAACCGCACCAATTTGAACCGCACCTAAACTATTCCCCGAAGCACATCCGTGGGTGTAACAATATCTAGGTAGTTTGATTTAAAGTGATACTACCATATACTACCTACTAACAAACACTACGGTGATACGGTCCACACTGAAATCGGTCCATCCGTTTGGGAGCTACGAAGCCACAGACAGACATATGCGTCAAACTTATATTATAACACCCCTCGTTTTTTTCAAAGATATACCTAAAAAAGTCACGCACACAAGTTATCATGTTTATAAAAGTAGTATTAAATTCAGGTTCTTCAGTCACCAAGAATTAAAGAGATTTTCTGATAACTACCACTTTCTACTACATATGAAAATAGATTCTGAAGTGGTTTCCGGCTCCTTAATATTTTGTTTGAAGTCTATATACTATCTACTTTGAGCACGTTTTTAGGAGAAGCTCTACAATGCAGATCTTCGTAAAAACCCTCACGGGTAAAACAATCACCCTCGAGGTGGAGGCTTCAGATACTATTTAGAATGTGAAGGCTAAGATCCAGGACAAAGAGGGAATCCCGCCAGACCAGCAACGTCTTATCTTCGCTGGTAAACAGTTGGAAGATGGCCGCACACTGTCCGACTATAACATCCAGAAGGAATCTACACTTCACTTGGTGCTCAGGCTGAGAGGAGGTACCATTGAGCCTTCTCTCCGTATCCTGGCCATGAAGTATAACTGTGACAAAATGATTTGCCGCAAGTGCTATGCTCGCCTCCATCCTCGTGCTACCAATTGCCGCAAAACCAAGTGTGGTCACACCAACAACCTGCGCCCCAAGAAGAAGCTGAAGGATTAAATTATTTTATTACTTGCAAATGCATAGCCTTTCCATCTTATTTGCAATTATTCATAATTAAGTCAAAATTAATAATAAAAAGTGTATATGTTCCTCTAAATCGTATCGAGGAATTTAGAAGAGATATATAACCGCGATTACTATTTTAGGTAAGTTGAACAATCAAATATCCGTTTTTGGAAGATAGGATTAGACCGGTTTTTGAGGTCTAGGTTGATGTTTAGATCATTTTTTCAAGTATCTAATACATAATACTTATGTATGATGTAATATTCTGTTTCTGACTTACATAGTTTTTCCTAGAGGCCGTTTTATAATTTGTTAAGGTTTCTGGATTAAATACAGATAGAACTGCGTTTGCGCATCGTTCGTCCAATTTTCTTGAACTTTGTACAGTTGTGCGCACCCCTAGGCAGGTGTCCGAGAACGAAAAAAACCGGACAAGTGCGAGTAGGACTCGCGTCCTGAGGGTTCCGTACAAAATGTAAGTTTGTAATCGGAAAAAAATGATGTAATATAACTACACATTAACGTTTTTCGAATTATTTTCTTTACTTGTGCTGTAAGACCTTGCTTCTTGCCAAACATGATTCAGGTCTACGGGAAGTAGGTAGGTAGTGTAGGTATTTTGATTTATTTGCGAGTGTCAAAATATGCGGCATAAATGGCCGTATTTTTTTAAAGCGTTGACTTAAAAGCTTGATTTTTTTTACAGCTCCAAGGCACCTAGACTAAAAGTACACTTGATATCTCCACGCGTTAGTCCGGTGAAGTTTATATTCCGGCCTAGAGTGCCTACCCCACAAGGCCTACAATCCCGTAACATGACAGTTATCAGTGCCCAAACACAGCGATATTCGACCACGAGTCTAATTAGTAAAACTTGCGGCGTCGGGTCAGTGACCCCGCGACAAGACTGCTTCGCATACCGTGGTGTTTGTGATATTGCGTGGATGGAATATTTTTTTTGTAGTCTCATTTTACGATACATGAAAGGGTGCGCGAATTTTTTTTTTCATGCTTATATTGCTCCCCAACAATTTTTATTTTTTTATTTCTACACATCTCTATGGCAGAAGATGAGAAGACATCTATTAGCGAAGTTTCATAGAAATTGGATAACAATAATTGTAGATTTTTCAAGGGTGTAACGAGTGAAATTACGAAACAATAAGGGTTCCTAGTTCTACTACAGAACCCCAAAAAAACCGGGATGATTAAAATATCTTGAGGAGGAGTCTCGATGTGTAAAGAACAGTCACCCATCGAACGACTGATCGCGACAAGCGCAGCTCGCAACCTCGCAGATTGATCGATAAGCACGGCTGTCATTTAGCCATGAGCCCCTCTTTAGCCACGAGCAAACTAGAGCTACAAAATCTTTACTGTCAGGATTTATCAAAGAAGCCCTTTCCACAATACAAGGGCAATTAGGTACCCAGTTCCGATTGGGCAACAGTCCCTAAAAATAATATAAATAGTATGTCCTTGTATGATGATAAAGCAATAAGTATGTCAGTAGTACAAAAATCTATTTCATCTTATCTAAAAATGGTCCATTCAAATAAATTATAATGAAGAGTAGGTGTGTAATGTTTAATATTATCAGTACCTAATTATTGATTTTATTTGTTAACTAGCACATTGCCCGCGACTTCGTTCGCGTGACTCACAGGAACTGTGCATTTTTCGGGATAAAAAGTAGCCTATGTTACTCAGTGATAAAGTAGCTTTCTACTGGTGCAAGAATTTTTAAAATCGGTCCATTAGTTTCGGAGCCTATTGGGTGCAAACTAAAAAAACTTTCCTGTTTATAATATTAGTATAGAAGTATATGTAGATAGAGAAATTCTTGCCAATTTTTGGCATGCTAGTTTATGAAATATGACCATACTTACCACAGGAAAGCCGCTGTCATTTCTGTTGACAAACATTATCTTTTCAAATCGACGCACGTTTACTAAGTGCAGAAAGTACACAATTAACAGTGTTGAGGACAATAGCAGACACTTGACTCAGACGTCTCATTGACTTGATAGGGCTGGCAGACTTATTAGCACTACACGATGAACATTATCTATCTTCTTCTTCTGTCTTTCTATCTTCTCTATACATAAAAGGCTTTATCCTGATTGACTGATGGATCAACGCACACCCTAAAGCGCTGCTCGTAGAAACATGAAATTTGGAAGACGTATTCTTTATATAATGTAGGTAGGCATCCGATAAGAAATTATTTTCGAAAATTTCACCCCCAAAAGAGCGAAAGTCGTGGGCAAAAGCTTGTAGGTAGGTACCACAGGTAGGTACTAAAACATCGTTACGAAAAACAGTTGAAAATATATCGAAAAGTCATTAAAAATAGACAGCCTTTGCCAAACCTTGTCCGCTTTTTAGTGTTGTTGTTTTAAGTTCTGATAACTTTCAACGCATCTTTGAAAGTTGTACAACCTGCGAAGATGGGGTTGAAAATGGCGTCGCCTCTATTTACCTCTCGCTGTCACACTATCGCATTAGTAAAAGAATTATCAGAATTGGATCAGTAGTTTCGGAGACCCTCCACCTACACCAACTCACAAAATTCGCACTCTATAATAGTATAGATAATATAAATATCAGGAGTATGAGGAGTATGAAATTGAATTTGTGCCTGGTAGACCAGCACGTTTAGCATTACCAATTATATCTTTATTCTACCAAAGAATAGACAAAGTTCTTTCTATCCAACTCGTTATCTCTTCTGCCCGAGCACGCGGCGACCCGTGCTTGGCTTATCATAATTTTGTCTACTGAAGAACAGAAACATTTCTTCTCTTCATTATATGCATAAAACGATAGAAATCTTTCTATTCTACAATCTGTTTCTATCGTGGTCATTCTAAGCGTGCAGACAGCCAAAGGCATCCTTCGCCTAAACAAAAATCCGGAAAAATCAAAAGTTCATTTTTAAATTGTCCACCAACCCTGACTGAGCAACTTGTTGCTTCCGCCGTCTTTCTCCCCGCCTGCACATTTGATTCAATGATTCGTTGAACTTTATGTCATTAGATTGTGAAATCGAGAAAAGTTGGCGAAAGACGCCCCAATATTTCGTTGTGAAAGGGCTTGGCGATATTTGTGCCCATTTCAGGTTCACTGTTCTTTGCTGTCCGTATACTAATTTAATTAATACGCACATACATTGAAGATATTCCAGAAAAAACAGTTGGATAGCATACTGCGACGGAACCATGACCAAATAAAAATTTTTTGGATTTTTTGTTGCATCACGCAAGTACTGAACGGATTTTGATATAGTTTTCACAGTTTGGTAGCTTAGGGTCCAACCTCAGATCATAGAAACAAGAAATCATATAATAATCATAATCACAAAATCATAGAAACAACAAACAACAAACATCTTGTTTCTATGATCTGAGGGTCCAACTTCAAATCTAAGCCACATTTCATCTAACTCCGGTGGGATGAACCAGAGATACAACAGCTTGACATCTTCTAGTACTAGCCACCCTACACTAAAGAGGTCTTTTAAAATGGTCAATTTATTGTAGTCCAAAAGTTTAGTTATCAAATATTTCTAAGGAAGCATTAAAATGTTTGGCATCCCTAAGTCAGCAAGTTGTCACTTCCGCCAGTCTGTCGGTTCGCCGTCTGCCCATTTAAATCAATGAATCGTTGAACTTTTTATGATTAAGTGAAAAGGGGAGAACTTTCAACTTGGCTTTATGTTTTTTATTACACGTTGATCATGTAAATTGATTGTAATAAATTTTATTTTGGAATCGTGTGAACCTTTGCGAATTTCAACCTTTTAACTGACTTCAAAAAGGAGGAGGCTTAAACAATAATCGTGTGTACTTTTTTTTGTAACCTTACCTGCCAATTTGTTTGTGAACGTCCGAGGGAGAGTGAAGCTGAAGAGTTTTATTGTGCTAATCTCTGGAACTATTGGAGTCGAAAAATTCTTTTTGTATATTATTATGGTTGCCAGACTCATGAGCAATATACGAGCCGAGCAACGGCGAGTGAAACCGCGGGGCCCAATTAGTATTCAAATATTACGCACTTAAGGTGACGGCTAAAAAAAACCATACACTGAAAACCCAGAATCGACAGCAATGAAATGTTTACGAATGGGTTAGCTTTAATAGACATTTGATGGTACCAAAGTGCAAACTTTGAAATCCGTGGGGTATGGAAGTTACAGCTTGACCTCTTGGTAGTTCTAGCCACCCTACACTACGAAGCTCATTTAAACTGGTCATTTTATTGTAGTCAACGTGGGTGGAGTCGCGGGCAAAAGTTTAGTCTGTATTTAAGCTTTTATGTTGATTCTGACACAATTATGAAACAATTGCTCTCACATTGAAAATAAATTAGTAAGGATTTGTAGATATGTTTTTTATATGAAAAAAAAAACCCACAGTTTTTCGAATAAATGAAAACAAAATAAGCCTACTCAGACCGCACATAAGAAGTTTGTGTCGACTCTGGGTATTTTAGCCATCACCTTTGTTTATAAACCTGATAATAGTGATAACAAATACCTTTTTCCCTATCTTTTCAGGCGAAAAGACTCAACGGCAATGCCGACCTTGCTGCCATCAAGGTGATCAAGCTGGAGCCGGGTGATGACTTCGCCATCATCCAGCAGGAGATCCTGATGATGAAGGATTGCCGGCACCCGAACATCGTCGCGTACTACGGCTCATACCTTCGAAGGGATAAGCTGTGGATCTCTATGGAGTACTGTGGTGGGGGGAGTTTGCAGGTAATTCAAATCAGCTGATAAAAGTGAATTAAATAATGTTTTTCACAGAATAGCAAAGTCCTCTATCTGCCTGTGAAAGTCCCGTCAAATTGGGTTCAGCTCTTTTGGAAATTCGCCCAGACAAACATGTTCTGTTGCTGGTACATACCACAGTCTAAGAACCATTCAGTTATCGAAGACGTCTAGACAAGGCAATCATGCAGGAGCAGGACGAGACGCGGGTAGAGCGCTCCCGAACGAACGAACATCTACATACAGTCGTTCGGGAGCTTAATCGTTTCATAAAGGAAATTTAGACTATGTCGGCTTTTTCGACAACATCAAACGCGATCACAGACTATAGTCAATCATCGCGTTCCGCGCTCAGCTCGTCTAGCGTAGACGCACCTTTAGACTATGCCGGTACTAAACGGCTGACAATTTAAACTGTTGTCTACTTTCATAACCTCTAAGCATTACATTGGTCGAAATAATAACAAGTCGATTAGACAGTAGATTATCTAATCCGAAACTTGACGAGGCTATCAACGACTCCAAGCGCGAATCGTGACAAGTTTTCTTTTCTCTTTACCCTCCACATTATTGGTCATGCGGGTATTACTAGTGGTGTCAGTTATGATCACAAACGTCACCTGCGCATTAGCTGATTTTTCGGTCTCTTTGGCGGAATAAAGAAGACGGGGGGCGCCGAGGCTACACGCGATTGGTTCGTCAGTCGATGCTCGTCGTCTAATCGGACCATTCTCTATTGCGTATTGTCAAATGTCTATTGTCTATTGGGCCGAAAACATACATGCGCGATCTGTGTTCATGATTAGTGCCGGTACCTATACTTAAACATTTGCCCGTTAATTCCAGGACATATACCACGTCACAGGACCCCTGACGGAGCTACAGATAGCCTACATGTGCCGGGAGACGCTGACTGGACTGTCGTACCTTCACAGTATGGGCAAGATGCATCGGTGAGTGTGCCTTGGCAAAGAATATTGCCCATAACTGTCTTGCTAGGTTGATCAACGAGGACCCAGGCTGCAAAACTTCCTCCTTTTTTTGAAGTCTGTTAAAAAAATAGCAAGATTGGCTTTTAAAATACCCAGCATACGTGATGTTATGTTTTATAACTAAACCAGCGGCAAGCTATGATGGCCGGTTTGAAGTTTGTCCGCTCATAAAGTTTCGTAAAAATTGACAACTACTTTTGAAAGAACAATCAATTGCTGTACTCTATTTTCAATAGTGACGCGTCACTATCACTACATAACAAAGTCGCTTCCCGCTGTCTGTCTGTCCTTATGTATGCTTATATTATAGATCTTTAAAACTGCGGTTTTTTTAATAGATAGAGTGATTCAAGAGGAAGATTTATAGCACCCGTGCGAAGCCGGGGCGGGTCGTTCTACAAAGTACAGCAATTGTTCTTTCAAAAGTAGTTGTAAATTTTTACGAAACTTTATGAGCGGACTTAAACGTCAAACCGGCCATCATAGCTTGCCGCTTAATAACTAGCCCCGTATTCATGGTAAACAAATGTTGAGCAACATTGTTGATAGCAACTTCAAATTTTGCCGAAAACAATGGTTTTTTCTTGGCCTCTGAACATTGTGTTGTCAGCTGCATGTTTCTAGCAACACAGAAACACGTTGCTGCAACAATGTTGTGCAATATTTGTTTACCATGAATACGGGGCTTTATACAAAATGTTGCAGCGACATAAAGGGCGCGAACATCCTGCTGACGGAGTGCGGCGACGTGAAGCTCGCGGACTTCGGCGTGTCGGCGCAGATCACCGCCACCATCAACAAGAGGAAGTCGTTCATAGGGACGCCCTACTGGATGGCGCCGGAGGTGAGTTTTGGTTTTAATCTATTCTATTATAAAATTGTAAAAAAGGCGTGTCTGTACATTGAAGATAATCCAGAAAAAACAGTTGGGATAGGGCACTGGGACGTAACCATACCCTAAAACGATTTTTTGTCTGTCTATCTGTTTGTCTGTTCGTGTATGTCTGTTCGTGATCGCGCATCACGCAAAAAGTACTGAACGGATTTTGATGTGGTTTTCACAGTTGGATAGCTTGGGGTCCAACTTAAAATCTAAGCCACGTTTTATCCAATTCCGGTGGGATAAACCAGAGATACAGCTTGACCTCCTGGTAGTACTAGCCACCCTACATTACGGAGGTCATTTTACTGTAGTCCACGCGGATGGAGTCGCGGGCAAAAGTCTAGTTTATTGATATTTTTGAGCGATTAATGCTTTATCTTAAAATTGATGGTCCTTGAGCAAATTCAAATGACGCAGGATATTAAAAACCGGCCAAGTGCGAGTTGGACTCGCGCACGAAGGGTTCCGTACCATTATCTATAAAAACGGCAAAAAAATCATGTCTGTTGTATGGAAGCCCCCTTTAAATATTTTTTTTTTATTTTAATTAAATTATTTATTTTTAAAGTGAATATATAGTTAAATATTCTGTGAGTATTTCAAGCGTCTGCCTGGTGCCGTTATCAATATCGAGCAAAAACGAGCAAAATATCACGTTTGTTGTATGGGAGCCCCTCTTAAATATTTATTTTATTCTGTTTTTAGTATTTGTTGTCATAGCGGCATCAGAAATACATCATCTGTGAAAATTTCAACTGTCTAGCTATCACGGTTCATGAGATACAGCCTGGAGACACACAGACAGACAGACGGACAGCGAAGTCTCAGTAATAGGCTTCCGTTTTTTTTTTACCCTTTGGGTACGAAACCCTAAAAAGTAAACCTTTGTCAAAAAAGCTTGATGAACACCACAAATCTCTAGCTCTATTGTACAGTCACCGCCATAAGTCGATAAACGTCAGTCCAAAGTTTGAGATAGTTTTATGAATGAAAACTTGCAAATTCTTACTGGCAAGCAGTGATAGCCTTGTGGTTTAACCATGTGCCTCCCACGGCGAATGGTTCGAGTTCGATCCCGAGGCACGCACCGCTGACTTTTCTAAGTTATGTACGTATTAGAAATTAATTATCATTTGCTTTAACGGTGAAGGAAAACATCGTGAGGAAACCGGCATGTCCTAGAACCAAAAAATCGAAGACATGTGACGTCCACCAACCCGCACTGGGCCCGCGTGGTGGACTACGGCCCACTCCCTCTCACAGAGGAGGCCTGTGTCCCAGCAGTGGGAACATTATAGGCCGATTATGCTTATGCTATGCTATGCTAAATTCTTACTAGCTTATAAATGTAAATTTTTCATGACATTTCCAGGTGGCAGCAGTGGAACGCAAGGGTGGCTACAACCAGCTCTGTGATATATGGGCTTGCGGTATCACTGCTATTGGTGAGTGTTAGCTAGTCAACCACGAAGAAATGGGACCAACTTCCAATTACACCCTATCCAATAAAAAAATAATCATCAAAATCGGACTACTATGTAAAAAGTTATGCGTAGTCATAAATAAATATGCATTCAATTCTAGGTAAATATGAGTCTATTCTACAGAATACTAAATTTGTCGATGAGGGGCTCGTGGCTAATTGACAGCCGCGCTGATCGATCGATCTGCGAGGGTAAGCTGCGCTTGCCGCGGTCAGTCCTTGGATGGGTGACCGTTCTTTACACATCGAGACCCCTCCGTGCCTCGGAGAGCACGTTAAACCGTCGGTCCCGGTTGTCATAGGAATATCTTTGACAGTCGTTACGGGTAGTCAGGAGCCCAAAAGTCTGACAACTGGTCTAACATTCGAATACCGGTATTCCCCAATGATTGGGTTGTGGAGGTCAGATGACAGTCGCTCCATGTAAAATATTGATATTCAGCCGCAACCAGTTAGACTGGAAGCCGACCCCAATCATGTTTGGGAAAAGGCTAGGCGGATGATGACTAAATTTGTCGATCCCGGAATTGCGGGTTTTTTTTTTATACTAAAGTGCATTCCATATTAGCCAATACATGATTGCCTAGTGCGAATTTTTCTAACATACTCGATCGTGAGAACGTTAGCGAAATTCATAGTCAACGACCAAACACCTGTTTGCGCTCGGTAGTGATGACGCTAACGCACATGATTGGTTACTCCATTCACTTCGATAGAAGTTTACTCGATTAACGTGGTAATTTGCAACTCGGAATCAGCACTCAGAACTTTAGGTAAGTATGCATCCGATTATCCGATCTCTAGTTATAACACTAGTTTCCCATCCCCAGAGCTAGCGGAGCTGCAGCCGCCGATGTTCGAGCTGCATCCCATGCGAGTGTTATTCCTGATGTCGAAGTCGGGCTTCAAGCCGCCATCGCTGAAGGAGCGAGAGCGCTGGTCCGCCGTCTTCCACGCCTTCCTCAAGCTGGCACTCACCAAGAACCCCAAGAAAAGACCCACGGCCGACAAATTGTTACAGGTAAAAAAATTACAGGTAAAAAAAATGTTACAGGTAAACAAAAAATGTTACAAGTAAAAAAAACATAGGCATCAATGTCTTTTAAAAGTGTGTAGCGATAGCGACATCTGCCGACAACATCGAATACTACCTACATAGCAGCGACAATTTGTCACTACATTCCATCTGACGTCATAAAGCCTACATCGCGCAAGCAGTGTTCGCAGCGATAAGCATATACAGCGTGGCAGGTTAGACAGTGGAAATATTTAAAGGGGTCATTGTACTCATCATTATGAACAACTTTTGCTATGGGACCAAGCCTGAAATCGCGAAAAAAAAATCAGCTGTTACATACATGTTGTTGAGTTATGTGAACATAAATGTATGGAACAGGATTTTTTTTTTTGTGTAATATTTAGGTAAACTTATGTCAACTCTCTAATTTTTTTTAACAAAAATTTTGTACCTCGGCGCTGTTTGCTGAAAATTAATAATTATGAGTTGGTTAACAAATAAATAGGCTTAAGATTAATCTTTTCAAAGAGTTATTAAATCTAAAATTTATAGTTTTTACACCATGTCTTCTAACTACCTGCTCATCGAGAATTTAGAGTTACCTACTAATAAATCTAATTTGTATGGTTTTTACACCATATCTTGTAACTACCTGCTCATCGAGAATTTATTTTTGGTTCCAGCATGCGTTCTTCCAACAAGACATGAGCAAACGGCTCGCTATAGAACTTCTCCACAAGTACTCCAACCCGCCCAGCCACTGTCTCAACGAACCCGATGAGGATACTGTAAGTACACACATCAGCTCCTGCACATACACTCACTCAACTTAGGCCGGCAACAGACAACCCGAATGCCCCTCCGGAATTAAGAAACTAAAAGAGTGATTTTACGTAAAATTGAACAACTGCGCTCAATTTATGAACGATTCCAGCCGCAATCGATCAATTTGACGTAAAATAACTCATTCAGTTTCTTAATTCCGGAGGGACATTCCGGTTCCTCCGGCTCGTGGCTAAATGACAGCCGCGCTGATCGATTGATCTGCGAGGTTAAACTGCGCTTGCTGCGGTCAGTCCTTGGATGGGTGACCGTTTTTTACACATCGAGACCCCTCTGCGCCTCGGAGAGCACGTTAAACAGTAGGTCCCGGTTGTTGTAGTAATATCTTTGACAGTCGTTACAGGTAGTCAGAAGCCCAAAAAGTCTGACAAGTAGTCGAAATTTCGAATACCGCTATACTGTGCTGTTTTTTTATGTTCACATAACTCAATAAAATGTATGGAACAGCAGATTTTTTTTTTGCGATTTCAGGGTTGGTCCCATAGTAAAAGTTGTTCATAATGATCACAATGACCCCTTTAAATATTTCCACTGTCTAACCTGCCATCCTGTATAATCCAATAATTGGGTTGTGGAGGTCAGATAGCAGTCGCTCCACGTAAAATATTTATATTCAGCTGCAACCAGTTAGACTGGAAGCCGACCCCAATCTATTAGTTCCAGAGATTAGCGCGTACAAACAAACTCTTCACCTTAAAAAAATAGTATAAATTCGGAACTCAAAACCATTGTCTATTCGCAGGGACTATCAAACGTACCACAACGCATAGCATCAAAACATACCGGTCGCGGTCGGCGAGTACTGGGCGAACAAGCACAACACTCCCGACACTCCAACAATCACATGCGCCCGCGCAGCCTTCTCACCGACCACGTGGTCCCGACCAATAGCACGCGACCTACCTCGCTACTCGACGACGACATCACAACAGCCAATCGCGTGCGACTTATGACCGGGGAAGGCCGAGACCCGACCAATAGGAGGTCGGGTGTGTACGATGACTCGCCAATAGTGGATCTGGATGCTGATGATGATTTGAGCGTTCGCTCTATGCCGAAGGTGATCAATTTTAGTGCGGAAGTCAATAGGAGTGATGGGGACACTATTAAGAGGAATGGTGAGTTTGGGATGTTTTTTTTTTTTTCATCATACATTACCAAAATCCAGTAGTAGTATATGCTGAGATAGAGTTAGAAGTAAAAAATCATTACCTTCCCTTTGGTGCGCCGTAGTCGGGTAAAAATTAAGTCTGCCTGCATTATGAATTTGTGACCACAGATAATAATAAATAGACTGCTAAAATCATGATCCTTTCTTTTGGCTTTGCCGAAGTCTGGTAAAAAAAAAACAAATATTCGCAGTTGCTGCGATAATGACTAACCCCCAATGAGTAATCACGCTCATCACTATGAAAACTCATAGCAAAGAGTACAAAAAACTCATTCAAATATGAACATTAAATGTAAAAAGTTAAGGTTCATATTCGTATAGAGCGCAATGCTTACATTTGCTGCATTTGTACAAATATGAACCTTATTTCTATAGGAATAATGTTCATATTTGTATGAAACGCGTGCAGTCTGTGTATCTCGCCCTTAGTCAGCTGCCAACTAAAAGCAAGGCTATTCCTAAGACGACAAAGACTAATCGTGTAATGTTTTATTACAGCGTACCACAGACAATCTAGTGAAGATTGGACCGTTACTTCACTAATGAGTTGTCCGAAGCACAACCCGTTAACACAAGAAATGTCAACCGACACCCTGCCCACGAGCGAAAAGTAAGTGAACCGACAATTTTTACTATTTTTTAGATTTTTTGTTACTTTTCTCGCTTTTTGGTTTTTTATACGTTTATATATTATGTTATAGCAAGTGGTGTCGGGTGATCACGGGGGATGATATATTGAGAATGAGTCTAAGGTACATATTTTGGCCAAAAAATTATCAAAAAAAAATTTATTAAACAAAAATATTTTTTATTATTTTTTCTAACAGTTAGGATTTTCCGTGTGCTAATTAATTTTGTTTAAGGTTTTATTTTATTTTTATTTTTATTTATTTTGATTTTTAAAGTTGAAATATTTTAAATGATATTCCTTGAGTGTTGTGTGGATGCACAAAATGATAGAATAGTTACACTTTTGATTATGCGCATGATTTGGGCGATGGTTTTTCTGTTTGGCTTCTAAGGTTTCTCTATGGGATGGGCTATCGTTGTCTATGATAAATGAAGAGGTAAGGCATTTTATTCGCTGTCTATGGCGCTCTGTTGTTGCCTTAAGTGTGTTGAAAGAAAAAATGATATGGTCTAAAGTGATTTTAACAAAAAAAAATCATAGGTACCTAAACAATTTATTTTGGTATGATTTTTTCAATTCCAATTGAATTAATCAAAATAACATCGTATTTAAGAATAATTATGTTATGCAATTTTAGACCATATTACTAAGATTACAAAGTCGGAAAACAGGCAACAATGAATGATCGCAGATTTGCAGACATCTTCAATATTTTTTCGAAAATTACGCCCATATTGACAGAAGAACCAGCGGACATTGGACGTCAAAATACGTCACTGCTTCCGAAAATCATCGCTAATATCTAGAGAACCGACAGAAATCCACGTCATTTTAAATTATTTGTATTTCGGCGACGTGTAGACACGTCGTAACGCAATAAAAACGTCAAAACGCAAATGACGCGTCACAACGCAATGATGCGTCGTAACGCAATGACGCGTCATGACGCGAATATGCGTCATAACGCAAACGCTTCGTTCCAAGTGAGTATCATCTGTAAGTTGTCTCTCTTGTTTTAGGAGCCTCTTGCAATATATCGATGAAGAGTTAATGCTCAGGTAAACGGAGAGGTTTTAAGTTTGCATGTATACATACAACATGTAATCTGTGTGTTTGTATCGTTAGAGCTTTTACGCTGTTCGGAATAAAAAAAAAACATGACGTATATACACGTCATCCGAAAAAAATAACGCCTAGAAGCGTCATCCGAAAAATTGGTTAAAAAAATACTAAAACGTGATTTGTTGTCATTTAACCAACATCATCTGCTTTAAAAATGTGTTAATATTCCGAACAGCCTGTATCTAGATTTAGTTTAGTTTGGATTAATATGTAAAATAGTTACAATTTATTTATTAATGCAGCTAAATTAACGGGCGCGTTTTACAGACTTTTTATGATGAAAACATAAACTTGTCATCTAAACTTAAACCTCATTTATTCTAAATTGACTAAAAACTGCCTTTTTAATTGATTCACTAAACTGGAACTCACTTTTGTTACACGAACTTATAAAATTCTTAAAAACATGAACGAGTGCTTTTCTTTCTATAAGTGGATACAGCAGAAATTGATAATTATACTCATGGGCTTACTAAAAAATAATGTACACTCGACGCCATTGACGGTCGACCACTTTTCGCCCTTATTACTAAGAACATAAGCGTGAAAAGTGGTCGACCGTAAATGGTGTCGAGTGTACAACACCCGTCAAATGGCTATAAATATTACACATTAACCCTCTTACTTATAGACGCCTCTTAACTTTAAACACTGATTAAATATACAACCATCCTTGTCATTTGTATGACAAAGAATAGAGATGACAATATTGACATAAGAGCTGTTTAATTTGATCATCGTCTATAAGTAAGAGGGTAAGTTTGAGAATGAGATAATCGGCTAGCTTCGGCTTTGTAAAGCGTCATATCCGTCACTCATACTCGGACGGAAAGCTTCGAGGCCAGCTAAAGGTAGACTTCCGAGGCTACCGGCCGAGTCTCTATGAAAATGTGTGTCGTCGGCCGCGCGTCAGTCGCGAGCCGCGGAAGCGGCGCCATACATTTTCATATGTTTAGTATTGTCGCATCGGCTCGTCGCTGTCGAGGGGCTCGTGGCTAAATGACGGCCGCGCTGATCGATCGATCTGCGAGGTTAAGCTGCGCTTGCCGCGGTCAGTCCTTGGATGGGTGACCGTTCATTACACATCGAGACCCCTCCGTGCCTCGGAGAGCACGTTAAGCAGTCGGTCCCGGTTGTCATAGGAATATCTTTGACAATCGTTACGGGTAGTCAGAAGCCCTAAAAGTCTGACAGCTGGTCTTAACATTCGAATACCGGTATTACCCATTAATTGGGTTGTGGAGGTCAGATGGCAGTCGCTCCACGTAAAATATTGATATTCAGCCAAAACTAGTTAGACTGGAAGCCGACCCCAATATAATTTGGGAAAAGGCTAGGCAGATGATGAGTATTGTCGCATCGGTCATCAGCCGTCGGGCGCGTCGGCCGCTAGCCTCGGAAGTCCACCTTAATACTGGAAATGTGTAGCTTGATTTGTAGCCACATACATATCGCTACCTTTAGGTTCAAAGGGCGTAACCACCATTTTGGCAAAAATTTGATTTGATCGTATTATCAATACCTTTAGGCTCAAATCTCATTGTTTTCAAAATTGTGGTTACGCCCTTTGAACCTAAAGGTATCGATATTTTATACGTTACATAAAAAGTCTGTAATGATAAACAACCAATTAAAGTAAAAAACATAGGTATTTGCACTTGGCAGATATTAGCGCATAGTCGTAGCATGAAGCATGTTTAAAATAAAAGGCTTTGCAGCTTAAAACATTATGTAAAATAAACATAAACAAATGTAAACTAAAAAAAACCCTTTAAAAAGTTTAAATATTAAAATGTTTTGTCAATTAAAAAACGGTTTTATATCCCACCAGCACCACTTGTTATTTTAACACGAATAATCATATAGCTTGTCTATGAGACACTTAACATAAGCCCCTCCACATTTGTGTCTAACAGCACTCGAAATAGCTTAAAAAACAACCCTAACAGCACTGCGATATCCCTCAAAAAACTACTAAAACTCCCAAAAATATTCTACCAAAATGGTAATTATTGTCATTTCTTACAGGGCAACACTACCGTTAACAGCGGAAACCGCTAACATGGCGCAGGGTGGCAACACCGCGCTGTCAATGCACGACCAACACCTATCGCAATGTATACAATTAAAACAAAACTTCTTGAACAATTCTACGGCGAATATCTATCAAAATCTTACATCGACCTTTCAAAGTCCTATAGGTGCTTCTAGAGTGTCGATCGATGATCCGCTGTGCAGAAAAATAGGCGACGATATCATGTATGTGGACCAGCAGGAAAACGACCATTTAGACCTACAAAGAAATGTCAATTGCGAATGTGGATTATGTCCAAAACCAGAGCCAAGAGACAACAACACATTAAGCGACCTCCAGAGGTCCGTAGCAAAGTGTTCTTGTGATGTATGCAACTCTAACGGGGACATACTTAGCTACTACAGAAATTGTTCAAATCAAAACACGGATTCCGGAATAGTAATTTGTGAAAACTGTAAAAAACAAAAAATCTCAGTATCAAACTTCAGGGCGCTACAAATAGCGAATAGGTTAAGAATTTCCGACGACGACAAACTACAAAATGGCGCCACCGACGATGATCTATGTAGGAAAATCGATATGAGCATGAATATGGAAGACAAAGTATTCGAACATAGGAAAAAACATAACAGACATCATTCGGATTCGGTTACCGCTGGCATAGATTTAAACCAATTTTGTCAATGCGAGCTTGAGGTCAAAAGAAAAACGTCTTCCGTCGATGAGATTTTCAAAATGGTGGATGAAAATGGGCGGGACGTGAAGGCGGAGGCGATCGATGAAGAGAACAAGACTACACAGAGGCAAAGGAGTTTGTCTGACAGCCAGAGAGATAAGGCCAAAGTTGATAGTAAGGGTGAGTTTTTGAATAAGGATCACTATGCTTGCACGTTTAGCGTGACCAATTCTATCTCTATTCTACCAAAGAATAGACAAAGATCTTTCTATCAAATCGTTATTTTTTCTGCCCGAACACGCGGCGACCTGGCTTGATTTAACAGAATTTTGTCTACTGAAGAATTGAAACATCTCTTCATTGTATGCATAAAATCTGTCGCTTTGTCTACTTCTGTAGACAAAACCCGTTTCTGTCGTGGTCATGCTAGGCCGGTTGGTATAGTTGTAATTTATAATACCACAATAAGAAGGTCCCCAGTACCTGAAAGCCTGTTCAATTTAATTTGTTGTCAAATCATGTGAAGCGATATGATTGGCCAATGCTATTTCGGTGAATCAATAACAACAGCTGACATGAGATTTGAGTACCTATTTCACTGCAGATTTGGCTTAACCAGGTTCCCAAAAACTGGGGGCTATAAATACCAAAATGTTGATTTTCAAAATTTTTTTGCAATTTTATAAAAATGTGTTTATATAGGGTCCTACCCTTCATACTCGAAATATTTTAATAGGTACATCTGTAGGTGGCAAAGATGCCAAACAAACGAAAAAAAAATTTTTATCTAACAATATTTTTTTGTAAATAAATTATTTTTAAATTATTTATCACACGAAAAAAATACTGGCTCCTTTTTCTTAACAACCGTCCATTGCATGCGCGCGCACTCCACCGACTCCACCGTAGCGCCAGCTGCACTCGCCCCGCGCGGCGCGCCTCAGTCTCGCGAACACCCGTGACGATGTCGTACGCGCATATCTTCACATGATCAGGCCTCCGGCCGCATTTAACTCGTTGAACTACCGGTATACCTACTACGAAGAATACCATGATTCTGTGCTGTGGCGAGAGTGGACAAGTTTTGCTTAGAGTAGGTACAAGCCCTTTTCTTGAAGTGATATGGTCGCAGTGATAGTAAAGTGATGAAAACACATTGTTAAAAGTGCAAGGACAAATAAAACGTGCAACCCTCTGCGTCCAAACAGCAGGGTGGATATGTGAAGCAATTAGTGTGTTGTTATGTGATGCAAAAATTACAACGTAAATAAGTACCTACCTGCTTACCTAGGTAGGTACATAGAATTGATTCTAATTTTTAAACACGCCAAATTATTGTAACCTACGTCAATTTACAAATAGCATCTGCCTACCTAGGTATCTTTGCAGTGGAATAACTAGTAGCTACCTACCTATCTGTAGGGTAGGTAATCGACAGTCGCGAACTGGCATCTACCTAGGTAGGTACCAAAATGTTACGTAAAATAAACATAAACTAAATAACTAACTATGACTGACGCTTGTACCTAAGTTGACTACATGAGCTATAAAATGTAGCTGTCGAAAATCTGACATAATAAATACGAAACTGGACCAGACAGAGGTCATTCGCTTCTGCGAGTTCAATTTGCACTCGTCAGCTGTGTAGGTGCTGTTTGTTGGTAGTACCTACCTACTTATTTAACAGCCGATGTGTAGTTAGTCCCGAATGAATACTGAGCTAAAGGCATCATTTTATCAGAAATAGTAGGTAGGTTCCTTTACGTAAAAAAATACAAAGGGAATAAAAAACGGTGTTTTAATCGATTGTGTTAGGGGTACCTTACCCTGTTTAACGGGTAACGATGGGGTAGGCAGAGGTGTATTTTCGTACATCAGTGATACCTATTGTTAGGTCTTACGTGATAGGACGTAAGAATTTTGTATAACAAATTGTAGATACTAGCATGGTATGGCACGGTGGAGTAATGGTAACTGTTGAGTGTTCATTCGGTAGGTAGGTCGCTGCGCGATCATCCGGAGAACACAGCCGCACCGCGCATGGTGCTGCCCGAGAAATGACAATACCTACAATGTAACTAAACAGCTGGGGCTATGACGAGCCGCGCCCGCGCCCCCGCGCTCTCGCCGGCGCGCGGGGCGGACAATGCGCGTCATTCATAGAATAGTAGAGAGTAAAAGTTTTATGCAAAATGAGTCAAGCTTTTTAATAATTATAATAATTACGTCATTATGAAAAAGTTTGATTTCACTATTGAATTTTAGCTACAAAGCATCTATGGCACCGTTAGATACAACTCTTAAAATATTTCGAGTATGTAGGGTAGGACCCTATATACATACAACTTTGTGATCGCTATTAACAGGAGGTTCCAGTTTTCGGTCCAAATACAATAGGTAAACAAACCTGTCCGATCCGTGAGTGTTTTTAGGTATCGTGATGTGATTCATGTAATCATTTTCAGAGAATAATTTGAAAAAATTATCCCACAAAAAAATTAATTAGATGATTACTGATGATGATGGTGTTGTTAAAATTTGAAAATTTGGAATATTGTGTTTTTAAAATGTGCATTTTATATAACCATTACATTTTTAAATTCAATAAGTAATAATGTGATTAATATTTTATTTCTTGGTAATGTTATTGTCATACCCTCAGATCATAGAAACAAGGAGATATGCCATCATAGCAAATTAGTACGGGAACAACTGATGCCACTTTTAGTAAATTTTTCAACACAATTACGCGCATAATTAAGCGCTCCTTGTGAATAAAAAGATCTCCCACGCATTAAACATTCGGCACACCCTCAATCTAACACTGTTAATCGTCACTCAGGACTAACACTAAACTAAAACACTGTATTTATACCATCGATCGTGTTCGGTTCGTCGCCAGCGCGTACGTTTTTATTATGAGCAATTTGCTCAAGTTCAGGCATCAAGCTCGATAGCGCCTTGGCACATCTCTTGTTTCTATGATCTGAGGTCATACCTATGTGCCTCTTTCGGATCGGACAGCCTTTTTTCATAATATTATCATCTGCCTAGCCTTTTCCCAAATTATATTGGGGTCGGCTTCCAGTCTAACTAGTTTCGGCTGAATATCAATATTTTACGTGGAGCGACTGCCATCTGACCTCCATAACCCAATTAATGGGTAATACCGGTATTCGAATGTTAGACCAGCTGTCAGACTTTTAGGGCTTCTGACTATCCGTAACGACTGTCAAAGATATTCCTATGACAACCGGGACCGACTGCTTAACGTGCTTTCCGAGGCACGGAGGGGTCTCGATGTGTAAAGAACGGTCACCCATCCAAGGGCTGACCGCGGCAAGCGCAGCTTAACCTCGCAGATCGATCGATGAGCGCGGCTGTCATTTAGCCACGAGCCACGAGCCTTTTTTCATAATATATAGTCGTGTAACGTAGCCGGTACCTCCCCAGCGGCGGCGGAGCGCGGCACGCCGCCGGTGCCGCCGCGGCGCGCGCGGGCGCGGCGCCACTCGCCTCCGCGCGCCGCCCCCAACGGCCTGCCGCCCACGCCCAAGGTGCATATGGGCGCCTGCTTCTCTAAGGTACGTATGGGACTACGGGAGGAACAAAATACATGGCACACTCGACCGCACCAACCACATTCTTATACAGGTGGCAGATTAGACAGTGGAAATATTTAAAAGGGTAATTGTACTCATCATTATGAACAACTACAATTACTAAGGGACCAACCCTGATTGCGAAAAACAAATCAGCTGTTCCATACATTTTGTTGAGTTATGTGAACATATTAAATGTATGGAACAGCTGATTTTTTTTCGCGATTTCAGGGTTGGTCGCATAGTAAAAATTGTTCATAATGATGAGTACAATGACCCCTTTAAATATTTCCACTGTCTAACCTGCCATCCTATATAAATGACCCTTAGCATAACGACAGGTTATTTCGTTGCGGGCAATAAAATTAGCCTCACTATGCGATTAAAATAAGAATAGGACTGACCTTGCACCTTATTGTGACGTTTTGTATTAACAAATGTATTACAATAGATTTGGTAAATCAAAGACTCGGTTAAATATAGTGAATTACCCTCCTTTGCGTCTCGCAGTCGGGTAAAAAAAACCTTATTGATTTGCAAATTAATTTTCTTTGTACGACTTACTTTTCAAGTGATAATTGGCAGTTCGAGGTCATTGACATTCCTATTCTTATCGAGATCGCATAGTACACATAAATCTCTCACGTATGGCATATTCTAAATATATATTTCATTATTTTCTGCTTATAATCCACTCTTTACGCTTATAACCACTATAGTCCACTAATTCAAAAACTCTACAATCAGATTACTACCGTTTAATCAAAATTTTAACACTGACGACAGTCACAAATTCTTATTACATAAAAAAATTTTTATTAAAATCCATAATTTTGTATGATAAATGATATTTATTTTGTAAATAGGTTAAAAATAATACTTTTACACGCCAAAACATTTTTTAAGCTAGATGAGTTCAGTGTTTCCTATATGACTACCTTTGAGAAGAAACACCGAAACAAACTCAAAGGTTGATGTCTCTTTTAAAGTCCAGACAATTAAGATAAATTGTGTAAGAACCATGCAGGTTAGTCTGAAATGGCCTTTAGAGGAAAGAGCCATACAGATTTGAGTGGACCTGACCTGACTGTGCACGCATGTGGTATCGTGGTAGCTCAACGACCCGACGAACATTACCATCAGAGAGGACATTTGGGTAGGCCCCCTTAAGTACTCAAACTGTCAGACTGAACTTGAGATCTATAACAGTAACATAATAACCCACATAGTACTCACATTTACAATAATTATAATCAATATATTACATCATTATTATCACATTCAATGTCATTTTGTATATAAATTGTTTCATATGAAACCATGCATTCTTCCCGCAATAGTCTAGTTTTTTTTAATAACTCCCTAGTCACACTTTATAATATACATGGTGTTTCGAAAGTATTAAATTAATGTTCTTTATATCCGGCAGGTGTTCAACGGATGTCCACTAAGGATCAACTGTACAGCCTCATGGATACATCCGGACACAAGAGACCAACACATACTTATAGGTAAGTCCCACAGAAATCTTAATAACTAGCTTCCACAGTTTCACCCTCATTGCTCGGCTCCTAAGGGTCGTAGCGTGATGTTAAATAGCCTATACTTTTCCTCATAAATCTGGCTATCATATATACAAAATAATTTTTCGAATCCGACTGGTAGTTCCAGAGATTGACGCGTTTAAACAAACTCTCCAGCTTTATTATATTAGTATAGATAGATAACTAGCTGTTCCCCGCGGTTTCACCCCCGTTGCTCGGCTCCTAAGGGTCGTAGCGTGATGTTAAATAGCCTATACCCCTTTCCAACCGAGTTAAGGTGATCATGAGTTTCGACTTTACAAAATGCTAAGCAAATATATAAACGACTTTAGCGGACACAACCGGCGTCGATCTATCGTGACTCTATCTAAGAATGAGATAAAAAATAGTTTTGCACTCTGCGCGCACGTTTCATCCTGCCAGTTCGTTGAAACCCGCATGAGGGATGGCTGCGCCTTTTAATCCTTACCTGCGGAGGCGCCGCTCCGCACGTAAGTAGATCGATTTTTAGTAATTGTATTGGATTATTCATCATTATTTGATGTTATTTGATTAAATACGAGAGTTATCAAGTTTTTGCAAATAAAAGTATTAGTTTCGTAATTATTGTTCGTAATTATTCCTGAACCTCACGTATGTGAGGGTCTGATTGCTGAAGACCAGCTTGCATGAGATTTTTTTCAGTATTTTTTCCAGGACCTCTGAACACTTTCCAAACGATAACTAAGTTTTTACTGATCTATCAGATCTATGCTAGTTTTTTTTACTCCCGGTTGCAAAGGGATACTATTCCTCATGAATCTGGCTATCATATACAAAAAGAATTTTTCGAATCCGACTGGTAGTTCCAGAGATTGGCGCGTTTAAACAAACAAACTCTACAGCTTATTTTAGTATAGATTATGTTATGTTGGTTTGTGTTGTTCGCAGGAGCGGAGGAAGGCATTTATACGTTGAATTTAAATGAACTGCACGAGACAGCGATGGATCAGTTATGTCCGCGGCGTACTATATGGATGCATGTCATAAAAGATGTGCTTATGTCCCTCTCAGGTCAGTGATTTATGTCCAGACATCTTTATTTCAGAAGGAAAATACGGTAGTGTCCTACTATTAAAAAAGTACAAATAAATTATTTTATTTCAAAGAAGGAATAGGGACAGCAAAAAAGTAAAAGCAAAAATAATAATTTATCACAAAATGGAAAACATAGACGCTTTTAAAGTTTTTGGAGGGAGTATCGCTCCGTCTTTGTCACGCAAGCGGACGTAGGTGGTGTTACGTCACTAGTAGGTAGTGCCGTCCGTGTCTAGCAAATCATTTTAAAACGCTTATAACTTTGCCAATTTTGTAGATGTTTCATCGGTTTTTTTGTGTTAATTGTCTTTTTTCAAATAGTTTACAGATTCACAATAAAAAAAAAGTAGTTGACATCCCTATTCTCCTAAATACCTTCACCTCTTGGTTACGGGGGATTTTACACCTTCTATGGTGTGTGTGAAATAGGCAAATTAAGTGTGAGATTTTGTGGTCATTGGCGCCGATTCTGTTATTTACGAACTAAACTAATTTAGTCTTATTATGTCCCTTTCTAATAAAAAACATGAGAGAAGGATAGCAGATATTGAATCCTGTCAAATTAGTCCACTTGAACAGTTTTAATGTAAATTTAGTCGTAATCGCAAAAGGTTATGACTATTTTCCCGTAAATGACAAGGGCGTAGACTAATTTGACAGTTCTAAATATTTTCTGTCTTTTTTCAATGATATTTGTAAGAAAGAGATATAGTGTGATTAAAATTAGTTTAGTGCGATGTTCAACAGAATCGGTACCATTATCCATCCGAGACAGTTTGGGCGTAAACACCCTGTATATTTATTTTTCTTCAAAAAATTAAACCTATTGTTTCTGCGGCCTTCCAATCTATTTTGTGATTCATAATGGCCCCAGATCGTATCTGATTTGGACAGCCCTGGGCTCCAATGCTGCCATGACAATTGTCATAATCGCGTCAGAATGGTCTCAAAATGACATCGTTTTGACCAATGATGAAACAGATAGTCTTACGGCTCAAATACACCAAATCCGTCATCGTACGAACTTTGCTCGTACGACGACGGACGAACTCGGACGATTTAATAAATTGTTGAGAGCGCGTACACCAACACGACCGATTTTGTCGGCCGATGGCGGACGTGTTGGTGTACGCGGTCTCTATGATTTACAAGTGTTTGATTCAATCGTCCGAGTGCGGCCGTCGTCGTACGAGCAAAGTTCGTACGATGACGGATTTGGTGTATTTGAGCCGTAGGACCACGAAGATTAAATATTAATATTCTTGCGTAGGACTATTACTCTTTCGTGATTGGTTAGACGATGTCATTGAGAGACCATTCTGATACGATTATGACAATTGCATTAGCAGACTTGCCGGCCTAGCATGACCACGATAGAAACGGGTTTTGTCTACATAGAAATAGACAAAGTGACAGATTGTAGAAACATTTCTACCGTTTCATTCATAAAACGTAGAAATGTTTCTACAATCTGTCACTTTGTCTATTTCTATGTAGACAAAACCCGTTTCTATCGTGGTCATGCTAGGCCGGTTGGGGCTCATATGTTCAGTGGCGACTTATGCTACTCCCAGGTAAGACGCCGTCGCTGTACCGGCACGAGCTGCTGGCTCTGATCGGGTCGGCGCGGGGGGGCCGCTCGCTGCGAGTGCTGCCCCCTCGCCTGCTGCCCCGCAGGTTCGCACTCACTACGAGAGTACCTGACACTAGAGGTGAGTACTGTCACGTCTTGCCCTGCTTCAGAAAACACGCTCTAATATAAATTGTAATGGAAACGCGAGCGTAAGAAAAACTATAACTCTGAAAAAAAAATGTCACTTAACTGCCTTTTAGCAAACGGGCGGCAGCATATCTGTTCATTTATTACGACAAATTAAACCGCATGCGTTCCCCGCAGGCTGCATGCGGTGTGCGGTGGCCCGCAACCCGTACAACGGCTACAAGTACCTGTGCGGCGCCACGCCCGCCGGCCTCTTCCTTATGCAGTGGTACGACCCGCTAAGGAAGTTTATGCTGCTCAAGGTATATATGACCATAAGAATCTATACTAATACTAGGAGTTCCCCGCGGTTTCATCCCTGTTGCTCGGCTCCTAAGTGCCATAGCGTGATGTTAAATGGCCTATACTATTCCTCATGAATCTAGCTATCACATACAAAAAGAATTTTCGAATCGGACTGGTAATTTCAGTGATCAGTGCGTTCAAACAAACAATCAAACAAACAAACTCTTCAGCTTTGTAATATTAGTATAGATAGGGACAGGCCCACCGCTAGGGGTTTGAGCGCCCGTGTGCAATAGCGATTATGCCGCCCCCTAATCACGCAGACCTTTTTTTTTTTTGACCGTAATCAGAAAGGTTTTATAGCGTTCTCTCATACCAAGGACAACACTAGGGGCACTAATATTTAATTTAACTATAGCAAAAATAATATAATAAATCTGCTATGAGTGATTTTATTAAGGTAAGTGTTTAAAAATTGCATATCGAAAGTTTATCCATTTTATGCAAAATTTTGATAACGAGGCGGCATTTTTTAGTGCCCAGGGGCGGCGCTAAGGTTAAATCCGGCACTGTCCTATTATTTATGACAGTGAGTGAATTTTACGTGATCGATCGCTCGATTTGCCGCCCCCTTGGATGTGCCGCCCGTGTGCGGTGCACTCCTTACATACCCGCTTCGGCGGGAATGGATAAGGAGTGACTCCGCTGCCCAAAAATAACGTCAAGGGCAACCGGCAGTATATTGCTGCTTCCAGCCGAGATTAAAAACATCGGTTGCCGGAGGCCTCACGAGGCACATGGGGGGCTAAGGGGGGAAAGGCAATGGTCGACGTAACCCTACTTCGCGGGGCTCCTATTTCTGTCTGTAAGGTTAAAAATAACCTAACAACTATTATTGTAACCGCTTTTTTGCTGCCGGCACTGACCGGCGTTAATCAGAAATGATAATTCACAAAAAAAAACATACCGAATTTTCTAGCCCAAAGTAGAACCTCTGTTTAAGACAAAATTTGCCTTTAACTAAGGTTTATATAGAGAAGAGTCCGGTCCTAAGGGTGCGTTTCCACTGACGCGGAGCGGGGCGGAGTGGAGAGCGGGGACAGTGATTTAGTCAATCGCAGTGCTCGAAATCTTCACTCCGCATCAATGAAAACAGTGTGTTTGGCTAATTCACGGTCCGCTCCTCTCCACTTCGCCCCGCTCCGCGTCAGAGTAAACGTACTCTAAGCAGTAGCATGCCTAGAGGGCAAGGCCGACGCATTTTATTCGTTTTAGAGAGTATTTATATGTTCAATTTTCATGAATGTAAGTGATTTTTAATGTACGAATTGTTTTTATAACGATATTACCTCGCTTAAATTCATGAAAAATCAACCTAAATACCTCAGATCATAGAAACAAGGAGATATGCCATCATAGCAAATTAGTACGGGAACAACTGTCGCCACTTTTAGTACATTTTTCAACACAATTACAAGCGCCCCTCGTGAATATAAAGATCTCCCACACATAAAAAATTTCGCACACCCTCAATCTAACGCGGTTAATCGTCACTCAACACTAGCACTAAACTAAAACACTGTATTTATATCATCGATCGTGTTCGGTTCGTCGCCAGCGTGTACTTTTTATATACGGTCAATGTGACCGTATGAAAGCGTCAAGCTCAATAGCGCCTTAGCACATCTCCCTTGTTTTTATGCATAAGCATAATCGGCCTATAATGTTCCCACTGCTGGGACACAGGCCTCCTCTCTGTGAGAGGGAGTGGGCCGTAGTCCACCACGCGGGCCCAGTGCGGGTTGGTGGACGTCACATGTCTTCGAATTTTTGGTTCTAGGACATGCCGGTTTCCTCACGATGTTTTCCTTCACCGTTAAAGCAAGTGATAATTAATTTCTAATACGCACATGACTTCGAAAAGTCAGCGGTGCGTGCCTCGGGATCGAACTCGAACTATTCGCCGTGGGAGGCACATGGTTAGACCACTAGGCTATCACTGCATTCGTTAGAATTCGCGGGCGCATTCATTAGAAATTATTTTATACTTTTTAGTCCGTTTTAAAAACGTGTTTTTTTTAAATACATATATTATTATTTTTAGTCCATGTTATTGTATTGTCATCTAAGTTACATCGGTACACTAAATTTCAGCAAGTCCGATGCCAGTACCGAACAGACTGACAGACAGACAAGAAAGCGAGTTAATTAAAACTTGTTTTTGTTATTCCGTGATTATTAGCGCTCGTAATAGCATTGTGTAGCCGCTTAATAGCCATAATGGCCACGGGGCTATGGGATGGGACTGACCTCAGATTATAGAAACAAGGAGATATGCCATCATAGCAAATTAGTTTCTATGATCTGAGGTAAATACCCTCTAAAAGCAAAAAATATGCGTCGGGCTTGCTTGCCTTCTAGGCACCTCACTGACTCTAAGCATGTTTCCGTCAACAGAACATCGAGTGCGTGCTGCCGACGCCGCTGCTGGTGTTCGAGCTGATCATCACGCCGGAGCTGGAGTACCCGCTGCTGTGCGTCGGCGCCACCAGGAAGCCCATGAGGCTCAACCTGCTCAACATCAACTCTGGTAATAGATCAACACCCTAATTGCTTAACTCAATTGCTATCACCATGGCATTGTTTTTGACATTCATTACGCTGTATGATTGTTTATCCGTTCTCCTTTAACTAGTTCAACGCCGCAATGAATGTTGTTGAACTGTCAAAATGAAAGCCATGGCGAAAGAAATTGAGTTACGCAATTAGGCTGCAGTTTCCAGAGTGACTTGACATTCAGCTGAATGTCAAGTCACAAGTACTTGGCGCTGGTTTTCATCTGGAACCTTGCTTTATTATTACCAGTGTTCGGAAAAGGGTGAGTATATTTACCTACAGTTTGTAGAACAGAGACGAAAATCGGAGACTTCCTTATAACATTTTTTTTTTACCAGTAAATTTACCCGAACTGTAATTACGTGAATTTAAACGTTTTATTAATTTAATGAAAACGTCTATTGCGTAAATATTATTTACGCAATAACGTCTATTAAAATTGAAAACGTCTATGGCGTAAATATTATTTACGCAATAGACGTTTTCATTAAATTAATAAAACGTTTAAATTCACGTAATTATAATTATAGTTCTGGTAAATTTACTGGTAAAAAACATTTTAGTTATAAGGAAGTCTCCGATTTTCGTCTCTGTTCTACAAACTGTAGGTAAATATACTCACCCTTTTCCGAACACTGATTATTACCCAGAGTATCCAGTATACATAGATAATGGTTGTTTTATCTCCAGGTGCGACGTGGTTCCACTCGGACGAGTTAGAAGTGTGCGTGGGCGGCTCCAACACTGTGATCCCTAGGCCGGAGCGCCTGCACACTCTGAGGGCCGTGCACCAGCTCAATAAGGACTCGGTAAGTAGTAGTATGCTCTTTTTTTCACATTTGGTCTGTTCGATTCCCAAAAGAAGCAAGCAACTTATTAAAAATCTTTGAATGCAGTATTACTTAATTTTAAAAATAAAGTGAAGTTTCCATGAAGCAAAACTTCCTATCTCAAATATTTAAAGTACTTTCCCTCCATGTGGCATAGCCGTGGGACACCCTGTATATTATTTGGTGTACAATAAAGTATATAATAAATAAATAAATAATTATAGTGTGTAAACGTAATACTCACTAAAGGGGTGTACATTAATTACATGAGGCGATTTTGGTGATTTTTCGCCCCCCTCCCCGCCTAGGTGAGATATCGTGAGATGTAGCTCGACCCCACCCACTGACCCCTAGGATATCAAGCGCAATTATCAACGACGTTCTTAATAAAAATAAAAACCGGCCAAGTGCGAGTCGGACTCGCGCACGAAGGGTTCCGTACTATTATCTATAAAAACGGCGAAAAAATTATGTCCGTTGTATGGAACCTCCCTTAAATATTTTTTTTATTTTATTTTAATTATTTATTTTTAAAGTGAATATATAATTAAATATTCTGTGAGTATTTCAAGCGTCTACCTGGTGCCGTTATCAATATCGAGCATAAACGAGCAAAAAAATCTTGTTTGTTGTATGGGAGCCCCCCTTAAATATTTATTTTATTCTGTTTTTAGTATTTGTTGTTATAGTGGCAACAAAAATACATCATCTGTGAAAATTTCAACTGTCTAGCTATCACGGTTCATGAGATACAACCTGGAGACACACAGACAGACAGACAGACAGACGGACGGACAGCGAAGTCTCAGTAATAGGGTTCCGTTTTTACCCCTTGGGTACGAAACCCTAAAAACAGAATCGTTAATATAAATACGTTAGCATACGATACTTAAGGTGAAGGTTGCTTTACGAGATTAAGAAACTTTTGGTGGCATTTATTTATTGTTAAAATAATAGTCTAGAGATCAGACTGCGGACTCCCATACGTATACTCGTGGACCCCCAGGGGTCCGCGGACCACAGGTTTAGAAATACTGATCCATGCGAAATCTCACAAGCCTTCGTTCGCGCAATATGCTTAAAAAGGGGTACAAAGATTTTTCTAAGGTTTAAGGAAATTTATTTCTCATAAGAACTTACAGTCCACTTATAATGAGATACAATGTGATACAATATTAAATAGTGTATTGTTTTAAAGTTCCATGGTTATTGACATTAGTAGAATAAACTATGTCGGGATTTACACCATGTACCTGTTTATTTTTGAGACTCCGATATTTCGGCGCAGTTGCATGCGCCATGATCACGGAAGAACTGTCGATTGTTACGTGCGGGTAGATGTTATTGGCAGACGAAGCGGTCTACCCTCCGTCTAGTTCGTTTATTACGCTCTATACTAGTACCACTGTCTGCAACCTCACTATTCACTCGAATCTGTTCTCGACAACGTTGTCGAGAACAGATTCAGAACAGGCACATGGTGTAAATCCCGACATAGTTTATTCTACTAATATTAAATAGTGTTCACCTCCAGGATGTTAGAAGTTGTAGTGTACGTACATATTTCATAAGTTTACTTTTAAATACATTCATGCTATCACAATCTTTGATGTCGTTTGGTAATTTGTTGTACAGCTGTGCTCCCTCATACAAAATCGTTTTCTTACCATAATTAGTCCTGACACTTATTAGCTGAAGTTTATTATTATTTCTTAGATTCATCATCTGCCTAGCCTTTTTTTCCAAATTATATTGGGGTCGGCATCCAGTCTAACTAGTTTTTGGCTGAATATCAATATTTTACGTGGAGCGACTGCCATCTGACCTCCACAACCCAATTAATGGGTAATACCGGTATTCGGATGTTAGACCAGCTGTCAAACTTTTAGGGCTTCTGACTACCCGTAACGATTGTCAAAGATATTCCTATGACAACCGGGACCGACTGCTTAACGTGCTCTCCGAGGCACGGAGGGGTCTCGATGTGTAAAGAACGGTCACCCATCCAAGGACTGACCGTGGCAAGCGCAGCTTAACCACGCAGATCGATCGATCAGCGCGGCTGTCATTTAGCCACGAGCCCCTCAATTTTTATTTCTTAGATTATGTAACATATTAATATCTCTTCACATATTAATGTAGATTGAACAACATTGCAGGTGTTAGTATGCCACGAGAACGTGGTGGACATAATCCCGGTGCTGCCGGCGACCATCGACGCGGCGCGGTGGCGACACGACGACGACAAGCGGCGACACAAGCTGCTGTCCAGGATACAGTTCGACTTCAATATTGATAGCATATGTGAGTACTAGCTTGTTGCCCGCGACTTCGTCCGCGTGGCCTCAGGAACTGTAATTTTTTTCGGAATAATAAGTAGCCTAAGTATGTTACTCAGTGATAATGTAGCTTTCTATTCATGAAAAAAAATATAAAATTGGTCCAGTAGTTTCGGAGTCTATTCGGTACAAACAAAAACATCTTTCCTCTCTATAATATACTAGCACTTCGCCCGTGACTTCGTCCGCGTGTCCCACAGGAACTGTGCATTTTTTCGGGATACAAAGTAGCCTATGTTAGTCAGTGATAATGTAGCTTTCTATTAGTGAAAGAATTTTTGAAATCGGTCCAGTCGTTTCGGAGCCTATTCGGTACAAACAAACAAACAAACAAACAATCTTTCCTCTTTATAATATTAGTATAGACTAGCTTCCGCCCGCGGCCTCGCCCACCTTTTTGGGATAAAAAGGAGCCTATGTGTTATTCTGATTATAAGCTATATTATTGTAACGTTTCAACAAAATCCGTTCAGTTTTTGCGTGAAAGAGTAACAAACAAACATCTATACATCCATCCATCCTCACAAACGTTCACATTTATCATATTAGTAGAAAGTAGGATAATTGCCGGCATGAGTCTTGACCACAAACGTCACCCGCATTAGTTGATTTTTCGGTCTCTTTGGCGGAATGAAGAAGGCGGGGGTCGTTGAGGCTGCACGCGATTAGTTCGTGAGTCGATGCTCGTCTTCTATCGACCAGTTAGACCAGTGCGGGAATCGAACCCGCGACACGTCGCGCAGCAGTCAATCTCTTAGCCACTGCGACAACCGTGCGGTCCTTATTATTTATGTTCATTTTTAGGGTTCCGTACCTCAAAAGGGAAAACGGAACCCTTATAGGATCACTTTGTTGTCCGCCGTCAGTCACCAGACCATAAGTGGAGCCATGTGCTCATAGATGACACCACTAGAAGTATGCAGTAGCGCCATCTATGATCTTATTTCGGAACCCTTAGGGCGCGAGGCATACCTACTCGCACTTGTCCGGTTTTTCATGAATGTAAGTGATTTTTAATGTACGCATTGCTTTAACATTAACTCACTTAAATTCATGAAAAATTGACATAAATGCCCTTTTATCTAAAGCTTTAACATACGTTGGGCTTGCCCTTTAGGTGCGCCATTGGTGAAGGGACATGATATTAATGATGTGTTGTTTGTCAGTGTGTCTGGCGGACTCGGTGCTGGCGTTCCACCGACACGGCGTGCAGGGCCGCTCGCTGCGCAACGCCGACGTCACGCAGGAGATCTGCGACGCGTCGCGCGCGTACCGCCTACTTCCACACGACAAGTCAGTATCACTAAATTTTGTGCAAACAAAGAAATAAATCATTGAACGCAACACAACCTACAAGTAATCGTACACTCGACTTGCCTCGTGATTTCACCCAAGCTGCTCGGCTCCTAAATATGATGATAAGAGATCGGATATTCGAAATAATTCGGACGCATATTCACCTCCTCTTCAGGTCTTGGCTAATATGGAATGCACTTTTGTATCGAAATAAAAGCCGTACTGCCGGGATCGACAAAAGTATTCTGTAAAATAGACTCTTATTAATCTATAATTCATTAATTTTACATACCTAAACTTGTAGAGTATGACAAAAAAATCCTAGTACCTATCTTAATTATAAGATAACCATTTCCTTCCCAGGGTCGTAGTACTAGAATCGCACGTGCTACAAAACAACACGTTATCCGGCGAAGATGGCAACGATCTCTACATCCTGGCGGGCCACGAGGCGTCCTATTGAGGTACCAGTGTAACACTAATAGTGCCACAGACAGGTACTAAGTAGTACCACGAGGAGTGTCCGTTGGACACTACGGAATGATCGTTAAAAAGGCTGTTTTATCAAAGGATGTTTGGTTAGAGGTTTCGTTTTGGCGTAAAAGACATGGTTTTAGTGTTTGTTTTTGGTAAATGTGTAATGGTTTTAGTCGATTGTCGAAGCGATTTTGATGAGGATAAGACACGATTTTGTATCTCAACGTTACACGTTTACGACAAGAGTTTTGTGTTTAACCATTGGACGCTTGAAAAGCTAGCTATAATTTGTGTTAGTATCCGAAATAGATCTTTTTGTATTACAAGAAGTATTATCAACATCATTAGTATTGAGTTAAAATATACCCAGTTGAAATATTAATAATTGAACTCAATTTATTGAAGCTAATATAGTCATCCATCTTTTATGAGACGAATAGATATAATAGTAACATAAAACATCAATAATATTACTTAAACAAAGCAAAAAAGTAATAGAGAACATTCACGCACATCTATAGAATATAGTTTTTAACAGGAGGTAATTATAAGCTTGGAAAAATACTAATTTCAATAAATAATAATTAAAAACAAAATCCAAATTCATGACTAGCTAATTTAGAATAAACATCTAAATTAAAAATCGATAATCGATTCGGGAAATGCCAATTAGTCGATTAGTTTACTAAATAAATGAGAACACCACTAGCCGATAATAGCAATATGGCGTACATTCTAAAATCCAAGATGGCGGATAATCAACGATTTTATTATTACGTGATCCTAGTGAAAGTAATATTTAGTTAATTGTAATGAATTGTCGTTTAAATTCCACCCGTCACTGCCATTTTAAGGCTTCTACACAGTGGTTCGTTAATTCTTTGATATACGCTAGAGTACAATGCGATTCAAATAAAAATAGGAACGTCAATTGACCTCGAACTGTCAACTATTACTTGAAAAGGGCATGCAAAGAAAAAAACTTGCGAAATAATACGATTTTTGTTTGTTTTTCACTTAATTTAACCGAGCCTTAGTTTTACAAAATCTATTGTAGGTAATAGATTTTTCAATACAAATATACAGCAAATATATCACAATATGGCGCAGGGTCATTCCTATTATTAGGATAGCATTGTACACATTTTTGAAACGGGTATTAGAAAGAGAGGGTCGTTTTAATTCGGTCTTGCATAGCGTCGTCTCTTTCTTGTTTCGGCGATGATACAGCTCGCTTACTATAGGGTACGGTTGCATTGTCATGAAAATCTTCATCGCAGACATAATATTTAGTAAGAATTTCGGTTGGATGTTATAGTAGTTTCGTCGCGTAATTTTCGGCATTGTGTGTCGGCCGAACCGAATACGCTGAAGCGTAAAATCAGCCGCCGAATTTCGGCGACGCAATATCGGCAGGTCGGTCCTTACCTAAAATAACGCTTACAGAAAACGCTGAAGCGTAAAATCAGCCGCCGAATTTCGATATTAGCAGGAGTATCCTTACTTCTTTTCAAAAAACTTCGTAAAAAAATCATGCGTTACCATATCATGGGCCACTGTGTACGAACTCTTTAGATTATCATTCCTGAAACAAAGCAATAAGTTTGATTAGCAAACGAATTACAATTAATATCTTATATCCCCCCTTTGCCTAAAGGGGGAAGTATACTCCCATCTCTTTCTTACGTGTCCCTTCTATACATTATTACGTCTAACGGTTTTAACAACGCCATCTATTGGTAATTGTTGGAACTAGAGTGTCATATTCTTATGCACGGCCGCAGTGATAGCACGAATCATTTGTACGTATCGTAACGTAAGTGAATTTTGAATTTAAAATATTCGTTTGATAAATACAACCTGCTAGGCTTAGCATGACCACGATAGATACGGGTTTTGTCTACATAAGAATAGAGTGACAGATTGTAGAAAGATTTCTACAATTTTAATTTAATTTTGCATACAATGAAGAGAAGAAATGTTTCTATTCTTCAGTAAACAAAATTCTGATAAACCAAGCACGGGTCGCCGCGTGCTCGGGCAGAAGAGATAACGAGTTGAATAGAAAGAACTTGATCTATTCTTTGGTAGAATAGAGATAGAATTGGTCATGCTAAGCGTGTTGGTGTGAGTATAGAGAGCAATAGTGTGACAGCGAGAGGTGTATATAGGCGACGCCATTTTCAATCCTATTATTTAACTGCGCAGGTTGTGTGTATTCATCTCTAGATCTGTAGTAATATCAAAGCCAATAGATGGGTGGTTGATCAGAGATACTCAACATGGTGTACGCCGTTTTCGGCGAGGTTGATGTTTCGAACTTGGAACGAGATATTATGACGTCATAAGGCTCTCTTACGCTAGGTCGTCTACCGCCTTCGGCAAATGACTTCGGCTTGTTGAAGCGCTGCTTACCTCGAGGCAACTTCCGCCTTCAGCCAAAGCTACCGAGCTTTGGCTGAAGGCGGAAACGACCCTCAGATTATAGAAACAAGGGAGATGTAATTAGTTTGACCACATTGGTCGTAATAAATACGTACATGCTGGCGACGAACCGAACACGATCGATGATATTAATACAGTGCATTAGTTTAGTGCTAGTGTTGCGTGACGATTAACAGTGTCAGATTGAGGTTGTGCGGATTTTTTTATGTGTCGGAGATCAGCATATTCACAAGGAGCGCTTGTAATTGTGTCGAAAAATGTTCTAAAAGTGGCGACAGTTGTTCCCGTACTAATTTGCTATGATGGCATATCTCCTTGTTTCTATGATCTGAGATATGACCAGGGCCCCAAGTCTGCTAATGCAATTGTCATAATCGTGTCAGAATGGTCTCTCAATGTCATCGTTTTGATCAATGACGAAAGGGTTAGTCCTACTCTAAGCCAATGACCACTTAGGTTTTGACAGTTATGGTGTCATTATGACACCATTCTTACACAATTGAAATAGCAGAATTGGGGCCCAGTTCAGCGTGCAGTGACTGAAATGAAAGCCGCCGATACGTCGAAACCTGTTTGATCGACGGTCGCTTGCCGAAGGCAGCTTAGGGTGGTATTAAACCACCTAACTCAAGACTCAAGCATTACTTGAGACAAGTTTCAACCAATCAAATGGCTTGAATCTAGTCTGTCATTAGGTCCTGAAGTAGGTTCTGTCATACGATCCTGAGTCGCCAACAGTGTTTACATCTAGTCGACTCGGTCGACTTCGACTGCGAACTGTAGTCGTCAAAGACTACGTGCTTACACTGGATTGGTTACCGCCTTCGCCAGGCAAACGAAGTCGACCTGCCGGCCTAGCATGACCACGATAGAAACGGGTTTTGTCTACATAGAAATAGACAAAGTGACAGATTGTAGAAACATTTCTACGTTTTATGAATGAAACGGTAGAAATGTTTCTACAATCTGTCACTTTGTCTATTTCTATGTAGACAAAACCCGTTTCTATCGTGGTCATGCTAGGCCGGCTGTAAGAGATCTATTAGCCAGCTTTTCATAGTAGGTAATGATAAAGATTAAAAAACATTGGATAGGTAAAGAACGGAATTAAAATCTTCCATGTAATTTTAACAAGTAAATGTATGTGTCATGAGTTCATGATAAAGGTTGAGTATCCCTGGCCTAAACATTTTTACAAGCGCTGCGCGCTACAGCGACTTGTGTCACGGATATTTCTATAAAAAAATAGAGATTGACATTTTGTGTCATCGTGACATGTGTCACGGTAGGTGTGCACAGTCGCGAGTGCATTAAATGCAAGTTATTTTTATGGCCCACTAACGCCCTTACTTATACACGCCTCTTAACTTTAATCACTTATTCAACTATCCTTGTCATTTGTATGACAGTGAATAGAGATGATAATTGACATAAGAGCTGTTTAATTTAATCATCGTTTAAGTAAGGGGTAAAAGTATAGAATACGACATAATAGTATTTGACGGGTTTCAAACAAAGCCTGAGATTATTGCAATTAACTTTGCATTAAAAGTACTGCAATTAACAAATTATAATGGAATATGCGAAATAACATTTATTTCTAATATCTAATCTTACAGTTATTTGCTGTGATCGCATTATTAAGGTATTTTATCTAAACATGTATAAAATGTTGAAGTATTTTAGTAAACTAATTAAGGTTTTGATCGATTAGTCGACTGAAGATCTATTTCTAATTCGGCTAAAAATAAACACGGTTCTATTTTGAGAGAGGTACACAAATCGACTAATTTGATATTTCGTAGTCGATTAATTAGACTGTCAATCAAAATCCTAGTTAGCACACCTCTTATTATGATTATTTTTTTTAATCTTGTGATGACAAGGTAGGGGCAACTCTAACCCCACAAAAGTAACGAAAATATTAACAGATCTTTTACTCACTATATTTTAAATATAAATAGTACTTTATTTATTCATTGTTTAATTTAATATTAATATCACATCATGTGATGGTACGTGTAACGGAAAAAAAATACATAAAAGACAATTTTCATTAAATAGAAATTTCGAGAAATAAAACGCTTCTGTAATTTTGTTTTTTTTTTTTGTAAATATAATAATTATTCCAGTTAGTTTTAGCGGAACTGTATAATATCGTTAGTCATAGTTATTGTAATTTAAAAAAAATATTATTTTTTGTAATTTAGCGATTTTGACAGTTAAAGGCTGGTTCCACCGGGAGATAAGAAAATTCCGAAAATATTTAATTGCGGTATAAAAACATTTCTTAGAAATTGAATTCTTAGCTTGCAGTGGAATTGACATATTTCGCTAGATTTTACGACCATGACACTGGTCGTTGCGACCAGAAATTCGTTTCAAAATTTAATCGTTGCGACCAAGTGCGCTGCTTTCGGTCATTTCGACCGCGCCGTAGTGGCGAGGTCTTATCTTAAGTTACAGCTTCGATATGCTATATTTATTTATACTGTCAGTGCATTAAGACTTGTAGGACTACATAAAGTCCACGCTATAGAAACCTTTCTGTGTTATATTCCTACTAAAATCTTGTTTATTCTGAGTTTTATGTGATTTTTTTGTGAATAATTTAATATCCAGTGTTCATGCGACAGTGACATGTGAGATTAATATAATATTGAGAGTTATTTGGCTGGCAGTAAGGTGGCTGTATGTATTTATAATTTCAATGAAATATATCTCAGAATTTTATTTCAAGTCAGATTTTTTTTATGGTTGTGCTATAATTTTACTTTCAGTGATCCGTCTGACTGTTGCAAAGGGCTGGTCGCAAATGTTTTGCAAATGTATTGTCTTAAAACTTACATTTGAATCAAGTTTTTTTTTTCATATCTATGTAAATATTGGTGCGAAGCTTAAAATCATAGAAAAATGGCCAGCTTTGCCATTATCATTTTATATTGTAACACTATGAAATTCAGTGTCAACGCAGTTATATTATTTACTTTTGTTATTTAACAGATGTATATGTATGTATTATAAATGCTTTAATATGTAATTGTCTAGCACATACAATTATAACCAAGCAAAGTACTGTTTTTTTTATGAAATAGCAAATGGTTTTAAGTGCTAGGTCAAAGTTGATAATAATGTTTTTATTTTACAAGTATTTCGCTGTCCGAGTGTAACAGAAAATGCAGTATGTGTAGCTTTTTTAATAATCCTTTTTATTTATATACCTTCCAATAAATTTTATTTCGTACATTTTTGTTTTTTTTTTTGTTTTGTTTTTTCCCCTTTTATTCGAAATACAATCTAGAATTTTTGTTTTAAAACCTAGTTATTACGGATGAACATGGTTTATATTCTGATACATCTACTCTAGAACAAAGCAGCGTTAGTTGTAAAGGAGTTGATGCAATAGCTTTAGAATAACTATTTATGTAACATAGTAAAAGTAAAACGATCGCTTCTATGCCCCACATGACCTAGTGCTCATATAGACATAGGCTTGGCCAAGGTAAGGTAAATAAAGACACCAATATCGTTATTCTATGTAATGTACGTGTATATTCCCTTGGCTTCGCTGATGAAAACGTATAATGCTAAACTGCAAGCTGCAAATGCTTGTAAATGAATATGTTTTATTTGTCCAATAAAAACGCAATGACGGTATTTCTACATTGCTTTGACTGTCTCTGTCATTCTATTCTCGTACGATCATATTAACTAGTTTATTAACGTATCAGCTAATAAATATACAAAAAGTAACAATACAATCTGCTCAGATAAAGAATGGGATTGAAAATGGCGTTGCCTCTATTCACCTCTCGCTCGCACCAGCCGGCTTAGCATGACCACGATAGAAACGGGTTTTGTCTACTGAAGAATAGTGAAAGTTTGTAGAAAGATTTATACCGTTCTATGAATACAATGTAGAGAAGAAATGTCTCTATTCTTTAGTAGACAAAATTCTGATAAACCAAGCAGAAGAGATAACGATTTGATAGAAATAGCTTTGTCTATTGTTTTGTAGAATAGAGATAGAATTGGTCATGCTAAGCAGGTGCAGGGTGTGAGTGGGGCGACAGTGTGACAGCGAGAGCTAAATAGAGGCGACGCCATATTCAATCCTATTCCTTATCTAAGCAAGTTGTACGGATTATAGAAGTAAGTTCTTCCGCTTCAAAGTTATTCTTATAGGTTTTAGGGTATATTCAATCTAATCTAATACTTAGACCCGGTTTCTGAAGTATTTAATTTAGTCTGCTGTTAACATGTCAGACGTTGTTATTGGTTGATCAAAACTGCAACAGCCAATCAAATAAATTGACATAGCGTAAACAGCAAATAAGCTTGGGGGTTACTATTATAGGTTTAAAATCATCTAATGAAGTGTTCCGTGACTATATTTTACTGTCTATCTATTATTATAAATAAGGGAATATTATAAATAATAAACTAGTTAATGTGTTTGTTTAAAATATGGAGAATGCCAAACCATTTGGCAAATGGACTGAGAATGGCTGTTATAAGAAAATTGGTTAGCATATAAATATCGATCATATTTTAGTCCCGTTTAGTAATAACTAATTAGATGTATTTGTAGGTATATTTCGATATAATAGATTTAAAGGAACACTAGAACACCAGTACTGAGATTAATACGCTTTTTGATTTGATAGTTTCATGTGAAATAGCAAGAACAAAATGGGCGCAGATTGCATTTTTTTTTTAATTATACAGGATAAAATTAAAAACAGTGCGGATACTTTATAAAAAAAAAAACTGCTGTTCCCTACAAAAATGCACTACAACACGATCAAAATGTGTGGAACAGCAGATTTTTTTTTCATATTTCAGTGTCGGTCCCATTATAAAAGTTGATCATATTCATGAGTACTTTCACCTTCTTAAATATCCGCACTGGTTTTAATTTTACCCTGTAGAGCTGTTTTTGTTTCTTTTTTGTCAGACATGACATGCCTGTGTGATGGATGTTTTCAGAATTCAGCATGTGAATAGATAAATATGTGCAGTCTGCAGTTTTTTTTATTCATGACTATAATACAGGTTTTTTCCCCACTTAGCTTAAACTGTACAATTTACATGTAACTAGCAAATCAAACTTAATTATATTGATGATAATAAATACTTGCTCTTTAGAATTTAAAAAATAAATATTATTAAACAAAGTCTGGCATTAAAAGTCTATTAAAACAATAATTATAAATTGTAGACGTTTAAATTAGCATAAAATGCTCTTGAATATTACATCTTTTTTTATGCATATAGAGCTGCCGGCCTAGCATGACCACGATAGAAACGGGTTTTGTCTACATAGAAATAGACAAAGTGACAGATTGTAGAAACATTTCTACGTTTTATGAATGAAATCTGTCACTTTGTCTATTTCTATGTAGACAAAACCCGTTTCTATCGTGGTCATGCTAGGCCGGCTGCAAGATTTCTGAAAATAAATTATTTGTGCTTAAAATCTAGATGTGATTAGTATTTATTTAATGTACTGTTTGTATGTTGATTTGTGGTCTCAATGCAGGAAATTAAACCATGAAAATGTGGATGTCTGTATAACCCGCAACAGTAAAGAAGCGAATCTAAAATGGCGGCACTAATCATTCTGCACGTTACTCATACGGGTGTGAGTAAAGACAACAATAACTTGCGAGTGAGAGGGAATGATTAATGCCGCCATTTTAGATTCGCTTCTTTACTAGATCTAGTACTAGATCACTACAGGGCAGTACACACATTTACATTTTTACTAACATAAGCTGATTGGGTTAGGATAAATCTCTAAAAAAATCTCTAAAATGATTAAAAAACCCGAATTCTTTGCGTGCAAAAATAAAATATATCCTGGAGTGCATAACAACATATTCCATACGTTTCCAAATAGACGTAAATAAGAAAAAAAAATGTAGTCTGCAATGGGATCACCCTTAAAAATACCAGCTGTCAAAATCGGCTTTCTTCATTTTTGTGAGTTTGACAGATGGTGAAACTTCCATAAAGCCGGCGCCAGACATGATATGTGTGCAAAGTTTGATTTTTGCACATATTGATAGTTTTCATCTAAAAAAGGCCATAATATCGATAATATTGCTATAGAAACGATATGTCGATATCGAAGTTCCGAAAAACAATACTATCTACTATAGTATTAATTAGTATCAATATTATCGTTTGTTTGGACTGTCGATAGTATGGATAGTATTGCTGCTTAGCTTGCTTGCTTCATTGCTTGCAGCGATATACTATGGATAGTATTGTCTCCGTCAATAGTATTACCAAGTTTCCAGCTATCGATTAACTAAGTATCTATCGATAGTTGAACATAGATCGGTAACACTAATTTTCATTTTGCCATCCGTTTTCAGTGTTTTTAACTAACCCGTATTCACGAACTCACGAAGAATACTATGAGGACTCATAGCAGTGTACAAAAAACTCATTCAAATATGAACATTGCATGTATTATGTTAAGGTTCACATTTTTTTTTTTTTTTTTAAACGTTGCCCCACACTAGGATTTCTCCTGTATCGTGGGTGCGTTTACAAACACAAATTTCACATACACAAACAGCCAGACCTATGTGCAATGCGGGAATCGAACCCGCGACACGTTGCGCAGCAGCCAATCTCTCAGCCACTGCGACAACCGTGCGGTCAAATTTGTATGAAACGCTTGTTTATGTTCGCTTATATATGAATATGAACCATATTTTGATAATCGTAAGATTTATATTTGTATGAGTTTTCTGTACACGGTACCTTCGAGACCTCATAATGTTTTTGATTACAGGAGTTAGCGTAGGTATATACATCAAACCATCTATTGTCAGGTTTTTGAACAATGAGTTTAAGAAAACAACAATGGTTGGCAAAGTACAAAAAACCACACATTTCTTGCGCTGTCTTATAACTCAGTTTCTTAGCTTCGCTTCCTTAGGTTCTATGACTAGCTCGTACAAAAATAATGACAATTTATTTTAGAATAAGGTCTTTCCATTTTTCTCTAATAAAATTCATAGTACCTATTAACGGTAAAGTTTAAAAAAAGAATTATAACCAGAGAAAATTATAAATTAGATTATAATAGCATTTGAAATGATAAAAATTAGATATCTATGGATATTTATTTTCGTTATGATGGTAGGAGACGGTAGCAGATGGTAGGTGATGGTAGGTAGGAGGGGCAAAGGAAGTGTATATAAGCCGTAGGTAGAGGTAGTGTCCTGAAGTATAATAAAATGTCAGTTCAATGTTATTTCAAGATTGTTTCTGAACAGATTTTATTCCTGAATAAAGTGAAGAACAAAAATATATTGTTTTAATTTTAGTCTCCCTAGCTCCCTATTCCTCTTGTTATGCAAGTCTATACAAAGATCTAGCCATTTTCAGTGTCTTTATCTGCATTTAAGTTTCTTTTAAATTAAGAAGGCCAGCTGCTATTACTTTGGCTCCAACTAGAGAAAAACAAGATAATCTATCAGTGGCGAAGAGAGGGGAAGCCGGTACAATAAATATTATAAATACCTAATTCTGTTTAGTAATATCATAGCTATTGTTTGTTCATTGTATTTACATATTTTGAATGGAGGAATTTTGTTACGATTTTATTTTACTGGCTTCTCCAATCACAAGTATAATCATTTTGTTTTATTTTAGTCATAACATGTTTAGAGAAGTACTAGTGCTCTGTCCAATTAGGCTGTATGGTGGCAAGACTGTTGCTTGCCTACATTCATATAAAAACAATCAAGTTTGGGAGTTACTTTTGTCATTAAAAACCTAAATGATATTAGGTACATATTCAATTATTTAACACAAAACCTGACAATACAGTCTTATCTTAAAAGAAAAATCCGACTGAGTAATTACCACTTAGTACTAAGTAATAGAAACAGGAGTCAGTTGGTGCGATGGTTTAGAAGCAGAGGCCCATGTTGTAGTGTATGGGACACTACAACACTAGATTTGTATGAAGTCTCAACATCATAATTTGCGATTCAACACACAGCACCATTCTAGAATACAGGCAAGCCTTGCATCCAAGTCAAACTTTTAGGTTAAGTACTTAAACACAAAGTTATATACCTCAACACGATTTATTAACGAAAAACTTAAATACACTTAACACTATGGAGTCAAAATATCACATTAGTCGTCTTCTATCAATTCCACCTCCTCTCCTTCATCTTTCTTCTTGCCGGAACCGGATTTCCGAGCAGACACCATCTGCTTGTATTGTTCTAAAGATTCACCAAGAGGCTCCAAAAATCTATCGAATTCTATATCCCTCATAGCATCTAACACATCCTGTCCGGTTAAAGCCTTCCTCTTCTTGTTCTTCACAATATTTGTAGCAGCAGAAGTCACGTATAATACGAAAACTGATGCAGCTTTTGCAAGTCCGGTTCGGGCCTCTTTTGATATCGAAACTCCTTCTGGTAACGCCTCCTTCACTATCCTTGTGACTACAGTCATAGGGAGATTCAAGTCCTCCAGTTTTTCAGCCATTATTTATTTAATTTTGTTGTTTAATTGTTCGATGAATTGGAATGGAAATAACCGCCAAAATAACAACAGAAATGAGAGTCACTACGCATACGCGACAATCAACAAATGAAGTGCCATGCCAACTGTCAATGTCATACAATTTGACATTTCATACATGTTATTATTGAAAAAATGGCAAGTGATAAATATCATCCCGGACCAATATTGGTCCGAGGTTAACATCTACCAAACTCGTACATTCTTTCTTACTACCAAAAGTCGATTTGATAAGAAAATAAAAATAATAACAGCTTGACTAGCCTGATACCAGGCTCCTCAGAATTCGCGCATGTACAGATCGGACAACATTTCTTGGCCGCTAAGTTAGCCGTTTGGCTACGCAATATTTAGACAATTTATTTATACCTTAAACAATCTATTGCACGTTCAATCAGCTAATTTCAGAGCGGTCAAGAAACGTTTACCGATCAGAGTGCTGATTTCGAGATACGAGATGAAGGGAACTTCAGACCAGTCACTTATATTGCGCGAATCGTAATACTAGGTACCTATTTTCTAGATAAAAACATCGGATCCTAGTCAATTCTAACTAATTATTTAAAATTACCAAAGCAAAAATTCTCACATTAGAATCATTGCTTTTATTATTCTGTAGGCGCTTAGTTGATCATACCACTGTGTAAATACACAATCTCATGCTGTAAATTAAATCTTAACTGATCTTAGCCAATTACCAATCAATCAAGGTTAACCAAAGCGAGAACCAAAAGTTGTGTCATACTATATAAAGTTATCGATGAAAAATGATACCTTTTGTATTTGATAAATACTGACAATTGAGTTTCATAAACTCAATTTTCAGTATTTATTAAGATATAGGTATCTATGTCATTTTTATCAACAAAAGGTTAAATGAAATGCTATTAACAAAAATGTGATAGTAAAAAAAGCAATCGCGAGGGCACGAAAGAGAAGGTAACCTTGACCTTCTTGCTGATGTCCTCCAGGCTTCAGAAAGGTCAGGTGCGTTGTGCGTTGCGTAACACTCGATAAAAAAGCATGATTGTGAATATGACAGACATAATGGGGTCACTGTATTCGCAGCACGTTGTTTAGTTCCTAACGCTTCTGTCTACCACCCAGCAGTTGCGCGGTGTTATGTAAATACCTACATCTTAGATAAGTAATTGTTAATGTGAATTAACCAGAGTAACCACATGTTTTATTTAGACTAATAATAATAATAAAGCTGAAGATTTGTTTTCGTTTGTTTAAATACGTTAATCTCAGGAACTATCAGTCGAATTGGATTTTTTTTGGATTTGATAGCTTAATTCTCGAGGAAGGTTATACGCTATTTAAGGCGCTGATAACTGCCAACAGCCTTGAGTGATTTGGGTGGTATAGCTTGAGTGTTCTGCGCTGAGCTCACGCAACGCGACATACGTCCACCGAGCAATACGACTCGCCTATCAAGGAGCGCGCTGTGCCGAATTAGACGTATTATTACTTTTTAGTATCTAAAATATAAAATAAAAAAAATGTAACACGCAATATAATAGGTAAGTAGTAACGTAGTCTTTTCACACAAAACAAATCATGAAAATATCTTAAGCGATTTGAAAGTAATTACGTTTTTATATTTTGGGTATTATTTCATTAAGTATTTTACTACAATAGTTAAATATTTACAGGTACGATTGATGTACAAATGTTCTAGTTTAACATGAAAAAATTGCACAACTAACCTGCATTATTTGACGGCGAAATAAGAGATTTAAAACTTGAGATTTACGGCCGTTGCCATTTACCGTCGCCTTAACATCACGCTACGACCCTTAGGAGTCGAGCTACAGCGGGTGAGACCGCGGGACCCTGTTGGTTCTTTTAATTAAGTTACTCGGTAAATACTTAGTGCTAATAATGCTTCACAATTATTTTAATAATTTCTATAAAGAAAAAAGTTTTTGCAGGTATTTGCAAATTATGCGTGTTTTCAGTGTAGGTATCTAGTTTAGTTACTATAAATCAAGTACCTAACTGCAATTTCTTAACCAGACGGCATAATAACATCTTCCATTGTTTTGTAAATAATGAAATCAAGATTATTGCAGCTTGGTTAATACCTGCGCTAGTAAGAATCAACCGCAAAGTTTTTCTCTAATAGCCTAATAGGTCGTCGACCTGAAAATACCGCAACACAAAGACGAATGTAAATATTGATTTTCAACGCACCCCTGTAAGCATTAAAGGGTTAACTGACAATTAGTACCAATTACTGATTCATGCCTGTCGTCGTTAATAAGATTATGGGAATTTTAATTGAATTACCATGTTTTTTGCTAAGATAATTGGTACGTAAGTGGAACCAAACACACATTGCGCAGACTCAAATTGTACGCCATTTTGTAAGTTGACTAGTATGTATGTTAGTCTGTCAGTGTGGCCACTTGGCCAGTGCGGCACCGGCATTGTTCGGACGGGGACGTTTTAGCGCGTTTTCTTATCGATTTCCTCGCAAGTGTATGACACAGTGTTATTTTGATGTTTTTTGACCGAAAACGTGACAAATAATACAATGTCACGTCACTAGTACGTCACAAGTTCGCGTGTTGTCGTGGTTTCATTTTATTTAAATTTTTAAATTCAAATTTTGTGCTTGACTGAAAACATTGCTGTTAAGTGCGATGATAATGGAATTGTTTTTGGAATTAAAATGAGGTAAGATTAATGTTTTATTCATTATTTTTTATGGAATGTATTCGATTATTAACTTTTTAATTTAAGAATGCCAATTATTTATTTTGTATCGATAATGCTAGCGTTTTTTATGATGCACATCCCTATCAAAATGTGTCTATTTTCAAAAAAAAAAACTGATTGTTTTTTTTTATTTAACTGCCCGACAAACGTTGTGCAGTGCCCTCGTTTTTTGTATTTTTTTTGCTTTTTATGTCTGAAACCTCCCTGGGCGTGCGCACATCAACTGAAAGTTTCATCGCAATCGGATAAATAGGAAGGAAAAGGAATGCATAGGACAAACAAACAATGAAACATTCATTTTAATTTATGTGACTTTTTATGTATGTATAGGTGAATATTTGGTGAGACACCTACCTAGTTATGCGCTTCTAAAGTCGTAAAGTATTTTTTTTTCTGGAAAAGTTCAATTTTTTTTTATTAAATAGGTGGCTTGCGTTTGACTTGGGGTGGAAAATTCAGAAAAAAATGATGGAGGTAGAATTAAAATAAACAGTAGTCGGTTTAAACTTTGAATACATTAAGATACCTACCTACCTATGTTGTGTAGTTTTTGTGAGTTAAGGGATATTTTCCAACCACAAAAATAAGTGTAAAACTGGTCGAAAGACAGAAAGAAAACTCTTTGTTACGGAACCCGGTATGCGTGGACGGACACGACACGCACTTGGCCAGCTTTTTTAGAGTTCCGTACCAAAATGGTAAAAAAGGAACCCTTATGGTGCAACTTCGTCTGTCTGTCTGTCTGTCACACCTGCTTATTTCAGCAACTACTAATGCTATCGACTTGAAATTTGGAACAGTTATAAAGAATGCTTGTTCAACTTTATTGCAAATGAAAAAAGTCCAATTTTATTTTCATTGCAAAAGGGGCCGGAGTGGGGGTCCGAAATTTTAAAGTGGGGATACTAGGTCAAGTGACATATCATATGAAAACGCTTGATCTGCACATTTCAAAATTTATTTTCATTTTATTTTATGTCTCACAGTTTTCGACATATGATGAAAACTGTCCGAAAAAATACCATTCCCCCCCCTTATCTCCGAAGTTTGCGGGGCTAAAAATCTGAAATAATTAGAGTTGATAGGAATTGACCCAAATATGGCACCAAAAATAAAACGATGTTCCTAACTAGTACAGTTTTTTCAAAATCATTAAAATTCCTTCACAAACAAATTTAGTTATGCGGTCCGGATTTTTTCACTTCATACATCCAAAACTGATACGGAACCCTCGGTGCGCGAGTACCTACGACTCGCACTTGGCCGGTTTTTTTATTTTATTATTTGTGACTCTGTGACAGATTCTTTCCATGATGCTGTTGCCTATAATATGGGTCAACTCATGGGTCATTTCCAACATTGACCGACACGCTATGCGTCATTGCACTGCGCCCGTCACCCAAAAAAATGCAAAATAATTAAAATCCGACTACAGACAGCAGCAGCAGGCTGTCGCCGTGACACTACTGGTTTCTATGTATTTCTATGAAGACGACGTGTCGTTATCTACGGAAGGTAGGTATTTCATAGAAATACATAGAAACCGGTAGTGTCGCGGCGACACGTCGCCTGCTGCTGCTGTTTGTAGGCTACGAACTCGTACCTTTACGTAGATACGTTACGTATTTACGTAGCCACGTGTAAAATGATGATAGATTAGATAGGTACCTAATATCGACATTTAGTCCTATAGCGAACTGCGAATATCTGCTATTTAGTCTTAGGTATCGCGAGGTACCTAGTCATAACCACAGTATAAATATGTACATATATGTATAATATATACATATGTGTACATATTTATACTGTGTCATAACGCTTCTAACCCATACATTTCACATCGGTTACGTTACACTACCTCTATGTAAGTTCCGTATAACTTATTTGTTAGATAATTTCATACAAATTCTGTTCCATAAACATAATAAAAAAAACCGGCCAAGTGCGAGTCGTACTCGCGCGCCGAGGGTTCCGTATCATTTTTGGACGTATAAAGCGAAAAAATCTGGACCGCATAACTAAGTTTGTTTGTGAAGGAATTTTGATGATTTTGAAAAAACTGTAGGTACTAGTTAGGAACATCGTTTTTCATTCATTTTTGGTGCCATATTTGGGTCAATTCCTATCAACTCTAATTATTTCAAATTTTTCGCCCCGCAAACTTCGGAGATAAGGGGGGGGGGAATGGTATTTTTTTGGACATTTTTCATCATATGTCGAAAACTGTGAAACATAAAATAAAATAAAAATATATTTTGAAATGTGCAGATCAATCCCTTTCATATGATATGTCACTTGACCTAGTAACCCCACTTTAAAATTTCGGACCCCCACTCCGGCCCCTTTTGCAATGAAAATAAAAATATTTTTGGATTTTTTTCATTTGCAATAAATTGAACAAGCATTCTTTATAACTGTTCCAAATTTCAAGTCGATAGCATAGGTAGTTGCTGAAATAAGCAGGTGTGACAGACAGACAGACAGACAGACGAAGTCGCACCATAAGGGTTCCTTTTTTACCATTTTGGTACGGAACCCTAAAAACAACATCACGCCTATATTTCCCCGAAGGATAAAACTGGCGAAATGTGGATGAAAAATACACAGCTCTATCTGTGTATTTTTCATCCACAATTCGCCAGTTATGTTAAAGTCCCATGTATAAATAGGGGGCGAGCCCATTGCCATCAAACCGGGCACAAATCCGAACTCGGGGCTGCTACTGAAAATTTCCCAATGGCAAACTCCAATAACACTTTACAGTATTCCCAAATTTAAAAATGCGCATGCAGATCTTCGCTAATTGTCATACTCCCGGAAACACCGAATCATTGAATCGTAAGAACCCTAAATTATGCATGAAGAAAATGCACTTAACCACTCTATATACTTTTTTTTTCTATATACTTTTTTGTTTCCGGGAATACGACAATTAGCGAAGATCTGCATGCGCATTATTAATTTGGGAATACTGTACTCGACTCGTGGATCGAACCTAGGACCCTAAGCTTAGCAGTCCCGCTTGCGACCACTACTAGACCACGACGAAGCAGTCCGTTATTTATGTTAAACTAACTGTTCCCCGCGGTTTCACCCCCGTTGCTCGGCTCCTAAGGATCGTAGCGTGATGTTAAATAGCCTATACTATTTATCATGAATCTGGCTATCACATACAAAAATATTTTTTCGAATTCGACTGTTACCTGCCTAGTTCCAGAGATTAGCGTTCAAACAAACTCTCCAGCTTTATTTAGCACTAGCACTTCGCAAGCGACTTCGTCCGCGTGTCCCACAGGAACTGTGCATTTTTTCGGGATAAAAGGTAGCCTATGTTACTCAGTGATAATGTAGCTTTCTATTAGTGAAAGAATTTTTAAAATCGGACCAGTAGTTTCGGAGCCTATTCGGTACAAACAAACAAACAAAAAATCTTTCCTCTTTATAATATTAGTATAGTATAGATAGTATAGATTAATCGATTGGAATGTAGGGTCTAACGTATCAATAATCACATATTTTGTATCATATTTCAACTTTTTATTCGATATTCTACAAAAATCGGAAAAAAAAACAATTCGGGAAAATCGCATTTGAATTTTACTAAGTACCTACCTAATACTCGCAAATAATAGATCTTTTTGCACGTAACTGTACAATATAATTTTGTACGAAATTAAACTGCTGTGGTTACGGCAAAATCAGTTGCAAACATCTCATTGATGTTACCAGCTCTAAATATACACATTGTTTGTAATGTCTTGTTCGGTCTGTATAATTTTATCTCGCCGATTGTTGATAAACTCCGGCCTTCGAGTGAATGGGATAGACGTAACATTTCAACAGTTTGTTGATGGATTGGCAGCAATGTAAGTTTATATGGTTTAAGAAATAATAAAAAAATTGGGGCACACTTCTTATAATTTTTAAACTGAGTGAACAAAAAAGAAATTTTCGCGCACCCCTCCATGTGGCGTATCGTCGGGTAGATCATAATATTGTATATTAGGTGAATATTCGGTGAGTTATGCGCTTCTAAAGCCATAAAAAGTCTCCTCCTCTAACTTTTCAACTATAAGCTGGAAACTTCTGAAAAAATGTAAGGGGGTAGAATTTTAAAAAACCCAACTTGTAACCTCCCCAAATAATTTCTGGGTCTGTCACTGGTCACATAACATTGTAAGGCCATGTTGTTTCAACTTACAGTTACGTATCTGTAACCGTTAAATATGACGGCTTGTACGACAATTTCATACTGACTTAACGATTACGTACTGACTTACGAATACAGATGGTTTGAAGCAACCCGCCCTAAGTCTGCCAAGTAGTGACGGATTAGATGGAAACCATACTACCTACCTACCTATGTATATTCCTATAGCCAACGATTATAATTCGAACTTTTAACCTCACGATTGCCAGTAAAAATTAACTAAATGACCAACAAAAAATACCACTAATGATTAGTTACCTATTATAAAACTAATGTTTAAATCATGATGTAATACCACGAAACGAATTGATAACAATAACATAACTTAGGTAGACATTGGTGCTGATTCTGTTGAACATCGGACTAAACTAATTTTAATCACGCTATATATCTTTCTTACAAATATCATTGAAAAAGGACAGAACATATTTAGAACTGTCAAATTAGTTTACGCCCTTGTCATTTACGGGAAAATAGTCGTAACCTTTTGCGATTACGACTAAATTGACATTAAACTAATTATGTCTCTTTCTAATAAAAAACATGAGAGAGGGATAGCAGATATTTAATCTTGTCAAATTAGTCCACTTGAATAGTGTTACAAAATCCAGCTCCATGAGGACCACCGCTGCGAGGGACTTAACCCGGCGGAACTACAGATCTTCACGGATGGATCTAAAACAGGTATGGGCACAGGTGCTGGAGTCTTCTCGGAGGACCTCAACATCCACATAGCCGAACCTTTGGGGGCCCACAACACGGTATTTCAAGCAGAATGCATGGGCATTTGCCTGGCCGCATCTGCCATCTTAGCTAGGAAGGTTGTGGACCACTCAATTCGTATACTCTCTGACAGCTGACAGCATGGCTGTCCTGTTAGCACTGAACAACCACTCAGTGAACTCTGGGTTAATACACGAGTGTCACCAACGCCTAAATCAGGTGGGTAATCTCAATAATATAACCATCCAATGGATCACAGGACACAGCGACTCACGTGGCAACGATGCGGCGGATGAACTCGCTAGAAGGGGATCGAGCATGGCAGCGGTGGGGCCAGAACCTATCGTACCACTCCCTTTCGGATACCTACGCACACTGGTAAGGAAACGAACTAGCGTACAACACCACAAGCTGTTGCTGGACCATGGCGAGTGTAGGCAGGCCAAGGAAGCACTTCCTGCTATCGACGGCCGCTTCACCAAACGCGCGCTGCGGCTGACTAAGCCACAGCTGCGCACAGTTACAGCTGCCGTTACCGGACACGGCTCGTTTAATAAACACCTCTTTGTCTTAGGAGTCACGGACAGCCCCCTGTGTCGTGCCTGCATGGAGGAAGACGAGACAGCAGCCCACGTGCTCCTGCACTGCCCGGCGGTTGCAACATACAGGGCAAAGTACTTTGGCAACCCAGGTACTCTCCGCGAGATAGTCAGCAACATTGGGGCGCTGCTGGCCTTTCTCGGGGAATTGGGATGGGTCGAATAGTCTCCCACCCGTTCCCACCCGCACGCAAAATACGCGCTTTGACGTGTAATTGCGGACACCAGCCCGTTATACATTACATTATACATTACATTAGTTTTCATGTCAATTTAGTCGTAATTGCAAAAGGTCATGACTATTTTCCCGTAAATGACCAGCCGGCCTAGCATGACCGCGATAGAAACAGGTTTTGTCTACATAGAAATAGACAAAGTGACAGATTTCATTCATAAAACGTAGAAATGTTTCTACAATCTGTCACTTTGTCTATTTCTATGTAGACAAAACCCGTTTCTATCGTGGTCATGCTAGGCCGTCCATGTGCTAGGCCGGCTGGGCGTAGACTAATTTGACAGTTCTAAATATTTGCTGTACTTTTTCAATGATATTTGTAAGAAAGAGATATAGTGTGATTAAAATTAGTTTAGTGCGATGTTCGACAGAATCAGCACCATTATCGTAAGATAAAATAAGACATAACATTAGGAATGTTTTCTGGGTTCCATATCCAAATGGCATGGACTTATATTTTCGTTCTGTCAATCAGAACAGCCACATGAAACAGAATATTGGATGTCCAGATTAAGACAATAAATGCTACTTTACTTTATCGAAAAAAGTATTATCGCGCACGATTGTGGGGTATCGTTAGATAGGTCCAAGTTCACCGACAAGATAACAGTCCGATAAATTGAAAACGGCCGTTTACCATGACCTTTTAATCTTTTTATATAGTCTATTGCATTTTGTCACCTCTCTCGCTCGCACAAAACCGTATTTTAAAAAATGTTAAATGAAAAGATGCATTTTTTTAAATTTTATTCTTATAATGTTTTAGATAATAATATTAACAGGTAAATAATAAAAACACATTTCTACTGTGTGATCAAAAATTGATTAGATCACATATGTAGTAGAAATGTGTTTTTATTATTTACCTACCTGTTAAATTAATATTATTATCTAAAACATTATGGGAATACATTTTTCAAAAATGCATTTTTTCATTTTAACGTTCTTAAAAATAAGGCTCTGTGCGAGCGAGACAGGTGACAAAATGTAATAGGCCTCTTAAACGACCGTTATCTTGTCGGTGAACTTGGTTCTTAGAAAATCAAGTTGTGTAGTTTTTGAGATATTCGGTTTTGAGTTAACCAACCGCAAAAATAACTTTGCATGTCATAAATATGAAATACAAACTTATATTTGCAGTCGGAAATGTCATACTTGCTACGAAACCCTACAGGGTGCGTGGTTCGACACGCCCTTGGCCGGTTTTTAGGTATTTCTATAATCACTATGATCTACGAACGAACCCGCAGGTTCTATTCTAAATAGGTAAGCTGCTTGAAGGTCTAACCTTGAATTCATGCAATACAATTCATAAAACGGTCGTTTTTTATTCCTTTTTGGCATTGAACAACAAAAAAAGTAAAATAACTAGTAGGTAGGTATTGTATGCCACAGCAAAAAAGACATGCCATGTATTTCCATAGATTATTAAGGTGGTTTTTATCATCACTTCCAACCTATCATTGGAAACAAGTTTATTCAGCCTTGGAATAATTAACCACTTTTATAAGAATTTATTTTCTCTGTCTTCATTAGATTTATTATATTTTGTATAATAAGTTTAGTTTTTAATTTTTTAATGAGCGTTCGTAATTATTACCTACGTGACAATCGTTAATCACTTACATTTTCCCGCGCAAATTGTGAAGAAAAAAATTGCTAAGTAATAAAAAGATAGAGGCGATTAGATCTATCTTTTTAGGTAGATGCGATAGAAAAAATATTATTATATATTTTAGTGTGGTATTAACTAATTATTAAGTAGTTTAAAGTTATCAAGATGACAGTTTAGCGTTTTAACAATATTTTACTGCTTCTTTGAAAATCGAACCACCGCCATATTTTTTAATTGACAATAAGTGGACGAAAAGCGAACACCGCGAAAAAATAACGATCTTATGAAATGATGCAAAAATATCACTAATAGGGCGAAGCCAATATAATGATGGTCAAATAGGTACCTACCTACAATTTATTTTTCGCAGTGCGCTGTGTCTATTGTAGGTATTTTTCAATTGTTTGCAGTTTGCCGATTACTTTCTGTAACTACTCTAGGTAGGTACATACCTACTTACCTATTTTCCTTCTTAGGGCCGAGTTCACCGACAAGATAACAGTCCGGTAAATTGAAAATAGCCGTTTAACATTTCTTTTTCTATACAAAAATTAACGTTAAACGGCTGTTTTCAATATAACGGACTGCTATCTTGTCGGTGAACTTGGCCCTTAGTGCATGGACTTAAAATTACAGGGGCTTTTGATTGGCTGGCAAATTAAACAAGTTATTCCCGTATTCATAACTAAAATTATTATTAATTAACCATGGGAGCATTTGTATTTAAATAATTTTCATACAACAAAAATATAAATTACTTAGGTAGGTACATAATTATCATACACGCAACTCATATAAAATTATAATCATTTAAACGAATTGTCCAAAAGCCGGTGACGTCACGGCCTTGGTCCAAAAACAGAGGTTACGTGGACATTACAACGAAAGGTTAAAACAACCAGAAATTCTAGTTTTTTTTTTATTGACCCCGTAACCATTCACCTGTCATCGTTTGTAGAGTTTATCTCGTCTATGGTATGTGTTAAGCTTGATACTGTGGAATTGTTTTAAGAAAGGTAGGGTTTGTAACTAAAATGCATTTAATACTTGTTGTAACTGTGGAAGATCGAACTCATGTTTGTACCAAATTTAATGTTAATTTAGTTAAGTTTCTCATATAAAGTGAACTATGTAATGTTCTTTTGGGAAATAAATTCTTCGGTAATGTTGTGTTCCTGTGGTGAGTAAGGTCGCCAGAGCTCCTGAGGATGCGCTTTGTTGACAGCGGGGGTCCTGCTTGTGCCCTAGGCTGTCAGCACAGCGAATCCTCATTTTAAAGTGTCGGCAACGCGTATGTGATACTCGGTGTTGCAAGCATTTTATAGGCTACGGTAACTGCTAACCTTCTTTCAGGCAGATAATCGAAAGAAAAACCAAAAAAAAAACACGTTTTTTATAAGGACTAAAAAGTATAAAATAATTTCTAATGAAATGAAAAACCTGGGGCGCATTGGGCGCATTCATTAGAAATTATTTTATACTTTTTAGTCCGTGTTAAAAACGTGTTTTTTTTTTAATATATTATTATTTTTACTTTTTAGTCCATGTTATTGCATTGTCATCGAAGTTACATCGGTACACTAAGTCCGATGCCAGTAAGTGCTTGACAAAGGAAATACGAAAGTACCGAACAGACTGACAGACAGACAAGAAAGCGAGTTAATTAAAACTTGTTTTTGTTATTCCGTGATTATTAGCGCTCGTAATAGCATTATGTAGCCGCGCTTAATAGCCATAATAGCCACGGGGCTATGGGATGGGACTGACCTCAGATCATGGAAACAAGGAGATATGCCATCATAGCAAATTAGTACGGGAACAACTGATGCCACTTTTAGTACATTTTTCGACACAATTACGCGCATAATTAAGCGCTCCTTGTGAATAAAAAGATCTCCCACGCATTAAACATTCCGCACACCCTCAATCTAACACTGTTAATCGTCACTCAACACTAGCACTAAACTAAAACACTGTATTTATACCATCGATCGTGTTCGGTTCGTCGCCAGCGTGTACGTTTTTAGTACGAGCAATTTGCTCAAAATCAGGTATCAAGCTCGATAGCGCCTTGGCACATCTCCCTTGTTTCTATGATCTGAGGATGGGACTGACCCTCATCAAATAGACATAGGGTAGCGACGTGATGACGTCACATGTCATGAAGTTAAACGTGTCGTTTCGCGCCTTGATTTTGTTATGTGGGCTAGTTTTGCATGAATGTGCTGAGTGCAAGGTGCAAACCATTCGCGTTAATCGCGTAAAGATCTCGCGAAGTGAATGGAACAACCAACCAACCATGGTACTTATTTGTTAGTATTAATAAGTAGTCAATTTTAACTAGGGACCTATTTTGTTAACAAAGCTGTCCCCGAGCCCAAAAGAAACTGATATTAATTATTGGTTTTTGGGTCTGGTGTTTTTTTTTCATTTTAGATATTTTTCCTCATGTATCGATAATTACTGTAATAGAGTCCACATCCGCACTATAGGATGTAACGATACAGTGTTCACTACAAGAAGTAGGTAATAACGCCCATTCTCACATACAAAACAGGGAAAACTTGGTTAACCGAGATAATGTGTAGGTACCTACTTTATTTGAAGGTTGACTTGACTTTGAAATAAATGCCACAATTGTGTGGTACTACCTACTATGTATTTATTTATTTACCGTGGGTCACGGTAGGTAGGTATATGGCATATAGCTTCCTTGAACGATTTTACTATATTTAGATTACCTATAGGGAAAACAGATGTAAACCCTAATAACATAACTACATAATGCAATAAGCCTTAATGTTCCCATAGGCCTCCTCTCTGTGAAAGGTGGGTTATGGCCACGTGGTTCATAACTCATAATCGAAAGGTGGGCCTTACGACGAGGGGATAGAAACGGGTTTTGTCTACAGAAGAATAGACAGTTTGTAGAAAGATTTCTACCGTTTTATGCATACAATGAAGAGAAGAAATGTTTCTATTCTTCAGTAGACAAAATTCTATAAGCCAAGCACGGGTCGCCGCGTTCACGGGCAGAAGAGATAAACGATTTTTTTTTTTTTTAAACGTTGCCCCACACTAGGATTTCTCCTGTGTCGTGGGTGCGTTTACAAACACAAATTTCACATACACAAACAGCCAGACCTATGTGCAATGCGGGAATCGAACCCGCGACACGTCGCGCAGCAGCCAATCTCTCAGCCACTGCGACAACCGTGCGGCCGATATAAAGAACTTTGTCTATTCTTTTGTAGAATAGAGATAGAATTGTCAGGCTAAGCGTGCAGTGCGGTTGGTGGACGTCACATGTCTTCGAATTGTTGTACACGTCGGTTTCCTCACGATGTTTTCCTTCACCGTTTTTAGAGCAGTGCTGATGAAACAAATTGCATAAAGTGTGTGCTTGCTTGGATTGAAGTTGGAGCCATTACGTGCTCTCGACAAGCCGCTTAATATATATTTTTTTTACTCCGATGCTACTGAGAATTTCCTATGGAAAGACCCGATATAATCGGGTCTTCCCATATTATAATATACTTGGCTTGGGAATCGAGCCTAGGACCCCACGATCATCCGTGGCGTTTGCGACCATTAGACCAAGACGTAGTCAAAGTCGAGGCAGCCACCTTTTTAGCCAAAATTAAGGGTTATGATTTTAGTAGCTTATTAGTTATGGGCATGGCAGTAATACAGTGGCATGGCATGCGACCACAGCTATGTATGCCCTGGATATTAAAACGTTGATTGATTAAGTTTTTCACAACACTGAATTCCTTAAGTCTACTTAGATAAGAATTTCAGGCTATCAGACAGCAATATTTTCTTGTTTCAGGCTTCAGTTCGATTTTGTCTTTATTATTGATGTTATTCTTTAGTCACCTTTGACGAACGGCGGGGTAGTCAAAACACACGGAACTGATCAATATATATATATAAATTCTCTATCATTTAATAACATTACCGAGTAATGACGTGTTTAAGTCCTTATATGTTTGTGTGTTCGTTACTATGGGGGAGTGGTAACCAGGAGGGTAATGGGGTAGTTACACGATGTAGGTAAATGTTCGATAATATTGCGTCTATTACTTAGTAGCCCAGTTAAGTTTAAGAATAGTAGAGCTCTTAGGAACTCTCAAAACTGCGAGATACTGATTCCCCGGCCTAGCATGACCACAATAGAAACGGGTTTTGTCTACAAAAGAATAGACACAGTGACAGTTTGTAGAAAGATTTCTACCGTTTTATGCATACAATGAAGAGAAGAAATGTTTCTATTCTTCAGTAGACAAAATTCTGATAAGCCAAGCACGGGTCGCCGCGTGCTCGGGCAGAAGAGATAACGAATTCTTTAGCATGATCAATTCTATCTTTATTCTAAGAGATAGAATTGATCATGCTAAGCCGGCAACCACGACAAAAACTTTGCAGCATGCGAAGTATCGGTCATTGAACGATCGTTCTTTTTTAAAATTTGTGTTGAATGGGTCACTCGGGTATTGAGAGGGTCTGCCACTTGCAATCTTTTGTTTCTGCCCTTTTTCTTATAACTATGGATTGTTCGTGACAGCAAAGTATAGGGTGAGAAGGTAGCTTCTGTCCTAATTTGCGGGGCTGGCATTTTATATTTTTTGTTCAAGTCTGAGGAGAATTTTTCAAATGCGACAGATGGAGGGTTAAGAATTCCTTTCAACGCTATATTGGCTCCACATTTTGTCATTTTGTCCAGGTCCTACCGTTTTATTTTTTTTTAGATTTACAAGTGTTCAAGCAATGCCTAGGTCACTAAAAAGTGGTGAACGAGAATTGGTGTTGTAAGAAAACTCCCAACACCGATAAAAACGCTGTACCTAACATTCAGAGCAGCCAAACAGATAAAAATTCCAAAAACATTTTTATTGGCCATGGTTAATTTATTTTAAAAAACCACATTTTAAAAGAACTAAAAAGTATAAAATAATTTCTAATTAAATGAAAAACGTGGGGCGCATGTTATCTATGCAATAGATAATAAGTAAGATGCCCCCCACGTTTTTCATTTAATTAGAAATTATTTTATACTTTTCGTTTTAAAAACGTGGTTTGAAAAAAATTTTTTTTTTTTAAACCACGTTATAAAAAAAAATAACAATTATTAATTTTAGAATATCTTCAATGTACAGACACGGCTTTTATACCTAAAGTGTTTTATAATATGTAGATTAAAAGACAGACAATGACCAAGGTCGGTAGGTCACCAGGGTGTCATACGCATAATTGGGCAGGGATAGGCCTCACATTTTCTGTCATTAATTTATTATTCATAATTTGTGTTTTCCAGCAGTTTGTATGTGTATAATATCTAGCTAAATAGTCTGTCTGCCTAAATGTTAAACTGATTTAATTGTTGCCCTAGGAATTTTCTTCCGGCTGCTTTCGTGTGAGAAGTATATCTGCTCTCCGTTTCGGTGAATGATTACGGTTTTTCCATTAGCGCACGCGAGAGGTTACGCCATTTTCAATCCCATTCTCTAGCGTGGGTAGTGTTGTTTTAGCCGAAAAATGCTGCAATTTATACATTCGGTGACATATTTTTTACTAGCTTAAAATTTTCATGCAGTTTTGAAATTAATTGTTCCAAATAACATTGACTTTGAAACAGTTATTGCTGAATTAATTTCATCCATTTTTATTGAAACAGATGTTAGGTACGCGTGCTCATTTTAATTTAAGACGTTTACCGTTTCATTAATAAAATAATCAACGTAGTTCCAAAGATACCTGTCAAAATTTGTAAATGTTACTTTAATTGTGTGCCAATTTCCGAATGAAATATGTATTTGTACACAGAAAAATCAATTTAGTACGCCTTTCTATCTCTTAGGTTATCAACCCGCCATATTGTGACGTAACCATCCGCCATGATGTAATTCTTACGTAACCATTGGATTGCGCGCGCTTTTTTCTTTTTTTTTGCTGGAAGTATTAGGATAATGTGCCTTTGACCATGAAAAGTTTTGTAACATACTTATATTTTTTTATATTACTTACGAGTATTAAGTCGAATTTTGTATGTTCATAATTTTAATAAAAAATAAAGTTTAAGCAGCAAATTATTAAATTTGGTACACAGCAATGACTTTGTACACAAACAAATTATGAATTTGAAGGTAACTGAATAATAATTTACACATGTTGCGTTGTAAAAAAAATATTTTTTTGGTTTCTTGATCTCTCGTATTGTAAGTCGTAACCGATAATAATTTTCATATAAAACGTATTAGGTAGGTATGTAGGTCAATAAATCAAATAAAAATAAGTTTTTGATCTTTAAAATTATTAGCAAGCTGTCATCTTTAAGTTTATTTAAGCTATCACTATTCTGAAAAAAAACTGACTCTCGAACTCACTTTTCTATCCGCAATTCCGCACAGTCAGTGTCAAAACTGTTTTAAGTTTTCATTTCACACACAGAAGTGAGCACGACGTCACTTCGACGGATTTTTTTCCAGAATAGTACCTATCCACTGCAAAACAAAAACTGTTCCATAATCGAATTATTCCTACTTTCATTTGTCATTTTAGTGCTTTTGGCTACTCCTGGCATCGTGCCAGTTCGCTCTTTGCTTTAGTATTTTCTTTGTATCCTGATTCCTGTGTGTTCCTGACAGTTTCCTGGCTCTGCTCTGCAATTGGTTATTACAACTTTTCCTAGTTTTCTGGGGCAAGTAATCAGTTCCAAAACGAAGTAAGTAGCTAACGATATCATAGGATTTGTAGCCGTAAGTATATTTCATTATGAATTATTTTTCTTGTTGGCGCCCGACAGGAGTGTTGTGTTTTGTGTGTTGTGGTTCGAAGGAAATAACTAGCCTTCTCAAGCGTGACGATATTAGGTTGTGCCTCTGGGGCACTCAGGGCAGTCCGCTACCAATCTTTTAGGGTCATAGCATAAAAAAAAAAAAAAACTGCTGAAATTATGGACAAAATTGCTGTTAGCTGTTAAAGTATTATAAAAAGAATCACCACTGTAGGCCGGTCACGAATAATTTTGACGTATGGTATCGAAAATGTAAGCATATTTTGAATTTAAAATATATTTTAATTACTACACATATTTATGTAAACATACGTATACAAAATACAGAAAAATTAATATAGTACCTGCCTATGAAGGCAGGTACTATATTAATTTCTCTGTATTTTTCAAAATGTGCAAATTGTATAAAATTTTATCTAGCATAAGCATAGCATAGCATAATCGGCCTATAATGTTGCCACTGCTGGGACACTGGCCTCCTCTGCGAGAGGGAGTGGGCCGTAGTCCACCACGCGGGCCCAGTGCGGGTTGGTGAACGTCACATGTCTTCGAATTTTTGGTTCTAGGACATGCCGGTTTCCTCACGATGTTTTCCTTCACCGTTAAAGCAAGTGATAATACGCACATGACTTCGAAAAGTCAGCGGTGCGTGCCTCGGGATCGAACTCGAACCATTCGCCGTGGAAGGCATATGGTTAATCCACTAGGCTATCACTGCTTTAAAATTTTAAAAATTAAAAAAAAAAAAAAATATCTAAATGTTCTAGAACTGTTGTATTTTAGATTCAAAATATGCTTAGTTGCTTACATTTACGATACCATACGTCAAAATTATTTGTGATCGGCCTACAGTACCCCGATCATGAGTTTGTTTGACGTGTAGTATCGTTAACGTAAGCATATTTTGAATTGAAATTACACGTTTGTTACACAATATTTATATAAATTAAATACTTAAATAATTTCTCTGTATTTTTTAAAATGTGCAAATTGTATAAATTTTTATCAAAATGTTCCAGGACTGCTGTATTTTGAATTCAAAATATGCTTACGTTAACGAAACTATCGTCAAAAAAACTCATGATAGGGGTACTGGTTGCGTTTAGACATGATTTGGCAAAAAATACCGAAATGCCGAAATATGATTCAGCACTCTTTCAGACTGAGTGAGTGATACTTCACTTGAGTGAGTTGATAGTGCTTTTTTAAGCTGTGATATTGATTGATTAATTTATTTGTAGTTTATTTTTCGATCATATTTTCCGCATTTTAGCTATGAAATACCTAGTTAAGGAAAATAAGAGTCGTTGTTTAAAATCTATACCTACTAATATTATAAAGAGGTAAAGTATGTAGGTATGTTTATTTCAATTAGATCAATTACAGGTAGGTACTTTTGTATTGTCAAGGAGTTTGTCAGTTACTTAGTCAGAATGATGAAGCTAGATTCCCGTTCCAAAGCGTAGATTCCTATTATATTCAAATCAAATCAAATCAAATCGTTTATTTGTGATTCACAGGTATAAAGATCTTATAAATAGAATATGTTCATGCCATGATCCGCCACATAGGGCATACAAATTAGACAAAACTACACAACATATATATACAACTAAACAAAATAAATAGGAAACAAATTTACTTAATACTAATTATTTTGGTATAAAATCACTAACACTGTAATAACAGTTTTCTATCAAGAATTTTGACAATTTATGTTTGAAGATATTCACATTATTAGAATCTCTTATATTTTTTGGAATGCTATTAAATATCTTAGTTGCCATATTAAATACACTTTTTCCATACAGAGTAGTTTTAAATCTCCTACTGATGTTATTGTATAATCTACTTCTATTGCGAGATCCAGATTCTAAAGTAAATAATGTGGGATTTTGTCTTATAAATAGAGCCGATTCTAGAATATAGATAGATGGAACTGTAAGCAAGCCTAATTTTTTGAAATATTCTTTGCAACTGTCAGTCTTTTTCAAGCCACACATAGCACGGATGCATTTCTTTTGACATTTAAAAACCCTGTCCCAATTAGTAGCATTGCCCCAAAAGATTATTGCATATCTTAACCTAGAAACAACATGACCATGATATGCTACGAGTAGTGTGGGGAGGCTTACTTTTTTCGAGAGAAGGTAAAGACTGTAAGATGATTGTGATATTTTTTTACAAAGGAAATCTATATGTGTTTGCCATTTTAAGTTATGGTCTATGCGAAGTCCGAGAAATGTTGTTGTTGCGGTCAATTTTACTTCTTTTCCTAAATATTCTATCTTTGTATTTAATTTATTACTTGTTTTTTGCTTAAATTGCATTAGTTTAGTTTTATCTAGGTTTATTAATAAGTTATTATTTTCTAACCAATCTACTATTGAACATAAGCTACTATTAATATCATTTTCATCATTATAAACGACTGTACAATCATCAGCAAAAAGCACCATTCTGTCATTTGTTGACATGGGGAGGTCATTAATGTAAATGATGAAGAGCAGTGGACCAAGAACACTGCCCTGAGGGACTCCGAATTTAACTAGTCTGGGACTTGATCTATAGTTTATTTCATTTTTAGTTTTAGGACAAATTTTACTTACGACTGTGATTTGAGTTCTATTAGTGAGATAAGATTTGATTAAATCAAGAGCATTACCCCTTATGCCATATGTCTCTAGTTTATTTAATAAGATGGAGTGGTCTACAAAATCAAAGGCTTTTGACATATATATTCCATTTAATATACATATTCCTATATTAAATGGAAAACATATATTATACCTAGGTAGTGCTTATATGTTTTACAAAGTCTATTTACAATAGGTATTGTAAATAGGATTGGTATTCAAAGCGATGGCATGCAAGGACAAGACAATATTTCAAGAGGCTGCTGCGAAGATGTATTTACTGCGAGAATACTTTTCAAGTATTTGTTTGCAATATTGAATAAAGCATAGCATAGCATAATCGGCCTATAATGTTCCCACTGCTGGGACACAGGCCTCCTCTCTGTGAGAGGGAGTGGGCCGTAGTCCACCACGCGGGCCCAGTGCGGGTTGGTGGACGTCACATGTCTTTCGAATTTTTGGTTCTAGGACATGCCGGTTTCCTCACGATGTTTTCCTTCACCGTTAGAGCAAGCGATAATTAATTTCTAATACGCACATGACTCCGAAAAGTCAGCGGTGCGTGCCTCGGGTTCGAACTCGAACCATTCGCCGTGGGAGGCACATGGTTAAACCACTAGGCTATCACTGCTTACTAGGCTATCACTGCTTATATTGAATACGTTTTAATAACAAAGTTTCCGGTTAACATCTGTATGTTAGAGCTAATCTCAGAAATTACTGCATGGACTTTGATTTTTAACCTGACTTCAAAAAGGAGGTTCTCAATTCGACTGTATTTTTTTTTGATGATGATGCGGGTCTGCGATAGAGCACGCTTTCCTAGAAAAAACCGATTCACTCGCGACTTGAAGTCAGTAGTTTTTGCGTGAAAGAGAAACAAACATCCATCCATACATACATCCTCACAAACTTTCACGTTTAAAATATTAGTCGGATATTATTTTGATTACACTTACTTAGGGCCGTAAGCCAGTCGATTGTTTAACAATCTCACCGTGAAAACTTAGGTGAAGTAAGTTTGTTTTTGTTAGGAATTGACACTATTGACAGCTCACTCCACGCTCACTTCACCTAAGTTTTCACGGTGAGATGGTTACAGAATCACACTGAAGATCAATCGTAGTTTAATCTCCCGTCTTCGTCTTTGTTTCTTTGGGTTTTTGTATTAGAAAACAATCGAAGACGAGAGATTAAATTCTCTTTCGTGGTTAAGCTACGATTGGTCTTACGGCCCTTAGAGCTGCTACCACCTAAATTGCCGACCTCATACAAAGTCTTCAAAGACTGTTGTCTTCAAAAACATTTTTTTTTTTTTTTTTGTAAATAGGCTTGCGTTTGACCGCCATCTCGCCTGATGTTAAGCGATGATGCGGTCTACGATGGAGCACGCTTGCCTAGAAGAATGCCTTACTCATTTGGTTGAAATCGAGATTTTTCCCCGGACGACATTGAAAATTTTCACAAAACGATTTTTTTTATAATTCGCAGTGAGAGGCAGTGAGTTTTTATTCGTAACCAAGTAATAGCATATAAGTAGGTACGTTTCTGTTAGCTGCGAGGAATTAACTGCTGGAATAGAAAATAAACAAAACTGCCAACATGACAGGCGTTCGGATTTCACTCGGACGCCCCCGGACGCCCCCGGATGTCCGGACGCCCCCTGACGCCCCGGACGCTCTCCTAAACTAGGAAAAATCCGGGGAAATCCGGACGGACGGTAGTCCTACACTTCAGGAAGATTTTCATAATTTTCATTGCACGCCTGAAAGACTGCTCGCAACTGAAAACATTTCAGGCCAATCGTTTGCTCATGAAAGCGAGGAATCAACAAAACAAGTACATTCATACACGAGATACGTTCGTCTGGCGTTAATACCGCAAGCTATTCCGGTTTTTATTATTAAATAAATAGTGGCTAAATTGGCGTGAAAAAAGTTTATATTATGTAACATATCGTGGGAACTGTAAAGGCCTGTTCAGATTTTCACGGTTATGCACATGATGATTATTTTTATGATACTTGATGTCTGGCGCATCCGTAGGCCCAGACAAATAACATTTCTGTTAGGATTTGTCTGCGGAAAAGTTACGTACAGTATTCCCAAATTAATAATGCGCATGCAGATCTTCGCTAATTGTCGTATTCCCGGAAACACCGAATCATTGAATCGTAAGAGCCCTAAATTATGCATGAAGAAAATGCACTTAACCACTCTATATACGTTTTTTATCTATGTACTTTTTTATTTCCGGGAATACGACAATTAGCGAAGATCTGCATGCGCATATTAATTTGGGAATACTGTAAGCGTTTCAAGTCCCTTCCACGCTATGTTGGCTAAAAGTAAAAGGTAAGACTATACACTTATACAGGAGTGACAGACAGGGGGAGTCACTCCTGTTACCTGTATAGGTTTTAACTTTTATGTTTTTTGTGTTTAAATATTGAGCAATAGGTGCAGTACCCTCCGCCCTAAATCATGGTTAACTAACTAAAATTTAATAAAATTTGTTTAGAACGAATTTTCTGGCAGATCGGTAGGTAAAATGACACAAAAATTGCCCCCTTTCTGAACGAAATCCGCGCCAGACTCCGGGCAGTTTGCCCCCACAAACACCGCATCCAAACTGCTATTTTGCAGTCTAAAAGCAGACCATTTACATACGCCCTAAGATAAACATAAAATGACTCAAAATTAAGTGTGATGCAGCTCTAACTCTTAAAGTAAGGTCAGGAAATAAGTTGAGTTAAAGTGGATACATGAGTCAGTCTCCCCTCGCGATCCGCCGCGACCAGTCATGTGAAGTGTAAATGTGTTTTTTTACAAAATTACTCTATTTGGATGACTGACGAAAGATACTAAAGGTGAGATATCTTTGTTATCTTTTTGTAGAATGTTTTGGGGGATGGTTGGAAATGAAAACATTGATTCAATCCATTTTAAAACCTGTCAGCACTCACGGTTTTGGGGAGAGCCCCCCAAAGAAGACCCCTTGCCTCGCATCCGCCATTGGCTGTGGAGTTTTTGGGCCACTTTGCAGGTTTAACACCAGCAGTGAAGGGTTATCGATTTTGAGGTCTGCCTTTGTATAGCTTTTCAAAGCACAAACGGATTTTAGGCGTTCAAATTTTAATAAAAGTTAGGTAATTATTATCTCAGATCATAGAAACAAGGAGATATGCCATCATAGCAAATTAGTACGGGAACAACTGATGCCACTTTTAGTACATTTTTCGATACAATTACGCGCATAATTAAGCGCTCCTTGTGAATAAAAAGATCTCCCACGCATTAAACATTCCGCACATCCTCAATCTAACACTGTTAATCGTCACTCAACACTAGCACTAAACTAAAACACTGTATTTATACCATCGATCGTGTTCGGTTCGTCGCCAGCGCGTACGTTTTTAGTATGAGCAATTTGCTCAAAATCAGGCATCAAGCTCGATAGCGCCTTGGCATAACTCCCTTGTTTCTATGATTTGAGATTATTACCTTTACAAAAATGAGTCATACTTACACTGTACTTCACTTTTTGATCATAATAAACAGGATGTTTCATTTTTGCAATTTGCAAATATTTTTACGCTTCCCGGAAAAAATATTTAATAAAAATAATGTTTTATCTTCCTATTTCTAATAACTTAATAACAGTTGGCATAGTTGCCATAGTGATCTCTATTATTTTAATTTTAGCATCCTTATAGTTGACTGTATCGTTGAGTATCGTATAGTTGAGGTATCGACTTATCGAGTCATGGTTCATGAATGTGGATAATATTTTCAATGACCTGTATTATTACTATCATCTGTTATCGTTATTTTCAAGTTAATGTCAATAAAAGTAATGTGTAAAATAAATGTTCCTGTACTAGTCTTAATAGATAACGAGTTGTTATTTATTGCACTGATAAAGATATAAGCTTTAAATCCTAATCTGAGAACAAACATTGTAAATAAAGAACTGTCAATGTCAAAGTGACGTTTCAGGGTAAACAATTTTATTTTTTTGACGTATCAGGGTAAACAATTTTATTTTTGTGACGTATGATGGTAAACAATTTTATTTTTGTGACGTTTTAGGGTAAACAAATTTATTTTTGTGACGTTTCAGGACATTTTTTTTACATAAACATTTTTTTTTATGTGACTACCTGTCACTACCTGTAAACGCCTGTTGCTAAATCAATGCAGTCGCACGTTTGCATCGATGCAGATCGGCCGTTGCAGATGCTACAAAAAAAGTGGCGATGCAGAAACGCGCTAGTGAATCCCTCCAAAAAGTCGCCATAGGAGTAGGGCTGCTGTATCACTTTTTTTTTCAATTCAAAATGTCCCAGTTGCTGTTTCAGCATTTATGGCTGCCCTAATGATAGCAGACCTCCCTTATCCCTATATGTATATAGTATTGTGTCGTAGGTATACTCCCATAACATTGAAAATACATAGGTACCTATGCAAACCGCGCAGCTCGCGTTATCAGGTTATCACTGCCATTATTTCTTATCACCAATCGTTCGTTCAGCAAATTAAGTTTATTTTTATAGCGATTAAACTTTGCCATTAATATGGAAAATAACCGTACCACATAGCGGTCATGGTTTTGAACTTTAAAGGATATTTTGGCCAAGTGCCCCTCGTTTAACTTTACACCCTAAAGAAGAATATTTAAGAATATTTATATTATTATAAGAATATTTAAATCGAACGCCGTTGAAAACTCTATACAAGAGTACACTATCTGTCTATTTCTACAGCTACAGGCGTATTGTTAGGTAGATCAGCTGTGTCATGATTGTATCATGTAGTACTATGTACTTTTAAAATTATCATTACTTAATCATTTATCAAGGTTAACTTTAACCGTTAATTACGATCGCTTCTCACATTAACATCTAAAAACCTTCATTTTTTTACCCAAACCTTTACGGCTAACTAATTGGTTCTATATCTATTCTAACTAGATCTAATTACAGATATAGATGCTAATTACAAAGGTTTATGTAGGTAAGACCTATTTTTAGAGCAACCTTCATGTTTAAAATTACGTCATTTGGTTTTGCAAACAAAAATTATTGATGAGTCTGTTGTGGGCTCTGAGTATGCTCTAAGTCTAAGTAAGGTTGTGGGTGATATTGCATGCTTAATGCTTATTTATGCCATTCTTGTATGTAGGTATGGTATAATAATTTTGCTTTCTCAGGAACAGCTCTAACGATTTGGATGAAATGTCATATTTAGTTAATGTCACTTTCCAAGTTTATCTAGATAGGTGCAATTCCTGAGAAAATCCGTTTTCAAATTCAAGAATATCAAGACTTTCAAATTTCTATTAAGTACCTATTAGTGGGATATTAAATTTGTAGGCTATAGAAGCATATAATCATAGGTAATAATAAAACATGTTTTAAAAACTACCGATAGGTAGGTATCGATTTATTGATGTTATTATTATTAGATTCTGAACAAACTACGTTCAGATAAAAACCGACTTCAAAAAAATCTAAAAAGCGTATCGTAAGTCGTAACTAATATTGCAACTACATTATCCTGTACTCAATTAAACAAATCTTAAAAGGCTAAGTTCACAAATTAATTAGGAAACAGAACATCAAACGGCCATGTTACAGACGAAACATAATTAAAATTCAGTGAGCATAGATTAAAAATTCAGCTGTTTATCTATGACCTCGCGATGATGTCATTCAAGGACAGGTCGAGCGATACTGTTGCATTAAGTATTGGAATAGTAATAGCAACTAAGCTAGTGATGACGTAAGGAATTGCTATGGCAATTTATACTTAGATGGATGTAGGTAATATTGTTAATTAAAAAAGTTGTGCCTCCTTTTGAACTTATACCTACCCCCTATAAAAATGAATAACTTAAACAGCTCTTACGACAATATCATCTTATTCATAGTCAGATACAAATGACATGGATATCTAGTTGTTTATTTAATCAGTTGTTAAATCAGGTTTTTATTTGTTTATTTTCATTTATTTTAAATTGGCGATAATAAGGAATTATGCTGTTAGTTTTAATTACTTACCTATTACACACTAAAATCTTCAATGATTTTATCTTTCTCAATATTATTTGCCGTCTAATTCCTATAAATTATTCATAGCAATAAAATCGATTAAACCTGCAACACTTAATGAGTACCTGTCTGGCAGGAATGGGTATCGTTTGTGACTTGAATGACTCACAGACTCTCACAAGCTATGACTTAAACATGACTGATTTTATTGACAGCATGACCTAAGTGCCACATAGTACCATGCATAGTACCTAAAGGCTACAGATAAAGAAATAGGTATAGTTCATTTCACATAAGAGTTCCATTCAACGCTGTGTTGGCTCCCCTGGATGTCAATATGTTACAACGTTTATCCTACTTTCCTACTAATACCTATTATAAATGCGAAAGTTTGTGCGTGTGTGTATGTGTGTATGTTTGTTACTTCTTCACGCTAAAACGGGTGGACGGATTTGAATGAAATTTGGCAAAGAGGTAGCCTGGGACCTGGAAAAACACATAGGCTTTTTTTCATCCATTTTCCGCAGACGAAGTCGCGGGGAACAGCTAGTAATCTATAAAACGCTGTTGGAAGTTTTCTTTCAGTAGGTACCAATAGGATGTTAACTACTTTTTTTTTATTGTGAATCTGTAAACTATTTGAAAAAAGACAATTAACACCAAAAAAACCGATGAAACATCTACAAAATTGGCAAAGTTATAAGCGTTTTAAAATGATTTGCTAGACACGGACGGCACTACCTACTAGTGACGTAACACCACCTACGTCCGCTTCGCGCGACAAAGACGGAGCGATACTCCCTCCAAAAACTTTAAAAGCGTCTATGTTTTCCATTTTGTGATAAATTATTATTTTTGCTTTTACTTTTTTGTTGTGCCTATTCCTTCTTGGAAATAAAGAATTTATTTGTACTTTTTTAATAGTAGACCACTACGTATTCTTGTTCACCACTTTTTAGTGTCCTAGGCATGAGGTACCTACTATAATAACACTTAAATGTAAAAAACATAACATTAAGAAGACCTGCATGTCTATTCTGTACCGACACCCGCGTGATATCACCGTGAGAATTGCCACGAACGTTCGAGGGAGAATGTCAACCCTCCAACGTTCGCAAAATACCTACAGCTGCTGAAATTGTAACCCTCTATTTTGGCTTTGCCGTAGGATTTTGAGGTCTGCCTTTGTATAGCTTTTCAAAGCACGAACGGATTTTAGGCGTTCAAATTAAAATAAAAGTTAGCTATTTATTACCTCAGATCATAGAAACAAGGAGATATGCCATCATAGCAAATTAGTACCGGAACAACTGATGCCACTTTTAGTACATTTTTCGACACAATTACGCGCATAATTAAGCGCTCCTTGTGAATAAAAAGATCTCCCACGCATTAAACATTCCGCACACCCTCAATCTAACACTGTTAATCGTCACTCAACACTAGCACTAAACTAAAACACTGTATTTATACCATCGATCGTGTTCGGTTCATCGCCAGCGCGTACGTTTTTAATATGAGCAATTTGCTCAAGATCAGGCATCAAGCTCGATAGCGCCTTGGCATAACTCCCTTGTTTCTATGATCTGAGGTACATACTAATGTAATAATTTGAATAACCTAATGAACGACCATTCATTGTTCTAGTCATTGGGACATAATGCAGAGATAACTCCGTAATCAAATTTAAAATGAGGCAACCGGAATAGACAATATTAATTGCTTATGAATTCGGGTCTGAGGTTAAATGTGCCATTGTGATAGTTACAATTAGGTCACTTGGTCTGGTATAAATGTGCTCCTAGACTATGACCATAGATAAAAGAAACAAGACTAAGTATGACTCAATTTATGAATAGATGTAGGTCTTTGTTCACGTCGAATTCGGAAAATAACATAAATGTCGTTATTATCTTCATACAAACTTTACTACCCCCTTTATGGATGTAATTTCAAAATTTCATGGTTGGTCCCAAAGTAGAAATCACACAATTTTATAAATGCGAAAGTTTGTGTATTTGTTACTCCTTTGCGCTGAAACGGCTGGACGGATTCGGATGAAATTTGACAAAGAGGTAGCCTGCGACCTGCAGCCTAATTACGTAACTCAATTTCTATCGCCATGGTTTTCATTTTGACAGTTAAACAACATCCATTGCCTCGTTGAGATATTTACGGGAACCCGGATTTAGAAACATACGGCGTAATGGATGTCAAAATCAAAACTTTTCATCAATTTTCATTACGATGAGTAGATATATCCTCCCTTTCGCCTTCAAAACTGACTAAAATTCACCGAATTGACTGAAATACATCTTTATGGCGATGAGTGCGATGACGAAGTTACGTAGGTAGTGTTTGCTTTATTACAATCCGCGCAGCTAATCCAATTTCCATTGAGCCAATTAACCAATCTGAGTCATTAGACCTGAAGAAGGTTAAAATGATTATAACACAGTTATCATGGCGCCGGCGTTTTGTCCGGCAAAAAGATTAGGTCCATATTCTTACAGTTTCGGAAGTCGGTGCCGAATCAAACCAAATCTAAAATCAAAGGCATCGACTTTCAAAACTATTTCACACAACATTTTTGAAATATTTATTTTGTGATATATAAATTCTTTTGTATATTTTTACCTTTTTTTAATGACCAAGTTTTGTTTTTAGCGTTCCGTACCAAAATGGTAAAAAAGGAACCCTTATGGTGCGACTTCGTCTGTCTGTCTGTCTGTCTGTCTGTCTGTCACACCTGCTTATTTCAGCAACTACTTATGCTATCGACTTGAAATTTGGAACAGTTATAAAGAATGCTTGTTCAACTTTATTGCAAATGAAAAAAGTCCAAAAATATTTTTATTTTCATTGCAAAAGAGTGGGGGTCCGAAGTGGGGTTACCAGGTCAAGTGACATATCATATGAAAGGGCTTGATCTGCACATTTCAAAAACGCAAAATGCTCAAAAAAAAAACTTTCGAGCGATTTTCTTGGGAGAATGTTACACTACCGAGTTTTTATAAAGCGTCTTTTATCTTTAATAATTTAAATCTTTTGAATAATGAGTAATGACGTAAAATAAAGAATAACAGATAATAATAATGTAACTTTTGTCGTATAGCAGGCCGCTACTTTAAAACTATCCAGGATACCCCAGCCGGCTTAGGAGGAGTGAGGGAGGGAGGGCTTTCTAGGAGACAATTTTATATTCTCGTCTCTCCTTCCGGCTTAGTATAACCAATTCTATCTCTATTCTACCAAAGAATAGACAAAGTTCTTTCTATCAAATAGTTCTCTTCTGCCCGAGCACGCAGCGACCCGTGCTTAGTTTATCAGAATTTTATCTACTGAAGAATAGAGACGTTTCTTTTCTTCATTGTTTGCATAAAACGGTAGAAATCTTTCTACAATCTGTCACTTTGTCTATTCTTCTGTAGACAAAACCCGTTTCTATCGTGGTCATGCTAGGCCGGCTGGACACCTTAAAAAGCAGGACATGTCTTGAAAAACAGGACAGCTGGCAACTCTAAGTAGTTACATCATCAGTGTTGTCATGCTTGACCGCGGAGTGAGTAATCCGCGATAACTATGTATTAGCAAGACAATAGACTATTGGCTATTGTTAGGAGTACATTGTTACACTCTGTGTGGTACAGTGAAGGTTTTTATTGGAGACTTAAAGATTTTCTTGTAGATATTAGAATTTACTCATCATATAAACGATGATTTAATTAAACAACTCTTAAGTCAATTGTCATCTCTATTCATTTTCGTACAAATGACAAGGATAGTTGTATATTTAATCAGTGGTTAAATTAAGGCGTATGGTAGGTACCCTCAAAAAGATAAATTCCGTCGCCGTTGTGGTCCTACTACTCTTAAACTAACATAAAATTCTAGAAAAAATATATAATATACATTGATATGCTACCTTTATTTCGAACTAATAAAAATATTGTAGCTAAAAAATTACTGTATGAAAACAATTATTGAAATGAGGTCGTTTTTAGAACTAAATTCGCTACTGCTCCTAAACTAAAGGTGATAATTTTTCGGTTTTTGCTGGAGAATATAGGCAATCCATTTATCTTGAATTTGAACTTGTCTCATTTCAAAATACGTTTTGTAGTAAAAGCAGGAAATAATTTTGCTAATTTTCGCGTGCGTCTTTGCGTCTCCGCGCAGAGGCTCTAGACAAGTTGCTTTTCTGTTAGCGTTCACGCCAAACGCTACGGACAAAATGTATGGAATACGGTATTTGCCTCATTTTGGGAAATGGTTTATATTAATCTTCATTATATTATAAGCACACTACATTGATATTTCAGGGAGATCTACTGTATTTATCAATAAAAATCAGTGATAAAGTATAAATTTCCAAAACCGCTCCAAAAACGCTGTTTCTGACGGAAGTGACGTAACACGCTAGTAATAGTAAACGAGCTTTGTCTAGGGATGCAGGAAGTGCCAAAAAGTATCGATATATATCGTATCGATATTTTAAAAAAATATCAATATCGGTTTCGATATATCGAAAAAAAAATATCAAGTATCGAAAACGTATCAAAAACAATATATTTTCAGTAGCAAGACCATAGTCACCATTTATTAAAATGTCACAGTTTTTAGATTTAAGTGATAAAGTAATGTCAGGGACACTAATGCGCCTGCCACACACTCGACGAATGGCATGGGAAGTAGCGAGGAAAGGAGGCAGAGACATAGTGTGGCAACTTTACTCGTCATGCCACACGTCATGCTCCTCGTCCTCTCTCTCTCTCTCTCGTCTCGTCCGGCAGAGAGGGCAACATCGCGGCAAAGCACGGCAGCGCGAGGAGCATAGCGATGAGCAGCGCAAGGAGCATAGTCTGGCAGGCGCATAAAAGTTGAGAATGAAAATAGGTGCTGAAAGAACACTGTCTTCTAACATCGTTAAAAATTCAGATCATAGAAACAAGGAGATATGGCATCATAGCAAATTAGTACGGGAACAACTGTCGCCACTTTTAGTACATTTTTCAACACAATTACAAGCGCTACTTGTTAATAAAAAGATCTCCCACACATTAAAAATTCCGCACACCCTCAATCTAACACTGTTAATCGTCACTCAAAACTAGCACTAAAGACTAAACTAAAACACTGTATTTATATCATCGATCGTGTTCGGTTCGTCGCCAGCGTGTACTTTTGTACTACGCTTAAAATGACCAAACTTAAGTAAGTACCTACCTATCAAACTCAATAGCGCCTTGGCACATCTCCCTTGTTTCTATGTTGTTTCTATGATCTACGGTTAGAAACGTTGCAACTTAATGAAATTCAGCGCCGAAAGGCATACTTAGTGAAACGCACACTACATACTTTTATGAATAGTAATAATACTGACAGATTTATTGAAATAAACTTGTAAAAGCAAACACAATAGAATTTCGTAAAGTACTAATATTTTTTGAAAATTTCACCGATATATCGATATTTTTTTTTCGATATATCGAAACCGATATTGATATTTTTTTTTATATCGATACAATATATATCGATACATTTTGGCACTTCTTGCATCCCTAGCTTATGCTTACTCCAGTGTTGCCAAGCTAGATTTTCATTTTACCCCAATGCCTGATTAATTTTACTCTAAAATCATAACTATTTATACAAAAATACCTGGCTAAAGTTTTGGTTTTAGATATACAATAAAACAAGTTCTTTCTTAATCAATGGTCATGTTTCACAATAAAAATATGCTGAATTTGTTTAACTCAAATTCATTTCAAATACTTAGGTACCTACATGTATTGCTTACCAAAAAGCCCATAAACTTTAGTAATCATAACAACAATACGAAATCTAACCTTAAAATTTTGGAAGTGACTCCGCGACCGCCGCCGTGTCCTGAATTTTCAGCCGGCACCGGTTGCTAAATTGGCAGCGGGCGCTGACTTTGGAAAAAAAAGCGGGAAAAGGAGTTGGCAATTTGGCATAATTAAAGAAACATTTCATGTTTCATTTGAGTAACATACCTAATTAGGGTCCAAGAGCGAGCGAAGCGAGCTCGGGAACTTGGACACCCCGACACGGACAGGTTAGGTTCGAAGGGGTTAACGGGGGCTTCAGTGAGCGAGCGAACGAAGCCCCCGTCAACCCATTCGTGTTAGGTTACTTTTAACCTTGCAGATAGAAATAGGCGCTCCGCGTACCGGGGCTCCGTCGACCACCTCCCTCCCCCTTGTAAGTCCAAAAAAGTTGTATTTTGTTTTACATTGACACTAATTTAAAGTCAATCTAAGGTATTTAATTCAACTTAAAACACGGCAACATTAATCTGCTGCTACGGTAGTTTGCAATTATTTTCGTCTGGTATCACTGCTACTCCAAGGCTACTCCGGTTCCTAACGGCATTATTTTTGGGAGCCTAGTCGGCGCCGGCTGCGGAGGCGCTCCCTAAAATTTTACCCTCAAATTTACCCTGAAGAATTCTTTACCCTAAAAATAAGTTGGCAACACTGGCTTACTAGCGTGTGACGTCACCAGAGTGCAACAGGCCGTTCTTGACACGAAAATAAAATGCAATATTTTTTGTTATTGTAGCTGTGTACAATAACAAAAAATATTGCATTTTATTTTCGTGTAATTTGTAAAAAATATACATATTTTTGTTGAAAATCAAGTGAAATAAGTTTATTTACGCTATGAACTGATAGGATGACCACAATCTGTAGCATATTTTCAATGTTGTCAAGAACCGAATTGACATTTGTGAGTCACGTGACTTTTCCGCAGGTAATGTCATTGCCATACATTTTGGACGTAGCGTTTGGCGTGAACGCTAACAGAAAAGGAACTTGTCTAGGGCCGTTACGACGCGCCATAAGAGGAACGACAATGGTGGCAGACAGAAGACGTACGGCCTGCCTGACGGTAACCGGTTACCGTAGTCTATGAAACGTGCGCAACACCGAGTATCACATGCGCGTTGCCGACCCTCTAAAATGAGGATTCGTTGTGCCGACAGTTTAGAGGACAAGCAGGTCGCGCTGTCAACACAGCGCATCCTCAGGAGCTCTGGTGACCTCACCACAGGAACACAACACTACCGAAGAGTAACGTTATTTGGCTGTGGTATTCTGTAAGGTGGTGCTTTCCCAGTCGGGCTGCTCTAGATTTGAGCGTGATATCCCGCTGTACCTTGCCTTAGTTTCTGTATATTTTGAACCTTATTCTAACGACTGTACATGATGCGCGAAATTTTGGAGAGCTTGGTATTCTATCAGACCAGTCAAGTAATCAAGTTATATTAAGGGCGGGTTGCTTCAAACCATCTGTATTCGTAAGTCAGTACGTAATCGTTAAGTCAGTATGAAATTGTCGTACAAGCCGCCATATTTGACGGTTACAGATACGTAACTGTAAGTTGAAACAACATGGCCTAAGTACCCGTATTATCTATCTATACCAGCCTGTCGATCTGTACCGATCTACCGATACGCTACGTGATATCACCGTGAGAACTGCCAATTTGTTTGTGAACGTTCGAGGGAGAATGTCACGGTGAGATATTATACTATACGGAGGTATTATACGTTCGTATAGGGTGGTATAAGGCAGGCGCATGCATTGCATATAGGCAAGTAGGCAGTGGCGTGACTACCTCTTAAGGTTCAATAAAACCATTTTAACTATTACTGCATCAATATACATCATTATAGATCAATAATTAGTCATGATTGATATATTTTATTTATGTAGTAACAGTTAAAATAGTTTTATTCAATCATATGAGGTAGGCACTGCCTACTTGCCTATACGCACTGCACGCCACTGGTATTGGGTAGTATCGTCAGCAATTGGACCTATGCAAAAAGGATTACTTATGCAAAAAGGATCTGAACTTGAAAGCTGATTTCTCAAAACGGACTTATTTTGGATTGGATCTTGTTTGCATAAGTAGGTCCAATTAGTAGTTGCTGCTCGGTTGTAGGCGCTACTATCGACTTTTTCACAGTTAATTTATGATTAAAGACAGAAACAACAGCTGCCAACGATGCGATAGTGGATTAGAAAGAAATAAATTATAGGTAGGTATTATTCCTCAGAAACATTTATTTTGTGTCGTATCGTACGGCCTAGAAGTTAGAACTAAAAGAATGGTGCCTTAGGCGAATCACACACCGCCCCGCGCTACGCTGCGGGGTGCGTGGCGACGGAACAAAAATCGCGCGCGTGAATGCGTTTCCAGTGTGTTGCACCATGCGTGATTTCTATACAAATACAGGTACTTGCAAACACCGGAACATCACGCGCCCCCGCGCCGCGCCACGCTGCGTGATGCGGGGCAGTGTGCGAATCGCACTATAATCGAATATGTTGATACTCTTAATTGGCGTAATGTACCCACATTACGCCAATTAAGAGTATCAACATATTTATCCATTTCCAAAAAAGAAAGAAATGACATTGTTATAGGCAATAATGTCATTTGTTTCTTATCTTGAAGATTTTTAGGCGATTCGCACACTGCCCCGCATCACGCAGCGTGGCGCGGCGCGGGGGTGCGTGATGTTCCGTTGTTTGCAAGTACCTGTATTTGTATAGAAATCACGCATGGTGCAACACACTGAAAACGCATTCACGCGCGCGATTTTTGTTCCGTCGCCACGCACTACACCTGTGCCTAACCCCTTGGGAAATACAGGCGCGATGTTATATTTATAAGTATGTAAATCATATATTTAGCTACACATTATCACAATACAAATTTAAAAAAAGATTTTCCTTGTATGTCGTGTTGGTGTACCTGCAATAAAACATTATCCTTATCTATGAAAAATATGTTTGTATTGTACATTTGTATTTCAAAGTAGGGCATGGGTTTTCATTTTTTACGCGGAACCCTAATTCTATTTCTAAAATAAAAGTAGCCTATCGCATCAGCTATCTGCCAGTGAAAGTCCCGTCAAAATCGGTCCAGCCGTTCTTGAGTTATAAATAGTGTTACTATCCCGACTTTGTTTAATATATTTAGATAGATATACACACGAATATTTCAACTATGTTTATTTCACTACACAAAAACTTATTTAAAAAATCTAGGAGTGATTTATTCATAAAGACAACATACGGTACTTTACAGTGATCTACTTTCATCGCACGGGATTCGAACTCACAACATCTTTTGCAAAAAGAATGCCATCTTGGCTAAGCCCTGGGTTTCGTAATTGATGAGTTAATCTTGCTAAAAACCTACAATTTTCTTCAATTAAAATTAGTTTTCTTCCGAAGGCAATTCACTTGTTTATTAAACACCATTGCAAATCCATGTTTCTGATTATTTACTTAAATGACATTTTCATTGTTACAGGGTCACAAAAACATGTTGATACACCAAAGGTAACACTGAAACCGGGAAAAATACGAACGAACGAAATGTGTTCACACTAAACAACCAGCTGAACGCATCCAAAATAGAAAGAGACAGACATAGTGAAACAGAGCTGCGTCCCAAAATAGTGCGTTCGAAAATAGAAAAAAAATGCCTAGCTCGCAATCAGTTACCGAGAAAGACGCGGCGGGTGCGGTCGCCGCGCAGTGGTGGAAAACACCATGGAAAGCTATGGCCGACCTTGCCGAAGCAGTTGACGACCTCATATGTAGCTTCGATTATATGGACACAGCCATGGACAACCTAGTCATGCTAATTTTCATATGGATACTGTTTTCCATCGTCCTCCTCGGAATAGCGAAATGGGCGTACGCTCGTTTCGCAAATAAAGTGGTCGAGGTCGATGCTAAACAAAAACCAGCGACTGATGACACGAAGAAAACAACGAACGAAATAATAAACAGTGCTGATAGTGTTTTGGCAACTAGTGCTAAGATTAAAAGTGCCTCGTTTAAGCCCGCGAAGCCTACAGGCTTTGTCCCGGCGACCCCGCCGAACAAGAGGCGTCTGGGGCGCATGTCCCCGGGCCCTGAACAGCTGACGTTGAAAAAACATCAGAGCGTTCTAGTACCGACCTGTACGGGCCCCGATCCGCCGAGTGTGCAATGGGTGAACGACCTATTGACGTGGTTATATAATGATCTAGTTATTGTGAATGAGCTCGTGCAGCAATGGATTGTGTCCATGAACGAGTTTTCCAAGAAATCTGTGGAAGAGGTAAGTTTATATTACAGCTTGTTTTATATTTATCTTTTCTCTCAGTAACAGGATCGTCAAGGATTCTTCTTTTCAACAACAGTCAACAATATTTGGGACATGTGCAGTTGTTGAAGTACTATTTATTACCAATATAATTATATGCGTCATAACTTCTATAATTTGAGTTGGAAATCACTTTCCATCAACGACTTTTCATTCAACTAGGAAAAACAAAAAATAATCAATATTATTCTACGTACCTATCCCAATATTATTGATTCGTCTACCCATAGCCGATATCGAATATGTCACCAAAATACATCGGAAACATCCAATTAGTTGATTCTTTTTTACAATTAACGTTGTAATAGTTTTGATGATCACAAAATACGCTGCCAGCACGCTTATGTCTCATTAGCATTATATTAACTGATTCTAAACGAATCGACTTCGGAATTCTCTGAATGACTTCCTGATTCGACGACGTTTCTACCTGACTTGATGACTCAGTGTTACTAAGAAGTTATTTTAATATTCAATTCTCGTTGCCATCACTTCAGTAATGAGATGGCATGCATTGCCTATTCCTATGCCTATGCCTATTTCCCATGAATTCTCCTTAAAACCCATTCTAAAAAGGAAAATGTACGATATTCTCTAAAATAAAGCAAATTTTCAATGTTGTAATGTTTAGTAATCTTTGTTTCTTATCCCAGAAATTAAATCGATTTGACTACCAGATATTAAAAATGCTGCTAATTTAAAAGTTGTATTTGGTATTCTAAAATTTAAATCCATTATAATGTACTCAATATTCAATTCTGTATTGCTTTCAAATAGGAACCAAAAAGAATGAACTGCATTCCAAACGAAAAACCATGGAAAGGATGCAACAAGGAGACGAGTCTCCCAAAATTAGAATTTCGTTTTCGAAAGTTGTTTTTTTAAGACCATGGAAAGACGGAACTCCATGAGGCATTTCCTTTGTACATAACTAAATTTAGTGCGACCAGAAGCCGATTCCAACGTGCTAAGGAAAATAGCATCATCATAGACAAATGTTTTGGTTTATAAATAATAATTTGACAAACGAACATTTGGTAACTGGTTTATCTTGCAAACCTTTAAATGCGTGAGTCATTTGCAGAACGTGCAGTCGGTTTATTTTGGCAATCGTTGGTTGCTTTAAAATAAAATGTAAATTGACCATATGATAGACATCTATGTCTATACCATGATCAACCAAGGAGTTCCATTTTATTATCTATTGTCGATAGCAACTGAAATATATTTGCTGAGCTGATCAACTTGATCAAGCGTTCGTTTTCGTTTAGGTATTTTTTAATGGGAGTAGGTATGTTTTTTGAGATTCACCTTCTTATTTACAATGTTTTTCTTTGATTCCTCGGCTCTGTAGTTACGTATATAAACAATAATAAAACAAGTTGTCCTTGGCTGGAGGCCATGTGACGTGCTTAACGAAACATATGTTATGGGCCTCGATTTAGATTGACTTCCAAATTCTGACCGCCGCTATATAAAATTTGATATTTAGGAAACTTTTTTGTATTTTTTACATTACTAGCTAGCACTTTGCCCGAGACTTCATCCACACGACATACACGTAGTGCTAGCGTTCTAAAGCAATTGTGACCGTCAAAAGTTATTGTTCTTTCCCTCGGGAACAGTACTTTTTTTCTGGATGAAAGGTATCTTATGTCCTTTCCTGTAACCCTGACAGCGATATGTAAAATTTCAAGATAATCGGTTCAATGGTTTAGGCGTGAAAAGGTAACAAACAAAATTACTTTGGCATTTATAATATTTGTTAGGATCATAGAATTATAGGTTAATCTTACGTTCTTGGTCCATTGCTCATTAAGTTTTATGGAGAAGTAAGCTGTTATTCTTTATGCAAATGTTGGCATCATTATTTGGCAATTTTATTGTTTCAATACCAGTGATGAGCGGGTGCTTTTAACAGTTCTGCATAATTATACTTAAGTTTGAATTTCATCAATCATCTTCCGCATTTTATCAAATTGTATTAAACCAGCTGGATCACCTAACCTTGCCACTAACTATCGAATAACGAGGAAATTAATGCATTCTATTAATATCAAGATGGATCGGAAGTTTGAATGATCGTCGTTAATTGATGATTAATTTATTAATAACTAGCTGTTAATAAATTGCAACTTGCAACTTGGTTCGCGTGGAAATTACAAATCTATCCCACGGGAACAAAAAGTCTAAGTGCTGTTCCAGCCAGACTATAATCTATCTCTGTGCCAAATTTCTTCCAGATCCGTTCAGCCATTCTGGGATGATTGAGTACTAAATATCCATCTATCCATCCATCCAAACTTTCGCATTTGTAATATTAGTATTATTAAAATTAGCGACGAATATTCAATATTTTAATATCATTAAGCATCCTCCTGCCTTCATCTCAATGTGATCTACTTCTCAATGATAGCACGGTTGTCGTATTGGCTGCTGTGCGGGCGTCTCGCGTGTTCGATTACCGCATGGGACAAATATTTGTTCTGTTGTATTTGTGTATGTGATTGTTTATTTGTAAAATCCTAATGTAGGGCAACGTTTTTTCAAGAAGATAAAAAAAAACGATAGTAGGTACACCCGCATTTGGCCAGGTCTGTAAGTCCCATGAAATAGGAGGCATGCCTATTGCCATTAACCGAGCACAAATCCTCCGCCGGGCTGCTTCTGGGAATTTCCTAATGGAAAAATTCAATCACCAGTACCTACAGCAACGAGGCATGTCACACATCCTATAATAAAAAAAAACTCCAATCCTAAAATATTGACTCATATTTAAAACACGCTGTGTGTTGACATCACATCCTAAGGCAATAATACATGTTGCGGCTCTGAAAATAAATTCAGCACGAAAATAGACCTTGTTTGCATATAATAAGGTCGTTCACTACGTATTTTTACGTTGACCGGGTGTGGTGTTGCGTTTTCGATTATTGGGTCAAAGACTCAAGTTAGGAGATGCATACATAATATACATTATATTGATAAATATATGGAGCATGGAGGACATCCATAAGTACTATTAGTACTCCTTATGATATTACACAATCAAATATCTAAGATCATTATTCTATAACCAATATTCAGTAGAAAGGATTTTAAAAACCTTTGAAGACGATATGACTCAAATTTCTTTATTACATTTTCATACAATTTGACTCATTTAGGTCTATGATCTTAACGTCTATAAGTTAATTCATCTAAACACACTTTGGTAGACACATAACACACAAGTGATTATTGGGCGAAGGCGTTGACCGTACGATATCGCCGCGACACTTTGATCGCAATAATGATCACGGCTTCTTGGTCAATCGAATCCTGCACCCTAATTGCGAAACTCAATTGCTATCACCATGGCATTGATATTGACATCCATTACACCGTATGTGCTCGTAACAAGCTGAACGCCGCAATTTATGTGCTTGAACTGTCAAAATCAAAGCCATGGTGATAGAAATTAAGTTACCTACGTAATTAGGTCTCGAGTTTTTTGGTTGTTACGTCTAACATTTTTGGCAAAGAATGCAAAAAAAATTACTAGGTACATAACATATTAGACAGATTTCCAGCACCTGCATAGTGAAAGAATTTTTATAGTTCCAGTTTTAATAATGTTACCATGTACGGAAAATGTTAAAAATGTGGAATAGCCGTTATGCATTCTACATAATGTTAATATTATGTTAAAGAGAGACATTGACAGTTGCCTATAAAAATAAAAATGCCGATTCTAAATAGTTCTATTGTATGACTAATGTATTAATTAGTATTAGATCATCATTTAAATAAGTATAGTATCGAACATCGGGGCTAGCTATTTAAATATTATTTGGGGGGGTGCCTGGTGTTTAGCCAGATATTGTTTAGGGTGAAGGCGCTGACCCTCTTACTTATAAACGTCTCTTAATTTAACCACTGATTAAATATACAACTACGTTTGTCATTTCTATGCCCATGAATAGAGATGGCAATTATTTACATAATATATGAGCTATTTAATTCAATCATCGTTTGTAAGTTAGGGGATGAATGTTCAGGGCTTGAATCTTGAATGTATAGCCAGATAGAGATACCATGGAAGGGGTCTGAATGCTTAGCCAGATATAATCTGACCGCACGGTTGTCGCAGTGGCTGAGAGATTGGCTGCTGCGCAACGTGTCGCGGGTTCGATTCCCGCATTGCACATAGGTCTGGCTGTTTGTGTATGTGAAATTTGTGTTTGTAAACGCACCCACGATACAGGAGAAATCCTAGTGTGGGGCAACGTTTTTTAAAAAAAAAAAAAAAAAAAAAAAAAAAAAAAAAAAAAAAAAAAGAATTTGTGGGCTGAATATTTAGCCAGATATATATATATATTTTAATTAAATTATAGGCTCGCGTTTGACCGCCATCTCGCCTGATGTTAAGTGATGATGCGGTCTACGATGGAGCACGCTTGCATAGAAGAAACCGAAGAACCATATTATTGGGGAGCGGGTGAATGATTATCAAGATATTATTTTTTGGGGGCAGAATGTATCCAATTCCATTTGGTAGGGTGAACTGAGTATACTTATAGGTAACCAGCCGGCTTAGCATGACCAATTCTATCTCTATTCTTCAAAAGATAGACAAAGTTCTTTCTATCCAACTCGTTATCTCTACTGCCCGAGCACGTGGCGACCCGTGCTTGGTTTATTAGAATTTTGTCTACTGAAGAATAGAGACATTTCTTCTCTTCATTGTATTCATAAAACGGTAGAAAGCTTTCTACAATCTGTCACTTTGTCTATTCTTCTGTAGACAAAACCCGTTTCTATCGTGGTCATGCTAAACCGGCAGATATTATTTTTTAGGCCCGCCCCCTAGATCCGTCACTATTAAAGTATTGTGCCTATATTTTATAAGAGGTCAATTTAAGTTACGGCCAGCATCCCAATTGCGTAACTAAATTTATATCACCATGGCTTTCATTTTGATAAGTAAATTCTATAGTTTAATAAAATTAAAATACTTATGTAGGTACGGTACTTATTGATAATTATTGATAAAAAAAGATGTTCATTATGATGAGTATAGTGGCTACATCGCCGGATGAAAGCGATGAAAATGTCACGGTGTATATGTACCTACATAATTAAGTTTGTACGGAACCCTCAGGACACGAGTCCTGGTCACACTTGTCCGGTTTTTAAATCAAATCATGTCAATTATTTTAACTAGCGTAGTAAAGAACAATATAATTAGTCTATTACATATGCACGCTCTGATTATTCTTGATCTTTGACCCGGGCCATTGCCTCACGTGGGCTTGAATAGTGTCGACGACTGAAGGGCCCATTCATACCACGCAGCCGGTATGAATACTGTCTGGAACTTAAAGGGAAGATATTATATTTGGTAGTACATACGTGTAATGTGTATGAGAACAAAATGTATGTAAAGATGGACGGATTGTTTAAGGGATTATATGAATATAAAGGGAGTGAATTATGCTTGTAAGAACGGCTGTGCTGTGACCGCTGTGTGCTGTGGATTAAAAGAAACACACAGTCCTATTTTTTAGGGTTCCGTACCTCAAAAAGAAAAATGGACGTAGACATAGACGTAAAATATTGGTATTCAGCCGCAACTAGTTAGACTGGAAGCCGACCCCAATCTAGTTTGGGAAAAGGCTAGGCGGATGATGATCGTTTTAATTACGAGCACTCTCCTTTATGGGAATCATCTCGTAAACCTCTCCCCGCTGCATAAAATCCTGACTACGTTTTTGCGTGGAACGCAGAACTCGGAACTCTAGACCGCTCGCTTTGGGATCGGCGCCTTATTACCCACTGCTGTACGCACCACACCACATTGACCACGAGTCCACGATAGAAAAGGTGTTGTCTACACAAGAATAGACAAAGTGACAGATTGTAGAAAGATTTCTATCGTTTCATGCATACAATGAAGAGAGGAAATGTTTATATTCTTCAGTAGACAAAATTCTGATAAGCCAAGCACGGGTCGCCGCATGCTCGGGCAGAAGAGATAAAGATTTGGATAGAAAGAACTTTGTCTATTCTTTGGTAGAATAGATATAGAATTGGTCATGCTAAACGGGCTGGTGTATTATACACCTTTGCCTAACCCTTCGCGAGGTCGGGCATAATGTTTTCTATGTTATCTATGGAAGCTATTGAAGTTCTATTTTTAGCCATTAATCTTGAACAGTACGTCATCCACTCACATATTCCACTCTCAGAGCGTTCGTGCAAATACTTTTAAACATACAAACAGACAGACATGATGCAACGTTGCGTTGAGGTTAAGAACACTTCACTTGTTTGTTTCCGTTTGTAACTTTACGCGGTTTATTTTGAGGAGAACATAGCAGGTACCAACCTAATTAAACTTATTATAACGATTGTATTGTGAGTAGAATTCGATATAAAATTACGTAGTGGGTTAGTAGGTTAGGTCATAGTTTTATTTGACAATGGTGCTGATTCTGTTGAACATCGCACTAAACTAATTTTAATCACACAATATCTCGTTCTTACAAATATCATTGAAAAAGGACAGAAAATATTTAGAACTGTCAAATTAGTCTACGCCCTTGTCATTTACGGGAAAATAGTCATAACCTTTTGCGATTACGAATAATTTGACATTAAAAATATTCAAGTGGACTAATTTGACAGGATTAAATATCTGCTATCCCTCTCTCATGTTTTTTATTAGAAAGAGACGTAATAAGATTAAATTAGTTTAGTTGGTTAACAAGAGAATCGGCACCAATGATTGATGCGTGATCTTGGGGCTTAGGGTGAGTATAGACTAGAGCATTTTCTCGAGCATTGCTGTGTAATGTAACGTTCTTACGAATGGCGACAGCCCATTTGGTAAACTCCCATTTCGAAACCCCTCAAAAACAAACGAACAAAAGTGTCTTTTCGTAAACTCTTCATATTTCATACATTTGGTCTCACTTGGACACCTCCAAAAATAGTATGTATTGTGTCCCATTTGGTAAACCGGTGTTCGAGTAAGTACAATCAGGTAAATAAAAATAGGGGGGGGGGGGGGGGGCAAGGGCCACCCGTGCCGCACCTTAACCTACTGACAATATGCATAGTACCCAAATTATATTGAGCATAATACCTACTTCTTTATTTTGCAGATACAAAAGTTCTCAACAAAAATAAAAAGAAACTGACCACGTGCGTGTTAGACTAGGTACTTAAAACGTAGGGTTCTGTAGCAATGAGTAGTAATTTTAGTTTCCGACTGTAAATATAAGTTTGTACTTCATAATATTATTATTTCTTAATATTATTATTTACGCCTTTTGATATTTATTTCTAATAACTATTGGACGCACAAATACGCCTTATAACTTTTTAAAAATTTAGACCAAAAAAATATAGGTCAAATGATAGTTAAGCCTATTTAAAAAATATTATGGCAAAGTATTATTATGCCATTCAGAGTTATGCCTAACTCGTTATGCCAGAGTAGATTAGGAATTAAGAAATGTGAAAAAAAGGTACCTATCCCGAGGAATTTGTCGACGACTTTCGGAACTCCTAGTTCACTAAATATACACTAACACAAATTAGTCATTTAGGAACCTTTACGAACAATCAACAAATCAATGTATGAAACAAATCTTCAGCTTTATAATATTATTATAGTTATACATATAAGTTTTCTTGTAACTTTTAGGAGCTGACTGTACTTTACAAAAATATCATCAAATGAGCGGTTTACCAAACGAAACTAAATGTATGGAGATTAAAATGGTTACCAAAAGACACTTCTGTTCATTTGTTTTTGAGGGGTTCCCAAATGGGAGTTTACGAAATGGGCTGTCGCCTTACGAATGCGAATGGTACAACACAGTTGGGTGATTCTCGCGGGTGATATATTGATATCGAATTCGATATCAATATCGAACCCGTGAGAATCACCCCCCTGAACTAAATGCTCGTTGTTCTGTTACAAATAAATGCTCTAGTCACCATTAGATGCAATGATTTTGACGTTACGTTTCGTAAACGTAAGCTAATTTTGAATGGGTCATATTCGCTTCCATTATTAAAACTGTGTACTTAGGTATAATTATAAATTATATAGGTACCTACATTATTCATAATTTCCTATCTCTTTAAAATGCGCAGTTTGTATGTTAAAAAAACCGGATAAGTGCGAGTATGCCTCGCGCCCTAAGGGTTCCGAAATATGATCATAGATGGCGCTACTGCATACTTCCAATGGCGCCATCTATGAGCAGATGGCTCCACTTATGTCCGGTGACTGACGGCGGACAACAAAGTGATCCTATAGGGGTTCCGTTTTTGCTTTTGAGGTACGGAACCCTAAAAACGTTTAAATACCTACTTGCGATTCGTCATAGCGTATCAGCGCCTTTTTTTTTTTTTTTTTTTTTTCGAGGTGGAAATCCTCATGGATGTCCCCCGCCCTGGGGAGGGCGAGGGGGTCTGTCAGACTCTTAGGGCGGGTTGCTTCAAACCATCTGTATTCGTAAGTCAGTACGTAATCGTTAAGTCAGTATGAAATTGTCGTACAAGCCGCCATATTTGACGGTTACAGATACGTAACTGTAAGTTGAAACAACATGGCCTTACTGACTAAAACCACCCCGGTGTTCCTCCAATTACCTTACGCCGGGGGCACGGGAGTCGCTTGCGCATTCGTCCGCGCCCCCGGCAGGTATTGGCCCGCCAAATGAAAGGCGGGCCCCGTCACCCTATGCGGCCGTCATGTACGGCCGCAATTCCTCTGGACAGGCGCGCGCGGAACACGTCGCGCCACCGTCTCGGGCCTGTTTCCGTTCGGGCGACGGACGCCCCAAGTCCGCCGCCCGCAGGCTGCACCCTATGGTGGCCGGAGATCGTTGGCCGCCTTACGGCGCCCGGTGCGTCTGCTGCGGATGGGGAGAGAGGACACCGTCTCCCTCTCCCTTTCCGCCGCCTCCTTGGCGTCCATCACCTCCTCGCAGAAGGAGGCGACGGCGTTCCAAGCGCTCTCGCTGCCGACCATGGCCTCAACCACGGCCGGGAGCGAGAGGCCACCCGCAGCACCGACCGCCGCGACGAGGTCACGGCGCTGCACTGCCCAGGCTGGGCACTCCTCCAACGTGTGCTGCGCCGTGTCGTTGGGGCAGTCACCGCAATGGTGGCAACCGGGCGTCGGCTCCCGGCCTAAGCGTATCAGCGCCTAGGACCGGCTGTAGTGGCTGTGCTTCAGTGTTTCTAAGTCCAGCAATAAACGCCTTTCGGTTGATATGATGATGATAAACAATAACATCAAAATTATTATCTAAGAGAAGCTTAGTAACACAGTACATACGGTTTTGGCACTAGGGTTGCTTGCGTAATCGTCTAGGCAACGTTCAGGGCTGTCACACGCTACGTCGACAGCAATCAATTAATATCGTAATTACATTTTGTTACATTCATTCATTGAGTTGTTTTTATTTGATAAGTAGATGTATTTATGTAGGTAGGTATTCTATTTTAATCTTCTTAGCCTTGACATTTTTAACCGACCTAAAAAAAGGAGGTTCAGTATTCCACCCGTTTGTAATGTATGTTTGTATATCCGCGGTCTTCTCGAAAACTGCTGAACCAATTTTGATGTTTTTAGGGTTCTGTACCAAAATGGTAAAAAAGGAACCCTTATGGTGCGACTTCATCTGTCTGTCTGTCTGTCTGTCTGTCACACCTGCTTATTTCAGCAACTACTAATGCTATCGACTTGAAATTTGGAACAGTTATAAAAAATGCTTGTCCAACTTTATTGCAAATGAAAAAAAATAAAAAATATTTTTATTTTCATTGCAAAAGGGGCTGGAGTGGGGGTCCAAAATTTCAAAGTGGGGTTACTAGGTCAAGTGACATATCATATAAAAGGGCTTGATCTGCAAATTTCAAAATATATTTTTATTTAATTTTATGTCTCACAGTTTTCGACATATGATGAAAAATGTCTGAAAACATACCATTCCCCCCCCCCCCTTATCTCCGAAGTTTGCGGAGTGAAAAATCTGAAATAATTAGAGTTGATAGGAATTGACCCAAATATGGCACCAAAAATAAAACGTTGTTCCTAACTAGTACAGTTTTTTTCAAAATCATCAAAATTCTTTCACAAACAAACTAAGTTATGCGGTCCGGATTTTTTCACTTTATACGTCCAAATATGATACGGAACCCTCGGTGCGCGAGTACGACTCGCACTTGGCTGTTTTTTTTTTTTTAGTAGGCAGATTTATATTCAAATTATAGTAGGTACACAAATATGGGTTCACTTCACATTCACACCCACATTTCGTTTCTCCTGAAACTGAACGATTGCCATTAACCGGACAGAAACTGAGATTGCGGGCTGCTATTTAATTGAGAAATTCCAAAAAAAAATGCAATAACGCTTCGACCGGCACCCTAATTGCATAACTCAGTTGCTATCACCATGGCATTGATTTTGACATCCATTTCGCCGTAGCTATGTTTCTTAGTTCGTGCTCCCGTAACTAGCTCAACGCCGCAATGGATATAGTTGAACTGTCAAAATGAAATCCATGGTGATAGACATTGATCAAAGATCATTAGGGGGCCAAATTTTGCAATTAAATTTTAGACCAATTCCCCCAACCGATTGTGCTGAAAGAAACACAAATGTAACCTCGGTGACAATGCAATAGTTAATGTGATACCATGGAGGTGGTCTCATAATGACACCGGGAAGTGGCCATGGAAACTCCTCAACTTCTCCACATAACTCCGTCGTGTTTGGGCTCGTTGGATTTGTCTTGACAAGTACTGCAGACCTAGATGATGTCCAGGGTCTCATGATGGAGCTGGGAAGTGGACAATAAGCTTGTTTCGAAAAAAAAATTTTCAACATAAAGCTTATCTCTTTCTCAAACTCGATGTCATGTGTAATATTCATTAGACACAATCAATATAAACACTGGCAACCCTATCCGACAGTTAATTTATATCTTCTGGCATATTGTACACGGAACGGAACGGACCGGCCGTGACTGAGTCTCGCTTTAAACATACATTTATAAATTGAAGATAGATGGAATGTCGTGATTAGGATGAGCCTATTGGAGTCCACTGCAACACGCGCAGCATGACCACTAGTTTTATCGACGGAAGAATAGACAAAATGACAGATTGTAGAAAGATTTCTACCGATTTAAGCATAGCGATGTTACAAATGAAAAGAAGAAAATAATGCTTTTCTATTTTTCATTCGACAAAAGTCTACAACTCCAAGTACGGGTATACAAATATGTATTACCGTACCTAATGAAAAAAGACAGAAAATTAAATTAACTGTCAAATTATGTTCTTTATATTTACGGGAAAATGCTAAGACCCATGGCGATGGCGATTAATTTACGTTTTTATTGAGTAATAGGCAGTCTGTTTTTTGCTCTATCAAGCAATATAAGGTAGATACACTAGACACGATAAAAATTATATTCTATGCGGATGCCGGACATCCGAACTCCGGACGTAGCTCAATGAGTTAATTTTAAAACACATGCTGTATAATAATTTTATCTGATATTTTACGGGCTTCTGTGCGGTGCGTCAAATAGTTTTGCGTGGCGCTCCTAAACAGTGAGGTCGTCATGGTAATTAAGATTGCTTATGTGTTGGTAAAGAACAATATGAAGGTATCTTCATTAGCCTTGATTCTCTCGCCATGTGTTTGAGTTTTTGAGGCAGCTCTAAGATAAAAAACCGGCCAAGTGCGAGTCGGACTCGCGCACGAAGGGTTTTGGGTACCATTATCTATAAAAACTGCAAAAACAACATGTTTGTTGTATGGGAGAGTGGGAGACCACTTAAATATTTATTTTGTTCTGTTTTTTTAATTTCAACTGTCTAACTATCACGGTTCATGAGATACAGCCTGGTGGCAGACGGACAGACTGACGGACGGACAGCGGAGTCTTAGTAATAGGGTCCCGTTTTACTATTTGGGTACGGAACCCTAAAAAGCATAATTATCTAAAAGGATACCTAAATATTAAGATAGGTAAAAGCATTACCTACCTCATTAAAATCACATATTTAAAACTAAACTGGTTTAGAATCATGTACTTAAATAAAACCGGGCAAGAGCGTGTCGAACCACGCACAGTGTAGCGATCCATAGCAAGAAGTATTTCCGTTTTCTGACCGCAAAAAAATCTGCTGTTCCATACATTTGTGGACACATAATTCGACAAAATGAATGAAACAGCGGATTTGTTTTTCGATTTTAGGGTAAGTCCCACAGCAAAGACTTGGAATGACTTAGGGCGGGTTGCTTCAAACCATAGCTGTATTCGTAAGTCAGTACGTAATCGTTAAGTCAGTATGAAATTGTCGTACAAGCCGCCATATTTGACGGTTACAGATACGTAACTGTAAGATGAAATAACCCGCCCTTAATCTTTCCATGTCATTTATTTGGCTTCTTATTAGTAGTAACAGCTCATTTTAAACCAACAATATCATTAAAAAAAAAAAAACGACAACTGCAAAACCACTGCATTAAAATTCCATGAAACAGTCCTAATTTCTTGACTACTTTTCCTTCAGCCGTCAACTGCTGAACACATTTACGACGACTATAGCTTTTATAGTGTAATTACTCAAATTAGTTCTAGAAACACGCTACTGGTACGATTTCTAGGTTATTAGCTTTGTCTGGGTTAGTTTTAGGTTAAAGAACTAGGTTTTCTGATAATGGGTGTCATCTAAAAACCTAAATAGGATAGGCTGTTGGCGTGTTTTCCATTCTTTCATCTATTGTAGGGTTATTTAAAAACACCTTTTACTTACAAAACTTTGTGAATAGTGAGAAGTCACGTTCTAAAATCTTAAATTCACCGCTTACTTGACATCTTTTTAGGGTTTCGGAACCCTTATAGGATCATTTTGTCATCTATCTGTCCGTCTGTCAAAACCCTTTTTCTCAGGAACGGGTAGAGTTATCAAGTTAGAATACTCAACAATAATAGTACTCAACAATAGAATAGTCTACAGTCTCTTGGAGGTATAAAAAAATCAAGTTTCAAAGTCAACGCAATCAAACGATACGGTCATTTAAGGCGTATATTTTGACACTCAAATAAATTAAAACCTAAGGTACCTACTTGCTATTGACCTAAAATAACAAAATTTTGCAAGAAGCAAGGTCTCATAGCACACGTGAAGACTAAAGGAAAAAAATCCGAAAATCGTTAATTTGTAGTAAGTACATCACATAATTTTTCTGCGATTACAAACTTAGATTTGTACGGAACCCTCAGGGCGCGAGGCCTACTCGCACTTGTCCGGTTTTTTTAGTTAGGTATTGATTGACTCAAACTTTACAAATATTTCTAGGCTCTACTTTTTAACTTATTTAGGTTTTAAGTCTGTTTTATAAAGTCCCATCCTCAGATCATAGAAACAAGGAGATATGCCATCATAGCAAATTAGTACGGGAAAAACTGTCGCCACTTTTAGAAAATTTTTCGACACAATTACAAGCGCCCCTCGTGAATAAAAAGATCTCCCACACATTAAAAATTCCGCACACCCTCAATCTAACACTGTTAATCGTCACTCAACACTAGCACTAAACTAAAACACTGTATTTATATCATCGATCTTGTTCGGTTCGTCGCCAGCGTGTACTTCTGTATTACGACCAATGTGGGCAAACTAAAGTATCAAGCTCAATAGCGCCTTGGCACAACTCCCTTGTTTCTATGATCTGTACCCCGATCATGAGTTTTTTTGACGTATAGTATCGTTAACGTTAGCATATTTTGAATTGAAAATATACGTTTGTTACACAATGTTTATATAAATTAAATACATAATTAATTTCTCTGTATTTTTTAAAATGTGCAAATTGTATAAAATTTGATCAAAATGTTCCAGGACTGCTGTATTTTAGATTCAAAATATGCTTACGTTAACGAAACTATACGTCGAAAAATCTCATGATAATGAGGTCCCATCAGTCTGCGGTCGTGACAGCACGCTCGCGACACGCCCAATGACATAACACGTCTATAATACAATGCCGTGACCGTTCCAAGGCACCGCCAATGGCCTAATAGTTCGAGGAACGGCCTAAAGTTAGGCTATATAGAACTATTTTATTTATAGAAAGAAAAATGGCGACATTCTAGTCTGATGGCTCGAGATATAGGAGGGGCTCGTGGCTCAGTAACTCAGGCGCTGATCGATCGATCTGCTATTGAACCACTGGGGGTGATTCTCGCGGGTTCGAATTCGATATATATTGCAACAAGTGTCAAAATCTCTACCATTTTGACATTTGTTGAGATATATATCGAATTCGATATCAATATATCACCCGCGAGAATCACCCCCCAGAAATCTAAATAATAACTCAATAGAAATGTCATTTACTACACTTTAGTACCAGACGCGTGTCGCCGGTTCGCAGTCATTGTCAAAGCATCCAATCACTACATAGTATAAAACAAAGTCGCCCCCTGCTGTCTGTCTGTCTGTCTGTCCCTATATATGCTTTCATCTTTAAAACTACGCAACAGATTTTGATGCGGTTCTTTTTAATAGATAGAGGGATTCAAGAGGAAGGTTTATATGTATAATACATGCATGATATAGTAGAGAAACACTGATAATTTTAGAGGTTTCTAATGTGATGTCGTAGATAAACACATTTTTTGCGCTTACATTGCAAACGCTGGCTGAACCCTACGAGATAGATCAAAATAATGTACTACAGTATTGTACACCTTAAAAAGGTGTACAAAAAAGTCCGCGACAGCATAATATGTCTATATTTTAAGGTTGACTCACAATAACCATTTTTATGATTTTAAATTTTGGTCTAAAAGAATGCTTTAATTGCGAGGGTGTTTTTACTAACATGGTATTAATCCTTAACTAAACAAATGTGTTAGTCATCTGAAGTATTTAATTTAGATCAAAATTGCCCTTTGAACCATTTAATTTGGATGAATATCTTAGGAAATATCACAGAATTAAAAAAACTCGTGCAACAAAATAATATCACGCCGACGACGGACGAACTTCAGGAGCCTGGCAGGCCGGTCCACTTAGATTGCACGTTACTGTAGGTACTTAGTGCTACCCGTGCGAAGCTGAGGCGGGTCGCTAGTGCAATATAAATTAAACTTAAATCATTTTAACACTTAAATCTGAAAAAAGATATAAACCGTTTATAACCTAGATAAAGTGACAGACAGGACCGAAACGCTTTATACGGGTAGTAAGGGGGGTATAGAGAATCTAGGATCAAAGGTTTACGAGTCATAGAAAATATGACAATGTGTGGGATAACCCAGATCCGTCCGGGGCTGATGATCCTATATTATAATACTTATTGATCCAAGATTTCTGATACTGGGGAAAAAAAAATAGCAAAGTCGGGTAAAAACACCAATGACTGTTTACATTGGTCCTCTTAGAAAAATAATAACAAAATTGAGTTGTCATTAATTTGTGACGATATACTGACAACACAGTAAGATTTATTAAATAATAATGTAACAGACTGACTCACCTAAATATAGTCAGTTCGGTGATCGAATCAATCTAAAATAATATTATAAAATGCGAACATAACTCTGTCTGTTATATTTTAAGTTTTTACTGTTAAACCGCTGAACCAATTACGATGAAATTTCGCATGGAAATAGCTTGAATCCTGGGGAAGGATATAAGATATTTTTTATCCGGATATTCATATTATCCTTTATTGCACATATAAATTTAATATATAAAAATGAATGCTTGTTTGTCACCTATTCGTTCGCGTACCGTTCATCCGATCGGCTTGAAACTTTGTACAGTTGTTGTGCGCACGCCCAGGGGCCCAAGACTGCTATTGCAATTGTGTAAGAATGGTGTCATAATGACATCATAGCTGTCAAAACCTTAGTCAAAATCTTTGGTCATTGGGTTAGAGTAAGATTATCTCTTTGGTCATTTGTCAAAACGATGTCATCATGAGGCCATTCTCACACGATTATGACAATTGCAATAGCAGACTTGGGGCCCAGGAAAGGGTTTGACAAAAAAAAGAAGCATTGTAATGCAATAAAATAAATTAAATACAATATTAAAAGTCGAAGGCAGAAGCTAGTACCTATTACAAATTCGATGCCACCTCCGCTTTCATTCCAAGTAACTCAATCAACAGATTCGATTCCATTTAGATGCGTTTGCCATAACCAATACATAAATACACGACCACGCACGTTTGAGTATGACGCCATGATGAGGTCACATGTGACGTCATGGCGTGCTCAAATCGTTACAGATAATAATATGTAAATAGAAACGGTTGCGTAAAGGGAGGATAGTGTGTGTGAATCTGAAACTTGACAACGGATTATAGGGAATTTATATAGGGATTATAGAATATGGGGGTAACTCATAAAAAGAGTCAGTAATTAGTCGCTAGACTCGCTGGGCTCGGCTTATGATGTCGTATCACTTGTATCTACAATCAACGTCAAAAGTAATCGATGATTGTTTTTAGATTCAAAAGTTTATTATCATTAAAAGCTTGCTATTATTATTTCAAACTTACTAAGTAATATTATTATAATTCATTGGCTTCTAAAATATTTTACTTCGAAATTCCGATAATGTTTTCAATTTATTATTGCTTTATACTATGCACCTCTGCCCACAGAATACCTACCTACAGGCGTGATGTTATATATGTATGGGTGATTCACCATTTACTAGATTTTTTGTTATTTGGCTCCAAGATTTGATTTTGGCTAAAATACTTCATGACACACTGACATTTTTAACGCATCATTGGGATTCATCTAATCTTCACTTTATCTAATCTCTTCTGAGAAACAGTGTTACATCTTATGGTTGTAAGATTATCTGTAAGTAATCAATCTACATTCCTGACTGAGGTAAATGAGAAAGTTATGTAATATTTATTATGTTTTTTCTTTTTTATATTGAAACTAGCTATTGGCCGCCGTTTCACTCTTATCTTACAGAAACTACTTCATGTACTGAGATAAAAAGTATGCTGTGTTAATCCAGGACATGGTCTATCTGTGTCCCAAATTTATCCAAATCCGTTCAGCCGTTTCTGCGTTATTGTCAGTTAAGTTTAGTAAAAAACCTTAGCTGTGAAAAGATAGACCGTATTTATGTAGGTTTCATAAAAGTCTATAAATCATAGCAGGAAGATGACAATCTTCTGTAAAACAGAAGGGAACTGCTGACTACGCATCATCAAAGTTTGACTTCCAAGGACTAGGTTTAATTCGCCTTTGTGCAAGCTTTTTACCGCGAAGCGAAGTTAATTTGCAATACCCTGCAATTTATCAATCAATAACTTACTACGTCAAGGTTTATTGTATACTTATTTATTCACCACATTATCCCGTAAATGTTCGAATTTAGAAATGAAATAAAGAAGCGAATATAAAATGGCGGCACTAATTATTCCCTCTCACTCGTACGTTATTGCTGTCTTTACTTACACACTTTGGGTGTTAGTAAATACAGCAATAGCCGCCATTTTATATTCGCTTCTTTATCGGCGCGGGTTATACCTACCTACTTAAACCAAATAACGCTACTCTTCGGTAGTGTTACATAGCTCAATAAAAAGCGAAGGTTTCGCAAAGGCTGCTGTCTATTTTAATTTTAAATGAATTTTCGATATCTTTTCGAAAAGCTACTATCCTACTAAGTCCTACTAATATTCTAAATGTGAAAGCTTGTGAGGATGATATGGATGTATGGATGTTTGTTACTCTTTCACGCCAAAACTACTGAACGGATTTTGATGAAAACTTTACAGTAATATAGCTTATACAACAGAATAACACATAGGCTACTTTTATCCCGAAAACGCGGGCGAAACCGCGGGCGGAACCTAGTATTTTATACGCGAAAGTTTTTGAGGATGTAGTAGGGATGTTTGTTACTCTTTCACGCAAAAACTACTGAAAGGATTTTGTTGAAACTGTACAGTAAAATAGCTTATACATCAGCATAACACTTAGGCTACTTTTTATCCCGAAAAACGCGAGCGAAGCCGCGGGCGGAAGCTAGTCATTGTATAAAAGAAACTTATCGTAATCCAACAGAAAACAGGTCTGCCCAATCTCACAAGTTGCGCCACTACACACGGATTTCCGCCTTTCGCATCCAGTCAAACAAACTTCAAATAAACTTGTATATTTTTCTGCCAATCACGTAGTAGGTAACTGAATTTCACCGTGTTTATTTAGTGTAAATTTTGGTACGTCAGTGGTGCCATCTTTATCAAACAGAGGTGTGCTGACAACTGGTGTATTCACCCTAACGCGTAACAAAATACGTATGTAATCCATGTAGCATTATGTATTGATAAACTAGTACCTACGTATTAACATGTTACCTATAATAACTATTAGAGTCTTAGACCCTCAGATCATAGAAACAAGGGAGATGTGCCAAGGCGCTACTAAAATTGACGTTTTGATACGGTCACATTGACCGTATATAAAATGTACACGCTGGCGACGTACCGAACACGATCGATGATATAAATATAGTGTTTTAGTTTAGTGCTAGTGTTGAGTGACGCTTAACAGTGTTAGATTGAGGGTGTGTGCAATGTTTAATGCGTGGGAGATCTTTATATTCACGAGGGGCGCTTGTAATTGTGTTGAAAAATGTACTAAAAGTGGCGACAGTTGTTCCCGTACTAATTTGCTATGATGGCATATCTCCTTGTTTCTATGATCTGAGCTTAGACCATTAACCGTGATTGTTAGTGGAGCGTGGTGTCTTGGATTCGATTATGTTAATTGCGATTGCGAGTACCTACTTTATTATAAACCAATCCTAAAATTACGGACACTAAATCAGCTGTTCCATAGGTACATTTTGTTGATATGGATATTTTTCTATTGAACAGTTATTTTAGCAATTTCAAGGTCAGTCACGTAATAAATCGAACGAGGTATGAATATGAATGCGATTTCAGTTGTTAGAGATTTTTTATCTTATTTTGGGTTCCGTATCTCAACAAAAAAATACGGAACCCTTAAAAGATTACTTTGTTCACCGTGGGTCAAAACCTTTTTCTCAGGAACGGGTAGATTTATGAAGTTGTAATTAATATCAAGTACTAAGGTTTACGGTCGCTTGAAGGTGTAAAAAATTCAAGCTTCTAAGTCAACGCAATCAAAAGATACACCTTTATGTCACATATCTTGATGTAATTGGCAATAGCGCCATCTATGAGAACAAAGTTAAATCATTGTCTTGCTATCGATAAATCTACAGTATGTTTGACGAGCTGCTTGACCAATTAGTACCAGGATCCGCCGCTTCGAGGCGCTGACCTAACGTAAATGCCTCGGTAGGTACCTACGCAATTTTACAACATACAAAATGAAGTTTGTACGGGACCCTCAGGGCGCGAGTTCTACTCACACTTGCCCGTTTTTAGGATCCGTACCTCAAAAGGAAAAAGCGAACTCTATAGGATCACTTTGTTGTCCGTCTGACATGACTATGAGAGCGCCATCTATAATCAAGATTTGATTATACATAATTATCTACTATGATGTAATATGCATAGATGGCGCTATTGCATATTTCCGAAACCTCAGGCCGCGAATCATATTCGCACTAATCCGGTTTTTTTCTGAAGCAGCTATTGCGTCTACAAAGGTATTATGTATAGTGTGCCTATTGCTTAACGCCATAAATCACTGGTAGAAACAAGAACCATGTGAATGGATGGACTTTTGTTCCGTGTTTATACACTTGCTGAGTTTATGGTGTAAGCTGAACATTAGTATCTACTTAGTTGCTGTTTATTTATGTCCAAGTTACTAAAGAACGTACTAAAAAACCTTTGATCTATGATGATGTAACCAAACAAAACCATTGTAATTGTGGTTACAATAGATGAATGCTTCATAGAAGTGAACAAAACATACAAAATAGTTCCTCTCACGACACTTGTACCTTGTTTATTCTATGCTTATACCTACCTAATTATCTATACCTATCTATGTGCCTTTGGATGTATTCTTGTAAGTGCTTTAAATTCTAGTTACCTACCTAATAGGCTGCGGTTTTGAATAAGGAAAAAATACCGTGTGAATGTGAGCTTTTTAGGGTTCCGTACGTTAAAAGGAAAAACGGAACCTTTATAAGATCACTGTGTTGTCCGTCTGTTGTGTTAAGCGCCATCTATGAGAATATAGCTTGCTACTGCTGGTTGATGCTGTTCAACTATATTCTCATAGATGGCGCTATTGTGCCATCATGTTTGTATACGTCTGAGGAAGGTACGGAAGCCTCCGTGCACGAGTCCGACTCGCACTTGGCCAGTTTCTCTTTGAAAGACAGATTTTACTGTTCTTATCTAAAAAAAAACTAGTTGTAGAGGCTCCTTTCTTGTGGAGGCCCCTTTTTTGTGGAGCTCCGAGGCCACAGCCTCTGTTGCCCAGCCTTAAATCTGGGGGCTTGTTCGTTTTGCCCCCGGGTTCCTATGCCCCCGTGTTGTTTGCACCCGATTCTGTTTAGGTAAGATCAACACGGGGGCAAAGGAATCTGGGGGCAAAACGAGCGAATTCAAATCTGGCCCTGACAGCAAGATTACTTTACCTTGAGCACAATCTAAGATAAACTACATAGATTCTACTAACATGTTATTGATCCCAAGTACGCGAACGATCACATAATACATGCAATCTATCTTTCACATAGACGCACTCACGCGCAGCATTCCTTGAATGATCGATAAATCTCGAGACGCGAGATATCTTGAGATAAATCGATCTATCATTACTGAGTTATTAATTGGTATAATTTTGAATAAGAAGCGTAGTGTTGTTATAGTAATCTAGGGTTTCCAAGCGTCCTGTTTTACCAGGACATGTCCTGCTTTTTAGGGTGTCGTAGGACGTCCTGGATATTTTTCCTGGGTTTTTTAATGCGTCCCGAATTCCTGATATGCTTTTGTTGTTTTAAAATTCGGGGCGAAATAATGCTCGGAGGATGACCATTAGTATTTGTCTCAGATCATAGAAACAAGGGAGATGTGCCAAGGCGCTATCGAGCTTGATGCCTGATCTTGAGCAAATTGCTCATGTTAAAAACGTACGCGATGGCGATGAACCGAACACGATCGATGGTATAAATACAGTGTTTTAGTTTAGTGCTAGTGTTGAGTGACGATTAACAGTGTTAGATTGAGGGTGTGCGCAATGTTCAATGCGTGGGAGATCTTTTTATTTACAAGGAGCGCTTAATTATGCGCGTAATTGTGTCGAAAAATGTACTAAAAGTGGCATCAGTTGTTCCGGTACTAATTTGCTATGATGGCATATCTCCTTGTTTCTATCTATATTTTAATCGCTTTCATCCGGCGATGTAGCCACTATACTCATCATTATGAACAACTTTTACTATGGGACCAACACGGAAATCGCGAAAAAAAAATCAGCTGTTCCATACATTTATGTTCACATAACTCAACAAAATGTATGGAACAGCTGTTTTTTTTTGGAATTGAAAGGCTGGTTACGACACTGCACGCTTAGCATGACCAATCCTATTTCTATTCTACCAAAGAATAGACAAAGTTCTTTCTATCAAATCGTTATCTCTTGTGCCCGAGCACGCGTTGACCCGTGCTTGGTTTATCAGAATTTTGTCTACTAAAGAATAGAGACATTTCATAAAACGGTAGAAATGTTTCTACAATCTGTCACTTTGTCTATTCTTCTGTAGATAAAACTTGTTTCTATCGTGGTCGTGTTCGCCGGCTGCACCCATCAACCGATTGACCGCCTTGTAGTGATGTCAGATCGATTTATTTTAAGTTTCTTCTAATTATTTACCTCCAATATTTTACGATGCTCGTAACTAAATACGAATTATATTGCAAAATGTTTATTTGTTTACTCGGTGTTGGAATATAACAAAAATACAATACTCTAATATTGTTATAACATTTATTTACTTCTAGTTATCTAGTATCGATATATTGAATCATTCGATTCACTCATTCACTCGATGACTCGTTCTTGTGTAACGCTCAGTTCTTTGGTATATTAAATCCAACCGTCGAACAGTGCACTCGTTGTTTTCTTTACTCCTGCGACCCACATGCCAACAGGTTATGGGCCCAGGCAACGTTTAGTTAGCTGTTGAAATTTATATTTAAAATCTATCAGTAAAATAGTTTACCGTTAAATTTCAAATAAAAATATGGAGTCGCGAAGTAAACGGAATATACAACCTTTTAACGGTGATCGTTATAGTACGTGGAAATTTCGCATCAGATCTCTTTTAGGTGAACTGCAAGTTTTACATGTCGTTGATGAAGAAACGCCATCTAATCCAGATCAAGAGTGGACTAAGAAAAATCTGCTAGCAAAAGGTACCATTGTCGAATATTTGGGTGATGCATTTTTGAATTTTGCTAAAGATCATGCCACAGCTAAATCTATAATGGGTGAACTAGACAAAATATACGAAAGGAGAAGCTTGGCTACACAATTGGCACTCCGTAAGAAATTATTAAATCTAAAGTTGCAACCGGATGTGGCCTTACTTCAACACTTCAATAATTTTGACAATATTATCACCGAATTAATTTCGGCGGGTGCAAAATTAGACGAGATGGATAAAATATCACATTTATTGTTAACACTACCCACTTCGTATGATGGTGTAATTACAGCATTAGAAACTCTCGGCGAAGAACATTTAAATCTGGCATTTGTCAAGACTCGTCTGTTAGATTTCGAAGTCAAATTAAAGGCTGAATATACCACTGAACTAAAAATTTTACAAACTTCTACCAAGAAATTTTCGCAGCAAAAATATGATAAAAGGAAACCTTATTACACACAACCCAAGAAGAAATCATACCCTGGAAATTCTATGCACAAGATATCGAAGTTGTATTGCGATCATTGTGGTCGGAGAAATCACATGAAGAAGGATTGTCGTTATTACAAGAGAATTCAAGATGGCGCTAGTGGCAGTAACCAGACTTCTGTAAATACGGCTCAGTTTAACACCAATACCGAGGACAGTTTCGCTTTTATGTTTTCAAATTGTAAGTTATTTAATGCTCAACAGAACTCAATTACTAATAAAATTTATTTTCTTTTAGATTCAGGAGCCACAGATCATATAGTGAACACTAAGGACTATTTCTCATCGTATCTTGAATTTTCAACTCCTTTAAGAATTGGCGTAGCTAAAAATAGCACCAATGTTCCTGCTTTTGGTAAAGGAAAAATAAATGTAACTACTAATTTAGGTTTTCGTGGAATAATAGACAACGTTTTGTATTCACCAGATGTCCCATATAACTTATTATCTGTAAATCGCATTCAGGAAGCAGGTATGTCTGTTATTTTTAATAATAATGAAGCGCATATTTTTGGAGACAACAAATTGTATATGTCAGGTATGCGTGAAAATAATCTTTTCAAACTGTGTTTCCAAGTTGATCAATCTCAATACTTTTTAAATTTAACTCAGAGTCCTAAAGCATATGAGTTATGGCATAAACGTCTTGGACATTTGAATAAACAGAAATTTATTATTCTCAAAAATTTAATCGATGACAATCATGAAATTAATAATATTATTCCTAACGATGAACTATGTGAATCTTGTGTACTTGGTAAACAATCACGACTACCCTTTGCAAAGTCGAAAGAAAAACCAATTAATAATAGACCCCTTTTTATTGTCCATTCTGATGTTTGTGGACCGATCACGCCACCTACTTTTGATGATAAAAATTATTTTACTACCTTCATCGATGATTTTACTCATTATACAGTCACGTATTTAATGAATTCTAAGTCGGAAGTATTGAAATGTTTTAAAGATTATGTGGCAAAAAGCGAAAATTTTATTAATTGTAAAATTGTTAATTTATACTGTGATAATGGCCGAGAATATCTTTCAAATGAATTCAAAGAATTTTGTGTTGACAAGGGAATTATGTATCATTTAACGGTACCTTACACCCCACAACAAAATGGTGTATCGGAACGCATGAATCGTACGCTAACCGAAATGGCTCGAACGTTGGTTGCAAGTGCGAAATTAGACAAAATATTTTGGGGCGAAGCTGTTTTAACAGCCTGCTATATTACAAATATGCTACCCACTAAAGTTCTGATAAATAAAACACCATACGAAATGTGGCACGGTAAAAGGCCGAAAATAAACCATTTAAAAATGTTTGGTGCTACTGCATACGTTCATAATAAAATTCGAAAAACTAAATTTGATGAAAAATCTTCCAAGTCCATATTAATTGGTTACAGTACAAATGGTTACAAACTGCTTAACGTTGAAAATAACGAAGTTTTTATAGCTCGTGATGTTATATTCGATGAATTAAATTTCGAACAATCACGGCCGATACGTGGCAGTAGCGAAAACATATCTGTTCCCACAAAAATTAGTAAACCTGATTATGAATCGGTAAAACTAATTGATAGTCAACCTCAGAATTCTTTGAACGAAAATCTGTCAATGGATAATTCATTAAGTAGTTTAAGACGTAGCGATAGAATTAATAGACTACCCCCTAAAAATTATAAACAGATGAATGACCCAGATCTGTTCCTATCACTCACATCTATTGCTAATTCATTGCCATTATCATTTAAAGATATTTTTGATAGGTGTGACTCAAATAAATGGCTAAAAGCCATAGAGAATGAAATTCAGTCACTTCGTAGCAATAAAACGTGGGATCTTGTTGAAAGACCCAAAGACGTTAATATAGTTAGTTGTAAGTGGGTATTCACCATTAAAAACAATGAATTAGGTGAACCCACACGTTATAAGGCTCGATTAGTAGCTCGAGGATTCACTCAAGAGTATTTACAAGATTATGACGAGACCTTTGCGCCGGTGGCCCGGATGACTACTTTTAGATTTATTTTAGCCTTGTCCAATCAATTTGATTTACTTTTACATCATATGGACGTAAAGACCGCATTCCTAAATGGTATATTAAAAGAAAATATTTACATGGAGGTACCTGAAGGAATTTTAGCCAAAGAAAATCAAGTATGCAAATTAAATAAAACCTTATACGGTCTAAAACAGTCATCCAGGTGTTGGTTTGAGCGCTTCGATCTCGCTCTTAAAGATATGGGTTTTAAAAACTCTGAAGTGGACCCTTGTCTATATATTTTAGATCAAAAATGTACAAGTAAAAATGTATATATTGTATTATATGTCGATGATTTAATAATAGCCACTAAAAATCAAGAAACATTACAATATTATAAAAAATGTCTAATGAGAAAATTTGAGATGTCTGATTTGAATGAGATAAAGTTGTTTCTTGGCATTCGAATTGAAAGATCAAACAATGAAATATCCTTAGATCAGTCTATATATTTACAAAAGGTTTTACATAAATTTTCTATGATTGAATGTAATCCATCAAAATCACCTTTTCCCTCTAAATTAGATTATTTAGCATTAAACTCTGAGGTATATTATGATGCGCCTTGTAAAAATGTTATAGGATGTCTAATGTACGCAATGCTTTGTACACGGCCAGATATTTGTGCCTCTATTAATATATTAAGTAGATTTCAATCTAAAAATAATGAAGAATTGTGGAAATGTTTAAAACATCTTTTACGTTACATAAAAGGTACTGTTGATTTAAAATTGGTATATAAAAAATGTGCTTATAAGCAGGTAGTTACTGGTTATGCAGATTCCGATTGGGGAGGCGATGAAACAGATAGAAAAAGTACAACTGGCTATTTATTTAAAGCCTTTGATAATTGTACAATTTCGTGGAACACACGTAAACAAAATTCTGTAGCCGTCTCTTCCACGGAAGCTGAATACATGGCTTTATTTGAGGCTGTAAGAGAAGCAGTCTGGATAAGATCGCTACTAAGTAGCATTTCTATCCAATTACAAGAGCCAGTTATAATTTATGAGGACAACAATAGTTGTATCTGCATTGCCAATAATCCTGCAAATCACAAAAAGTCTAAACATATAGACATAAAATACCATTTTATTAGGGAGAAAATCGCTAGTAAGATAATAAAGCTAGAATTTATTCCTACAGGAAATCAACTAGCTGACATGTTCACCAAAGCGATACCTTCCAAGAAGTTTCTAGATTTAAGGCAAAATTTAAATATGATTTAAACATTCATAAATAGGTAATTAACTTGGTTAATTTATAAAAAATAATGTAAAAAACTAAAGTTAAGTTAATTCATTAATATAAATTGTTATGTTATAATATTATCTAAGAAATAATAATTCGTAATAATATACTTGTATTTTTGAGGGGGACTGTTGGAATATAACAAAAATACAATACTCTAATATTGTTATAACATTTATTTACTTCTAGTTATCTAGTATCGATATATTGAATCATTCGATTCACTCATTCACTCGATGACTCGTTCTTGTGTAACGCTCAGTTCTTTGGTATATTAAATCCAACCGTCGAACAGTGCACTCGTTGTTTTCTTTACTCCTGCGACCCACATGCCAACACTCGGAAACCACTATTTATTTACTGTATATACCTATGTATATTTTGAAAGACCGTAAAAACAGATGGTTTTATTTATTATGAGTAGCTCCCACGCGTAATGTTAGTGAATAAATTATTCGACATCCAAACTTTTCGAATGTCATAAACGTAAAAATCATTCGAAATTCGAATGTAGTAGTGTTGCCAGCACTGGCACAAATTTTAACCATTTTTTAGGGACTTGAACTAATTGACTTGAGTGCATTTAAACTTAGTAAGCAGTAATTCTAAAGAGTAAAAGAATTTTATAGAGATCCTTCACATATTGCTGTATATTGAATTTGGATGAACATACAACGTAAAACGGCGCTACAATTTGCAAAAACGTAAGAATTTTTGAATTTCACAGGATGCTTTGATGGATCCCCTCTTCATCTCATTGCAGCTGATTATATGGAGCAATGTTCTACACCGATGTCTATGTCGAACATGCTTCATCGGGGTGATAAAAAATAAAGTTGCAAAACAATGGAACAGAAGTAATCAAGGATTTCATTTCAATCAGACCGAACAATTGAACGCGGATTTAAAATGGCGTTTTCATCGGTGCATTGAACCCAGCATTTTCTTTTGTAAAAGAGAGCTTCAAAAAGCATTATTAATGTGTATGTAGGTTTACACCGCACTAAAATCTTACATACCGTACTGCTTTTATGATTTATGAAATTTTCTATTTTTCATCATAGGATTTATACCACATTTCCCGAGTTCGTTGCACCTATAAAAAAAATCTGTCAAAACGTCCGTCCCTAAACCTCTGGGAATGTAGGTCGATTGGCGCGAGAATTTAAAATTAGAACGCGGATCTCCGGCCGGCGTGATCCGTTCTCGATTACTTTCACTAGATTTAAATAATATAGATTCTCAATTATGTTGTGTTTGTGTCTGTGGTCTAATAAGCCGTTCTAGGATGTATATAACAGTGTCTTTATGAGGAAAAGTATGTTAAAAAAATACCTTTTGTGGGTTTGTGTTTTTCGAGTTTTGCAATTTGCAATTTGCAATGGCACTTTTAGGTGCTATTATTTCGAGACTTATGAAAAACACTGGACATAAAAAAAAAATCGCTCGAATTGTCTCTGAACTTACAAAAACGTTACAATTTAAAAGAACTCTGTTGGGTAAAGTTTTGGTATAAGTAGGTAAAATATAAATAGTTTAGCTTTATGGGTAATAGATGAATACTTTTGCTATATGATATACCTACAGACTATTGACTAGCTAGAGTGTTTACATTGTCCACAAATTCTATTGGAATCTAGCAAAGGTGAATAATTTTGCTATGTGGGTAAAAGTTGAATAGTTTCGCTATAATGGATGAAAGATGAATCGTTTTGCATAACTATTCATTGTAAATGTTGGTGCTTAGCAGATGCTAACTCTTTCTGTCTCTTTAAGAATGAAATCGTTACTCAAGCCTCTGAAAGCCTATTAAAACTAGCTGTTCCACACGGTTTCACCCCCGTTGCACGGCTCCCAATTGTCATAGCGTGATGATAAATAACCTATACTATTCCTCATGAATCTAGCTATATCATACCTGTAGGATCTGTTAGTTTCTATCAGGAGTAGTTACACTGGCTCACTATAACACCAAGTACCTAGACTTACGTATTTAGCTATCACACCCACATGTACGTCTCCCGCATGGCTACCCTGGTTCACACACCGTATGTACCATAGACCACACAATAGACCAATGTGTAGCTGTCCGTACTAAGGAGGTTTGTATACCTCCATGGTCCGTACTACTAGTACTTGTGTATATGAGACAATGATAATGTAGGTACCTATTTAAATAGATACACAAACACTACAATACCCAAAAATATTTTTTCAAATCCAACTGGTAGTTCCAGAGATTAGCGCTTTCAAACAAACTATTCAGCTTCATAATACATATTAAGTAGTATAGATAGAACACGCTAGATAAAGATCCTATTTTACAAAGTCACAACTAGGAAAGCGTAAAATCAATATTCCCTACCAACAGATTCATAGAAACGATCTTATTTACCAAGTTCGACGTACAAGCAACAATAGGTTGGCAAGCCGCCAGCATAACATTGCTTGCCAACAACAGGCTACTGGCACGACAAATTGTAGATGCATATAAAAAACGCGTCTATCTCATGTGCTCAATCAATGTCATGTACTCAAGTACATAGCTGACTCTGTTACTAAAAATAGCAGATTAAAAACTGTCGATTTTATGCCAAAATTGACAGTGATGGGAGATTTTCCACTTATTTCTGACAACACTTTTTATAGTGCGTTTCACATAATTATGAAGTCGATGCTAAGGGACTGCTTATATGAAACCACAGATTAAGGGCGGGTTGCTTCAAACCATCTGTATTCGTAAGTCAGTACGTAATCGTTAAGTCAGTATGAAATTGTCGTACAAGCCGCCATATTTGACGGTTACAGATACGTAACTGTAAGATGAAACAACATGGCCTAAGTAGAGATGCTACCCAGCGCCGGGCACGCCGCAATAGCGGCGGTAAGGCCCGTGATGAGGGAGTGGCTCGGGAGACGGCATGGCGCCCTTAGCTTCCGGCTTACACAGGTGCTTTCTGGACACGGGTGCTTCGGAAAGTACCTGTGCCGTATAGGCCGGGAGCCGACGCCCGGTTGCCACCATTGCGGTGACTGCCCCGACGACACGGCGCAGCACACACTGGAGGAGTGCCCAGCTTGGGCAGTGCAGCGCCGTGACCTCGTCGCGGCGGTCGGAGCTGCGGGTGGCCTCTCGCTCCCGGCCGTGGTTGAGGCCATGGTCGGCAGCGAGAGCGCTTGGAACGCCGTCGCCTCCTTCTGCGAGGAGGTGATGGACGCCAAGGAGGCGGCGGAAAGGGAGAGGGAGGCGGTGTCCTCTCTCCCCATCCGCAGCAGACGCACCGGGCGCCGTAGGGCGGCCAACGATCTCCGGCCACCATAGGGTGCGGCCTGCGGGCGGCGGACTTGGGGCGTCCGTCGCCCGAACGGAAACAGGCCCGAGACGGTGGCGCGACGTGTTCCGCGCGCGCCTCTCTAGAGGAATTGCGGCCGTGCATGACGGCCGCATAGGGTGACGGGGCCCGCCTTTCATTTGGCGGGCCAATACCTGCCGGGGGTGCGGACGAATGCGCAAGCGACTCCCGCGCCCCCGGCGTAAGGTAATTGGAGGAACACCGGGGTGGTTTTAGTCAGTAAGAGTCTGACAGACCCCTCCGCCCTCCCCAGGGCGGGGGACATCCATGAGGATTTCCACCTCGAAAAAAAAAAAAAAAAAAAAAAAAAGTAGAGATGCTACGCATTGTGAAACGCACTGTACGCATGGTGTTTTTATTGGCGGGCTGCTAGAGAATCCACCAGATTCTGAAAGCGTATTTAATTTTAATTTGATGTTAACCTCGAGTGCATTAGGTACGGAAGCGCGACAGTAAGCAAGTGTGAATATCGCTAGTGCGAAAAAACTGTAGCGCGAACCACGGAAGATCGAATGCACGTTGGTTCGAATAACTTGTAGCGCGATATCTACAGCATAATCGGCCTATAATGTTCCCACTGCTGGGACTGGGACACAGGCCTCCTCTCTGTGAGAGGGAGTGGGCCGTAGTCCACCACGCGGGCCCAGTGCGGGTTGGTGGACGTCACATGTCTTCGAATTTTTGGTTCTAGGACATGCCGGTTTCCTCACGATGTTTTCCTTCACCGTTAAAGCAAGTGATAATTAATTTCTAATACGCACATGACTTCGAAAAGTCAGCGGTGCGTGCCTCGGGATCGAACTCGAACCATTCGCCGTGGGAGGCACATGGTTAATCCGCTAGGCTATCACTGCATATCTACAGTGCTACCCAGATTTCCTTAGATGATCACTGTTTTAGGAGCGTCCAAGCGTTCTGGCAAGTTTAAAATTTTATTAAACGTCCTGAGGCTCTAGACAAGTTGCTTTTCTGTTAGCGTTCACGCCAAACGATAAGCACAAAATGTATGGCAATGACATTACCTGCGGAAAAGTCACGTGACTCACAAATGTCATTTCCATACATTTTATCCGTAGCGTTTGACGCTAACGCTAACAGAAAAGTAACTTGTCTAGGGCCTCAGGGACGTTCTGGCAGTTTTAAATTTTATTAAACTTAGGGACCTTGGGACGTTTAAAGGATACAGAATGTTGGACCTTCCCACAAAAATAACATTGAATGCGTGAGTCTTGACTGTTATTTTTTTAAGTGCAGTGATAGCCCAGTGATTTAACCATGTGCTTCCCACGGCGAATGGTTCGAGTTCGATCCCGAGGCACGCACCGCTGACTTTTCGAAGTCATGTGCGTATTAGAAATTAATTATCACTTGCTTTAACGGTGAAGGAAAACATCGTGAGGAAACCGGCATGTCCTAGGACCAAAATTTCGAAGACATGTGACGTCCACCAACCCGCGCTGGGCCCGCGTGGTGGACTACGGCCCACTCCCTCTCACAGAGCCTGTGTCTCAGCAGTGGGAACATTATAGGCCGATTATGCTATGCTATGCTATGCGTGAGTCTTGTGCTTTTGTGGCATCCCGAGTGCCATAGTAGGTACCTACTTCTAAAGCTCTAACGCTGAGTTGCAGAAAAGGTCATTAAGTTTTAAAGGAGACTTTAACGATAGAAAGTGTATGGTTAATGCCTCCATTAAAATTTAATTGTCTTTCTGCAACCGACCGTAAGGGCCATAAAATGTATCTAATCAGTCATTTTAGTGTGAAAGTCAGATAAATACATACAGTATAAACAGCACGATTCCTATTTCGCAACGAAACAGTGATAGCTTCGTGAAAGTATAATGACAACTTCACATTTTATGTTCGTAATTTAAACGAATGTGTACAAGGTAATTGTCTGTGGAAAATTGACAACCATAGATAATAAGCGGGCAGTCTGTCATTACATTCCTTTGATGCTGTGCTGTAGTTTATTACTCGTTATTTTACATGACAAGCAGTTCTTATTCTTTGCGAGTAATTCTTGGTTTGTTCGTTGTATTTACGTGTCTAACTGTCATCCTCTCACAACAGTAAACTTTGTCGTTAGTTAGTTGGGTGATTTTTTCCGCACATAACCTCACGATTGGGACTTTTTCCCTACCTAATTTGGACCCAATCTACAATCGTAGCCCCGTGTCCTTTTTTTAATTTTTTTGTTAGGGACCCACCAATCGTAGCCCAAATGTTTTTTTTTTTTTTTATACTTATTTACACTTTTACATTATTATTATTCTCAAGTAAAGCTTTTAATTCTTGGATCTGTCAATTAGTTGAGATGCCAATTAAATTAATCTTGTTTTCGAGATCAAATCGGAGGTCACGGGTTCAAAATCCCGCTCACGACATTCGATTTTTGAAAAATCTATTTTAAGGGCCCTTGTGCACCACATGCAGTTCCAGTAAAAAAAACGAACGTTTGAAAAGAGAGAGAAGCAAAAAATAAAGAGAATCTTCTTCTCTCTCTTTTCAAACGTCCGTTTTTTTACTGGAACTGCATGTGGTGCACAAGGGCCCTAAGTATATTTTAATAACATTTTATTTTTTGTTACCAGAATGATGAATTATTATTATTACTTATATTTTCCTCTTTTAATGTCAACAATTCCTGCCAATTACAAAACAGTTTTTCCCTGTTCCCTGACAGAGGTTCAAAATTCCTGACATGTCAGGAAAATTCTGTCATCAGGTACCCTGGTCATAGGGAAAGCATTTTAAGAAACACACGTGTACGCATGTCAGATGGTGAAACAGTTGACAGATAGGTATTTGCTTCAGGCTGCCATTCGTGCAATTTTTTAAACATGTCGACAATGCATTTATTGAAATGCTCAGACGTTCGTGTCATTTATTGAAAAGAAAACGCGTCCATAATTCAATTTAAATTGTATAAATATTTGTTTTATTTTGCTTAATGTATTTTTACGTAATTATTTAGTCTGGCAATTTTCCAACTACGGGGTGGAAAATACTGAAGTAATTTATGGGGGTAAATTAAAAAAACTACTTCTAAGGACCTATTTGTTTTAACAAGATAGGTAGGTATCCGCTTTCAGTTTTCAGTTAAACCAATAATATGAATTTATTATTTTGTAATTACCCATTTACTTTTATATAATTTATTTTTGCGGTCGGACAACTGAATTAGGTATACTTCTTACTAGATTGTATAAGTACTCTTTGCTTCTTATAACAGAACCCTACGAGTGTGCGTGGTCCGACACATAGATTATACAATTATAGTCCGACACGCATTTTACCGATTTTTAACTTTATCAGATTTCTCAAACTAACTCCCTAAACTTTTCTAAAAGAACACATTTCTTTGTAAAAGGCCTAACACGTTTCGAAGCACGTGCGCGTGTCATTGTGCACGTGCCCTTGACCTTCAGGAGGTCGCGACAAGCGACAATCGATTGTCTGGTACATTTATGTAATATGCGTGAAGTTTCAAGAAATGTGTGGGAGTAAGTAGAGAGGTAATAATTAGCTACACGGTGTGAAATGATGCTAAACGTGCAGCCGGCCTAGCATGACCACGATAGAAACTGGTTTTGTCTACATAGAAATAGACAAAGTGACAGATTGTAGAAACTTTTCTACGTCTTATGAATGAAACGGTAGAAATGTTTCTACAATCTGTCACTTTGTCTATTTCTTAGACAAAACCCGTTTCTATCGTGGTCATGCTAGGCCGGCTGGTTAATAAGTATAGAATAGAGTTGCCAAACTATCGATAGTTATACTATCGATTGTTCTCATCTATAAAAGGCCCTTTCGATTAGTTTCGATACGACAATCGATAGTATCGAATTATCTATGCTATCGATAGCTCGAAACGTGACAATACTAATTTATATGGCGTTGTGCCTTTCTAAGGCCATGTTGTTTCAACTTACAGTTACGCATCTGTAACCGTCAAATATGGCGGCTTGTACGACAATTTCATACTGACTTAACCATTACGTACTGACTTACGGATACAGATGGTTTGAAGCAACCCGCCCTAAGTCGTCAATATTGCTAAACTGAAAGAGAAAGTGACACTAATGTGTAGTGTTGTCCTTTTTTGTCGTAATGGTTTATTTTATGTAGGTAGTAGGTACGTGCCGATAGTTTGTTTCATGTTATTTAATGTTACAAAATAATAATATTGATTATATCCGCGGCAAACTTTATGAGCGGACAAAATTCGAAAAAAAAACGTTTGTCCGCTCATAAAGTTTCGTAAAAATTGACAATTACTTTTGAAAGAACAATTGCTGTACTTGACGCGTTACTGATAAAGTACAGCAATTGTTCTTTCAAAAGTAGTTGTCAATTTTTACGCAACTATGACCGGACTCGTCAAATCGCCCATCATAGCGTGCCGCAGATATATTTATATATTGTCATATAATAATTTATCTTAGGGCCTATGCACACCACGTTTTTTAAACGCGCCGTCGACGCGCGTTTACGTTTATATCACAGATAATATAATACTATACGTACAGATGGCTCATCTCATACAAAGAAATGTGACCGATTAGGCGCGGGCTATCTTCGGGCTATACATTTTTCTGTGCCTAAAGGATTTTTCAAAATTTGAACAAATATTTTTCATGATGTATTTTTTCATGTTCTCAATTTTACACAAACTTCAATAACAAATCGATACATGTAACGCCATCTATTATGAGTTATTTCAACAAATGTTAGTTTGTTCCTGATGAGACCCCATGGTTTATATTAATCAGTGCGCGTATCGGATTCAGATAATTTTAATCTTGTATTTCATTAATTATTTTATAAATATAAGCATTTTTAGAAGAAAGATTTCATTTCCGAACGAAACCTACATTGTGATTTTGCCAAAATAAAATATAAAAACTTATTTTACTGTGTCATTAAGTTTAATTGTATTAATTGATCAATAATTGCAGTTAAATATTTCTCAGATTTAATATCCTATTTTGATATCATTATTTGTTTCAAATGATAAATATAGCAAACTCAGTTGATGTTTTGTTTTATCGAATTTACTTAAAGATAACAGATATATTGATTTAAAAATACATTAATTATCCTTTAATGTTTTAAAACAGTTCTAACAAATTAGATTTCATTAAGTTTATCAATATTAAATGTTATTCGGTAAAAATATATGATTGGTTCAAAAGGGCGGCACAATGTTTGACACCATTATTATGGTGGGTAGGGTATAAAAGCCAGGTGATCGGCTAGTTGAGGAGCTTTTTTATTCTAATCATCGTTTTTGTGAGGTAGTGTCTACGAGGTGCCACTTGAGTTAAGTACCTACAGTGTTATTATTCTCCAAAATTATGTTAATTTAATATCTTTATATCTGTGTTGCTATATTGCTATGCTTTGTGTATCCTCATTTTATAATTGCTAATTTAAATGAAAATGATTGTCTAAATGATCTAGTTATATTATGTCGGAATATTCTGGTTTTTCTACCTACATGTTTTACAATGGTTATGACTAAATTTAATTTGTGTATATCATAATGAAAACAATATGTATAAAATAAACCATGGAGTTTCTTGCTCATTCTTCTCCATCGGTAATTTCTTTTGGAATGAGCAACTAGTTTTTCGAGTCACAAAAATAAAAGTCTAGTCTTGCCTAAATTGTGTTATTTTATAATAAAATCCCCTTTTTGTTGGATACCTACCTGCACATATTCATAAATACTTGATAAATCACAAATAATCTCTAACATATATCTATAACAATGTAACCAACCAATATAATTTTCTGACATCAGAAGTGGGATACGATCTCTGAAATTATTATTAATCCACTAAAATGTATTTTCCAGAATGGATATTGAGGCAATAAGTGATCTTCGGAGGGCTATCCGCGACGCTGTCTCATCCCCACACCAGAAGGAGATTAACATCACGCTGCCGGTGCTTGATCCTGACCTGACAAAAACGATTGCGGAGCAAGGAGTTGGTGTGTAAGCATCGAGATCCTTGCCAAGGAATTACAATGGAGCAGTATCACAGCTGTGGCTAAAGCCGGTAAGGCCGTCGGGGGCTCTGTCTGCATTATCATGGCTCAACAAAAAGATTCTAGTATCACAGTCCTTGATTGAAAGTGATTTAGTTAAAAGCAATAATGTTAAAGTATAAGAGGTATAGATTTGTATTTTAATTTTTTTTTGCATAATTATGTATAAACTTGTTAGATTATCGTAGTATGGTTAATTGATATATTCTAGTGCTCACTAAGATGAGGCTGGGAGTTTTCTACTAGGTAATGCGAGTGTTCACGAAGATGGAGCTTGGCATTGCTGGTGGCAGACTCTAGTGCTAAGATGACGCTGAGAATTTTCTACTAGGTAATGCAAGTGTTCACGAAGATGGAGCTTGGCATTGCTGGTGGCAGATTCTGGTGTTCACTAAGATGAGGCTGAGAATTGTCTAGTTAAATGTACAATGCAAGTGCTCACATAGATGGAGCTTGGCATTGTTGATGGTAGATTCTAAATCACAAAGATGAGGCTGAGAATTCTGATAGTTGTTATGAAAGTGTTCACAAAGATGAAACTTGGCATTTTACATATTGGTCACAATGAGACTAATGTATATTACCTATAGATAGTAAGCATATTTAAATGATATATTATGAATTTATGATTTACAAATTGTTTGAATACTTTGAGAGCAAAGTACCAGTCAGAATGGCCGTATCGGATTCAGATAATTTTAATCTTGTATTTCATTAATTATTTTATAAATATAAGCATTTTTAGAAGAAAGATTTCATTTCCGAACGAAACCTACATTGTGATTTTGCCAAAATAAAATATAAAAACTTATTTTACTGTGTCATTAAGTTTAATTGTATTAATTGATCAATAATTGCAGTTAAATATTTCTCAGATTTAATATCCTATTTTGATATCATTATTTGTTTCAAATGATAAATATAGCAAACTCAGTTGATGTTTTGTTTTATCGAATTTACTTAAAGATAACAGATATATTGATTTAAAAATACATTAATTATCCTTTAATGTTTTAAAACAGTTCTAACAAATTAGATTTCATTAAGTTTATCAATATTAAATGTTATTCGGTAAAAATATATGATTGGTTCAAAAGGGCGGCACAATGTTTGACACCATTATTATGGTGGGTAGGGTATAAAAGCCAGGTGATCGGCTAGTTGAGGAGCTTTTTTATTCTAATCATCGTTTTTGTGAGGTAGTGTCTACGAGGTGCCACTTGAGTTAAGTACCTACAGTGTTATTATTCTCCAAAATTATGTTAATTTAATATCTTTATATCTGTGTTGCTATATTGCTATGCTTTGTGTATCCTCATTTTATAATTGCTAATTTAAATGAAAATGATTGTCTAAATGATCTAGTTATATTATGTCGGAATATTCTGGTTTTTCTACCTACATGTTTTACAATGGTTATGACTAAATTTAATTTGTGTATATCATAATGAAAACAATATGTATAAAATAAACCATGGAGTTTCTTGCTCATTCTTCTCCATCGGTAATTTCTTTTGGAATGAGCAACTAGTTTTTCGAGTCACAAAAATAAAAGTCTAGTCTTGCCTAAATTGTGTTATTTTATAATAAAATCCCCTTTTTGTTGGATACCTACCTGCACATATTCATAAATACTTGATAAATCACAAATAATCTCTAACATATATCTATAACAATGTAACCAACCAATATAATTTTCTGACACGCGCGTTTGTAGCGATACGGACGCGATACGCACGCCAGTCAGACGCAGCCTGTAGACCTCTGTAGGATAGAAGCGTCGACGCGCGTTTTAGAAATGCGCGTCGACGAAAAACGTGGTGTGCACAGGCCCTTAGTGTCTTGGTGTGTGGTCTAATGTCATGACCATACCATTCATTTATGAATTAAGTAAGGTTACTCCTAGGCAAGCGTGCTCCATCGTAGACCGCATCATCAGGCGAGATGGCGGTCAAACGCAAGCCTATTTTATTTAATAAAAAAAAAAGTTAACTAAGGTGCGGCCATCCATCCGGATTTTCCCCGGATTTATCTTAGTTTGGAGGGCGTCCGGGATACGTTCGGTCGGGGTTTCAGTGAAAGAAGACTTGTTAATTTTTCGCTCAGTCACGCCAAATATTCCATTCCACATTCCAATTCCATTCCAATTCCAATTCCAATTCATTCCAAATCCAATTCCATTTCAATTTCATTTCCAATTCAATTTCAATTCCAATTCCATTCCAATTCCAATTCCATTCACATTCCAATGAAATACTGTTTATGTAGCAGTAATACAGGGTGGCGATTAGGTTATCACATTAAATGAAACCATGTATCCTAAATGGCGTTCTTTGTACATACACAATAAAAAAAATTGCCGGTTGCCGCTTTTACAGGTCAGTAAATGTACCAACTTGTATTAACAGTTGTACTATTTATTGGTACATTTACTGACCTGTAAAAGCGGCAACCGGCAATGTTTTTTATTGTGTATGTACAAAGAACGCCATTTAGGATACATGGTTTCATTTAATGTGATAACCTAATCGCCACCCTGTATAATTAATGTAAGGTCTTTTATATAACTACATACTATTTTATTAAGTAAATTAATTTTGCCAGAAATATCCGGCTTTTAATCTCCAAAATCCAGCGTTTTGAGCTTATTGTCCTGGTTTTTTGATTCTACAGATGGCCACCCTGATAGTACCTAAGTAGGTACTATCAGATGCATAATCAAAACAAATGAAATCAAGTACCTTTCCTTACATTTATCGTAATCGAACAAATAAATTAATAAGAAAATCGATAACACACTCGCGCCGGCAATTATAAGAAATCAGCATTTTATTAATAAATCGATTTGTGTAATCGGTAACCTCAATTGTTGACCAACATTAATATGATGGCGTTAATCGATTTATAATCGAATTGCGTCCGTTTTATATCTTATATTTTAACGTGTATCCGGGTTTTCACTGTTTTTAGTTCAAAGCAATTAAGTAATGTGTATTGTATACGTTGTGTAGATTTTAAAATCTCCAAACAAAGTCTTACATTTTTTAAAAGACTGACGCAAAATTTTAACTCTGAGGGTTTCAGAACAAGTTGCGGCTGAATACCAATATTTTACATGGAGCGACTGCCATCTAACCTCCACAATTCAATTATTGGGTAATACCGGTATTCGAATGTTGGGCTCTTGACTATCCGTAACGCCTGTCAAAGATATTTCTATGACAACCGGACTGACTGCTTAGCGTGCTCTCCGAAGCGGGGTCTCGATGTGTAGAGAAAGGTTACCCATCCAAGGCCTGACCGTGGCAAGCGCAGCTTGACCTCGCAGATCGATCGATCAGCGCAGCTATCATTTAGCCACGAGCCCCTCACCCAGTACATGACATGTATAAGTATCGGCAGGGATCTTGATCACAGATCGAGCATGTACATTTTTGGCCCAATAAACAATAGACAGTTGACAATACGTAATAGAGAATAGTCCAATAGACGACGAGCATCGACTGACGAACCAATCGCGTGCAGCCTCGGCGCCCCCCGTCTTCTTCATTTCGCCAAAGAGAATGCGCAGGTGATGTTTGTGATCATAACTGATGCCGCTAGTTATAACTATGTAATTTTCTAAATTCTAAATTTTCTTTATCATGCAACCATCTAGTCGCCACCGGGGTTTCACCATACACCGATCGATCCCACATAACATGTTAACATGTTTCCCTGCTTGTTCCAGCAAGGCATTGGCGTGGAGATGGTGCGCGCGCTGGACTGCAACCCGCCCAGCATCTCCAACGTGTTCTGCGAGTGCGACTCCAAGGATGACGTCGTAAGTATTTGCTGCTTTTTTAACAGACTTCAAAAAAGGAGGTTCTGTATTCGATCCGTCTGTACTCCCCAAGTCTGCAAATGCAATTGTTATAATCGTGTCAGAATAGTGTCTCAATGGCATCGTTTTGACCAATGACGAAAGAGTTAGTCTTACTCTAAGCCAATGACCGCTTAGGTTTTGATAGTAATGGTGTCGTTATGACACCATTCTTACACTATTCAAATAGCAGAATTGGGGCCCGGCTGTATGTCAGCGATTTTCAAAAACTATTGAACCAATTTTGATGGTTTCTTTCGACGATGGTTTCTTGCGACGCAACCTTACTCCGACGTCTTGACGGGTACTGGTCGGAGACTGCGAGTGCGATTGCCTTGAGTTTTAGATTATGGCTCTACCAATTATTTTTCCCAATCAACTCCTATCGCAAGCTATGTTATGGAACTTCGTTGTAGTTTAAATTAGTATTTATTATTATTGTAATAGAACATTGAATCCAGCGTTCCATTTCACGTGCGGAACAGTTCAATTTAAACCCAACTGGTTCAACGGATGTTATGATTGCGTTAACCGGAATGCAGTCATAACATAATCTTATTACTAGGTTTACGATAGGTTAGTTATTGTTATTACGTTAGGTGGCAGGTTAGACAGTAGAAATATTTAAAGGGGTCATAGTACTCATCATCATGAACAACTTTTACTATGGGACAAACCCTGAAATCGCGAAAAAAAAATCAGCTGTTCTATACATTTATGTTCACATAACTCAACAAAATGTATGGAACAGCTGATTTTTTTTTCGTGATTTCTGGGTTGGTCCCATAGTAAAGGTTGTTCATAATGATGTACACACCACCCTGTATGGAATAGTACTAGGTTTTTCCTGTAAATCTTTGTTTATTCCTGGTAGAATAGATGGAATTGGTCATGCTACGTGCACTGAAAAACCGAATAGTTGATTTTTTTATTGTTGATTTCCTTTTGGTTGAGTTGACATTAAATTGTGTTAAAAAAACTGTTCCATGACGTTTGTTTTGACAAAAATAAAGTTGAAAACAATTTTAATTTTGTTGGTTTAACAAATCATGCCGGTAGGTGCTATATTAACCCAAAATATATGTTAAAAAAGGTTAAATCAACTTCAAAAAGTTTTTCAGTGTGTGCTAGTTAGATTGTGAACAAACGTGTGCTTACATAATCAGCTTATCATGCTCAAGCTGGGATTCGGCCTTCTCGCTGTGAGAGTCCAAGTGGGCATAGTGCGAAGTAGATAAATGTCATGTAACTTCGAAGTTTTGATTCTAGGACATGCCGCTTTCCTCATGATGTTTTTCTTCACCGTTTTTAGAGTAGTGATATTTTTATCAGAATGATGTGCGCCTGCCGGGTTTCGAACCACGACCCGCGACTTGTAAGTCGGAACTGCTATCACTGGGCCACCACTGCTCTTCAAATATATTAAATCTTTTGCGACTACATTATATTTTATTGTTTTTTACTTTATTTTCTTTGATTAGGTATATTGGTGTGTGTTAGGTTACATAATTATTTTACTTTTAAGTATTTATAGTTTATATATATTTTTTTTGTTTTAAAAGCTTAGTTAATTATTTTTTTCGTAAATTAATATAACTTAAAAAAAAAAAAAAAGTAACTGAAAGACAGAATCGTGTTGCTGCGGAGTTTGTTGCGCCGTTTCTTCTTCGCAGCTAAAACACTAGGAAGCGGTGAAGGGTGGGCGTTTTTGAGGGCACCATATTCATTTTAATGTATAGTCACATAGCCTGTAACTAGTAGAAAATCAAGACGCTTCTAATGATACCTCATTTGTCAAATTATGATAAGTCGTTATAGTAGATATGAGGATCACAAACAAAAAACAGCAAAATTTACACTCGCGTAGCAATCCCGTAGCACTTTCGTAGCATCTTCGTAGCCTCAAAAAAGTATGAAGGCTTGGTATAAATCTTTTCAAACTCAAAATTATTGTTTGACAACAAAAAGGATCGCTAGGGGACACCCGGATTTGAACCGGGGGCCTATCGATCTGCAGTCGATTGCTCTGCCACTGAGCTATATCCCCATTAGAAGGAAGCGCCAAATACGGGTACATATTCCGATACTGACATCGCGTAGGAGGCAGATAGTGAAGCTACCCAACATAGCTTGAACTATCCATTTGTTTTAAATGAACGATCAATTCTTTGAAGGGAGAGCTCTTTTTATATTAGTTTTGTTTGTGTCATATTATCGTAGGTTAATGAACCTGCCTTGTTTATCTGAAGAATTCTCGTAAGAAGTTATTTTGTTTTCTTAGGGAAACAGTTGAAGTTATCATAAATTAGGATCTTATTTTCTTTTGCTATGTACGAAAATGTAATAGGAAGACATTTTCTTATACTTTTTAGGGATCCGTAGCCAAATGGCAAAAACGGAACACTTATAATTTCGTCCTGTCCGTCTGTCCGTATGTCACAGCCATTTTATTGGGCACCATTGGCACTTTACAGATGAAACTTCGCAGGTCTTCTGTGAACCGCCATAAAGGAGTGTAGTAAAATTACAAAAACTTATAATTGCGGTGGGTAACTGAAATACTTTTTGATATGGAACTCTACAGTGTGCGTGGCAGCGTTTCCAGACATCCCGATTTTGGCGGGACGTCCCGATTTTGATGCCCAAAATTGAATGTCCCGCTTTTCGAGGATTACTTCAAACAGCTTTCCCGAACGCGTTTTTTCCCAAATGAATTTTAAATAGTTGGAAGCCAAAAATAAATGCTTCGTAAAAATTAAAGTAGAATATTACTCATTCAATTCAATCTTGAACTATCCTGTGCAGAGTCCTTCAACTAACTGCTGATTTATTTACGTTATTTTATTATGTCCCGCTTTCGACAAAAAATCCCGCTTTTTTACTGAAAAGGTTTCAAAATCCCGCTTTGCACGAAAAAAAATCTTACAACGCTGGTGCGTGGTCCAACACGTACTTAGCTGATTTTTGCTTTTAGACGTAGCTGCTCTAGGAAATATTTCTATGTTAAAAATAAGTAGATGAGCTTTAGGAAGCTCTCATGGCTGGCTGGATTAAGGGCTTGATACAGAAAGCAGTACTCCTAAGTCCTAGACACGGTTTAAGGCTCCTCCCCCATACAGGATTGATAGTATCGTTCGATTTATTTCGATAATACGTTCACAAAGCTGTAAAAGCTGCAAATTGTATAAAATTTTATCAAAATATCCTAGGGCTGTAGTATTTTAGATTCAAAATATTATACTTACATTTACGATACCATACCTCAAAATAACTCGTGATCGGCCCACTGGTCAGGGTACTAGTGACAGATACGACCTCAGATCATAGAAACAAGGGAGATGTGCCAACTTGCCAAGGCGCTATCGAGCTTGATGCCTGATTTTGAGCAAATTGCTCGAACTAAAAACGTACGCGCTGGCGACGAACCGAACACGATCGATGGTATAAATACAGTGTTTTAGTTTAGTGCTAGTGTTGAGTGACGATTAACAGTGTTAGATTAAGGGTGTGCGGAATGTTTAATGCGTGGGAGATCTTTTTATTCACAAGGAGCGCTTAATTATGCGCGTAATTGTGTCGAAAAATGTACTAAAAGTGGCATCAGTTGTCCCCGAACTAATTTGCTATGATGGCATATCTCCTTGTTTCTATGATCTGAGGTCATCTCTGTTGCACGAAGCACTAACAGCCCGGTATCTAATAAACAAGAAACCAGTCAGCGACAAAACGTCACTTATGTATGAGTGACGGATACGCTCTACTAAGCCGAAGCTAACCGATTATCTGTCACAAACTCGAAGTGTAATTACTGCCGGGTACTGTATGTTTATTACGTTCTAATATACATGTAATATAATATGTGTAATATAATGTATTTTGTTTGTAATCATTTCAGACAATCACATGTGACTGTGAGGCTACCCCCGCCTTCCAGCTGAAGGCGTTCAGCCAGCGAGGGGAGAAAGTAGAGGTGTCACACTACAGGGTTAATGTTAATAGGTGAGTTAATCTATATAACCATCTATACCACAGAAATCTTTAATCTACATACATACACGGCAGATAGCTGATGTTATTTGAGAAAGCTAGTTATTAAATACATATCTATACTTATCCTAAATTCCAGGTTCCGCGCTCGTTTGAACATCGTGTGCGTGACGGACAAGTTGACGGGCGAGCTGAAGTGCGACGGTTGGCCCGAGGTGAAGGTGGCGCTGGCGCCGGTGGGAGCCCTCAGACCTAACGCCACTGAGAGCAACCTGCAGCAACTTGTCAGGTAAGGACGTATGTAAGGATCGTGGGACGTGGTGTTCTGCCTACCCCCTAGTGTTGCTGATCGATAGTCTATCGATGGCTGACCGATAGCAAGAATGACGATTTTTCTATTGATAGCACGAAACTTGACAATACTGACGATGCAATGCAGTATTATCGATAGTAGTATTGCTTTATAAACTATTGATACTATCTATCAATACTACCGATACCGTAGCGTCATCTATCGGCAACTTCAAGTACTATCCTACATCGCGCAAGAAGAATTTTCAAGACAAGGCAAATATACCGTCTACATGTTGGTATTGGCCTTCACTCGACAACGCTCGGCCAACATGTATTGCAGGCTTTAAAGGAGACTTTAACGACAGAAATTGTATGGTTAATGTCTCCTTTAAAAAAATATATTTCTGCAACCGACCGTTATTCACGTCTACCCATTGTAGCTAACTACCCCCTCTCGATTCCAGCGACATAGTAGTGAACGCGCTGCGCAGTACCAACCTGCAGTTCAACTTGTCGCCGTACCCGACGTGCCCGCGCCTGCGCAGGTACGCCGAGTCGCCGGGGCCGCGGCTGCCGCTACACTATGACGCTATGGTAAGGATCGACAATAATGTTTAAACTTTAAAGTAGGGTTTCTTAAAGTGGGGTCCATGGACCCCTTGGGGGTCCGTGATATGAGTGCCAGGGGTCCGCAGCCACTCAGTTCACTCTTAAGGCGCTACTAAGTGCCAGCGGCCTTGAGTGATTTGGGCGGTATAGCTTGAGTGTTCTGCGCTGAGCTCACGCAACGCGACATACGTCCACCGAGCAATACGACTCGCCTATCAAGGAGCGCGCTGTGCCGAATTAGACGTATTATTACTTTTTAGTTACGAATATTTAATTTAAAAAAAAAACACTCTAATTAAAAGTTAGATAGTTAAATTATCTTTAAAATGGTGAAGGTTTCGTAAAAATACGCTCAATAGTTTTCGCGCGATCTTCACTTTTTTGAACGCGTTATACCTAACTTTACCAATTAATTACTGTACATAGATAAACGTAACCTAAAATATACTCTAACCAAATTATTAAGAAAATGCTCTAATTTCGCATAAATTTTTTTGAAATCATTAACACTACTCGTTTAGACGTGATCTTCAGTTTAAAATCTTTAAAAGTCGTATATCTGCGCCTTAAACATTAGGCTATGTTCACAAGACCGCGTGGTACCGCGCGAATTACTCAGATCGCGGTAATCTGTTCACCAAACGTTTACCAAAGGTTCACCCTTCTCAAGTTATACTAAAACGCGATTTCCTCCTAGATATCTCCGGTTCTAATTGAGGTACGCGGTTCGTTTTGGTCTATGAACACTCACTGGAACGAGCTCTTTCATTTGAGCATATTTATGCCCGCTTAAATTGCTTGAGTTGGAGGGGAGATAGGTGTGTACAACCAACTTAACTTTCAATATGCGTTTCAAACAATGATATACAACATTAAATTTTAGTGGTTGTTTTCCCGCAGCAGAAAGATTTGCCCTCAGTAGTACTATCGAAACATAGAGTTAAATTTTAATAATTACAAGAAAAAAAATGTTTATTTTTCAAATTTCACGTTTTTAAAACAGTCTAAAAAGTATAAAACAATTTCTAATGAAATAAAAAACGTGGGGCGCATCTTACACTTATGCGTCCTACATTTTTCATTTCATTAGAAATTATTTTACACTTTTTAGACCGTTTTAAAAATGTGGTTATTCAACAAAATTTTTTTTTTTCTAATAATTATTAAAATTTAACCCTATGTTTCGATAGTACTACTTAGGGCAAATCGTTGTGCCGCGGGAAAACAACCACTAAAATTTCACGTTGTATAAACCATAGATACGTTACCCGCGATCTAAAATGGCAACAAAAAAGTAAGGTAATTGCCCACCATCCTATTAGTCATGCACCAACCAGTTTCTTGGCTGAACGTCATTTCTTGCAACATTTTGCGAAAAAAAACCTACTAAACAAGAGGTAGGTATGCTAAGTAAGGCATTCGTTTTCTTTCCCTTTTTTACACATACGCACTGATGTAGCTATTTAGCCATTAAAAGTATTTGCGCCGTTTTTTAGTACAGTGATGTTGGTGTATGACGTGTCTTTATATGATACGTCATTGATTTCAAATAGGTTGTTACAATAATTATTTATTATATGAGGGCGTTATTTTTGAATTAAGTACCTATACGTATTATCAACACAATGCTGCGAAGTAGCACGGGTCTCTCGCAGATATTAATCCTATTTCAAGCACAAAATTAACGCATACTTAATCTTCTTCCAGTTACAACAAGACCGTCAAATGTATACGTCCACTCCTAACTCCTCTGGGGGTGGCGTCACTCTCCTCGGAGAGAAGAGGCTTCTCGTCAAACTGGTCTGCGCCAAGGATCTGGGAGGTAAGTCATGGACTATCTGCTTGAGTTTATCAATAAAGGCGATTAGATGAAAAAATACCATTCCCCCCCCCCTTATCTCCGAAGTTTACTGGGCGAAAAATCTGAAATAGGTAATTATAGTTGATAGGAATTTACCTATATGTATAATGCACCAAAAATAAAACGATGTTTCAAAGTTAGCACAGTTTTTTCAATATCATCAAAATTCTTTCACAAACAAACATAGGTATGGGTTCCGGCTTTTTAAACTTTAATACGTCCAAGGATGGTACGGAACCCTCGGTGCGCAAGTACGACTCGCACTTGGCTGGCGTTTAAGCTCATTTCAGACTACGCTATACTATATAGCATTATAGCATATAGCTCATAGCACGACAATATCGCGCACCATACATTGTTATGGACACGTCCACACTGTGCTATACTATACAGGTGGAATTTTGTAATGCCACCTGAAAGGAAAGTACTCTTAATACTGTAGATAGAAAATTTTACTCAAAGAAAACATTCCTTTATTTTTGAATAGAAAGAAAACTGCATGCAAAGATTTTAAAAAATTCGCTTGCCACACCCGGGAATCGAACCGTGATAAATTAATAATTTAAGATTACACGGTTTTCCTATCATTTAATTTATCAAGTTTGTTAGAGAGATTTCATCCTTATTGATCCTACGATCAATGCAATAAAAGTACACAGGGTGTAATTTTTACAGATTTTAGTCGGTTCGATTCCCGGGTGATGAAAATTATTGAATGCAGTTTTCTTTTTATTCAAAAATAAAGGAATGTTTTCTTTGAGTAAAATTTTCTATCTTTAGTATTACGAGTACTTTCCCTTCAGGTGGCATTACAAAATTCCACCCTGTATAGTATGGCTACCTTTAGGCTCAAAGGGCGTAACCACCATTTTAGCAAAAATGAGATTTGATCCTAATATCAATACTTTTAAGCTCAAATATCATTGTTTTCAAAATGGTGGTTACGCCCTTTGAACCTAAAGGTATCGATACTATATAGCATGCGCTATACTATATAGTATAGCCTAGTCTGAAGACAGCTCTCGGAATACATAAAAATATTCCTGTTTTCGTCGCGTTTCAGGCAAGACCGGTTGCATAGCGCCGTACTGCGTGGTGGAGATGGACGAGCCGCCGCAGAAGAACCAGACGGGCTTCAAGAAGGACACCACCAGCCCGCAGTGGGAGGAACACTTCCTGTTGTGAGTACATACGGCAGTTGACTACTGCAGTCCGGCCACTGAGAGAATGCGATCCTGCCCCCCTAGCCAAGTTACTTTTCTATTATAGACCGTTTCACGTAAGAATTCCCTGCGACGCTATGTTGGCTGCCCTGAATCTCAATTTATTACAACGTTTTTAACGGTGTTGGAAGTTTTCTTTCAGCACTAATCCACTTTCATCACTTTTTAACGTCCTAAACATTATTATTAAACATAAATCTACAAAAAATACAAAACGATATGACCGAAATAGGAATGACAAGCAGGAGTGCCAACATAGCGGCGAAAGGAATTCTTACGTGAAACGGTCAATAGCGTTAACGTCAAACGCTGCGGATAAAATGTATGAAAGTGACATTTGTGAGTCACGTGTCTTTTCCGCAGGTAATGTCATTGCCATACATTTTGTGCTTATCGTTTATCGTGAACGCTAACAAAAACCGGACAAGTGCGAGTATGCCTCGCGCCCTAAGTGTTCCGAAATATGATCATAGATGGCGCTGCTGCATACTTCCAATGGCGCCATCTATGAGCAGATGGCTCCACTTATGGTCCGGTGACTGACGGCGGACAACAAAGTGATCCTATAAGGGTTCCGTTTTTCTTTTTGAGGTACGGAACCCTAAAAAAGCAATTTGGCTAGCGCTAAACTATTTTAATTTACTGTAGATTGATGTTTTAATAAGAATTTTACATACATTGGTATCAATAGTGTATTTATACGATGAAAATAGTTTTAATCGTAAAATATTTTCCACTTCAAAGTTTCGTCGCCATACAATCACGACCTGTCAGGAACGCATTCTTTCAGCGGCCAGACTGTATTAAAAAAATATTTCATTTCAAAGAAGGAATAGGAACGATAAAGCCAAAGACTTTGCGGGGTGGTCATACCGCAGCCAAATTCTATGAGTCATACCGATTAATGCCGATATGCTATACCATGAATTACCGTGTTTCGCACATTTTTTAAGATTTTATCGTCATGATCCCAACGACCCCCCCCCCTGGATAAGACAGTACGCTCAACCCTGCCGTTTGTCCGCAGCGACCTGTCCCCGCAGACGGCGGAGCTGCTGTTCGAGGTGTACGACCGCGTGGGGCCGGCGGCCGGGGGCGGCGCCGCGCAGAACCGGTTCCTGGGCCTGGGGCTGGTGGGCATCGACGAGCTGCTGGCGGCGCCCTCGCAGCGCCAGCAGATCGCGCTGCAGGCGCGGCCCCTGGAGCAGCACGACGTCAGCGGCACGCTCACTGTCGAGGTCACTATCAACTAGGGCAGTGTTCCGCAAACTTTTTGTGTTCAAGGTACACCTAGGAAATCGGAAAATTTTGGAGGTACACCTTAAATGAAAAATAAATTTGTATACACGGCGAAATTTTAGCGGTTGTTTTCCCGTAGCGATTTTGTCTTGGCAGTACATTCGATTGACATATAAAAAAAAAATATGATAAAAAAATTGCAGAATGGTGTGATGAGAATGATGTGAAAAACAAAATCTCAAACCTAGTACGTAGGTACCTCACGATAGCTACGCAAGCGCGGCGACGACGCGAGCGGCCGCGGCCGAGCGGGGCGCGCCCGCGCGGTCATTGCCCTCCGTGTTTATCAATCAGCTGATAACTATTCCTGAGTTATTGATAGACAAATTACTGAACACGTGAACACGAAACAAAAAAAACAAGATTACTAGGTAGGTAGGCACCTATCTTAGAAAACGATATTTTCTGAATTAGATACCTATTAAAGTAAGGCGTAGGTATTCAAAAAAATGGAATAAACTTATTTACAATGATTTAATTACTTACCTACTTTTAAATGTTCGGTATTTAATACAAAGGTACAAGTAGGTACTTACGCTTAGGCCCGGTAACGGAGTAGGTAATATTTCGAATTGCAAGCCACTGCGTTCCATACACAATAACACAATCGAGCACGTTTTATTTGAACTTTACGAAAATGATAGGTACTTAAGCAGTCTTTCATTGTTGAGCACTTTCTAAACGTAGTATTGACTTACGTCAAACCCAACCATCACAGCCATACACATAGGTAGGTACTTCGACGAGGATCCCGTTTGAAGTACCTACTTGTGGATTTCCTCGCCGAACTCGGGGAAATGAACGGCTGATCGACCTCTGGTTAAGGCTCGACCGAGATGGGTTTTTCGTTCTCGGCCGAGACCGAGACCGAGACCGAGAATAGACATAGCGTGAAAAAAAAATTAACTTTTTAATACAGCACTAACTATTTAATTTATTAATAATCAAAGTTAAATAACATTATATTATAACATAAAAAAGCAATTTCTCGGCATTTTCGCCTTTCAAAGAGTGGCGCCTCGAGAGGCGCCACTCTTTGAAAGGCGAAAATGTAAAAAGGCGAAAGTGAACAACTATTTAGCAAAGCTGGACAATTGTATGACGAGTCATACAATTGTCCAGCTTTGCTAAATAGTTGTTCACTTGCTACGCTAGTAGGCGGCGCAGATAAAAACTTATTTGCTGCAGGCCTAAGCACCTTATAAGGTGACGAAAACCAATACTCAAAAATATTAGCATTTCTTTGCAGTCTTGGCTCTTTAAGAAAACTTTCTAGCGCTATTTGGATCACAGAGCTTGAACTGTATTCGTCATTGTCATTGGTCATTGGCTCGTCTTCCAACGTCGTCAACTTTTATCAAAAAAATTCTCCGTTAATTTTAATAAGAAATTAGGTACTTAACCTACGTACCTAACGTAGGTATTTGATTTTAGCAAAAAGCTTTGCAATTGCTGTAGGTACCTATCGACAAACGAAACATGTTTGTTTATGTTTAGTATCTTAATTGTACCTTACGTAATATCAGCAAAATACATACGCATTAAGTCACAAAACCCTATCAATCTGTAAAATATATTTATTTAATTTACGTATATTATTCCTAAAACCACTTACCCACTCTATATTCCACCGCAAAACTATAAGTAGGTAGGTTAGTAATGATCTGGCTTTCACCAAACCAGTGTAATTAATCAATTTACAAGTATCAACAACAAGAAATCACAGCAACTAGCAACACAATCCTTAAAAAAGAACTTATTTTAATTTACTGCATTAACAAACTTTCATCATGTTACTATTGTAAACATAAACAACAAATTATTATTTCGAATACTGCACGAACGGAGCGAAGGCGGTCGGCCGAAGTTCGGCAACCGAGACTTCAACCAATCAGAATTCAGCTCTCTCATGCACTTACACCAATCGACTTCGCGCTGCGGCGCGTGGCCGCGCGCGGCAAAATTTGAATGCCAATCCGAACAAAGTTACAATCTCGGCCATGACCGAGAATCTCGGCTATAACTAGCCGAGAACCGAGACAAATTTCTCGGTTGAATTTGTGGCCGAGAATGCCGAGACCGAGACCGAGACCGAGATCTCGGTCGAGCCTTACCTCTGGTACATACACTGTAACTCCCCATGATCGAGTAGCACTGTGTCGCCGCTACGATCGTCCGGGCCTGCGGGACTTGGGGGTTCAGAACACCGCGAAGATTGAGCGACTACAAGTTGTTGCGGCTCCGCGTAAACACGGCAGCATGGGAGTCATAATTGGCCCTAGCGTACATTTGCACCATAGCGACGTACTCTAAATTGGAATAATAATGTAATGTCGATCCATTTTTGCAACGATAATTCACTACTTCACTACGCATGTTACGAGATTCGCGTTCGCGGCACAACTGACTGTCGGCGTCGCGGTCGGCTATCCTTTTGTTGAGTTGAGTGCGGGTCGGGGGGGTGCGGTGCGGTTGCAACGGGCGATCAGTCTGTTTTATGCCGTATCACTATGAGCGAGAGCTTATTTTGCTCTGCACATTTATGAATCGGTCGCCGCTTTTGTCGGCACCGCTTTGATTCGCGGAATCGGGGTGCGCGGTGCGTGTCGGTTTGACTAGATAACTATACCTACGTTAGATCTAGTGAGTTACTATTGTTTTTTACGCTTTCGAGTCTATGAATATTTTTTTTTGATTATTTGAAAAAAAAAAACATAATATTTTTTTAATTGAACTCTATGTTTCGATACTGATGGCAAATCGTTCTGCTGCCGGAAAATAACCACTAACATTTCGCCGTGTATAAGGTCTTACCCTTCATACTCGAAATATTTTAAGAGGTACATCTGTAGGTGGTAAAGATACTATACAAACGAAAAAAAAATAATTCTGAGTATATTTTTTTAAATAAATAAAGAACAATGGCCACTTTCCTAACATGCTTGGACTCGGAAAATCTTATAAAAGTTATAACGATAAAACATTTGTCATTTTATTTGCCTATTTATATATATCTACGTTCGGCATTCAATATATTTTTTAAAGCACGGAGAATCGAGAAATTACGTATAATGTTTTTTGTGGTTATGCGGTATATTTATTAAGCTGTAGCATTTGGGATCGAGAGGTTTTTCACATTGAGGTCTAATTTAAGTAGGTAGGTATATTAAACCTTGGGTTAAATAATTATCATGATTTTATCCATTTGAACACAGCCTGGGATTTAATTTATATTCAGAAATAAAATCGATTTAGATTTTAGAAAAAGTATGGACATCTCTAGGGACGTAAATAAATGTGGATGCGTTCATAAATCAATATTTTATCCTGCGTTTTGTTTCAACCTTAAGTTATAATTTTGAAGACGTTTACCTATTATTTTCCGGCTTTTAAAAATAAACTGATGCCATCCATTAATTACATTAACAATGTACTACATTTTGCTGACATTATTATCTCTATAAGAATTAATGTTTTTTTCGAGGCCAAAATGGTCATTGTTCTTTTAAATTATGTGACACACATGAAAAATATCATTTTCAAAATGCATTGCGCTAGTTTTTACGTAACTTACTATTAATATTAGAAACTAGCGTAATGGACGTCGATAATATTATTTTTATGTGTCAAATAATTTATTTAAAATATTATTTTAAACAAATTATTAAAAAAAATATTATTATTATTAAAAAAAAATATTTTTATTTTTTAATAAATATTAAAAAATAAAAATACTCAGATCAAGTTTTTTTTTCATTTGTATAGTATTTTTACCACCTATAGATGTGCCTCCTAAAATATTTCGAGTATGAAGGGTAGGACCCTATATAAGTACTTAATACAACATAACAATAGGCAAAGAAACAAAAGCGCGAGGTGAACTTAACTTTATGAGATAATTTTATGTTTCCGAGGCACACCGACTTATGACCACGGTACACCAGTGTGCCGCGCAGCGTTGCCAGATTTGCGACCCGCACCGTCAAGTAATCCTCGAAAAGCGGGACATTCAATTTTGGGCAACAAAATCGGGACGTCTGGCAACGCTGGTGCCGCGGCACACCCTTTGCGGAACACTGAACTAGGGAACGAAAAAATAAAATAGTACCTACCTAATTTAAAACATGAATAAGTACTAGCCGTCTAGGTATATTATATTTTTAATTATTTCGCCATCTAAGTACCATTATTTTTACAGGAATTTCCTCGAAAACACTACTACTCCCCTTTAATAATATCATCTCTATTCACTGGCATTGATTTAACTAGGATAGTTATATATTTAATCAGTGGTTAAATTAAAAGGCTTTATAAGTAAGGGGCTATAACTGTAAAAAAAAATTAGTTGTAGAGTCGAATTTCTAAAATGACTCGCCCAAAACTCTATAAATAAATTCCAACTCATTGTATTCCACAGTTCCTCTTCATCGAGGGTGCTGACATCCCGGACCTGGGCTCCAGGCCGGTCAAGATCAAGGAGAGTCTGCGAACACTGTCTCCTCACGGACACACCACCACCACCACCAAGACTACCTTCAAACAGAATGGTAAGTAGAAGATACAAAATAACTGGATGTGTAATATATAAAATAACCTTAGAAGATACAAAATAACTGGATGTGTAATATTTACTCCCGGGAAGTAAATATAAACGGCTAGCTTCAGCTTAAATAGAGCGTCGTATCCGTCACTCATACCTATGTGACGTTTTGGACGTTGGCATGAATTGTATTTCAATTTTACATTGGCTTGACCTGAATTTAGTCAGTCCTTCACTGAAATTCGACTGTTGAGCGCAGTTTCCTGGTTTTGGTTCCCGGGTCGGGTAGTAGCTACCTATTAATTGGATTTTTCCAAGGTAGTATTAATTGGATTAGGAACTTCTCAATAGTAGGTAGCATGGACTAGTTCGTGGCCATTTGATGATAGACTCGCCCATGAGATGGCATAACCATAGAAATACAGAATACTTATTACATAAAGATGACTCCGCAAAGACAGTTAATTTAATATCTACTTTAGCAACAACTCAATAAAGTGTAATCCAGCTCGCATAGCGCAACGTGCTTACAAATATTAACCTACAATAGGGCTGCCATATGTCCCGGGCCCCAATTCTGCTATTTGAATAGTGTATGAATGGTGTCATAATGACACCATTACTATCAAAACCTAAGCGGTTATTGGCTTAGAGCAAGACTAACTCTTTCCTCATTGGTCAAAACGATGCCATTGAGACACTATTCTGACACGATTATAACAATTGCATTTGCAGACTTGGGGCCCCGGTTTGAAGCGTGTCCCGGTTAGTAAGTCAGTTGTCCCGGTTTGATAGACATGCATAATCTTTCTTCACAATCCCAGGCCACAATGCTCACGTGGAACGTGTCTCCACTTATTTTTTAAAGTTTTTTTTAACGTTCCAGGTCACGACAACTCTCAGTTGACGGAGTCAGCGCTCCGGGAACTAGAGCTGAGCCCCACCAACGCCGCCAACAAGTCAACACTCATCATACACTCTGTGCAAAGGGTGAGCTCACTTTTGACATACACCTCTAGTGGAGAGAGCGTTTCACGGAAGAAGGTCCCTCGACGCTATGTTGGCTTCCCTGAATGTCACTCTTACCACAGATAATATAATACTATACGTACAGATGCCTCATCTCATACAAAGAAATGTGACCGATTTAGCGCGGCCTATCTTCGGGCTATACATTTTTCCGTGCTTAAAGCATTTTTCAATATTTTTCATGATGTATTTTATCCTGTTCTCAATTTTACACAAACTTCAATAACACATCGATTCATATAACGCCATCTATTAAAAGTTATTTCAACAAATGTTAGTTTGTTCCTGATGAGACCCCGTGCTTACTTAGGTCTTAACGTTATATGTTTTTTGTAGATTTATGTGTTAAAGTAATGCTTAGGACACTATAAAGTGGTGAACAAGAATTAGTACTGAAAAGATACTTCCAACACCGTTAACAACGTTGTAACAAATATTGAAATGCAGGGGAGCGACATAAGGATAGCGTCGAAGGCACAACTTCCTATGTGAAACGACCGAGTGTGTAGGCTACTAGCGACATCTGTATTTTTATCATGAAATTGCATATTAAGCAAGCGTATTAAAATGCCTGAAGCGCAAAGGTTGCATACCAAAAATCAAAAATTATGTACCAATTAAGAAACTGCTTACAAGAATCTTTATGAGCGAGATTCCAAGACATTCTAAATTATATGTCACATGCATATTTTAAAAGTGCATAATCTTCAAAAGAAGCTCTATTTTGTTACTTAATTATTATTTTATGATATCAAAGTATTCGTAAGATAAAACTATATTTATTATAGCAACGAACGATGGCTTGTTTGAGCGCTCACAACACGGTCATTGTCCCGCGTATTACCTGCATAGTGTAGGTATAGATGTCGCTAGTTACCTGTATACTTTATTATTTTGCGATGTGTACTGTGAGTTTTTTAGATAGTCGTACAGACACCGACTAGAAATGAGAGTAATAATGAAATATTACTTACTTTTTACTGTAGGTACGTTGTTTAGAGGAACGCTAAAAAAAATTGTTGATAGAAAGTATTACCGAACGGATTTATTATATCATTGGGGTCAACAGTTCATTTTGGTTTTATTATAAAAACAAACAAGATAATTTAACTATAGTAGTATTTTTTATAAATTCTACTAAAATGGTAGAAAAATAAATGACGTTAAGTAGTCAAAAATGACGTAATCTATTTTTTCGTTGTATAACGTATCGTTCCTCTAAATAATGTCTACAATCAAATGCTCAGAGGCCTTATTATGAAGTCTTAAAGTCATAATTAATCCGTTGTGGAAAGTGGTGCTAGGGAATGCAATACCAGAATACCGGGATCCCGAAATGCCGAGTTCGGTACCGGGATCCCACATGCAATATGCGAAACGAATCTCGCTCGTAAATAAAGTGACGAGATTTGCCAATGAAACAACACTTAAATATTTTTTCTCATAGTTTTTATTTTCAAAATAATATTTAATTTTTTTGTAATATTAATTTAATTTCTCAAAATAACAATAATTTGGTACTTTAAAATTTCATTAATTTAAATTAAATCCCTTTAAATGTACATAATACTAGTTTGTTATTTATTTGCATCAGCACCTTGCAGGATCCCGCAAAAACCTGAATTCATGCGGTATTAAAAATGTTCAGTCCCGCAAATACCTACCTACCGGGATTAAAATCATGTTACGGGATTGCATTACCCTAGATGTTGTTCGACCTTGTGTCCACACCGGAATAAAGATGGCAATAGGCATTATAATACGACCCCTGAGCTATCTTTGTAAATAGTGTGTCCCCTATTGATAAAATGTAAAAATTAACACGTTGTTGGTTTTCCTTTCCATTGCGTGCGTGTGCTGTGATAACATAGGAACCGAAGAAATCTATCAAGGTGAGTTGTTTCACTAAAATTTATTTAGATATTTAGTTTGCTAATAGTTTTTAGTTTAGTCACATCTCTATTAGGTCAACAAAAAGTGCCAAAAACAGTAAAACTAAAAAAAATTGGTTGGAGTACCTACCTACTTTTTTCTTAATTGGTTTTTTGATAAATTGCGGCCTCTACCTATGAAACGGCCTAGCAATATCACTTTGAATATATCTAATATAGATACATAAGTAGGTATATGGGAAACACATACAGTTTTCAAATACAGTTTTCACATTTTCAAAATTTAAATAGAGGTACTGAAACTTAAATGGCGCTAATCTAGGGCTGTAAATTATGATTGACTATTGTAAACAGATTCTATAGAACGTACTTATAACAAAATAAGCTACACAAGTACACATCCCAAATGGGGCACTTATACTCATCATCATCAATATGAATAACTTCTACTATGGTACTAACCGTGAAATCGCGAAAAAAACAGTTGTTCCATACATTTCACATAGGTACAGTGCTTTTGACAAAATTTATGGAACAGCAGATTTTTTCGCTGTTTCACGGTTGGTCCCATCGTAAAAGTTGCTCATAAAAACGAGTATTAATTACCCTCCTTGTGGTCAATCGTCTACTCTCGGACACGTTGTATTGTATAGATTTTTATACAGATACATATAACATGGTCCTGGGTATGGGCGGTATGGGCTAAGTAGATAGCCAATATTGTACAGAAATAAATAGATAACAACTAGTGCTTATAGAAAATAACTAAGATGTTGTCTGCTAAGGTTCGCTAACTTTGCGTTAGAGTAGGTAGCTTTAGCGTTACAAAGTTCATTTTAAAACAATGTTGTATATAAGTTAATTATTCTAAGCATGATTATTTCATTTTTGGAGTTATTTTGTGACTTATTGACGAATGTAAAATTATTAATTAAAAATGTTCCACCCTTAAAAATGGCTTGGGATTAAATCTCTGTAGCCAATAGAAAGTTTTTTCTTCCGGAGTTTTATTTTTCACAACTTTAAATTACTTTAAGAAACATTTTTTTTATTCAAGCCATTCTTATTTTTTTTTTTAATTAATTAAAGTACTGTCAATGTCACAACATAACCGCCAAATCCCGTGTGCTGTGTTGCCAAACTAACCCCGCAAAAATCTACCAATAAAGATGGAAATAACTGGCTCGGGAAAATTCATCGAAGTGGAGAGAGCCGAAGTGGACTCCGAAGTACCTCGAGAGAGTGATACAATTGATGAGAGTGAGAATGAGACGGAGATACCTGTGTCGTTTAGTCCTAATGCGTCGCCCGGCAAGACGGTGCGGATCAAAGAAAACGGTGCCAAAGCTAACGGCGACACAGAGGTAACGTCTTGTTTGTGGTTTTACTTGACATTTACTAAAATATTAACTTTCCTATGTTTTGTGCACAGTTTGTAGTTGTTTTTTTTTTATTTTTATTATCTATGTATCCAATAAGAATTATAATTTGGGGATTTAATTACACTTAATTAAAATTTGAACGCCCAATAAAATTTTCCTTAGCTATTATAATTTTTATCGATATTTTTAATTCAAAATTTCACTTTATTCGATATTTTGAAGGTTTTTTTCTTGATTATTCTCAACGTGTCATTCTATGGTTTAATTATGAAAGTCTAAAATCAAATAAATTGTACTTTCAGCAGGGCGACTACGTGCACCAGCAGAATGAGAACGTCCCACCGGAGCCTGCGCCCCGCAAGAGGAGAAGGGACTTCTTTGGAACCATTAAGAGAAGGTATTAAAACAGTCTTTTTTCGTGTCTGTTTCTCCACATCATTCTTCTAAACTACACAATGAATTTTAAGATACAAGACCCAATTTTATCGATTCAGTAAATTCAGTAACCCGCCCATAAAAACTGATATGCACGGGTTACAATACAATATCATCGATCGTGTTTGGTCCGTCGCCGGCGTGTACGTTTTAACTATGGTCAATGTGACCATAGTTGTCTATGGTCTATGTGACCATGTGTGATATTAAATCGTCAAGGTCAATAGCGCCTTGGCACATCTCTATTATTTTTATGATCTAAGGCCCCAATTAGGCGTCTATTCTCGAGCTCCACTAATCGCTCTGAAAACTCTTCTTGCGCGATGTAAATCATGACGTCAGATGTATTATAGCGACATCTTCCATGTCACTACAATATTATTCATTTTTTAACTGTTGTCCACAGACTAGGCCGGTCCCGCACTCGCGGTGCGTCTCTGGACCTCACGGACTCCGAGCTCGAGAACCAGAGCCGCATCCGCAGCATCAGTGCCGAGAGGAATGCTCGAGGTAGGCCAAGGGTAATAGGTGGGGATTTGAACTACTGCAATTCAGAGGTACGGGTTAGTGGGTAAAAATTAGGCCTATCTACTTTAATTCGTTTAATTGAGTAAGAGCAATACAAAATTGGCTTCGGTGTTGATGAAGTTAATTAAATAAAACGTGACTGTTTACACGAAAAAAAAACAGCGATAGATTAGCCTTGCACAATGTTGCCAACATCATAAAAAAAGTACCTCAACTTTTCGATGAGGTAATATATTTTTTTTGTAATTATAAATTAATTATGTATTAATCTTCATCAACCAACAGAGAAAGCGCTATCCATCCCCAACAGAAACGTGTACTCAGCGGGCGCGTCGCCTGCGCAGTCCGGCGACGAGTCGCGGACATCCAGGAGGTACGAACATCATTACATTGCATTGTCATAGCGGAATAGGAGAAGAAAGTAGTAAGAAATGGAACGATTTTAATATGTAGGTTTTTCGATGATGGCAAACAGGCGTAAAGCCCCGTCGACGGTAAGCGCTTACCGTAGCTTGCAACACCGAGAATAACATGCGTGTTGCCGAACCTTTAAAATGAGGATTGGCTTTGCCGACAGCTTAGGGGACAAGTCCCCCGCTGTCAATCGCTGGAAAGTGAAAGAAGCATCTGTCATTGGTTATGTCACTCCGTTTCTTATTATGTACTACTTCGTGGATAGAGGCCAAGGTACTTTTTTAGTCTGTAACAATTTATAGCCTGTGATGTTGCCTGTTTCATCTAGGTACTTCAGCTGAATAGTTGGACAAAAATAAACAGTTAGTGCCCCACATTGTTTGACCCCTCTAAGAATCTTACTATTTCTAAGTGGGGTCAGACAATGTAGGGCACTGACTGTACCATGTTAGATTATTCTCCTGCCAAATGGGCTAACGTACAATACCTACCCATTATTTATTAATATTGTTGTAGTGTAAATAATATACCTAAATTAAATCCTTTACAAGTGACTCGTAAATTACTAAAGATATTAATAATTGTAGGTTTAATAGTTTACAGTGACCAAATGCACAGAGTAAATAAATACAGCGAGCTGGCTCTATTCAACGAGCGAAACGGCGCGCACTCATAGACATGCGTCTTCGCACAGCTTTCCTCTTTGTTTTAAATACCTAACTTAGTACTTCTAAAGTACTTGATGGATTTTGATGCAGTTTTCATCATCCTTTAGATGAACTTGAGGAAGGTATAATTCCCCGTGAAGCACAGGCGGTTTTCTACTGCTAGTTAAATATATTATTATTAGCTTTTCTATATCATAATTAACTTATTGGTGGTTGGAAACAATGTTGTACATTGATAGAAAAGGGGCTTTTGGGAAATCTACATAAACTTGTGTCTCATTCCCATGAATCATCCATTTCGACATGGTTTGACTGCTAGTAGATCTCCCAGCAGTCATCATTGTCGATCATTATATTGCGTATTGCCTACTGTAATTTTACAATATAAAGAGAAGATTGTGTTTTTAATATTTATTTTCCTTCATCGAAAACTATAGAATATTTAGACCAGATATTGCAAAATCATGTTTTGTGACATCAAAAATAAAAATGCCTATAAATTCTTCTTTGTGTAGAATTTTGTTTTTAATGGATTTAGCTTTACAATAACCGATTGGCAAAACCCGAGCTTATAAAAGTAAAAACGTATTTAAAAATATGCTTGGGTAATATCTAATTTGAACTGTAGATGCTTGGCAAGACTTCATTATTTCTAATTTTTAACATTATTTATGTAACTCTAAAGTTATATATTTTTATATACTAATAACTTCACTGCTTATCTAAAATAATGCTGTCTTGCCTCGAAATAGTATTTTTAAACTGTTTAGAGTATGGCAACATCGAAACTAATACAAGATTTTTCTCTTTTTTTCATCTGTCAACACTCACATGCGCTGGGGGTAATGGCACTCTGCAATCTGGTAACACCGGTTTTTCATACTAAACTATTTTTACATTAAACTACATTATTACATCGTATGCGCGAATGAAAATGCTTTATTTTATGATAATTATATTTTGACCTATGCTTGTGCACAATTTTTTATTTTTTCTTGTATTTTTATTTCGTTTTTTTTTATGAATAATGCTCATTTGTTATATTTATCATTAATCTCTTATCTCTAATTTTAATTTTTAATTTCGCCATTTTCCCAAAAATGTAAAAAAATTATTTCACCTTTTAATTGGCCTATACCTAAAACGATATCTATAACCCTGCATGACCTTAATCCCATCCCAACCTACCTTCGAAAAAAAAATTAAACCCAAAAGGTCATCTCTCAGCGAGGTCTCCGGATTCAGTACAGCATCAGCCAGGACCTTCATCCACGAAGCTTCGACCCTGGTCTTGGAGACCATAGAAGCTGGTATCAAGAAACATTATCTGGTGCCATTGGCTATTGCCCAGCGCTCCAGGTGGCGGCGGAAGGGCGTCAAACTCCACATTTATAATGAGCATACATTTATTGCTAAACATCTTAGTGGGTGAGTTGAAATTTTAGCTTTTTATTTAACTGTGCCCCGCGGTTTTATTCACCGTTGCTCGGCTCCTAAGGGCTGTAGCGTGATGCTAAATAGCCTATAACCTTTCTCGGAAATTAAGCTATCAAATGCAAAAAGATTTTTTCAAATCCGACTGTTAGTTCCAAAAGTTAGTGCGTTTAAACAAATAAACAGTCAAACAAACTCTTGACCGGACTGAAATTCGTGCGAATGGCGTCACAATATTTGTTCCTATGTATTTTAAACCTTATTGAAATAACTGCATGCGCAAAATTCTGGAGAGCCTGGTATCAGGCCCGTCAGCTTAGATTATGCGTACTGTACTTAGCTTTTATGTGACCCACTGGGCTTTGCAAATATGGAAGAACAGGGCTCCAAACTTTCAAGCTTCAGTGTCGGTCCGAGGGGGAGGTCGTAGGGCTCATGACCAAAATAATTTTGTATTAGCGCGAAACAGGATAATTCATGGTATAGCACATTAGCACTAATTGGTACGACCCCCTCCAAAGTCTTTAACTGCGACCGCGCCTAGTTAGGTGTACAAGCAAATAAACCTCGCACGACATCGCACTTACACTCCAACCAACATGAACCGTTAATTCTGTGATCCACAGTGGCACAGTTTGCGAGGTGTGCACCAAGACTATAGCGCGGCGGCTCGGCAAGCAAGGCTACGAGTGCCGCGACTGTATGCTCCGGTGCCACAAGCACTGCCACGTGAAGGTAGCCACCAACTGCCCCCGCTCCACCGTGCACAATATGGAGCTGTAAGTACTAATACCATCAGTAGTTCAGTACCACGCCGTACCAACCTATCGAACTTCATGGTATCTTAAGTACCGACCTATAGGATTTCATAGTTCAGTCAGTGCCCCACATTGTCTGACCCCTTTTATAATCTTACTATTTCTAAGAGGGGTTGACAATTGGGGCACTGAGTGTACCATAATGTACTGTATGCGGCCGTTATTAATATACTCGTGCTTTAGAAAGAGATAATTGGGCAGCTTCGGCTTTATAGAGCGTCATCTCTGTATCCCATACCCGGTATCTAATAAATAAGTCAGGGACAAAACGTTACATAGGTATGGGTGACGGTTATGACGCTTTACAAAGCCGAAGCTAGCCGATTATCTCTTTCTAAAGCTCGATGTGTCATATTTACAGCCGCGTATTATACCGACCTATAGGATTTCATAGTACCATAACTACAGACCTATAAAAATTTAAACATTTTTAAATTGATCCGCGTTCGCCTGTGAGAATAAGGTCAACTAAAAACTTTGTTAAAATGTAGTCTTGTGAAAGTGTCAGTGTTAATTTTCTTCACATGCCCCCCAGTTTTTGAAAACCTCATTAATTTCATTTGTTGTCAAGTGATATGATTGGCCAATATTATTTCGGTAAGCCAATAACAACAGCTGAAATGAGACTTGACAGCAGATTTACTTATCAGTTACTTGACGAGGCTTTCGGAAACCGGGTGTAATACCAATGCTAACTATACAAGAGATACATTAACATCAATAAAATAAACACACCGCAGAAAACAAGATCGCAGATAATATTATCAAGTTATAAAATTTGCGTCTAAACATTCACGGAATCTGCTGGCGTTTTATTGGTCTAAAAATTTGATGTAGGGTATTTCGACATTGAGTTATATTCATTTCAAAATTTAACAAAATCTTAATTTTTCTTCTTCTTCGCCAATTCCACCATTTTAGAAAATTTTTTATTAACAGGCAACACTAACGCATAATTTGGCGCCATAACAATTTTCATATTTTTTTTTTATTTACTTTTCGCTATCACGGTAAGTCATTAGTCGTAATTTGAACTAATTGGATTTTTTTATTACAAATTACATGGTAGTAGGTAGTACAGACAGTGCCCCATATTGTCTGACCCCTCTTAGAATCTTACTATTTCTGGGAGGTCAGACAATGTAGGGCACTGACTGCATTATTTTCTCAAAAACCATAATAAGGGAAAATGTTTTAGAAATATTTTTAATAAAGTTTACACAGTTTTATAGAGCTAGTATAGTACAGTCGACCTGGAAATCAGTCATGTTGCTTTTCCGATTTTTTTATTTTTTATTATAAATATTACTATAATATTGCATCCAACAAAGAGTTAATGATATTATAATCATTATTCGCAATAAAAGTTCCACGGAAACATACATCCTGCCTAGATTCCCAGATTGACTGTTTTACAATTTTAAAAATGACTCGCTAAAGGTTTTTTTTTATACTTTTTATAATATTCAAATACACTTTGATGTTTTATAGTCCTCCTATTCTGTTCGAGGACCACTAAAGTTTCAAGGTGTGTAATAAATTAATAACAATAAGGGACTTGTTTCAATACGCTTGATATTCTTTTAATAATATCAGAACACTGCTACCATCCTCGCTCAAGAAGGAATCAATATATTTTTAATTTTTGTTCATTGCTTGGATGAACATGAACAAAAAATCACGAATAAGTGCCTACATGATTATTATTTGAATAAGATTCATCGATTTTATTAGAATACAGCTCAATACACTGAATGGATTTTTCTGAAATTGAATATAAAAAAATAAGACATTTTACTATTTTTAAATATCACATTTTCCTGTTTTTTTACCTATCGAAGAAGTTAAAAAAAAATTACTTGAAGTAAAGATTAAAAAAAAATATTGATTTGGGGCCGTCCATTAATCACGTGATGTTTTTTAGCAACTTTTTGACCCTCCCCCCTCCTCCCCTCCTGTGATACGTGGTGAGGTTTTGAACTAACCCCTCCCCCCCTACCCAAGATCACGTGTATTTTATTGGTACAAATTATCTTAATTTTTTTTAGCATATTATCTTTTAATACAACAAAAAAAATTTTTTCGGTTTAGTAATCGCGTATTCAACGAAAAAATTCTCACTCACTCACTACACCCACCCCCCTACCCCCTTGTGATATTTCGTGATTTTTTCCGAACCCCCCCCCCCCTTTCGAGCCTCACGTGATTAATGGACGGCCCCTTTGTGACTATAATACTTCCTTTTATATTAAAATTCAGATAATCGACTATACGATATAATATGATTTTGGTTTAAATTACACTGAATTTATTTTTGTTTGTTCAAATTGAAATTGTACAAGTCTCTTTACAACGAACACAATATTATATATTCTTTCATGACATCTGTAGTTACACTAGTAATTATAATTAATACATTATATCCTTATTAGGTATATATTATTCGGAACCTAAGCTGCTATTTGCTGCCTTTTTCATAATAAAAAATAGAGAAAAAATTATAAAAAAGCTTATGACATTCGAACTTCCATTGTATTTTATACTTTTACCAGAAATGTATCTAATAATAAAATGTTGGCCTTGCAAAAGAAATCGTATAAAAAAATCAAATAGTTTTCTGATAAAAGTAAAAATATGCAGTTTACAATATACACGCCTACCTACCTACTTAGTAATATTTTACATTTAAAACCGACCAAAAATTTGTTATAATAATGAAAATAAAAAAAAATATAAAGATTGTCCATGTGATCTTCGTAGTACGAAAAATGTATATTTCTGTAATATTTGAATTTTTCTCAATCATATCCTTTTCCTCTATCTAAAACTCAATTACGCATACATGCGTAATTGCTCCATGTACACATGGAGCAATTAAATTGCCTGTTTAATGCAAAAAGTTAAAACCACAATGAGCGTGCATTCTAGTCCATATTTGTTTGTACCTATATTAAATACTTTTAAAATTCATTTAATATATCGAGCAAATATACGAAAAAGATGCATTAATTTTTGGTCGGCTCTTAAAACTGATTCATCTATGCTGTATTGCTTATATGTATTTTTATTTTTAACGCTGCCAAAGGTCCCATTCCCATAGCTTTGGAAATGGAAGGTACTCGTTTAGTTTTTTGTCATTTTTAAATATTACTATAACCCTCACTAGCTCATACGGTCGGGTTTTTGAACAGAACGGCAAAATTTTTTTTTTTATACAACTTTATTTTTTGTTTATCCAAAAGCCGAAAAGGGGTCATTGTACTCATCGTTATGAACAACTTTTACTATGGGACCAACCTTGAAATCGCGAAAAATCAGCTGTTCCATACATTTGAGTTCACATAAATCGACAAAATTATATGGAACAGCTGATTTTTTTTCGCGATTTCAGGGTTGGTCTCATAGTATAAGTTGTTCATACCGATGAGTACAATGACTCCTTTTCAGATTTTGGATAAACAAAAAATTATGTTGTATATTTATATTATCAAGTCAACAAGACATGGCTATTTCAATTTTATTTTAGCTCAGCAATATAAATCGTTGTCCCATGTATGTACTAATAAATAATACAAAAATATACGAACACAAACAAAAAAAATTTGTTCCAAAATCCCGAACCGTTGTTTTGTTATTTTTGAGGCTGGCAATTACGCGCGCCATGTATTTATTACTAGTCACAACTTTCTTAATCTTACCATTATGTAAAAAAACGGTTAGGATGATAAGATTAAATAAACGTTTCTAAAAACATGCACTTAGTAAAAAAAATATTGGCAATAAATTATGAATTCTCATACATTTTTCATGGATCACTATAGTTTGCTTTGCTTATAAAATGTATGTATTCACTATCATAATAACATAACAAACTCATGATAGTTTTCCGTCATACAACTTATTTTTAGGATTCGTAGAATAAATTACCTTTTATATTAATAATTCTATATATTTTTGTGTACTGTTTACTGATGAATGAATGGTTAATTTTTGATCTGCACTTTATTAAATTAAATTCGATGAAAAAAAAATCTTAAAAATAGAAAAAAAAATCGAGAGTAAAAGTGTCGATCAATAATGGACGTTCAAAATATTTATGTGTGATTTAATATAAATTATAATTCTTTAATATAAGAATATACTATTTTTCTAGATCCATGCTCCCTGTGTTAAGTGAATAGTCAAGCTAAGCGAGAAGACTGCAAGAAAAAAATATAAAAAAAATACAAAAAAATGATAACAAGCAATTTTCACTCAGGTTCTTTAAAACTATTGAAGTTTGTAGTCGTCAATATTTAATTATTTGCCTTTGAGTGTTTTGCATGGAGTTTTCTTTATTTTTACCCGACTGTTTGCAGTAGATTAATAATAAAAACTCAAAGAATGTAGTTATTTACCTACTTAGTTATTGTTTTCTCATGTTTTTCGTATGCATGGTTTTCTTAATACTTCTTTTTTCTATAGCACAATAATTATTAAAAAATGCGATTAAATTGTTTTCGCTGAAGGAAAATGTTGCAATTAAATGTTGCTTGATTATAAAACTTATTTATTTTTGTACAAATTAAACGAATAATTTCACTCGTGTATATTTATATATTTCTCTATATTTGATGTCGTTTGCATGCTAATTGTTTCGATGTGGTAAATAGATTTTAGCCAAAATTGTATATATTTGTTTACAGAAGAGGTGTTACTTTGGCTGAAGTACGCAGATAATAATACAGTCATGTGGATAAAATATACAAAATAGTAGGTATAATGAAGTTGATTTCATACATCATCATTCATTGAAAACTGCTACATCTTCAGCTAATATACCACCTCAGTTTTTTTTTTATTATTATTATTTTTTATGTAGGTTTTTTTTTTTTTTATATTTATTTTTCTGTTTCAGGACTTACATCGCATCTCCGTACACAGACAAAAACATAAGGATGTTGTGATTTTTATAAAAAAAAAGCTTGCAAAATGCACAAAGCATCGTTTTCAAAAATCTACTTAAATTATTAAAAACTAAGTACAACACCTATGTACCCTGCTGACATATACAATATATAGGCTTTTTTACATATATTTATATGAAAAAAAAAATGAAGTTTAAAATTAGTGTTTAAGTAAATCGTAGGATTTCTAAGCGTCGCTGACTATTTAAAATCTTGAAAAATGTTACCCGCTTGTCACTGTAGGAAACTGTTTTATTCAGATGTAAAGGAATAAAGACAAAATATTATGTAATTTACTGTTGAATTATCAAGTGGCATAAGATGTAATGATAGCTTTGACAGTTAACAGTTGGCCGACTGTTGCGCCGCTTCCGTCTGAGTAAACCAAGTTCCCTTGGCGTTAAATTATTAGAATTAGTTTAGGTATCGCTAGAGCCCACCATCAAAGCCAATTTCGAAGCAAAATATTAGATTTCATTACCACATAGGATAATATTAATTGAATGTCAGCCAAAAATTAAGAATTTCACACAAAATTTTCTACCTCATTTCTTCAAAGTTACGACAATATTAAAAGAATTATAGTTACCATAATTTCTTTTTGTTTTTTTTTGTTGTTGAAAATACTGAATGTTTTTATTAAAATGAAATTGTATAACTCGAAATATTTATTTTTTAGTTTTAATAAATGTGCTTTTTCGCACAAAATTGTGATCTGTAATCGTCGAATGTGCAATAAGTCTAATATTTAATAATAAACACGCGCTTTGAGCTTTCAAATTTATACCTTACTATCTTAGAAATTAATATTTGGCCATAAATTGACAGTGACCACCTAGTAGTTTTTTAAATTATAACTGGAGATCGAAATATAAGAATTTCTAAAAAAAATCTTAAAAATCGATTATTAATCGAATAAACATAATGTCAGAATCGACCAAAAAATCCTTCTTTTTCACACGATTACGTAGTATTTCTATAAAAACACTTTTGACAAGTGAAAAAGCTTAAAAAGGCGACGTGGACCATTCTTAAACAAAAATATCTTTATCTCCAGTAATAATTTAGAATTTTCTCGTATGTAAGAACGTGTATTGTTGATTTTTGTTCATTAGAGTGACTGACTTTGTAATGGCATTGCTACAAATATTTTGTGCCTTAGTTTCCCTCCTGGCCAAGAAAGGCATAAACTAAGTATAGGCCTAGGATCAGAGAAGTATGGTACTAAACACAGACTGCGCTAAACTCAATGCTAGAGATTTTTAGTCGATTATATTGCCAGGGTGTGCCTAAATACGTGTTTTTTTGTCGACTAATTTTTTACTGTTATACAGTTGGTCTAAATAATTATATACAATTTAGTTGATTTTTTTATAATCCTAGTCGGTTAGTGTTGTTCTTAGGAGCCCAGTACATAATATTTGTAGCACAAAATGTTTTTTAAGTTAAAAGAAAGGTTCTTAATTATTAATACATGACAAATCGTAAGTGTATCTTTGTATACCTAATAAGATTGTTAACGCATAATGTTTTATGTGGATCCGTATAAAAATATACTATTATTATTTATAAATGTTGCGCTATGTGTTCTTTGTAATTTTATTTTTCCTCTTTTATAATAAAATGCCTTTTTTCACGGGATTGTTTTTTTTCACACTGTTCTTATTTGGAGTCTTAATTTTATTATAATAAACTTGTATCACCAGTCAATTGCAACAAAAACCCTGTTCGATCTCAAAAGGGGTCATTATACCTACTTATAATTATGAACAACTTTTACTATGGTACCAAACCGAAATCGCGAAAAAGAAATCAGCTATTCCATACATTTATGTTCACTTATCTCAACAAAATGTAAGGAACAGCTGATTATTTAAAAAATAAAATAGATAAAAAATATGAAACAAATAATTAAATAGTTAAAAATAAAATAAACAATATAATGGAAATATTAGGATTTTGGGGCTTGCTTCCTGTGCCTAAATAATGCCGGTATGTCTGCAAAAAGTTCGGTTTGTACTAAAAGCCCAGCGAAAGTGCTCAGTGCTGCCACCAAGTGTGAAGAAATCGCGCTTTTTTATGAGTCGAATGTACAAACACATGGAAATCTAGAAATTCATTAAAATTAAATAAGACCTTTTCAAGCACTAATAGGTATCGGACTGTGATAATAACTGTTGTGAAGTGCACTGTTCCACATCGTATCCATCCTGGGACCCGATTTCTTGCAGCGCTTATAATTGGTGAGTCAAATTATGGCACATATTTTCTGGAAAACTAAATAAGAATAGGTACTTAGGTATGTACCTACATACTTTAAACTTTCGTAGGTATTTAACATTTTGGTCCTTTGAGCCCATTTAACCGGTTACGACTTACGGTACCTATCATTAATTCAATATTTCAGGTAGGTAGGTACCTATTTTCTCAGCGATGAGGGTAAAATGAGACACAATAATTAAAAATCTATTGTTTGGCGGCCGCAAGAGGCCGGTTACTGCATCATTTAATAGGGATGTTGAATATATTTTTTTTATTGTGAATTAGTAAACTATTTGAAAAAAGATAATGAACACCAAAAAAACCGATGAAACATCTACAAAATTGGCAAAGCTATAAGCGTTTTAAAATGATTTGCTAGACACGGACGGCATGCATGATAAGTGACGTAACACCACCTAAGTCCTCTTCGCGCGAAAAAGACGGAGCGATACTCCCTCCAAAAACTTTAAAAACGTCTGTTTTCCATTTTGTGATATATATTTTTTTTACTTTTTTGTTATTCCTATTCCTTCTTTGGAATAAAATAATTTATTTGTACTTTTTAGGGTTCCGTACCAAAATGGCAAAAAAGGAACCCTTATGGTGCGACTTCGTCTGTCTGTCTATCACACCTGGGGGGTTATTCTCGCGGGTTCGATATTGATATCGAATTCGATATATATTGCAACAAATGTCAAAATAGTAGGGATTTTCACAGTTGTTGCAATATATATCGAATTCGATATCAATATCATGCCCGCGAGAATCACCATCCTGCTGATTTCAGCAACTAATGCTATCGACTTGAAATTTGGAACAGTTATAAAGAATGCTTGTCGAACTTTATTGCAAATGAAAAAATTAAAAAAATATTTTTATTTTCATTGCAAAAGGGGCCGGAGTGGTCCAAAATTTCAAAGTGGGGTTACTGGGTCAAGTGACATATCATATGAAAGGGCTTGATCTGCACATTTCAAAATATATTTTTATTTAATTTTATGTCTCACAGTAACAAACAGTAACAAAAAAATATAAAATACTTAGTTAAGGCATTGGTAGCTCAGTGGTCCAAGCAATGGCGCATGGTTCTCGTGGTCATAGCAATGTCACGGTACACGTGGTCTAGGCAACGACACGGTACGCCAGTGGACCGAGCATGCCCCGGTATGACAGTGCTTTCAGTACTTACTGCGTACGTCGGAGGGCATATGACATTGTACGCCAATGCGTACATTTCATGATCTTATCCAATTTAGCAGTTTTACTCATGGTTTTCGGTTTTTGAAACTACTAACAGAGCTTTATACGACTGTGATACGTAGACGATACCTTACGTCTTGACAGCGATTTATTATGTTACTAAATATGTATATAAGACATTCCCGAAAAAATCAGCTGTTCCATACATTTTGTTGAGTTATGTGAACATAAATGTATGGAACAGCTTATTTATTTTTCGCGATTTCAGGGTTGGTCTCATAGTAAAAGTTGTTCATAATGATGAGTATAATGACCCCTTAAAAGATTTCCACTTTCTAACCTGCCACCCTGTATATGTAGGTACTTATGCAACAGGCATCAGGCATACTATAACCTCCTTCGTGGGAGTTTTGAGTGTTCCGTTGATGATGTAGGCAGCCCCGGATCTAGGGGGGGGGCTAGCCGGGGCCCATGTCCCGGGCGGCAAATTCAAGCTTGGTAGAGGAATACAATGAGCAGTGTATTCGTCTACCAAGCGTAGTAATCGCAAAGAGCAGCGCTAGAGACCGGTCGTTCTTTAGGGGAGGCCTCAAATCCAAGGCGCTATTGAGCTTGATGCTTTTATAATATGGTCACATTGACCGTATATAAAACGTACACGCTGGCGACGAACCGAACACGATTGATGATATAAATTATAGAGTTTTAGTTTAGTGCTAGTGTTGAGTTTGAAGGTGTGCGGGATTTTTAATGTGTGGGAGATCTTTTTATTCACAAGGACCGCTTGTGTCGAAAAATTTTCTAAAAGTGGCGACGGTTGTTCCTGTACTAATTTGCTATGATGGCATATCTTCTTGTTTCTATAATCTAAGGGGGAGAAACCATCAGCATCAATGGGCGAGTTATGGCTGAAATGATGATGATGATAAAAAATATTTTTTTGGGCGGGGGCGGCATTTTTTAGTTTTTGCCCCCCCTCAAAATAAGGTTTCAGGTATAGGTAGGTATTACCGATGGCTCTATTCACCAAGTCATACTTCGGCGAGCGACTTTCGAAGTCGAACGCAGTCGAAGTTTTGTTTACATTGGGTGTTCAATTCTTTTGGAAGGTAAGCACACGACGTGCCGACCTCAGAAATGACACATACTCACCCCGGCGAAAACAATTTGCAACTTATGTGACGATTAAGAAGAGGGCTATTACATTTTGTCACCTGTCTCGCTCGCACAAAACCGTATTCTTTGAAAAATAAATTCTTATAATGTTTTAGATATCGTGTCCAACTCACTTGGTGTCCATCCTATGGTGGCCTGGAAGAAATCGCAGATAGCGATAAGGCCGCCCATTGTATGTTCTTGTTATAAATGTTCTGTACCTATATTATATTTGGTGTACAATAAAGTGTATAATAAATAAATAAATAAATAGATAAAAATATTAATTTAACAGATAAATAATAAAAACACATTTCTACTGTGTCATCTAATCAATTTAGGAGCAGTTAGTTATATAGGATAATAGTTCTGCTCCTAAATTGATTACATCACACAGTAGAAATGTGTTTTTAATATTTACAATATTTACATGTATAGACAGCAGATCAAGGGCCTCTCGATGGAATTTGCTACGGGTCCCTCGCTTGTGTAATCCGGCACTGCCTATAATCTGAGGTTGTATGGTCCAAGTTTAAGAGGTAGGTAGGTAAATAAAACATTTAAAATTGCGCAAACGAACAATAAAACTGTCATAATAATTGGTTTATCCGTTTATTGACGCCAGCGTTTATGTACATTTACAACAAGCTAACTCCTGCGCATACCGTCTTCCGTACCTCTTACATTACTTATTATAATACCTTTTATATCCCACAGTTAAAACAATCGACGTTTAGGTACTTACGATTAAATTCACTAAGTTTTTAAAGGTACCGTCAACTGCCGTAACTTTGCCTAGCGTCCTTGGTTTTCCTAGCATGAAAAAGATGTAATACCTATCTTTTTCATTTAATATCTTTTTCACTTATGTAAAATAAAAAAGATATTATATCTTTTTCACTTTATGTAAAATGAAAAAGATATTACATCTTTTTCATGTTAGTCAAACCAAGGACGCTAGGCAAAGTTATGACAGTTGACCGGTACTGTAAGAAAAATGTTTTGTCAAAAAGTGCAAAACTAATCTAAAAGCTTGGTTAAAAAGTATGAAGAGTCGATTTGGTATATAAAATAGGTATCAGCGAAATTAGTAATAATTGTGCTTTTTTATGTATTGGCAGTGTCAGGATAAACAAATAAATACACATATTTTGGAACATAGAACTACAATTTCTTAACACAGCACCGTCGATGAGCTTGTGCCGATAAATAATACTTAAAATACCATCAGGCCTATTATACTCCTGTTATAATATATCGATTATTATATTCGATTAAAATCGACTAAGAATGAAAAAAAAAGGATAAAAATAAAAAAAAGATACGATCACAAGAAAATATAATTCGTTACCAAAAAATTCTATTTACACGATGTGACTTGAAAATAATACACATAGATAGAGTACAACACGTTATTTATGGTAACCTACCCTAGCGACAATATATACGATACATGAGAGATACGTCCCACAATAAATTACAGAAAACTTTCATTTCAATATACATTGTGTGAGGTGTGAAAAATATATTTCAGAAAATGCAATAAAAACTTATTGATGAAAAAATCTTTTTCCTTATAGTATTTTTTTATCAAACTACAGTGCCTAGGCCTACTAATCATGTCTTTTTTCTCTTTCGCACTATCTTAGTGAAAGTAAACCTATTCAGTCAAACAGTGATTCTTATTTCATTCTTGACTAAATTCATGATGGCAACAAATTTTTATTTTATTCTTATATCTTTTAAAACAATGGAAAGAAAAATACATAGAACCAAAGGTAAAGGAGAGCTTGGGCCCAAGTCTAACCCGCTAAATCATTGACTTATTTTTATTATATGGCAATATTAATTACAATGTTGTCATGACTGATATGTTGCACTCTCTATTAATTTATATTTTTCACACCTTACTTTATCATCTTACATTATTAATGCACCACAAAAAAATTACTAACAAAAATATGAATTTAAGTCGTTATAAACAAAAATACTGGATATTTGGAATTAGTCGATTTTCCAAAAGATGGTGACCAAAACCACTGCTTTATATTTTAACTTTACCTTCTAGCGAAGTTATTCATAGCTTAGCCATACTTTTCCTAGGTATTCGTTCTATTATAAGACTTTAAAAGCTCACATAATATTTATTTTAAACATTTCGTTACTTTGGTTATACAATATTCATACTTAACGCTAAAAATAACTTCAAGCTAGTGCGTGCATTAGAAAATCGACTAAAACATCGGCAGTTCTCACAGAACTGTTGTATATTTCAAATAACCACAGGCACTCCTTAATAATAATAAAATTATATGGAGTCAATGCACTATTCAACACTTTAGCATTCTTCGCTACATGGCATACACTCTTTTCTATCTTTGACATATCTGAGACCAATAATATAAATTAGTAACCCAACTAAAATTTGGTTAGTTTATTTTTTAACATTTTAATACTTAAGCTTACTTATACGATAATATATCACTACTAATTTTTTAATGTACGTTTTTACGGTTATCATTATATTTTGGGCGATTAAAAAAAATCTAAATAAAAATATTTCTCTATCGTAAATGCGTAGTCAGTCGATAACTAAAAAATGGAATAAATACAATGATTTTGAGCACCAGTTGTATCTCAAATTCAATGTATAAGGACAGTCGTCGAGTGAAGAGACTTTTTACATTATGTATTTAACAGGACAGTATTTATTACATAAAAGGGGTTATTTATACATGTTTTTCAGGTTCCCGTGTAGGCGACTGCGGCGTACGCAAAAGCGAACTGTCCTAATGATTAAGAAATCCCAAAAAAGGATTTTACACCTACGTAAAACATTCAAAAACTGTCTGTCCGTATATATTTAGTCTATGTAGTGTAGTCAAGTGTGATTAGTTTTATACAAATAGGCCGATTGTGGTCGGTCTTGGGCGTGCGAGATTGATAAATAAAAAAAAGTTAAGTAGTAATTTTCCCGCGTTTTTGACTGTCAGTGTAATAAATGTCAAATGTTGTTTTTTTATCAATGACGCTACTGTGTTTGGGGGTTTGTCCATGTTTTGTTACTTCATAATTTCATATTTGAAGTACCTAAGCTTTTGCGGATAGGTATTATATATAGACAAATATCTACATACGATGTAGATTTGGTAGTAACTCCCCAAAAACAGCAGTAATTTGACTACAACTAATTTGACTTTGTCAGCTGTCATTTTTTTTTTTTTCACCTAACAAAGTAATCACATCAAATGTATAGTAATAGAAGTAGATAAACGTGAAAGTAAATCGGGACAACACTAATAAGGATGCATGTTGGCAGCACTTATGCGTTTCACGAGCATTCATCAAACGGCGCCATTTTGAAAACAAACTTTTGCTGTTTGTGACATTATTTGTCAATCATACCTCACTTTATTATGTATTGCTTTAATAATTCCTTAGTACCTGCAGCCTAATTGCGTAACTCAATTTCTTTCACCATGGCCTTCATTTTGACAGTTCAACAACATCCATTGCGGCGTTGAGCTAGTTACGGGAGCATGGAATAACAATCATACGGCGTAATGAATGTCAAAAACAATGCCATGGTGATAGCAATTGAGTTATGCAATTAGGGTGCCGAGACTCGCTCGGGATTTTTTCAGGGATGACGCCTATCTAGATAAACTTCAAAACTTGAAAAGTAAAACATTATCTAAATACAAAAGGAGATGTTTCATCCTGGAACCGGTATACGTACGCCACATAGAAAAATAGGAAAAAAATAGGGGATTTACATAAAAATATTATTAAATTCTTTTGAAGAAGAGTACAATTGTAAGAGAATTATTTGAGATAAAGATTTTCGCGCAACGTCCCGATATAATTAAATAAATAGTTACAGTTTAAGACTTTTCGCGTATAGAATCCGAAAGTGTTGCCAACTGTAAACAAAATCACGTATGGAAATTAAAAGTTAATGGAATCGCGTCGAAGACTTGCCTTTGGCGTGATCCGTCAAGTCATTTGAAATCCTCTATAGCACGTTATCTAATTTGGCAAATTAATTATAGAGGACACCCTGCTTTCTAAATATTATACTAAGGCTGGTTTTAGAGTCACGCTGACCGTCGGCGCTGACAGATCATTATGTATGTATTACTATGAAGCGTTTCAGAGTTACGCTGACCGGTCGGCGCTGATGAGTATCAGCGCTGAGCTGTGCGCGGCCGTCCGCGGTGCCGACGCGCCTCTTCAGCCATTGAGCGTTTTAATTTCACGCTGACAGGTCAGCGCCGACTAGCTACGCGCCGACGGTCGGCGCTGATGGTCAGCGTGACTCTAAAACCAGCCTAACAGTATTGAAAATAAATGTTTAAAACGTGAAAAATGTGAATGTTTCGTTCATAGGTACCGTGATGCGACGGAGACTCTTAATCGAAACTCAATCCAATTTTCTTTTCGTTTGAGTCCGTTTCATCTGTTGTAATAGATAGTATAATAATATAAACACCAGACGTGGGTGAGGAAAGACAGCAATAACGTGCGAGTGAGAGGGAATGATTAGTGCCGCCGTTTTGGATTCGCTTCTTTATTGGCGCGGATTATACCCTAGTATAAATAGGGGAAGTATGTTATCTATACTAATACATATTATAAAGAGGAAAGATTTTTTGTTTGTTTGTACCGAATAGGCTCCGAAACTACTGGACCGATTTAAAAAAAAAATCAATAATAGAAAGCTGCATTATCACTGAGTAACATAGCCTACTTTTTATCCCGAAAAATGCACAGTTCCTGTGGGACACGCGGACGAAGTCACGGGCGAAGTGCTAGTCTTTAAATAAACGCACCGCGCGCGGCTTGTATGTGTGCGCCAAAGTAGGTATCTATGCGTCGCCGCACGCACACTTAACAAAATCTCGACCCGAATCGAAAGATTTTGTTAAGTGCGCGTGCGGTGCGTTTGCTTGAAGATAACCTACTTCCCCTATTTATACTTTGGTTATATTAAAAGAAAAAATAAATCGATATACTTAGTTTCGAAAAAAAGTTATACAGGGTGGCAGGTTAAACAGTGGAAATACTTTAAGGGGTCATTGTACTCATCATTATGAACAACGTTTTACTATGGGACCAACGCTGAAATCGCAAAAAAAAAATCAGCTGTTCCATACATTTTGTTGAGCTTTGTGAACATAATTGTATGGAACAGCAGATTTTTTTTCGCGATTTCAAAGTTGGTCCCATAGTAAAAGTTGTTCATAATGATGAGTACAATGACCCCTTAAAATATTTCCACTGTCTAACCTGCCACCCTGTATAATCAGATATTTATCTTTTAAGAACGGAATGGAAAAATTGTTCAGTCGAAGCTTAAAAATATCGACACTCATGAAGCTGTCAGTGCAAGAGTCCCAAAAATGGTAATAATTTTCATTCTTATATCGCACACCGAGATCTAAAGAGAGCTAACTAAAAAAAAAAAAAATATTTACTCTCTGGTATAAGTCCCGGCATCAGTCTTGATCACAAACGTCACCTGCGCATGAGCTGGGCCCCAAGTCTGCTAATGCAATTGTCATAATCGCGTCAGAATGGTCTCCCAATGAGATCGTTTTGACCAATGACGAAAGAGATAGTCTTAAGGCGGGTCTCCTGCGCGTGTTCATTGAACATCGAATATGTTTAATGAACGAAAAGGGGCGTGGCCTACGCCTTTTGCTTAGCAAAATCACTCGACCACGTGACGGAAAACATTTGTTCGTCGTTCAATTGAACACGAAACACGTCGCAGGAGACCCGGCTTTACTCTAAGCCAATGACCGCTAAGGTTTTGACCGTTATGATGTCATTATGTAGCAAAATTGGGGCCCTGATTTTTCGGTCTCTTTGGCGGAATGAAGAAGACGGGGGGCGCCGAAGCTGCAGGCGATTGGTTCGTCGTCTAATTGGACCATTCTCTATTGCGTATTCTCAACTGTCTATTGTCTATTGGACCGAAAATGTACATGCGCGATCTGTGATCATAATTCACGCCGCTACCTATACCTAGATCAAAGAATTAGCTCTCTTTAGATCTAGGTGTGCGATATGTTATTTTGCATTGACAACATCAAAGTTATAAAAAATTGCCATTTTATAATATTGCCATTAGGAATGTCTTAGCAAAAGCTGAATAGAGATAGCTGTATATAAATGTATAAGTGGCAAAAATGGAAGCGATTAGGCACAAAGCCAGTCGTGAAAAATCATTGACAGTCACAGACTAATTCGAGCCTTAAAATCTGGAAAAGTAAAAGGCCTGAGAAATAACCTGGCGGCAACAGCGGTCAAGTACTTTAAAGTCTGACAAATTTTAATGGTCATAGCTGTGCGGTGCTACAAAACCCCGTATTCACAAACATTACTATGTCTCAAACGCACAGTGTACAGAAAACTCATACGAATATGAACATTATATTTGTAAGAATAAGGTTCATATTCATAAACATTTTGAGGTTTTGTACACTTTGCTAAGAGTTCTCACAGTAATGTTCGGGAATACGGTATCAATACCGTACTTTTCCGACTTTTTCAGACCCATCTGATCTAAAAGCAGATTGAACTATATTCAGGATGTCAGTCTAGAAATCGACTAACATTTCGAGAAAAGGCTTTATTCTAGAAAAATGGAAGCTAACGTTGCCACTACAAAAATATGGACAAGAATGGGGATTTAAAACCTATGTTTTATGGAAGACTTTCTAATGGAATTGGTTAGGGTGTCCTGGTATGCATAATCACCCGGGATTAGTTTAGGTAATGAACAGTTATAAGCTATAAGGCTCAGATTAAGTAACATTCGCAATAAGCGTTGCTGTATCATTAAGTACTTCTATAACTGAATTCTTGGCGTTTTGGTTCCCAAAGGCTGAGCTAATTAAGTTAAGGAATGTATTCTTCTTTTGAGATCTAGATGTCTTAAACCAGAAACCATCAAGCCCCTGATCAGTCTACAGGTAAGTCCTATTCTTTAAAAGGGGTTATACTTGAGCATGTCTGTACCAAATTCGGACCCGAAAACTTGGGATCGACACAGGATCATTTCCAAATTATAGCACGTTTTAAGTTGTTTGAAAATTTTCCTCGTATCGACCAAAAACTGATGATTATAATAAAATTTTCTTATAGCTGATGAACTGATGAATCTTTTGAAAAACAATCCGTCCCAAAAATACCCATAACTTTGGAAATAAAGGTTCCTACATACCATGTTATCAAAACAGCCCCTTTTTTCAAGGAGATTGCTCAAAAAAATGTGTCAGCGTACGAACCACAGAAAGGAGTTTCTTTGACGATTTCTAATATGACGCGTTTTCCTAAGGTCAACTTTGTTGGGTAGACTATCTGTATCCTTTCATTACACAAGGTCTTTTAGTAAAAAAAAAAACTATCTAGCAATACCAATGCGAATTTATTTAATCTGAGTTATAGCTTACGATGTTTTAATAATGGTATCAGATGGTTAAAGATTTCCACTATAGATATTTGGAATTGTTGATGCTCATATTATTTTTATTATGTTAGGGACAGAATTTATTTAGGGAAGATAATTAAATTATTGCTTAGTAAATTCCGTTAAACAACAGAAATTGCGTTTTGCTATAAATATTTTTTTATAATTAAATACAATAACGTATTATAAATCATAGATAGAAAAAAAAACCACGATTTTTAAATTACTCTAGTGATGTACTTATCGATAAAAATAAATTAGTCGATTAAACGATTATTAGTCGATTTTTTCTTGACTGCTCATTACCTAATTCAGTTGTAGTTATATTTATTTATTATATATAGTTCACCCATAGCATAGTATGTGTATATGTCACCTATTCTAACGTGGCGTAATCATAAGACAATAAATATAGAATAATACTAATATAACTTGACGCTAACTGGATATTACAATTATATATTTTTATATTTTATTTAAAAACTGCATGTTTTGAATTTTACTTTGTTAGGGTAAAACTTTTAAATGACTAAAAATGTTAATAAAATGTAACATGGCCGTGTTATTAACAAAATTGACAAACTTCTGTACTTTCAAGTATTCCTATTGTACAATATTATTTTTAATGCTGAATGGTTTTTTGTATTTTTAACCTTAAAAGTAAAATTCACAACAATAACTGCAATACATTCAATACCTTATCACTACGTACATAATACGTATCCGAATAAATATTTTATTTAAGTATAAAATTAAAAAACACAACTGCTTTTATGCTTTCGATATTCGTGCGTTCATTACGAATCGATTTCAACTCGATTGATTCTTTACAACATTTTAAATCGATATCAAATCACGTTTGTATTAGTGACGTTATAGACCGATTTTTAACTGGCAACATTGAATATGGTGTTGCCATGTTTATCGTTGTTTTTATAACATGTCCACACAAACCCTTGGCTGGGTTGCCCCTAAATTACGTAATACGTCATTTTGATCACAAAAAACCGCGCCTACTTTTATGAACATATATTTTATTTAAAAATGATTCTCCATATAAATACATGTTTAAACTATACTGAGAAGAAGAATATCATTTAATATTCGTTAAAAAGTAAAATATTAATAATGAAGATCACAAAAGTTAATTGTAAATAAAAAATAATAGAAAAATTCAGGCCATTCGCAAAAAAATCTATTCCTAAATTCATAGGTCGTATTTATTTCTATGAAAAAATTACCATATTCTGCGATCACTTAGCTGTTCGCCTTGTCTATGCCCAATAGTAAAGAAGCGTATAACAGAGTATAATATTTTGCCCAGCCGTTGCCCAGCGCTGGGCGGCGGTGGGTACACTCGACGCCATTGACGATCGACCACTTTTCACCCTTATTACTAAGAGCATAAGGGTGAAAAGTGGTCGACCGTCAATGGCGTTGAGTGTACATAATGTACTGGTATGTTTTCCAAACATAGTTCTGCCATAGCCCGGTAATTTTCACACAGCACCTTCGTGACCCACTTAATACAAACCCAAGCTGATTTCATTAGGTAAAATATAATTTAGTCACTAAATTTTAGCGCGAAGTATGGAGTATGCGACACGGTGTTTTATTTTGAAGGCCCGGTACCGGGTCGAGGCCCGGCAAATGGGATAGTATACCTACAATAAAATATGTGTTCATTCGGCGTCGGGGACTAGCTTCACTCGCCGCGCTACGCGGCCTTACCTGCGCGCGAACTCCGCCTTCATCGCTGAAATGTTTAATAAAATGGTATTAATTTTTGTGTCATTCAAAACTTAGGGGGTGGGGGCAGGGGTGGTGGAGGTCGGAGGTGTGTGGAGGTGAGGGGGGCGGGAAAGATTCGTCCTGTGAATTTTTCGGAATTTTTCCGAAAAAAACCGGCCAAGTGCGAGTCGTACTCGCGCACCGAGGGTTCCGTATCAGTTTTGGACGTATAAAGTGAAAAAAAACCGGACCGCATAGCTAAGTTTGTGAAGGAATTTTGATGATATTGAAAAAACTGTACTAGTTAGGAACATCGTTTTATTTTTGGTGCCATATTTGGGTCAATTCCTATCAACTTTAATTATTTCAGATTTTTCACTCCGCAAACTTCGGAGATAAGGGGGGCGGGGGGGAATGGTATTTTTTCAGACATTTTTCATCATATGTCGAAAACTGTGAGACATAAAATTAAATAAAAATATATTTTGAAATGTGCAGATCAAGCCCTTTCATATGATATGTCACTTGACCTAGTAACCCCACTTTGAAATTAAGGACCCCCACTCCGGCCCCTTTTGCAATAAAAATACTTTTTTAATTTTTTAATTTGGAATAAAGTTGGACAAGCATTTTTTATAACTGTGCCAAATTTCAAGTCGATAGCATTAGTAGTTGCTGAAATAAGCAGGTGTGACAGACAGACAGACAGACAGACAGACGAAGTCGCACCATAAGGGTTCCTTTTTTACCATTTTGGTACGGAACCCTAAAAACGGAAAAATACCACGATTTGTTTTTTTCGTGGATAAAAACATTTTTTTTCTTATATTCCGAAAAAAAACAAGATTTTTTCGGAATTTTCAACACTAGTCAGTCACGCTCACGGTACTGTTTTGTAGGTACAGTTAGATATGCACACGTACCGTCTAGTATCTCCTTCTTGATCTGGTTGAGCTGTTGCCGCATCTCGCGCATCATGTCCTGCTTGAAGGCGTCCCACTCCGCCGCCGTCACGCAGCCGCCGTCGTTGCCGCCGTTCACTTGCTGCCAACAAAGTGTCATAATATCATACCAAGTTGTTTCATAACTTATGGTTCTGGTTGCAACGCTCATAAAAATAATAGTAGATTGTTGCACCGCGCGCAAAGTGAGTTAAAAACGCACGAGTGCATTGTTAACTCGCTTTAGCAAGGTGCGTAATCTACTTTTCTTTCAACTACCAATCTATCTACTGTGATAAAATATACCTACTCAAAATAAAATCTTTTTTTTTACTTGAGTTTTTATTTGTCTAAGTCAATGTCAAAGTCAAGTTTTAAATTGTCAAACAATAGTTGTCAGTCAGTTGAAGCTAGTTGACCGTTCCAAAACGTAGATTCCTGATAAAAAACAGTGCATTAATGTAAAAACAGTGCCATAATGAGAGATTACTGCACTCAGCACTGTTTTGGTTCTAAGCAGAAATAACGTTCTTTGTGATCGGTTTTGTGATTAATGAAAACATTACTGCATAGTTGAAAGAAAAATAAATAACTGTTCTAGAAAAACTTTCAGCACTTGCACTTAAAGTGCATTTTATTCTTGCAAGCTAAGGCATTTTTTCCTGTCACTGTATTAGACGCATGAAAATGGGATGAGAAAAACAGACGACCAGCCAGGCTAACATTCGCGCTGCGACAAATTTTATCGACTGTTTTGTCTCGCTCTTACTCGTGCGAATACGAGACAAATGCACGATAAAAGCGTCGACAAAATTTTGTCGCCGTGCGCATGTTAGGCGCTCAGGCTGACAGTTTCTTGCAAATTCTCGACTCGATGCGAAAATCCGGCTCGAAGGACCAAATGTTGCATCCGACGCTTCGGTTCAGGCCGAAGGATGCTAATTTTGCTGAATTTCTCCAAAAAATATTCGGTCCGTTATCATAGTCCTGTGTGCAGAAGTGGACACCATTGTTGCCAATTTTGTGAAATGTATGCAAAAGTCATAAATATCTAGCGCAAAAATCGCAAAATTGGCAACAGTGGTGGACACAAGAAGCTTTTTTAATGTACAGAAGATCTTCTTACCTTAAGTATAGTTTCTTCGCTGGCAGAGCCAAATCTTTTACGAACAGAGCGAGGTGACTGGGGCTGCTGTTGTGCATTCGACTCCGAGTTCGCTGCAATGGGTTATGGTACTTATAGTAGGGAATATAAAGTCTAGTTTTCTACTTGGTATATGCGATAGCTAGTTTAGCTTTTAATACAAAACTGCTAGAAAATAAAGATTGATACATAATGAACTAAAACAAATAGTATAGTCTTTCATGTTGTATAATTATGTAGAGTTAGACACCAAAAAATCGTAACATAAAAAATCAACAGTAAAAATTATATAAAACATATTGAGCTTAACCAGGGAGCTTATATCAGGGCTTTGAGAGATACCGTAGAGGCGGGTTACTTTGACCCTAGGGCATAACTTTGGACCAAATCCAAAAATCGTTTGAACTGCCCGCCGTGTCGCGACCACACAACTGATCGTCGCAGTTCCTTCGCCATCTATTAGTTCTATTCGCTACCGAAGGAACTGCGACGATCGGTTGTGTGGTCGCGACACGGCGGGCAGTTCAAATATTGGTCCAAAATTATGCCCTAGGGTCAAAGTGACCCGCCTCTACGGTACCTAAAAGATTTTGTCCAAAATTAAATTTTGTCGAGTTCTGTATTTCGCCAGCCAATTGGAAACATACGATTCTTTACCCCCACTCCATCTTCGTTCTACTGATAAATTTTGAAATTGGTCAAAATGTTTGTGAGCTTGTGAGACAAGGCGGGGGGGTGGGGGGGAATTGCACCTACTGGCCTCCCTCCCCCCACCTATCCTGGCCTATAACTGATATTTATCTTTCCTTTTTTTTTTTTTTCGTGGTGAAAATCCTCATGGATGTCCCCTGCCCTGGGAGGGCGAGGGGGGGTGTTCTTCCAACTACCTTACGCCGGGGGCACGGGAGTCACTCACGCATTCGTCCGCACCCCCGGCAGGTATTGGCCCGCCAGAAAAAAGGTGGGCCCCGTCACCCTAGTATACAATACCCTATCATTCTACCTACTTTCCCCAAGCCCCTGGCAACCCAAGTAACTACAGCAACAGAAAAAGCGGCGCGACTCACAAGCGTTGCCATTACATGCGGCGGGCATTCGGTGCGGCAACGTCGCCGACCGCTCCCACGTCTTCATCGGCGTGTTGTTCACCGAGTTGTCCGTTGACGACTCCTGGGGAAGAATAAGAAGCTTTTTTTTTATATGTCCAAATGTATGAAATTCCTCTGACCTATTTTTGAACTACAGTTTGATAACCTTTTTAGTATTTTTTTTCTTTTCAGATTTCATTTTTTACCGTTTTTCAGATTTCTTTTTTTTTACCGGATAAAGGCAAAGGGAAGTGAAATCTTAGCAGTGGCGGATCGAGTCAGGGGGGTCCACTGCGTGTATTTTCCCACAAAGTATTTTCTTTTAGATTAGAAATACCAGTGGTCGACCTAGGCCCATCCCAGGGGTCATGACCCACATGACCCTCCAGATCCACCCTTATTTTATTTCTTTAAGTTTGGGGGCGGGGTCATACCGCAGCCGAAGTTTGGGGTGTGGGGGGGTCATACCGATAGGATGCGCGCTATAACATTCGCACATTTTTGTAAGATTTTTGAGGGGGCGTCATAAGCCCCATGACGCCCCTTCGGGGTCCGCCCCTTATTTTTATGTTAGTCACCTCGGCCCTGTCGAGGTGCGCCCGGCGGCGGGCGAGCGTGCGCGCCATCTCGTTCATCATGCACGACAGCGTGCCGCGCGCGCCTGAGCCGCCCGACGACGACGACGAGCCCGAGTGCTCCGCGCCGCCCGGCGGCGAGGCCGCCTCCGCGCTTGTTTGCCCGCTCGCCTGCCCGCTGGCTTGCCCACTCGCTAGCCCGTTTGCGTTTGCTTGCTGAAATGGGATCAGTGATTGAAGGTTGTTTGGTAATTTGAAGGCAGGGTTTAGTTAATTCTTAATTTTTTTTTTAATGTGCCAGACAGCCTTGAAAAATAAATGTTTATTTGTATGAAAATGGTAAGTTCACAAGGGGGCTATCGCATTTTGTCACCTCTCTCGCTCACACAGAACCATATTTATAAGAATGTTGAATGAAAAGATGATAAATGTATATTTTTGCGAATTTTAAACTGTTAAAGCCATGTTATGCTTATATAATTTTATTAAATATACAGGGTAAAATTAAACCAGCAGAATTTTTTTTTTTCATATTTCAGTGTCGGTCCCATAATAAAAGTTGATCATATTCATGAGTACTTTCACCTCCTAAAATATCTGCACTGGTTTTAATTTTATCCTGTATAAGACATTCCCAAAAACAACTGACACAGGCAGGAATCGAACCTGCGACCTCTGTCTAAACCGGGGCAACGCTCTTAACCACTGAGCTACAGTGTCGTGTCTGAATCAGTTATAATTGGAAACCTCTTTTTACGCCTCTTAGGAGCGTTGGTAACGTCTATCGGAGATTAATAATAAGTTTTTGGGAATGTCTTATATATTTAATAACATGAAAAGATGATTTTCTTAAAAATGTATGACACGAATTATAGTCCATAAAATACAACTTGAGTCCTGTGACAGATGTCAAATAAATACGTACATTTCTAATGTCTTTTTACATTTTTAGTTCGTATCTGAGATCTGTCACAAAACTTAAGCTATATTTTATGAACATAAAAACTTGTAACTTGGTGACTGATATAGCTTTTTTGTAGTAAGTACCTTGGCTTGTCTCTTGAGCCTGGCCTGCTGCAGTTGCGCGGCTAACCCCGACACGTCTGGGGGCGGCGCGGGCGCGGGTGGCGGGGGCGGCGGCGGCGGCGACGTGACGGGCGCGGCCAGCAGCGCGGGGCCCGCTGGCTGCGGGGGTCCCGCGCTCGCTGGCCCCGCACCCGCGTACACGCCCCCTCCAAGCGGGGCCGCGGCGGCCGGGGCGCCCCCGGACGGGGGCGGCGGAGGCGGCGGGGGCCCCGACGACACCGACGCCGGTACCACACCGACCACGGCTTGCGTCTGCTAATTTATTTACATTTTCCGTTCAGTCGCTTAGTTAGACTAAGCGACTGAACGGAAAACGTAAATCTACGACAACTTTATTTACAAACTCAATATTTCCTATTTACATATATACAAAAATAATGAGTTCTATCATCGCATATTTACAAACATAAATCAATTGACATTCCAAAATGCATTTACAATAGTATATACAAAAGTAAAATCATCCACACTTCCATAAAGCGTACAAGGATTATATAAAAACCAATGAGAAAACATTATCACAGCAGCTCATATAACTTCATTTTAAACATGGCGTCGCTTTGTCTACATGTGAGCACGGCACGTCAGCCCCAGCCTTACATCTCAAAAGGACGCCCCCTACACGATAGACTGATCTATCTGTATTATCATACATGACCTTACCGGAAAAGGCCAGTCAAATTCTACAAAAAGATTAATCTCCGTTTAGACGAGCAACCTTTAAAGATAGGCTATAGGTCCCATGGACCTCGCACCACACGTCTTGGACATAGACACGAGAGACTACAGCGCCGTGCTTCACTACTGGTAGGATTAGCTTCAGGTCACACCCGAAGTTATTGTCATCAGTAGAATGTACAAGTTCGTGAAGAGAGTCTTCGGCGTTGCAAGAACCGAGCCAGATTATGAGGAAGATTTCGATGAAGATACCAGATTTCAGGGTTTCCCTTCAGCTCTGTGGCTTATAGAACAGCCACTGGAGTCCTAGATGTTGTCTCTTTCACTCCTCTCATTAGATGTTCAGTTGACTCCGCGACGGATACAGTGTCTGTCTCGCCGGTGTAATTCAACAGAACTGATCTTCCCATGGTCTCCTGCTTAGCAGGAATGTCGAAAACTATGTGTTCTGGATGGATATGAAGCACCAATCGCTCGCAGCCAAACATACAGGAACTTATATAAAACAATAGAATACTAGGAACTTATTGCTAACATAATAGACTCGACTACGAAAAAAAATTTGTAACGCGAGCAAAATATTTGAAAATATTTGATATATATATCAAAGCTTGGGACATTATAGAATATATATGTACCATCTTCTCCCTTCCACCTCCCCCTGGCTGGGTGCCAGGGTCTAACTCTTTTGCCGAACGTTCTAGAATTAAAGGGATAATTCGTAGTCCAGTGAAATGAAAACTAACCATTGGCGGAGGTTGCGGCGCTGCGGGTGGCGTTGGAGGCGCTAGGGGACCCTAGGGGAAGAAAAATGATATTAAAACACCTTGTGCCACGTATTTGAGCCCAGATCTTATTAATTAATCTTGGATGTTGAGAAGAATGTCATCTAAGTGTGTTCTGAGAGTAGTCGAACGTCTCGCGAAGTGATTAAAACAAGCAATCACATGCGTTAGCGTCTTCACTTTCGAAGTTTCGACCGCAAGGCGATATTCGATTGGTCGTTGACTACGATCTAATCACAGATTACTCCTAAGTTAACATTCACGCGATTGAATATGTTAGAAAACATCCCATTAGCCACTCTGAGGCCGAATGGAAAAATTTAAATCCCGTGTAATTTGTGTATCCTTTTTTGGAGATCTATAAAATTAAATAAGATCCCTTTAGAACTTTCTTGTAATGTTAAAAAGTGTTGAAAGTAGAAGTAGAGAATTTCAGAATACTTAGGCCGAGATAAATAATCATTACTTAGCACGCGCTTTGGCTAAGCTATATTCCCGTCTCTGTCTTACTTGTAAATTGCGCGACAGTGACAATGATACTTACTGCTTAGCCAAAGTACGTGCTAAGTAACGTTTATTTATCTCGGCCTTAGCCTTAGTACGCAGCTTAGGTTGCATCTGTCGATCAACATAACAATGGCAATTATGACGATGTATGAGAAGACTTCTGCCTATTCTGTACCGACGTGATATCACCGCAAGAAGCGCCAATTTGATTGCGTCAGAATCTCACCGTGGCATTCTCCCTCGAACGTTCCCAAAGTGTCGGTACAGAATGGACAGGCTGAATGTGACGTATGTAGGTGAGGGTGGTAGGTGGTAGTACTCACGTTAGCAGGCGGCGGCAGGTTTTGATGCGGCGGTACGGGAGGCGGCGCGGGCGCTCCCGTCGTGGCAGCCGATAGCGACATATTGGGAGGCATCGGAGCGCTGTTACACATTACAAATTTAGACGTGTACCACTATTTTGATGAAGGAGTAGACTAGTCAATGAATAGGCCTATGTCCAGCATAATCGGCCTAATGTTCCCACTACTGGGACACAGGCCTCCTCTGTGAGAGAGAGTGGGCCGTAGTCCACCACGCGGGCCCAGTGCGGGTTGGTGGACGTCAAATGGTTTTCGAATTTTTGGTTCTAGGACATCCCGGTTTCCTCACGATGTTTTCCTTCACCGTTACCGTTCACCTATGTCCAGGAATGGACTGTATTAAAGTGATGGCGAATGTTTGATTGTCATCTTAGGTGGAGGTTACTAAAATATAAGTGAGAGCGAGAGAAGAAAGTTATTCAGAAGAGGCGTAATAAAAGAGATTTAAAAATTTCTGCGTGTTCCGCCTGTGACACCCAGATAGTAACTATCGGGGAACACCCACTCCGGCAGCGCACGTTTGGCGGTTTTCACAATGAAAGTGGAATCAAAGCGCTTCGTTCGGGTTTTTCGTACATCATGAACCGATGGCGCTTTTTCGTGCTTCTGGCCGTCCGATAGAAAAAAGGACAGGAGGATCTTCCCTAGTACGTAAACAAAGTCAAAGTCAAAGCATTTATTTCAATTAGATCAATTACGGGTACTTTTGAATTGTCTAGGAGTCTGTCAGTTAGAATGAAGCTAGATGCCCGTTCCAAAGCGTAGATTCCTATGGAGAAGAACGCGCAAGAAACTCCATGGTTACTCTTTTAAATCAAATCGTTACAAAGACTGGTTCCTTACCTATTGGTGCGATGATGTCCAGGCGTGGGTTGGCTGGGCTGATGCGGCAGGGTATGATGGACGCCATGTGGGGGAGGCGCGGGGGGGGTAGGCTGCTGCGGCTGCTGTGATTTATTTATTTATTTATTTATTTATTTAATTAAATATAAGTTTACAGTAACGACCAAAGCACTTACATTTTAGTGGACAATTTTACACAATTACTTATCACATAGTATATTAACTTAACTTACCAATCATTAACTAAAACTTATAACAATTACATAATATTACTTAAGAATAAATATATACATTTATTTATTTGGTATGGCTTATCATGAAAGATATCGAGATCTATGTGCTGAGTGAGCAATGAGTTCAGCAGTGTGATAGCTCTGGCAGTAGGTGCTGCAGCTGCGCGCCGAGTGCGTACTCCGGGGGGGGTCTGCAAAAAGTTTCCTCCGTCGACGAGGACCATCAATGCCCTCACCTCCAATCAAAAAACGTTTCGGCATGCCCGCTAAGCCAACCCGCTCCAATGTGTTGGGATTATCTACCCTGTTTGTCAGGAGACGGTGGTAGTGAACGAGTACTAGTAGTTTCCTCCTAAGTTCCAAGGTATCTAAGCCTACCATCCCCGTAACAAACAAAGATGGGTATAGGTAAGGGTAGTAACCGTACATCCTCTTAAAGATAAAACGGGCAAACTTTCTTTGGACTCGCTCGATTAAAAGGTTGTACTTGGCCTCGTGTGGATCCCATACTATAGCGTTGTATTCAAGCCGACTGCGCACATACGCTATATACAACATCAGGGCAGCTCTTATCCCTTTAAAAGTAGATGAAACCCTCATCACGAACCCTAGCATCTTGATATAACGTCCTCTTGTAAAATGGCACTTAATGTAGAGGAAACATTTCTTTGGAGGAGTGAAGGATAAAGATAATAAGTTGAAGAGTGTAAATGAGTTAAAAGGATATGTTCATCCAAGTGAATAAGTGGAATAGGATGATTGCAAGTGAATGAGTGAAAGTGTAAGTGTAAGTATATGAGTAGAAGATGGTGAATATAAGTGAGTGTGTGCAAGTTAATAAGTGTAAGAAGGTAGTCCACGTGAATGAGTGGAAGATGATGAATGAACATGAGTAGGAGTGGACGGGTGAATAATCAGGTGGGAATCATTCGACATGATTTATTGCCAGCTGAATGTGTTTAATAGGAATAAATATTTAACGACCCGCACAATACAATAATACTATAAGGCTTCAATAATAAATGACGCATGATTCGGGATTCAGAAAAATATTTAGATTCTATTGAAAGAGAATTGATGCGATCATCAATTACCTATTACCAGCCTTGTTACCCCCGCAGAATAGCAGTTTTACCCGCTAGGGGATAATTACCCTAAGGTTAGGAAATCAGAGAGAATTGATGCGATCATCAATTACCTATAACCAGCCTTATTACCCCCGCAGAATAGCTGTTTTACCCGCGAGGGGGTAACTACCCCAAGGTTAGGAATTCAGGCATTAGGATTAGAGGCTCCATGTTCTAGTGTTGCCGTTCGATAGTATCCATTAGTATCAATTAATATCAACTTATTGTCATTACTATCGATTGTTTTGGACTGTCGATAGAATCGATAGTTTAAAAAGCAAACGATGGTATCGATACAAAGAAAGATGAAAAGGAAAGGAAGATGAACACTTACTTGGTGATGGTGGTGCGGCGCGTGGTACTGGCTCGGCGCCGCGTGGTACTGTGGGTGCTGTGGGTTGTGGGGCGCGTGGTACTGTGGTTGCTGGAATATCGCAGCGTCCTCGCGAGTCATTGTTCTGTTCAGATAATCTGGGTGTTAATGTGGCTGTAGAGTTGCTAAAAAATATGGTAAAACTGCACGCATAGCATGAACACTATACAGGTTTTGTCGATGGAAGAAAAGACAAAATGAGAGATTTCCACCGATTTAAGTATGGCGATGTTAAAAAAATAACCGACTTCAAAAATCCACTACAAAGAAAATAATAATTTTGGTTTCGGAAGTCGGTGGCTTTGGTTTTTGTTTGCTTTTTTTGCCACCGACTTCCGAAAACAAAATTATTATTTTCTTTGTAGTGGATTTTTGAAGTCGGTTATTTTTTGTTAAAAAAGTTTTTTATTTTTCCCTTTTTAGTTCTTTATCCCGTGCTAGATTACTTTCACGAATACGTTCAACAGTAAATCTTCTACGGAGTGTGTACATTTATGCATATAACTTAGTACATAGGAATGATTACATAATATTATATACTAAAACCTTCCTGAAAGTATGTAGATTACGTTAGTGAAAACCCTATCCAAATCGAATCAGTAGTTTTTGAGAAAATCGCGCACATACAAACATACATACATACTTACATACATATATATATACATACATACGGGACGAATACAGAACCTCCTTTTTTGAAGTCGGTTAAAAATGAAGATAAGAAATGTTTCTATTCTTCAGTCGACAAAAGTGTACACGCGGTGCACGGGTCGCCGCGTGGTCGGGCAGAAGAGATAACGAGTTGGATAGAAAGAACTTTGTCTATTCTTTGGTAGAATAGAGATAGAATCGGTCATGCTAAACGTGCAGATGGAGATGAAAGCGATACTGAAAATGTGATCTATACTAATATAATATAAAGCGAGAGAGATACACAAACTCACAAAATACGTAGTATTTTGTGAGTTTGTGTATAGTTATGTGGAAGGTAATCTCCGGAAGTACTTTTTTTATTTTTTTATTCTATGATAGGCTTGCGTTTGACCGCCATCTCACCTGATGTTAAGCGATGATGCGCGAGTAATCGATTTCTTTTAGGCAAGCGGGCTCCATCGTAGGAGCACGCTTGCCTAAAAGAAATCGATTACTGATCCGATTCTGAAAATTATTTCACTAGCAGGAAGCTACATTATTCCTGAGTGCTACAGGCTTTTTATCCCCAAAAAATGCACAGTTGCTGTGGGTCACGCGGAGGAAGTCGCGGGTAAAGTGCTAGTTGTTGAAAAAACAGCTCACAATAATAGTGATGCTGATGGTAGTGATTCTGATTGTGGTGATAAAAATGAGAAGGAATAATCAAATAATATCAGCATAACTGCATAACTGGTCAGAGCAGTTATGCTGATATTGACAGTGATCCTCAACAATTCTCATAATGATGACAATTATGATCAGACTAAAGTTAATAATACTATAACTCCAATTAATGTAACATTAAACATAAGCAGTCCATCAGCTCATCGTGATTAAATGATAATGATGAATGATAAATGATATTTATTTCGTAAATAGGTTAAAAATAACACTTTTACACGTCAAAACATTTTTTTAAGCTAGATGAGTTCGGTGTTTCCTATATGACTACCTTTGAGAAGACACAGAAACAAACTCACAGGTTGATGTCTCTTTTAAAGTCCAGACAATTAAGATAAATTGTGTAAGAACCATGCAGGTTAGTCTGAAATGGCCTTTAGAGGAAAGAGCCATACAGATTTGATTGATAGTTAACGTTCATAAAAGCATGTGTTGAATGTCGTTGCACGTTGTTTATTTCGATACGTTACCATGCTAAGATGGATCTTATTTGTATAATGTTATTTAAAATGGAGTCTAGTCATAATAGTTTTGTTTCTTATGGTGATAAACTTAAGATAAATGATTGTGACATTGATGATAATGATCATAGTAATACCACAGTCTATGTCTAGCTATTATAAACTCCTTACTGTCGTTCAACGCGAGGGCTTTCAAGGGTCAACCCTGTGGAGGGTTGCGGGGGAGCTTATGTCCCCAACTACCATAAATGCAGTCCGGCAATATTGACACACAGCCACGAAGATATGTCATAAAGGACATTGCTCGTAATAATTCTACGACTCGATAAGTATGTCTTTCACAAATAGATTTTTTTATGGTGCAATGCACTGTTATTTATATCAACGCCATCTCGTTCGAGATGAGATTCCTAAATCTCAGTAGCCACTACTAGTTTCGTTAGATGGCGTTGATATCAATGACAAAAGGTTATGCCGTTGATAATTTAATTAAATACAGCAATAAAGAGAGGTGTCCGCGATTCCAATTCGGTTTCAATAGGACAGTATTAATTTAGTTGTAGGTATAAAGCTCCTTTATGTGTATAGGATATAAATGTATAGGCGGCGAGCAATGTCCTTTTAATTTTAATATTACTCAAGTCCTATCAAATGTATGGACGATGAACCACTGTAAGGTCTGTACCCTGTGGTAATACTGAGGCAGTACTATGACGTGTAATTGCCATCATTATTCCAGTGTGCAAAAGAGAAGGAACGAGGTATTCCAGTTAGCACACCCTTCACAGATGAATAGCACTATCTTTTTTCCAGGGACCGAAAAGGTCACCCGTATAGGGGTTAACCCGGGTTATTTTTTTTGGGTTAGGTGAAAAACCTTGCATAAAGGTTAACCCGTATTCTGGGTTAATCAGCGCAATAATAACCGGTTCACGCATAGAGTTCATTTTTGTTCCTCTTTTTTCATTTTTGTTGTATTTCATTCGGGTTATTGAGTAATATTAACCGGTAACGGTATCCGTATTAAAGGGTTAACCGGTTACCCTGCACTAAGATTAACCAAAAATATGAGTTAGAGATTTAACCGGTAACCTTTTAACCCGATTAATCGGTCCCTGCTTTTTTCACATTGAAACAATGATTGTTTCAACGCTTCATAGTACGGCCTCGATCATGGTGTTGATGGCGATGGCATTAATGACATATTACCTGTACCCCATATCTTCGTCGTAGGTGTGCGCGTTGTTGTGTCCGTTGTACGGTACGGGGGGGTTGGGCGGCTGGGGGGGCGGCGGCGCTGAATTGCCGGCGGGCTTGTTCGCCAGGATCTGGACAATGATGAACAGGATAATATTAAAGCAAAATAAAGTCTACAACTGATTTTTTTTTTATATCTGAAGTTATACTCTGTTTAATTAGTGTCAGCGGTACACCCAAACGACACGCAGGAATTTAATGTTTTATATTCAAAAGTTTAATCTACTGCTTTCTATACACAAGTCGCAATTTTCGACGACGCAAGGCGACACTAATTGGGCGAACGGTCTATACCTACACTCATTTTTCTGCAGGTGAAAATCCGCAACACCAAAAGAAAACCTTTTAGTAGTTTTAAATTCCCAATCAATTTGCATCTTGAATTGGACCTTATTATTTTAGAATCTCTAGCAGCAGAAAATGTGTTTTATTTTTAATCCATATGTCGGCGCATCGCTTCATCCGGCTCGAAGGACCAAAAATACTATTTTGGACTTTATAATAAAAGTAATGGACTGTATTAAAATAGGTTTAAAACCGAAATATACAATAATAAACGTGTACAAATAAGAACAGCAAAATGCCCGTAGTCTAGCGCGTTAGTGAGCTGAGCGGTGGTAGGCGGTGCAGTGTTGCGCGTGCGGCCGGGGTTTGATACCCCGAGCCCGCGCTTTCCCCGGCGTCGTCTACGGTCATGAAGTGATGCGCCGACACATTATAACTAAAATTATTTTGACTGAGCTTTCCAAATCTATTCAGGTCTTCGACATACTTTGAAACCAAGTTCTTACAACACTTACCTCTAAAGTATGCATCATGGCTCTGGCGAAGCTGTCCGCGTCCTCTCTGCAAGAGAAGTTGAGGCCGTACACGTGCCTCGCGTCCCGCCATTGGTGGAACGTGGCGGTCGCCTGGTTGTACTTCAGGCCGCGGACTATCCCACAGTTTATCACCACCTGGTGAAGAAGAATTTGTTGAGGAATCGGTTCAGAGTAGTGGTAGCCCAGTGGCTCCGACTTATGAGTCGTAGGCTCGAAGGTTCGAAGTCAGGTGCGCTTTGCCTTATGTATTTGTTTTATGAACAAATGCTGTTTTAAAAACGGTGAAGGAAGACATCGTGAGGAAATCGGCATGTCTCAAAATTAGACTAAAAAAATATACTTAGCCCAAATGATACTTATGCATAATTTAAACAGTATGGCAAAAAATATTATGCCAAAGCATTATTATGCCATTCAAAGTTATGCCCGACTCGTTATGCCAGAGTAGATTAGGAATTAAGAAATTATGCAAATCCCCAGGCCCAGTGCGGGTTGGTAGATGTCCAGGTGACATCTGTCAGATATCATCTTCAGGGACAGGCCAAAACAAGCTCGGTTCAGACTTGTTTTGGCCTGTCCCAAAATATTGGCATAAAAATAAGAATGACAAAGTCCACTAACCTCATGATCGTTCAATTTCCTTCCGACCACTCGGAAGGTGTTGTGCTGTGTGTGGTGATAAATGTGGACCTTGGACAGCCCCGAGCTGGAGCCCGACGGCACCCAGCGCTTCAGCCCGTCGTCGTACACCATGACGGATGCGCGCGCGCTGCTGATCGATTGTTCGCTGCGAACAAAAACACGTGATTAGTAAAGAAAAAAAAAATAGACAAGTGCGAATAGAACTCGCGCCCCGAGGTTTCCGTACAAAAAAAATGTAGGTAGGTACGTAGAATTTTATTTTGTGTTAGAGTCTCACACAGTACGAGTACAGTGTGACCATGATTCTTTCCAAATTTCATGAATCTAGTAGTACTAGGGACGTAGTAGAGCACTCTATCCCTAGTCTAAATAAACACGAAATAAAGTTATGACAAGCATAACGTCAAAAATAGGTACATGGTTCTATTCTATTCTATTTTTGGTTATGGCAAACAGTGCCGATGTCGACAATTCTGCCAATGACGAAGTGAATTGGTAAAGCAAGTGTGCAAAAAAGAAAAAAATATATTGATAGTTAAAAAATTTATAAGAGTTCCTCGTTGGACACCAATGTAGATCTTGTTGCTGCATCAAACAAAGAATAAAAACAAATACATAAATATTAATAAATTGTTAAAATCTAAAATATACCACATCCACATAGAGATCATATTTATCATCACAACTTATAATTTAATATTATTGTGACGGATGAAAATCATCAGCGCCACAAACAGGTCAGGAGAGAAATATGTTAAGAGAGAAGGGAGGTACATGGTTATACCGACGTTATTCCTAGCATAACTTTATTGCGTTTATTTGTACGGGGGTACCTACCTACCTAATTTTGATTTATTTGCGAGACAAATATGCGGCAAGAAACGGTCGGAGAAACAGATCAAAAAATCATTCAAGTTCTTACAACAGTTTATTTTTTCTTCCTAAAATAATTAAATTATCAAACGATAATTAAGTTTAAAGTGTTCATTATTCGTCTATAACTTTCAAAAGAACATTTAATTAATCAGAGTTGGTACCTACCTACAGAAAGAATTGCCGACATCTGAATCCCACACATCTATAATACAAGTAATAAGTACTTACTAATTACTAAATCCCACTCTTTCAACGTTTAATTAATATATCTGTAAAAGTATATCTTGTGACTTTGTGAGTGGGACAAAACCCGAAGGCTGTTCGTGAAATATCGCAATCTGTCGGTTATTACGTAAAACTTTTGAGTTACATATAGCCCTGCTACCTACGTAAGTCCTACGTGTTTTAATACACCTATGTATGTAAGGGACAAGAGTTTCTACTGGTAAAGTACATAAAAAATTGTGTTACTGAAAAAAAAAATGTTCATTGGGTTTGAAAACCGGGGATACATAGGGGTCGAACCTCAGATCATAGAAACAAGGAGATAGGCCATCATAGCAAATTAGTACCGGAACAACTGATGCCACTTTTAGTACATTTTTCGACACAATTAAGTACGCGCATAATTAAGCGCTCCTTGTGAATAAAAATATCTTCCACGCATTAAACATTCCGCACACCCTCAATCTAACACTGTTAATTGTCACTCAACACTAGTACTAAACTAAAACACTGTGTTTATACCATCGATCGTGTTCGGTTCGTCGCCAGCGCGTACGTTTTTAATATGAGCAATTTGCTCAAAATCAGGCATCAAGCTCGATAGCGCCTTGGCACATCTCCCTCGTTTCTATGATCTGAGGGTCGAACACAGAACCAAATTTTTTTGCAGCCATTTAAAAATGGATGCAGTCGCCGAAGAGTAGAGGTAATTTTTATATGTCAATATTATTTACTTACAATAAAATTAAATCATTCTACTAGGTACTCACATGAGTGGCTCATCAACATGTTTCAGAATATTTTCACTGTAATGTTGCAAATAACCAATTAGATATCGGTTAGGAAGGATAGCTATTGGTTAATTTGCAACTTAACAGAAAAAATACTATCTTGTTGAGAAACTATGTGACATCAGGCGCGGATACAGGGGGCAACAGGGGCAATTGCCCCCTCTGACTCTCGATCGAAGCACTATTTTAACCATTTTCAAATTATAAATATATATTTTTGCGAATTTTTAAACATGTTAAAGTCATGTTATCCTGCCTGTCTCAGTTGTTTTTGGGAATCTCTTATATATTTAATAACATTTTTATTTTTTTTAATCGTCACAGGGACATCAATTTTGAAATTACATAACCCCCCCTACATCCGCGCCTCTGTGACGTACACTGAACAGCAGCATCTTCAAATCCAGCTGGTTGATCGTGAGGTCTAACGGACTCCTAAAGGAAAACCTATATTTTTTTAACAACAAATAAAAATTATGGTTTCCATCTGGGAGTTCGTAAGAACTTTTAACTGCAGCGTCAGAACTGTCGAATGTTTCTGAAGTAAAATCTAACGTTATTATAGATCGTAGGTACAATATTAAACATTCAGATTTTGTAGACTTGAAGTTCGTTAATATTATTTTCTTACGCGTGTTGTATAATCATTTTTAAAGGTCCGACTACCCGCTCAAACTTACTTGCACAAATTCTAATTTGCACAAGTAAGCAAACAGCTTCGTGGCTATACCCAGCCGCATAGTTCATGATTGTGCTTTGCGCAAAAATTGCTATTTGTGCATGCAACTCGCTGCGTGTAGCCGAGCCTTAATTTCTCAAATACATGTTCTGTCAAAGAAATGGAACCTTTCTTTCTCACATTCTTCGATGTTCTAAATAAAGTACTTACGAGTATAAGCCATTTTTATTATGCGAACGTAATTTCTGTTTTTAAAAACGCTCCATCTCAGTTCAAATAAGAGGTCCCACAAGGAGAAAATCCGGTAAGAATACTTACAGCTCAAATACACCAAATCCGTCATCGTACGAACTTTGCTCGTACGATGACGGACGAACTCGGACGATTGAATCAAACACTTGTAAATTGTAGAGAGCGCGTACACCAACACGACCGATTTTGTCGGCCGATGGCGGACGTGTTGGTGTACGCGCTCTCTATGATTTACAAGTGTTTGATTCAATCGTCCGAGTTCGGCCATCGTCGTACGAGCAAAGTTCGTACGATGACGGATTTGATGTATTTGAGCCGTTAGAACTAAAACGTCATCCGAACAAAATAAATGCAGTGAGCATAGAGTAATTAATATAACAGAAGCGCCAGGTCAATCAAGGCCTTTTAGTCCTTATATACAATTTGTATAAGCTTACATTTCCTCTAGCATACAGAAGGCTAGCACGTACTAATTTGCAAGGCAAAACCACAAGATAGTAATCAAATTATCCTGCTAAGCATAAATAAACGCTTCTCTGTGGCGGATAATTAGAGCTATAAATAATTATGACACAATGGCGTAAAAATTAGTGATTGTTTTATTTTCCGATTATACCGGACTTAAATGCCTATGGCTCCGTCCTCACACGTTTCAAAACGCATACTTATTCATCTTCAGCTAGTTGTCGTATTTTATTTTATAAACAGACTCAGATGTAGACTTAGGCCGCGGCCGCACCGGAACAGCGACAGCGACGCGACCGCGATTTCGTGAAAACAAATTCATAAAAACATATGGCGGTGGCCGCACTGCAGAAACGACAAGCGACAGACACTACAGCGCTTCGACAGACACTACACCGAAAGACTTGAACTGCGAAAGACACAACTGACCTCCGAATGGCAGCGTAAGAAAAAGAAATGAAAAACATTAGTTGCTGAAAAACTGTTTGAGTTAGGTTAGAAAAGTCCACACAACGCACGAGCAGTGCGCGGTAGCGGCCGGCGAGTGCCAAAAACGTTTGACCGATGATATTACTATATATGTATACTAAAAACCAATGCAAGACTATTAATTGTATAATTACGAGAAAAGCATTATCGACTTCCAAAGTATCGACTATCGGAGATAAGTTTTGTCGCAAATGTATCCTTCGGAGATGAGTCCCGTCGAATTTTGTCTTATCGCAGTTCAGTCTTTCGCTGTGATGTCCGTCGATGTTCAATCGTACTCTCCTTGACGTCACATTACATTATCCAATGTCCTGCCGGTCGATTCTGTAAAAATCTCACCGTGAAAACTTAGGTGAAGTGAGTTTGTTTTTGCACTATTGACAGCTCACTCCACGCTCACTTCACCTAAGTTTTCACGGTGAGATGGTTACAGAATCGCACTGCTGAGCGGTAGGTGAGTTCGTGTGCTAATTTCGTATAGTGTAAAGACTTCTGTGAACAGATAATTTAAGCATAACTTCGCGGATCCGGATCACTTCGTGGTCCATCAGTAGTCCGGGGTCTATTTGTTAAGAAAAGGCTAAGGTCCCAAAATCGTACAAATGAATGCTTAAAGTTTCATTTCGAGAACCATCGAACAGTGGAATGCGCTGCTTGAGTGGGTGTTCCACTCAGATCATAGAAACAAGGAGATGTGCCAAGGCGCTATCGAGCTTGATGCCTGATCTTGAGCAAATTGCTCATATTAAAAAGGTACGCGCTGGCGACGAACCGAACACTATCGATGGTATAAATACAGTGTTTTAGTTTAGTGCTAGTGTAGAGTGACGATTAACAGTGTTAGATTGAGGGTATACGGAATGTTCAATGCGTGGGAGATCTTTTTACTCACAAGGAGCGCTTAATTATGCGCGTAATTGTGTCGAAAAATGTACTAAAATTGGCATCAGTTGTTCCCGTACTAATTTGCTATGATGGCATATCTCCTTGTTTCTATGATCTGAGGTGTTCCCCGAGGCCGATAGTTACAATCTGAGTGTCTCCAAGTCGCGAGTGAAAAGGTTTCTTCTAGCCATGCGGGCTCCATCGTGGTAGACCACATCATCGCTTAACATCAGACGAGATGACGGTCAGCTTATTATCAAATAAAAAGAAAAATAAAAAAATATAAAACGTTTTTAGATCAGTGTCCTGTCATTTGGTAAGACTGAGTCTGAAAGCCATCCACAATTTAAGGTTATAACAACTCAGTTACGTAAGAGATTTAGCCGAGAGCGGACGTGTGGGCCGCTCCATGATTGGCTCAGAAGGTCACATCGGTAAAATAAAACGTCTTTTTGTATTAGACGGGTGTAAGTAGGAGGCACTTAACCTAAATAATGCGCTTGTATTCAAATTGGTCTCGCTAAAGAATTATGCTTGTGTAAACTTGTGTGGTTTATTTAACAGTTTTGAGCTGGGCCGATAATGACCCGCATATGGAAACACATAAAAACTGTTATAAAACATTGATAGGTACGGGTTAAGGGGGGGACCGAAGCACTCATTTTTGGAAGCTATTTTTTCTGGATGTATGGATGGATGGATCCCCTTCAAGCCTAACCTACCCATGTCGAGTTGCCCCAAATTCAAACAGGAATTTTTACAATGATTCTGCACGCTTAGCACGACCACGACAGAAACGGGTTTTGTCGACGGAAGAATAGACAAAACGACAGATTGTAGAAAGATTTCTACCGTTTTAAGCATACAATGAAGAGAAGAAACGTTTCTATTCTTCAGTAACCAAACTGATAAGTCAAGCACGGGTGGTGACCCGTGCTTGCGTGCTCAGGCATAAGAGATAACGAGTTGGATATAAATAACTTAGTCTATTCTTTGGTAGAATAGAGATAGAAATTGGCCATGCTAAGCAGGCTGATAAAATCTCGAATGATTACAAAAATAATTCTTAGTTTCTAAATATCCGGACTTTTGCAATCGTCCTAGGATTTTCGTAAAGATTCGATTTGTCTGATTATTCTACGACATACTATAAAACTTTTACGGCCCTCACAGAACCAGACGGTTCGATATTACAACACGTGAACAGGTATCTCTATGCCGCCAGCGTCCACCCCTAGTCTGGCGGCTTAATTACTGAACGCCAATCACGGGTGAATTCGATAGGTGAAACATCAGACAATAGGATCCACCCTGAAAGGGCTTTCAGATTAATTAATCTGTCAAGCTGCGGAATGGTTCAGTTATGGAATTTTGGGTAGCAGGCAACCCCTTATTTTAAAGGCAAACAGATTGACAAACTGTAAAGATTGGTTGTTAGATATTATTCGGTTAACATGATTATTTCCCAGTCATTTTTTTGAAACGTAGTTCCTTAACCCGGCTTTGCTCAGGAGCTGACTATACTGTATCTACTATACACCTCTGTCTAACCTTGCGGGAAATATCGGCGTGATGTTATGTATGTATAATATCGAGATCGACTGCGTTCAGGAATTCATGTACCTACACAATATCACTTTTTCATCATCGTCATGATGTCATCGAGATAGACACCAAAAATAAAGTTTATTACACCTGGTTAAAAATCTACTCAACCAAAGTTAATAAAATTTATATGGGACCACCGCGCGGGGTTCTTCTACCATATGAAAAAAGAATCACGTAAATCGGCTCAGAAATCACGGAGTAATCGGTGTACATACATGAAAAAAAAAAAACCAACCGAATGCAGAACCTCCTCCTTTTTGGAAGTCGGTTAAAAAGATGCTCAATTTTTTATGACGTTGTTTGTATGCCCATGAGGCGAATCACTGAGCTCAAATCGTATTTAAATAAAACTTCATTATTACCTGAGAATCGCAAATAAATTATTTTGATTTTGGAAAGCTTTGTATGAAACCGAAAGTTGCAGATCGACGCGAGTCAAAAAAAAAACCGGCCAAGTGCGAGTCGTACTCGCGCACCGAGGGTTCCGTATCAGTTTTGGACGTATAAAATGGAAAAAACCGGACCGCATAACTATGTTTGTTTGTGAAGGAATTTTGATGATTTTGAAAAAACTGCACTAGTTAGGAACATCGTTTTATTTTTGGTGCAATATTTGGGTCAATTCCTATCAGCTCTAATTATTTCAGATTTTTCGCTCCGCAAACGTCGGAGATAAGGGGAGGGGAATGGTATTTTTTCTGAAATTTTTCATCATATGTCGAAAACTGTGAGACATAAAATTAAATAAAAATATATTTTGAAATGTGCAGATCAAGCCCTTTCATATGATATGCCACTTGACCTAGTAACCCAACTTTAAAATTTCAGACCCCCACTCCGGCCCCTTTTGCAATGAAAATAAAAATATTTTTTGACTTTTTTCATTTGCAATAAAGTTAGGCAAGCATTCTTTATAACTGTTCCAAATTTCAAGTCGATAGCATTAGTAGTTGCTGAAATAACCAGGTGTGACAGACAGACAGACAGACAGACAGATAGACAGATAGACAGACAGACAGACAGACAGACGAATTCGCACCATAAGGGTTCCTTTTTTACCATTTTGGTACGGAACCCTAACGAGCTAAAAACAATTTGAACATTTGCAAACCTGTCGTACTTTCGGTTCAGTTACTCAATAAGCCGATATAATACCAGTTACAGTAGCCGATTGGGTGGGATCTGTTGTTACGACACCAGTTAACTACTAAATGAATGCGTTAATATTGTCGCCTTTTTGAAATTATCCGCTAAATATCGGTGCCACATTTTTCGCAGTCCAATAAAATTTTCGGGTTTATGAACATTTTATTTCGCATTATTTTATTAGACGTTACCTAGTTTACCAGCGAACCATAACAGGCTTAAAAAATTTGAACACCGCCTTGTATTATTTATCTACAATATACATTAAGTCTCGAATGGAACATTCTAGAAGGGTCAAAGACAAGTACCTTTTGAATGCGCACGCATCCCGAAGCGTGTAGCTGGCACAATGTCGCCATTTTATGCTTTTCTCTGAATGGCGACTTAATTCAAAAATGGCGACGATGACGCTCAAGAACAAAGAGTTTATTAGTTCTGATGCGCACAGAAATAATAACGAATACACCAGAGTGAATAACGTTACAGTAATTTTAATTTAAATAACGATTCCAATGCGCGTGCACCTTGAAACTCATAACTGACAAGTGCAATTCCATAGCAGTACCTATAGCGTCGTCATTTTGAAATGTACCGAAAATTTAGTCTGATTCGCGCATATAAGGTAGCCGAAGTTGTCATCTAATGTTCTGAAGCAGTACATGGCTGCCATTAAAGCTTCTTCACGGTAAGTACAGTGATTGTTCCAAAATGGCGGCACTCATAGACAATATAATATTTTGTCTGATGCGCGCGCAAGTTATACCAGCACAACGCCACCATTTCGTAACTGCACCCGCATACTCATAGCTGAAGTCCGCCATTTTGAAGCCGTACTGCGTCGTCATTATGAACTTTTAAAAAACGGATTGAAAGTTTGTTACAATTACAATATGATACATAGATATTGCAAATTACTTGTCAATAACACTCATATTCCCAAAGACTAACTTTTCACTCATCTTGTAACTACGAGAAAGTGTATAGTCTTTTTTCTGAATAAGATTTTGTGTGAGAACGGTTTTTAATCGATTGTAGTCCTCTATTCCTTAGTTTTTCATTACACTCACATAATTGAACAAAATATAATACAATGAGAAAAATAAAACCTGAATATAAAATGTCTACAATAGACATGAGGCACTGCACGATTTACAATATGTTAACATTTTTTTTTTAAATAGTCAATCTCAAAGGCGACTATCGGCTTGTACGGTTTATACTGGAATACCCAAGAACGAAAAATTAACAAAGACTAGCTTCCTTCGGATGCGCGCGCATGACTTCGCCGAAGATGACGCCTATTGCTTCGTAGCAGCACGCGGCCGCCATTTTGAAATGTTTACGGTAAGTTTGATAAGTACCGTAGAAGTTCCAAGATTGCGGCGGTGATACTAATGAATCTTTAGTTCTGATACTCAGGCACGACAAATGCAAGAAGGAACAAAGACAAGCCCGTTTTAGTTGCGCGTATACCTGAAATACGCCGTCTCCATTTTGAAATTTACAAAAAATAAGTCAGGTGCGCGCGCATAATCACCGAAGCTAACGCCTATTGCTTCGTAGGAGCACAAAGCCGCCATGTTGGAACTAATAAGGAAATCTTTACAGCATTTGCACGGGACTGGCACGCCACTATGTTGTTCTTATGTCGAAGCAAATGCACTGTCGCCATTTTGAAACTACTCAGGTACATATGGGCGCATACATTAATTTGGTACCTCTAGAATTAAAGCAGGCCCCCGTACAAAGAAATATTAAATTCAATTGCATGCGCATTACACGCCCATAGATAACGGTTGTTATTTCAAAGCAGTACCTACACGGTCGCCATTTTTAAACTGCTAAGAGACAAAGAAATCTGTACTTGTGACGCGCGCGCATGACACACCCATTTTATTCTAGAGCAGTACGCCTACGCTCGTTTCCATCGTTACCATTTCTCGGAAATCTAGACAGGGTTATACTCGCGACGCAGCCAGGTGAGTAAGATAACTAATTATTTATCTTATTACCTATATGATCTGAAATGATTATCCGCGTGGTTCACTTGAATCATCTAACTAAAACGATTGAAATAAAACGTGTTCCATTTAAACGCGCGTGAGTGAATCCCCATCAAAGTTATATTTGAAATATGAACGGCGACTAAGAGTTTTTCTCGTTTTACGCAAGGCAGGTGCGTTTTGAAATGGTGGGTACGTACATTTTTATTTCAAGTATTAATACATCTATAGGTATATTGGCGCCCAACATGGGTTATATTTTGGTATAACGGACGTCAAGAATTTTTTAAGTAAAAAAAATATACTGACCGCAACATCCATGTCCGAGGGTAGGTTACAGGTTTTTTCCCACAAACATAAATATAATTACTTCATACTGCACATTTTCACTATCACGACGGCGTTTAGATCTGTTTATGATAATACAAATAATGCAACAAATATAGAAGCACATTGTCCGTTCCTTATATAATGTTTAAGTCCACTAGATTAAATTCAACTTTTTTTAAATACTTCACTTTCACGAAAAATATATTTTTTCGATTAGCAGAATCGATGTTTAACTTCCCCGAAAGTTTGACGAGCATCGTGAATTGATCTTAGTCTTTGTTCGCCATTTGGAATTGGTCTTTGGCTTTGTTCGCGATTTTGAATCACCGTTTCCCCGCACAAGAGTCTTTTTAGATAGCTTCTCATTTGGCCCCGCAATTTTTAAATGGATTTTCACTGGCACAAACTAAATGAAATCACAATCTTTTCGCAGCATTTAGGTTTATATATATATTTGAATACACCTGCAGTAGGATTTGGGTCTTCTTCCATCTCATAAGAAACCTGATCAAACTTAGCTTCGAGCCCCGGCCAAACTTGGAAATACGCAATACATGTGCCAGGCAGTTTTAAAGTTAGTAGGTCGTATCCGGCATTTTGAAATTCTCCCCTCTTGCCCTTCCTCACCCCGCCCGGGTTCCCAAATAAGGCGATTCAAAATGGCCGCTCGACGGGCGATGAATTTTTTAAAATAAGAAACTAAGACTACTTTTTTAGCTACCCAATAGAATTTTAACAGCAACCACGCTCTAAATGAAATCACAAGGAAAACCAACACTGCTTATTCTACTTTAAACGATCACTTCAATAAACTAAGCACTCATTAAATCACTAAAATCGTAGAACTGTTTCAATAGTTCTAGGTAAATCATCTTAAAAGTCTACGTAGCCTGGCACACCGTGTAATAGTCACTAACCACTATAATAAAGAAAATAATATTTGTGGAGACAACTTATCACCGCTAGGCTCCACGCAGGACTGTGCCAAGGCCCGGGGACCCGCGAAGCTCGTTCGACCGTGCCCAGATTTAATTGCACATGCGTAAAAGAGCTGCAGCGACAGCCGCCGGATTCGATTTACCAGGTCTAGTTCCCAGAATCGAGATCAATGTCTAAACTGCGTTGCACTATATTGAACAAAGAACTCAAAGCAAGCAAAATTCTCACAAATAATTTAAACGAAAAAAAATCGCATTACTTCTCGTAAAACGAACAGTTTTTCAAAAACACATTGAAAATTAAAATCAATATCACTAATTTCAACAACTCTTTATCGACGAATATGACACAATTTAAAATAACAAACTGAATAGTTGCATCAACTAACAAAGAAACCTCTTTCCTAAATTACGTTATTCGCATTCACTATCCTAACACGAAGGAGAAACCCCCATTTTGAAAATCCGAACCGCTTGCCAACTCTTATAGCGCTCGCTACCTTTGTTCGTCTTTGTGAATTGCCCCTTCTCAGTATTCGTCATCTTGAAATAACGCGAACGCCCGAGTGCGACTATACCTCATAAATCCTAAGAAGCTCGAGCGTAATTTTCTCGGTCTTTTAAGTTTCGTCTGAAATCAACTGCTACTTATTCCAAAAAGAGATTCGACGTATTATGAAGGTAGTTTGTTTGATTTTTTTTTTGTCGCCTTTATTTTGGGCCAACCTCCTGTGTAAGGTCTGCAAAGTTTTAGCGGGAGTCACCGACGCTATCTAAAGCAACAAGTTCGCAAAACCATACATGTTAGTGAAAGATGCTAGCCATGTGGGTCGTCAAAAAAACAATGGATATTGGGAAAAAAAGTTTAACAATCAATGTCTCCAAATGGCAAAATCAGGTTTTAGTTCGCATTACATCCGCTCTCGCACAGCTAATTGTTTGTAAATATATGAAACTACAGCAGCTACTTAGGTCCTCTAATTAAAACTATTTGAAAAAAAAATCCAATAAAAAAAATCTTGCCGAAATTCTTTGCCTCCAAAACTCCAATTAATCCGATAAAAAGCGAAATCAAAAAGTTATAGTTGACTTAAAAGTAATAAGAAAAAATAATTAAAAATTCTTCTCTTAAATTCTTAATACTTCTAGCCCCCAAAATGGCGGACCACGCAAAAAAACCCGAAAACTTAAATATCATGCAAAAACGCAGCAACAAAACGTGAAATGACAATTTTCAAATCACTTACATACGATAAACGATCACAGGTGACGATTTGTACTGGAAATCCGAAATTTTAGAATTTGGTAAGGCACAACCGTAGATCGCGGAAGGTAGACGCGACACTAGTTGCTGACGTTGCTGCAAGCGATGCCGCCGAAGGTTCGACTAAGCTAGACGTACCGCGCATGCATTGTATGATTGATTTAAGTGCACCGGAGGGCAGGTCGTGCGTTCTGATTTATTTATAGTAATAAGACAGACAACGAGCCCGGATGCCCGGGCCTGAATATGCGTACTAAGGGCTGGTTTCAGGTCTAGAAAGTTCCGGTTTGCAGCGGAGTTAATTAACACAGGGGGAAATCAATATTCGGTCGCTATCTGTTTATTTATTGAGATGGGTGGAACGCCATTTTGGTATTTTGTAGACTGATTTTAATAACTTTTTGGAGTGGAGGATGAATTTACTTTGCTACTTGCATTATATTAAATACAATTTAAGAATTAATTATTATGTTATTATTGAGTTACAAGAACAAAGGAATAAGTCTATAAAATCAAAGGACATAAAGAGAGTTTACCTTTCAAGTTGTAGAACTCAGCCGCTAAGTGACGACAGTCGTTCTTAGCCACCTGTAGCTGAAGATACTTTTCTTGGTCCATTTATTCAAAGCAGTAGCGAACGATTTTTAAGGTCTTTAAGTTTGAATAAAAGCTGGGAGTTCCAATAAACCTCTTTAGATTCAAAATTTTTGTTCAAGATCCATCTTGGAATATTCTAAAAAAGTTCACAGACTTTTTAAAAGTAGTCTGTTAAGGGACCTTTCTATGTTTTTCTTTCCTTTCTTGATAGGGGAGGGGGGGGGGGTGAAATAAATAAATAAATAAATGTTAATGTTTGCCTTTCTATGTTTTTGTTTGCCTTTCTATGTTATTGTTTCCCTTTCTATGTCATTGTTTGCTTTTCAATGTTTCAGTTTCATAATCATCGTTTCTGCTATTATGTTATCGTCTTTCTATTTAATTACAATTATTCAACTTGCCCTGTTAGTCAAATCTTGCAACTGAATTTTAGACCAGTTCCCCCAACCGATCGAGCGGAAATTTTGAATGCATATGTCACTTCGATGACAATGCAAATAATATGGTACCATGGAGGTGGTCTCAAGATGGAGCCAGGAAGTGGCTATAGGAACTCCTCAACTTCTCAATCTAACTTCGTCGTGTTTGGGCTCGTTGAATTGTCTTGACAAGTAGATGTATAGTAGATGATGTCCGGGGTCTAATGATGGAGCTGGGAAGCGGTCATTTTAAAAGCTTGTTTTGTAAAATGTTTTTTATTAACATAATAAAACTTATTATTTATAATAATGATGGGATCGCACCGACTGCAATTTAATCGTCAGTTAATTCAAGACACTGGCCACTGGAATTCCCAAGCACGTGTTACTAGCTGTTTGACAACCCGCCGCTACAAGGCATAAATTATTCATAGAGTTGTTTACTTTGCGTGGGGATTGAATCTAGGATGCTCTATAAAGGCTCTCTAACACTAGGTCGACTACCGATTTCAGCAAGCGAAGGTCGGTCGACGAAGGCGACGCAGTCAAGACGCTGTTTACACCAAATCGCCTGCTGCCTTGATTCACTGCGTGCCGTGTCGATCAAGGCTGCGAATTATATCGTCAAACGATTAGGTGCTCGCTTCCGCGAATTGTATAGATCTACATAATCGAAATAACAGTATTTTTACTAACCTCGACGTTTCGATCAAGTTAAAGAGTAATGTTACGATTTAATTAAAGAACATTTCTTGCCCGTCCTTCTCCATAGGAATCAAAGCTTTGGAACGGGGCATCTAGCTTCCTTTTTCTAACTGGCCGACTCCTTGACAATCCAAAAGTACCTGTAAGGCTTTGACTTTGGGTCAGTTACCGCCTTCGCCGGAAAACTCAGTCGACCTGTCGACCTCGGACCTAGTGTAAGAAAGCCTTAAAGAAGGAACCAAAATGCAACGAATTGAATACATAGGCGACTGGAAGTACCCAAGCACGTGCTAGGTGTTTGATAACACGCAAGTCATACATTATTCATAGACGCTCGCTGCGCGTCCCCAATGATCTATTGAAGTAGTGTTCAACTGTTCTTACCTATTAGATATCAAGATACAGATATGTGAAATTAAGTCACATTATTAAATTGCATCCGAGCAAGCCGTGCGGTCAAAAAAACTAGCGGTTTTCTAGTCCGTATATTTTGACTCTCCGATCCACCCCTTGAGTACCAACTAGCACAAATAGCTCCTTGCATAAATCAGCGCCACCGTTAACTTCAGTTGGGAACTAGGCGGAGGGGTAACGGATGCAACGTCACGAACTCACGATGCAACCCCAGTTACTCCGCAGTTTATGAATCATACGTCAGGTGGCGCTGATTGCGAGCGCCACAGCGCCGCACTAAATAAATACCGAATGTAAACAAAATGTATGGCGGCCGTACTAAGATAACGATTTGTTAGAATCCGTCTGCTCGTTTAGTCTTTAGGATCCCCACAGAAACGGAAATACTAACGGAACACTACGGAGTTTGTTGCGCCGTTTCTTCTTCGCAGCTATAACACTGGGAAGCGGTGAAGGGCGGCCGTTTTTGGGGGCTGTCTAATGTATATTGACGTTCAAAAGTGCTAATTGGCTTTAGCCCACTTTGAATAAATGATTTTTGAATTTGAATTTAAACTAATATACAGGTGAAAAACTACACCCTCCTTTTGGGCTTCGCCGCAGTCGGGTACAAATAACACGCCAGATACGTGTGCGCCTTCATGATTTTTGTGAGTACCTTTTTCGTGATATCCTCTTCATATCCTTGCTTAGAACGTGTTTTAAGTGCTAGTTTCCTCTTTTAAAAGGATCTTGCATAAGGTTGATGGAAAATCAGTTTTCTAAATACGGTATATTTGGATTCGAAACTGCAATAAGGTTGCTCAGTGGCGGATTTTTGGGGGGAGAAGAAAAATGAGGGAAAGAGAGAAAAAACAAATGCTTCAGCTCCCTTGATCCGAAACTAAAGTTTCGTTTCCTATGAAATGTATGGGATTTTGTTTATTTGCGGTTTCCGATATTTCTAGTAGGTAATCTAACCTCGGTTGGTCCTATGGAGATTTTTTATCCCCATAAGAAAAAGAATCGATTGGCATCAAAATAGATTTGCATAAATTGCCAATGTTCTTGCTGTCTGAGTGCACATCTTTTTCAAAATCTGTTAATGCAAGTCAAAGTGTCTCAAAAAGTTAAGAACACTAACAACGTTTTCCTGTAGCTACAACAGTTAAACCTGTCACTAATGTCCCGTTCAAATAATCCATCTTGTACCTATAATGTTGTTGAATTAGTAAAATTTTTTAAAGTTGTTGAATTTACATTTCATAAAGCCCAAAAATTTGATAACAGTGCTTTTGTCTGTTCTCGAATGCTTTGTTAAAAATAATATCCTTTTTAATATCGCTCGCAGTCGTATCATTTCCAATAACAAAAAGTCTACAGTAAATACAATCCTATTCACTGCAGACGGCAGAGCCCTTTCGCGTTGTGAACCTGTTTCTGTCGCACGTGTCTTACAATGACCTTAAGGGAACACCTGCCCATCTTCCCACGGAAGTTGAAGGTCAGATGGGGGGCCAGATTAGCCAGGAAATATAAATGCCACATGCCGATGAAATAGATTTAAATGAAACAAAAATCATTTTAAGTGTGAGTGCGGAGACGTGACGTTCTGAGAGGGGAGGGATCGTAGGGGACATGACATACACACACGATAATTAAAATATTCTATGAATTTTACAAACTTCAGAATCCTAGCCATTTCGTAAATATTTGAGTCGCCTTCCAGCAGTTCCAGAAATCCGACATCAATCCGATATTTCCTACTAATATCCTATCCTACTAATATTATAAACGTGAAAGTTTGTGAGGATGTAAAGATGTATGGATAGATGAATAGATGTATGTATGGATGTTTGTTAGTCTTTCACGCAAAAACTACTGAACAGATTTTGATGAAACTTTACAGTAATATAGCTTATACATCAGAATAACACATAGGCTACTTTTTATCCCAAAAACGCGGGCGAAGTCGCGGGCGGAAGCTAGTTACAACATATTATTGTAATTTCTGAGAAAAATAATAATGGGATAAAATAAATTAACTATGAAGACGATTAATAATTAGCCAAAAACTCCGAACCATAAAAATCAAGCAAAGACAAAACCAGCCAGCGAATAGGTAATTCCCCTTACAAAACTTAGAAGAACAAAAGCTTTTTTCTAAACCCTGTGTCAAAAAATACCACGTGGAAAAAAAACTAGGCGGCTTATTTATACCCTTTCACAGTAAAATTAGGGAAAGAAAATATTATAATACCTCTATAGAAATCGGACGCATTTGATGAATACTAAGCAAAAAGTGAAAGTATAATTACTGTGAATGCACATTAAAGCCCATAATATATGGGTCAGACGACCCATAATAATGGCCGCTAGATTGTGAATGTTACAATTGTAAACGTTAATGGATGCATTCTAAAACTGTATGTAATTTGGACGAAGATTAAGAAGATGGTAACGTTAAAGTTCCTAATGGAGATATCAAAAATGTTTATTTAATGGATGATGCAATTATAGCATACGTTCCTAAATATAATAAAGATTGGTTGAATAAATCTAAAAACAGAGCCCTAGAGATCATATTCAAGTACGACCAACCAACCGTAAAACAACAAAATTATATCCATCATATTGATATTATTCAGAAATCTCAAGTTTTGAATAGGTGTAGTGCATCAAATTTATCTAACAAGAGCGACAGATCTTATCGATCTAGAATATAAAGCATCTTATCAGAGCGGTAGTCAGATGATATTACGTTTCATTGAGCCTGCACAAGACGGCCGTGTTTTGTTACATCAACGACGCCATTTGTAAGCAAAGAGCAATAATATTGAGAAGTATATCTCATCTCAGGGTGTTAGAGTGAGTATAATCTTGAACCTGGATAATAGTAATGGATGAATTGAAGTAGTTAAGGCTAAGTAGATGAAAATTAAAGATACTGATACCTATGTCCAGACTGCTATTGTAGACGACTGTGATAATGATGACATTGAATCGAAACACTTAAAGCCACACGACATAATGTATATCCAATTGGACGTAGTTACGCAAAAGCAGAGCGCTAGGTGAGTTAGCGGGCTTATTCGTAATGTAAAGGCCATTATAAGACAGCTAGCTTTATCTAGCACGGCTTCGCTAATCTAGCGTTCTTTAAATTGGATTATTTTTTTATTAATTTATTTAATAAAAGGTCTGACCGCCATCTCATCTGATGTTAAGCGATGATGCTGTGAAGAAACCGATTCTCTCGTGACTTGAATTTGTAAATGAATAATATAAAGCATAAGTTACATTTCATTACACGCTGTCGCTGTAGGTATTATTATAAATGCGAAAGTTTGTTTCATCGTTCTGCTTTCATGGTTTAACATATACATAGACATACATAAGCTGTATTAACTGGTTAAATATAATAAAAGAAATAGCATTGAAAACAAAGTCTAAAAGCCTGAACAATAGTCAATCTGCTGTGAAATCTTTGGCTGTCATAGTTACTCATAATAAATTGGATAAGAACAACGAATCATCAAAACTAATGTTTTAAATGCGAAAGTAACTCTCGTCTGTTACGTCTTCACTGTTAACCACTGAACCGATTTTGATGAAATTTAGTATGCAGATTGTTTAAATGCTGGGGAGAAACATGTAATACTTTTCATTCGGGTATCTAAAATAATATTCCGTAAAATGCCAATGAAATCGTGAGCAGAAGATAGTAATATAATTTGACATTTTAGAAAACGGAGTAATTGAAATAAACTAAAGTGGTAGGGCACAGCGGGATAACTGGCTCAAATCTGGAGTAGCCTGACTGGAAAACCTCTACCTTACAGAATACCACAGCCAAATAACGCTACTCTTCCGTAGTGTTGTGTTCCTGTGGTGAATAAGGCCGCCAGTGCTCCTGAGAATGCTCTGTATTGACAGCGGAGGACCAGCTTGTCCTCTAAGCTGACGGCTTGGGATACTCGGTGTTGCAATTGTTTCATAGGCTACGGCAACCGCTTATCATCAGGCAGGCCGTAGGTAGGCACGCCTGTTAGTCAAAAAAATAAAAGAAATACTTACAATGCCCAATATTCTTCCCAGTTCTTCTCCTTCGTTGATCCATATCCTCTCGGCAGGGTAGCAGTCCTGGATCTCCCGTTCAAAGAAGCATACGACCCCCTCTTCTCTTGCAAACTCATCATCGAAAGCCTTGAGACAGGCTCGGAGCGAAACGACTGGAACGATATCTGGGAGCCTTCATCAGACTTGAGGCTAGTTTGAGAGCCTTTGAACTTGCCGTTAGTGTCAGGTTGGGAGTACTGTTCCTCATTTTTATACTCCCCGCTTCCATTTCTGTATTCCCCGAAGTTACCGTTTAGGGAACGACTGCCGGAGTCCGTTCGAGCCGGTGGTGGTCTCGGGGCAGGCTTACGATAGTCGTAGGTATCTGTCCTACTGAATGAGGAAGTTCTGTGCACCATTTTTGGGGACTCTTGGATGTTTACTAGAGAAGGCATCTTGGCTTCCTTTTCTAGGTCTATTTCATGTTCTAACTGGGTCTGGACGTGAGCTAACATCTCCTCTAGATCTCCAAGATCAGGGTCGATGTTCAATTTCTGTCGACGCATTTTGGAATGTTTATTTTCTGTTATCACAGTTGAAACACAGTCACCGTCACTGTTTAGAAACGTATTTATTGATGAGTTTTTAGTTTTATCACTATTATGTTTAAAAGCTCAGTTTTCAACTGTCACATGGTATTTTTAACATAAATTATTAATCTAATACACTATTCCAAATTCGCAGTTTTTTAACAATAACACGGTAGCTAGTTTTAAACTTTGTACACAAGATTCTACGAATAACTTAAAACAATTTTCGAATTCGCAAAATAAACAACCGTCGTTTACAAAATCGTGCGCACGCGGCGATCGTCGGCGCGCGAATGACACAGTTATCAAACCGAGTGACACGCACGGTGAACCTCATCCGTTATCTTTGACTGACATACGATAGTGAGAAGATAAGTAAACAGATAAACAAAGATATTTACAACCTTATAGCTTACAAAATAAGAGTTAAAAAATCTTAGTAATCAATCGAAGGGACATTGATCGATTAAATATTTTGCTGCGTTGCATTTGCAGTTTTCATAGCTTTTATTCCTGTAGGATAAGGTTGGAAATTGAATGGTTTAGTGACGATATATTTTTGTTCTAGTTTGTGGGTTATTATAAGTGGTGCAGTGCAACAGGGTGGGAAAGTAGTAATTTTATACGTTTATGTCTGTATCAATGAGTACCCATGCACCGTATGCAGTAGAAAAAGAAATATCGAGACCGTAGTAATTTATTGGAGAACATGGTTCAACCAGTACAAAGATCTAAGAAAATAGTATAGTTATCGTTATCGTGTCACAATAGTTAATTTTTGCATGGAAATAGTCTTAGAGCATAATAGCCGAAAAGATATACCTACCTACATAATATTTAAAAAGCATTGTGTTTTCCGTAACTCGAGAACTATAATTTATTCGATTTACATTTTCAACTATTAAGATTTAACTTAGATCTTCAAAATACCTATTGTGTGAGATGTTCCTCGATCAAACAGATGGACGTGTAATGAATAGTATAGTATAAATTATACTAGTTACAGAACAATGCGTGTTTTGATGACATCATATTGCTGAGAAACAAGAGACAGCGCATATTAAACGATTATGACACGCGACTGTCGTCAATAGCGAAGTCGGAAGGTAAATTGACGCGAGTGCAATCAAATGACAAACCCTGAAGACGTAGTTTAACGATCGACGGACTTTTATTGTGCTCCTGATAAAATAATTTATAAAATTGTTAAATCCTATGTTTAAATTGTGTATTGTATATAAAAGTGAATCTAAAGACATAAACTAACAGTGGAAGTGTTATCAACGATCCTTGGCACCGGATTTATGTATAAAAAGTGAATTTCAAAATACGTAAACAGTAACATTAAAAACAGTGATATTGACGTAAATGATACAAGTGAATGAGACTAACAGTTATAAATTATCTCTATTTGAGCTGTTACTTCAATCGCAGTGCATAAAATACTTTAAGTCTTAACTACACACATCAAAAGTATCTAGGGATCAACATATATTTTTGCAATAACTTTTCTCCTGATTGATATTAATTAAAATTTTCTTTAAGGATTCATCAAATAAAGTGTTTTCGTTTGTCACAGTAACGATAAACCAAGTCACCTTTGCATTAATAAAGAAATTTGCCATTTTCCTAATAAAGGGATTTTTGACATTTGAACCACTAACATTAAAGTTCGAAAAAAAGACTGAAATAACAGTTTTCTTTAAAATTTTATTGGGTAACTTAAACAATTAATAATCCGTGTTTCTACCGCGAACACTAACAACACAAGAACATCGGTTTGGCATACTCAAAATGAGTTCATCCAAATCACGCTGTGGAATGGCCGCCCATGTTCGTTGCAACAACAAAAAAAGGTCTTCTTGCGACTGGATACCCTCCATATTCGGCAGAGCTCTTCTCTGTAGCATATCCCATGCATGCTCAATCGGGTTCAAGTCTGGCGACTGAGCAGGCCAGGGCAGGACATTGATGTTAGCTGCGGCGAGAGTCTGTCTTACAACTCTTGCGGTGTGCGGTCGTGCATTATCATGCATTAACTGAAATAAGGGACCGATTTGCACTTGTAGAGGAACGATGACGTCTGATACAATCGTCTCAGCATAAATTTGAGCGTTGAGGTTGCCTCTGATCCAAATCAACTCAGTTCTTCCGCCGATCCAAATACCCGCCCATACCATGATGGTTCCACCACTATAAGGATGGACTTCCTGGCAGGATTTTAATCGCTGTTGGCGTCCAGGGGTTCTCCAGTGTCGTATACGTCTTGTATCCGGTCTCATACCAAAACGAGACTCATCAGAAAAGCACACGAAACGCCATTGTTCTTCTGCCCAATTTCTGTGTTCAAGAGCCCATTGATATCGAATCCTACGATTGTGCATTGCTATAGGTGGTACCCGTAGCGGTCTTCGGGAATGAAGGTTCACTTCATGCAAGCGGTTTCTGACTGTTTGGTCGCTAATTAAGTTCCCTGAAGAGTGATGAAGCCTCACGGCTAACATCATGGCGGTTATTGTTGGAGCTCTTCGAGTTAAGATTTGAATGTATCGGTCTTGTCTCCGTGTGGTGCAGCGATACCGTCCTCCATGGCGCTCAGCCACGGTACCAGTGCTTCGGTAACGTGTCCAAAGTCGACTGATAACACTCTGACTTGTATTCAGAGCTAAAGCTACAGTACGTTGCCGGGAACCAGCTTCTATCATTCCCACGGCTCTGAGCATTTCTTCCCTGCTTAAATGACGTCGCCGCTCCATAATAACGTTGGTTTTAATCAGTAGTAGGGAAACAGTAGCACTAATAATGTCTTCAATGCGTTGTATGTTTTTATAGGGAAAATATTGACAGCTTATTTTCATCTTTTACTCGAATTTGATTGAGAGTTCCTGATTCAAATTATGAAATGCACCAAAAAGGATCCATATAAATTTATAAAATCATAAATTTATTACAAAGCCACATCTCAATCTCAAGAAATCCGCATAAAAATGCTTGATCCCTAGACACTTTTGATGTGTGTATTAGTGATACTCTCAAAATCTGACCGCCAAGAATTCGTTTTTTATTTAAATGTTATGGTGCACCACGACGCCATCTAACTTAGAACACACAAACTAATATAACAATTACTGTTGCCATACATCCAACAGTGTTCCCAGAGCAAAAAAATACTAATCTACAATAGATATTTTAAAAAGTGACATCTATTGGCTTAAGTATAGCCCCACACTGTTATCTCAATATGCTTACAAATTTCAACGTGTACCATATGCATCAGTTGGTCTAGTGGTGACCATAGCCGCCTGGATAAATTATTACGCAAGAAGACCTGCGTTCGAATCCCACGACAGAACATATTCACTTTGTGCGCATTATTTTGATCATTTTATCTAAATTGTATAGATATCGATATGAATTTCTTGGAAAATATTACGTTCCGGCGCACGCGCACTCATTCAGAACCAAATGACAGCGTTATATTATCACCAGAGATCGGAATAGATTGTACTACTGCTAGCATGCCAGAGATGTCCGAAGATGAAGAGTGTGACCAAATAAATACATTAAAAACTGAGATTGAAAATCTGAAATCTCAATTACTTAGTGCACATAAAGAAATTGAATTATTAACCCTAGAAAATAGTCAATTAAAAATAGATATTAAAGATTTAAACAAGAAAAACGAAATTATTAACAAAATTGTAAGCCCAATTAAAAAAAAAACCACATCATCGAAGTCTGCGAAACAAATATCCAAAGAAAGTAATTATATTCCGATTGTTTCTACACCACAGAAAAATGAACAGAGAAATAACAAACAAACACAAACCGAAAACTTAGAGATATACAAAGAGTGTGGAAATACCATAGAAAAACGGGTAGAAAACCATACGAGCAACAGACCCAACCTACATACAACAAGAGGAAAGAAGAACAGAAAACTATGCATCGTCAGCAATAGCAGCAACAACAGCAACAATCAAATTCTAGATATATTAGATAATATAGGCTATGGACAACACTTTGAATACTGTCATTACCTGTTAAGAAATAGTAGTCTAAAACAATTGCTTTCAAATATTCATGTTAAAGTAAAGCACTTTAGTCTCCATGATTACTGTATTATTATGATTGGGGAACAAGATGTTAAGACCAAAATAGAAGCAATGGAAATGGTTAGAATTTTAAGAGAAACCCTTAAAACTTTGACTCATACAAATTTTATTATATGCTGCCCCACGTATATTCAAGGCGCTTTAATGCACAATTACAAAGTAGAACTATTTAATAACTTACTGTGCTTTGACATCGAAAACTATAATTATGCATATTTTGTAGATAGTAACCGTGACCTATACTGTGAAACATTCTCATTGAGTGGCAAAATTAACAAACTCGGTCTACAATGTATATACAAGAGTATTTTCCAACGTCTCCTTGTTGATATAAAAAATTACCCAATTGAACATGACCGTGGTAGTCCGACAAAATCACCACTAGATACACAAGAGTCATTTTTTCGTTCCATCATTACACAGAACAAAAAGAAATAGCATATCTGAATGCAAACAACATTCTATATTACTACACCACAACTTAGAAATACTGCATCAGAACATTGCGGGCTTACTGAACAAATCGGATTATCTCGCCGTCTGTCTAGAAGAACTAAGGGAAAACGATATCAACGTAGATGTGGTCTGTATCACAGAGCACTTTATCATGTCAGGACTAGAGAAAAATCTATTTGTACCAAATTACCAACTAGCTGCAATATATAGTAGAAGAGATATCAATAGAGGCGGTGCATGCATACTGGTAAAAAAAGGTCATCAATGGCAAGAAATCCAAGAAATAACTAGATTATCGTTAGCTGGTACATTTGAATGTTGTGGTATAGAACTGGTTAAGTGTAAAATTATTATTATTTGTTTATACAGAGTACCTAAACCTAGTAACATAAATATATTTTTTGAAAAGATGGAAATACTTATGAAGTTAATTTGTGGCAAGCGTAATAAAAAGGTAATTATTGCAGGGGATTTTAATATTGATGTTTTAAAGAGCAATAAGACCGCTATAGAATTTGAATGTTTGCTATCACAATATGGCTTAGGTTTAGAAATTAGAAAACCTACTAGGATAAAAAGTAAAACCTGTATAGATAATTTTTTACACAATTTTCGAAAGCAATGTAAATCTCAAATTATCGAATTTTCATTGTCTGATCACACTGCACAATTAATAGAGTGCCCTATTAAAAAACAAGGTGAAATTCATTTTTGGCGCATAAAACAACGAAATTACAATAAGGAAAATATCAATAAATTTAAGACTTGTATTAAGAGTTTGTCATTCACAGATATATATTCAACTGATAACCCAAATGTAGCGTACAATTTATTCATGGACACGTTTAAACTCTTCTACAATTTATGTTTTCCATATAAAATTACTACAATAAAATCAACAAATAAAACAAAATGGGTATCGCGGGGTGTAAAATTATGTAGCAAGATTAAAAGAAAACTGTTATGGAAATTTAGACTGGAGCCAAACAATGTTAACAAACGCAACTATAAAAATTATGCACGAAAATATAAAAACATAATTAGGCTAACACAACGCTCTCAAAATATTCATAACATAAAAACCTCTAAAAATGTCATTAAAACTACGTGGAAAATTATTAATCAGTCAAAACAAAGCCTCTTTCCCAATACGATCTACAAACTGAGGATAGGTGACGGCAAAATAGTTACAAGTACACAAGAGATAGCTAATGCTTTCAGTGATTATTTTGTTGATAAAATTATCCCTATCGCAAAACGTGGCACTAATGCTACTAAGAATATAGGGAGAAGAAATAACTCTATGTTCCTTGCACCCTGTATCCCCTCAGATGTTGAAACGATTATATCATCACTAAAGAACACAAATAGTGTAGGTTATGATGAAATATCAACCAAGGTAGTTAAATCCACAAGCCAATATATATCAACACATATAAGCCACATCATAAATTTAAGTATCTCCACAGGTATCTATCCTGATGGACTAAAAACATCTGTAGTCAAACCACTCTTCAAAAAAGAAAATAGAGAACTTATGGAGTTTTACAGACCTGTCACACTCATACCAATACTGTCAAAAGTTTTCGAAAAATTCATTCATAAACAACTTTACAGCTATTTAGAGAAACACAATATTCTAGTTATAGAGCAAAAAGGGTTTAGACAGAAGATGAGCATAAATAGAGCGATATACGACTTTCTATATGTTATAATGACAAAATTAGATATTAAGGCACAAATTTGCGCTATCTTTTGTGATATGACTCAAGCTTTCGACTATGTGGATCATAAAATATTACTTACAAAACTCGATCATTATGGTATACGGGGAAATGTTTTGAGTCTTATAGAATCGTATCTGACAGATCGCAAACAATACGTAGAAATTAAACGCATAAATGACACAAACAAAAGAGAAGAAACATACACTTCTCACATGCGCACAGTAAAGTATGGTGTGGGACAGGGTAGTGTCTTGGGCCCTCTGTTATTTATTCTATATATAAATGACTTGCCTAAAGTGACTACACATCCTATCACATTGTTTGCGGATGATAGTACAGTTGCTATAAAATGTAAAAATAAAAATGAATACGAAGCTGACATAAATACTACATTATTGAATATTATAAACTGGCTAGATAATAATAACTTGAAGATAAATCTAAATAAAACTAAACTAATACAATTTACTCAAAGAATACCAACATTTAAAGATTTGGGAATTAACTATAAGAATAATGAAATTAGCGAGGTTACCAAAACTAAATTTCTAGGACTAACTATTGACAACAATATAAATTGGAAAGCGCATACAGAAGAACTATGTAAAAAAATCAGCAGTACGGCGTATGCACTATATAAACTTGCACCCGTGCTTAACACTGATGCCTTGCTCACAGCATATCATGGAGCAACTGCTTCATATCTCAGGTATGGTATAATATTTTGGGGTAATTCGACAAATAAAGAACTAGTATTTAAAGCCCAGAAAAGGTGTATAAGAGCGATGTTTAATCTTAAAATTCAAGATAGCTGTCAACCATATTTTAGACAATATAGAATCCTGACGTTACCTTGTCTGTACATTTTTGAGACCGCGACTTTTATAAAATCAAATCCAGATCTTTTTGAGACTCTGACAGATACAGTCACTCGTAACAGGAGGAACAACACACAAAATAGATTGCGATTACATAAAGCTAATACGGCTCTACTACATAAAAGTATATACTGCATGGCACCAAAGATTTATAATAAGTTACCAGATGAATTCAAAAGCTTAAATATTAATCCGTTCAAAAAACGTTTACTTGACTTTCTAGTCAGTAAAACCTATTATAAAATTACTGATTTTCTTGAGGGTAAATAATGTGACTAGAAAATACAAATTCATCATCTAGACATACATATACATATAATTATCGTCAATTTTATTACTATTTTATACAAGATTCGCATTTTTATTAGTTTATACTAGATTGAAAATTTAATTATGTTGACATTTCTATTATTTTATACAAGATTAACAATTTAACTATTTTATTATATACAAGACTGACATTTTTATTATTCTACACATGATGGATCTAATGACATTTTTTATTCCTGTATTGACATGGCCCCGATGAATTTAATTTTATAATTTTATTATGATACTAAAATACTTTATTGTTTGATTGTTTCGTGGATTATAAAATTGTACTACTATTCTTTATTTATATGAATTTTTATCCTATGAACTATTTATGTTAATTAATACCTACTAGATATTTGTTATGTTATGAATGTTAATTGATACAATTTTTATGTTGATGCATGTACTTATTTAAATCTACCAAGCACTTTGTTTTTGAATAAATACTATGTAAAATTTGCATGCCAGTAAGGTAGATCAAGGAGAACGAAATTCATTGTAACCTTAACACCACTGTATACCCTTGACCAGCAAATAAATGATTTATGATTTTTTATTTTATGATTAATACATGCACGGCGACCGACGCCTAGCGTTATTGAGGTGGTCACGAATTATTCTAAAATGATATCATCATTGATAGGATAAAAAGATGTAAGTAGTTTAAGTAATTAAATCTATTGTTCAAGTGTAAAAAAAAATATACTTAGAACCAAGATTATCGTCAATTCGCACAACCACAAGCGGTTTCCTGCGGCTCCCAATAAATCATATAATTTTAATTATGTCTCATTTTACGGCATTGGTGGGTTAAACCACATTTTGTAATAAGAGGAAAACGTTTCAATCTAATCTCCATAATATGTAATAGTAATGCCAATTGGAAGGTATCAGGTACAAGCAATTGATGATAATTTTAGCTTTCTCTACGCATGCATAGTTCATCAAATGATTGAAACTCGTCTTAGGGCCGATTTCACCAACGTCAGATAACATTTACCCAAGGAATAAAGTTGAGATTTGACAGATGTTCTATACACAATCTGTCAAATCTCAACATTATTCCTTGGATAAATGTTATCTGACGTTGGTGAAATCGGCCCTTAGTAATAGATTTTCCTTTCACTTTTATAGCATTAGTTAGGGTGATTATTATTGAATATCTACATAGGAAGATAAATAAATAATAATTCAAGCCGTTTTCATCTACCTAATTAGCATGACACGTTTTGAACTTTCATCAGTGTTGCTGGCATTGCTGCCGAGAAAACTGTTTTGCCATCGAAATTAGCCGTCCATAAACCTATCTAATCAAAATTAGCTACTTGCATTTTATCGATTACCAGATTAAATCGATCATTCATCATCATCATCATCAGCCTATAGTAGTCAACTGCTGGACATAGGCCTCTCCAATCGCACACCATTTAACTCGATCCTCGGCCTCTATTTATCTCGATAGTTATTTCCCCAAATCTTTTGAAGCGACTAATCACTTTGTTGCAAAGTGTGCGCCATTACTTACACTAACAACTGTTTTATTAAATTGTACCGTGTTCCTAATTGGCAAAGATTTGTACCGCACTCAATCTCAAAGTTAATTGTTCTTTATTGAGACGTTTCAATTCTGACAGGTCCGTGACGAAAGCTAGGCATTGATACTAATTAGGGGTTATTGTACTTAGCATGTTAACAAGCTAATTTAACCGATATTTCGTCAAGTTGTTTGTTGGAAACTGTTGCTGTATTATGAAATGTAAAAGCCATTGCTGATCCGTTATGAAAAGTAGTGCTATTCCACCTGTGCTGTCATTTTTAATTTTTTGGTTTTTAATGTTCATTTCACCTGGTTGTTGACCCTTAAATGCATCAGGAGACCGTATCACCATAGTGTTAGTTAGTAGGGTCCATGTCAATTGAAATTGTGAACTTTGTAAACAATATCATATCAGTATGGCAAACTATCATTTGATGAATTTGCATAGAAAGTTTGTTTACATAGTTTACAAGTTATATTTATTTTTTATTTTATTCTATGATAGGCTTGCGCTTGACCGCCATCTCGCCTGATGTTAAGCGATGATGCGGTCTACGATGGAGCACGCTTGCCTAAAAGAAACCGATTCACTCGTGACTTGAAGATACCCAGATTGTAACTGTTGGGAAACACCCACTCGGGCAGCGCATTCCACTGAAGTTCTATTGAAATGAACTTTAGTATCAAACTATTGGTATATTTTGTATACTTAACGGTCTCCTGATGCATTTAAGGGTCATCCATCAATAATTTGAAACATATTATTTTTTTTATATTTTAAGGGATGGTTCTATTATTCTGTGTATCGGGGCACTTAAATTCTTAGCTTGCTTTAGTTACAATTAGTGCAACTATAAACGCATATCCTTATCATTCCTATCCTAAAGAGGAAATGATTCATATAGATATAAAAATACTCGACATAATATCGACACGTCATTTTAATACAAGCTATTTCGATACAATCTAAATAGGATAAGGGAAGTAATTCCTAGTAATATTATTAATAATTGCATATTCTAATATGTTTATGTTGTACGCACGGCTACAGATCAAGCTATACATTTCCAGATAAACTGATCTCGCATTGTAGAGGATTTCCTTACAGTGAGAGGTCAGTGTAAACTGGGAATGTATAGCTTGATGTGTAGCCGTGTGTACATACAACCTGCGCAGTTAAAAATCGGATTGAAAGTGGCGTCGCCTCTATTCACCTCTCGCACGCACCCATCCGGCCTAGGAAAACCACGATAGAAAATAGAAACGGGTTTTGTCTATAGATGAATAAACAAAGTGACAGATTGTAGAATGATTTCTAACGTTTTATGCATACAATGAAGAGAAGAAAATGTCTTTATTGTTCAGTCAAAGTCTGGTACGCCAAGTAGGTATACGGGTCGCCGCGTGCTCGGGCAGAAGAGATAACGAGTTGGACAGAAAGAACTTTGTCTATTCTTAGTAGAATAGAGATGGAATTGGTCATGCACGCTTAGCAGGTAAAACACATTTAGTCCACATAAGGAAATGTTATGTTATAATAACATAATTAAGTCTATGTTATTTTCCCATACAAGCGCTATTATAGGTAACTGAAGTGATAACACAAAGGATTATTATTGCACATACGGTCGGTTGCACAAAGATAATTAAATTTTAATGGAGGCATTACCTATCGGGTGTAAAAAGACCCTTAACGAAAACTGAAACCACATATTCTACCCAATACGATGATTTTCTTGTACTGGACCATACCTGGGAACCGACTGGTTATGGAGATATTAAAGGTTAAAGTCTCAATATTTTTTTTACGTTTTTCACGAAAACGGCACCTAGCGGCAGCGGCGGGGTTCGGGGGCCGGGGGCAGGCCTATACTCCACCTCCCCCGTCCCGTACAAATTAATACACACAGTCGGTGGCACGTAATTACAAAAAACAGCTGTTTTTTATACCTAAAAATAAAAGTCGTTTCCCAGCAATTATTTTTGCGTAATGTTACTTAGTTACACGAACAGAACGAGTAGGTGTCGGCTTGGTGATGTGTCTTTTTACACCCTGTATACAATTTCTATCGTTAAAGTCTCCTTTAAAACTTAATGGCCTTTTCTGCAACTCAGCGATAGAGTAACATATATTTTATATGGATAACAGACCATAAACGTTTTGGAATATTGCCATAATTGCTATGCGGAAAACGTACTAGGTATGATTGTAATAAGTTGATTTTATTACACACAATTGATTACTGTCTTTTTAAATAACTTCTATTATGGACGTATTTTTAGGGTTCCGTACCTAAAAAGGAGAAAAGGAAACCTTATAGGATCACTTTGTTTTCAGTCTGTCTGTCTGTCCCTTCCTGTCTGTCAGACCCTTTTTCTCCGGAACTCCACGCGTTCCGGAGAAAAAGGGTCTCAAGTTGAAATATCCTGGTTTTCATGTTTACATACTACTTTACATATTACCTACTAGACCGACAGAAAGAGAAATGGCGTCAATTCTATAGTAGAAACAATACTGCTATAGATTTAACAACAAATGCACAATTACCTATCTTCAAAAAAATCCGTGAACGAGGTTAACGATCAAATATTATCATTAACATAAGAATCCTCATAACGGCAAGCCAAACAATAACAAGTAGGTAGTCAAGTAATTTGCTAAACAAATACGCCAGATAACTAATTATTTGTTTACTAAAGATAGCGCAAGTAGGACGCCATTTACCCGGTCAGGTGATAATATTTTGTTCAAATATTATGTTTGTTATTCCTAGATTGAAATAACTGCAATCAAATCAAATATTAGGAAAAATTAAGGCACGATAAACGTAAATGATTACTTTTTAGACTTATTTGAGAAACGTTGGAATTGGTTTACAAATATTTTTTTTTGGGGGCTTCCATTTCTAATTGGCCAGAGGCCCTAGACAAGTTGCTTTTCTGTTAGCGTTCACGCCAAACGCTACGGACAAAATGTATGGAATTGACATTTGTGAGTCACGTGACTTTTCCGCAGGTAATGTCATTGCCATACATTTTGTCAGTAGCGTTTGGCGTGAACGCTAATAGAAAAGCAACTTGTCTAGGGCCTCAGGGCCTCTACCTACATTATTAATTCCGGCCCTATGAACGGCTTATGTAGTAGTAAATAGCTATAATTCTTCACCAGCTTAGCTTTTTCCAACTATTGTCTAAAGGTTTAAGCGTTTATTCAGGGCCGTCTATTGTTTTTCTTTGTCCATTTATAATTAATGACAATAATGACATTTGATTTTGATTAATTGTCAATTTGTCACTCTACTGGCACCCTGAGTCACCGACCTTTAAAATTAATATTGAATCACAAATTAGTTGTCATTTTAATGACGTTGAAACATCGATCACTAATAAAAAACTAGATACACAATCAGCGTCAAAAAATGTCCTCACCGAATGACCGCCCACTTGAATATTTGGGTGGTCTTTTCGTGTAGTAGCATTCGAACGCTCCGACGGTAAACATGCCTCAGTGCTCGTTTAAAAATTGTAAAAATCACACGTCTAGGACGCTTAAAAAGGATGGAATTTCATATTTTTGGTAAGTATTATTATTATCATTATATAATTGTTAACACTGTATTGTAAATACTGATATTTTGTCAAGAAATCATCGTAAAAACATTATTTTAAATTAAGTCGTAATAAATAGCAGGCGATATAAAGCAGCTCAATTGTAAAGACTCTTACTAAACGTATTAATCATACTATCGCATGCCCACTTAAATTGTTTGGGTTATGTGTGTGGTCGTAAAATTTTATTACTTCTTTTGGCACTTAGTAATTCTGACTTTAATGCATGCGTATAAGGTTGAAGTTGTTTTGATGTTTATTGAGCTGTGGAGCTTTTTGTAACAGCTTTGTGAATTCGACTTTAAACATTGCAGTTAAGGTTGAAATTACATTAATGTATATTTATTTTAAGTAACACACTCACACAATACAATTGGCGACATTTTTAAGAGAACTTTTGCATGAGATTGTGTATCTAGTTTTTTATTAGTGATCGATGCGTTGAAACGAAATTGACGTCAAAAGTTAAGAATTTTATGGCATTGCCATGAAAGGTGTATGCTTTTTTGCTAAAATAGTAGGTAATTAGTAATAACAAAATGCGGCTGACTATAATATAATCTAATCAACACAGAAGCGACTACAGCCGGCTTAGCATGACCAATTATATCTCTATTCTACCAAAGAATAGACAAATTTCTTTCTATCCCTCTACTGCCCGAGCACGCGGCGACCCGTACTTGGCGTACCAGTATGTTGTCTACTGAAGAAAAGAAACATTTCTTCTCTTCATTGTATGCATAAAACGATAGAAATCTTTCTACAATCTGGCACTTTGTCTATTCTGTAGACAAAACCCGTTTCTATCGTGGTTGTGCTAAGCGTGCAGCAATAAAATCGTAAAATTAAAACATAGTAAGTAACACTGTTATCACAACAGGGGCATTCGGAGCATCGATGGCGGAAGTCGATATGGCAGCGAGAGATAAGCGCCGAGGCGCAGAAGTGACAGATTACAATGTTTTGCGATGATTTTTTAAGTTATTTATAAACTAACTTGATGCTTGGAGGTTGTAGATTATCACTAGAAATACTCCTGCAGATTACAGAATAAACTATAGATCAATTTTATTTGATTATTTAATAACCCAATTAATATTTAAATACATATTATACCCTATGTCACTCCCACAATAAAGATGAATCTAACGACACCTCATATAAGTTGAAATCCATCAAGCCGTTCAGGGGGCTTACTCCCGACTGGATCGAGTTCAGGATCGTATCGAAGTAATGTCAAAATTATGTCACTTCGTACTCTTGAAATCATCACTAGCGCACGATCGTGCGGTGGATCGAATTGAAACTAACTACGATCGTAAACCGCCGTTACGATCGAAAAATCCATACTCCCCACTGGATCGAGTATCTGTGGATCGAGTGGCAGGATCGAAAAGAACTGTCAAAATACACGATAGCAAAAATGGTTACTTAATACGATCGAGTAAGATGATTTTGTTGGTAGTTGGCTGTAATTTCTCGCCTTGCGGGTTTGCCTTGTTTTTTCGATGTTCTGAAGGAATTAAATCGTACAGCTAGTCTATTCTGTACCGATACGCCGTGTGAGCTCACCGCATGAATTCACTCGGCGAGCATTGCTGACGTCTGTAGGGATTGACAAAAAGTACAATCATATCGATATTCATTGTGAATTAGGTATTACGTTCCGCGTGAGTCACGCGCACGTAACACGCATGCGCGGCATGTGAATCTCACGGTGCTACGGACAAGTTGGAGTAGCGCGCGCGTTGCCATGACAACCGAAGTGAGTTGGCTGAATGCCGTGATATCACGGTGAGATTCTCCCTCGAGCGTTCGCAAACAAATTGACGTTTGATTTTCATGGGAACGCGCACGCTACTCCAATTTGTTTGCGAACGTGCGAGGGAGAATCTCACCGTGACATTCTCACCGTGATATCACGGCATTCAGCCAACTCACTTCGGTTGTCATGGCAACGTGCGCGGTACTCCAATTTGTTTGCGAACGCTCGAGGCAGAATCTCACCGTGATATCACGGCATTCAGCCAACTCACTTCGGTTATCATGGCAACGCGCGCGCTACTCCAATTTGTTTGCGAACGCTCGAGGGAGAATTTCAGCGTGACATTCTCACCGTGATGTCACGGCATTCAGCAAACTCACTTTGTCACTTCGCCCAAGCGCTTTACGTACGTGTGGCTCACGCGTGACACACGGCATTCGGTAAACTCACTTAATTTCTCACTTCGCGCAAACGCATTACGTACGGTCGTGTGACTCACGCGTGAACACACGGCATTCAGTAAAATTTCATTTATATTTCATTATTAAAAAGAATGTTACCATAGAGTGTTAGCATTTGGTCGTGATGTAGTCAACTGGAAACAAATAACGACGCTGATAACACACGATCGTAAGTCGATCTTGGTTTTCGATTCGGTTTTGTTCAAGAGTACGCAACTGAATCGAGTTCGAATCAATATCGAGATCGTAACAGAAACAAAATCGAAATCGTATCATTTTCGGGAGTAAGCCCCCAGGCTACAGAGCGTGCCAAAGAAATAGACATACCTACACATTACCCATAAATAACATTACCCTCTCTCTAGGGCTGTCGGGTGAAAAGGGTCACATACAAAATGGACTTAACATTGACCCCAAAATAGGCAAGCCTGTAGTGGTAGATTCAAGGGGTGGGGCTAGTCCCCCAAATTTTAAGTTCTGAAAGATTTATGATTTAGTGTTTTGATTTTTACTTCTTAGTCCTTCGTCCCCTAAAATCATATCTGGATGGGCTCTGACTGGATGATTGCAAGCCTGTATCTTGGGTGCCAATATAAAATTAAGAGAGGAACATCAAACTTCGAAACATCGATAGATTCCAATCATGACTTGTGACGTCAGAGAACCTGATACCTCGCTATTGTTTGAGTAGTAAACAACTGAAGCATTCAATTGTCACCCGTTAAAGGTAGTAGCCTAATGGGTAGCAAGTTAGCAACGTGTACGAGATAACCTCAATTGATTTGAAGATTTTTTAGTTGAGAAATGCTATTTTATACGACGATGGTGACAAATTAGCACAGCGCATCCTCAAGAGCTCTAGCGATCTTACTCGTCACAGAGGCTCTAGACAAGTTGCTTTTCTGTTAGCGTTCACGCCTAACGATAAGCACAAAATGTATGGCAATGACATTACCTGCGGAAAAGTCACATGACTCACAATGTCATTTCCATACATTTTATCCGTAGCGTTTGACGCTAACGCTAACAGAAAAGTAACTTGTCTAGGGCCTCAGAAACACAACACTACCGAAGAGTAGCGTGATTTGTCTGGACTGTGATGGTACTTTGTAAGGTGGAGTCCCCAGTCGGGCTGCTCCAGATTTCAACAAGAATGCTGTGGAGATTCGGGTCTTCTTTGACAGTAAATAAACTTAAGTATTACTTTTATTTTGAATAACAATTTATTCCTAACATTTAGAAGAACAACATTTGTAAAGGCTGGCACTACGTATGCATTTCTAAAATGTGATTATGGTGCACCAACAGCTACAAAAAACTGTTCCAAATGCGACACTGCCTAGCTTTTAATAATTAGAACAAACACAAATACTCCCTAATTGTCTCTAAGTACGTAAGTTTCCTCACGGACTTCATCACACTTCAACCTTTGCGAGAACAGTCGCTTCATTTCCAAGCCACCTAATTATGCTCTTTGCATTTCTGCTGCCCTAGTACTCCAACTGTTTGAGCTCATTAGTCGCACATCCTTTCTCCCTAGTGCGAGGTCCCTTGAACCGTGTGTGTGACTTGTGTCACAGTACTTTTGTCCTCATTACACGTCAACGTTAGATAATTGTCGGGCAATGGGAGCACAAGATTGCCAGCTTCCTGCTTGTATACACCAACGCACAACTGTCTTATGAAGAGGAATGCCACTTTTACTTGAGGAATAGTCTTATCTTTATAGATCTTTATTGGAGAAATGGGTTCTAAGAACGTCGAGTTAGAGCTTCAAATTGCTAGTAAAATCGCAGGATCGTTGATTTCGAATAGGGTAAAGCTAATAAGCACTTCACAGATTTCGTGTTAAATACTTATTCCGAAGTTGCTTCCTTTCGGAGCGGACCTAGCTCTGAGGGAGCCTCCACGTAAACGGCTTGAGGAGGTAAGTAAGTATTAGGTATTATTGTAGTAGAAGAATATAACTGTTATAAATAACTTACAAGTTACCACGATTTTTGATTGTAAATATCAACCCTTGATTTAATAAAGATTGTAATGACTAGGACAACGATGCTAAGACTTGTGTCCGCTACGGATGACGGTATCAGAAATAAGGAAAGAAAAAATATGAAAAATAAATGATGAATCTGGGCAACGTTCTAAATTCAAATTGTTTGAAAGTATAAAAATGGTCAATGATGAAATATTGCCAGCACTACGTAATGAAATGATGATGAAGGAAGATCACTTCATCACATATTTACTATGCTATCTAGCAGTAGACGACAACAATGTAACAAAAGTTTAGTCAGATCTCATGAATTAGATCCGCTGAATTCCGAATCTTGTCAAATCTCTGCGAGGTCGGCTTACAGATGCATAATACCACAAATCAGCAACTGCTCGTCAGCGTCCCTAATGCCACCATGTCAGTGCACGTCTAATTGTCATCCAATGGGGGCGAGCAGCGAGATTGCCTCCTTCCTGCGTGTACGCACATCCGGCGTATAATTGTGACGCTATTAGAGCCACATCGAGGTATTATGCGGAGATAAAAAACTGATCTGCTTCCTGTGAAGTGAACCGAAAGTTGGTCAGTTTTTGCTAGATCAAGTTTAATATCAAAGTTATTAGAAACAGGAAGGTCTTGTTTATCTAAGAGGATATTGGCCAAGGACCAGAATCTATCAAATATGATCTTGACCGTGTCTGGGTTATCTTTGCTCAGAATCCGGCGTTATTTTTACAATGACGTTGTAACAAGGTAAACATGTTTTTAGAAAAAAAAAAACAAACCAAACTGAAAAACATTAGCCTCCTTGGGGCAGTCGGGTAAAAAGACTATGACAAGCAAAATGTTAACAGTAGAATGGAAAAACTTTATTTTTAATTCGAAAATGAGACAGCGTAATTACGCCACATGACTTCATTTTTTTTTGTTCTAGGACATACGGGTTTCATCACGATGTTTTCCTTCACTGTTTCTAAAGCAGTGGTCATGAAACAAATTGCATAAAGTGTGCGCTTGCAGAAATACGCACCACTATTGGGCCATCACTGATCTACCGCCATTCATTTAGGGTACTTGCAGTCTTGCACATTCGCTTACCACGCAAATAACTGGAGCAAGAAACCTTGTCATTAAACAGGCAGCCATAAACAATAATTAAATCATCACTAATTAGCAAGCACTGTTAAATAGAGCACGCGTAAGAAAGTAAGATTTAATGAGCTGAGACCACTTTCGATTATGAGATATCCATGAATTATTGCTGATGTATCGATAATCGAATATAATTAGAGCAGCGCGCAGCGTTAAGACGATCAGTTGTAATCGTTAAAATTTTAAGAGCAATTATTCGGATGACTTTAACGAAAATGAAGGTTTCGTTAGTCATCCGAATAATTGCTCTTAAAATTTTAACAATTGAGAATGAAATATCGATTCATAAGTAGCGGACAAGGAGTTTTTCGAAGACCATTTTATTCGTTTCAGTCGATTCTCAGCCTCCCCATCAGTCAACTACAGAAAACGATAACATGTAGAAATAGATTGACAACATATTTCTCTAAAGAGATCGTACAATTATTATTGGTGGTCTTATTGCACAGTCAATGATATCTGCTAGACAACGTTAATTAGTAAATATTTAATCCGCAACTTTGGATATACTGTGGGTGGATGAATCAACGGTAAAGAGAGATTATACCAAGAAAGAATTAACGTGAAAACATTTATCGCTAACGAGAATATTGGCAACGACAGTGACTCATCTCTATGCACAAATTGCTTTTCCCAAAATGTCAACTATTAGAATATAATATGACGCACAATATCACTAAGAAGGGTGTAACTACGTCATGGGCTACAAATCAAACAAGATTAACGATGCAGTGACGTGTTCTTATAATTTTCGTGATTCAGATAATACAAGGACTTCTGCTATAAGGGAAAACAGATGTATTTGAAGTAACATGAACAGACAGACACGTTACTCACACAGCACACTGAAGGCACTTCGGAAGCATTAATACTTAAAGATTTAGCTCCAGACTCTAAAAGAACCAACGTCTTAGTTTTAATAATAAAACGACTGGTAAAGTATACTTCAATAACAAAAAACGTCAGTGGGATTATACCATTTACAGTTTAACACAACAAGATTCCATATAAGAACCATGTGAAGGTCTCACATCAATTTATAAACATTATAGTCAGATATAATTTTTAGAAGTCAATTTTTAACATTTATTTTTGAATTGTGTTTAAGCAAGCAAAGTCCTCAAGCAACAATTTTCAATTCTGTTGCAATCAGAGCATAAATACACCAACTCATCTGTTTTGTCATCAATCCCTTCAATACGGAAGAAAAGTTCAATAGCAGTAGCTTTTTGCCCAACTTAATCGAACCAAACAAAGGCTTCCCCAGCACTGGAAACTAATTCACAAAGGAGTTCGGAAAACCACCTTCCTGGATTAACAATGGATGACACCGACCACTTTAGCATTGGAGACAGGAAATTCGAATATAAGCCTTATAGTTTAGCAATAAGAGTGAAGCTAGATGCAGATGGTAAGGTTATTACTATGACATCGACAAAGTTAGGCTTCGGAAATGGGTTGTTCGAATATAGGCTGTATTTCTCGGTATTAAGGGTTAAGGTAGTGGTAAGGTGCTTGTTTATTTCTTGCGCCATCTGTAGCGTAACAGAAGTGTGTTCTATCTGGTGCATTGGAGCGGAACTAACGTTTGGTGCAAGTTTTAAAATGTTGATGTTGACTTTGAAAGTTTTGATGGGAGAAGTTATAGGACACGCTAAATGTTAATAAATTATGCAGTGGCATTTTTGAGGTTCTTTGGCGCAGCAGTAATAGGTACTGCCGTGGACCGCTAATGGTTACAAGGTTTTTGGGGGTCGAATCAAGGTAATTTGAGGTAACAGAATGAAGTGGAAACTTGCAAAGAAAATGTCACCATGCCAATAAATTGTCAATGCCGTAACGAATATACCTACACTACCGAGTTTTCTGCCCAAATTATTTATATGATCTTAGCGATCGTAAAGAAGACTCCAATGGGATCGATGCAGATTAACACTTACACTGCCGGTCCAAAAAGGTTGAAGGTTCAACCTCCACTAGAGTCAGGCACCGGTGCCTGACGTGGCAGCCTAAGTGTTAAGAGAGGACCAGGACTGGATGAATTATACCCATCAATGATTCCATTAGGGTCGAAGATGATGGTAATGATAATTCTCATGCAAATATTGACCAAAGCCATGTAAGTACGGCAAAAATTTGATTAGAGAAAGAATAATACAGCTAACGCTGCTAGTATCACAGGGAACTTAGCCACAGAACTTGCAATAGTGTCAACTTAATTACAAAAAGTAAAACTTGGTCCATAGCCAAGCGTAGTGCTAACAATTAAACTGATTGTATTCAAATAGACATCCATAATAAATAAGTCATTTGACTATAAATAAACCATGCGACAGACAGCCATAAACGAATCGATCAATAAAGATATTTGTAACAAGTGTTTCCATAGACTATGACCTTGAAACGATGTTATTGTCTGAAATTACTTGAAATGGATGTGGTCACCTGTTTGTATAAAACGTAAAATCAAAACCACTGTGATTTTAATAGGAAAGATAAGAGAGAATATTAGCTAGACAGCCAGCAATGACGCTTTTATAGATGTCACTACAACACATTTGACGTCACGAGAATCCTACATCGCACAAGAAGAGTTTGCAGAGAAATAAGCACATATACAGATGCCTGACAATCCTGGGGCGGTGGCCCAACAGACTGGTCGGAGAGGATCCTCCCCTTTTCAATGGAGGGACATTCCATCTCCTTCCTTCATTCCCAAAGCGTCTTTAGGTAACACACATAACTGACAATAAATTGTTATTAAACAATAACGATCAGGTAATGAATCAATTCCGAAACGTCGTAAGTGCTATTACAAACTGAAAGAATATCGGCTTTGCCGCCATAAACTTAAGTCTTGTACCACACAAACCACGTTTTTTCTCATCCCACGACGCGTCCCGGTCACGGCATGGTCCCAATAAGACACGCGTGCTATCACGTATTGTACCTGGACAGTTTACCAAGAAAGATCAAATTCTTCAGATGCTTCGTAAAAAAGTTATGTTTTTGTCGAGATGTGAAAGATTTCATTTGACACACCTTATGAGGAATATAATGGTAGATAAAGTACTTAGAAGTTGTTCATGACAGAGATACTTTGGATACCGTGGCGTTTAATTGACTAGCACATACACATCGTTTAGTGTTTCTAGTTTTTTGCACTAACGTCGTTAAAGGCTGTATAAGTATATATAACTCATACACTAGGCTTATTATGGCAAGAATCAGCCCAACCCATTCAAAGGATTGATGAAATACTGTGAATGAACTCACAACAAAATAAATCTATAGAAACATCACCAAAAATCGTGAACACAAAGCTTTTTATACAAATCACGAAGCTCCTTTTTCGAAGATCCACTCAATAAAAAGCCATTAATATTATTATCTTTATCCAAATACAATCCACTCGCAACCATATAAAGACGTCCGAGCGCGTTAAACGCCAACGCATGACTGACTTAATGCAACTTTCTCAGTTTAAAACTCACGTTCAAAATTCAAACTACCCACATAAAACAAATAAAATGATGCGTGGGCACAGTTTAGCGCCAGACATATCCGTTATGGATATTTGAATTTTCGGCTTTTATTGACATTTTGAAGATCTATTAACATATTGATGTAACATTTACTTTAAAAACTGAGCATTTTTTGAGCTTCGCATGTCCTTTGTACGTGAAAACGAACCAGTTTCTCCAGAGCTAGTGACAGGAAACGTGGTGCATTTAATTATGGAGAAATAAACTATTTCCACCTGCCTAGCTAATGGATTCATTACCCTTTAAAGCACGCGTTATTTCTTAGAAAAAATATGGCGTATGCGCTTGGTAAGGGAAGAACTCCACTTCAAAGTAAATATGATGCAATTCTTTATATTTTGTAGCCCATTGCAACCAATTATTTATACTTGTAAAATTGTAGTTCCTGAGTGTATGAGTAAACTTTTATTATACACTTGGGAAAATAACAGCTGCATTTTCCCAATAAAGATAAGGAGTAAAAACGTAAGCAACACCTATCAGGTGGAAACCCACTGAGCATGAATTACGACACACCTAGTATTTCTAAGCAATTCATGGCTGCGTTGACAAGTCAGTAAAAAGCAACAAGCAGTAAAAACATAGCAAATTCAGTTCAACATTTCAAGCCAAGTTCAGTCAGCCGAAGACAAAATGAGGATATCACTAACACTTTTAAAAATAACTGATGGTGAAGGAATCCTTGAATATGAAGTACGTTTATGAAAATGACTCATAATAAGAGAGAAAGACATGAAGCGTTCTATAGGAACATTGCCTATTTAAACAAAATGTATCTAGAACAGTTAATTTTATAACTTCTTCCGGGATAACTTTATTAAAGAGTGTATTTAGTATTTACCCCTAAAAGGAATTTTGACATTTATAGAACACCTTGGAAAGCCTTCAGTTAAAAATAAACAAGTAATGGAACTTAGAAGTTAATCCCAGCAGATGTCAATCTAAGTTGTTTACAAAGTCCTAAGCTGCTAAAGTTTCGTAACTTGCAAGTTACTTAACTCCCAAGGTGGTAGCGACTATCAAAGTCAAACACGGCAATTAGAACCTATATAGGTACTTTTATTTATTAAAGAAGTACAATATAAGGTGACATAATATAAGTGTCTATGCTTATGAAACCAAACACAAAAGTCCGAGGCAAGAATGCATAATTTTCAATTTATTACAAAAAGCAAACGTATTTATCTTTCCGTAAAACCTTTAAAAATACATGGGGAAGAAACAAGACTTTTTGATACCACCACAAAAACAACAAAAATTCTGATTTTAATTTAATTTAATAAGACATCAATGCATTTAAAAAGAAAAGTCCCGACTATCTCACTGACTCGACTTATCAACGCTCTGCCCAAAACTTTGGACCTAGAAAGCCGTTTCTTTTACAAATAAAGTTCCTTTTATGATGTAGATAAGGAATAAGGGGATCTTTCGGAATTCCCAAAGGATTAAAGTCCACGTGGACGATAGCTAGTAAACGATAATTACAATCTAAGAATCGTCAAGTGCCGAGTAATGGTGAATCTTGCTCCGCATCATCACTCAACATCGGGTAGAGATAGTGGTCAGCGTAACCATAATTATCTAAAAGAAAAACCTTTTCAACTCAAAAAGCAACTTCTGTAGAAGTCACTCTTCGATTAAAGTCCACCAACTTCAATTTAACTTCACCCCCAACTACCCAAGGTGCATTATCTAGGTCTATATCAAAGTCAAACGCGCCAGACGGCTCAGTACGACGCTTGACCGCAAGTTCGGCCATTGGCCACGGAATTGAGGGCAGAGTTGTTTGTGTTCTAACTTCTAATGTTTGAAAACTGTTGATAATGTTGTTTATTGTTGTTAGTATGTCAACATTTGAATAGACGACCTGAATTGCTGATGGAAATGTGGATATTTTATAGCAAAGGGAATATAGGGATTTATTGTAGGTCTTTCAATAGACAGTAATCAGCGTTAAGACGAGATTAGCCAAGAAACGGTGCTTAAACAAGCTATTTATGAGAGTTGTTTCAACAATTCAGGTTCGGTCTGAACATTAATCATTCATGTCATATTTCATTATGACTGTCATATCCGTGGGATTTAAGGCAAATGCCACTCTTTTCACACTTGTATAGGTTTACTACAAAAATAATACGTCAAGACGGTCAGCAGAGTATCATTAATCCGTCTCCGTTATATGGTACGGGATTTTCCCCATGGATCTACATATTACTAAAGCGTTGATTAGGAGATTCATTCGAAATGATATGATGAAGAATCATTCAACAAGTGTTAGAGTCTTCGTTAAAAAATAAAATTTCATAGCTGCAGTCAAAAGCACACTTATACTAGTATTAGGGTTCCGTACCAAAATGGTAAAAAAGGAACCCTTATGGTGCGACTTCGTCTGTCTGTCTGTCTGTCACACCTGATTATTTCAGCAACTACTTATGCTATCGACTTGAAATTTGGAACAGTTATAAAGAATGCTTGATCAACGGTCAAGTGACATATCATATGAAAGGGCTTGATCTGCACATTTCAAAATATATTTTTATTTTATTTTGTCTCACAGTTTTCGACATATGATGAAAAATGACCAAAAAAATACCATTCCCCCCCCTTATCTCCGAAGTTTGCGGGTCGAAAAATCTGAAATAATTAGAGTTGATAGGAATTGACCCAAATATGGCACCAAAAATAAAACGATGTTCCTAACTAGTACAGTTTTTTCAAAATCATCAAAATTCCTTCACAAACAAAATTAATTAAATTAGTTATGAGGTCCGGATTTTTTCACTTTATACGTCTAAAAATGATACGGAACCCTCGGTGCGCGAGTACGACTCGCACTTGGCCGGTTTTTTTTATAACAGCCTCAAAAAAACCAGACCACTAACGTGGCGTAGATCGTAATTAGTGAAGACGTTCCGTGGGAACCTTTAATTGTGGGTGGTACCGTTGTGCACATTGTTCTGCCCGTACCCACAGCTTCAAGACTTAAAATACCGATAAGACCGATACGTCCGGGTGATCCCAGGGTTATTTGTTATTCTGTGATTGAAAGACAAATGGTGGTAGCGGAATTTTGGTTGAATGAACTGTGAAACTTAAACCAAATTGTGTATTTTCTGCGTGTCAATGGCAATTTAAATTGTGTCAGGCTAGAACTTAGTTACGTGTATTGCATTATCAGCAACAATAACGTGGAGCCGGCCTAGCATGACCACGATAGAAACAGGTTTTGTCTACAGAAGAATTGACAAAGTGACAGATTGTAGAAACATGTCTACGTTTTATGCATAAAACGGTAGAAATGTCTCTACAATCTGTCGCTTAGTCTATTCTTCTGTAGACAAAACCTGTTTCTATCGTGGTCATGCTAGGCCGGCAGGTACCAAAGTGTATTAAGTAATAAATCTTTATAATAACTCTGAGAACCATGTTATTTTTAAGAGTCTCAATCTGATCCGAACTATGAACTGTTTAAAGCTATAATTATTTCCGGAAAAGATACGGTGCCATATTCTATATAGCTCCGAACTTTGATAAACTAAACCTTGACACAAATTTTAAAGCGTAGAATTTGTTAATGATTAATAGCGTGTATGATGTTAACCACATCAATGAATGTATTAATTCACTAAAATATATGCACACAGATATTACAAAGAATCACAATGAGTTCATGCACCTTTAGATACTGCTAAAGCAAAAATACAAATCAAGACAATAAAAACAGTTAATTCTAATCACAAACCCAGATGTTTTAGGCGGAACAATCAACAAAACAAAGCTGGTATCAATTTGCGAATTGATTGCACGCCGTGTGCCAGTGACAATTGACACAAATTGTTCAGAATGGGCCTAGACACGAGTATATGACGCATCACTGCTGATGGACAATGTATGGACATGGTCAGCTGGTTGAAATATTTTGGCAATCACCAGACAACAGTCAAAACATTTAGATATCAGTTCCGTAGAAGTCCATCAATTCATTAACAAGAATAATGAAAACATCAGTCAGATAATTATTTGAGCACAAATCAATTTATTATTTATCTAACGCTCAATAAAGTCCATATTTATGATAATAAACTTTGATACATCACATTCGTCGCTAATAGACCGTAAAGACAACACAGTAAGAATTCAGAAGGTTTAAACACAACGCTAATCGTGCAAAAAATTCCGTTCACCTTCCTCTGTTCTCGTAGATGTCGAGCAAGGAAGACTTTGACAAGAGGATAGGCTACGGCATAATGCAGTCAATAGGTTATCAGGATGTTATAATCAGGCTAATACTCCCTCTGATGATGAGACTGCTCATTCATGCTTGTGATGAGCGATGTCACCCAAGGGCGTAGCCAAGTACAAGCAGGCAAGGGGGCTGACTGCCCTTCCCTCCCTTTGAATATAGTTTAAACTACGAGCACCCTTAAGGGGATCATCTCGTACATTTTTCCCCTATGCATTTTATTGTTTTCCTTGCCTGGACCCCTGAACAAAATTCTGGCAATGCCTTTAATATCGCCAATGTAAAAACTGAGTGTGTGAGGACTCTGTCCTCTCTTGCTCTTGCCCCGTTGATGATATCACAGTTGTGCATCGATTCTTTTTTGTTTTTAGTCTTTGTGCGTAGTGGAGTTTCTGTTCTGAGCTTCTGTTTTTTGTAAGCCAATCGCGTGTCTGCCAACTATCTATCATTATTAAGCATACATGTAACGATTGATGGGTAATTTAATTTATTTACACTGAATATACCTCAGCATGCAAGGAATGAAGAGTGCGCAGAGAATTACAAATTATGTTCTCGATTATTATGCAATCGATTTAACGATCTGACAATCGAGTCTTATGTAAGAACGTCTTTCTTAATTAGTTACCCCCTTTGCATGGTTATTTTATGCGTTGGGGGTTCTCCATTAGACGTCTAAACAAGGTAGAAAATGTTATTAGTAAGCACTTAGGTAAAACCTAATTCATGTAAACAAATAAATGTTAACAAAGAACTACCCGCTTCAAGTAATTATTTTGTTTTTTATTATAACACATACGTGGTAATTGTTAAGTGAGTAGTATTTTTGCTTCCCTAAATAAAGTAGGTACAACCCACACAGATAAAAGATGCGATTGAAAATGGCGTCGCTTTTATTCACCTCTCGCTGTCACACACACGTTATCGCTCTCTACAATGTACTCACACCTGCCGAGGCGCGAGCGAGAGGTAGAGGGGGCGCCATTTTCAATTCCATTTTTTATTCGCGCAGGTCAACTGGTCATCCTTGAAGTATCAAGATCTGTCAAGACAGTAACTTTGATATGAGTCAAACAAAAGTGTAAATACAAATGTTTGACCTAAATTCTAAAACGCACAATCGATACGATTTGCACAGGAATCGGTTTGTTTATTCGCAACTTCATTCGCCGCAGTTTACGAGCAGAAATGTAAAGTTTTAAAACACGTTCTAATTAGTTTTGTAAGTGAGACTGTTTCTGAAATGCGGCCAGAGAATTCTGAATGTTTTTTTTTTATTGTTTACTCTTTGATTGCTGAAGAAATAACTGTGCGGTACCCATAGTGTCATAGACTTATACTTTGACCCTTAATAATGTAAACCTCTTCACAGTTATATGCAAAATAATGATACCATATTTGCACTAATAGTGTTGGGACACTGAACGAATTTGTGAAAAGAACGAAAAATTATAAAAATATTTGAATTGAAATAAATGTTATCAAATCAATGAAAAGTACAATTACATAATATAAGTACAGTCAAAATCTGTTATAACGACATCGAAGGGACCACTCATATTTGGTTATAAAAACCGATAGTCGTAACAACCGGCGGTATTTTTGAGGGAACAGTCAGTGAGGACCTATGATTTTGGTTATTATAACCGGTATGTTGTACATCATCATCCAGATCCGTCAATACCTATTGTTAATTTTTTTTTCACATCACCATATTTTTAGGGTTCCGTAGTCAACAGGGTTCGTTGCTCAGAAGTTAGTCGATTTGAATTTCATACATTTTGCGAACGTCTTGCGCGATACCAGTGGCACTGTAATTAGGTGACTTTACACGTATTTTTATATTATAAATGGCTGTTTCATAACTGAAACTTAATTACGTCTCCATGTTCGACTTTTCTGGGTTAATTATTACTTAAGTCTGAATTACGACACTCACAGACAAATAAGGCAACTTAGACGCTACGAGGCTTCAGCTTAATTTTTACGTATTTAATTTTTAAACGTTTTTATAATTGAGTAGGTAAATAAGTAAGATAATATCTAAATAAAAGAAAACACAGTGTTAGAATTAGCAATTCCTTTTACTATACGCTTGATTTGAAAATTACCTGTAAATGGTCAAAGTAGGTATTTAAAATTTTGAAATAAAGATTTCGACGAGAAATTGTCGACGAAGGGGTAATCCCACAGTCTCCAAATTGGCACTATCTACTAGATAAATTCCTAAAATGTGACAGTTTGAATAAAAATATCTATTAATAAGTTAACTCGAACTTATCCAAAGTCCGGAAAGCGGATCGCTACTGAGAAACCAAACTATAATACTTTTCTGCATAAACACAAAATCAACTATTCATCCAGAAAACACGCAAAAGTTCTCACAAAAACACTAAAAAGGAACTAATTAGCGTTCGCGACAGTTTTCATAACTAGGCTAGCATTTCCAGGCTCCTTTCCACTCTTTCATGAGCCTGGGAGCTATCTGACATCTCAATATGAAACTGTGCACAGTAATTGGTCCTTTTCAGGACCTTTTTTAGACAAACTAGTGGTTTTTTTTTTGGTAGGAAGGAGCTTTGAGTGTTCGCAGGATTCGTTATTAAAACAAGTTTGTTTTAAAATGCAATCGGTATTATTTTAGCTAGAAAACAATTTAAAGTTTTCGTTTTAGGTTGGTAGGCAGGTACTGTTGTCTCGGACTTCATCTGCGTGAAAATGGATGCGAATGACATTATTATAGAAATACGGTAGTGGACTACTATTAAAAAAGTACAAATAAATTATTTTATTCCAAAGAAGGAATAGGAATAACAAAAAAGTAAAAAAATATTTATCACAAAATGGAAAACATACTTAGACGCTTTCAAAGTTTTTGGAGGGAGAATCGCTCCGTCTTTGTCGCGCGAAGCGGACATAGGTGGTGTTACGTCACTTATCATGCATGCCGTCCGTGTCTAGCAAATCATTTTGAAATCGCTTATAACTTTGCCAATTTTGTAGATGTTTCATCGGTTTTTTTGGTGTTAATTATCTTTTTTCAAATAGTTTACAGATTCACAATAAAAAAAATATATTCAACATCCTATTGGTCTCTCGAAAACGGCTGAGCTAACAATTTGGATGAAATTTTGTAGGTACCTATTTAGATATTTTTTTACTTTCTTTCTTTAGATAGACCGTGTCATCGCCGCGCGAGGTAGCCTAGGTAGGTACTAAGGATTATTTTCCCTATAATAGAATAATTATGATATTTTTTTTTCTTTTCCGCCCATTCCAATACAGGCAATAAATACGATGGTCTATTCTAAAATTTATTAAATAGGTATCTGTATAATAATGTCATACCTACCTACATACAAGAAATATTTTAACCACAACATACCGTATTAAACTCTGGTATACCACAATTCACAGTAACTTCGATACCTACATACAATAACTGTATCGCAAAAAAAACCGTTTTTATCGAAATATCGTAACACTTTTATTAACAATTTACCACTGAATATTATACGTAAATGAGTTTATTTTAATGGTAAAAGCAGTAATACGGACACTGTAGTCACAATTTGTGGTGCAGTGTAATAATTTACGTAAGTAATAAAAAATATTTAAAGTAGGTACCGTACCTACTTACTTGTATGATCTTTACCGCTGTGAGATACAGTTAAAAACAAACGTTCTGCATGAACCTTGCATGATTTTTAGGGTTCCGTACCTCAAAAGGAAAAACGGAACCCTTATAGGATCACTTTGTTGTCCGCCGTCAGTCACCGGACCATAAGTGGAGCCTCAAGCTCATAGATGGCGCCATTGGAAGAATGCAGTAGCGCCATCTATGATCATATGTCGGAACCCTTAGGGCGCGAGGCATACTCGCACTTGTCCGGTTTTTTTAACCCGTCTAGAGTTCAAACAAACAAACAAACTCTTCAGCTTTATAAGTAGGTAGGTATAGTGCAAGAGTAAATTACTAGCTACTAGCAGTACTAGCACTTTGCCCGTGACTTCGTCCGCGTGACTCACAAGACCTGTGCAGTTATTCGGGATAAAGAGTAGCCTATAGTAGGTACCTACTCAGAAATAAGTAATGTAGCTTTCTAATGGTGAAATAATTTTCAGAATCAGATCAGCAGTTCCGGAGATTACCTCACATACCTACACAAACTAAGAAAATTCGGACTCTCTCTCTTTAACAGGCGCGGTCCCAGCCGACGATTTTGGGGGGGGTCATACCGCAGCTGAAGACTTTAGGGGGGGTCATACCGATTAATGCCGAAGTGATATACCGTGAATTACCGTGTTTGGCGCATTTTTGTACGATTTTGGGGGGGGTCATGACCCCCGTGACCCCCCCCCCTGGGACCGCGCCTGCTCTTTAAAGAGTAAATTCAATGTGTCATTACAAACAAAGATCTATTATCTTGCAACTAACAATCATCTTTATGTTATAATAACAGCTGGTTAGGAGTTTATAGGACGCCATAATACGTAACAAAGTAATGTTAGACAGGTTTAGAATGTCATTACTGAGGTATGTAAGTAAAAATAAAAACCGATAGTAGGTACATCTGCCCTGTGTTAGTAGAAATAACTAGCGTACGTTGGCCGACAAGTATGATAAACTGTATAACAACGAAGTAAGAAAACATTCAAAGCGAACATTATCCGATCCGATATCAGTATCGGACGCCGATACGACATCGGTGCAAGTAAAATGTATGAACATTGTCCTCTTCGAATATTGATCGATCCAATATTCGAAGAGGACAATGTTAATACATTTAGTTAGGATAATGTTCTAATAATTTTAGGATTATGTTCGAGGATAATTTTGGGGATAATGTTCGCTTCATTGTTTGATTAGCTTATTATGGCGCGTGTGGTCTTTATTATGAACCACGCTATTCCCCACGGTTTCACCCCCGTTGCGTTCAAACAAACTCTTTAGCTTTATTATACAGCTAAAGAGTTTGTTTGAACGTGCTAATCTCTGGAACTACCAGTCAGATTCGGAAAATTATTTTTCTATATGATAGCCAGATTTACGAGGAATAGTCTAGGCTATTGAACATCACGCTACGACCCTTAGGAGCCGAGCAGCGTGGGTGAAACCGTGGGGAACAGCGTGGTTCATAATAAAGACCACACGCGACATAACAAGCTAATCAAACAATGAATTAGATCTTTTGTTATCAAAATATAGACAGGCACTTTCAAATTATAGGTACCTATGTCCGCCCGCATCTCCGAAACGAATTGACCAATATCGATAATCCTTTCACCTTTAAACAATAGATCGTGCTATCGCGGTGAAAGTCGTGTAATTTTAGTAATTGTAGGAAGAACATAAACTTTCAGATGGAAATGGCAAGTAATATTGATTTATTTATTGTTGATTGGATTGTTTGTTTTAGAAGAACATTTTTTAAAACAATCTTTTATTATGACCACTTCCGAGCTTCATCTTGAGACACTAACATCATCTAGGTCCATATGATAGTACTTGTCAAGACAAATCCAACGAGCCCAAACACGACGATGTTACGTTAAGAAGTTGAGGAGTTCCTATAGCCGCCTTCCGGCTCCATCATGAGACCACCTCCATGGTAGGTACTATATTATTACATTGTCATCGAAGTGACATATACGTTCCAAAGAACTTTGGCAGTTTTGGGCTTGATATGGTACAGTAATAAAAGCTTAACCAAAAATAAATAGTATATTATGCAATTAGTGAATAAAGGACGGATTTAAAGCGAGGGCCATAGATGAATCACGAGCTAGTGAAGGATTCTAACGATTGAATCACGACCGAAGGGAGTGATTCATGATGATTGAATCACGAGCGTAGCGAGTGATTCAAGTGTTAAAATCCTGAGCGACGCGAGCGATTCATGGCCCTCGATATAAATCCGTTTTATTCAAGAGTTGCATACTATACTTTATACCATGACTACGAGAAAAAGAAAGATTTAAGTGAAAATATACATATAATTAAGAAAAAGTAAAGTTAAATTGGCTTTGATGTAAACCAGCCGTGATTTTTTGGGTAGCAAGCTTTCCACCTTTCCACTATATCGGCCGCCCTCTCTTTCACAAACTCAGGTGTTAACACATCTTCATCACTAGAATGCATTTTTAATCGATTAGAACAACACTAAACAAACACAAAATTAAAGATTAAAGTAACACTAAACTTTGTGTTCGTACAACTTACAGTATTCAAAATAGCGCCAATTTACTAAGGACAGCAAAGAACACAAAACAGTTTTTATTCTAATGCTAAACTTCTTGTCGAAAATGTCGACCAATCAAATTGAATTTAGAACACATCAATATATGTCGAATACACAGATTACACTTACACTAGATACGGCAAGCCACGACCAAGCGTGCCCTGCATGTTCGACTGTTCGTACTAAAAAAAGTCTGTTAGCTCAGTGACGCTTAGTGATTGAAACAATTCTGTTTACTCTGAGCACATCACTAAATGGCTGGGGTGAAGTTATCGTAGGTATAAAAAAGATGACACGTTCGGTTTTCATACAATCTAATAACGTGCCGCATCTAGCATAGGTTCTTTAAATCTGTGGTCGAATACATTGGTGTGTTCCATTTTCAAACATCAAAACAGTGAGTAAAAGTGCTTTTTATTCACTGTTTTCAGTGAATAAAATAAGCTTTTTAGAGGGGGAATGGTATAAAATATGTACATATATTTTAATTGTTCTTTGCTTAATTTATCTTGGAGATTAAGAATTGGAATCAAAAATCGAAATAAATAAGAAATAAAATGATTATGCCGGTGACATTTTGAAACAAACAATAAAACAAAAACGGGTGCATGCTGGGGCGCGTGCCTCTACAGAATATCATGTCGACAGCAACTAAAACCTTTGAATTGAGAACTCATTAGTCGGGCTGTACTTCATTGGATCATTCACACCATACTTAACCTCACTGTCACAAATACGAAAATTTCTCTTTAACCCAATTACGTATAAAATCAAATTAAAAATGAATTTAACTACTCTTAAAATACTCGATCACACCAAACTAATTTCATATCTGTACCGACATACACAATCTGAAGCCCAGCGTTCTATGGGCGTCTGCCAGTGTCCTTTCAGCTCAATCGGTTGTGAGGAACTGGTCTAAAATTCAGTCTGGTCTAAATTGCACTGGTCTAAATTGCAAGATTTCGCCCGGTATACACACGGCAAGTTAAATAAAAGCTTGTCAGTCATCAGTCTAATTTTCCCACAGTTGGGACTCCGGCCTACTCTATGTGACAGGGATTGGGCCGTATCACCATAAAATGATCATTACTAGCTTCCGCCCGCGGCTTCGCCCGCATTTTTTGGGAAAAAGGTAGCCTACTCACTCGTATGTGTTATAAATTCTGAATTTCTGATGTAGGTACTTATAAGCTATATTACTGCAGAGATTCATCAAAATCCGACCAGTAGTTTTTACATACATCCATCCTCACAAACTTTCGCATTATAATATTAGTAGGATTAAGTCCACATTTAAACTTTTTGTTTAAATGTTAATCCTACTCCCCTGGACGAACTAACATCCAATCTTTCGAATTTGTGTGTAAATTACTGTATTCTTTTTCAAACATTGAAATGATACAGATATCTTGCGATTTGTTTAACTTTTTTGCGCACGTTCGAGCAATATTTTCATTATTATCGCCATTCCAGTTTATTTCAACGAACAAATTCTTTCTTCACTTCGTCAATGTGACACAGATGACATCTATAGGACAAGCAATAGTATTCACCGCTTTAGGCTGTTTGTGCACTACAGAGGTTTTCAATTCGTATTCGGTTTATTACGGATTTTTAGCCAATAGGCGTGCAGAACGATTCCCACCACTTTTTAAAATGTATGAAAAAAAAAACCGTCCGTGAAAAAACGTGATGTAAACGTGTAGTGCACAAACAGCCTTACTATACCTAGAACTATACCTACTAACATACCTATGGAAGTAAAGCTTGAATCTAGAATTCTGAACTAAACCGATCAATTTCCTCACAACGGGACGAATATGAAATCTCACAAAACTGATTAAGATTAAGATTAAGATTAAGATTAAGTTTGGAACACCAAAACAGATACGTCACAAATCAGTTGAGACTATACCTTATAATTACCTATAGAACGAACCAGAGTCAAACACATCGGTACAGGAAATTATGCGAATGTATGTATGTATGTAGGTATATAAATGTTCATAGTGGATAACATTGTGGCGCGGTTATCGTCATTAACCACAAATTGTAATAAATACCACAGTAGTCTGCTCATTGTTGGATTGAGGATCTTGTATTTAAGTTATTGCTTTGTAATATTAATATCATCAGTCTGTACAGGCAAAGTTAGATTGTTATTTTTTTTGTCCTGTTTAGTTGTACTGCATGGCAGAGACCGTGAAGGTTTTGATGGTTTTAGCAGTGTTTTGACTTAATTTCGTCTAGTGGTTGGTGAAATGTAACTCCTTTAGCGTCTCCTAGTCTACCATATTACGGCTCAATTAATTACCAAGCTAAAGGAATCCACAAAATCCCAATTTGACGGGAAGTCCTACTAATGTTATAAATGCGAAAGTTTGTGAGGATGAATGGATGTTTGTTACTCTTTCAAGCAAAAACTACTGAACGGATTTTGATGAAACTTTACAGTAATATGGCTTATACATCAAAATTTCAGAATAACACATAGGTACGCTACTTTTTATCCCAAAAACGCGGGCGAAGCCGCGGGCGGAAGCTAGCTATAAATAAATCGCAAACAATATAAGGAAACTAATTCAATACAATTAAACGACAAAAGTTATTCAATTTAAATCTGAACTGTAGTTAGTTTGAAACTAATTAATGAAATTGTTAGATAGTAGACATTAAATCCAATGTCATTGTAGTAGGTATAAAAGATACTAGAGCCTGCCAGCATGAACTTAATTATAGTCAAAGAGTCCAATCAATCAAGATAACTACGAAACTAAATAAGGTTTTATGCGGCTGCTCTAGGAGTTCCGTTTTTTTTGTAAGTATTTAATAACCTTAAGAATGACCTGTGAAAGATAAAATTTCTTGACAATCGAGATTTTTATAATAATATTGTTGAATGTAAAAAATGTTTTAATTTAATTAACGTCTTGAAAACTGAGCTTTTAGATTACATTATAATATTGGTAATTTTAGAAATAAATATGTTTACATAAAAGTAAAACAATTCCGTTACCAATAACTCAAAGACGATCACAAACCTCACTTATCACTTGTCAAAGAACTCATCAACAAAAAAAAACTAATTAAATTACATCACACTCTGGAATGCATTCAATAACAGATGCAAACAATGGATCCTTGTCACCACTTTATCCGGCTCACAGATTCAACTCAATCAATAATAAAAATCGATCTAAAGCCGATCGATACGCGTACATGCGCACGCGTCTACCGCGCGACTGGAGTAGCGAGCGGGAAAATTGTAAACATCGCGTGGGAGAGAGACGGAGATACGGCGAAAGAAAAAGATAGGCGAAGCAATGTTTGTAAGCTCCTGTGTAGATTATGTTGTTGATAGAGTAGACAAATGCTAGAACGTTTGGCGGAGACACTGATGATGTGTTCTCTGTGAGGCAATGTACCCATTAGCTATGTAACTTCCGTAACAGATTATTCTTAAGGATTTCACAAAACTCTTAAATCTTAGTTCAATTAAAAAATATTAGGTCGGTGTATTATTATAAAAATATTGTTATGTCATCATTCATCAATCATACAATTAAAATAAAATAATGAAGGTGTGTCATCATAGGAATTCGCTTCTTAGAAAACATTCCAGAGTCAAAATAAAGAAAGGTCCACGCATTCCTTGTTACAATTTTATTGTCCCAAACAAATTCGTTTTACAAATACAAAAACACGATCCTTTTTCTTTTGCGACCACAAAAGCGCAACTGCACATACAAATTCAAAAAGTATTCCGGTAAAAACTTATGCAAACGGACGGGCGGGATAAAAACAACGGAACACTATCCAAGTTGCGAGTGTGAACCATTTAAAACTGTTGACACGTGGTATACCGTCGGTCCGAGGGATTACTGTCAGATATCCAAATGAAACGTTGGAAAAAAGTTTTTTAAAACTGCCACGAATATCAGTTTGCGCAGACGGAGTTTAATGCAGTTTCGTATCCAATTTTCGTGTCGGGAATGGAAAACAGTTAATGAGACGCAGTTGAGGTAGTATTTTGGCTTACATTTTGTAACCAACAGATACGTAGTTGTATGAAAAGCGTTAGTGTTGGCGCACACTGCCGCGGTCGTATGGTTACTGTTATTTCTGCTGTACGGCATAAAAACTGTGACGCATGCGTTTCTTTCAACGTAATGCGCACACTTCAATGACATTCCATACTTCACTGATTATGCAGTAGAAAACACACGGTAATGCGCGCTAGGCCCTATAAAGCTGATTTTATTTTAGTTCAGGCCTTAATATAACGCGCTATCGCTATTATTATTACAGTGTGAGAGAAATGGAATATCACCATCCCTTTTGCGCAACGGAACAAAATGGATGGTTCTGAAACTTCATATTACAGCCCCTGGCAACGCTCTAGCAGTCTTTAAGAATCCTAATAATTATGTACTATTCGCGCCGATAGTAAATGGTATTTAAAATGGCGTCGCCTCTATCAACCACACGCACTCGCACCCAGTGGCGTGCCTACAGGGCAAGCCCGAGGGTATTTCTCGTAATTTTTCATGATTGTGTTTTTTATTGTACGCTACTCACATTCATGAAAAATTTTGAGATATACCCTCGGGCTTGCCCTGTAGGCACGCCACTGCTCGCACCCCGGCAACTTAGTATACACAGCAATAGTGTGCAAGCGAAAGTTGAATATAGGCGACGCCACCCGTCTTTATCTGCGCGGATTGTAAGAATGCTGATTTACTCAAAATAAAATAATAGGCTACACAATATTGTCAATAACCGCAAAACAAGACTATAGCAGCAACCAAAGTTAGAGTTTTCTCATTAAATGTGGAGAGAATCTTGACAGCATCAAGACAAGTCATCTCGACCAATCATCAGAACTGACTCAGTAGGTATACAAAGTTTTATCTTGATAGGCCAAGAGAAAGCTGGCCAAAATTAGCTCGCAATTCTTAACAAGTGAAGCTAAACAATAGCTTTTTGATAAAATATTTAAAAAAATATAATTATATAAAAAAAAGCGGTTTAAAATGGACTAAAAAGTATAAAATAATTTCTAATGAAATGAAAAATGTGGGGGCGCATCTTACTATTATCTATTGCATGCGCCCCCATGTTTATACAGACAGACAGACAAGAAAGCTAGTCGTGGTAAAATAGAAAACGTGTAGGCACAAAACAATACACATACCGGTCTACGTACATTAAACTAATCTATGCCGCGCATGTTTACACTGAGTGACATATTGCTGGTTATATTGAGATGAATCTGCGAGAGGATGTTAGTGACAGGGGAATTTATATTGTAATACCGTACTAGTGTTTGCTTTAGAGTGGGTATAGACTAGAGCCTGGGTTCCTAACCTGGGGGTAATTACCCCCTCGGGGGTAAAACAGCTTTTTTGCGGGGGTAATAGGACTGGTAATGGATAAAAAGTTTTTGTGCAATTTATAGTGATCAATGAAGACTAGATGTATTTTCATGTGATAACATTTTGAAGGCGTGGGCAGTAAAATGAGTTTCTTTAATATGTCATAGGGGTGACGAGATTGAAAAGGTTAGGAACCAATGGACCAGAGCATTTACTTGTAACTGAACAACGAGCCGCTCTACATGTTCTAATGTCACGCTAAAATCACCCTTCACGAACCAGACGTCGAACATGCTGGCCGTTTTGTTACACAGAAATGCTCTAGACTCTAGTCTATACCCTCCCTAACGTTAAAGGACACCCATAGACGCCCATAGAACGCTGGGCTCCGGACTGTGTATGTCGGTACAAATATGAAATTAAATGGTGTGATCGAGTATTTCAAGAGTATTTAAATTCATTTTTTATTTGTTTTTGTACGTAATTGGGTTAAAAAGAAATCTTCGTATCTGTGACAGTGAGGTTAAGTATGGTGTGAATGATCCAATGAAGTACAGCCCGACTAATGAGTTCTCAATTCAAAGGTTTTAGTTGCTGTCGACATGATATTCTGTGGAGGCACGCGCCAGCCAGCATGCACCCGTTTTTGTTTTATTGGTTTTTTTTCAAAATGTCAACGGCATAATCATTTTATTTCTTATTTATTTTGATTTTTGATTCCAATTCTTAATCTCTAAGATAAATTAGGCAAAGAACAATTAAAAATATATTTTTATTTTTGGTTAAGCTTTTATTACTGTACCATATCAAGCCCAAAACTACTAACGTCCTTTATGCGCTGTATCCTTAAATTTTCTGATATGAAGTTCACTGAGGGGATAAACGATTTGAGACTTTATATTAACGTTAGGGAATATAGATTCACATAACTCAACAAAATGTATGGAACAGCTGATTTTTTTTCGTGATTTCCGTGTTGGTCTAATAGTGAAAGTTGTTCATAATGATGAGTAAAATGACCCTTTTCGTATTGCCACTGTCTAATCTGACACCCTGTTTATAATCACTCGCGCTTGTCCGGTTCTTTATTACATTGTATGTAGTTGCTATAATCAACGAAAAATGCACTACAAAGTAAGTTAATTTTCACACTTTTTCGGGAAGAGGGCCCTTAATTGGCAAACAGGTAGGCGGCGCACCACCTGATGGTAAAGTGGTCACAGCCGCCTAAAGGCATCTGCAATACTAGAAATGCCGCAGGTGTTCCCATATGTCAGCAAATACATAATGTGCCTGTAAAGGACACGGCAGTAGCCCTTAGAACGCTGGGCTTCAGATTGTGTGTGTCGGTACAGATATGAAATTAGTTTGGTGTGATCGAGTATTTCAATTAATTTTTTATTTGTTTTTGTACGTAATTGGGTTTAAGAGAAATCTTCGTATTTGTGACAGGTTAAGTATGGTGTGAATGATCCAATGAAGTGCAGCCCGACTAATGAGTTCTCAATTCAAACTTTTTAGTTGCTGTCGACATGATATTCTGTGGAGGTCCAATGAAGTACAGCCCGACTAATGAGTTCTCAATTCAAAGGTTTTAGTTGCTGTCGACAAGATATTCTGTGGAGGCATGCGCCAGCCAGCATGCACCCGTTCTTGTTTTATTGGTTTTTTCAAAATGTCAACGGCATAATCATTTTATTTCTTATTTATTTCGATTTTTGATTCCAATTCTTAATCTCTAAGATAAATTAGGCAAAGAACAGTTAAAATATATTTTTATTTTTGTTTAAGCTTTTATTACTGTACCATATCAAGCCCAAAACTACCAACGTCCTTTGGAAGATAAATCTATACTAATATTTTAAAGTTGAAGAGTTTGTTTGAACGCGCTAATCTCTGGAACTACCAGTCGGATGCCCTATAGGTTTTGATTGTTTTGCGATTGTCAAAATATGCGGCATAATGGCCGTACATTTATTGCGTTGACTTAGACCTAATATTCATTTCAACTGACACGTTCCTGCGAAAAAGGGTCTTGACAGACGGACAGAAGGACAACGAAGTGATCCTATAAGGGTTCCTTTTTCCTTTTAAGGTACGGAACCCTAAAAATGGTTACAGTATTTTCCTTCAACGGTAGCTATTTGACTCTTTAACTTAACAGATCTACTCGGATAACATGTCTTGTCACGAACGTCCTTGCGATGCCGCCAGGTGTCCGCATTCCTACTTAGATTCAGACTAGATTATAAGCCAGATAACTCATTAGGTAGCCAAGTGGCTGCTAATCTGGCGTAGGTACCGTAAACTGTGGTCAGTACCGTAACTAGCCTTTTATGCGTTCGATACGAGCTTTTATAACTGCGCCCTTCTTGGTCCTAGCACGGGACCTCATCAGGAAGAAAGGAACATATTAGTACAAATAAATCTCAATAGTTGGTGTTTTAATCGTTCGTCTGTCGCACTTGACTGACAGACAGACAGATGGAGGGATATGTATCGATTGGTTATTGAAGTTTGTGTAAAATTCTAATTTAATAAAACCTAATTTTAAATACATTATACTTAATATTAATTATAGTAAAATGAAATAGTTAACATATTCGTTCGTCTGTCGCACTTGACAGACACAATTAATTTCGACCTGAATGAGGCGGATTTTTTAAGGCGACGGTAAATGGTAACGGCCGTAAATCTCAAGTTTTAAATCTCTTATTTCGTCGTCAAATAATGCAGGTTAGTTGTGCAATTTTTTTATGTTAAACTAAAACATATATACATCAATCGTACCTGTGAATATTTAACTATTGTAGTAAAATACTTAAGGAAATAAATTCATGAATTACTGTCTACCCAAAACATAAAAACGTAATTACTTTCGAATCGCTTAAGATATTTTCATGATTTGTTTTGTGTGAAAAGACTATGTTACTACCTATAATATTGCCTGTTACTTTTTTTTATTTTATATTTTAGATACTAAAAAGTAATAATACGTCTAATTCGGCACAGCGCGCTCTTTGATAGGCGAGTCGTATTGCTCGGTGGGCGTATGTCGCGTTGCTTGAGCTCAACGCAGAACACTCAAGCTATACCACCCAAATCACTCAAGGCCGTTGGCAGTTATCAGCGCCTTAAATGCGACAGATGGAGGGATAACAAAACATTTCACACTTATGATGATAAAAATATTATTGTTTTTCTTTTTTATTATTTATTTTATTTAGTACAATTTTAATTGTTGATTACAGAAAATAATGAATTCTTTCTTTATACCTTTCAGGAATAACCGTATTTCCAACAAAAAAAAATTACGCGAAACTTCGCTAGATGGCGTTACTAGTAGCATCAATGAGGATAAATTAAGTTTCCTAAAGAGCAATGGAATTCGCAAACAATGGCAGATGGTACCTAAATGGTAACAGATGGTCGTGCGCTCATTGCCTTTAATTAGAAGCCAGGTAAAATTGCATTGGATGCTTCCAAGCCAGATGGACTGTCGACCAATAGCAGATGAACTGATACAAATAGCCGAGAACTGGGTGTTTGTGAATTTTATAAAGGCATTATCCAATTCTGGATAGGCTTACAAGTTCCAGGACCAACCCAGAAATCGCGAATAAAAGTTTTCCTTACGCTGTCACTTAACTACACCCCGTATGTAGGAACCTAGGAACAATACGCGCAATCAAAGTTGAATAGTCCGAAGTTGCACGAACTTCGGACTATTCAACTTTGATTGCGCGTATGAATGACACCGCAGTATTCTATGTATTTTGAACCTTATTTAACCGACTTTTTGAAGTCAACTAACAAGCTACTAAATACGCACTCATTTTACTAATGACTAACACTACACTAATCAGTGTTAAGTACTCTTTAATCATCTTTCTATTTACCCCGGTGAAATAGAAATGTTTACTATCTCTGTACAATTAAAACACCATTAAAAACCTATCCCGCGTAAACAGGGAGGTTAAGTAATTACGTAAAAAACTAATTTAAATTACTAATCACTCTTAAAACAATAGCCATAAGGTTGAATTTGGAAAGTTTGAAAAATCTGTGAGAAAAACGGATGAGTTTCCTTGCATTTTCCGTAGTCCTTATTGCTGTACAAATAAGGTTCTTTTTGTTGCTGTTTTAGAGCAGGTATGTAGGTCAACGACTTGATAATGCACGACTTGATAATGGACGCGGTATGTGCACAAACTATTACATCATAATTGTACGCTCAATTTGTGGCTGTAAGCGTAAAGATTAGGGTCCGTGTATTTTTTTTTTAATAGATTTTTTATAAGCCTTTTCTAGATAATAAAGGGGCCTGATTCCTGTCTAAGTAGAAATGTCTGAATATAAATAATACATAATTGATTCCAGTCCGATATAAAGTTGACTTTTTCCGATTTTTTAATCGCCATAAAATAATAAAACTGAATAAATAATCTTGATAAATGTATATTTTTTGTGAATTTGAAACATGTCAAAGCCATGTTATGCTTATATTAAGTTATTAAATATATAAGTGATTCTCAAAAATCTGTAATATTGTGTTGTGTGGGTCTCAAATTTCGGATGAGTCGGGCGGGACCCGGTAGCTCAGTTGGTTCAGAGCACTAGCCACGGTTCGGCAGAGGTCGCGGGTTCAAATCCCGCTCGGGTCATATGATTTTTGAGAATCACTTATATATTTAATAACTTAATATAAGCATAACATGGCTTTGACATGTTTCAAATTCACAAAAAATATACATTTATAATGTATAGATGGTGATATCGCATCGATGTCCGATAACTGCAAAGTAATTGGCATTGAGTTGGAAATACTGCATAAGTTTTCCGATAGATGTCGCCAAACGCTCCTAAGAAGCGTATTACAAAGGGGTCTCAAATTTCGGATGAGTCGGGCGGGACCCGGTAGCTCAGTTGGTTCAGAGCACTAGCCACGGTTCGGCAGAGGTCGCGGGTTCAAATCCCGCTCGGGTCATATGATTTTTGAGAATCACTTATATATTTAATAACTAAATAATCTTGAATTTCCAAAGTACAGCGGCAGTATTGACGTCTTAATGCCAGCATGCCAAAAAAGCTCTAGTGGTTCCTGGTCACAAAAATGTTGGAAACCACTGCTGCATCACTTCATAGTACTCCTAGGCATGTACGGTTTTAACTCTTTTAACACACTAAAAACCCTTATCATTAGCACATACAAAAACTTTAGTATCTTCTATAGACGCACCTGTGTCCCTTCTGTGTCGGAAGCCTCAGAGGGGGACTGTGTAGCATCCCCTGGACCCCACACCAGGTTAAGTTCACTTCTGGAGAAGGTGACTGAGACACACATAATCCGAATAATGTATCCTGTATCTATGGTCAAGTATGGTCTAGTAGGGTTCTAGATAATTATGCTTGAAGTTATACTCACGATATGTCGATTTAGAAGATAAATAATTACCTGAAACAGAAAAGATATAAGTAAGTATTGGTTCAAGATTACTGCGAAAGATTGTAAGGAGCATTTTCTCGTGGTCCTACTATTTTGTCCTACTAGTAGGACCACGAGGGAGACCAGTTTCTGTTCGTCCTATAGGTACCTACCTAGTAAAATGTAAACAGTGGGCCGATCACGAGTTATTTTGACGTATGTTATCGTAAAAGTAAAGAAAAATTGTATTTATGGAAAAACAAAAATGTCAAAAAAATCAAAACAATATCAATGATTTTTTGCATCAGACTGCTTGAAAACATCATGTTTGATCTTTTTAGGTGTTTTTATGCCTATTAAATTAAGATCTCAGTGAATAAAAAATAAAGTTGTTTTTCAGGTGAATAAAATTCCTAAGAAGCTACGAACCTGACCACGTTCTTTCAAACTGCGGTTTAACTACTGATCCAGAGACTTTAACCGTCAAGCCACGGCCGCGGTGTCCATTACTCACCGATGGATAAGCTACTTTAGATCGGGTTAATCCTGCCGAGTTCTAGATTGTATTGCGGTTTTCTATATCAAGGTTTAAAGTTCAAGAGCGTGGTTAGAATATAAGTATTGAAGATCGAGGGCAGTAAAGACGAACTCTTTAACAGAAGCGTAATTGGGCCCTGTTGTTCAAAAATTATGCAACCAACAAACTCGCCAAAATTAAGGTATTGATGCCAAACTATTGAAAATGATTTTTATGAAATTATATCTAGATAGGTAGTGTCATGAAAAATTCATTATATAACTTTGTCGGCTGAAACATTTCTGCACAACACGGTCCAATTTGCTTTATCAAAGATGGATGAAGACTTTACTGCGTTCAAATATCCTTTACTTTTAAAAGCAGTCTTGATACGATTGTCTATTAAATATCATACGGTTTATGAATGAAACCAACTAAGAGCATCCGTCTAGCCTTTTCCCATCATCACAAAGTCGGGATTCGAACCCACGAGGCCACGACCTACGACTTCTAAGTCGGGGCCGCTACCACTGATCTGATAACCAACTAAGACTTAACTGCAATAAAATCCCAAAGCTTACTACTTTAGCTCTTGAAATCTCATAAAACCCAACATCCTCAGTCCGTTTCACTATCTACCCGCAACGCCACTTATTTCAAGCATTTTGAAACGGAGCCAGAACGCTTAGCCGCCCATTCAGAGCGGACGGGCGATTGTAGCGCCACAATACATGTTGCTATAGAATTTACTGGCGGTTCCGACTTCGGTTCCAAAATTTTAAATCGGAGGTAGAATAGTCAGTAGTAGAATAGTCGCATAGCGGCGATATTTCATTATTTTTTAATTGAAATTAAAGAAGCTGACTGAATAATGTTTGTACCATTTTATTTTATTAGGCCTGCCCTTAACACATATCTCTTGTGCCACCACCTCAGACTCCGCCTCCGCCTCCGGTTCCGGTTCCGATAAACCCAATTTAAAAACTCCGACTCCAACTTCGGTTTCGATAAAACCTTCTCCGTAACATCCCTGCAGTGCTGTACTGTACTGCCACATAATTATGTACCTTGCAATCCTTTGAAAGGCCATCGTCTTTTCAGCTCGTCGGGTGACTGCAGCACAACAATAGATGCAGTTTATAAAGAAATCACTAGTATTTCAAGCAACGACGACGTTCCGACTTAATGTTGAGGAGTTCGCTTTATAAACATGGTCATAAAGTTAAGGCTTCAGTAATTTAGGTGGTTTCGCATTTAATGCAGTTCTGTTGTCAGCGTTATCAGGCTATAATGTTCCCACTGCTGGGAGTCTTGGACACAGGCTTGCTCTCTGTGAGACGGAGTGGCCCGTAGTCCACCACATGGGCCCAGTGTATGTTGGTGGACGTCACATGTCTTCGATTTTTTTTCAGGCTACGGGAAAAACATCACATCGTGTTGGAGCGCCTGATGAATTTATGTTAGCAGCGAGCGGCGATGTGTCTTTAATTGTATTATAATTTTATGTTTTTCATGACTAGTCATTAGCGCTTGTGTCATTACCACGTTAATACACATTTCAAGGTCATCCATATTCTCCTGTTATATTTTATCAAAGTTCTGGTTAGTCCCGTACAACAACCCGTATTTGCTTTCCCTACCTTCTCTCGACAAATCAGTTGCTAGCTCGAATCTTACAACATTTAGGGCGAGTACATCCATTGCCATACACGGCAACTGTGGCGCAACAATAGATGTCGCTTATAAAGAATTCACGGGCGCTTCGGGCAACGTTCCCAATTACCGCTGGAGAATGCTTTGTGGAGTCTTGAGGACGGCCTGTGTAGCACCACTGGTGTACGCTCAGGTTTAAATATCTTTTTTATAGTGGGAATGAGAGTTCTGGAAGGTTTATTCTGTAAAGAAGTACGTTAGGATGACCTGTAAGTCAACAGGGACTCATTTGGAATAAGTAGCTCGTTTTGGGTAGAGTTAATAAAATTATGTCACTCAATATTGTCAACAGTCAGTTCTTTGTACGAGCTGACTACCAGTAAAACCGTTAGCATAAATAATCCACCTAGATAAAAATCAAAGCCTTTATTTCAATTAGATCACTTACAGGTACTTCTGAATTGTCAAGGAGTCAGTCAGTCAGATGAAGCTAGATGCTAAAGTGTAGATTCCTATGGAGAACATCTGTAACCGCCTTGACTTTATGGACATAAGTATGTTCCTGCTGAAGACTTATACTTTCGAGATATGGCACCATGATTACTCCTGGAGCCAAAAAATATACGGATTTTAGAGAGCAATCGATTCGGCTATAGGTATCTAGAACCTCACCGCATCGCTTCATAGCAAAGAGTAACTTTCTCACCTAATATCCTGCATAAATAGACAATAACTTAAAAACACTTAAATCTCTCAACTCCAATACGAACTAAACGTTGTATTATACAGCGTACTATACATTCAACGCACAGGGCGGAAATTAAACGCTGCATCGGCGGAGAATTGGAGCAGCCCGGACGATGCCCCAGATTCGTCGCATCCTTAGGACTATTTCACACGGAGCGACAGGACCAAGCAATATGAAAAAACCGGATAAGTACGAGTACCACTAGCGCCCTAAGGGTTCCGAAATATGCAATAGCGCCATCTATGCCGCTATTAGGTACATCATAGTAGATATATTATATCTTGATTACAGATTGCGCTACTGCATACATAGTGGCGCCATCTATGATCAGATGGCTCTACTTAAGGTCCGGTGACAGACGGACAACAAAGTGATATGTACCTACCATAAGGGTTCCGTTTTTCCTTTTCGAGGTACGGAACCCTAAAAAACCGGACAAGTGCGAATAGGACGATAGCTAACAAGATATACCAGATTCTGACCTAATAATACCGCTGTAACTTTTGCGAAATCTATAGGAATAGGGGTATTATGGCTTATTGGAATAAAACACTGTACACGACTAAAGAAGATAAACAAGAATTCTTATTATGATTCTAGTTTTCAATAGCAGAGCAGTAAAAAGTATTCGTAATATCGTTCGGTGTGCAAACCGCTTTATTTGCGGAGACGCTCAGCATTTAAAGAATTTCATTTTATGGAATTGCATTTGTTGCTACGGAGACTTTAGATTGCAGAAAGTTGGGATCTTACTTAAAATAATTAACTTAAATTAAAGAAGTTAATTAGATGTGTCAACCTAAAGTTGGTCAATTATAATGAGTAGGTACCAACTCCTGATCTTCTGTAGCGTCACCACGAGTTATTTTGTGTCGCCTGATGGTAAGCGGTGACCGTACCCTATGACAGTGTTCCGCAAAGCGTGTGCCGCGGCACACTGGTGTGCCGTGGTCATAAGTTGGTGTGCCTCGGAAAAATAAGATTATGTCTTAAAGTTAAATTCACCACGCGCTTTTGTTTCGTCGCTTATTGTTAAGTTGTATTATGTATGTAAAAACTGATTTTTCATGTACCTTCAAAATGTTCCGATTTCGTAAGTGTGCCTTGAACACAAAAAGGCCTGGCCTATGAAACGCTTGCAACAGTTGCAACCAAGTATCACATGCGCGTTACCGACCCTATGAAATAAGGATTCGCTGTGCCGACAGCTCAGTCGACAAGCAGGTCCCCCGCTGTCAACACAGCGCATCCTCAGGAGCTCTGGCGACCTTACTCACCACGGGAACACAACACTACCGAAGAGTAGCGTTATTTGTCTGTAAGGTGGAGTTAATATGAGTACAACTCAAGCTGTTGTAAAAAATAACCAGTCAGCAAACCATTTTAGACATAAGTTTGAGAAACCCTGTGCTAGAGTAATAATAAATCAGGATCCACGAAATCGAAAGACTTGTTCAAAGAACTTTGATGACGTCAAAACGATCTACCTACCTAAAAACTTTTTCATCGCAGATACGGGGGCTCACAATTAGGGATGTTACGAATATTCGCATTCGCAGTCGCATTCGCATATGCGAATGATTCGCATCATTTTAAACATTCGCATCGACATTCGCATTCGCATCAAGCGATGCGAATGTTTTGCGAATGCGAATGTGTGCAAGTCGCGTCGTGTCTCGCCCTGCGGCCGCACGGATGGTCGATCCTGGGACGCGCAGAAGGCGCAGGCAGGCATCACGTGTTTCATTGACCAATAGAAAGCGTTTCTTTCTCGCTGCTTGCTTAGTTGGTTTGCCTTGTTAATGTTATCAGTCAGTTTAAAGTAAATAAACAAGTACTTAGGTAGTTTGTGAGCTTAGAATTGTGTTGAGCTATTTTGACAGCTTTTCAAATGGCACCGGAAAGAAAAGTGAAATATGGCTATTTTTAACGCCTATCGATCGAGACCACGCGAAATGCAATGTTTGTGATAAAAGTTACTTTTTCTGAAATATAATATGCCTTTTATGAACTTTCACTATAAGATATAATTTACTGTGAAGTTTAACACTGGTTTACTGTTCTAATATGTTATCACTTATCATATTCTTATTCAGTATATTCAGTATAAAGTAATAAAAATGATTAAAGTTTTTTTTTTATGTTATTCCCAAACATTCGCATTCGCATTCGCACATTTGCATCCCGAACATTGGCATTCGCATTCGCGAATGTGAAAAATATGACATTCGTAACATCCCTGATCACAATATACAAGATTCATGGAAATTAATTTAGTCACTGCAGGCAAACATTTTCAGTAGGAGCTATATTTAGACCGGCCACTGATAAGCGTTCTGCGAACTTGAATGGCAGAGGGGAATTACTAGCGCTTGTATCGATCGTCATGCTTGAGATTCTTGAGAATATCTACACACCGGCCTCAAGTCTGCTAATGCAAATTGTCATAATCGTGTCAGAATGGTCTCTCAAAGACATCGTTTGACCAATGACGAAAGAGATAGTCTTACTCTAAGCCAATGAACGCTTAGGTTCTGACCGTTATGGTGTCATTTTGACATCATTCTTACACAATTGCAATAGCAGAATTGGGGCCCAGCTGTCGTACTGTAGTATTTAAACCAATGTTCTTGTTTAAATGGGAAAAAGGTGCTATTTATACCAGAACAATGATGGCAATTACACGTCATATTACGGCCGCTGGCCCTTTTTGTTGCCTTTATTGCTGATATTACTATCTCTCATCTGCCTAGCCTTTTCCCAAATTATATTGGGGTCGGCATCCAGTCTAACTAGTTTTGGCTGAATATCAATATTTTACGTGGAGCGACTGCCATCTGACCTCCACATCCCAATTAATGGGTAATACCGGTATTCGAATGTTAGACCAGCTGTCAGACTTTTAGGGCTTCTGACTACCCGTAACGATTGTCAAAGATATTCCTATGACAACCGGGACCGACTGCTTAACGTGCTCTCCGAGGCACGGAGGGGTCTCGATGTGTAAAGAACGGTCACCCATCCAAGGACTGACCGCGGCAAGCGCAGCTTAACCTCGCAGATCGATCGATCAGCGTGGCCGTCATTTAGCCACTAGCCCCTCGATATTACTATCTCTATCTGTGTGAAAAGTTAGTGTTTGAGCGAAGTAGCGGCATACAATTTTCCAAGAGCCGATTTCAACATCATCAGAAAACTTTATGCAAGGATTCATTTTAAACTTTACAGATTTTCTATACAATATCTGTAAAACTTTATCCCTTGGATAAATGTTGTGATAATGGTGAAATCGGCCTTAAGAGTGGCACATCAGGAGTTAAGGACAGACATCTATTTAAGTATATGGTAAATAAGTTATATGCCTACTCGGACAGCTAGAACTAATCCTTTCTGCCGGCCTAGCATGAACACGATAGAAACGGGTTTTGTCTACATAGAAATAGACAAAGTGACAGATTGTAGAAACATTTCTACCGTTTCATTCATAAAACGTAGAAATGTTTCTACAATCTGTCACTTTGTCTATTTCTATGTAGACAAAACCCGTTTCTATCGTGGTCATGCTAGGCCGGCTGGAAGGAAGAAAAAGAAAGAAGGAAATAAATACGTTTATTCGACGCAGACCAGCTCAGGCACAGAATATCAATAGCTACATTTAGAAAACTGACTGACTCATCAACGCCAAGCCCAAACCCTTAGACCAGGGGTCACCAAATGGCGGAGCGCGATCCGCATCCGGACCGCCGACCCATTTTGTGCGGACCGCTAGAACATAGCAACCTGCACTACAGAGTACAGTGCTACAGGATTTTATGTCAATAGGTTGCACCAATTTTACTCCAAACTTCAGACAGATAGTCCGCAACAAAAAATGACATTTTTAGGGTTCCGTACCAAAATGGTAAAAAAGGAATCCTTATGGTGCGACTTCGTCTGTCTGTCTGTCTGTCACACCTGCTTATTTCAGTAAAAACTACTAATGCTATCGACTTGAAATTTGGAATAGTTATAAAGAATGCTTGTGCAACTTTATTGCAAATGAAAAAACAAAAAAAAAAATATTTTCATTGCTAAAGGGGCCGGAGTGGGGTTCCAAAATTTCAAAGTGGGGTTACTAGGTCATGTGACATATCATATGAAAGGGCTTGATCTGCACATTTCAAAATATATTTTTATTTAATTTTATGTCTCACAGTTTTCGACATATGATGAAAAACGTCTGAAAAAATACCATTCCCCCCCCTTATCTCCGAAGTTTGCGGAGCGAAAAATCTGTAATAATTAGAGTTGATAGGAATTGATCCAAATATTGCACCAAAAATAAAACGATGGTCCTAACTAGTACAGTTTTTTCAAAATCATCAAAATTCCTTCACAAACAAACTTAGTTATGCGGTCCGGTTTTTTTCACTTTACCTATACGTCCAAAAATTATACGGAACCCTCTGTGCGCGAGTACGACTCGCACTTGGCCGGATTTTTCTCATTGAAATGTAAAAAAATACCTTTGTTATTTCCGTAATTACATTTTGTTTAATAAATATTTTTTTCTATGAAATGTTGTGCGGACCGCGATAGTCATTTCATTTCTTAAAACGGACCCCGAGCGAAACTAATTGGTGACCCCTGCCTTAGACCTAGCAAGCCCTTTATGATGTAGACAAGTAATAAGGGTTTTTCGAAATTCCCACGGGATATGATCCACGCGGACGGAGTCGCGGGCAAAAGTAAGTTAACACTCTACGTAAAGACAAAAATAAATCTACACTTAAAACTGTATGAAAATAATAAACAGTTGCTAGATGTACATTGTTCCGGCAGGCGCCATAGGTTACCATAGTTCCCCAAAACCAATCCACTACCATCCCATCACAATAGCCCAAGTAGTTTTTCTCCACATGTTTGCAATAGTTCTGCACAGCTGGGGTTTGTCCTTTAGGTGCATTTATATAGTGCATACAGGGATAATCGCCAGCTGTGTCACCATTACATTTTATATATTTTAAGTTTGTTGTAAAGGGCCTCTACGTGTTGGCTTCGGCCCCACGCACGCCTTCGAAAGGTCCGGGACTTTGTAAAGTCTCGTGCAACAAAAATAAACAGTTGCTAGTACCTATCCATGTTTTATTTCACCAGATGATAGTGGATGTGAAATATAAATATTTCATGAGTACTCCAATATTTCCGTAAACACCGGACGCGGAGGTACGGAACTGGTTCACAAATATACGTCAGAAATACCAAAATATCCGGACAAATGTCACGACCCTTGTAGCGGCGCAGTGTAAGCAAACAGCCAAGTTGATTCATTCCAAGATAATTAACTGACAACAAATCTATTTAAAATTTTAAACTAATATTATAAAGCTGAAGAGTTTGTTTGTTTGAACGCGCTAATCTCCGGAACTACAATTTGTAGGGTTTGACAGCGGGGATCTGCTTGTCCTCGAAACTGCAACAACGCGCATGTTATACTCGGTGTTGCAAGCGTTTAAATTCATAAGAGCAGCTACGGTAACCGCCTACCATAAGCCGCCATCGTAGTAACAAAAACTTTTATGCTAGGTCCTAAGTATTCGTCCCATTCCTTTTAAAGTAAATACCCTCTGCACGAAACCATCAAGATATCGATATCGTCAAAAAATCACAAGTTTGTACATCAAATGAACCATCATCTTCTTGTCCATAATATCCCAATTTATTTGAGATATAAGCAGCAGGTCTGTACGTCAAATTAAAATAATCACACTTTGCTCCTTAAACACGAGTTAACAAAACCACATGGTGACAAAAACTTCAACACCATATTACTAGCACCTGGCAGGCTTCAGTTTTCCGCACGATTTCACCTCCAACATGGTGACGTATTGGGTTCCAGGAACAGGTGTTTAAGGGGAGAAATGGTCGTTTAATTTTGTAACAAGCCTTTAAAAGTTGCACATTTTTAGCAATTATTGTGAAGCCAGAATAATATTAGTTTATTTGGGAAACTGTGCTTCTCGCATCCATCGGGTTCCCGCCCATCTTGTGGGAGGTCTACCGGTCTTTGACCCTTTGGATCGGTGAATGTGAACGCTTGAGGGAGGCCTATGACCAGCAGTGGACGTCTTTCGGCGAAATGATGATGATTTGTGAAACTTATTATTACTTATAAAGTCTATAAGTTCGGAGTGGTTACAGTTATATTAGGTGTGTTTAGGAGCAACTGCTCCTAAACACACCTAAAAAATAACACATAGTAGGCTACTTTTTATCCCAAAAACGCGGGCGAAGCCGCGGGCGGGAGCAAGTACACTAAGAAGATGAAGATGAAGCCAGGGAACTCCCTGGCTTCATTTCTACATTTATGGGTGTACTCTACATTTATGGTTTTTGGGATAAAAAGTAGCTTACTACGTGTTATTCTGATGTATAAGCTATATTACTGTAAAGTTTCATCGAAATCCGTTCAGTAGTTTTTGCATGAAAGAGTAACAAACATCCATACATCTATACATCCTCACAAACTTTCACGTTTATAATATTAGTAGGAAGTAGGATTAATCGAGTAAAGGATTACCTCAAGAAGATAGGCAGCAACGATCTGTGGTTACTTTCACCAAAAAAGATATGGACTTGTCTAGTCTAGTACACTACTTATGACCGTTCCCAATAACCGATCTATCGGCTATTGGGAACTATCGGCTAATGTCAAAAATCTATCTACTAGAGATAGATTTTTGACATTACTTCTCTATAGAAGTAATGTCAAAAATCTATTTCTAGTAGGGAAAAGAGCCGATAGATCGGTTATGGGAACGGCCATAAGTAAGTACGGTCACAGATAATATAATACTATACGTACAGATGCCTCATCTCATACAAAGAAATGTGATCGATTTAGCGCGGGCTATCTTCGGGCTATACATTTTCCGTGCTTAAAGCATTTTTCAAAATTTGAACAAATATTTTTCATGATGTATTGTTTCATGTTCTCAATTTTACACAAACTTCAATAACAAATCGATACGTATAACGCCATCTATTATGAGTTATGTCAACAAATGTTACTTTGTTCCTGATGAGACCCCATGGTACGGTTAAGAAAAGAAGTGAAAATAATAAAACTCTATTGGTCAATTTTCAATTACCAGATATCTTCTCTCAGTCATTCTTTATACATTATGTTTAATAACCATAATAAAACAATGTATTAATTTTATAATCGAATTCAAAACCAATAACATTACCATAAAACACAATAGCTCGTTAAATCGAGATAATGTATAGCCCGACTCATTTAAAAACTCCTCATTTGTAATTAAGCTGCGCGTGCGATAGCTTGTCGAACTCAGTCGGGTAACACCGGCGAATTGTGGCACAACAACGTCCGGACGGATGAGTCTATTAAATCATACGTGGTCAGGGCCCCTAACTGTAAAAATGTGGTATAAGTTGATAAGCTGAAGCGATTTGTGTTTTTGGTATATTTTATGGACTTTAACCACCACTTTCGAATAAGTCCCTTTTAACATAAGTAGCAGATAATTTCGTAGCATTATTTTCAATTTTGAATCTATCTGGTAAACACTGGAGACATGTGGATGTATATGTTACTGTAAAAGCCCGAATAGTGGTAAATCCTAGGTTTTACCGGTAAATCTTAGGATTTACCAACACGAGTAGTAAATGTAAGGATTTTATAAAAAGGAGATATTTTTTCGGGCTTTTACCATTAGAGTTTGGTACATCCTAGGTTTCACCAATGACGGTTGGTAAATGTTAGTTTTGGGGCTGCGGAAACTAATATTTTCCGAGTTCAATCCTCGTTTTCGGTGCCACTTGTATTTTACACGTTTCCGGCGCTGCGGGAAGTGCAGCCCCTCCGCCGTTGCGTAACAAATCGCAGGCACCTAGGCTCGCCTTCGCAACTCGGCTTTTTGGTCGCCTTCGGCGACCAGCCTCAGCCGCTCCGGCTCGCGCGGGTGCCTATACTTTGTTACGGCGGGCGGGGGCTGCTCTCCCTCCGCGCCTCCGGGTTTATAAAAACACTCGGGTAGGGCAGACAAGATCACGTGGAGTCGGGGTTGAACAATCCGGTTCTGTCACAACTCATTCACTCTTTTCAACATTTACCGTGTCTCTGAGATAAAACCTAATATTTACCGAGTGTATGGTGGTAAAAGTCCGAAATAAACGATGATCACAGAACAGTTCGGACTTTTACCAATAAGGGTTGGTAAATCTTAGGTTTTACTGGTAAATCTTAAGATTTACTTAAGTTTGGGCTTTTACAGTAACATATATACTACACTACAAGACACCTCTGCCTAACATTTCTGATGAATAATGACAATCTTGAGACTATTCAGATTAACCCTAGGGTCGTATAAGATAGGTATAAGTAAAGACATCAAAGCTAGACAGGATAAAATATTGATTTGTAAGACGAGAAGACTAAAAGCTGTGTTCAAAGCTTTTCATGGGATTGAGGATTCATTCACAGGTAAATTACCTATACTGCATTATGGAAAACAGACAACCCATAGAATGTATAATATAAACGTGTAAGTAAAACCCATAGAATGTATAAACGTGTAAGTAAGAAAAGGTGTTATCGCACTTATCGCTTAAAAATAAAGAACGCTTGCGCTGAAGCCGTCTTGATGAAGAATAAAAAGTCTTTAGAAGACATATTTTAAACATACATAGAATATAGTTGATATGTAATTAGCAAGTTAAATAGGCGATAATTTGGCTCGTTCTAATCGTAAAAAATAGGTTCGAGCAGATCGTTAATACCTTTTATAAAAACTACCTGCACAAGTAATTTGATAACTACTTATTGGAATTGGTTTACCACTAAATTCTGCTTACAAAAAAGCTTTCAATTACAACCTAAATTTTTCCGCTACCGCCTATGACCAGCCCCACACTTAATTGCCTCTACTCGAGCATTGAACGGTGGCAGCTAAAAAATTGCCCGAGCGTGATGTTAGCACGACGCGCCACGCTATTAGCCTCATCATTATTTTGTGTGTCTTTCGAATCAATCGTATGTCTATCACTGTTGAGTGCCAAGGTCCAGGTGTTGCTGGTGGTCTTGGCTTGTTATTAAAAAAGACTTCAATAAAAAGACTATAATTATTACCATAGGTGCAAGTTCCAAAGAAAGACGGCCGATACGCGCGTACTACTCAACGTCGGCGAGTCTGTAATGCCCGTCTGATCCAGGCTTGACAGCGATCACTCTGCCCAGCAGCCACAGAAGAGGAGGAAGATTAGCGTCTCTGACTAAGACCATGGCTCCTATCTTTAGGTCTTGCCCGGCTGTCGATGATGATGCTGATGTAGTTTTCTGGACCGTCATTGGACCGGCGTGGTTTACTGCCCACTTCTTACAGACAGAGGGCTTGAATGTCCCAACAGTGGAAACTAGATAAGCTGTTTTGCAACTAGTCAACCTAGCTGCCTTGCCTAGATCTATCTAGGTCTGCGCTGCGTCCTGCGAACTAGGAAACCGGAGAATCGGAAGTAGTAACACAACTTGACCCAAGCCATTTCCGGCCGTGAACTATGATGGGACGAATTGTATGACTTCATTGAAATCCTGAGAATTGACAAAAAATATTATGGACACGACAATAGCCAACATGACCGACAGCGTGTTTCTCAATAAGTAATCAACAATTAATTTTGACTGAGAGCAGTTCTCGACTTGTCCGATTCAGGTCTGATAATCCGAAGTCGTAGTAATCTAAGTTTAGTATGCACGCCAAATGTCGGAATAGTGCACAAGCCGGTACTGATTTCTACATCGGACCCATAAATTATCGGGTCGGACAATTGGAAATCCCACCTAACTGTTCTTTGGCTTACCATTCTGGCGCTTTTAAAATTAGGCAAGTACTGGGAATCAAAACTATAGCGATGCTTGTGGGAGACCTAAGCCGTGGACTTCGATCGGTTGCTATGGTGAATCAAAATAAATAAAATTCATGGTGTAGCAAAAAAAGTTTCACTTATTTTTTCACGGCACTATTGGATAATCGCCATACGCGAATCTTGCCAACCGGTTCAGCAGTGAAAGTCTCGAAACGCTGTTACGAAATACAAAACCATCAAAACGCTATACAATAAACGAACGTTACATGTCCAAAACCCATTTACATGCTCATCTCTGACCAACAGATCACCGTGACGGATGGTTATGATGTATGACCGATGGTTAAGATTATGACGGTATGTTCCCACTCAATCTTGGGAGGAATTTCTTAACGTTACTTCAGGAAGTTTATACTTTACAGTTTTAATGCAACATCGGGGAGGTGGATAGGAATTCTCAGTGCTAACAAATTGTGATCAAAGTGTATACTTATTCCCTTACATGCGTTTGACCGGGTCTATTGGGAGGATAATGTTTAAACGTGTCTCATAATATGATCAAGTACCTACCTAAGCTTGTATTTGGTGTGGCTTTAACATTGATAATTGTTTTGAATGAAAAGAAAGAAAAAGTAAGGAAAGAACTGAAACATATATTTAAATCGACAAAAGATAAATAAAATAATACAAAAAGTAAAACTGTCGGAGACCAAAGACTTTCGGGAAAACCTGGAGTTTAAGACAGATCTCTCTGGAAGCTCAATGTGGACGCCCTCTGCCCCACCTGGGGGTCATAGGACATTAAGTATTATAAGATTAGATTTGAAGTATGTTTCATAATGAATCCTTACATTTAAGCATTAGCTAAGTGCGTCTAGAAAATACTATTGAATTCCAAGGAATAGAGAGAACTTTTTGGACGCTTATTTAAAATGACTAAGTACTTGGAAGTAGAAGTTATTAAAGCTTTTGCCTTTTAGATTAATTTCGCAGGAAATTCTGAATTTCGGTGCTTCCTTTGAAGCAAGCGCCGGATATTCTGTCCTATTTACCTCGCTTTTGCATAAATTTTGCTTTAGTCACTAAAAAAACTGGAGTTCTATGTTTATTATCCTAGTTTATGAAGGAAATAACTTCATTCAGATCTTCTGTGAAAATTATTTGTTTAATATGCTTTATTTTTGAAGCAGTAAATAGATTAACCGTCTCAACAATATTGCAGCTTTATGTCACCATAAGTTTCGGGAACCTACAAATACGAGACAGGATCGAAAGCATTTTCCTTGTTCAGCTATTTTGAACTACTATAACTGAAATTCTTTCGCAAGACCTTAATTTTGTCTGCACTGCACAATTCCAATTTCCTATCTCAATTTGGAGTCTAATTTTCAAACCACTATTTGCAGTCGGAACGGTAACACCAGACAGCAAAAAATCTCTTTGGTCAACTAGTAATATTGCACTGAACACAAGCTCTGCTTCCAATCGGTTTTTTATTCATCTGTATCTAAAAATACTTCACTAGATAGATACCTACTCCAGACCAGGTCATTACTCATTTCAACACAATGTCTTGATGACGTCCTGCCCAGCCGCGGCGAAAGAAAGAGGGTAATGTTTTTGACTTATTTGTATGACCCTTGATGTCAAAGCTTTCATGTTTAACAAAATGGTGGGAATTCTTTTGTTCGAGTGATTTATGTTGGGTTTCTAAGTATTTCAAGTAGTATTGTAAAAGTAAGCGTTTTCAATAGTTCGTGTATGATTATGTTACTCTAGTTATGGTTGTAAAACTTGAACCATTATGAGAATGACGCTGCATGATGTTCTTGATAGATTTTTTAGCAGTGTTTGTAGAGATAAAATTAATGAGCATGCTGAGAAAAAAGAATGACGTTCAATTTGGTATAAGGATGGAAGAATGACAAGCTATGAGCCCGCCTCAATACCTACCTTATTACTGTAAGCGATGAATTGTATTTATATGATTGGTTTTTCGGAAACTGCTCTAATAATTTGGATGACATTTTGTATTTAGATAATTTGTGAGCTGTGACGTCACAAGATGTAATTAAAAACAGGTAAAGTACATATTTTTGTGTAGTAGTCTGGTAGATCTTTGCAATGATATGACTATTGCTTATGTAGCTTATAAACGTTAATAGCACAAAGCTTTCAAAGTAAATATTTTTGGTGTAGCATTTTTTCTGGAATGATCACCGAATCAAATGAGTGAAATATAAAAATAACCAGTACGTCATCAGACTTCGTTTCATAATATCGATTACACCAGCCTATGCCTAATTTAGCCGGAACAATCGATGCTATACTAGGCATACCCACGCCGTTTCCTGTCTTATTGTCATATTAATATGTGGATGGCACATACCTATTGTTATTTGTTGTTATAGCTGTATGGGCGCTTGTCCAAAAATAAACTTATTACCTCTATTGTCTCATTAGGATGCGCTTTTTTTTTTTTTTTTGAGTATGGGAAATCATCAAATGACCCCTCCCGCTCTGGGCGGAGCGGAAGGGAGTGTCAGACTCTTACTGACTAAAACCCACCCGTGTTCCTTCCTTAGCCCTTTTGTCCGGGTCAGCGGAATCCCTTTCGGACAATCCCGCTTTCCCGGCAGGCTTGGGCCCTAGTGGGCCCCCTCTGCGATGCTGACATCATTTCAGTAGGATCATCATAGTTAGGATGCGCTAGTATTCAAATTGAGTTTTTGTGGTGTGTGCTTTTTTTTCGCTGTAGATTGAATGAATTCTTTAAAAGGAGCATGTCACCGTGTTCTGAAATCTGGTAGCTCTGCGAATCTTTCAATAATGCCAATAAAATGTCCTGCAGAAGAAAATAATTAAAGGGCCTCAGATTTATAACTACCATCGCTGGCGCACATCACAGGAATGCAAAATAATGACTGCAGTCTGACGCATCGATGTTATAATAAAACGGACAAAAACGCAATCGAAAGCTTCGACTCGACAGAAATAACTGACGGCGCGATTAATCGCAATGCTTGGAAGTATAAATGTTGTTGCACGACGTTTTAAGGGCATCAGTTAATGGGTTAAAGATTTTATTCAGGATATGTCGCAAATTTTTGGAGTTACGGTACCCTATAAGGAAGTTGGTCTGCTTAAAAGGTTTCGAGGCGGTGAAAAGTTTGGATGAAAAGTAAGGCGTGTTGGGCTTCATCGAGGATTAAAACCACTAGCTTGGAAGATTTAGTTTTTAATCTTGTCAAGTTTTAAGTGCATCTACTTAGCCCTACTAAGTAGATGCACTTAAAACTTGTCAAGATTGAACTAGAAATGCTGGTTACTTTGGTAAGTTGGCATCTAATAAGTCAGAATTCAGTATGTCCTATAAAGTTTATAGCGAATTCTGGCCCTAGAGGCCCTAGTTTATATTATGAACAAGAGCCTTAAGCCTTTAATGATTGAGTGGTAATTTTTGAAGTGCCGCAATATCCTAACCGATATGGGGCGGACTAGCAAACGAGATGTTGCGAGTTCAATCCCCATGGACTATTAATGTGAACCTAATCCTAGCATAAAGATTTTGAGGTTAATTTCTTTTATTAATAGGCTTGCGTTTGACCACCATCTCGCCTGATGTTAAGCGATGATGCGGTCTACGATGGAACTCGCTCGCCTAGCAGAAACCGATTCACTCGCGACTTGAAGACACAGACTGTAACCAGCGTTGCCATATTTTTTTTGAGCAAAGCGGGATTTTGATACTTTTTGAGTAAAAAAAATAGTAAATTAAAAATTAAAAAAACCCGACTGCCAAAAAACAACTAAAAAGTTCAAAACAAGAGCACTTTTCAAGCAGTCTGATGCAGTTGGTGGCAATTATTTGTGTTAAATCTTAGATTTTATGCCACCAACTGCATCAGACTGCTTGAAAAGTGCTCTTGTTTTGAACTTTTTAGTTGTTTTTTGGCAGTCGGGTTTTTTTAATTTTTAATTTACTATTTTTATTTTTCACTTTTTAGTTTTTAATGTATGTTTTTAATGTTTGTTTGTATGTTTGTATATCGTTAATACTTGAAATAAAAACTTAAATCAATAAGTAAGAATTAGCGACAATGATTGCTTTGTTAAACAACTTTAAATCGTTATATATCCTAAACTATTATTTTAAATGAAAAATGATAAAAGAAACCTAAAGATGATTTTAAAATACCTATTCAACGACACCCCACTTGACATAGTTCATCAACTTTTTTTTTATTCATTTTGACAATATGGCGTCTGGTTGTCGCTGTGGTGAATTTTGATTACTGTTATGTCTTTAGTGACACTCGCAAGGTTAAGACGAATCGATTGACGTAAGAATTATCAAAATCGGCCAACGCATTTGGTCTCTAGAACGCCACATAGAAACAAACATACATACATACATACATACATACATACATACATACATGCATACATACATACATAGACTGATAAACACATTACCCTCCTTTGCGTCTCGCAGTCGGGTAAAAAGCGGGATTCTGTCGTCGAAAGCGGGACATTCAACAGTTTATTTTTTTATTTTTTACTACCTAGTAAAAAATAAACTGCTGAATTTCCTTTTAAGTACCTGGGTACCTAACCTACTTATCCTTGTATTTGAGTTTCAAATTATGTTTACAATGATGATAGATAGCCACCGAAAATATATTTTTAAGAAAATAGGTTACTTTACTATAATAATAACAGCCGCGCCGCACCGTCGCGTAATTCTCGAAAAGCGGGACTGAGCCTGTCCCGCGCGGGACATTTAATTTTGGGGCTAAAAATCGGGACGCCCCGCCAAAATCGGGACGTCTGGCAACGCTGACTGTAACTATCAAGGGAACACTCAATCCTGCAGCGATTTCCACTGTTTGTGGCGGTTTTCATAATGAAGGTTTGTGACAAAAGACCAAAGACATTCGGGTTTGTGATTTTTAACCATTATGTCGCATTTTCGTGCTTCTGACCGTCTAAAAGAAAAAACCAATAAAACTGGATGTACATTGTACAGGAATACTTCACGATCCCATGGATAGTACATATTTGAAGGTAGTCGGCAACTATTGGTTAGTTCAGTTTCGTAAACAAACTGGTAATTATTTCAACTTTAATTGAAGCAAGTGAAAGACCTATAAATTGCAACTGCTGGGCGTCCAGCCAAGTCTCTCCGTAAAATGTAGAATGTTTGTATCCTACAACCTCAGATCATAGAAACAAGGAGATATGCCATCATAGCAAATTAGTACGAGAAAAACTGATGTCACTTTTAGTACATTTTTCGACACAATTACGCGCATAATTAAGAGCTCCTTGTGAATAAAAAGATCTCACACGCATTAAACATTCCGCACATCCTCAATCTAACACTGTTAATCGTCACTCAACACTAGCACTAAACTAAAACACTGTATTTATGCCCTCGATCGTGTTCGGTTCGTCGCCAGCGCGTACGTTTTTAGTATGAGCAATTTGCTCAAAATCAGGCATCAAGGTCGATAGCGCCTTGGCACATCTCCCTTGTTTCTATGATCTGAGCCTACAACCTTTACGTCTAGAGTAGACTAGTAAAAGCGGTATTATGCGGGTGAATACGGTCTAGCTTGAGGTCTAGCTTGAGAATTAGGTTACAGTTGATGAGGTTGGGTTGTCTAGTATACTGATATTCAGCTGCAAGACAGAAGACATATCTAGAAACAATCACCCTTACCACAAAAAAGATAGACACACGTTAAACGTGAATGCTACCAAATATAATACACACTTGTTTTAGACAAGTTAGTGCTAAAACAAGTGCGTATTATTTTTGGTAGCATTCGCGTTTAACGCGTGTCTATCTTTTTTGTGGTACGGCCCAATATGTTTATTACTAAACAATGATTTCTTTTGTTTCAGGTTGTTCAAGTTGCTATTTAAAAGGTTTGGAAGACCACCAGAATCTCCTGTGGAAAATCACTTTCATTCATGAATAATTACCATAACGACTCTCTAAAACGAAAAAAAATGCGTCGGGCTCGCCCTCTAGGCACGCCCCTGTGTCCTACTATCTTTCTATAAAACAGCAGCACTACTTGAGGGAAGACTGAGAAACCTCCACAAAACACGGGACAGCAGCAAGAAACCAAACTTGCTTTCGTATTTCCAAAAAACATAGCCTTCGTCCATTCTTCTTCTTGTGGGAGGCCTCTCTTTTCTTATCCATCTACTCCATTTATCCGTCCATAAAGCCTTAACCACCTTTACAATTTCTAACAATTAACAAACGTCTGCCACATTCTAGTTACATAACGTTCAAACTCGCTCGTGCACTTCAACTACATAATATATTAAACTAGGCTAGATCTATGCGGACTGGCGTATTCAGCTGCGTTAGTTGCAATACGTTTTATAATGGTTATGTTAGAGAATAAAAATAGAGTGAGCCGATTATTATCAAAGCAGTGTTCTGGGCTATCATTGTTCCAGTATGAGGGAAAGAGATGTAGCTATACAGAACTAATAGTTCCATCTCTTTTTATTATAGTACAGCCACTGATTGAAATAAGCGAATTCCCAACAAAGCATTTCGTAAGAATTGATTTTCATTCATTAGGGTACCTACAGCAGGATATCTCGCTCAAATCTGGAGCGGCCCGACTGGGGAAGTGCCTCAACCTTACAGAATACCACAGCCAAATAACGGTACTCTTCGGTAGTGTTGTGTTCCTGTGGTGAGTAAGATCGCCAGAGCTCTTGAGGATGCGCTGTGTTGACAGCGGGGGACGTGCTTGTCCATTAAGTTGTCGGCGTCATAAGCTGACATTGTATTACCCCTACAACTTATTACAGCAGCATCTTCAGTAGCTGCTAGAATTTGCTCCATTTAATGTTATAAAAACTTTGGCTGCAGAAATCGCTTACATCACATCTATCCTCATCACAATCATCTACACGCATCAAGGAAGTCGGCTTCTATTTTTTTCTGAACCAATCGAACCAAAAAGTAGTCTAAAATAGTCTTAAAATCATGGATCGGACATTTCCGGGGCATAAATACAAAGTTTACGACGCAGAACAGCTACAATAAGACCAGAAACACAAAAGCAGGTACCCATTCAAAACTAGGACGATCATAAGTTTAACAAAAACACATTTCTCCCCGGCTGTACTGCGCACAATGAACCGACTATCCAGCTGCGGATGTACTAGTTTATACCTCGCACGTATAATCAGGCGCATTCCTAACCGCATTGGTGCAAAGGGCAATGTGATAATCAACAGCTGTTCTTATAAGCAAGGTCGGTTACTGCATGGGTCAGTAACAAACATGTATCTGATTGTTGATTGTTTTTTATAAACTCTCCCACTTCTGGGCATGGGCTTCCTCTCAGAATGAGTGGGGATAGGCCATAGTTCACCACACTGGCAATGTGCGGGTGGGCAGACTTCACACACCTTCAAGAACTTTATGGGGAACTCTCAGGCATGCAGGTTTCCTCATGTTGTTTTTCTTCACCGTTAAAGGAAGTGACAATTAATTTCTAATACGCACATAACTTCGAAAAGTCAGCGGTGCGTACCTCGGGATCGAACTCGAACCTTCGCCGTGGAATGCGCATGGCTATACCACTAGGCTCACTCTCACAATACAAGAGAGAAAAGAAAACTGGACTGAGCCTCGGTAAATGTGCTCACCGTCGAGGCGAGGAGAGAATTGGATGAGAGAGAATTGAAGTATCGCCGGCCCATGTCCACCAATTACAGTAATAGCATGCGCGAGCCATCGCGAGATAGTGAAGAGAGGAAAAGATAAGGACTCGCATTCATCAATCGACCTTAAACTTGTTTAGTTGATAGCTAGGATCGTTCAGATCAAATCAAGTATCAGGGGACGCAGAGCACTGATCGATGCGCACTGTTGATGTCAATCGATGTTCACTAGCTGGTTAGTAAACAGGGGGACGGGCTCAGTTACTGAAGTGGTAGCAAAACGATCTGACGATGGCCATTTAGTATAAGTAGATAGTTGGTTCCTTCTACGAACTCTTCGAACGTCCTGTTATCCTGTGACAGAATGCGACGACTAGTTTCGTATAGCAAAATCAGCCTATGTTCTCACTACTGGGACATAGGTCTTCTTTCAGTGAGAGGGATAGGTAGTCCACCGCGTGAGCCCAGTGAGGGTTGGTGGACGTCACATGTCTTCGATTTTTTTGGTTCTAGGACATACAGTTTTTTCACGATATTTTCCTTCGCCATTTTAGAGCAGTGCTGAAACGAATTGCACAAAATGTGCGCCTGCCGGGGACAATCCCACGACCTACGACTTGTAAGTCGGAGCCACTACCACCTGGCCACCACTGCTCATTTTCAAATTTTCAATTTGAAAATCAGCAACATCTGATTTCATTGGAAGCCTACCCAAAAATATCTGGGTAACGCAAGACAGTGGGTTCCACTGGTTCCACAACAATACTGGGGTGAGGTGGAGGATAAATTTTTATGTGTGTGTACTTAAATATTTCCTTGAAATTCATTGAGTTTTTTCATGCCAATGAAAAATCAATAACGGTAAGTTGTAAGTTGCTTTTCATCAGACGCAAATTGATAAAGGGAAAAAAGGATTTATTATTCTCGTTACTATTATTATCATGCAACACATAACATCAAGCCTGCATTCCCTGAAGGGTTTGAGCCAGAGGAGTATCTGGTATCGATCAAACACGATAGATCAAAAGTTTTTTCTATCGTGTCACCAATTTCCAAAATCTAAACCATCAAGAAAGGTAAGTTTTCAGGGACCAAATTCCTAAAATCCCATAAATTACGCAACGTTAACCTTAAGGGTTTGCGATTGCAGTTCAAGGGATTTTCTGACCTCTCCTCGCCGATAAAAAAGCATCTGTTTTCCCCGGCGAAAATATAAAATTGTATGGCAAAAAATTCATTTCTCTCCTTTCTAGGAGACAATTTTATATTTTCGTCTCTCCTTCCGGCTTAGCATGACCAATTCTATCTCTATTCTACCAAAGAATAGACCAAGTTCTTACTATCAATTCGTTATCTCTTCTGCCCGAGCACGTGGCGACCCGTGCTTGGTTTATCAGAATTTTGTCTGAAGAATAGAGACATTTCTTATCTTCATTGTACGCATACCTAAAACGGTAGAGATCTTTCTACAATCTGTCACTTTGACTATTCTTCTGTAGACAAAACCCGCTTCTATCGTGGTCATGCTAGGCCGGCAGATATGCTTCATATACGCCATTCACTAATATGCAAAACGCTGACAACAAAGCAACAAGTAAAAGTGTTCACTTGCATCATATAACAATCACATGTTTTTATATCACACATTATGCAAGATACAGTACTGTTACAGTATGCAATCTCTTCTGAGAACCATTTTGCTGTGCATTGCGTAGCACGTATGTGTTGCAAGATAATTGATTTGAAAGACAGGCAATGTATTGCTAAACCGTGAAAGGAGGGTAAGTACATGATTTTACGATGGTTGCTTATTGTCTTATAGGTATTATGCTAGGATCATGTGCATCGGTGTTAGTGTAATAAAGTTCCTTGAGATTACGTCATCTGTCTTCGACTAATTATAAGTCGCTTCTAATAATGAAATCTGACTTTACATACAATAGACTTCAAAAACCACTACCTACAAAATAAATAATAATTTTAGTTGCGGAAGTCGGTGGCTTTGGTTTTTATTTGCCACCGACTTCCAAAACTAAAATTATTTTACTTTGTTAGTGGTTTCTTGAAGTCGGTTGTTCAGTAGTTTTTAAGAAAATCGTGGACATAAAAACATACATTATACATACAGGTCGAACACAGAACCTCTTTTTAGGGTTCCGTACCTCGAAAGGAAAAACGGAACTCTTATAGGATCACTTCCGTCTGTAATTATAATAACCATGAGTGAAGCCATCTGCTCATAGATGGCGCCACTAGAAGTATGCAATAGCGACATCTATGGTCAGGATATTTATGATATATCTACTATGATGTAATAGCGGCATAGATGGCGCTATTGCATATTTCGGAACTCTCAGGGCGCGAGTCTTAGGTAGGTACTCGCACTTGTCCGGTTTATTTTATTCGGTCAGAAATGGAGTAATATAGAACGTTATTGACAAAGTGTCCCAACATTTTATAAATTATGAAAGTAATTAAATTATTAAACATGGCAATGTCATTTTTAATTGTAATTATAAGTAGGTAATGTACACAACATACACCTTCGAATTACATTACGACATAAATTTAACCACAGAACAAACGATATTTCGTTAGTAAAATTCACCGGTTTCGATTAGTATCGTTTTAAAATAATACAACACAGAACACACACAGTTGCGTTTCAGAAGTCCAAGTTATTACAAACCCATGCAGTAGTGGTGCCAGATTTTTTTTTGAGTTTTTTATTATCTAATATTCTAATAAATAGGCTTGCGTTTGACCGCCGTCTCGCCTGATGTTAAGCGATGATGCGGTCTACAATGGAGCACGCTTGCTTTAAAGAAACTGATTCACTCTTGACTTATATTGAGTTGGAAAGTTGGAAATCAGTTTCTGAAAGCCTGTCCAATTTAATCTGTTGTCAAATCTCATGTCAAGTGGTGTGGTTAGCTAATGTTATTTCGGTAAACCAATAAAAACTGATATGAGTGACATAAGTGCAAAGTGCCTTTCCACCAGAGATGTGCTATGCAGCTAAGCTGCGAGAATGTAAAAGCTAAGCTACGAAACTATATGACCGTTTCCACTGATGCTAAGCTATGTAGCTGTGCGAGGGAGATGTGCCGCTCGAGTCATATCATTGTCTGTCGCAGTTGACAGACACAATTGATTTCGACCTGAATGAGGGGGATTTTTCAAATGTGACAGATGGGGGGATATACGACGTTTCGACAATAGGGAAGGCACGAGGAGCGGCGGCGGCACATAGCTACACTCGCGACCATCCATAGCACGCATCCATAGCTCGCATCCATAACAAGTAACACGTATCCACAGCACGCATTCTTCCGTATAAAAAACGTAGCTTAGTTGAGTCAGTTTCCACCAGTGCTATGCTACTTATATGAACCAATAAATATGATTGGTGGATATCAAACGCATGCACAGCAACTTTGCATAGCACATTTCTGGTGGAAAATCAGCCTAAAAGCCGTACCTTTTACAGTTTCCACGATTCATACACATTTGTAGGTCTAAAATCTTGATAAAGAATAGCACAATAAGTTCAGTTCTAAAATACAGCTCAGCTGCTGGAAAAAACTTCCATGAAAATGTACCATCAACTGAGTTTTAAACGCTAACTTTTTCTGGCAACCCAGCTTGCGAATGCACTAGCGTGGCAAGTTTTTTCATTTTACCACTTTTCAGGAAGTTTTTGCAAAAGATGCCTTAAAATCGAATTTAGTGGATCTTTATTGAATAACGTTAAAAAGAAAATAAGTTTTTTAAAATATGAAAAGGAGAGGAGGAAAGGGGATTTTGCGACTGCGGAAGTACCTCCACCTAAATACCACGTCCAAATAACGCTACCCTTCGGTAGCGTTGTGTTCCTGTGGTAAGGTCGCCAGAGCTCCTGAGGATGCGCAGTGTTGACAGCGGGGGACCTGCTTGTCGCCTAAGCTGTCGGCACAGCAAATCCTCATTTAAAGGGTCGGCAACGCGCATGTAATACTCGGTGTTGCACACGTTTCATAGGCTACGGTAACCGCTTACCATCAGGTGGGCTGTACGCCTGTTGGCCACCATCATCGTATACATATAAAAAAAATGTTTGGATATGATGTGTAGAGAGGACCATAATTCGTAGATGCACAAGCGGCCTCCTGGGGCCGCAAACAATAGAATTTTTAAAACCGTAAAACCGTATTTTTAAGAATGTTAAGTATACCTACTTAATGAAAAGATGCATTCTTGAAAAATAAATTCTTATAATGTTTTAAATATAAAGATAAAAAAGTTGCATCGGCACATTTGTGTCAAGTTGCTACAAATTGATGAAAACCAACATTTTGTTTATTGACTTTAAAATCCTAATAAAAATTAAAAAAAAAATATAATTGAACTTTTAAATATTATCTGTTTTGTGACCGTCAGCTGACATTAAGTAATAAAGTTCTTTAGAAAACGATCGTGTATCTCACCTTGGCATATTTGAGTAAGTCAATTGGCCCTTCTGAACTTTATGCTGTACTTAAAAAGTATTGCATCTGAATAATAGAAAAACCTTTTGTTAATAGTTACGTTTGTGTAGTTTCGACTTACCTAACCCAATGTAACGACGACCGCACTTCTGCGATTGTAAAACACTCGATTCGTCACAGGTCATACAAAAAGCCGATTGACTTTGATAGTTAAAAACTGCTGCAACATTTTTACCATCAAATCATGAGATTTAATTAAGGCTTGACCCAAATTGCATTTTGTTCACATTCATTCAAATTGACTACTAGGGTCCATTTAATTGAATTTGTTAAGTTTGTAAACAATGTTAGTATGGCCAACTGTCATGATGAATTTGTATAGAAAGTTTGTTTACAAAGTTTACAAGTTCTATTGAAATGGACCATCATTTACACACGGTAAAATTAAGATTAACTTGGATTCGCTTATCGTAAACGTTAAGCGAATTTTGAATCTAAATCCTATTATATTTTGGTTTTAATTTAATACAATATTACCGTAGGTAGCGTATGAAACGCTTGCAAAACCATAGGTATCACATGCGCCGCATGCGCCTTGCCGACCCTTTAAAATGAGGATTCGCTGTGGCGACCGCTAGACAAGCAGGTCCGCTGTCAACACAGAGCATCCTCGGGGGCTCTGGCGACCTTACTCCCCACAGGAACACAACACTACCGAAGAGTAATGTCATTTGGCTGTGGTGTTCTGTATGCTTGTCAGCCCTATAAGCCTGTCAAGCTGAAGAGTTCGTTTGAACACGCTAATCTCTGGAACTACCAGTCGGATACGAAAATTCTTTTTGTAATTATGATAGCCAGATTCATGAGGAATAGTATAGGCGAGCAACGGGGGTGAAACCGCGGGGAACAGCTAGTAATTTATGTAAAACAACATCAATTGGAACTAATTGGGCTTGTCTGTTTGGAAGGAAGTAGTGTCATTGGTGTTATTTCGGGATGTTGGACATTATATAATGTTTTAGATAGGTGATAACATTGTTTTGCGTTTATTGCATACCTAATTATGTAAATAGAGTCATCCTAACACAGTAAAAGAGTGTAGCGCTGCTATGGGGAGAACAGATTTTACCAATGTTGGGCCCCCATGGTCCAGTGTTGCCAGACGTCCCGATTTTGTTTCCCAAAATTGTGCGGTGCGGGCCGCAACTTCAAACTGCTTTCCCGAACGGGTTTTTTCCCAAATGAATTTTAAATAATCGGATGTCAGAAATAAATGCTCCGTAAAAATGAAATTAGAATTACTTACTCATTTAATTCAATCTGGAGCTATCCTGAGCAGAGTTCTTCAACTAACTGCTGATTATTTACGTTTTTTTATTATGTCCCGCTATCAACAAAAGAATCCCGCTTTTTTTACTCAAAAGGGACCTGCTTATCATCGGGGTCCCCGCTATCAACACAGCGCATCCTTTACTCACCACAGGAACACACCACTACCGAATAGTAGCGTTATTTGGCTGTGGTATTCTGTAGATAGGTAAATAGTTGTCAAACTTAAGGATAATAATCATGTTGGATCATACCTATATTTGCAAAGGTAATGCTAGAATAATTACACATTACAAGACAAAGGTAGTCGAGTCAATACCTGCGTAGAACCTTGACTTTAAGAATATATCAAGAATAACATGACTTACATGACACAGTACCTACATAAGTATTTCTTATACAAGTGTATGTTGTGTGTGTACTCGAACACATAAGAATTCACAGAATACAGAATAGGTATCAATTTGACGGCACGGTTGGTTCAATACAGTTTGAAGGTGCGTACGAACGACCCAACTTGACGCCCGACCTAGTGCGCCACCACCAGTGGTCCGCGGACCACCGCTTGGGAACCACTGATGTAAAGCCACGTTTCATCATTTGACTGTGTTGTGGCCTTAGGTATTGTCGTTCATAAAAGCTGTTTAAATGCAACTTCCATCCTACTAAGTACTAGGTATATAAATGAGAAAGTTTGTGTGTATGTTTGTTACTTCTTCACGCTAAAACCGCTTAACGGATTTGGTTGAAATTTGGCAAAGCGGTAGCTTGGGACCTGGAAAAACACATAGGCTACTTTTCATCCATTTTCACGCAGACAAATTAGCGGGGAACAGCTAGTGTCATAATAATAATTATGCTTACTATTTTTTTACTGTACAAAAATCAAACCCCGAAAAACAGTTGCAACAGACACAAGAATTAAATGTCACAAACGAATATTTCAACAGTATTATAACTGTGAACCGCCTTGAACAAAACCAGTTCACAAAACGTTGGATGAAGATGACAGGTGGTAGGAGCGGCCGAATATTGAATTATTTTGCAATTATTAAACTGTCTCTTGGGCATGACATGACGGTATGCTTGCACACAATAGTTATTTTGTGGAAAAGGTTTTGTTTGGATAAGGAAAATTTGTATAACTAGCAAGCTACTTTAAAAGGTAGCCTGTGTTATTCTGATGTTGATGCTATATTACTGTAAAGTTTCATCAAAATCCGTTTAGTATTTTTTGCGTGAACGAGTAAAACAAACATCGATCCATCCATCCTCACAAACTTTTGCGTTAATATTAGTAGAATGAAACAGCTGAACCCTCAGTGGAAATGGATTCATTTTCAGAGTGTAAAGTACCCTAAAGATGCGTACGAACGATCCAACTTGACACTCGATCTAGAGCCGACCCAGGCGAGTCTCAAAAGGTTAACACTACTTTGCCCAACCCGGGGATCGAACCTAGGACCCCACGTGCAGCAGTCGCGTTTGCGACCACTAGACCAACAGGGGAGGCAGTTTTAGGTACTGAGGTATATTTAGGTGATTAACAAAAACAAATAAATTCCAAGAATATTTGTAGAATTTAAATGAATAGGTAGATCTAATACCTATAGTAGATCAGTCACAAGTTCACAACCTAATTACAATTATAAGTAAGGAAAAGAACCTGCAAATTAGATGCAATTCTAGGTAAAAACTTTAAAATGTAATTACTCAAAAATTCTGATGACTAATAACTTAATTCTTGAATGACATAGTAAGTAAATGACAAATTTTTAGTAGGTATTTTTCTGCTAGTCATTCATAAAAATTGCTTGGAATATTTTGAGTAATTAACAGTACTATTAGCAGTATTACAGTTTCCATTACTTAGTTCATTAATAAAAATAATGTCAAGGCTGAGTACCGAGTAGGAATGTAGGTTGTATGTCACACAATTATTTTAAAGAGGTTTTTATACAATTATGGGCAGGTACAATTTAAACCAGTGATGCAAGTCATCATCAGGGCCGACTCGTCCATAGAGGCAAACTAGGCGATGGCCTAGGGCGCTCGAATTTGGGGGGCGGCATGGCGAGGGTACGGGGTGGGCGAGATACCGCGAGCTGACTAGCTGGCGTGAGTGGTCAGCTCGCGCGCATTTTCTGTATACAGTGCAGTATAGCAGTACACCTAATCAGTGGGTACCTATTCCCCAGCTGCTATTATTTGTGTTTTATTTTGTTGCGAAATTATTGTTTCAAGGGGCGCCATTCCAGATATTCGCCAAGGGCGCGAATTTCCTCGGTCATAATCAAATATTTAATGAAATTAAGTATGCCTAACCATTTGAAATAGTTTGGATGGCCAGAGAGTATCATACAAAAAAACATAACCACTCACACAGATTACATGTAGGTGGATATTGTTAGTTGATATCCTGTTGTGCTGAGATTATATATGGATCCTGGTTTAAAATTAGCACTTGGCAAAAAAAAAAGATAAGGAAACAGTACCATATTGCTCAATTGTAAGTAAATTCAGATGATGATTATAATTTAACCATTTTCCCCATATCTATCTATACCACTGGGCGTAGCCAGGTACAGGCAGGGGATGTCATCTGCCCCCCTCCCCCCCCCCCCCCCCAGCAACTCTCGAACCGAAAAGTAAATAATTTAAAAAAAAAAAAAGTATTTAATTTGAAATTGATTACTTCGCAAATTTTAAACATGTTAAATGCTTATATACATATAGAGATTCCCAAAAACAACTGACACAGGCAGGATTCCAACCAGCGACTGCAGCCTCAGTTTAGGCAGAGGTTGTGGGTTCGAATCCTGCCTGTGTCAATTGTTTTTGGGAATTTAATAACATGATTATTTTGAGTCAAGTTGAATATTGTTTAAACTAAGATCATTTTACACCTTTCCTCTATGTGTATGTTTTCCTTGCCTGTCCCCCCTGAACAAAATCCTGGCTACTCCATTGTATACCACCTTATAAAACTGTAAAAAAGCCATGTCTGTACATTGGAGGTATTCCAGAAAAAACAGTTGGGATAGGATTCATAGGATACTAGGATATAACCTTATGCATGGCTAAACATTTTTTTAAAATTATTGTCTGTTTGTGCGCGCCTCACACAAGAAGTATGATCGGAGTACGATCTTATTTAGAAAATTCTTCCACAAATAGAAAGCTATAAATACATATTATCCCTGAGTGCTATAAAGGCTATTTTTTATACTGAAAAAATGCACAGTTCCAGTGGGTCACGTGGATGTAATCACTGGCTAATTGCAAGTTACCGATATTGCCCAGGATTGGATTTATTTTCTGATGAATGGAAGACAATACTGTTAGAATTTTTACAGTAAAAATAAATAAATTACCAACGATAAAGTTTGCTAAAACCTTCATAATTAACAATTCTAGATCTTTTTTATTTAGGACCAATATAATTTTATTTTTTTGTTTTGTTATTGCTGTGAACATAAGATTAATTCATGAATAACATATTATTTACCTTATTTGTATCATTTATCAGAAATGGCCCTATCAATATTAATTACACATCACACACCAGGAAATAACTAACAATTTTGAGTAATTTAAAATAAATTGACTGATTCAATAATTTCCTAAATTAATTAGCCAACTTGTTTACATACTGACATCACACAGGAAACATTCAATGACAAAATGTTTTATGAATAAAATGATGTCCAAAACATACTATCTTTAAATTATGACTCCGTAATATCAACAATTCATTTACCTGGCTTATCTCTCAGAAATTATTATTGCACTATCTGTCAGATAAAAGTAACAGATAAGTTTTAATTTAGTAATAGGTAGTACATTGCATTACAAAAGCTATAATTGCTTTTGTAATTTATTTTTACACAGAAATAAGGGTGGTGTGTGTATTATTAGTCATATGCACTCGTTTTGACGATACACCCTCCTGCCGGCCTAGCATGACCACGATAGAAACGGGTTTTGTCTACATAGTAATAGACAAAGTGACAGATTTCATTCATAAAACGTAGAAATGTTTCTACAATCTGTCACTTTGTCTATTTCTATGTAGACAAAACCCGTTTCTATCGTGGTCATGCTAGGCCGGCTGGGGGTCCCATACACCCCACTTCGGCGAAACATTACGCTTATGGGGCTAAGGGACAACCCTATTGAACAAACCATGCCCCAATTTAACAAATTACCTCTGGACCTACACAAGGTCACTGCTAAATTCTTATTTACATTAATTTAACAGAAAATCACATGAAAATACATCGTGTGGGGGAACGCAACGCGAAGAAAAATCGATAAATGTCTGGAACGTATCAAACTTTTAAAAATGCATGCAAGAATGATCAAGGCACACTTTTTTACAGCCTCTAATTACGATGTCATTCATAAACGTATGTAATTACGATCGTAATCAACTAATCGATGAACCGTAACGACCGCACGCCCGTGCTGTGTTTACGTTATAACTTCTATGAAAAAAACAGTCTGCCGATGAAAAGGAAGACCGGCAGTGCAGTGAATAATATGTGGACGTAAATAGATCGACGCGTGCATGATCTTCGTTGTAATTATTTATTTGTTTTGCTAACGAAAGCTCCGAGGAGCGATGAACTCGTTATATCGTACATACCTCATTTTGATGCTCTTATCCTTTGTCGTGACAAATCCGTATGCACTACTGCACAGCACGAAACAATTGTTCACTTATAAACTGCATATTTCCACAAACACAAACTAGCATTTCCGTATTATTGACTGGTGTACACGTCTGGGACACTTTCGGTAGCCATTTTTGTCAAAAAACACTTTTTACGTCCCGATTCTCGATTTCGGAAAGCTGTGAGCGAGATGACGCTAGCGCCGCGCCGAGACAACGAATGAAAATAAATGGAACATAGAACCGGGCGGTCGCAAATCCTCATTTAGAGAAAAAAAAAAAAAAAAAAAAAATCCTCATTTAATGTTGTCCGATTCACACTACTTAGCTACCGCCAAAAGCTTCCACGTCGAACGTTGTACATAGGTTCACTGCCAGACAAACTTGCAGCTTTGGGGTTTAGTACGCGAATCGGAACGCGAATTTACATTTTCGTCCTTACTCGGTATTTCTACCATACTTGGGCGGATAATATCCTATTCCTGTACACCCACCAATCACCATTTAGCTTTTATTATAAAATGATACTGGTTGCGCCATCTCTTGAATAACTGAAGAACCATTACGATAATGAGTTATTTATGGCAACACATCAAATTAATTTTATCACTTTATTTGATTCACTGTTTTAATATCTTATTTTTATTAGTTTAGCGTTTTTAGCAATTTAGGGACTGAAGGCGCTTTCAAACTTTTTTAAACAAAGAAAATAAATCTTCATTCGCGTTATGGCAACTTTTTTCGCCCCTAGTGATGTACGAAAATTACTAAAGTATGACATCAGAACAATCTACTAAATAAATACGTAAACACAACCTCACTATAATATTAGTATGATCAAAACAGATTTTATTAGTCCGGTCAAAATAGACATTTCAATTAGGACATTGGTGCCGATTCTGTTGTTTACGAATATAACTAATTTAGTCTCATTATGTCTCTTTCTAATAAGAAACATGAGAAAGGGATAGATTAAATTTAATCCTGTCAAATTAGTCCACTTGAACAGTTTTCATGTCAATTTAGTCGTAATCGCAAAAGGTCACGACTATTTTCCTGTAAATGACAAGGGCGTAGACTAATATGACAGTTCTAAATATTTTCTGTCCTTTTTCAATGATATTTGTAAGAAAGAAATATAGTGTGATTAAAATTAGTTTAGTGCGTTAATAAACAGAATCAGCACCAATACCTACTATTTTTGTATTTAATTTGACCGGACTATATTTACTTGTATGAGAACACGGAACTTTGACGTTTGAGTTCATCGCGATTTTCGTAATTGCCTTTGTGTGAATTTTATCTAATTAATCAATTTCAGATCTTCATTTTAAATGACATAGTCAGGGAAACCTGTCAGTATCATCACATACCTATACTAGACGTTTTATAACCGTAATATATTTTGATAAGTTTAAAAATTGCTATAGTTCTTCAAAAAAATATTAACAATATTGAAATGGAGCTTAATTTAAATCCTGTTTACTTATTGCAGCCGATTCTGTTGTTTATGAACTAAGCTAATTTAGTCTTAATAAGTCTCTTTCTAATATAAAACATGAGAGGGATAGCAGATATTTAATCCTGTTAAATTAGTACACTTGAATAGTTTTAATGTCAATTTAGCAAAAGGTCATGACTATTTTCCCCTAAATGACAAGGGCATGCAGGTGCGGTCCCAGGGGGGGGGGGCAGGTCACGGGGGCCATGACCCCCCCCCCCCCCAAAGTCGTACAAAAATGCGTCAAACACGGTAATTCACGGCATATAGCACGTCGGCATTAATCTATATGACCCTCCCCCCCCCCCAAGTCTTTGCCTGCGGTATGACCCACCCCCAAAATCTTTGGCTGCGATCGCGCCTGAGGGCATGTGGGCTAATTTGACAGTTCTAAATATTAAATAATAACGATAGTTATAGATAGAGTGTGATTAAAATTAGTTTAGTGGCATGTTCAACAGAACCAGCACCATTGTCATTCGATAGAATAATAATAACTTTACATAGTCCTATAAACAAATCATGTTCAGCCAGCTATGCTACGAACTATACACCGTTTGGTATCATAATCGACTAAAATATATGATTACCTAAAGCGTCTTGACTACAACTCTACAATACAACTTGAATCAACACACACAACGTACCTACCTAGTTTGACATTTTGACAAGCTAAGTGACAAACTCAGACAAACTGACAACAGTTTTCGGGAAAAAAGTCAGCCTGTTTTTCTTTTGATAAACAGTTCCTTTTTCGAAAACATAAAAATAATGGTGGGCGCAATGCCTGTGAATTTAATACCAAAATTTTGCAACGGTACCATGGACAGTCACAATGGTACCGACGACAGCGAAATTCAAGTGCATATCGGTAGTCGCGTAAAGAGTAATGATGATATTGGCACGGTGAAGTATATCGGTGAAGTGCAGGGATACAAGGGTGTTTGGTACGGCGTTGAGTGGGATGACCCAGCTAGGGGTAAGCATGACGGGTCTGTGGACGACGTCCCGTATTTCAAGACGTCTAAACCTGGGGCAGGTTCTTTCATTCGTCCGAACAAAATTTCTCCGTTCAAAACTTGTGCTGAAGCTATCAGAAAATACTACGGAGATCGTGAGGTGAGCCACTGCCCTTACAAAAAGTACAAGCAAACTTTTTTAAAATATTTTTTTTATTTCATTGTTAGTGTACAAGCATTAGGTCATTCCACCTACATAAAGACTTGGCTGAAAGGTGTTTGCGTGGGTGGTGTGCTTGTTTTCATTCTGTCACTGCATGTCAAGGCTGTTTTTTTGTCTAGATTGCTTGTTAATCATAATAAAATGTCTTTAAAATTGCTTCATCAAAGTATTCAACACAATTACTTGGAAAATAAGATTCTTTATAGCTAATAAATAACAAAGAGGACAATGCTCTCTATTGGTTGTGTTTATGGTCAAATGAGAGTTACAACCAATTTCAATCTGCTTCTACTTTTAGCAGATTAACTTGCAGAGTACATGCATTATCTCATCAAGGAGGCGAACAGTAAAAACAATAAAAATGATATTGTTTGCCGAGCCCAGGGTTTGGCTATAGGTATAGATGCCTTATTGAATAAATCATAGGAATGTTGAATCATTACTCTAATGATAGTCTAGCAAGAATTAATAAACTGTCATGTTATTAAGAATTAATGCAACAAATAAAATCTAATTAATATTAATAATAAGATACTAATCTGTAAAATATTTGGCCTTCTTGTCATTGCCAGTGTATAACGGCACTATCTTTTTCCAGTTCATACAATTGAGTCAATACGATGAAGTAACAAGAAGGACTGTAAACCTAGACATGTAAGTTCCTTGTTTATTATCCTCTATCATTTATCTATTTCAGGATGAGACTGTGGCCGCCCACCGCAGAACGGTCATCAATGAGTGGAAGAGGGAGATGGGTGCTCCGTTCATTGAGATGGTTGGCTTCGAGAAAATCCATCAGAAGCAGTAAGTGAATACAGGTTTTTTTTTAAATAAACAATACATATAAAAAAAGGGCATTCAATTCTCCTCCAAATATGGTTTGGTCGTAACACAAAGACTTTTGAGTTTGGTATGGGGCTCCCTACATGGACCGGCATTGTCCTTTGCCTGCAGTACATAGCTTGAAAATGTGATTGAAATATTGTTTTCAAATCATGAGTTAATAAATAATAAGTTAGGTAGGTGCATAAGAAATGAGTAGTTGGTAGGATCATATGTATTATGTACAGTACAGTATCAGGTATTCAGGTATCATGTAACATAATATGTATAACCCGCAGTTGTTGCGAAGCAAATAAGCTGTTTTATGCAGCGTCCAAGCATCAAATAAAATGGTAAACCTAAATAAACAAGTCGCATTTATAATATTAGTATAGATATACTTACTAATATTATAAATGTAACAGTTTGGATGGATGGATGTTTGTTAATCAATCACGCCAGAACAGCTGAACGGATCAGGATGAAATTTGGCACACGGCTACTTTTTATCCCGGAAAAATGTACGGTTCCCGTGTGATAGATTCGTAATTTCCACGCGAACGAAGTCGGGGCAACAGCTAGTCTATACTATTATAAAATTGTAAAAGAGCCGTGTCTGTACATTGAAGATATTCTAGAAAAAACAGTCGTGATAGGGTACTGGGACGTAACTATACACGAAAAGATATTTTTTAAATTTTTGTCTGTTTGTCTGTTTATGTTTATCTGTTTGTTTGTGCGCGCATCACGCGAAAACTACTGAATGGATTTTGATGTGGTTTTCACAGTTCAATAGCTTATGGTCCAACTTAAAATCTAAGCCACGTTTCATCTGATTCCGCTGAAAAAAACCAGAGATACAGCTTGACCTCTTGGTAGTACTAGCCAACCTACACTACGGAGGTCATTTAAACTGGTCAGTGCATTGTAGTCCACGCGGACGGAGTCGCAGGCAAAAGTCTAGTAATAAATAATTCTCCTTTCCAGAAAATTCGACCGCCTCCTCGAAGTGTGCGTTCACGACCAGAACATCGCGAAGGCGGGCGACGTGGCGGCCCTGTGCCCTAACGTGCGCAGTCTGGACGTGTCGCGCAACCTGTTCTGCAACTGGCGCGAGGTCATCCAGCTGTCCGCGCAGCTGCCCGACCTCAGAGAGCTGGATGTCAAGTAGGTTACCTCTAAAATGTTTGGGAATATAAAAAAAAAATTTGGTCTTAGGAAGTGTTTTTTGTTTTCAGTAGCGGATCCAGTGAACCCCCTGGATCCAGTGACCATCTGGTCTTACAAAATGTTTTATGTTTTTTTGGGTGGTTTGGCAGGGAGCTGCAGATAATAAGCGTAGCATAGCATAATCAGCCTATAATGTTCCCACTACTGGGACACAGGCCTCCTCTGTCTGTGAGAGGGAGTGGGCCGTAGTCCACCACGCGGGCCCAGTGTGGGTTGATGGACGTCATATGTTTTCGAATTTTTGGTTCTAGAACAACCAGATCATTAATTTCTAATACGCACATGACTTCGAAAAATCAGCGGTGCGTGCCTCGGGATCGAACTCGAACCATTCGCCGTGGAAGGCACATGGTTAAACCCTCAGATCATAGAAACAAGGGAGATGTGCCAAGGCGCTATTGAGCAAATTGCTCATATTAAAAACGTACGCGCTGGCGATGAACCGAACACGATCGATGGTATAAATACTGGTGTTGAGTTGGTAATGCTGGTGTTGAGTGACGATTAACAGTGTTAGATTGAGGGTGTGCGGAATGTTTAATGCGTGGGAGATCTTTTTATTCACAAGGGGCGCTTAATTATGCGCGTAATTGTGTCGAAAAATGTACTAAAAGTGGCATCAGTTGTTCCGGTACAAATTTGCTATGATGGCATATCTCCTTGTTTCTATGATCTGAGGTTAAACCACTAGGCTATCACTGCTTGCTGAAGATAATATAATATATTTTGAATATATATTTTTTTTCTTCTTCCACAGTAAAAACCGCATGGCGATCGACATGCCAGAGGAAATGCTCGCCCAACTGTCCATCAACTTCGCCAACCTTGAAAAACTGAACATATCCGTCTGCGACTACGAATGGGGAGACATCCTCGCCCTATCCCACCTGTGGCCCAAACTGAACGAAATGACAGCCGCATACAACCGAATCAAGAAGATAACACCACCAACAGTTACTCTGAGGACGTTAACTGTTTTAAAATTGGATGGGAATCCTTTAGAGTCATGGTATGAAGTTTTAAGCCTAGGCTCGTTGAAGAACCTTAAAGTTCTAAGCTTGAATGACTGTCAGATAACCGGAATCAGGTTTAGTGGTAACCCGGAGGATAAGGTGGATGTGTTCGAGAATTTGGAGGTTTTGTTTTTGAATAGGAACAGGATTAATGATGTGAGTATGGTTGTGTTGACTTTTTACTGACTTCAAAAATAAGGTTATCAATTTGACTGATTTTTAACGCGATATCTTCGCTGAATTTGTACCGATTTTTATGATTGTAATTTTATTTGGTGGAGAAAGCTGGTCTGGTGGTCCCGTATAAGTTTTGTTAACTTTTGTTGAATAGTTTTTAGGGTTCCGTACTTCAAAACGAAAAACTGTCATTATGTCAAGACCCTTATCGGCTGGAGGCATCTACTTATAGATGGCGCCACTAGTATTCTACTTCCACTACTATGGCGACAATAGTGGCATCTTGAGTATAGATTGCGCTACTGCATACTTCAGAACCCTCAGGGCGCGAGTCATACTCGCACTTGTCCGGTTTTTTTAAATTGTAATTATGTGTATACAAAAGATTTTTTTTTTTGTAATAATTTTGATTTTATAAGATGCTGGACTTAGTTTCAACACTGACAGATTTCATACTTATCTCTACTCAAATCTAGTTTCTAATTGATAATTATACAAGCATTTTTTTAGAAATAAGAGTATTCTAGAAAATCGTATATTTTTATGTTCCAGTGGCGGTCACTAAGCGAACTGAACAAATTGAACTGCCTGAAGAAACTGTACTTCCTGAAGAACCCGATACAAGAGACTGAGGACTATGACACTGGATCACAACTTATTATTGCTAAGATTGGCACGCTACAGGTAAGGAAATACTTAATTTAAATTACAAAAAAAAAACCGGACAAGTGCGAGTATGCCTCGCGCCCTAAGGGTTCCGATATATGATCATAGATGGCGCTACTGCATACTTCTAGTGGTGTCATCTATGAGCAGATGGCTCCACTTATGGTTCGGTGACTGACGGCGGACAACAAAGTGATCCTATAAGGGTTCCGTTTTTCCTTTTGAGGTATGGAACCCTAAAAAAGAAAAAATAATACGTGTGCTGCCGTCAGGAACAAAGTTCCCTAGGTCTCGTATATAACAGAAAGAGAAAAGAAAGGCCATTGAGGGGCCATAACGCTTTTTCCTTACGTGGCGATTTCTACCAGTCAGCTCCTACCAAAATATTTTTTTTGGTCTTGGTTACGTCTCACTACCCTAATCCCGACTGTTTTGTCTGTACAGTAAGCGCCAGTAGGTAGGCCTATATTATTATACATCGTTTAGAAAGAGATATCGGCTAGCTTCGGCTTTATAGAGCGTCATCTCTGTCGCACGAAGCACTAACAGTCCGGTGTCTAATGAACAAGTCTGCGACAAAACGTCACAGGTATGAGTGACGTCAGCATATACTATTCCTCATGAATCTGGCTATAATATACTACAATATTTTTTCGAATCCGACTGGTAGTTCTAGAGATTAACGCGTTTAAACAAACAAGCAAACTTCAGTTATTAGTATAGATATTGTTTCAAAATTCCCAGGAACTAAACGGCTCAACAATAACCCGGGAACTTCGTCGCGGCGCTGAATACGACTACTTGAAGCGTTACGGAGCCGAGTGGAAGATCGCGCAGACTGACCCGGCCGCCCAGCGAGCCTTCAGCGAGCAACACTGCCGGTTCGCTGAGCTCATCGACAGTAAGTCAACGTTATAGTATCAGCTGGTCTATTGCTCACATGGGACTCCCTAAGCCCTGGGTTCCTAACCTTGGGGTAATTACCCCTCCTTGGGGTAATTACCGGAGGGGTAATTACCCCCTCGACAGTGGCGGGATACTACTTGAAGCGGTACGGAGTCGAGTGGAAGATCGCGCAGACTGACCCGGCCGCCCAACGAGCCTTCAGCGAGCAACACTGCCGTTTCGCTGAGCTCATCGACAGTACGTCAACGTTATAGTATCAGCTGGTCTATTGCTCACATGGGACTCCATAAGGCCTGGGTTCCTAACCTTGGGGTAATTACCCCTCCTTGGGGTAATTAGCCTTCAGCGAGCAACACTATCGGTTCGCTGAGCTCATCGACAGTAAGTCAGCGACGTATTAGACGGTCCATTGCTGATGTGGGACTCCAAAAGGCCTGGGTTCCTAACCTTGGGGTATTTACTCCTTCGAGGCTAAAACAGCAAACATTCTGCGGAGGTAATAAAGACTAGTAATCTGCATCAGATGGTCTATGGCTGACATAGGCAGCAGTTCCTAGATTTTTCAATCTTGTTACCCCTTACTTTGTTGTTACCCCATAAGGGAAGCGCATTTATTTAATTGATATTAATATTAATTTCAACTTGATAACTGACGGACAGACGGCCAACAAAGTGATCCTATGAGGGTCCCGTTTTTCCTTTTGAGCTACGGAACCCTAAAACTTAAAATTACAATCGTAAAAATATTTTGTGTATCTCAATTTCAGAATACGGCATCCCAGACGACAGCTTGCTAGTGAAACAACCGAAAAACATGACGCTCACATCACAACTGCTAGAAATAATACTGCGCGACGAAAATGGCAAGTCATTCAAAAAGAAATTCCCGTCATCAATGTCTGTGCAAAAGCTGGTCACACTCGCACAAAGACTGTTCCCAAGAGTCGTCCACACTGGCCCACCGACGCTTTATCTACTTGACGATCAAATGAAAGGGGCAGAAATCCGTCTTGATAATGTCATGAAAGATCTCGCCTATTTTTCAGTCAAGAACGGAGACACAATCCTCGTTAGATTCAGATAATTTTTTCCTACTGGCAACACAAATCAAGATGGACGTTGATTATAATTGGCGCGCATTTTAATGTATTTATTTAATAATCTTATTGAGCTTTGTAAATAACGTTATCTCGAAATTGTACCTGTATTTATGGTGAATATTATTTTTCTCAAAATAAATGTTCAATTATGTATTTTTATTTTATTGTTTTATTTTATGATTGTTATCATCTGCCGCCATTTTGAAGTTATTTAGCTCAAGATTGAGGTCCTAGGCAAGGAGGATTAAATCACCATAGAATAACTAGACATGATGCTCAAATGTGGCAACATAGAAAATTCTGTAGGGCTTCCGCTTTCATCTATTCTTTTAAAGCTGGAATCTTGGCCAAACCATCAGTTCAAACAATTTATCGGAGTTTGAGTAGGTACCTACCTTCGTATAGTCACGGGGTCTCATCAGGAACAAAGGAACATTTGTTGAAATAACTCATAATAGATGGCGTTATATGTATACAAATCGATACATATAACGTCATCTATTATGAGTTATTTAGTTATATTGAAGTTTGTGTAAAATTGAGAACATGACAAAATACATCATGAAAAAGATTTGTTCAAATTTTGAAAAATCCTTTAAGCACGGAAAAATGTATAGCCCGAATCTTCGGGCTATACATTTTTCCGTGCGCGGGCTATCTAGCCCGCGCTAAATCGGTCACATTTCTTTGTATGAGATGAGGCATCTGTACGTATAGTATTATATTATCTGTGGTATAGTCAAGAGAATATCGGACTTATAGGTAGAGAATACAATCCCGGGATCCGGAATCTCGGGATCCCGGGATCCCGACCGTTTTCTGGCCCCGAAAATCCCGGGACTGCACTTGGCTAATCTCGGGATTTTCGGGATTGCCACATACAAGTTTAGTTTATATGCCGTAGTCCGTTGCGCCTTGACGATAACCTTGCCTAGGTTATTTAATAGCATTTAATACATAACGACAAAAAACACTTTTAGATACGCCGTCAATGCCGTCATACGATACGTACTATTCACTACACAGGTACAGTCTTAATATGTTTGTTGTAAACTTAGAAGGGACTTCCCCACTCTGAGTACTTCAATACAATACTCTTAAGGTAATTCCCCAATGAATGAACTAACGGGGGAATCACCCGATCATCTCTTATTATCATAATATTTTTGCGGGTATTTCCCGTCGGGGTTTCCCTGTACGAAAGTATTAAATATGCTACTTTTAAGGTGATTCCCCAAGTCCCCAACGAACCAACAGGGAAATCACCCGATCATCTCATATCATAGTATTGTTGCGGGTATTTTCCCGTCGGGGATTCCCTGTATGAAAGTATAAATATGCTAATCAGATTTTATTTTTTTCATTTATTATTCTGTCAGTGACGGGTTACGAAGGTTTCGTCATTTAAATTTAAAGTAAATTACCTGAAATTAAGTATTTCAAATGGCGGCAGACTTTGTTAAACATAAAAAAGACAGTGATGCGACGTCAGTGTGGAGTTATTTTTTAGTCGCGAAGGATGGGAATAGTGCTAAATGTAAGCGGTGCCCAGCCATTCTCAAGACTTTGGGTGGATCGACTAAGGGATTACATACACATTTGTTATCAAAACATAACATCAAGGTTATATCAGCTTCAACAAGTCAAGATTCTGAAAATATGAACACAGCTCCGCCGCCAACCAAGCGAAAGTTAGATGATTATTTTACTAAAAGTGCCGACGATAGCCTGGATGATGTTTTGGCAAGAATGGTTGCATTAGATGGATTTCCATTCAGTGTATTCATAGCTTCAGATGATTTGAGAAAATTGCTCTTAGCAAAATACCCGGATTTACCAAAGTCAGCCGTCACTGTTCGAAAACGTGTTATGAATTACAGTGAAAAAATCAAAAAGCAAGTAATTGCAGAATTGAAACAATTGAAAAGTGCAGGTGAAAGATTTAGTCTTTCTTTCGACGAGTGGACTTCAACTTCCAATAAACGATACATGGCTGTCAACGGTCATTCATATAAAAAATTTTGGAACTTAGGACTTGTTCCTATTTACGGAAGTATGACAGCTGAAAATTGTCTTCGTATATTGAAAGAGCGTCTCAGTGAATTTGATATTTCCCTGGAAACTGACATCGTGGCTATTGTAACCGATGGACCGAATGTTATGATAAAGGTGGGGCGGCTTGTTTGCACCGAACATCAACTGTGTCTCGCACATGGTATCAATTTGGCGGTCTGTGATGTGCTTTATGAAAAACATAATTATTTGCAACATAGCCCTACCTCAGATGATACTCTGAATGAACCAGCTGTTACTGTTGATTATATGGACGACAGCGATGATGAACACGATTTAGAAGACTTAGACTGTCCAGAATCAGGTTTAATCGTAATGTCACAAAATGATCTTGCGCCAGAACACGTACCAGAGTTAACACAATATGAAAATATTAATGAGCTGATAAAGAAAATCCGCAAAGTTGTAGTGTATTTCAAAAGATCACCATTAAAAAATGAAACAGTACTTCAAAAATATGTGAAAATTGAACATGGAAAAGAGCTGTCACTTCTTTTGGACTGTAAAACCAGATGGAATAGTCTTTTAACAATGCTGGAGCGATTTTATCTTTTAAAAGCATGCATTCAAAAAGCTCTTATAGATCTCAATCATCCAATTCGTTTAGAAGATGTTGATTTTGAATTGGTAAATAAAATTGTTGATGTGCTGACCCCAATTAAATTGACAGTAGAAGCAATCTGTAGGCGAGATGCTAATTTATGCACAGCTGATGCCGCTTTGAAATTTCTTATAAAACAATTGTCTAGCAAAAACTCAGCACTTGCCAAAAAAATGAAAACATCCTTAGTGGAACGTATAAAGCAACGACGAAGTGATAATTTAACTGGTGTATTGAATTATTTACAAAATCCACGAATGAATGATGAAAATCAGTTGTTATCGGATTTGGAATGGCATGACTTATTTCCAGTTCCGACACAGGCTATAGTGAGGAAGCAAATAAAGAGTATTGTTAAAAGACTTAATAGTCGAGATGACACAGAAGAAGAAGAAAGGTCAGGATCACAAATAGATGATGAGCTAAGGCCAGAAACCTCCCAACCCCAATTGACATTAAAGGAAAAGTTACAGCTGGAAATTAACAAGAGTATGAAATCCCCAGATCCTGATGTACAAGTACAAAATGAATTGGGGTTGGCAAATAGTATTAGACGTGAAATGAGTCTGTTCGAAAATGGAGGAGTTCGTGGATATCACTTAGAAACAGCATACAAGTATCTATTGTCTATTCCTCCAACCAGCGTTGAACCTGAGCGAGCGTTTTCAGCTGCCGCTTATGTTGGCAATAAACTATGAAGTAGGCTTGGAAGTCAAACATTGGATGCTTTGATATTTCTGCGATTATATTTTCGAAATACTAAATAGTATATTTATGTTGTCTTTTTAATTTCTTGCAAAAGTATAATTTTTTTGTTTTGTCTTTTTTATTTTCTTATTATTATTGTGATTTGTGTTGACTGTTGTGCAAAGACATTATAAAGTTTTTTAATTACTCAAGTTTTTTTTTTAATTTGAGCCCAATTAGAAACCACATAGTCTAATCCCGGGATAGGCCCGGGATCCCGGGATTACGCTTCAAAAATCCTGTAATCCCGGGATTGAAAAACATGCTCGGGATTGTATTATCTACTTATAGGCCATAGAGGTCATCTTTTATATAAATATTATGACTATGAGGTGCTATGAGTGCTTTGGTTACACAAACAATATTACGTATTTATTTATAAATCAATAGATAACGCGTTATATTGTGTGTTGTGACTGGTGACCAATTACACGCTACCGTAGATAATACGCTATACACACTACGCAATCTGCTTACCCAGTATGAAGAAACTTCAAGGACATTGTAATTTTCATACAAAACAGATGTGACCTTCCCTTTTACGATCATTACGTTGTATTGTTTAAATACAGCTGTCGCCTTTTAGCAGACAGGCGTGGCATTTTATAATTATTTATCAATTTGCTTCGGACATCGATCGTGAACGTGAACCGTGGTCACAAAAGCACCAAAAGCACTAAAGTTATTGTAGTGATAGTAGTAGTCTAGTAGATTATAGTATAGATAGATATAGTAGTGATTAAAATATTAGATTCATAAACAATTTTAACATGATTTAGTAGGTACCTAAATTAATTAAGGTACATAGTTATATTAAAAACATACGGCATAATTTTTCATTATTATTTTGATAATTAAATAAATAAAAAAATCATAAATGAAAACAATATCAAATTAAAATAAAAAGGGGAAAAGAGAACACACCAATGGTTAACACTGGCCACATCGAACTCGATCGCTATTGGTAACCGTTGTGTCAACAAAACTTTTTTGTTTACAAATGGCCACGGGTGACAAATTCAAATTTAAAACACGTATTTGTGATATGAATAGTGATTTTTTATCGTTAATCTAGTTGTATAAGTTGTGTTTAATATGGGTAATTGTCTAAGAAGTGTTTTTCGGAGACGAAGCCAGCGTCGCCACATCGTCTTGATACTGATAGGATTGGATAACGCGGGAAAAACAAAAACTGTGAACAATTTGGCCGGCGAGAAGGATGACAAGGTTTTGCCGACTGTTGGTTTTAAAGCTGTGAATTTAGTGCACAAAGATACACCTGTGACGATATATGATTTAGGCGGAGGCCCACACTTTCGTCAGATATGGTCTCAATATTACAGCGAAGTGCATGGTGTGATATTTGTCATCGATTCGAGTGATTTTTCACGGTTGGAGGAGTGCCGAGCCGTGCTTGAGGAGGTTTTATCGCACGACAAAATATCAGGTATGGTTTTTATTATTGTCTTTCGAGGAATGTGATTTCAAATGACCGAATTTTCCAGAAAATCCAAATACCTACCTACCTAGACCTACCTAGTTCAGAGTCAAAGTCAATAGTTAGAATGCCTATTATAAAAGTAAAAATTTTGACGTTTCGTTTCAGGCCTAAAAACAAGCATTTCTACAGTATTTCCCCGCTTATCAAAGATCCATAAAAATGTTAATAATAACCTAAGTACCTAAGTTTATTTCACACGCAAGGTTGCGTCTATTTCTAGGTCAGGAGAGTTCTAGGCACTTCTAAGTCATAGACTCATAGTTCACCGACCTACCTCCTAGCGCCTACATAGGGTAAAGTACCCAATCGTTGGCACTTTAAGGATCACTGTAGCACACGTGAACTTATATCGTATATACTGTCTTTAAAAAGTGTTGCTAGCAAAAAAAGACCCAGCAAGATGATAGAATATAGAATGAATGTTAATTAACGTTTTTATTACATAAAACGTCTACAAAATCATCATTTAAATGTGTTTTTTGCAGTTTTCCAAAAAAAACACGTTTTTCCCTATTATTGGCATGTTTTGGCTAATTATCAGCATAGGCCTAGTCCATTTATTGGCATTTAAGATTGTTCAATAAGTCAACGGAAATTGCATGTGATATTGATATTGCATAGCCAGGATAAAGGGAAAAAAAGCTAGTTTTTTACTAGCTTTTCTTTCCTTTAACCTAGCTATGCATCATATTTATATAAGTAGCTACCTACACACTGAAAATAAAATCGTAACAGACCAATTATTAGCATAAATATGCCTAATTATTGGCCCTAGTGTCAATGCTCATAGAAAACCAATTATTGCTATTAGTGCCAATAAATTGAAAAATGGTCATTTTTTGATACCAAACGTTGGCACCATAATTAAATAATAAAAACAATGCCATTCTCGGAAAAAATACTCAGAAAGCTCGAATAGTATACACTGAATTCGCTTGAAACCAAAAGTAAAGTAAAAACGCAAAATTAACTGGATAACGTTGATGTTTTGAATAGCTCTTTCCTTAGCAAAAAAATAATTTTCACTGATCAAGTCGAGACACGTTCAGTTTTTGCTATCGTTCCGAAGCTATTGTGATTTTTTATTTATAATGCGTTGCCAGTGTAGTAGCTCAGGATTGTACTTCTCAATTTACATAAGCAGCATTACCGTGAGATTAGCTATTTTCTTTATAAACAGGTTTAATCACAGGAGTGCCAATAAAAGGAGGAGTGCCAACGATTGGGTGGTTTACCCTATATAACTCCCTAGGAAAAATTTTTATGATCCCCTATTCTTCGCGATTCGCTGGTGCCAAGAACAGAGTGAGATTTTTGCTCTCTTATATCCTTTAAGGATCCATCTTTGACATGTTACGGAAAAGCGCCGGTACCGCATGGAATAAAAAGTCGGTAGAAAAAAGGAGATATGCCATCATAGCAAATTAATACGGGAACCACTGGTCGCCACTTTTAGAACAGTTTGCAACGCAATTACAAGCGCCCCTTGTGAATATAAAAATATCCCACACATTAAAAACTCGTGCGGGAATCGAACCCGTGACACGTCGCGTATTGTCGCGTAGTTAGCCAGTCGCTCAGCCACTACGACAACCGTGCCGTCAAATTATACATTGTTGTTCTTGGTAGGTTGTTAGTAGGTACGTTTTGTATTAGGACTTTAGGACGCATGCGATCATTGCACAGTGCTGTATTAGCAACACACGTTGGAAATATTGGACGATAAAAACGCGTGCGATATTATCGACCGATATTATCGCACTTGTGACCTTTATTGTATTTCAATTTCCGTTGTAGATATTCACTTGAATTTTACGACTTGCGTTGAAATTATCGCAGCAAATTCCCCCCACTTTTTCACCATGATAGGAAAATTGCTATTGTGAATTTATTATGGTGGTTATATCATCGAAATACCTAAATAGTGTTTGATGTCACACTAATAATGTTGATAAAAGTACTCGGCAGTTTTAATTAAAACGCTTATCAGTAGTTACTTGGTGGGTACTAAACATTTATCGAGTTATTGTACCGTATCGGTTGCCGTGGATCAGGTACTTAACCTATCGTAAATACACGGTTCTACATTTATTATTTATACAAACGCTGAAGCAAAACATTGTGGGGAAATCGGCTCTTTAAATAACTAAAAAATCGAAGATTGATGTCCACCAACCCGCGCTCCGGCGTGTTGGACTATGGCTTCAAATCATAGAAACACGGAGATATTACAAGTTATCAAAGCAATTAATTAGCATGGGAACCGCTGTCGCCACTTTTATAGCAGTGTGCGTCACAAGTCACAACTACAAACGCTCCTTTGTAAAATAGAGATCTCACATACATTAGAAAATGCCCCACACCCTCAATGTAGCACTGTATATAATCCATCGATCGCGTTCGGACAACATGATTACATTGATCATATGTCTAAGCGTCAAGCTCAATAGCGGCTTGGAAAATCTCCTTTGTTTCTATGATCTTGGGAAATGCTGCAATAGGCAGCAGTGTTGATGTTGATAGGCAGCAAGGTTCCGTAGGTATTTGACAAGATAAGTTTTGTTTAATATTTCATTTCCATGGAAAGTGGGTAGGATGACTAACTGTATATCACGTCACGCCCCACGGCGGCATTCAAGTTGAAGTTAATAATGTGTCGTGCTTGACAGCCAGCTATTGACGTAGCAAAGTCGCCTGCCACCCTTTGATTCGTATAATTATTTGATGAGCACTTTGTTCATTCTATGAATCACTGTTGAAAGTCAATAACGCTTTTGTAACCTTGGGTTGTTGAAAACCTTTTCAATAATATAACACACTAGCTTTGCCCCGGTTTTACTCCCGTTGCTCGGTTCCTAGGGGTCGTAGCGTGATGTTAAATATGCCTATATTATTCCTCATAAATCTGGCTATCATATACAAAAAGATTTTTTTGAATCCGACTGGTAGTTCCAGAGATTAGCGCTTTCAAACAAACAAACTCTTCAGCTGAAGAGTTTAGACTAGCTTTTGGCCGCAGCTTTGCTCGCGCTGGATTTCACCCTCTTCGGGGTAGAATTTTCAAAAATCCTTTCTTATCGGATGCCTACATCATATAAGAAATAATACGTCCTCCAACATTCACGTTTATAGGACCAGCGGTTTAGGCTGTGCGTTGATCCACCAGTCAGTGAGTCAGGAGGACAAAGCATTTTATATGGAGATGTATGAACTGGCGTTCTGTAGTTTCTGCCTACCCACAATGGGAAAAGGGCGTGAGTTTGTGTGTATAATTTTCTAAAGCAAGTAGGTTTTACTTTATCAGGCAAACCCGTGCTGGTGCTAGCCAACAAGCAGGACAAGAGCGGAGCCCTGGACGACATCGACGTGGTCGACAAACTGAACATAGAGCCTTTGGTTAATAAGTGAGTTTATTATAATTTAGTTAATTTTTTGGGTTCCGTACCTCAAAAGGAAAAACGGAACCCTTATAGGATCACTTTGTTGTCCGCCGTCAGTCACCGGACCATAAGTGGAGCCATCTGTTCATAGATGGCGCCATTGGAAGTGTGCAGTAGCGCCATCTATGATCATATGTCGGAACCCTTAGGGCGCGAGGCATACTCGCACTTGTCCGGTTTTTTTATTACTCCCTCTCGCACGGAGGACGCTTGAGTCCCACCAGTGGGAACATTATGTATTAACTAGCTTCCGCCCCTGGATTTGCCCGCGTTTTTCGGGATAAATTCCAGGCTATAACCTCACACAGCCAAATTTCATCCAGATCTGTTCAGCCGTTCTGGCGTGATTGAGTAACAAACATCTAAACTATCGTATTATATTATTAGTAAAATTTGAAATTAACTGATTATAACATAACATAACTTTTATTTCGGAAAAATAATAATCCATAGAGTGTTAGTAACATAAATATAGCTTATTACCTAGTGTTAGTACCGATCAGCCTCTGCACTAACTGCTTCACAATTGGTGAGCTGAAGTTCTCAGCTACAGTTCTCAGGATGCTGTTGCGACTGTCTCACTCTCCTCAGCAACAAAGCTTATTATTATTGACTGACCTAAAAAATATATCATGCTTGACTAGATTTGATTAAATATGTACAGTGATTTTTGTGGTGCACTAATTACTACTAAATACTAAATACTATTAATTCACAAGGTTACCGAGTTCCTAAAAGATCACAAGATGTAAAGAAAATTAAATAGGTATTAAAAATACCGTTTTCATCTCTATCGTCATGCTAATTGACTTACAGATACCGCTGCCCAACCCTAGTCGAATCCTACAGCGCGTACAACGAACACCCAAAGTCAAATAAGCCAAAAATAGACCCCGGCCTCCGCAAAGGCTATCAATGGCTCCTAAACTACATCGTGCGACGTTATGGCGACATCAATTTACGCGTACAAACAGACATACACGCCGACCTAGAAAGGCGCAAAAGAATGCTCAACAAAGCATCGAACACCAACTCACAGACATTCACAGCCGTCAGCGACGATATAGCCACACAAACGGGCTTCGAAAATCCGAATTACGGGATCGAAAAATCGACTAAACTTGACGGCAATGACATCCAACAAGGATTAATAATCGTCAAACCGATTAAGCACAACTCTAATAGTATCGATTCGACTATGACAATCGAGAGCGTAGAGGAATCGGATGAGACTAGTGTCGCGAAGCCAAAACTGTCGCCTCTCTTTGGTAGAGCCAGTAATTCCACAGTAGAGACTGTTAGGATAGAGTTGGAGCCAAGGAGTGAATTCAGAAAACTGTCACCGATAGCCAGGAATAAGAGTGGCGCGAATCAGCATATTGATTTCAAGAATAGACCGCAGTCGAGTCCTACTTTTAAGAAGCGGATTAAGGTAAGGAGTATTTTAATTTAGTTCGAGTAGTTAGTCCTATTTGGATAAAAAATCACTTTTGGCCGGATTTAGGCTTCGACCAGAATCCGCTGGTTTGACGTTACTGCTGAATCCCATAAGTTCTTTAGTCTGGATTCGACCAAATGCTATGATCTAGCAGAACCTTGAATAGGCTGTTTTAGTCGCCATTAAAATATACTCTTAAATAATATGTGTACCTATCTACCTATTTATTCCACGCATTTTCGGCGGCATAGGATGATTTATTCTAATTTTATCTAATCCACCCTTACAAGTAGGTACAGCTTCCACTTGAAAAATATAATAGGCTATCGTCAGTTGCCTGGCATTTGGAGTATTAACCCCTATCCCCTCCCCCTATTTTTCAGTTAAAAAAATATTTTATAACGCATTCTCAGTTGGAACCTCCAAGCAAGAACACCTCGCTCCAAGAAGAGGATCTGAAGCCGGACGAGCTGACGGTCTACATCGACCGGAACCGGACGTGGGACGGCTCGGAGAAGCACCGGGTGCTGGTCAGTGATGCCGAGCTGTCGCAGATGCAGCGAGAGATCGTGCTCACTGAGAGAGGTGGGTTTGCGGCAACGGCGGATCTAGGGGTCATGGGGGTCATGTCCCCTTCCTGAAGCAACTGAATAAAGGGGACCTAGGCCGACCTCTGATAATATTTGAAGCCTGTCCTGGCTGCACCTTTATGACGTGACCCCTGACTCAAAAACTAGATCCGCCCTTAGTTTGCAGGCATAGATCAGTTTGATATGTGGGTATTCACTCAGTATTCGATAAAAAAATCAGCTGTTCCATACATTTATGTTCACATAACTCAACAAAATGCAGGGAACAGCAGATTTTTTTTTGCGATTTCGGGGTTGGTACCATAGTAAAAGTTGTTCATAATGATGAGTACAATGACCCCTTTAAATATTTCCACTGTTTAATCTGCCACCCTGTAGTACGGAATTCTCCGGGCGCGCGTCCTACTCGCACCTGTCCGATTTTTTAGTTCTAGAAAATACCGGTTTCTAAATAACGTTTTTTTCTTCACCATTTCAGCCACGCCTTAGTGCCATACATTTAAATAACATATTATCTTTTATAGACTACACCAGCAAGACTGCGTATTCGGAGGTGACCCTACAACCAGCCACTTTACCGCTGAGTCCCCGGCCCGCCTCCGCCTCGCTGCTGGTGCGGAGGCAGCTGGAACTGTGTGGACAGCACAAACGACGACTTAGTCTTAGATGTAAGTAACACCAGTAGTAATACTATGCAACCTCTGCCGATCCGTGGCATTGCTCTGAACCAACTGAGCTACCGCGACCGGTTAACTCGAAATTGAAGATCCCTTTGCATAGGCCTCTGAGATCTCAAATTTCGAGTTAACCGAGCGGGTCGCGGTTGGTTCAGAGCAATGCCACAGATCGGCAGAGGTCGCGGGTTCAAAACCCGCTCGCGACATTCGATTTTTGAGAATCTGTCAAAGAAAATCCCGTTAAAATCGGTCCAGCCGTTTCAGAGATAGCCGGAACAAACAGAGAGACAAAAAAAAAATTGTGAAAGTTATACAGTACCTAGGTCCGTATAATACTTTCACAGTAAAAACCTGTTATTTTGACATTACGAATAGACACTTCAATTTTATTTATTTGTAAGAAGATGATGGAAGATGTATTTATTTATTTAAATATATTATTAAGTTATACCAGTGGTTTGTTCCAGACATGCAACGTAACAAGACGATTCCGGAGCGCATGTCGATGCTCATCTACGAGCCGGCGAAGGCGCCGCGGCGACTGGACAAGGGGGACTTCGACCACTCCGCCACCATCAACTAATCGTGGTAAGTGTACACCTCAGAAGTCACAAGCCCAATTCTCGTAAATAAAATTAGTTCCGATTTAATCTCAATGTCATAAATGTTAGAAATGGTATTCTCTTATCCGTTTGACGTTGTCATTTAGTACATGAGAACACCCCTTGTGACATGTGACATTTGGCAGAAATGGTATCCTCATATCCGTTTGACGTTTATTTAGTACATGAGAACACAATTTGTGACATTTGTCAGAAATGGTATTCTCTTATCCGTTTGACGTTGTCATTTAGTACATGAGAACACCATTTGTGACATTTAAGGCATTGAGATTATATTGAAACCAAATCGAAATTATATTTTGAATATTTTTATTTAGAGAATTGTCACAAATGGTGTTTTAATGTACCTACTAAATGACAACGTCAAACGGATAAGAGAATACCATTTCTGACATAAATAGCATTGAGATTATATCGAAACCAAATCGGAACTCATTTTTATTTACGAGAATTGGGCTTCAGATAAAAAATTATGCTTTCGGTATAGGAAGGTAACTCGGATCAAAATAGCGATTTAAGCCGAGTTGACACGGTCCGAGTGTGCTCGGACCGAGTGGACTCTGATGACTGCTCGGACGTAACTCGTATTGTGGCAACCTATCATCCGAGCGCGGATTACGGGTTGCCACAATACGAGTTACGTCCGAGTAGGGATCCGAGTCCACTCGGTCCGAGCACACTCGGACCGTGTCAACGCGGCTTTAGGATATTTCATACGCTTATTAAAATGAGTTCCGGTTCTTTTTGTTTCAGGTATACCAACCAGATAATGACTTTCATGAGTTACAATTTTACCTAGACATAATATTCGTAGAAGTTTTAATAAGCAGATTATAATAATATATTGACACAGGGTATAGATATAATAGCGAGGTGCTCCGGTTTGGATACTTTACTGAGAGACACACCCCATTTGTTAGATAACCCTTCAAATGTATGTTCAAATGAATATATGATACACTATATTCATATAAAATGATATGTAGAAAGTATTTAGATGCAGTTTCTCCAGATAAATCGTTTTACGCGCGTAAAACGCTTTATTTTGACAAGGCCTTAGTGTCATCTGTTGTTTTTGCCACATTTTTGGTCCAAGGACTGTCCGAACTGGGAATTGAACTGGCAGGCAAACGAAAGGTTCATATCCCATAAAGCGAGATTCTAATTGATTGGATGTGATAAAAACGGAGATTTTATCAAATCCCTAAGCGACATGATCAATTTACTAGAAATGTTAAAATGACAACTTGATATTGCCCTTAGGAATTTGATAAAATCCACGTTTTTATCATTTCACTACGACATAATTATACATGGATGATGATTAGAAAACATTATTTTTTTTAATAAGGCGATTTATTTTTTCAAAATGATGCGTTCAAATCATAGTTTCTTTTAGGATGATTTTTGAATTTGGTTAATTAAGTATTACAATTTCAATACCTGCGTTTAAATATTAGATTAAATAGAAGAAAAACTTAATAAATAAAAATTGTTTTTTTGTTAGCTGATTGGAATTATGAAGGATTAAAACAATATCATCTATATTTTATGATATCTATAGGAAAAACAGGAAAGAAACTATTCCCAGTACCTACATATTATAAATTGAAATATTTCACCCATAAAAAATAATTTATGATTACACGCTATGACGTTTATGTGCGTCAGAAGAAAACATGTCGTAAATATACGTCATTTGAAGGGTCGGCTTGTTTATACGAAATAATACAGTACGTGGCAGTAAATATTACACGAGTTCGAGAAAGAGATAATCGGCTAGCTTCGGCGTCGTATCCGTCACTCATACCTGTGTCGTTTTGTCGCTGACTTGTTTATTAGATACCGAACTGTTAGTGCTTCGTGCGACAGAGATGACGCTCTATAAAGTCAAAGCTAGCCGATTATCTTTCTAAAGCTCGATGAATAAGGAATACCTCATATTTACTGCGTATTGTAGATACTGTATTGTATAGATGAGCCATAGACTAGTATATATTTAGTTATAGATAAAAGCGAAAATATATCTAATAGAATAATTTAGTTTTGTACTTTGTGTACTGCAAGATGATAATAAAAGTTACGTTTATTACATTTGTGTTTTATTTACCTAATACTAGCTGTTCTCACTTCCTCTGTGCGGAAATGGATGAAAAGTAGCCAATGTACACTCGACAACATTGACGGTCGACCACTTTTCACCCTTATTACTAAGAACATAAGGGTGAAAAGTGGTCGACCGTAAATGTTGTCGAGTGTACATTGGCTACTTTTCATCCATTTCCGCACAGTTCTCCAGATCCCAGGATAACTCTTTGACTTTGAGTTTTTAATAATTAAATTCATATTGGGTATTTCAAAAATGCATCTTTTCGTTTAACACATTCTTAAAATTAGGGTTCTGTGCGAGCGAGAGGTGACAAAATGCCCCGCCTTCTAAATGCTAATCAAAGTTTTCGGAAATAATAGGTAGGTACCTAAATACATTTAATTTGTCAAATACACTTTGCCCGCGACTTCGTCCGCGTGTCCCACAGGAACTGTGCATTATTTCGGGATAAATAGTAGCCTATGTTACTCAGTGATAATGTAGCTTTCTATTAGTGAAAGAATTTTTAAAATCGGTCCAGTAGTTTCAGAGCCTATTCGGTACAAACAAACAAATAAACAACAAAATCTTTCCTCTTTATAATATTAGTATAGATATAGAAGTATAGTACAAGTACAGTGAAAACTTGTAATTGGCCTTTTTCTACATAATTGAAATATCAACTCAAAATGTACTAGCTTTAAGTTTTCTTAAAATAATAAAATAAAATAGAAAAAGCATACAAAGTGTACAATTGTTTATTTTCATATTGTTTATAATAATTATTTTAATAAATATTTAGATGTTTATGGCAGTGTGTTTGTGGTAACATTTTTAGTTCTTATCTATTTAACTTACAATATTGGCTACGTACGAGTTACAACCCGCGACTTAGCTTGTTACAAAAATTACACAAAAAGGAAGACGAATGTATATAAAATAACAAATAAATATAATAAAAAATGTACTGATTTTTTAATAATTAACAATATTAATAAATATTAAGATCAAAATTTACACACACTGATTTAATTATATATTACATTAGTTTAAACGGAAATAAATTGATAAATTCATAGTATTTTGGTCAAAAAATCGAATTATCAACCTATAACAATTATACAAAATATTATTACTAATACGTTATTTATATAAGTATAAAATTTAACTAAATAGAGACAAATTCTTGGGAGACAATACAAAAAAATAAACGATGTTATAATTGCCTAAGGAACTATGGTAAATTAAAATAAAATATGATTGTTATAACTAGAGATCGGATAATCGGATGCATATTTACCTACACTTCACTTTTTCCCACAATAATATGGACATGCCTCTGAATAAATTTATTGTTTATCTTAAAAACTTTTAAAAAACATTTTGTCTCAGTAATAATATTATTATATTAACAGTTGAAGTTGTATGTAAAAGTATATAATAGAGGCGTGGACAATTTTGTCTGACTTGATGCAAACATTACCAACATACATTCCTATCACATTGAAATCGTACTAACACATTAATGAAATACTATCAAATTAATAAAATAATCAGTATGTATAAAATAATCAAAAAGGTATGTCCATATTATTTTTTCGTTGAAATAAAAGTAATGTTTAGGTAAATATTATTATGCATCCGATTATCCGATCTTTAGTTATAATTCAACATTTACGTTTTAGCATAGTTCAGAGTAAACATCTCGCGAAGTGATAGGCACAGCCAACACGTGCGTTAGCGACTTCACTTTCGAGCTCGAGGTGATTTTCGATTGGTCGTTGACTATGGCCTTAGTTAACGTACACATGTTTTTCAACTAGATCGGAACTATACGCGCACAGAAAATAATCAAAATAAGAGTTACACTCAATAATCAGAAAGTGTTTGCGTCGTAACTTTTTTTCATGTGTGTCCGCCGAAACCGTGATTTAGGCCTAAGTTCACCGACAAGATAACAGTCCGATAAATTGAAAACGGCCGTTTATCATGACTTTTTGTATAGAAAAAGATATGATAAACAGCCGTTTTCAATTTAACGGACTGGTATCTTGTCGGTGAACTTGGCCCTTAGACAATTACGTTTAACAAAACCAAACGCGGGTAGTTCGAGACAGCACCCGCCGCTCAAGACGATGACACCCACATACTTCAGTCTTTTCGTGACCACGGTCAATGCAACTTCATCGAAACGTCGAGGTTGGTCAAAATACTGTTATTTTACACCGGCTCCACACGTTGGCCCCAACGCCACTCGTCCAACGTGTGGATCTAGAAAATAGCATTGGCCAACGTTGGGGCCAATGCTATTTTCTAGATCCACACGTTGGACGAGTAGCGTTGGGGCCTATATTGGGGCCAACGTGTGGAGCCGGCGTTAATCATGTTCTGTGCGCGTATAGTCCCGATCTAGTTGAAAAACATGTTAAAAAAACTTCCATTATTTAGGCACCAGTCATACTAAACTTTTTACTTAAACGTGCTGTACGAACTGCTAGAAGTTAGCATTTGCTCGAAACGAGCATGCTTTTGTGCTATGAGCGTGTGTTGATCCTATCGCTGTAAAAAGTTGAGTATCACTAATTCACAGTATTTCAATAAATGCTTCTAAGTATTATTTATTTATTTTATTGATTTACACGGCATATACACACCAATTACATAAATCAAAGTATAAAATTATAATAATTACAACATAGACTGATAATAGAAATTATTCAAATCTTATTATTTTCCAATAAAAGTAGGCATATAACCATTAAAATGGCGAATTTATTATAGAATAGATCGCAGTCCGGGTTGGCTTCCATTATGCATGATCGACTAGATATTATTCACATCAAAATATTAAAATGTAAAGATGTGCTGTATTTTGTTTATATGGTCATTCTGCTGTATCTCACACTAAATTTATTTTAATCGCACTATTTAACTGTATTACAAATAATCATTGAAAAGAGACGGACAATTATGTATTAAGAACTGTCAAGTCTGTGCTTTGGCGACTAAGGGCGAGGCCCCATTAGTACTTTGCGCTGCGTTGCGTCATTTAACATTACATTACTCCGTTGCGTTGTCGTACGCCTTGCGTCGACGAACCAACGGAGTAGTGTGGTGTGAAATGAGGCAACGCAGTGCAGCGCAACGCACTAATGGGGCCTCGCCCCAAATTCACATTGAAATTATGCAAGTTGACTAATTTAACGACTAAATATTTTCTACCATTTTCTCGTGTTTTTTTGTTAAAAAGAGACATAGTAACTAAATTAGTTTAGTTTGTGTACAACAGAATCCAAACCATTATTCTGTTAAATTATAAAAATAAAATTGGCTAATCATAGGAATACAAAATTGTACTTAAAAATAATAATAAATGACGCATTTATGGGACAATCAATGTCGCATAATACGCTCCAAAATAGTATAAAAATCTAGAAAAAAAACTACATGTCGCGATCGGGCCGTCCTAATTTAAATTACAATGATTCTATATTGAGATCACTAAAAAATCTATGTACTTACGCTAATAAATGCTATTTATGTATGTACAGATTTACAAAAGAGAGCCTCATGCAAGAGTTTAAGAATAAAATATGAATAAATAGATATAAAATTGAGTTAGTGAGCATTAATGAAAAAAGACTCTAAAATCATCTAAATAACGTACAATAAGTCAGACTCTTTTGAGCAAAACGTAGATTTTTAATAAATAAACGATTTATGAACAGTCTTACTTTGACACAGTTATGCACGTAACGCAAAAACTAGTTCGAATAAACATCATCTAAATATTTATACATAATGGTGCTGATTCTGCTGATCGCACTAAACTAATTTTAATCACACTATATCTCTTTCTTACCAATATCATTGAAAAAGGACAGAAAATATTTAGAACTGTCAAATTAGTCTATGTCCTTGTCATTTACGGGAAAATAGTCGTGACCTTTTGCGATTACGACTAAATTGACATTTAAACTTAAGTGGACTAATTTGACAGGATTAAATATCTGCTATCCCTCTCTCATGTTTTTATTAGAAAGAGACATAATAAGACTAAATTAGTTTAGTTTGTAAAGAACAGAATCGGCACCAATGTGTGCCTACCTTTAGTCGTATTTTGCTAAAAAGTTCAAATATACATATAAAATTTTCGTTTTAAATACTAAATAATTTTGTTCGTTTTATATTTTGTGACATTTTTGAATTTCGCAATAAAACTCGTCTTGCGAGACAAGAAAATTGAAAGACAAGAGAAGTCGCTACTTACAAATTTCGCTATTTCTCCAATCACAATAAATTGAAATAAATTTAAAATTTGAAAGAGGACAAAAACTTTAGATATTTTATTACCCGCATTTAATAAAGTAGCTTTTATGATTAGTATAACCCGCGCAAATAAAGAACCGAATCTATAATGGCGGCACTAATCATTCCCTCTCACTCGCACATTATTGCTGTCTTTACTCACACCCGACGTCTGTGAAAGACAGCAATAACGTGCGAGTGAGAGGGAATGATTAGTGCCGCCATTTTAAATTCGCTTCTTTATTGGCGCGGGTTATATAAATCAAACGCTTTTCGTGTTTGTCTGTTTGTGCGCTTAGTGTGGATTTTAGCGGTTTTCGCCACAATTTAGAGAATTTATTCCGGAAGGTTTATGAGTAGGTATAATACAGTAAAGTGGGGCTATTTGGTACTTCTAAAATAAAATATTTGATCACATGCATTTTTTTAGCCGTTAATGGTAGAAACAGTTTTTTTACCACCTTATGGCTAAAGGAAATGCATGTGATCAAGCTTGTCCCTCATTTTGTAAATTCCAAATAACCCCACCAATTCCAAATAGCCCCCCTTTACGGTACGTTAATATTTATCTTTTTATATAGTTGTATAAGTTCCTCAGTCTTCACTCTGGCATTCTACAAGATTGTTAGTTAGAATTAAAATAGGAATGTAGTTAATTAAAATGCGAACTTAACTAGCATTTAAACTTCGGTCACTATCCACCAAGCAGACCCAATGGGCGCTTTTATAATTTACCGTGGCACGGTACATCACGACCACACGATTTTATGTAAGGACCGTAAGATCAATCGTAGTTTAAACCACAGAAGAGAGTTTAATCGCCCGTCTTCGATTGTTTCTTTGGGTTTTTGTATTAGAAAACAATTGAAGACGGGAGATTAAACTCTCTTCCGGGGTTAAGCTACGATTGTAAGGGCCGTAAGATCCATCCATGTTTAAACGGTCACCACTACATCAAGAGCGTTTAAAAATGTGACGTATGTGAACGGAATTAAGTTTAATTTATATTGCATTGAATGCACTGACATTGACTGCGAACCGGCGCGGACACGCGTGTAGGAATAAAATGTAGTAGATAACATTTCCATTGAGTTAGTATTTAGATTTTGTGGCGATAACTTAACCGGCATTGTATATTTTAATTTATTGTATTAAATTATTATAATTGCAAAATAAATAGTAAAGATTTTTTTATACACATACTAGCACTTCGCCCGCGACTTCGTCCGCGTGTCCCACAGGAACTGTGCATTTTTTCGGGATAAAAAGTAGCCATGTTACTGAGTGATAATGTAGCTTTCTATTAGTGAAAGAATTTATAAAATCGGTCCAGTAGTTTCGGAGCCTATTCGGTACAAATAAACAAACAAAAAAATCTTTCCTCTTTATAATATTAGTATAGATATCTACATTTACAGATCTTTTAGCTGATATTCACGACATTTAGAAATTATTTTTAACTAATTTGAGCGATACAATTAAGTTCTAGGAAACATAGCACAGAAAATGACTAAGAATTCTCTTGATTTAAACTAGTTTAAACCACTTGTAAATAGCATAGTATTTAGTTAATCAAGAAATCACGTTACAGCTATGAGCATGCCACTAGTCAAGATTGAATCAAAGGAAACTGTACCCCTATCATGAGTTTTTTTGACGTATAGTATCGTTAACGTAAGCATATTTTGAATTTAAAATACAGCAGTCCTGGAACATTTTGATAACATTTTATACAACTTGCACATTTAAAAAAAACAGAGAAATTAATTAAGTATTTAATTTATTTAAATATTGTGTAACAAACGTGTATTTTCAATTCAAAATATGCTTACGTTAACGATACTACACGTCAAAAAAACTCATGATCGGGGTACTGGGCGAAAATGGTATATGGATCACACACGGTTGTGGTATTTGTGTAGGGATGCTCTACCTTATGATGCCCCTTGTGCAAAGGGGCATCAAAATCTGACGTTGTGAGAAAAATTATAATATTGGAATTTATTATGTTTTCGCAATTTCTATATTTACAAGTGGTTCAATTTTTTTTAGTGTATTTAACTCATAATTGGAAGAATAAATAATGGCAACCTCAAAGAAATTCTATGCTATTACATATACTTTTTTTTATAGTCACTTATAAAATTATTTTCTAATTAACGTTACGTTTAATTTATACTATAGTTCAATTATCGGGTTGATATTGATACTTCTGGCTCCGATAAAACATTTTTAGAGCAGAAACAATGTCATTTTTGTTATACTTATCGGTACTTTTTTGTCTGAAATAAAAAAGTAGGTACCTAATCAAAAATGCCGAAATTAGATTTTTTTCCAAAAATCACGTCAAAGGTTCTATTTTGATTTTTCTCTATACTTACTTTTTTGTGGCTTATTTTGGTCTAAAGACATATGTAGTATCGAGAAGACATAATATTGAGACGTGGTCGTTACTGAATAAAAATAATTATACTAGCGATTTTTCAAGCTGAGATTACTTTTCAAGACTTATTTACCATCGATAACCTTCGCGGTCACGTAAACTTTTGTATTATGCAATAAGTATAGTACCTAGGCAGCATGATGATCATTATTTCATCAATATCATATCAGCTGAAAAATGTCACATAGGCCTGCCCTAAGGATCACCACAACTACCGGTCCTGTGCTGCCCGTATCCAGCATTATTAGCGCAAAGTATTCAGTAATTTATCTGACCCAAAAGTATCAAAACCAAAACGATAATTTTGCACTATAGTATAAAGTAACTCTTAAATCAGACCAAATTATCTTATACATTTGAAACCACAATATTTTACCTAGAACTCTGTCTAATTGAGTCATCATCTGCAAAACTAGCTCTATTCCTCCTCTCACACCGTTTCTGATGCTGCCTAATAAATGCACTCAACCTGTTCAGGAGGAACTGTTTATCATGTCCTTCTAACACCAGCTGGTTCTTCAAAACTGTTACCATATGCCTGTTGGCTGCTGCCACCGCCCAGTAATAGTACAAGAAGAATAGTAGCACAGCAAATGCTGGGACAGCGAATGTAGAAGTACCCATTCTAAAGATAAATTCTCTTATAACGAAAGGAAAGCCTTCAAAAGTCTGCACAACGAATTCCCATACATTATTATAGCCGCGATATGGACCACAGTTTATTGAAGGGAATATTTCGGCTACTGAATAGGCTACTGGAGCTATGGAAGCTACGAAACCTAGAAGCAACACAGACATGAATAAAGACTTAGATTTGGACGCCTTATACACAACGGGCGACGGAGTACAATTCGTGAGACATGTAAACTTTTTAATATAGAAAATTAAGAAATAAAATATCGTACCAATTATAGGGAGGAAGGGACAGAAAAATGAGCCCATCCATATAATAGTTTGTGTGTAAACTATATCTAAAACATGCTTTGGCAAGTAAAAGTCTTGTTCCCCGATAATTTTCAGACACCTACTGTTTGTATGCCTCGCTAGGAAGGCTCTAGGCAAATTTATGAAGAAAGTCGTCACGAATTGTACAGCGAAATCTGTTAGAATTAACTTGTAAAGTTGTTGGCCTACATAAGTTTCCCAGCAATCGAGTTTTGATGACGTTTCTTCTTTATCGTAGGAGCAGACGAACCCGTTATCTCTAACATAAGAGTACATTTGACTTAATAAGACCGCTAAAGATGATAATCTCAGGAGTACTGTTCTCAGTAAACTGATAATTAGGACATGAGCAGGCGTATAGCTCTCGAATGGTATTAAATAGCTAAATATTTCTGGGACTATTAAATTTAAAACTACTATACAAATGAAGGGAAGAAATTCTAGTAACGTATTATCTAATTGTCCAAAGAACATTCCACCTTCCCGATATAACTTATGAGTAAATTTTTCAGGATAAGTAATATTTATATTATCGGTATTATCGTTTCTAGAAATATCGTTTTCATCATTTTGTTCAGAAACATCTTCGTTTAATTTATCTGTGGAATAATTGAACACGAAATATATGAGGACACCCGATGCTATAAGGATTACGAACACGATAATATTTATAAGTAAACGTTTGAAATATATCAAAATTTGTGATTCTCTTGTCCTTAATTGTCTTTCCTCGTTATATTTCTCTTCTTCCAAATAACCTTTTATTTCATTATACAGCGCTTTGTGTTTTATTTTAGCTGATTTGTCGTTATGGATACAGAAATCCCAGCCACCGAAGACTAAATTGCAATATTTATAAAACTGTCCTTCATTTTCCACTAGCCTCTCTTTGAACCCTTTGGCAGCCGTTTTCACTATAGCTATCAAGGACAAAAGCACCCACGATATAGCCACAAGAATATAAGCCATGGGCATATTGAAATACAGTTCACTTTCAAACAAATTATGAACGTAGTAAGAGTATATTTGATCGGAATACACTCCATAGAACAGTATCGTCCGTTCCATCCACCCCGTACCTTGAATAACATCTAAAAACACATTGGAATCCGACAGATTTTTCGTCAAGTAATAATTTGAGCAGCAAATTGTGGAATTCGGTTCTTCAATGTCGCACGGGTATTCAATTTCCGTCAGTAAAGTTTTAGGTAATATCATGAACAGTATTATTAGTACGGAGATGGCAATGTTCAGGAATAGTAGCCATCTTAGGAAGAGGAAGTATGAAACTACGCCGGTACCGAACTTGCCTTCGATCTCCCTCATGGGGGACTGCCATAGTTCTAGCTTGCCCACTATTTCGGAGAATCGTATTCGGAAGCGATGCCATACTTTGCGTTGACGCCATTGGAGCTGCTCGAAGCCTTGGAGACGGAGTTTTGTGGCGTTCTGGTGAAGAAATATTATATCATCATCAAGACTATTCCAAAAAATGTTTGATTAAAAAAAACATTACCAACATCTTAGCATGACCCAGATAGAAACGGGTTTTGTCAATTTGTCTACAGAAGAATAGAGAAAGTGACAGTTCGTAGAAAGATTTCTACCGTTTTATGCATACAATGAACAGAAGAAATGTTTCTAATCTTCAGTAGACAAAAGTCACGGGTCGCCGCGTGCTGGGGCAGAAACGATTTGATAGAAAGAACTTTGTCTATTCTTTGGTAGAATAGAGATAGAATTGGTCGTGCTGAGCCGGCAGCAGTCAGCAGCAGTCTATTGCTGTAAGCTTAGTTCAGATAGATTGCTAGACTAGACGGACTAGACGGCTTACCTCTTACAAAAATTGACCCTTCGCCACTGGTAGTAGGTAACATTTCTTTTGACTTATTAATTAGATTTCTGTGGTAATGACCTGTTGGAATAATTCTAGTATACCTGTAGTCTAGCCTTCAGCTCTCGCTTCTGGTTCATAGGAACTGGCATCGCCTTGATCTGCATGATCTCCTCCCATGTGCGCTCCTCGTTTGAGAGGTTCTCTGAAATTGGACAGTTTCATTTATTAAAGACATTGTAATACGGTATATCGCTTGCAAGTCAAGCGCGATGGGTTCGATCGACTCTGATCACCAGTGGTCGGAATAGGTAGTGCTAATTCGCCCAAACTTCGAGGAACACAGACAAAAACTGGTGACTTTCTTACAACATTTATTCAGGGACAAAATTGTCCCGGGTTTCGGGACATAACATATTGGTGCTGATTCTGTTGAACATCACACTAAACTAATTTTAATCACACTATATCTCTTTCTTACAAATATCATTGAAAAAGGACAGGAAATATTTAGAACTGTCAAATTAGTCTACGCCCTTGTCATTTACAGGAAGATAGTCTTGACCTTTTGCGATTACGACTAAAGGAGGTCAACAATATTTGGCTAAATGAAGTACCGAGGTACACTCAGTTGAATAAAATACCCTAAATTATACTGAATAATGTTGTGTTTTTATTTTATTTTTATCTTCACCTGGAGACGAGAAAAAAATACTTTTTATTTCAATAAAAAGCACTCCAACCAATATGGCGCTCAAGCGCTCTATCAGTCAACACCTAATGCCGTATCCACACTTAGGTCAAACCATAGACATAGAATACTATAGACATAGCCTAAGAGATAAAGCCGCTGGCCGTTTTGTGTGCGGTTCTGAATTTGTATTAGTGTGCGTGACGAGTTGACTGGTTGACGCTTCAGTGACGTCACTGTATCAAACCATTGCGCCAATGCGCGGTGAACTTTACAGTGACGTCACTGTATCACTGTCAACGAGAAATGACAGGCTTCACACAGTATACAGACATGGTTAGACTAACTCCAGTATATTCTTCCTCCAAGGGTCAAACCTTGACAAACCCACAGACATCTAATATTATTAGACAAAACAACTGCCTGGCTTGGCTTGCGTGGGTTTGCCGTTTATGGTTTTGTACACAAATCAAAAGAAGCTTGCAATAAACGCTTGCAATGATCCACACGTTCAGTCCATTTGTAGAGTATTGTAGTTTACGGCGAATGTCAAGTGTGTGAAACCGGCTTAACACAATTTTAAAACAAACAATAATGTTAATAGATTTAATATGGTTATGTTATTTTGTCATTATAAGTGATGTGCAAAGATAACACTGAGTGGAAAGGACTTTTTAGTAAGTTAATCGATTATGTAACATTTGTTACTAATGTCAACATTTTCAACTGCAGATTAACAGAAAAATAGTTGTGTTTGTAGTTATTTAATCATTACTTTAAAAAATACGATTTTTAGTAATAAATAGTAATACAATTGCGATCAGTAAACATTAAATTAAATAATTACTAAAAATAGTAACACAGTAAATAATCGAGAGCTAAATCGAGATGCACTTCACCATGCTTGCACGTGCTTATGCAATGTTGCCATATGATTTAATTGTGTTACAAGTTTTTTAAACTTTAAATGACTTATTAAATGGTATATAGTGAATTATTGAATAAAGTACAGTGATATTCTAATTCCTCTATTTTTTCTCTACGTTTTGGTGCATGTGTACCTTGCGGTACAAGTTTAGCCAAAATTGTTTGGAAGATTGGTGACCTCCTTTACATTAAAACTTTTCAAGAGGACTAATTTGACAGGATTAAATATCTGCTATCCCTCTCTCATGTTTTTTTATTAGAAAGAGACTTAAGACTAAATTAGTTTAATTCGTAAACAACAGAATCGGCACCATTATGTTATTAATATAAGTAGTAAAAGAATTTAATTCAATTCAGGGTTCTTGTTTAACAGAATTTACAAAAATTTCAGTAGACACTCAATTTTCATTTAAAAAGAAACAAACTACACAACCCACGTTGTACGTACCTATGGCTGTGAAAACGGTACTGATTATGATAGTGGTAAAAAAGCCGTGACCCGCTGCTTTAATATAACTCGCTAATTGAGCTACAGTTCATTCCCATGAGTTTTCGTAACCATGATAGCAATTAGCTACTGTACATACCTCAGATCATAGAAACAAGGGAGATGTGCCAAGGCGCTATTGAGCTTGACGCTTTAGTTTGACCACATTGGTCGTAATAAAAACGTACACGAGTCAATCAACTATTTTACCCACACTTTGCTGTCCCCGACAGGACAGGACAATTTCTATATTTAATTAATATTATATATGAGAGAAAAATTATTTGCTGTTTATTATTCAACTACCCTCAATGTTTTTCATCTCGAAGTCAAATGTCAAAAGACCTGTCTCTTTGACCCAAATTTCAAAATAGTTGATAATGCATGTAAGAGTAAATGAAAAAAAACCGGCCAAGTACGAGTCGTACTCGCGCACCGAGGGTTCCGTACCAGTTATGGACGTATAAAGTGAAAAAAACCGGACCGCAAAACTAAGTTTGTTTGTGAAAGAATTTTGTTGATTTTGAAAAAACTGTACTAGTTAGGAACATCGTTTTATTTTTGGTGCCATATTTGGGTCAATTCGCAAACTTCGGAGATAAGGGGGGGGGGGAATGGTATTTTTTCAGACATTTTTCATCATATGTCAAAAACTGTGAAACATAAAATTAAATAAAAATATATTTAGAAATGTGCAGATCAAGCCCTTTCATATGATATGTCACTTGACCTAGTAACCCCACTTTGAAATTTTGGACCCCCACTCCGGCCCCTTTTGCAATGAAAATAAAAATATTTTTTTAATTTTTTCATTTGCAATAAAGTTGGACAAGTATTTTTTATAACTTTTCCAAATTTCAAGTCGATAGCATTAGTAGTTGCTGAAATAAGCAGGTGTGACAGACAGACAGACAGACAGACGAAGTCGCACCATAAGGGTTCCTTTTTTACCATTTTGGTAAGGAACCCTAATAAATATAAAAAACTACGCGTTTTATTCACCATTTATCTAAGGCTGAATACAGGTAACGCTGGGGACAGTTTTTAAGGGTATGTGTTCTATTTTTACTTTATCTGTGTTGAATTCTAATTAACTTCGCTGCCCTTCTAAATCATTAAAGTACATGATATTGCTAATGCCTTAATCGAATGAATATGAATGTTAATTTCTTAAAAAGAAATATTTCCAACCTGTCCTAAGTGTGGGTAAAATAGTTGATTGACCCACACGCTGGCGACGAACCGAACACGATCGATGTTATAAATACCTACAGTGATTTAGTTTAGTGCTACTGTTGAGTGACGATTGACAGTGTTAAATTGAGGGTGTGCGGAATTTTTAATTTGTGGGAGATCTTTTTATTCACAAGGAGCGCTTGTAATTGTGTCGAAAAATGTACTAAAAGTGGCATCAGTTGTTCCCGTACTAATTAGCTATGATGGCATATCTTCTTGTTTCTATGATCTAAGGTACACTCGACGTCATTGACGGTCGACCACTTTTCACCCTTATTACTAAGAACATAAGGGTGAAAAGTGGTCGACCGTCAATGACGCGTGACGTCGAGTGTACATACATAGCAGTGGCGAAGGGTCAGTTATTGTAAAAGATAAGCCGAGCTACAAATGCTTACCTGGCCACGAAAAGCTAATTAATAAAAGTAGACAATACTGCCTGTGCTAATTTCAAAGGGAAGCCGATAGGAATCGTATTGTAGGGACCCTTCGCCACTGATACATAGGCAGGCCTGGCGTACTCCGCTATTCCATTATATCCGGTAAGAAGCTATAAGTATATCAGCGTATAGGTACCGGCACGAGTCTTGAGCACAAACGTCACCTGCGCATTAGTTGATTTTTCGGTCTCTTTGGCGTAATGAAGAAGGCATGGGGCGCCGAGGCTGCACGCGATTGGTTCGTCAGTCGATGCTCGTCGTGTATTGGACTAATCTCTATTACGTATTGTCAACTGTCTATTGTTTATTGGGCCGAAAATGTATATGCGCGATCAGTGTTCATGATTCCTGCCGGTACCTATACTAGTATGTTGTCTGAGTGTGTATTTCATTAGTTTAGGTACGCAGGCAATAACAAATGAAAATGTACTTATACAGGGTGGCAGGTTAAAGTGGAAATATTTTAAGGGGTCATTGTACTCATCATTATGAACAACTTTTACTATGGGACCAGCCCGGAAATCGCGAAAAAAAAAACAGCTGTTCCATACATTTTGTTGAGCTATGTGAACATAAATGTATGGAACAGCTGTTTTTTTCTTCGCGGTTTCAGAGTTGGTCCCATAGTAAAAGTTGTTCATAATGATGAGTACAATGACCTCTTAAAATATTTCCACTGTCTAACCTGCCACCCTGTATATGCGCGATCGTTCATGATTGTTCATGATTCCTGCCGGTACCTATACTTGTATGTTGTCTGTGTGTATTTCATTCGTTTAGGTACGCAGGCAATAACAAATGAAAATGTACTTATATATACCAGATGTTTATTTGTTTGCATATCAATAAATCATTATGAGCTTGTATTAACTGTTTAAATAAAACAATCTGTTATATGCTATTTTACTCACATTCCAGGGGAATAGATAAAATAATTTAAAGTCAAGTATTTTTTATAGGAGGTACTTATAAAACGTCAAAACTAGGTGCGCGGTTCCTTAAAATCGGTTCAGCTTAATAAAAAAACCCAATGACACTGCCCGACCCAAGAATCGAACCCAGGACCCCACGCTCAGCAGTCGTGCTTGCGACCACTAGACCAACGAGACAGTCCCAATAATTATTATTTACAAAATAAAATAAAAATTAAGCAGTTCTAGACTTTTATTAAAACTAGAAATGCCACGAATAGTGAATTGGCCGAATACCGAATATTCGGCCTCGTTATCGACCGAAGCGCCGAATATTCGAGTGACAAGACTGACAGGTTTTGTTTTTTTTTCTTTTTTTTAACCTCTACAAAAGAAACATCATTGAAAAAGGGCAGAAAATATTTAGAACTGTCAAATTAGTCTACGCCCTTGTCATTTACGGGTAAACAGTCGCCTTTTGCGATTACGACTAAATTGGCATTAAAACTATTCAAGTAGACTAATTTGACAGGATTAAATATCTTCTATCCCTTTGGCTGTTTGTGCACTACACGTTTCGTATCTTTTATCCCTTTCTCATGTGTTTTATTAGAAAGAGACATAATAAGACTAAATTAGTTTAGTTCGTAAACAACAGAATCGGCACCATTGTGTTACTAATTAATCGCTTGCTACTAACAAATGCTGAAAAAACTGTTTTCATTCATCACAACTTAACACTTTTAAATATCAAAAGTATTAATTTGTGACTAAATTAGAAACATTTTTGAGTATTTATTCATGATTCGGTATTAAAAAAGTAGCCGAATATGCCGAATACCAAATGGTAGCCGAATATTCGTGGCATCTCTACTTAAAACACATAAATCTCACCTGACAGATCCGGTAGCATCGATAGATGTATGTCCCGGCTCTGCGTGGTCCGCGCGTACGTTGACTGACGGCGCTCATTCTGCGAGCGGGCGCGCTTCACTGTTGTGGCTGGGCAAATGATTCATTATGTTTAATGTGTACAGGAAAAAATAATATTAATTGGCACGCTTATGACAGTAACACTAACATGACCACGATAGAAACGGGTTATGTATACAAAAGAATAGACAAAGTAACAGATTGTAGAATGATTTCTAAAGAAATGTTAGTGTTCTTCAATAGATAAAATTTTGATGAACCAAGCACGGGTCGCCACGTGCTGGGGCAGAAGAGAAAACGAATTGATAGAAAGAACTTTGTCTATTCTTTGGTAGAATAGAGATAGAATTGGTCATGCTAAGCGTGCTGGGGCGGGGCTATAATATAGTGTGTTTCACTTAAGAATTTCTTTTGAAGCTATGCTGGGGACAGACAGGGGAGTCTGTCACTTTGTCTAGAGTTTTTTTTAGATAAGTAATTCCAAGGGCACTAAAAAGTGGCATCTGGTTTTACAAAGAGCAATAAAATCTATAAACATAATATCTATGATAATATCATGATGTAGATCAATAAATGGTTATTATCGATATTAACGACGATTATGGACTAAATATCACACTATTGTTTGATAACAACAATCGTTTGAAAGTTATCATTATCAGCGATAATCCGGTAAATATAATGATGATATTTTGATTGAACTATACATTTAGATAGGTAAGTACCTACTGGAGGAAAAATGAAGGATGTTATGCGGACTATACTATGTTTGGCAATGTTTTGTTAGGGATCAATGACATTTGTCCGTCGCCCGCGAACAAAAACAGGGGGTCTACTCTGTAAGTCCGTCAACGAAGATACAGGCTCGTCCGAAAGTACAATAGACATAAGATTCCGTCAAAACAAGTGTCAAATTAAATTTTTCGGACGGATAAAAACACATCGGGAGTAGGGACAACTGTCAAATCGTGCTATCATTCATTCTTAGTTCGGCCCCCGAATTAATCTTAAGTCCGTAGGTGATACGGAGTAAGAAACGCCCGTAACTAAGGTCGAAACTACGGATTTCGTGCTTAGAAAGTAGACCCCCAGGCCTGAGACTGCGGAGCACTGTGTTCCGCGCGCGCCTCTCAGGAGGAACGACGGCCGCAGAGGGTGACGAGCCCGCCTGCCAACATCTGGCGGGCCAATACCTGCCCGGGGTGCGGACAAATGCGCGAGCGACTCCCGCGCCTCCGGTCACAGGTAGTTGGAGGAACACCAGGGTGGTTTTAGTCAGTAAGAGTTTGACAGACCCCTAGGGCGGGGGACATCCGTGAGGATTTCTACCTCAACAAAAAAAAACAGATTTATCGCTTTGCAAACTTCGAAATGGGTATGGTATTTTTAGGGTTCCGTAACAAAATGGTAAAAAAGGAACTCTTATGGTGCGACTTCGTCTGTCTGTCTGTCTGTCACACCTGCTTATTTCAGCAACTACTAAGCTATCGACTTGAAATTTGGAACAGTTACAAAAAATATTTGCCCAACTTTATTGCAAATGAAAAATATCAAAAAATATTTTTATTTTCATTGCAAAAGGCCGGAGGTTCTTTCCCTCGGGAATTGTACTTTTTTTTGGATTAAAGATACGTCCTTTTCTGTAGCCCTGTAGCAACGTATACTTATGCAAAATTTCATGTTGATCGGTTCAGTGGTTTAGGCTTAAAAAGCTAACAAACTTACTTTCGCATTTATAATATTAGTTAGCATAGTTAAGCATAATTAGGATCTTTTATGCCATTTAGTTTCCGACATGTGACGGAGAATGTCTAAAAAAAAAACGGCCAAGTGCGAGTCGTACTCGCGCACCGAGGGTTCTGTATCATTTTTGGACGTATAAAGTGAAAAAAACCGAACCGCATAACTAAGTTTGTTTGTCAAGGAATTTTGATGATTTTGAAAAAACTGTACTAGTTAGGAACATCGTTTTATTTTTGGTGCCATATTTGGGTCAATTCCTATCAACTCTAATTATTTCAGATTTTTCGCCCCGCAAACTTCGGAGATAAGGGGGGGGGGGAGGTATTTTTTTGGACATTTTTCATCATATGTCGAAAACTGTGAGACATAAAATAAAATAAAAATATATTTTGAAATGTGCAGATCAAGCCCTTTCAGATGATATGTCACTTGATCTAGTAACCCCACTTTAAAATTTCGGACCCCCACTCCGGCCCCTTTTGCAATGAAAATAAAAATATTTTTGGACTTTTTTCATTTGCAATAAAGTTAAATAAGCATTCTTTATAACTGTTCCAAATTTCAAGTAACAACCAACCCTGAAATCGCGAAAAATCAGCTGTTCCATACATTTTGTTGAGTTATGTGAACATAAATGTATGGAACAGCTGATTTTTTTTTCGCGATTTCAGGGTTGGTCCCATAGTAAAATTTGTTCATAATGATGAGTACAATGACCCCTTAAAATATTTCCACTGTCTACACTGCCACCCTGTTTATGCCGTAATAATAGCGGTTATAACATAACTCGCGCCAATATAAAGCGAATCTAAAATGGCGACACTATTCATTCCCTCTCACTCGCACGTTATTGCTGTCCTTACTTACACACGTCGGATGTGAGTAAAGACAGCAATACCTAACGTGCGTGTCAGCGGGAATGATTAGTGCCGCCATTTTAGATTCGCTTCTTTATTCAGGCGGGTATCTTATAAACTCGCGGCACGGTTGTCGCAGTGGCTGAGCAATTAGCTGCTGCGCGACGTGTTGCGGGTTCGATTCCCGCACGGAGCAAATATTTGTTACGTTATTAAAAAAAAAACTAATAGTAAAATACTATTCCTAGCCTGTTTCGAAGGCACTAAGGTGGCTAGCTTAGCAGCGTCAGCCCGCTGCAGGTTATCGAACAGCTCCTGCTCGCCCCCAGGGTATAGCTCCTGGTAGAACTCGCCGCCAGCCTCCTCCCACCCCTCCTGCTTCTTGCCCCCAGGGTACAGCTCTTTCCGATAGATGTCGCCAAATGCGGCGAGACCGAGCGGGTCGCGATAGCTCAGTTGGTTCAGAGCAATGCCACGGTTTGGCAGAGGTCGCGAGTTCAAATCCCGCTCGCGAATATTTAATACCAATAATAAGATAACTTACTATTCCTAGCCTGTTTCGAAGGCAGTAAGGTGGCTAATTTAGCAGCGTCAGCCCGCTGCAGGTTATCGAACAGCTCCTGCTCGCCCCCAGGGTATAGCTCCTGGTAGAACTCGCCGCCGGCCTCCTCCCACCCCTCCTGCTTCTTGGACCGCGCCTTATTCTTTGAGTTGCCCCCTGACATTTTTTCAGAGCATCTGCAAATGGGAATAATACACACATCAAAAGTGTCTAGGGATCAAGCATTTTTATGCGGATTTCTTGAGATTAAGATGTGGCTTTGTAATAAATTTATGATTTTATAAATTTATATGGATCCTTTTTGGTGCATTTCATAATTTGAATCAGGAACTCTCAATCAAATTCGAGTAAAAGATGAAAATAAGCTGTCAATATTTTCCCTATAAAAACATACAACGCATTGAAGACATTATTAGTGCTACTGTTTCCCTACTACTGATTAAAACCAACGTTATTATGGAGCGGCGACGTCATTTAAGCAGGGAAGAAATGCTCAGAGCCGTGGGAATGATAGAAGCTGGTTCCCGGCAACGTACTGTAGCTTTAGCTCTGAATACAAGTCAGAGTGTTATCAGTCGACTTTGGACACGTTACCGAAGCACTGGTACCGTGGCTGAGCGCCATGGAGGACGGTATCGCTGCACCACACGGAGACAAGACCGATACATTCAAATCTTAACTCGAAGAGCTCCAACAATAACCGCCATGATGTTAGCCGTGAGGCTTCATCACTCTTCAGGGAACTTAATTAGCGACCAAACAGTCAGAAACCGCTTGCATGAAGTGAACCTTCATTCCCGAAGACCGCTACGGGTACCACCTATAGCAATGCACAATCGTAGGATTCGATATCAATGGGCTCTTGAACACAGAAATTGGGCAGAAGAACAATGGCGTTTCGTGTGCTTTTCTGATGAGTCTCGTTTTGGTATGAGACCGGATACAAGACGTATACGACACTGGAGAACCCCTGGACGCCAACAGCGATTAAAATCCTGCCAGGAAGTCCATCCTTATAGTGGTGGAACCATCATGGTATGGGCGGGTATTTGGATCGGCGGAAGAACTGAGTTGATTTGGATCAGAGGCAACCTCAACGCTCAAATTTATGCTGAGACGATTGTATCAGACGTCATCGTTCCTCTACAAGTGCAAATCGGTCCCTTATTTCAGTTAATGCATGATAATGCACGACCGCACACCGCAAGAGTTGTAAGACAGACTCTCGCCGCAGCTAACATCAATGTCCTGCCCTGGCCTGCTCAGTCGCCAGACTTGAACCCGATTGAGCATGCATGGGATATGCTACAGAGAAGAGCTCTGCCGAATATGGAGGGTATCCAGTCGCAAGAAGACCTTTTTTTGTTGTTGCAACGAACATGGGCGGCCATTCCACAGCGTGATTTGGATGAACTCATTTTGAGTATGCCAAACCGATGTTCTTGTGTTGTTAGTGTTCGCGGTAGAAACACGGATTATTAATTGTTTAAGTTACGCAATAAAATTTTAAAGAAAACTGTTATTTCAGTCTTTTTTTCGAACTTTAATGTTAGTGGTTCAAATGTCAAAAATCCCTTTATTAGGAAAATGGCAAATTTCTTTATTAATGCAAAGGTGACTTGGTTTATCGTTACTGTGACAAACGAAAACACTTTATTTGATGAATCCTTAAAGAAAATTTTAATTAATATCAATCAGGAGAAAAGTTATTGCAAAAATATATGTTGATCCCTAGATACTTTTGATGTGTGTATTTATAACTAGCTGTTCCCCACGGTTTCACCCCGTTGCTCGGCTCCTAAGGGTCATAGCGTGATGTTAAAAGCCTATAGTATTCCTCATGAGTCTGGCTATCATATACAAAAAGTTTTTTTCGAATCCGACTGGTAGTTTCAGAGATAGCGCATTCAAACAAACAAACTCTTCAGCTTTATAATATTGGTATAGACTAGCTGTTTGCCCGCGACTTCGTCTGCGTGAAAATGGATGAAAAGTAGTCTATGCGCTTTTCCAGCTATCAGGCTACCACTGTCATTCCATCCAAATCCGTCCAGCCGTTTCAATGTGAAGGAATAACAAACACATGTACCCTAATTTTAGCATTTATAATAATTGCATGATAAACATATAAATTGATAGATAGATTCATTCATTTTGGCAGCGGAATGCGTACAGGATAGATATCTAAATAGCTTAATTTAAACAAGGAAAATTACAATATCATTGTGATGACAATATGAACAATGTATTGATAAAAGCAGTAAAATAAGGCATCCATTATCACTTTTGTATTAATTTTTTATTGTACTACAATACCGTTTTTAGAGCAGGGGGGTGATTCTCGCAGGTGATATATTGATATCGAACTCGATTTAAATCGCAACAAATGTCAAAATGGTAGGGATTTTGACAGTTGTTGCAATATATATCGAATTCGATATCAATATCGAACCCGCGAGAATCAGCCTCCAGGTGTGATGAAATAAATGCCAGGGTTCTACTGCTTGTTAGTAGAGAATCTAATAAAAAACAATATTGTTTAAATCTCAGAAGAATTTCCTTGTAAGTATAATTTGTTTTACTGACGTGACTCAGAACTGTACCCCTATCATGAGTTTTTTTGACGTATAGTTTCGTTAACGTAAGCATATTTTGAATTTAAAATACAGCAGTCCTGAAACATTTTGATAAAATTTTATACAATTTGCACATTTTAAAAAATACAGAGAAATTAATTAAGTATTTAATTTATATAAATATTGTGTAACAAACGTGTATTTTCAATTCAAAATATGCTTACGTTAACGATACTACACGTCAAAAAAACTCATGATCGGGGTACTGGTCTTTCCTATTCTCAGTATTTCACTCCTGTGAGATAACTTCCTATATGTAATACTATAGTATTTTATTATTAGAATAGTAACAAAAGGACAATGCTAGGGGGCTGTACCAATTTGTGCTGCGGAATGTCACAACCTGTAGTACATAAAATTACTAATTTGTTTATACCTACCTAATCAGTTTTATTTAATTTGTCATGATAAAGAGTCCCAGGTTTCTTACATAAACCTGAGTTAGGCAGGCTAGTAACCATGGGACTAAAATACCTACCACATCCTTAGACCATAACGTAGTAGGGGCCCCTGGAATTTTGCCAGACATACTTCTTAAAGTTATACCACTGGATCATAACATACAGTCCTTATTCTGAAGGCCTGATCAAGTCCTTGGAAGTAAATCTATGTCAAATATGATATTTAACTACAGATTTAATTGAATAAGCTTTCAGGATTCCAGTTCGAATTAAATTGTAAACACATAAGAATGTTAAAACAAAACTGTTGCTAATAAAAAAAGTTAATAATAGACATGGTCAATCTTCTCAGAAAAGATTATCATAGTTAAAATGACTTACATACTTAAACTTTCAAGGACCACTGCAGCGTGAGAAAAAATGTTGATAGTTTTTGTGCCAGTGTAATGTCATTGTATTATACTTATTCTATTTGATATTTTTGTGTACAATGGTGTGCACTACCTACCTAGCTTTTAGGTTGATCTGTGTAATAAAAACAGGAAAAAGGGAGGAGGAATTAATATTATTAAAAAAAAAATACTTATAAATGGTTTACCTGTTTTTTTGCTAGCAAGGAGAAACAATTTAAATATGAATGCCAAGTAATTATGTCAATCATTGCCAATTATATTAGATTTAATCCGGTAATTACGGTTATGTAGAAAAGATTATCAAAAAAACAAATCATTTCATTCATGATTCATACTGTACCACCTAGATTAGTGATTGAAAATTGAAATTAGAATACTTAATTGCAATAATGCAGACAATTATTTTTTTGTAATCTAGGTAGGTACCTACATTGCAAGAATACAAAAAGAAAAAGAACAATCAACAATTTCATATTCAGAACACAAAGCATTGATAACCTTTTCTACTTTTTTCAAAATATGGGCAAAGGACCAAAGGTACTGTTAGGACACTCACCGTATAACATAAACAATAGATTTCTATCCCGCTGCTAGATTAACGACGTCACTTCACCCGCACCAGACATTGTTATGTGTTATTAACTCACAAACTCTGGAAGATAAATAATTTAGCGTTTAATTACTTATACAAAATGTAGGTAATTGAGACCAAAATAGTATACATCCACAAGGCAAGGAGTGGTACGCACTGCATGATTGTCTGTCTGCGTTCGTTCAGAAACTGCGAACTGACATGATATTTTTTTATGTATCTATATAGAAATCCTAACAATGATATGATTCGATACTCATAAAAGGCTTAAACAAACGTTTATTTATAAACATATAAATAAATCATTCTTACATAAACGTATACAGTACTTATTTTAGAAATAGACTACGTCAGCAATACATAATAGCGACATATTTAGTGTATTACAGCATGTTACAGATACGTGATTCGGAACGGAATGTTCATTTTTGATTGCGGTAATCTGTCACTCACATTTAGGTTTATTCCAACTGTTCATTTGTTTTTTTAAGATTCACTCACATGCTACTTGTTTCATGTTATTACTAAAAACAGATATTGTTTGCGGTAGCCACCTACTACCTACCTACAAGAAAACCAAATTTTTTATTCAACAATAAACAATGGGAGTCTTTATCGATCACTTTTCATAAATGGAACAAGCCCGTCGCGCTTGTTACAATATTGAGTTTCTAATAAATCCCTCCGTACAGATCGTAATGACGTTTTTCTGGGAAATGAACAGCGATAAAGCCGATAAAAACACTAAATTGATATCCGCAGTCGGCAAAAACCCGACGACCACCCGCCGTTCGCGTAAACAAATTTCTGAGGAAATTTTCTTCATGCAATATCCGGTTCGGCTCACGATTGGTGAATTTTCGCGGCATTTTCACCGTCGACCTATCACGATGGGCCACCTGTAGGTATCGCCAATCGGAGGTATCTTACGTGAGCAGTGATCCTAATTGAGCCAATGCAATATCCGGTGAGCGATGCGACTACATCCTGCGCGAAAAACCCGGGAACGATCCGGGCGGGCCTACACCTGCGCAGCATCCCTACAGACGCCACTCCAAGATCACATCTCGCGAAAAGTAATGATTATTTCTGTCCGCGGGCGTTTAGTTCCGCATACTCCCACGGTGGCGCTGTGCACGGGAGTCCAACCGCGAATACGTACCTCGTTATATGGATTTTAAAACGTATTAACAGTATTGTAAATTGATAAATTACGTGTTAAAATATATTTAAGTGGAATATTAACAAACCGTGTTTCGTGGCTGTGTACAAATATAACAGTTGGTGTTGGGGCGTATCACGAATCACGATGCTGGCTCGCACGATCGGTGTCGTCCATTAGAAACGATTTTCCAGGGGCAGAGGGTGTGCGAAATAAAACGGAAAATTCCCCAGTGCGTTAGAACAAAAGCGTATAGGCTAGATGTAGTGGAAACGATGAGTATGAGTGTTATTGCAACATGTATCTGTTCGGGAGTGTATCGACCGCGCCGAGAGCACGGCTGGCTGTTTTCCAAAGTCGCGTCGGGCGCGCTCGCCCGAACCTATACGCTTAACGAGATAATCACGGACGATTTCGCACTGAACTCTGGTTTAAACTATTGTTATGAGTGTTAGCACGCACAATGCCCGCTGTACCGCCCGCTCCGTGCGGCCATATCATCTAAAAACAAAACGAGACCACTAAATGGCGTTGGAGAAGATTCTGACTGTGCTGGTCGTGGTAGCCATCGTCGTTGGCGACCATGAGGTTGAGAAAGAGAGTAAAGCAAAGAAAGCCGTGGCGGCGGAGACGCAACAGAAGTACAGGAGTGCGAACCCGGGGAAGGAGAAGGGAGCCTTCAACAAACTGACGGCGTTGATGAATCGGACAGAAGAACGACGTCAGAACAGGAGGGGAGACAAATCCGTAGCGGTGGACAAACTGTTGCAGATGAACAAGCAGGAAAACCATATGATGAACGACAATGAGGGAGCGATCGCGATCAACCAGAGGAATTATTCTGACGACGACACCGTATCTCTAACCGATAAAATGAAGATATTGCGGCCAAACGGTCCGATGTACGAGGCTGTCAACCAGAATCCCTACATTTCTCAGGCGACGGGAGTTTACTGCAGTTTTGAGAAGAATGGGACTGATAATCCGACGAATATGTGCATGTGGCAGTGGAATTCGACGGTCTCGAGCCACGGGCTGGGGTTCAAGGTGGTGACCGCAGAGGATGTAGTGGCCATGAACCAGTCTACCAGAGGACTGAAGTTCTCCGGACCTGCGTCTGATGCGGACGGGAATGTGGGAGGTGGGTGCTAGAGATACGGCCTCTTTTGTGATGTTTGTGTTTCTAGAAGTTCTAAAGTGAAGACCAAGAAGCAAAATACTTGTTAAATATGCGCGTTTTTTCCATGTATTCTAGGATTTCTTCTACGTCGGTGTTTAGTGTTTATAAGCGCGCCATTTTATATGCGCAAATACCTTTGTCTGGAACAATGTTGTTTTTGCGTCATACAAATGTGTATTCCATAAGCGTGAATTGAACACGCGATCTTTTCTATCAAGCTACGCGCGCCAATCGAATAATTATCGAACGGCTATTATTTTGTCGTGAAGTTTTTATTAAACATATTTCCGGACTGTTTACTATGTCTGGATAAGTTAGATGTAGGTATGTAACTTATTTGGCAGATCATTTCATACTAATTCTGATCCATTTCTTTATTTATCTAGTAAATAGTGACAATCCGAAGACTGAAACTGCCCCTTAAGATTGCCCCTTCTATGTGCAAGATATGTGCACATTTTATCTTCACGCAATTCTAGATTCGCTGTTTCAAACAAATCGTAAGGTATGTGCGATTAGGTACTCGGTATGTTTATAAAGTAGGTACATGCTTCAGTCTTTCTCATTCCTGTTAACTTTATGCGTTTATTATTTTTGTAATGGACTGTTATTCACTTTTCGCAATTGGGGTCGGATTTGATCACCTTTCTCATACCTATTACAGTACTCCCAAATTAATAATGCGCATGCAGATCTTCGTTAACTGTCGTATTCCCAGAAACAAAAAAGTATATAGAAAAAAAAAGTATATGGAGTGGTTAAGTACATTTTCTTCATGCATAATTTAGGGCTCTTACGATTTAATGATTCGGTGTTTCCGGGAATACGACAATTAGCGAAGATCTGCATGCGCATTATTAATTTGGGAATACTGTAACTTTGTGTCGAAATACTCTGTGTAGTGAAACTCGATGCTTATAAATTATACTCATTTTCATAGTGTATGTGGATAACATAATAATAATTTGGCGGTTTGATTTTTTAATTTCTTGTGTAGACGTTCGTACAAAGTTATCACGGCATGCAAAATTATAAACGTCAAATTCGACCCATAATCATTGCGTTTGGTGTAGGTTCCACTCGCCCCGCAAGATTCGCCCCTGATTGCCTAAGTGTAGCCACTCGCCTCTTTGAAAATTACATAGGTACTCAAACTCGCCCCCGATTGTTAATAGATTAAAAGTACAGTCAGACACGTAAAGTTGAATATTGCGATTAATATTTTGATCTGAGAACTTCAATGAATGAAATAACAAAATAGAACAGGGAAGAGTTAAATAAAACTGCTAATGGAATTAAAAAAAAACCGGCCAAGTGCGAGTCGTACTCGTGCACCGAGGGTTCCGTATCATTTTGGGACGTATAAAGTGAAAAAAAACCGAACCGCATAACTAAGTTTGTTTGTCAAGGAATTTTGATGATTTTGGAAAATCTGCACTAGTTAGGAACATCGTTTTATTTTTGGTGCAATATTTGGGTCAATTCCTATCAACTCTAATTATTTCAGATTTTTCGCTCCGTAAACTTCGGAGATAAGGGGGGGAATGGTATTTTTTCAGACATTTTTCATCATATGTCGAAAACTGTGAGACATAAAATAAAATGAAAATATATTTTGAAATGTGCAGATCAAGCCCTTTCATATGATATGTCACTTGACCTAGTAACCCCACTTTGAAATTTCGGACTCCCACTCCGGCCCCTTTTGCAATGAAAATAAAATCATTTTTTGACTTTTTTCATTTTCAATAAAGTTTGGCAAGCATTTTTTATAACTGTTCCATATTTCAAGTCGATAGCATTAGTAGTTGCTGAAATAAGCAGGTGTGACAGACAGACGAAGTCGCACCATAAGGGTTCCTTTTTTACCATTTTGGTACGGAACCCTAAAAAGTGTAATTTGAAATCTCAACAGGTACAGGTATGCATGAATATTTTCGGTTTTTGGTTTCATAATGTGTTAGGTACTGAAAGTTAGCATCTTATTCAATACCTTGTTAAGTAATTCTGTTAAATGAAATTTATTTTTTTAAATTATTATTTTAAAGCAAATCTGCATTCCTAGTACATTATAGTAATTATTGCATTCATAGTAGGTACATTCTCCTATTATATTATCTTCTTCATAATTCTGTTCTCCTAGTACTTTTACCATTTTATTCGTAATCTCATCATTCTGAGCGGCACTGTCAAAGTACTGTGCTAGTACTACTACTAGCAATCTGATTTCCTTGTAGGTACCTACTTCAGAAATCTTTATTCTTTTGGTAAAAATTAAAATAAATCTGAAGAAAAAATGTTTTTTTTGTAACCTAGGTAATAATGAGACCTAAAGATGTTAATATTTGTTTTATTTATCGAACAAACAAACTTAAGTTCCGAATCAAAATTATATATTCCATAATTGACTTTTGGGGTCCCCACATGGAATGAAAAAGTCCTAGTAGCCCCTGTTCCAAAAAGGTTGGGAACTACCTCAGATCATAGAAACAAGATTTCTGTTATTCTTGTTTCTACATATAATATGATCTGAGGGAACTAGTTCTAATCTCAGATCATAGAAACAAGGAGATATGCCATCATAGCAAAACGGGAACAACTGATGCCACTTTTAGTACATTTTTTGACACAGTTACAAGCGCTCCTTATGATAGCGGTGGACCTGCTTGTCCGCTAAACAGTTGGCAACGGGCGTGTGGTACTGGGCGTTGTATACATTTCATAGGCTATCTCGATCACCATCAGGCGGGCCGTACGCCTGTTTGCTTTTATCGTCGTACAACAAAAAAAATATTACCAGCACTGAGTTCGGAACTGTGCCCGATAAACGGCAACAGCCTTGCCCCCAATTACATAGGACTTACCTGGCAACGTGGGTGTAATACTCCCCTGCTTTATTCCCCTGCCGAACCCTCCAGGGGAAAGCGTGATTTAAGCCCCTTAATTATTTAGTGATCGCAACACCCACGGCACGAGTGGGGGTGTCTCCTGACATAGCAGGTTCGTGTTTATTTATAATTAGATTAATAGCCCCTGGAGCCGAAAGGTCACAAGTTCGAATCCCCGGCGCACTATTGTTACTCCCACGCATATTAAAATAATTTGGCTTGAGGTTTATGGGAATTATGGAGAATGGGCGAAACACAAAGATTGTCAGCTACACTAGAGATTGCTTGAATATAGGGTGGTTATTTTTATGTTATTGGATTGTGAACAAGCAGGCCACCTGATGGTGGGGCTAGAGGCAACGCAGGATTTGATTTGGTAACCCTACACCTACCAGGGGTGTTGCAGATGCAAAACTAAACCTGTTGATGCGGATTAGGACTCCAGGGACCTTACCCTCAGCAGTCGAGCTTGCGCCCACTATGCCAACGGGACAGCTGCGTTGAAGCGGGGTCTTGCTTGTCCCCTAAACTGTTGGCACAGCTAATCCTCACTTTAAAGGATCGGCAACGCGCATGTGATGGTGATGGTAACTGCCGTACCATCACGCGGGTCGTGGGTAGGTAGGTACGCCGGTTTGCCACGATCGTCGTATAAAAAAGTGAATTTTCTTTTATAAATAAAGATACTTAAACTTTTCCATTAAAGTCCCATCAAAATACCTATTATCTTGCCCTCAGGTTAAGTACCTTCCCAAAAAATAAAAATGTATCTCTGTAGACATTTCTGTCTGAACTCCGTTTGCATTGCATCTATAGTTAATCTGTGCTATAGTCTACTAAACGTTTGATATTCTTAGCGTCCCTTTGTAATGTTATGTGTATTTAAATACCGACAGGCACGGATTTGGAATCACTAAGGAGATTTATTTATACATTTTCTAGCGTTAGTTACAGTATTTTTAAAGTTTACAGGACTAAATTTGTTGCAAAGGAGCTCTAGTATAACCGCTTTCAAAAAATTATGGGTCGAATTTTCAACCACCAGAGCTGTGGTTGCCAAGTAGCTACCCCGACTTGAAAGTCGTAGGTCGTGGATTCGAACCCGGCAGGCGCAAACTTTGTGCAATTTGTCTCATCGCCACTGCTCTAAACCAGTGAAGGAAAACATCGTAAGGAAACCGGCATGTACTAGAATCAAAAAATCGAAGACATGTGGCATCCATCAACCCATGCTGGGCTTGCGTGGTGGACTGCTAGCGGCCTCTCACAGAGAGGAGGCCTTGTTCCAACCATAGGAACATTATTGGCTGATCATAGCTAAGTATAATGCTTATGCTATCAATCTCACTGTATACTCAAATCTAGTTATAAATCAAGGTCTTTGTTGTAAACTAGCTGTTCCCCGCGGTTTCACCCCCGTTGCTCGGCTCCTAAGGGTCGTAGCGTGATGTTAAATAGCTTATATTATTCCTTATGAATTTGGCTATCATATACAAAAAGATTTTTAAAGAATCCGACTCGTAGTTTCAGAGATTAGCGCGTTTAAACAAACACACTCTTCAGCTTTATAATATTAAATTACGAGTAGGTCTGTACTCGTATGCCTGCGACATGTTCATTGCTAAGTGTCCAGCCCTCAGATCATAGAAACAAGGAGATGTGCCAAGGCGCTATCGAGCTTGATACCTGATCTTGAGCAAATTGCTCATATTAAAAACGTACGCGCTGGCGACGAACCGAACACGATCGATGGTATAAATACAGTGTTTTAGTTTAGTGCTAGTGTTGAGTGACGATTAACAGTGTTAGATTGAGGGTGTGCGGAATGTTCAATGCGTGGGAGATCTTTTTATTCACAAGGAGCGCTTAATTATGCGCGTAATTGTGTCGAAAAATGTATTAAAAGTGGCATCAATTGTTCCCGTACTAATTTGCTATGAGGGCATATCTCCTTGTTTCTATGATCTGAGGTCCAGCCCATTCCATTAAGAATTGAGCGCAAGTCTAAGTGAGAGCCACGTTTGCATCTAAACGCGGGATATTTTTAGTTTCCCTTTGTTATGTGCATTTAATTATACCGACAGGGACGGACTTGAATCTAAATGTTTATTAAAAGTTAAACACGTCTATCGATTTGTTTAATTTTTCAACACTCAATTCATGATCAAATTCCATTTTTTTTTATTCGTAATAAAATCAAATGACAGGTAGGGGATCCATATTATATGGACACTGCCACAGCATAGTTAAGTAGGAGATATAATTTATTTGTACGGAAACTGAAATAGGTACGATTTGCTACGAAACCTCACACTGTACCTGGTCCAACAGTCTTGGCCAGGTTTTTAAAATTACATTTAAGAGAATAAAATTAAAATTATTTGCTATCTTAAAATTGCACTGCCAATACAAACAATTTGATCATACTGTTTTCGTATCGCTCACGGCATTAAGACGATACCGTACCTACGTCTGGTGATAATTATAGACTAATATTATTGTCAACTTTTCCTTAAAATGTGGGATGGAAACTTTAAAATACGACTGCACAGATAACACAACATAACGCCTGTACTATAGATAGTACACCAACATTTCGGTATCACGTAATAGGGGACCAGCCAATTGCCATCAACCCGGCACAGATCCAGAGGGCTGCTACTTACTGATTGATAATTTCTTAATGAAAAAAGCCAATAAAACTGCCCAATCCGAGAATCGAAGCCAGGACACCATGCTCAGCCGTCACGCCAACGCTTGCGATTACTAGACCAACAAGGCAGCCTGCAAAAATGTTGGCAAGATTATTTAAAACCATAGTTATCTAGGAAGCAAGGTACGGTCTTTTTTGATTTTTAAACTATTTGAACCTGTTTAAGGAGACCGAGGTTATTATAATCAGGGGAAAATGCCATGGTCAGCACTTAGCAGTAAATGGCTTGCCAGCTAAATACTGCGAAAACATTCGGATCAAAGCGTAAAAGTAGTTGAAGGACTTTTAAGACTGAAAATAGGTGTCTCTGTAGGTGTTTTAAAAAGTATTTCAGAGATAAACAGATGGGCTGTTCGCAGCAACCCACATCTGCTTGGCCTTAATCGACCTCGCAGGCCAACTGTGGGTGCCTGTGTCTGTAAGTGAACGTCTGTCTCCGAGGATCTAAGAATACCAGTTTCTTACGATGTTTTCCTTGACTGTTTGTAAAGCAGTGGTCTTGCGCGTTGCCGACCCTTTAAAATGAGGATTCACTGTGCCGACAGCTTAGTGCACAAGCAGGTTTCCTGCTGTCAACACAGCGCATCCTCAGGAGCTCTGGCGACCTTACTCACCACAGGAACAACACTACCGAAGAGTAGCGTTATTTGGTTGTGGTATTCTGTAAGGTGGAGGTGTTTCCCAAGTCAGGCTGCTCAAGATTTAAATGAGATATCCCGCTGTGCCCTGTCTCATTTAATGGTGAAGAAACCAATTGCCAATTGCAATATTCGTATTCGATGCCATTACCGTTATAAACAGGGTAAAATTAAAACCAGTGCGGATATTTTAGGAGGTGGAAGTAGGTACTCATGAATATGATCAACTTTTATTATGGGACCGACACTGAAATATGAAAAAAAAATCAAAAAATATCCGCACTGGTTTTAATTTTACGCAAAGGAGGGTAATGTGTTTATCAGTCTATGTATGTATGTATGTATGTATGTATGTATGTATGTATGTATGTATGTATGTATGTTTCAGGCGCGTGCAGTAAATGCGTAGGCCGATTTTGATAATTCTTACGTCAATCGATTCGTCTTAACCTTGCGAGTGTCACTAAAGACATAACAGTAATCAAAATTCACCACAGCGACAACCAGACGCCATATTGTCAAAATGAAAAAAAAAAAAGTTGATGAACTATGTCAAGTGGGGTGTCGTTGAATAGGTATTTTAAAATCATCTTTAGGTTCCTTTTATCATTTTTCATTTTAAATAATAGTTTAGGATATATAACGATTTAAAGTTGTTTAACAAAGCAATCATTCTCGCTAATTCTTACTTATTGATTTAAGTTTTTATTTCAAGTAAGTATTAACGATATACAAACAAAAAAGAAGATTACGAAAACATACATTAAAAACTAAAAAGTGAAAAATAAAAATAGTAAATTAAAAATTTAAAAAACCCGACTGCAAAAAAACAACTAAAAAGTTCAAAACAAGAGCACTTTTCAAGCAGTCTGATGCAGTTGGCGGCATAAAATCTAAGATTTAACACAAATAATTGCCACCAACTGCATCAGACTGCTTGAAAAGTGCTCTTGTTTTGAACTTTTTAGTTGTTTTTTTGCAGTCGGGTTTTTAAAATTTTTAATTTTTGTTTATATGACTTTGAAATGCGTACATGAACACATAGTAAGTATATCACATTGACATTCGCGTGTCGTCTGGGACTATTTTAACAGGATGTGACCTATAAAGGTTTAATTTGGCCACTTAAATGACCACTTGTTGCAAGAGATGTCGTCGTGACATGCAGAGGGTGGATAGCCAGGCCCCTCTTTTCCACTGGGAACTCTGGGCATGTGCCCAAGGCCCCGCGATTGATGGAGGCACCGGCCTGCCCTCAAAAAAATCATTCTTTGCAGCACCTGTTCCATTGTACGCATTATTAATACCTGATCCAATGACAAAATAATTGATTTTCAGTGCGATTTACAATATTATAAGAAAACTTATGATAAATCTTTTATATTATGTATTGTGTTTCTTTTATTGATTTTATACACGGTGTCCCTGGAAGTATGGATCAAATCGAATAGAATGAATCGAATAGAATAAATGTTGGTGCAATTGATATAGACATTTTTGTATGGAACAGTTAATTTTTTTTCGTGATTTTAAGGTTGGTCCCGTAGTTAATCATTGTTAGTCATTAGTTAATCAAGTTAAGAATTGTTATCGAATACTGAATAACCTTCTTCAAAACGTCCCTTGCCTTGCCTTCCCTTTAATATTACGTACCTACTTACGGTTAAATACCTACATAGATGCGTTCGTTTCCACAGCTATCTATGTATTTGACCGTGAATATTTTAAGAAAAACTATTTTGAATCTTCAAACCAGTTTTATTAAAAGTTACCCAACATGACTGTACATTTTTAAGATTTAAAAAATCTGTCGCTTACTCACTTCTGTTCACGTGTTGATCAACACGTGAACAGAAGTGAGTAAGCGACAGATTTATACATCAACGTGTATACAGGGCGGCTGGTTAGACAGTGGAAATATTTTAAGGGGTCATTGTACTCATCATTATGAACAACTTTTACTATGGGACCAAACGAAATCGCGAAAAAACAATCAGCTGTTCCATGCATTTATGTTCACATAACTCAACAAAATGTATGAAACAGCTGATTGTTTTTTCACGATTTCAGGTTTGGTCCCATAGTAAAAGTTGCTCACAATGATGAGTACAATGACCCCTTAAAATATTTCCACTGTCTAACCTGCCACCCTGTAGATTGGTTTAGTGTCTAAAATTAAGATTTATTTATACCTACCTAAACAAAGTCCGTCCCTGCGTCTGACGTCACGGATCCCGCCATTTTCTAAGCAATTATTTTGGATGCACCGTCGAGACGATCTATTAATAGTTTAAACTCTTGCTACTTGAATTAGTCGTAGTTTATTATACTTACTTATATTCTTCACCGTTTATTGAAGGAAAGAGTGGGCGGTTAAGCTAAGCTGCAGGGTTTAACAAAGCATTTTCACACTCAGTTATATTTAAAAAAAGAAATGCTAAAGCGTATAAGAAACTTGTTTCGAATACACGACTACTTTTTAATTAGGTACCTACCAGATTCTTTAAAATTTGGAGAATGTAGGAAGGAAATGGGAGGTCCCTTCATTGAAATGGGAGGACCTTCCCACCAGAGGCCCTAGACAAGTTGCTTTTCTGTTATCGTTCACGCCAAACGCTACGTCCAAAATGTATGGCAATGACATTACCTGCGGAAAAGTCACGTGACTCACAAATGTCAATTCCGTACATTTTGTCCGCTGAACATGTTGTCTAGGGCCTCAGACCGGGTGGTATCACGGGTCACTGGCCCGACAATTGATGTCGGGTTTCTGTATATGCTAATCGCTCTGAAAACTCTTCTTGCGCGATGTAGGACAATAGAACATTTTTATCGCAAATAACGCAGAGGGACTCAGAATAAGGTACATACAACCAGCCCCGGATCCGGGGCCCATGCCCCGGGCGGCAAATTCAAGCTTGGTAGACGAATACACTGAGTAGTGTATTCGTCTACCAAGCGTAGTAATCGCAAAGAACAGCGATAGACCGGTCGTTGTGGCGTCCTTTGGGGGAGGCATATGTCCATCAGCATCAGTGGGCGTGTTATGGCTGAAATTATGATGATGATTAAAAAAATATTGTCGGGTGGGGGCGGCATTTTTCAGTTTTTGCCCCCCCTCGAAATAATTCAAGATCCGGGGCTGCATACAACAGACAACCCGTGGTTTCAGTTTTTGTTACCACTGAGCCACCACTGCAATCTTTCCTTCCCAGCCGACAGTAGCCCCTTTCCAAGTTGTCAAACACAATCATGTTTCAATTAGGCCAAATTCAGCCACTTTATGTTTTATTATCTAAATTGATCACTTTCTCGCCCACCGGGCAGATGTCCCTTCGACACTGTGCAGACAGATTGCAGTAGTTCAACTGCAAAACAAGATAAGCAGCGACGAGCATCGGTCTTTTAAAAAAAACACCGGACAAGTGCGAGCACGACTCGCGCCCTGAGGGTTCCGAAATATGCAATAGCGCCATCTATGAGCAAGATGCCACTATTACCTACTTCTAGTAGCGCCATCCAATAGCAGATGCCTCCACCCGTTAAGGGTCTTGATATACGGACAGACGGACAAGAAAGTGATCCTATAAGGGTTCCGTTTTTGCTTTTGAGGTTTGACCCTAAAAAATACTGACGCGAAATTTTAAAGCTGAGGGGTTCAAGATAAGGTACTGAACTCATGGTTTCAGTTTTCGATAGGTTGTTACTTACACCCAAACACCCAATATAGCAGCTATGCGAGTGTGTTGATTTTATTGTCTATTTTTGAAACAATTCAATGTGGATGCCAACTAGGATTGCCGACACAATTAACAAATAATACATTTTCGAGGATTTTCACAGGTAATTAATACCTAACCTTTAAAAATATAGTAAGTAGATGGCCAAAGAAAATAGTACTAAATTAATATTTCGTTATTTTAAAGGAATATTTTTTACTCCTTTGAGTCTTTGAGCCTTCTATTTTGTGATTTGTAATGTTATAACAACAAATTTTCCAAAAAAATACTATTACATTTTGTTCACCAACGTACACCTACGCTATGCAAAAAAGGCGTACCTACCTAGGTTAAAAGGTTATTTTTGCAACGTTAAACCTATCATCATAAAATAATCGTACAGCAATAAATTCCCACAGCCATTCATATCGACCCACGTAACTCTAACGCAAATTCATGTTAACCTTTTGCGTATTTACCTGCACGATGTCTGTCCTACGCGCTCGCCATTATCGCCCACGTGCTGAACGTAAATGTTCACTTTACACCGGTTTATTCACAAATAATATCATATACAGCAGTATACAGCCAATTAATTTGTTCAAATAAATACAGCATGTGTAGAAAATTAAGCGGTGCAGAGTTACTAAGCAATGGTGCCGATTGAACTAAACTAATTTAGTCTTATTATGTCTCTTTCTAATAAAAAACATGAGAGAGGGATAGCAGATATTTAATCCTGTCAAATTAGTCCACCTGAATAGTTTTAATGACAATTTAGTCGTAATCGCAAAAGGTCACCACTATTTTCCCGTAAATGACAAGGGCGTACACTAATTTGACAGTTCTAAATATTTTCTGTCCTTTTTCAATTTTATATTTGTAAGAAAGAGATAAAGCAAAATTAGTTTAGTGCGATGTTCAACAGAATCAGCATCATGTTGGCTCAGTCAGTGGCGGATTTGCAGTCTTGGCCGCCCTAGGCGGTGTTGTACCAGCCGTCTCTTTCTCAGCTCTCATCATTTAGCTAATAGAATTTATTAGGTTTAAAACAAGGAAACTATGTGTTATTTAATTTAGTACTTAGGTATAATAAGTTGGTTTTCATACAAGGTATAAAAGTTGTTTTCATTAATAAAATCTTTGCAATCCAATTTTTTCAATCAATCCCCTTCTACGTTGAGTAATGATAGATCAAGCTCAACGACGACGATGAGCTCGACTGTATTATTTGCTACGATTGGCCGCCCCTAATATCTGGCTGCCCTAGGCATTTTTTTTTTTGTACCTTTGGGGAATCCTTATGTCCCCCGCCCCAGGGTTAACACAAGGAGGTAACACAGGGATAACATAAGGAGTCTGTCGGACTCTTATCAGTAAGAGTCCGACAGACTCCTTATGTTATCCCTGTGTTCCCCCGGTTCAAGGTAGATGGAGGTGCACCGTGTGGGGTGTAGTCAGCTACACCCCACACGGTGCACCTCCATCTACCTTGAACCGGGGGGGCCGAGAGATACTCGCACATTCTTCCGCACCCCCCGGCTGGTTGCCCTAGGCCTGGTCTACTGGGCCTTAGGGCAAATCCGCCACTCGGCTCAGGCTCAGTAACGATTTCATCTTACGGTAAATGTATCTTCTATAAATGTAATTAGGTCCCCTAATTACATTTATTTATAGTGTTGGGGCACTGAACGAATTTGCAAAACAAAAAAAAAATGCATAGTCTACAATGGGAATAGGTCCCATTTAGAAAACAAAATCTAATATTTCCTCAAATCAAATCGAATCAAATCAAATCAAATTATTTATTTGTAAACATAGGTAATCCGTAGGGTGCATCTATGTTTTGCATAGAAGCGTACAAATATAAGCAGGCATAACATTTATTCATAGCTAAGTCAAATTGAATGTCAATGTCATGTCATGTCCTCAGATCATAGAAACAAGGGAGATGTGCCAAGGCGCTATCGAGCTTGACGCTTTGATATGGTCATATTGACCGTATATAAAACGTACACGCTGGCGGCGAACCGAACACGATCGATGATATAATACAGTGTTTTAGTTTAGTACTAACTGTTGAGTGACGATTATCAGTGTTAGATTGCGGGTGTGCGGATTTTTTTATGTGTGGGAGATCTTTTTATTCACAAGGAGCGCTTGTAATTATGTCGTAAAATGATTTAAAAGTGGCGACAGTTGTTCCCGTACTAATTTGCTATGATGGCACATCCCCTTGTTTCTATGATTTGAGATTATTTCTATGACTTAGCATAAGCATAGCATAATCGGCCTATAATGTTCCCACTGCTGGGACACAGGCCTCCTCTCTGTGAGAGGGAGAGGGCCGTAGTCCACCACGCGGGCCCAATGCGGGTTGGTGGACGTCACATGTCTTCGAATTTTTTGGTTCTAGGACATGCCGGTTTCCTCACGATGTTTTCCTTCACCGTTAAAGCAAGTGATAATTAATTTCTAATACGCACACGACTTCGAAAAGTCAGCGGTGCGTGCCTCGGGATCGAACTCGAACCATTCGCCGTGGGAGGCACATGGTTAATCCACTAGGCTATCACTGCACTCATTAGTACTCACTTTTTATGACTTCATTACCTAAATGGTGACATGATGTGTTTCCTGTTGCAGGTCATTTCCTCTACCTGGCAGTGGACCCTACAATGGAGAACATGGTGATTAAATCACCGCCGTTCAGAGGGTTATGTGAGTTCTGTAAGGTATGTATCCGGTTCATTATTATTAGCTCCTTTACTAAGCTGACTTGTAGCTTCGCATGGGTGGCCAGGTTAGCTAATTCACACAACATACCTACATAAATAATTACAGTCAAACGTGAACATCAAAAATTTACCCTTTTTAGGGTTCCGTAGTAAAACTAGGAACCCTTATAGTTTCGTCCTGTCCGTCTGTCTGTCTGTCTGTCCGTCTGTCATACCCTCCTCAAATCTACAGTGTATAACCAATTTGTATGAAAGTTCGCAGGTCTTTGCAGGTCGTCTTTTATAAGTCGCCATTTAAAGGCCTGTAGTGAAATTATGAAAAATATTATACTTAATTAGGTGGCAGCCCCCCCTACATGAAACTGAGGGTGCAAAAAAAAAATTCGCGGTCCCCTTCATGTGGAGTACCTATCGTTGGATAAGTCTTTGAAAATAACGTAGGAGTCCTAATGTTATTAAATATACATTCCGAAAACAATTGACACAGGCGGGGCTTGAACCCGCGACCACTGCCGAACCGTGGCTAGCACTCTCACCAACTGACTTTTTGGAATGTCTTAATATTTAATAACATTAAGATAAGCATAACATATGGCTTTAACATGTTTAAAAATTCGCAAAAATATACATTTATAATTAAAGTCCTAATTGACTTTTTAGGGTTCCATACCTCAAAAGGAAAAACGGAACCCTTATAGGATCACTTTGTTGTCCGCCGTCAGTCACCGGACCATAAGTGGAGCCATTTGCTCATAGATGACACCACTAGAAGTATGCAGTAGCGCCATTTATGATCATATATCGGAACCCTAGGGCCCCTAGGGCCCCTAGGGCGCGAGGCATACTCGCACTTGTCCGGTTTTTATTTAAGTGTATATTTAGTGAACTAGGAGCCCCGAAAGTCATTAACAATATGCCCCCCCCCCCTGGAATTTTGCAACCGCGTTAGCAAAAAATCTGAAAAATTTCACTGAAATTTGAAAAATTACTGAAATACTTCTTGCTACGGAACCCTAGACTGTAGTGGTCTTGCCCGCTTTTTAATATTTTAATAATAATTTTGTAATGTCATGTTAGCTAGTCTAGTCTAGGGTACGCCTGTGACCAGCACAGTAGATCTATGTCTTTCGACTGATTTAATTAGGGCATCCTATCTCGGTATTCCGAGATCCCGCATCACTTACGAGTCCCGCAAAGAGGGGGATTAGCTGTGCGGGATTCGCGGGATTTGCGGGATTAGCAAGTAGCATACAAGTATTTGTCTTTTGCATATAAAGCCCTTAAATCTATGTCATCCACCCGCTAGTGTGGAAGCTGAAAGGCCTTTCTTTGCTGCAGGCTATCTAGCGTCGCACATTTGAAGCAATCTGGCAGACGAGATAGTAGACACAAATTTTTCCTTCGTTAATATTTCTAACAATAGATAGAATACAAACAGACGTAGAAGTCTTAAGTTAACTGAACGTTGGTTGTTCGTTAAAATATTTCAAATTAAAAGTTATTCTAATTCTTAGATTTTTATTTTAAAACATAAATACCTACCTCTTTACACAACACTTAATAGGCAGCTCAACTTACACTTGCGGGATCCCGCAAATTCCGGGATCCTGCGGGATCGAAAATCATCGATCCCGCAAATACCGAGATCACCAATTACATCGGGATTGGATGCCCTAGATATGATGATTATAATAATTCTTCTCCGACAGTTCGAAGCCAAGCTTCATCAGAGCAGAATGCAGAACGCAAGCATCAAGCTCATATCCGAGTCCACCATGTCCGAGGTCCAGTGGATCCTTCAGGAGGTAGCTGGCAACAACTTTGAAATGTAAGTACTTAAGTAGTAACACTAGGGACCAGTGGCGAAGGGTCAGTTTTCGTAAGAGGTAAGCCGGAGCTTCAAATGCTTACCTGGCCACGAAAAGCTAATTAATAAAAGTAGGCAGTACTCTCCGTGCTATTTTTCAAAGGGAAGCCGGTAGGAATCGTATGTAGGGACCCTTCGCCACTGCTAGGGACGCATTTTGGTCAATACCGATGCCAAAACAGATGGTGTTAAAAGCATGTCTATTCTGTACCGACACGCAGCGTGATATCACGGCGGGAACTGCCATTTTGTTTGCTGACGTTCGAGGGAGAATGTCACGGTGAGATTCTCCCTCGAACGTCCGCAAACAAATCGCCAGTTCTTGCGGTGACATCAGCAGCATGCTTAGGATGACCACGATAGAAACGAGTTTTGTTTACAGAAGAATAGACAGAGTGACAGTTTGTAGAAAGATTTCTACAGTTTTAAATGCATACAATGCAGAGATGTTTCTATTCTTCAGTAGACAAAAGTCTGGTACGCCAAGCACGGGTCGCCGCGTGCTCGGGCAGAAGAGATAACCACTTGGATAGAAAGAACAGGTCTATTCTTTGGTAGAATAGAGATAGAATTGGTCATGCTAAGCCGGCTGTAAAATATTACGGAATGCAATAAAGTACTCTTTAAGTATTCAGTGGTGGACTACGGTCCACACCTCAGATCATAGAAACAAGGAGATGTGCCAAGGGGCTATCGAGTTTGATGCCTGATCTTGAGCAAATTGCTCATATTAAAAACGTACGCGCTGGCGACGAACCGAACACGATCGATGGTATAAATACAGTGTTTTAGTTTAGTGCTAGTGTTGAGCGACGATTAACCGTGTTAGATTGAGGGTGTGCGGAATGTTCAATGCGTGGGAGATCTTTTCATTCACAAGGAGCGCTTAATTATGCGCGTAATTGTGTCGAAAAATGTACTAAAAGTGGCATCAGTTGTTCCCGTACTAATTTGCTATGATGGCATATCTCCTTGTTTCTATGATCTGAGGTCCACACTCTCTCACAGAGAGGAGGCCTGAGTCCCAGCACTAGGAATATTATAGGCCGATTAAAGAATTGAGTATCGAGTACTCCTGCATACGTAGGATGACCATTTCCATCTCTATTCTACCAAGAATAGCCAGTCCTTTCTACCAAACTCGTTATCTCTTCTGCCCGAGCACGCGGCGACCGTGGCGTTGTAGATTTTTGTCGACTGAAGAGTAAAACATTTCTGCCATGCTTAAATCGGTAGAAGTCTTTCTACGATCTGTCATTTTGTCTATTCTTCCGTCGACAAAACCCGTTTCTTTAGTGCTCACGGGTGCTGATGTCGTCACAACTTTCAAACTCCTATTTCCATTCCAGCTGGCATCCAATGCGCTTCATGATCGGCAAGGTCCAGCAAGAAGTGCGCGTCATCATAGAGATCTCGCGTCCGAGCTACGTCAGCCTCGCCCAGCCCCTACCACACATAGCCATAGACAACATCCGGATGATAGAGTGCGTGCCCGAACTCCCCGTGTATAATGGCACGTGTGTTCCCGGGCTCATGAAATGCGATATTATGAGTGTAAGTCGTATTTGTGTACTAATAGTATGTTTCTAGGACAGGCGGAAAAACGAACAATGATGCCGTTTCGAATCTCTCCGTACACTTCTCTATCGCTTATTCTTCTTGCCGCGTTTCATAATACGTGCTGGGGTACGCGACACGCAAAAACGAAATGTACGGATAACCGCATAACTGATAATATTATATAATACTGATAATAATATTTGACAGGTCAATTTAAAAAGAACCGGCCAAGTGCGAGTCGTACTCGCGCACCGAGGGTTCCGTATCATTTTTGGACGTATAAAGTGAAAAAAACCGGACCGCATAACTAAGTTTGTTTGTGAAGGAATTTTGATGATATTGAAAAAACTGTACTAGTTAGGAACATCGTTTTATTTTTGGTGCAATATTTGGGTCAATTCCTATCAGCTCTAATTATTTCAGATTTTTCGCTCCGTAAACTTCGGAGATAAGGGGGGGGGGGGGGAATGGTATTTTTTCAGACATTTTTCATCATATGTCAAAAACTGTGAGACATAAAATAAAATAAAAATATATTTTGAAATGTGCAGATCAAGCCCTTTCATATGATATGCCACTTGACCTAGTAACCCCACTTTAAAATTTCGGACCCCCACTCCGCCCCCTTTTGCGATGAAAATAAAAAAAATTTTGACTTTTTTTATTTGCAATAAAGTTGGGCAAGCATTCTTTATAACTGTTTCAAATTTCAAGTCGATAGCATTAGTAGTTGCTGAAATAAGCAGGTGTGACAGACAGACAGACGAAGTCGCACCATAAGGGTTCCTTTTTTACCATTTTTGGAACCCTAAAAATGGGCCAAAAGTCACCCATTGCGATGGGTGATTTTTGGCTTATTTAATAAAGGGGTGGGGGGGGGCCCTCTGTTCGCGGCTGTTAATAGTGGGTTTCTTTCTTTTTCCAGAAAGCCTCATGCATCAAATTACAGCAAGTCTGTGATCTGGTGAAGGACTGCGATGATGGCATCGACGAGGCACAGAACTGTGGTACGTACCTACAAATTACGAAACTTCGTAGTAAGTATAGCACTCGTGAGGAAGTCTTCATTAAATTCTCCCGACGACTCTATACATGGTTCTGTAGAAAGTGAATTTTGATGATGCAACTTTGTTTTTGGGTCCAACCAATGTGACAGACGTATTTGTTACATTTTACTTGCCCCGATATCGTGCCAGCTTCCGATACCGATATCGGATCGAATAGTGAAGAAAAGCTGTAAGGCTGCCCCACTGCACACTTTTTGTAGGTCCGACAATCGGGCCGAAGTTTTCGCCGACTTTTATCATTTAACACCGATTTTGTGCGGTCGGCAGCCTGGATGTAATTGATATTTTTTTCAGATAAAATGCCGTATGGATCGTACTGCAACTTCGAACAGGACACGTGCGGTTTCGAGAATATACCTCAGTAAGTAGATAGACAGTCGAGGGGGTAAGTATAGACTTCATGGTTCTGATATAAACCAAAGTTTGACCTATAACTTTTCTCCCACAGGCCAATTCTCAAATGGTCCCGACATAGCGGGCCCACTCCGACCGACAAAACGGGGCCAAATTACGACCACACCTGCGGCCCCATGCTACCCCACCCCACCATAGTGGTCCCCCCCCTATTCCCAGCCCACTTGAACGTGACCATAGCCCAGTGTGTCGGATACTACTTCTACGTCAACATGAACGTGACAGGCCCCAATAAGAAGAAGGCCGACTTTGCGTCTACTGCAGTTATGAGGACTGTGACGTTTAATCCACCGCCTAAAGTCCATGGGAATATTACGTCCAAGTATTATAATTGTTGTATGGTGAGTAAATATGACGTGTTTGAGACATAGTTTGCTAGTAGATAAGTTGTAATAATATGGCGATTGTGATAATAAGTACCTTCCTAAATAATTTTTGGAACGAGGTTCCTTAACGCGACCTGCGTCAGGAATTGACTAGTAGAAATTGTCACGTAAAGAAAAAGTGTGGCCTCCTCCATACTACTTTATCTCTCTCTTTTTCTATTATATGCGAGGAGAAATAGGAGTTTAAAATTCAACTTAAAGGAAACTTAATTAATAGATCATGCCATCCACGAAGACGCGCCCCACTCTTTCTCCTAATCTCAGTGCAACTGTGCAACTTTCCGCTAGTGTTTTAGTTCTATAGTTACATACTAATTATCTATGAGTGCACACCCACACTACGACGAATAGACCAATCACTAGACAGCTTTACGGTCAACTGGAAAGATCCTCCAAAAATTTGTAGAGCGCGTCTTCGTGGATGGCACTATCTAAATCTATACCTACAGAACCTATAGAAGAAATAAGTTTTATGTTGAAAAACTCTTTTTCAAAAGAAGCTTTTATAATGACCACTTCCCAGCTCAATCATGAGACTCTGGACATCATCTAGGTCTACAGTACTTATCAAGACAAATCTAATGAGCCCAAATACGACGGAGTTATGTTAAGAAGTTGAGGAGTTCCTATAGCCACCTCCCAGCTCCATCATGAGATCACCTCCATGGTACCATATCATTGCATTGTCACCGAGGTTACATGTGTTCCGAACAGCTCAATCGGGTTGGGGGAACTGGTCTAAAATTCTGTTACAAGATTTGGCCCCCAACTAACAGGGCAAGTTAAATAAAGGCTTGTAAAAATTTGAGACATTTCTTTGTATCGGTTATCGTATTACTTGAACTGTCTTCCAAAGGCAATATGGTAGAGCATCCAAGGATTTTCCAAATCTCCAGCACTCATCTCGAACCTTCCATCCACAGATAAGGTTCTACTACCAACAAAACGGTCGCAACTACGGCTCGTTGAGCGTCAACGTGGTGGAGCTGACGAGCCACGGGAACCTCACCACTTCCGTCTGGTTCAGTACTAAGAACAAAGGGGAGAACTGGTACAGGGCCTCCATCTTTTTGCCGAACGTTACCAGAAGGTAAGCAGTAAAGAAAGAAATAAAAAATGTTTGTTTGGAGCATTTTGAAACACGTACAGAAAACATAATCAATAGACAGGGTGCAGACAAGAAAAAACAAATAAATAATAAAAATAATCTGTAGACTGTAAGGGGGTAGTACACTAATCGTGGAATCGTTTTATGTCATCGAAGGCGTGTCTCAAGGTTGCTCCAAATGGGTATCCAGCTCAGCATAAACCAGGCAAGGTACCTGACGCTGGTATTCTGCTGGATCCCTTTTCGGATGCAGTACACCTAGCACTTAGGTTTAAGACATGTCACTCCTACATTAAGTGTACGAGACCATACGGCTGGTACATTTTGGTCCTTCGAGCCGGATACGAAATTTTGGCGGTTTTTTGTGTTGTTTTGTGCAAATAACGCTTCGGCTTATCTAGTTTCAAATAGCCTATGATAGTAACTAACCACCATTTCGCACAGGTACTTCTTGGAGTTCAAGACTCGTATGGGCATGCGAATATACTCGGACTCAGCGATAGATGACTTCTCAATGGCTCCGGAGTGTTTCGGGCTGAATATGGACCCTGGGGAGCTGGGAGATTATAATTACTACGACCCGTCGTTTGAGGAGAAAACCACACCGCATCCAGCGTTTGCTGAAAAGCCATGTAAGTTTAATAACATAAGACGCAAATAAAGTGATAACAGCGATGAAATCGCATGAAACCCTTCGTTTTGGACCGGGAAACTAGCTTCAACTAACGGACAAACTGACTGACAAAGTGACAACTATTACTTTGACAGTTTAAAAGTGTCTGTAAGTGATCTAAAATTGAAATAAAATGTTTTGACTTTGACTTTGCTCGTAGCACGTTGGAGCCAATGCTATTTCTCAATCCACACGTTGGACGAGTAGCATTGGGACCAACGTATGGATCCAGCGTATAACATACGCTCAAATCACATGTTGTCCACCAGTCTACCGCTTCACGCCGTGCGGCGCGTCTGGCCGCTACGGCCCCAACCAGACGATGTGCGACGTCGCGTACAACAACACGCCGGTGTCCGTCAGCGTGATACAGAGCCCCCCCTACCAGGGCATCCAGCTGTGGGAGGTGCCCGCTGAGGGGTTGTACACGTAAGTTTATATCTTGACTTTATTATTTAAAGAAATCAGGCTAATGTTGGAGAGAGATGTCTGACGATGACGAGATACTACTGATACGAGTATCATTTTGTTTGTCTAATATGTCTGATAGCGCAAACGATTTTGCCGTGCAACGATCACGATTTGTATATCAATTTATTTGAATCCTAGGTAAAGAAAACTGATATTATTTCGGTGTTTTGGTATTAAATTCTAAAAATAAGTCTCAAGTCTGGATAGAGCTTCTTGTGAGTGTACAACAATAGATGGATTAGGAAACCAGCAGCTGATAGTTGAACACCTCTGCTTTTTAGAGTTTGACAAGTAGAAAACCTGAAATGCTGCATGATCAGGTTCAGAAGTTATAATTTAATGATCGATGGTATAAAATGCTTCCGATGAGTCTATCTAAAATATTTTTTGTTGCTTTTCCTAGATTATTATTTCAAATATGCAAAATATGCTACGAGTATACTTTCTTGACGTTGACATTTAAAAAACGGTCCTGAAAATCACTCCACCATCACTTCGTGTTTAACCGTAGTAGGTACCTACTTAGAAGTGGCGCAATAAACTACCCAGCATTTCTTTTTATTTGATAAGTAATATGCTTGCGTTTGACCGTCATCTCGCCTGATGCGGTCTACTATAGCATGCAATCTTAATTGCCTAGATGAAACCGATTCACTTGCGACTGAAGGCACATTAACTATTGGGGAAGACCCACTCAGGCAGCACAGTTCAGTTTGTCGGGTCTCAGAATAAAAAAAGTGGAATCAAAGAGCTTCGGTCAGGGTTTTAGTGTAACCATGAAACGATGTCGCTTTTTCGTGCTTCTGGTCATCCGACAGAAAAAAAAGGCAGGATCCCGGGAATTAGATCATGCAGATCTGAGCCCCAATTCTGCTATTTGAATAGTGTATGAATTAGGGTATGAATATCGGAATCTCGGAATCTCGAAATATCGGAATCTCGGATAGATTTATCCGTTTTTTCAATTCCGATATTGAGCAGGCCAATATCGGAATCTCGGAATTAGAAAAAAAATACTAAAAAACGTCGTGTCTTGCTCAGCTCTCACTTGTGCACGCATGCCTACAATAGTTAGTAAAACAGTCTGTAATGAATAATTTCTTAATTAGTCACCCGATATGGCCGGCCCATCGCCACTTCAGCTTGCTTATTCTGTAGGCTATGAACTACTTTTCAATCCATCGGATTTGTCGGTGGCGACAAGGTCCGCGGACAAATCTGCGTGTGAATGATCAGGTTCACGGTTCAGCATGTGGCTGTGTGGTTGATGATGGTTTTGTCCACCGATTTGTACAGCGCAGTGTGCGGCGCGAAGCTCGTGTAGTGAATGGCTTAAGCGCATATTTGCGCCAGCAGGTTACTTTACTTGTGTTGTAAAATTCTTTGTGCTCTTTCAGGCAGATTGATAGATGCATTTTCATTTTTACGCATTCACTACATACCAGGAGAAGGGTTCTCTTGCTAAGACGTTTTTTTTTTAGATTATGTGTTGTTTCCTCGTTCATTGACATCATCAGTCTACAGTAATCCACTGCTGGACATAGGCCACTCCAACTGCACGCCATTTAACTCGATCCTCGCCTACTCTCATCTAGCTGCCACTAGCCACCCTGCGACGATCGTCGCTTCAACTAGCCTGAAGGCGTCCTACCCTACGTTTGCCGATTCGCGGTCTCCACTCAAGAACACGTCTACTCCAATGGTCGGTTCGTTCGGTCTACCGATATGGCCGGCCCATTGCTACTTCAGCTTGCTTATTCTGTAGGCTATGAACTACTTTGAATTCAATCCCTTAGAGAAACACAAAGCATAGCCCTTTCTATAGCTCGCTGAGCGACTTTGAATTTATGGACCAGCCATACCGTGAGTGTCCATTCTTGGCTCCGTAAATCCTATACCTATCATAGGTATGACGCACTGATTGGCGCATGAAGACTTAAGTGGAATAGGCAATGAGAAGACCCGACGTAGTTTCCCAAATGCAGCCCTGCCTAGCTGTATTCTTTTGTTAGCCTCTTTCTTGAAGTTGTTTTTACCGAACTGCAAAGTTTTACCCAACGTATTCTGGAACAACTTCGAGAGCATTGCCACAATCGGTTCTGGAGTGACGTGTACGTTGAACATGATCTTGGTCTTGTCCAAATTCATCCGAAGCCCGAAGCGCACAGAAGAATCAGCCAGGCCGTCCAGCATTTCTTGCAGGTCTTGCAACGATTCAGCCATTATAACAATGTCGTCTGCAAATCTTAAATGTGAGATGTACTCGCCGTTTAGCGCTGGTAAGCGCGTACGGCCTTAAGTGATTTGGGCGGTGTAGCTTAAGTGTTTTTGTTTTGTCAATACCTTTATTTTTATTCTGTTATTCAAGGACATATTACAAAAATATAGATTTATACAATTGTAGCGAGCTTTATTTGTTCTAATTATTTTTTAAATAATGAAAGAGTTTATTTTAAATGCCTTTTCTCTATGAAATTAAATTTTTCATTAAAATTTCCCAATTCCGATACTAATATCGGAATTCCGATATTCGGACCTAATATCGAAAATCAATTCCGATATTGGAAATCCTCCGATATTACATACCCTAGTATGAATGGTGTCATAATGATACCATTACTATCAAAACCTAAGCGGTCATTGGCTTAGAGCAAGACTAACTCTTTCGTCATTGGTCAAAACGATGCCATTGAGACACTATTCTGACACGATTATAACAATTGCATTAGCAGACTTGGGGCCCTGATCCTTTAATACTAATATGCCCATAATGCGTAATGTTTTGTATTTCATCCATATTATTTCAATCTAACTTCGTAGGCTGATAGCGACGGGTGCTAGCGGTGGGCTGGGCTCGGCATGGGCGGGCGTGTCTCACGCAGCCGCAGTTCGCGCCTTAGTCGAGCTGCACAAGAGCGAACGAGTCTACATCCTGGTGGGACAGCAGGGACTTGACGCTTGTAAGAAGGTAAGGAGCGCTGTTAATCCAGTCGATCGTGGCAAGCCAAAGAAAAATACGATTCGATGTTAAGTTGAATGTAGAGGTACTGATGATAGTAATAGGTAGATCTTGGGTCGGATCAAGTTGACCACCCCTGCTATAGATGATAAAGTTGGGCAAGCTGCCTCTGAGAAACTCTTAATCGTATTTGTTAGGAGGTTTCTCTCTCTGGAGCTCTGACTGCCCGTAGCTTAGACTTTGTCTCCGATATTGCTATTGTAAAATTTACATTAGCAATTGTAAATTGCTCTATATGTATAATTTTACATTTGAAATTCTTTATTAAATCACAAATTCATTCCTGGCATATTTGGTTCACTTACTTTCACCATAATGTCACCGAAAATATGTTTTATTACCTTCATTAGATTGGTTTCTGATCAAATTCATTCGTTAGGTTTTGATTCATATTACTTAATTCATTATTTACATGATGCGCCGTGCAATACTTTTTTTCCTTTCTCATTCCTCACCGAAATAGTTCAGCACTAAGTATTTTATTTAAGAGTTTTATTTTAGCAGCTGAATCTAATTTTTCTTCCCACATCTTGGAATATTCTTGTATCGATGTTTAGCTATTCTCATCTTCTTCCCTTTCAACCGATAAAGCTGTGATAGACATGCCTGTAGGTAGCACACTAAGCACTGGAAAACCAGCATGCCGGCTTACTGGCATTCTATGCCAAAACCCAAAACGTAGGTATGTAATATACTTGTATATTTATAGTAAGTTTAATCTATACTGCATTGGATGTTTTGACATTGACGGGAATAAAATGTAGTAGATAACATTTCTATTGACTTATATTATTTAGATTTCTGTGGTTCTCACCATACCCTTCCACCCCAGACGCTGTCAGCCCAGGACAGCCAGCACGAGTGCTCGCGGCGGCAGAACGAGTCGGGGGTGTCGGTGTACACCAGCAAGACGCACGAGGTGCGCAACACGGAGGTGTCGGACGGAGGGGGCGGCGGGGGGGGCGCCACTTATGTGTTCCTGGTAAGACGTTAGAGCTTAGACTGTCACTTGGTATCTGAAAAATCTTAAAATAAATGGTAAGTCGCCGACCTTTTAGTCACAGATTAACTATCAAACCGTTAGGTAATGAGTGACAGAAACGACTACAAAGCCTGAGCTAGCCGATAATCTCTATCTCAAACTTGATGTGTAATATTTACTGCCTGAAGATCGTGACACACTGCGATACCTACCTGTAGAGGGGAGAACGTCGTGATAATAATTCACCCGCGCGATGTGCATAAAATGACTTCATTAATTTTAGGAACCACGTGTTCGCCTTCCATCGCGATTTATGTCAAAAATGAAAATGCTCGCCGAGCTAGGAGTTTACGTTCCCTGCCATGTCTCGCCGACACAAATTTTTGGTCCTTTGAGCCGGAATTTTCAATGACTTTCGCTAATTCACCGTGTCTTCTCTATCAGCTGGATAAAGACGGGCAAGCCTTCCCCCTGCTGGTGGCGGGGGGCGGGGGAGGTATATCTGTCGGCAGTTTCCGGGATGACGGGTCCCAGCATGCCAGGCCTCTGACCAACGCTACCCCAGAGTCCGGGTACATGTATGGACAGGTCGGGAAGACTTCAGGTGAGACTTTTTTTCTATTATTTATTGTAAGTAGGTACCAGGGCCGAATTTCGGGCAGGGCAACAGGGGCACGGTCCCCGGGGCCTCCACAAGATAGGAGCCTCCACAACTTGATTTTTTTAGACAAGAACATCTTTTCATAGGAATATTCCTATGAGAAGTATTGGATGATGCAAAACATGAACTAGGTATTTGTTTCGTTATGTTCGTTATGAGCATTTTTTATTGAAATAAATTGTTACCTACTATTGAAAAACTGTGAATTTTTTTTCTTCCGATTCCGTAAGCCTTATAGAAGTAATGTCAAAAATCTATCTCTAGTAAAGAGCCGATAGATAGGTTATTGGGAAGGCCATTAGACAATTTTGTCTAATGCGTTATAATTGACGCAGGTGCTGGTGGCGGCTGGCTAGCGCGCTCAGGTCCTACGACTCCTGGCTTCGAGATAGTACGCGGAGCTGCCCTACACGAGGGGGGATCGGGGGGAGCCGCGTGTTACGGACAGGCGCACGGGGGGTTCGGTGGGGGCGGCGGAGGGTGTCTCAGGGGCGGCGGGGGCGGGGGCTGGGTTGGTAAGTCACTTACTACTTGTAAGAGTTTGTTTAAACTACCTGTTATTAGAAATAAAGTAACTGATTGGAGAGCGAGTGTTCCTGAGAAGAAGTCCCTTTGATTCGCATAAATTTTGAATTCCTAATCTACTTTGGCATAACGAGTGAGGCATTATATATTTTGGTAGGTATACTGTTTAGATACGCATAAAGGTTCCATTTCGTACCCGACTATAGACAACAGCAGGCGACGTGCCACCGCGACACTACTGGTTTTCACGTATTTCTATGAAGACGTAGCGGCGACGTGTCGTTAGCTACGGAAGGTATTTCATAGAAATATATAGAAACCAGTAGTGTCGCAGCGACACGTCGCCAGTTGCTGCTGTCTGCATTCGGGTACGAACTCGTACCTTAACTATAATTTAGACCATATTAGACCCCAGCAGCCGAAGTTAATGGGTAACACTTTGTGTGTCATAGGGGGTAACACCAACGACGGGGGCGGCGCCCACGGCGGCGGCGGCTGGTCGTACATCGCGGCGACCCGCGCCGTCCGCGACTACAGCGACGCGGCCGTGGCGCCCCGGATAGGGCCGGGGGAACTGCTCATATTCCCCGCCATACACGTGAGTATTGTTCGGGGGGAGGGGGGGCAGGCAAGTAAAACAATAATAATGCTCGTAGTTTAAAAATATATTAAATGAACGCAAAATAATCAATTTACCTATGAAAGATTTTATGAAAGGGGGGAGGAGAAGGGCAGCAGTTTTTCGATGTTCTGTCTACTTCGAATCACACATTCTTTTTTCAGAAGACTACAATTTCTTCAATGTCTTGTAGTCTCAAGTTCCGAACAGGTTATTATTGTAATTGTCTCGTTTCTAATCCAGGATTGTGACTGCGACTACCGCTGCGTGGCCCTCAACGAGTACCGCAGCGAGGTCAAGTGCTACTGCCCCGCCACCTGGACCACCGACGCTCATGATCCCACTAAATGTATACGTAAGTTGATTGACACCTTTTTTCTGTGTCCATAGAAAAGTCTGGATACTTTGTAGGTCTTTTCTGCTATTCAGCACGAATTTTGCAATAAATAAAAATAAATAGGTATATTTCTACCACTTTTCACATTTCACTTAAATAAAATAAATTAAAAAAAATTTAAAAGAAATATACCATTTTTAGGGTTCCGTAGTAAAACTAGGAACCCTTATAGTTTCGTCCTGTCCGTCTGTCTGTCCGTCTGTCCGTCTGTCACACCCTCGTCATATCCACAGTTCATAACCAATTTGTATGAAACTTCGCAGGTAGATGTCTTCTATGAGCCGCCATAAAGGCCTGTAATAAAATTATGAAAAATAAAATAATTAGGGGGGGCTCCCATACATGAAACTGGGGGATGAAAATAAATATTTCGCGCACCCCATCATGTGGGGTATCGTTGGATAGGTCTTTGAAAATAACATAAAGGTTTCTAAATGACTTTTTTGTTTAAGTGCATATTTAGTGAACTAGGAGCTCCCAAAGTCGGTAACAATGAGTCCCCCCCCTGTAGTTTTCCAACCCCTTTATGCAAAAATCTGAAAAAAATCAAGCTTATAGCATTTAATAAATACTTTCGATTCAAATTGGTTTGAACAAGATACGTCAATAACTTTTTGAAACCGCAAAAATAACTTATGTTTGCAGTCGGGAGACTGGAATACTTCTTGCTACGGAACCCTAGACTGAGCGTAGTCCGACACGCTCTTGCCCGGTTTTTATTTTTAACGGTTTGCTTCATCTTTCTACCTGACCGGGTCCTTGACTATTCAAAAGACCGCTCCTTGATTGGCTCCTTGCCTACTCAAAAGTACCTGTAGTACTTTTGAATAGTCAGGGAATGGTCTACCTAATTAAAATAAATACCTACTGTGACTTCATCGTCATATACATTAATAGTTCATAGTCTTTTTATTAGTTTAATTAATATTTTTCCTAAGTTTATTAACATTAATTTGACTGTAGACACCCTAATCTTGGAATTACTATGTTTTATAGGTTCTGTATATATTACCACGAACTACCCCCCTATTTTATTAATTTAAGTTCTTTCAGTCCATCCAAAGGTTTTCTGGAATATATCGCTATCAGCGATAAGACCGCTATTGTACCCTCAGAATTATCAACACCTTTTTATAAGCTGTTTTACAATTATGGTGTACAATAAAGTATATTCTGTCTATCTATTATCTTTGGTTGCAGTGGAGGACGCGTGGCCTAGGACTCCATGGGTTGTGATCATCGTGCTATCAGTCGCCGTGTTCGTGTGTGCGCTCGCTGTTCTTTGCGTCTGTCTGTATCTGTGTGAGTATATCTACAACAACGTCTAATTCACTTTCATTCCGTTCGCTTTTAAATTCGTTATAACAAATGCTACCAATTGCTTTATTGTTGCTATTAAATACACTCTTGTTAACATTAATATTACCTAAATCATAATTTACCAAAATTCCTACAACACATATAATTTTTTTTCATTTGTTATTATTAAAATCATCTCTGCCAGTATCAAATTATTTGAATCAGGCATTGTGACTATCGTCACCAAAATCACTACTTATAATATGATCTATACTAATTTAAGAAAGCTGAAGATTTTGTTTGTTTGTTTAAACGCGCTAATCTCTGGAACTACCAGTCGGATTTGACTAATTCTCGAGAAAGGTTATCTAGACTAGCATCACACTATGACCCTTAGGAGCCGAGCATAGTGAGTGAAACCGCGGGGCACGGCTAAGTTATCAATAAAATTACTGAATCATCACTATCATGACTCGCAACTGACATCGAGGCCTGAAAAAGTTCAATTTTATATTTGTGAATCGTGCCAGACACTTCCTCAATATAAAACTAGCTGCAGCACGAAGCACTATCAGTCCAATATCTAATAATTAATAAACAAGTCGGTGACAAAACAGTACGTAGGTAAAAGTGACGGATACGACGCTCTACAAAGCCGAAGCTAGCCGATTATCTCTTTCTCAAACTCGAAACTTCTTACAATATCTGACTCCGACAATACATTCAACAGACAACACATACCAACGCAAGAAAGAAGCAGAACAGCAGCAAAAGCGTCTTCTAGAACAAGACGTACAGCTACAACGGTTGAGGAGTGCCCCGGGAGGGAACGACAACCTCACCATGGCGTTCAACCCCCACTACGGCAGTGAGAGCATCCTGCCGCAGGGGATCGACGTGAGGGGGTTGCCGCAAGTGTCCAGGGAGAGCCTGAAGCTGGTCAAGTAAGTACATGCAAAGAAATGTTCAATAATGTGTATGGTATTCATAAATCGTTGTAATAACTTGACTTTACCGTCAGTAAGCATACTAGCATAGTAAGATAAAATATTAAGTAGATATGCTTTGTACAATATTCACAAGTCGATTATCGATTATTGTGATAATGATGTTTACATCGCACTAAACTAATTTAAATTCCGCTATATCTCTTTCTAATTAACATAATTTAAAAGGGCAGAAAATAGGTCTACTAAAAAACATACATATTAGTCTATGCCATATCATTTACGGGAAAGAAGCAGCGACTTATGGCGATGGTGACTTCTGGACTAATTTGATAGGGACTAAAAATATCTTCTATCCCCTGCTCAAGTTTTCTTGTTAGAAAGAGACAGTGAGACTAAACGCAACAGAATCGCAACCAATGTTTTATAACTTTCAATTAACTTAGAAGTAAGATCCTGCAGACCCTGCATTTTAACTATTTGTTTCAAAAACAAACTCTTTTGAAATGAAATGATTTAGATCTAAACACTTTACAGTGTCATTTATCTACACATCATTTTTCTTGCCTCCAGGGCTCTCGGACAAGGCGCATTCGGCGAGGTCTACCAAGGTCTCTACCGGCACCGCACGGGCGACACGGTAGAAATGCCGGTAGCCGTCAAGACGTTACCGGAGCTCTCCACGGGACAGGCGGAGTCCGACTTCCTAATGGAAGCCGCTATCATGGCTAAGTTCAGTCATCCAAACATCGTGCATCTGATTGGAGTGTGCTTTGATAGGCATCCGAGGTTGGTGTTGAAAATAGTAAAATTGGAATAAAGTAGTTGGATATTATCAATAAATACATTAGAATAAGGTAGGTTATAGCAAAACTGTACATACACACAGCCAGGTAGACAGGGGAGGGGCAGCTGCCGCCCCTAGCAACTCCCGGACCGAAATGTAAAAAATGAAAGAAAACAAGCATTTTCCATAATTCATAAATTGATTATTTCATCTCGTACACCTTTCCTATAACTATATTTTCCTTGCGTGCCCCCCTCGCCCCCCTAAACAAAATCCTGGCTACGCCCTTGCATATACATAGACTTCTCGGAAATTTTCCTAAAAAATGGTCGTTGTAACTTGATAATTTAGTTTCCACTTCAATGGTTTATCTATTAAGCTGATGTAATTTGATGAGGATGTTCTGATTTCAACTTCTATGGTATGGTAATGGCTACTGGTTTCCTACAGTGGCGCTATCGCGACGACGGGTAAGACATCACTACCGAACGATGCACAGATTTATATGTTAGTATTGACGAAACTATTTTTTTCCTATATCGATGATATTTTATTGTCTTTTAATCAGATTTTTGCCTTATTTCTTGTACAGTAACTCCTATACCTAATTATTTTTGTCATCATACTTTAGCCTTATCATGGAAAGGAATTACGTAACAGATTCAGTTGTAGCCGTCACAATGTACCACTTTTTCAATATCGACCCTCATTTGACAAAAGCCCTGAAACTAATCCAAAGAATTTTAACTATATTTTCGCCCGTCTAATTATTTTCGTAACCATACATAGCCTTATCAATAAAGGAATTACGTAACAGATCCAGTTGTAGCCATCACCGTATACCAATTTTAAGTATCGACCCCTAACTGACAAAAGCCCTGAAACAAATCCAAAGAACTTTTAAGTCCTATATTTTCGCCACCAGGTTCATAGTCCTCGAGCTGCTAGCGGGTGGAGACCTGAAGAACTTCCTCCGTGAGAGCAGACCGAAGCCCGAGCGAGCCAGCGCTCTCACTATGAAGGATCTACTGTTGTCCTCCATCGACGTCTGCAAGGGCTGCCGGTATTTGGAGAGCAAGAGGTTTATACACAGGTAAGTTCTAGAAGGATATAAGACTAGACAGATAGTTCTATGTATCGTGTGACCAACAGTCATCTTGGATAAAAGTCATTTAAGATTATCTGTGTCTAGATTCTACCCAACGACAATAATTTTGGCGCCACATTTGAAACGCGCCACATTTAACGCCCCCGCATATCTGCGCGCAAGCACACACACCAAGGACACATTTGTAGCGGGTGCAGTCTGTAGTAGCACAAGTGTATGTCTGGTGTGCGGCCCGGCTTACTATAACTAACCTTACCAAGCTCGGTTACAGTACAAGTGTACAGACTACAGACGGATGCATGAATTGGAAACCCCCCTCCCCCCCCCCCTCCTTTTTGGAGATGTGCCAAGGCGCTATTGAGCTTGACTCTATTGACCATAGTTAAACGTACACGCTAGCGACGGACCGAACACTTTCGATGATATAAATACAGTGTTTGAGTTTAGTGCCAGTGCTGAGCGACGAATAACATTATTAGATTGAGGGTGTGCGGAATTTTAATGTGTGGGAGATCTTTATATTCACAAGGAGCGCTTGTAATTGTGTCGCAAACTGTTCTAAAAGTGGCGACAGTGGTTCCCGTACTAATTCTCCTTTTTTCTCTATGAGGTAACATCTTATCTCCTTCTCCCAGGGATATAGCAGCGCGCAACTGCCTCCTAACATCCCGGGGTCCGGGACGAGTAGTCAAAATCGCGGACTTTGGTATGGCACGGGACATCTACCGCTCCGACTACTACAAGAAGGGCGGGAAGGCAATGTTGCCCATTAAATGGATGCCGCCTGAAGCGTACATCGATGGCGTGTTCACCATCAAAACTGATGTTTGGTAAGTCTTTTGTTAGTTTACTAGCACACATAGCGACATCTAGTCGAAAGTTATTGTTCTTTTCTCGGGAACAGTACTTTTTTTCTGGATGAAAAGTACCTTTATGACCTTTCCTGTAACCCCAAAAACGTATGCAAAATTTCATGATGATCGATTCAGTGGTTTAGGCGTGAAAAGGTAAAACAAACTTATTTTCGCATTTATAATATTAGGATAAAAAAAACTCTGTTATTTTCTCGTTTGCTTGGCAACGTGAAAAAGGTCAAGCACGAGTCGACCGGCAAAAGAGGTCGAAACCACAAAACTTTAACCATGCGTCGAATTCGTGAATGTATGTATGTACACTACAAAACAAAGTTGATGTTGCACTCGCAGGTCGTTCGGAGTGCTGCTATGGGAGGTGTTCTCCCTGGGCGTGATGCCGTACACCGGTTGCGCCAACAGGGAGGTCATGGAGATGGTCTCCGGAGGGGGTCGCCTCGAGAAACCGTATGGTGAGTGACGTTAAGATCTTGACATTAACGACTGGTCTTATACGAGACTGATCGGTCTTCGTGGCATCTCCTTTACCGACAACGTCATCTTGTCCAAGCGGTAGGGCGCGCTTGCGTTTCCGACCATGTGATAGTTAATATGGGTTTTGTTTACCAATATAAGTAGTTACAATGATGTTTTCATGTTGGGTTTGACAAACACACAATCTATTGTAGGGTAATTCAGTGTGAATCCTACTAAGTCCTTACGGATCGCATACTTTGTGAGCATGCTCCTAAAAATCGCTACGGATACTAAGCTTCATTATTGAACGTCTGCGAATTTGCCATTAATGGTCGGTAAAATTATAAAACCGGGCAAGTTATGATTTATTCGGTGAAACAGAGAGGCTACTACTTCTTACTATCTTGTATCATATACAGGATGTCCGCAAGAGATATACAGGCTGATGTGCGAATGTTGGAACCCGACGCCGAGCGAGCGGCCATCCTTCGCGCACATGTATGAGAGGATGCAACGGTTTGTGCAGGTATGTGCAACACCAGAAACGTTTGGGTTCGAACCCTGGTAGGCACACTTTGTATTTTTTTTTTTTATCACTACTACTCTAAAAACGGTGAATCACGGTGATGGCAATTTAAAACGATTAAATTTTCCTCAACTGACCGCACGTGGTCACATATAGGTAATATGTGACCGCGGTTCTGTGGTTCAAAGATCAAGACCTAATGTTTCCACATTTGTCATTCAGAAAAATGATTTCTCATCTGTCAATCGATTCACTAGTTTGAAAATATCCTCGATGTCAAGTCGGGTAACTGTGAACACTTTTTCAGATATTATTAAAAAAAGTAAGTATTAGTCGAAATAGGTTTTATTGATTAATGAGTGTTATTTCACACTCAAAGGATAATTTAATTAAAATGATGAATTTATCATTTTTTGTGTGAAACTGCGGGGCTCAGCTATATCCATATTAAATGCCTAATATTATAAAGTGACATTTTCTTAACCGATCTGCCATTTTGTCCAGGACCCAGCGATAGTAAGCGCGCCGCTGCCTGTAGTGCGCTCGCTCTTACCGCCGCACACAGAGATGCCGATCAACGCTAACGGACCGCAGGTGAGTAATGTTGCGTTATGATGGCTGGACTAATCAGAGGCGTTGTTCCGGTAAAAGGAAAAAAAAAGAAAAAAAAAATGGAAAAAAAGGAAAAAAAAAAAATTTTGTGAGGTTAATGATATTGATGGGGAAGCATCAATGTAAGTCAATATTGAAAAAAAAAACATTTTTGAGAAAAAATAAAAAAAAACGTATCAATAACACGTAATAATTATGTGGTAGTTTTCAATGTTAGCCGTGATGTGGTCGTCTTATTTGTAAATATTATTTTATATTTTTTGTCGCAGTTAAATTATTAGTAAAATAATTTTAGTAGTTTCATGGACACCTTGTACACACTTTTTTAGATAAACCCCCTATAGATTGTTTTTCTGTTTGATAATTTTGAGTTTTAAAAAGATATTAGTACAGTACTTACTTGTATTTTTTTTTAGATTCTAATACCACATTTAAAAATAACATTAAAGCGGAACAGCGCCTCTAATAAAATAATAAAATTTTAATAAACCAAATCGTAAAAGGTTCCTTTCACATGAGTGTTTATAAAAAACAAAAATAACTAATAAAAACAACAATACTAATGCGTAACTACATTTTTCTCTTTTTTCCAAATGTTTTCGCTCTGGCTACTAGAAGCAAGTAAATGGTTTTTTTTTATTAATAAAACATAATTATAATTTTATTTTCTAAATCGGTGTTAGCGATCCTTATAAGAGCCCGTGCTTACGAGTTCGCATGATACCTACCCTCCATTTTTTTTTATTTTTCTAAAACTACCCGCCCTCTCCTTGAATGAAACTCGCGTAGAAAACTAGATCCCTAGTAGTTAGTCAGAGATTCATTGGAATGTGAAAGAGTATCATCATGAATAATCGCATGTTTTTTTCATAACATGTTCAGTTCATTATTTAATTTTCTTCTCCGTCATCGCTGCTTACATTTCAAAGAATCTCTAAGATCGGTTATTTCAGAGACTTGGGTGTTTACTTGCCTAGTAGCTATAGCGGGAATCTATTACCTATATATCTATTTTCTTTTATTACCTTTGTCCCTGCCACTGGGTTTTGTAAAATGAAACATATTTTTTACAGTATAAAGTTCAACATAAATTTGTCGTAATTTTAAAGTTTACAAAACACAGTGGTATGCACGCGTAGAATTAAAAGTGAAACACAGGGAGATTATGCTAAGTAATAAACTGAAATAACTGAAGAAAAGCATTTCCGATTTTTTTGGAAAGGACATTAGTCGTCTCATCGTCATTCTTAAAAAGGAGAAAGCGTTTTTTCTGCCACGAAATGATGGAAAATTATCTGTCCTAAATAATTTATAGGAAAAATTACAACTTACACTATTCTAAAACGTTCAGTATTTATAACGAAAAGCTAGACAAAATTATTTCCCGCAAAATTAATAAGGACTTTATAACACAATGAAGCCATGCAACAGGCACAATAAAATCTATTGTTGCCATTAATTTGTGGCAAACTTCCAATGAATCAACCAAAAAATACCGGAAAGCTATAATACCCCAATCTCCCTGTGATCGTGTGCGTGTACTGAGCGTGGCATGTTGGCAGCGACCACTGGCGTGCGACTACCTCGTGCCGATGTCGCCGCAGGACAACCCGACGGCAAGCAATAGGTAACGCCTTTTCATATCTGAGGGTGCTGGCAGGAGAAATGTGGAGCAGGATTTAAGATATTTTGCATGACGAAGATGATATCAATTGTCAACATAATACATCTAAGAGCTCTTACTAGAGAGAAAAACACAATAAACAATTCGTGTATGACTATGTCATCCATATAAACTATTTTTACAAATTGTCATTAAGATGGACATTTCTATCTAGATCGATATTTACATTGATATTGTAATTTTTATGCCTATAGCAAGCTATTAAACTCTATATATGGTAGAAAATATTATCTGAGTCGGATATAAAACGTGTAATAAAAATTTATAATGACTTGATAATATGCCATGGCTGAATCGAGAATGTGCAATTGTGCATGCAACTGTATTTTCCATGGAACTGATGGATAATATACCTGCCAGTATCCTCAAGTACTAATTACTGAGCTACTTCTAAAATCTAACTTATATGTGGCACCTCCTTTCACAGTTCGATGTTGTTATAGTAACAAATATACTTTACAACTGGCATATTACTTTTTATATCTAAATTTTCTTAAATAACTAAAGCGCTACATATTATCTAGCAGAAAGTGTTTTTTTTTTTACAAAATATGTTGTGAATTATTGTGATGACGATAGTAATCCTAAATTAAGTCGTTTTTTTTGAGAAAATTTCGATATAAAAGCGAGCAGTAACAAAGTATAAAACTGCTTTAGAACGACTGAGCAGTGGCAGCATGCGATAGACGCTGATCTTTCCTTACCAGCCGACGTATCTAATTTAAACAGCGATTCTTATAAAACAATCAATTAATATGCTACATTTAAATCTATTGCGAGCAGGGTTTTTGATGTTTTTATACAATTTTTATGTTATGCCAGTTGCTTTGATACCGAATTTTCAAAAAAGCCCGAATTAAAAATCATTGATAGCCTCACTACTTTTAATTGATATGTAGATGAAAATGAAAGCAATCAAATTATGATTAGCAGTACTTACAAGTTTACAACTATAAAATCAAATCTCCAATAAGATCGTATTCATTGTTCTTAAAAAAATTAATTAAAAACTTATTACCCCTGGTCAAATCAAATCCAAGCAACTCGGCAACAAATCACAATTTTAAAGCTTCTCATTTGCACAATCTATGTTCAACCTAAGTCTATCTATAAACTATACCAATGCAAGAACATTGTTGTAGCCCAACGGAACTGCTGGTCCCTCATAGCAAATCGCAAACGGTGGTGCAGGATCAACCAGAAACGGAGGATTTACCATATCCACCTCTTCTGAAAGGTATTTTTTATCGTTTTCTCTATAGCGATGTATCAGCTTCTTTTGCAGTGGACCAAGCATTTTCAGGTAACTTTCTTTAGCTGATTCTGGAACGAAAAAGCCCCTTACATGTGAACCGAATGCTACCTCACCAACCTTGGGTTATTTATAAACCTTTATTATTATTTCAACCATGTCGAATTGACTCTCATTTTGATTGCATCGTGTATATTCTAAGTCAGAAGATTTTATTCTAGGATTGATTTAAACGCGGTATGTTTTTATAGCATCACAAGAATATGGCAACATTCCAATGGCGTCCCGGAACGGCGCAAGCGCAACAAGACGCGATGTTTGCGCTACCTCCGTCGGCGAGACAAGGACCTCAACAAAGTTTCTGCCGTCTAACTCAACAGATAGGTAAGTTATAGATTAGGTAGCCTTCCTCCAAAAATATTAGGGTTTGCTTATATTCCTACCAACTAGAGTTACAGCACTTTACACAAAGCGAATCTGAGGGCCTAGCACGAACGATTTTGACGTTGCGTATCGTAAACGTAAGCATATTTTGAATTGAAAATACACGTTCGCTACACAATATTTGTAAAAATTAAATACTTTATATCAATCTCTGTATTTATTAAAATGCGCAAATTGTATAAAAAATTATCTAAATGGTCTATGACTGTTGTATTTTAGATTCGAAATTCGCTTACGTTTACGATACGATACGTCAAAATTGTTCGTGCTAGGCCCACTGAAAGCTAATGGGATTCATAAGTCATCAAATTGTTAGGTGGTCTCTTGGCCAACTTTAAATTCTTATTGACAAACGTTTAGGGTAACGGGGACAATTTTGTGTTATTTTACCTATCTTCCAGAAAATTCAAAACAAAAAAAAATTGTAAAAACCAAAGAATACCTACATTTTAGAATTCATTGTATGCATAAAACGGTAGAAATCTTTCTACAACCTGTCACGTTGTCTATTCTTCTGTAGACAAAACCCGTTTTTATAGTGGTCATGCTAGGCCGGCACGGCCCCAAGTCTGCTATTATAGATCTTGTAATCTGAATAAATATACAAATTAAATTAGTGCAATTGTAATAATCGTGTCAGAATGGTCTCATAATGACATCATTTTGACCAATGCCGAAAGAGTCTTACTCTAAGGCTTCTAAGCCAATGACCGCTTAGGTTTTGACAGTTGTGATGTCATTATGACACCATTCTTACACAATTGTAATAGCAGGCTTGGGGCCCAGGAACTTGAAGTATAACGTACTAAGCTTCACGAACGCCCACAGACTGCTAAGCTCAGTTGAGGGCCCGTCACTGGACGAGATAACTTCGGAGGCGGACGACAAGCCCGTCATATGGGAGACGTCGTTCACCGAGCCGCCGCGCATCGCCACGCCGCGACAGAGCATCGACAACGGACCTGCTGTGAGTATACACTAAAATACAAGTGTCAGAGAGGAACAACGAATTATTGCCATACAGGCTGACAAGGACGTAACAAAGGGGGGAAGGGGGTAAGCGCGGTCGCAATCAAAAACTTTGGGGGGTTACACCGAATTTTGTTTACTTACACCACTTAGGTATCCCTGGTTTAAAAGTTTGACATTTTGGATTTCGTAATTCGTTGTCTCTATCATTTATACCCATTCTCTACGATCGGTTGGCGGTGTTGGCACCGATAGTTTTAAATCTGGACTCCATGCACACACTACACTTACATGCTAATGAAGATTTCATAAGTGTACCTACCTATAACTTTAGTTGAAATAACAATCAGTATAATGCTGGTACATTGTTAGCACATACTTAAGACGTAAGCTTGAACAGCTACTGCACAAATGTAATTCAACAGTTCTTTTTTACAAAAATGTCCTTTGAATTCTCAATTCTCCATCGCCTGTGTTACTTATTTAGGTACTTAATTTAAAGATATCCTTATTACAGGTCGACAAACTAATAAGCATAACCCCAACGTCGCCCAAACCGCCTGAAAACGCTCTATCAAAAGCCATAGAATCAAATGTGATAGACAAAACTAACCACAAGAACACATTGATGCCAGAAAGAAAAACAGCTCCCATAGCTTCCCCAGATCCGCCCCGGATCAACGCGTGGGCCAAAGAATCTGTCAAATACACTCCCAAACCAAAACCCCTTTGCCTCGACGCGGCACAACTAGAACAAAATCTGAACGCGTTAAAAAAAAATAGCGGATCTGTCAACCTGACAACCATGAACATTTTGCCGCCATACATAAACCTCGTCACGCCAAACAAGTTATCGGAATCGAAAACTATACAGATAGACCCTAAAAAAGCGGTAATAGACGATTTACCGAAAGAAGCGGAGCCTAAAGAGGAAAAGGGGAAGTTGAAACAGTCTAATTCTGCGGCGAGTTTGCTCAATGGACCGATGACTGATGTGCCGTACGCTGATAGCGATAACGCGTCTTCGAGTTCCGGTAGCAACCAGTTAAGTAAGAAGCTGGAAGATAGGAATATAATGAACAAACAGGGTAGTAATGGCGAATACGTCGGCGACTCCGAAATCAGCTGTTAAATCGCTCCAGTGACAGTGGTTGTGTTGAACTGTGCCACCAGACACTCGGTGAAATGTTACATATTACTAGTTGTAAATATTTTTAAAAATAGAATTTGTGATGGAAATTATATGAAATATTTATTTTGAAATTTTGTATTTTTATCGTACATGTACAAAATGTTCTTTTTTTAAATTACGGATAGATGTTTATTTAACAAAATGGCTTCCTTGTTGCTTATAGTCATAGTTTATTGTTGCTCAATTAGCTCAATGTTTTGCGAAAACATATTACCTAGATGGAATAAAAGTCAAGTTAGTTTTTCTACTTAGATATTTTTATCGAAAAATCAGTTGTGTAATTTTAAAATACTTTTTGTAAATAAACTGAGCTTTATAGCAATTTTTGTTTTCATACAATTTTGTATAATTATTTCCGCCAACTTTAAATATAATTCATTCAGACACATTTGATCTCAAACATTTCTTCAAATGTTTGTGAGTTAGACCCAATTTTATACAGAATTAAACAAATTTACACCTGGTAATACATTTGTTTAAAGATTTGGGAGTGAATGTGTTCTGAAAATGTGTTAAACTTAACATATTTTGAAAACAAACGCACAGGCGAAAATTATAATGCTTATTAAATATGTAAAACTTAAATTAAGGCCACGGAAACGAATTATACGGTTCTGTCTCTTTTGTTTATCTTTCAGGACCTTTCGTAGATTTTTATAGGTAATTATAAGAAACATGTAATTTTTTTTCAGGAAAAATATCTCGAAAGGCCCCTTTCTCATTCCTAGATTAAATAGACACCGTAGTCGCTTAAAATGTTTGTAAATAATATAAAACGTAGGTATCTGTGTACATCCGCCCTTAAAATTAAAAAATACGAAATATATAACGTTTCACGTAGATGTACAACAAATAAAAACTGTATTTCGTTTGTAAAAACTTTATGTGATGTTAATTAAGATATTCTGGAGTTTTCATTTAGTGTTGTTAGACTTGCCATATATAAATATACACTTAGAAGATATAAAACATAGATTTATTATATATATATATGAAATTAAAAAATGTGTAAAACCACATGAATGCTTTAATTACTGTAAGATAGTTTAAGATAAGATGTTCGTTCTGTTCACTCGTAGTAGTGCCATTTTCTTGTTTTACTGCCTACTTGATGTGCATTTAGTTACGTTTTAGGCATGAAATTACAGGGTATCATGGTAATTTTCCTTTATTTTCTGTTAAAAAAAATCCATAAAATCTTTACTTCGGCATTTTCAAAAATACTTAAATGTTTCTCTTGTGCCAATTCTTGACTTATTTGTCAGTATCCCTGACATCGTCGAACTATGTATCTATACACTAGAGCTCGATGATTTTATAGCTTAGTTTAGCTCCAATGGTAGGCTAAAAGAATATTAATGTAATAATTTTCTAACATTATTAATCATTTGTTAATACATATTAATAAAGTTGACGTTAAAACGTCAACACGTAATTAATTGACTTGACTCAAGCAAACATCCCAAAAGTAGTATCTAGCGAATACTTTTTTTAGTCACATTTTAAATCTGATTGCATTACTAGCCTAAAACTAAACTAAGCTATAAATGTATTAAATTAAAGCTATGCTGAATTATTTACTTTAGATATTAAGATTTTTTTTTATTGAAAAATTATTTAAGAAAATACATTCAAATTATTTGAACTATAGCAGTGTGTAATAAAGATATTTAAAATAGTTTTAATTATATTTAATATTGTAAAAAGGATGTACAGATACAGAATGTTGTTTTTTTAATGTATTTTTGTGCGATGTATAAATAATTGTATTACAAAGAAAAAACTCGAAATGTGATCGACGTTTTGAGTTTAGCCATATTTTAGAATCATTTGGTTGTTATTTTTTTAGCATTAGTATATAAAACCCTGTTAATAATTTAAATAAACAATTCAGAATTACGAAAATGTCAATCGTAGTCGTAATTAAAACGACTTTAAAATTAAAGACAAAAAAAAAAATATTTCTTGACGAATAACGTTTTATTGTCACTTCTAACTTTGCTCAATTTAGAAATTACTTTTGAACTAGTAATGAATCTTTTTAAACCTTTTTTTAATAAAAAAAATATGTAATGTGGTTGTGAAGTAAGTATAGTTACGGATGAAAAAAGAAAGAGTTGTAAAGAGTTCCTTTTTATTGAAAAAAAAAAAAAAAACGAGTGACTTTGAAATGTTATTCTTCATTACTTTTAGTTGTTAAGTGTTGTGTACTGTTAAAACAACGAAAAAGAAATTGTTTAACATAAAGACAGGTGTTTTTATTTATTTTACGAGAAGCAGTAAGTATTTATGTTTTATTATCCCTCTTGTATTAGGTAATGTAACGCTAAAATAATTAGTAATGAAACTTTATATATTATATGGTATATAAAATACGAAATGAATATGTAAAGTTTATAAAATAACAATAAAACAAAAAAGTGTAATTGATATTCAAAGATAAAATCATTATTAATAAATGTAAATCTAGTTTAATTTTTCCCCTAACATCTAGTGATCTTGCATACCTACATTACCTACACAACTACACAGCGCAAAACGGCATTACACAAAACTAAAAAAACTAGTCAACCTCTATACAACTACCTAAGTATCTATAAATTTTACGAATTCTAGCTAAATTAATTTCATGAAAAACAAGAGGAAATCGGGACTTTTAAAAAAAACACATTAATTTGAACTAGATATTTTTGTTTATTATTTCCACTGATTGATGATTCTATCAGACTCCTGACTCTGAGATTCGCAGAAAGATATTCGAACTCGCTCGATTTACTAAACCAAGTAGGTACCAGACAATGGAAATAAAACAAAAGCAGTAATTTTAACCGTTCTTTTTATTTGTTTCCTATTTAAATAATATTTTTACAAAACTCTAAACATCAATTATGTTTTACAAATATTAACGCTTGCAGCGTATATGGTACAGTTTCATGCTCATTGAAATAAAGCCAGGCTTACTACTAATTATAGTAAATCACTACTCAAAATTGAGATACCGAACTAACAATGTTACCGCAAAAACCCGCCATCTTGAATTTCTTATCAGAAAAAATGACGTTTTGTTTACGTGCTAACATTGAAAGTTAAACCATGGTTAAACCTTACAATTTATTTAAACATTTTAGCAGACTTTTTGATTTATAATTTAGATTTGCATTCTCTTTACTTTAAAACATTTAGGTAATATAAAAAAAATGCAAAAATAAGTACCTACCTACATTAATTTCATATGCATTTTACAGAAATAAAAAATAAACAACCTTATTATTGTACACAAAGTTGTAATACAAACACAATGTTGTAAACCGATGTAATTCGAAAATAAATCTGAGTAATATTTTAAAGTATAGAGACATACAAGGTACATAAAACGCGTAAAGCTTCATCGAGTGCGGCGTCTATAGCCTGACAGAACAAAAGCAACGAAACGTTTTTAGTTCATTTCTCTTGTATTTTTTCACAGCATCTATTAAAAAATCGCAAAAAATACTGTGCTCTTCACTGCTTGTACGCTGTGACAAAACGATAAACACGCAAAAATAACTTCTTTGTTGAGTATTTTGACCGATAATACAATCATGTTCAATACCTACTCAAAAATACAAAAATATCATAAACGAAAACTTTTGTTCATATTTTAAGCTGGTAATAAATGTGATGTGGTATTGCACTATAGAGAAATAACTAAAACTAAAAAAGGTAAAATATTTCTAAAGTACATCGATGTATGAATGATATGAGCAATATAAAGGGATATTGAATATGATATAGTTTAGCGAATATTTAGTCTATATTTATCTAAATCGGACATTATAAAAGAAAAAACTAATCTCAATACACTTTTAGTGGTAAATAATAATCGCCAATCCTAAAGATACTAGGCATTATTCATTAAATCACATTTAATTATTATTTAATATGTTTCCCTAATTAAACCTTAACTTTACGAGACAATTATATTTTACAAAAACAGATACCAAGTTCAGTATAAAAAATAATAATTATAATAAACGACGATGCATTTGACAATAGTGACATAAAGGAAATTCGATTTGTGCGGAATAACTTAAAAATAGTAAAAAAAATTGCATCGCTCCCAATCTATGAATATTTTCATTTTAATCGTCAGGTAATTAAAAATCATGACTTTAATTTCATCAAAGATTACATCAATCACGTAGGTTGGTGCAAAAAGAGGAATAATTCTGTATTTGGCGAGAAAAATGGTGTCATGGTAGGCACAAATTGTGGCTAGGTATATTTTTTTGTCACCTGCATCGTAATTTAAAAAGCAACTTATTTTAAAAATAGTTAATTACCATATATTTACTTAAATATTTCATGGATAAGTTTATTAAATAACTTAATTTAAGTTAGAATCAACAATTTCTAAATAAAAGTTAATCCATAAAACTTTTACAATATTTTGGAAAATAAATCAAAAAAGAAATCACTATTTTATTTCTACGCCTAAATGCATTGAAACTATTAAAATATCTTTAATCTCATATTTTATTTAGTTATATTAATAAAATAATATTTTTTTGGTATATCATAATATTTTACTTAATAAGTATTATTTATTTTATTATATTAAGTATTATAAATTACAAGTGTAATTCATTTATATGATCCCCAAATACAGAAACTCCTCAAATATGTTACAATATCGTTTTATAATAAAGCATTCCTAACCGAACATAATAATTTACTAACCGATTAAAAAGTATAACATTATGTACTTCTTTGCCGTCATAAATAAAGACCTCTTGACGAAAAAAAAAACAATAATCACATCGCAAAAGAAACAATCTTACTGCTGATATTGCAACATCATAACTTTTTGTTTTACGAATTTAAAATAAATAACCAAGTGACTTGTTCAAAATAATTATACCGCGTTATCAAATGACTATGAACAATTTTAGGATCTTCCAATATTATGCATTACATTGCACACCGCCTCACTACTAACCGATCTTATCCAGGTTGTATTGATACAAAACAGATACAAATGTAATTTGTATCAACATCAAACTCAAATGTAACACTAAAATTCAGTATGAACACACTGCGTTGTACCCTCAATTTGTACCGATACAAATTACATTAACTGTCGAAAAAAACGAGAGATCAATAGACAATATTTATGTATATAAAATTATTTAACGCTCTACGGGGATATTACATTACCAAATATTTCTATATTTTTATCCAATATTTAGTAGGAAAGATTTTAAAAATCTTTCATGTCGATATGACTCTTAAGTCTATTTTACATTATCTTAATAGGGTTCTTGCCAACATTGAAAATATGCTACAGATTGTGGTCATCCTATCAGTTCATAGCGTAAATAAACTTATTTCACTTGATTTTCAACAAAAATATGTATATTTTTTACAAATTACACGAAAATAAAATGCAATATTTTTTGTTATTGTAGCTGTGACAAGAACGGCCTGTTGCACTCTGGTGACGTCACACGCTAGTAAGCCAGTGTTGCCAACTTATTTTTAGGGTAAAGAATTCTTCAGGGTAAATTTGAGGGTAAAATTTTAGGGAGCGCCTCCGCAGCCGGCGCCGACTAGGCTCCCAAAAATAATGCCGTTAGGAACCGGAGTAGCCTTGGAGTAGCAGTGATACCAGACGAAAATAATTGCAAACTACCGTAGCAGCAGATTAATGTTGCCGTGTTTTAAGTTGAATTAAATACCTTAGATTGACTTTTAAATTAGTGTCAATGTAAAACAAAATACAACTTTTTTGGACTTACAAGGGGGAGGGAGGTGGTCGACGGAGCCCCGGTACGCGGAGCGCCTATTTCTATCTGCAAGGCTAAAAGTAACCTAACACGAATGGGTTGACGGGGGCTTCGTTCGCTCGCTCACTGAAGCCCCCGTTAACCCCTTCGAACCTAACCTGTCCGTGTCGGGGTGTCCAAGTTCCCGAGCTCGCTTCGCTCGCTCTTGGACCCTAATTAGGTATGTTACTCAAATGAAACATGAAATGTTTCTTTAATTATGCCAAATTGCCAACTCCTTTTCCCGCTTTTTTTTCCAAAGTCAGCGCCCGCTGCCAATTTAGCAACCGGTGCCGGCTGAAAATTCAGGACACGGCAGCGGTCGCGGAGTCACTTCCAAAATTTTAAGGTTAGATTTCGTATTCTTGTTATGATTACTAAAGTTTATGGGCTTTTTGGTAAGCAATACATGTAGGTACCTAAGTATTTGAATTGAATTTGAGTTAAACAAATTCAGCATATTTTATTGTGAAACATGACCATTGATTAAGAAAGAACTTGTTTTATTGTATATCTAAAACCAAAACTTTAGCCAGGTATTTTTGTATAAATAGTTATGATTTTAGAGTAAAATTAATCAGGCATTGGGGTAAAATGAAAATCTAGCTTGGCAACACTGGAGTAAGCATAAGCTAGGGATGCAAGAAGTGCCAAAATGTATCGATATATATCGTATCGATAAAAAAAAAATATCAATATCGGTTTCGATTTATCGAAAAAAAAATATCGATATATCGATATATCGGTGAAATTTTCAAAAAATATTAGTACTTTACGAAATTCTATTGTGTTTGCTTTTACGAGTTTATTTCAATAAATCTGTCAGTATTATTACTATTCATAAAAGTATGTAGTGTGCGTTTCACTAAGTATTCCTTTCGGCGCTGAATTTCATTAAGTTGCAACGTTTCTAACCGTAGATCATAGAAACAACATAGAAACAAGGGAGATGTGCCAAGGCGCTATTGAGTTTGATAGGTAGGTACTTACTTAAGTTTGGTCATTTTAAGCGTAGTACAAAATTACACGCTGGCGACGAACCGAACACGATCGATGATATAAATACAGTGTTTTAGTTTAGTCTTTAGTGCTAGTGTTGAGTGACGATTAACAGTGTTAGATTGAGAGTGTGCGGAATTTTTAATGTGTGGGAGATCTTTTTATTAACAAGTAGCGCTTGTAATTGTGTTGAAAAATGTACTAAAAGTGGCGACAGTTGTTCCCGTACTAATTTGCTATGATGCCATATCTCCTTGTTTCTATGATCTGAATTTTTAACGATGTTAGAAGACAGTGTTCTTTCAGCACATATTTTCATTCTCAACTTTTATGCGCCTGCCAGACTATGCTCCTTGCGCTGCTCATCGCTATGCTCCTCGCGCTGCCGTGCTTTGCCGCGATGTTGCCCTCTCTGCTGGACGAGACGAGAGAGAGAGAGAGAGGACGAGGAGCATGACGTGTGGCATGACGAGTAATGTTGCCACACTATGTCTCTGCCTCCTTTCCTCGCTACTTCCCATGCCATTCGTCGAGTGTGTGGCAGGCGCATTAGTGTCCCTGACATTACTTTATCACTTAAATCTAAAAACTGTGACATTTTAATCAATGGTGACTATGGTCTTGCTACTGAAAATATATCGTTTTTGATACGTTTTCGATACTTGATATTTTTTTTTTCGATATATCGAAACCGATATTGATATTTTTTTAAAATATCGATACGATATATATCGATACTTTTTGGCACTTCCTGCATCCCTAGACAAAGCTCGTTTACTATTACTAGCGTGTTACGTCACTTCCGTCAGAAACAGCGTTTTTGGAGCGGTTTTGGAAATTTATACTTTATCACTGATTTTTATTGATAAATACAGTAGATCTCCCTGAAATATCAATGTAGTGTGCTTATAATATAATGAAGATTAATATAAACCATTTCCCAAAATGAGGCAAATACCGTATTAATAAGGTCTTGCCATAATAATGGCAAATATTTAGGAGCTAATGCCGGTTTTCACCAACACTAGGAGACACCTAAGTAAAATGTTTAAATATTAAAAGAATTTACCTAGCGCAAAAAAAGTTTTACCAACCACTAGGCGACAATGATTGACTATCCATGGTTGCCGCCTAATGGTTAGTGACATGTTTTTTTGCGCTAGGTAAATTCTTTTAATATTTTAACATTTTACTTAGGTGTCTCCTAGTGTTGGTGAAAACGGGCATAAATCGGTTACAAAGATTTTTACACAAAAAAATAAAAAATAGGTATCAACTTTTTTTTAACATTTTCAATTTTGATGTTTATCTTTGCATAAAACCTTAATTCCTGTATGAATATGAATTTCACTAAGGTCATTTAATAATTCATTATAATTACATTAAATTCACAATAATTCGCAAGTAACTCATAATCATAGAGAAATAAAATATTTATGCAAACATAAACATCATTATTTGAATTAATTTTGAATTAACCTCCTAAAATATTTGCCATTATTAATGTAAGACCTTATGTATCTATGACTCAAAAATCTTTTATCTTAAATTTGATAGTGTAACACCCTCTACCTCAACTAGTTAATGATTTTTGTATCGCCACAAACACTACAAAGACTATCTCAAATACAAACGCGATTATCACAAGTCGAAGTCGTTAAAAGTCGTTGTCGCTAGAAGCGTCATAGGTCTCGCAGATTTGGTCCGGGAGCGCAGGGCGAAGGCCCGGGTACGTCGTCACCGGACCGTGGAAGGACTGCGAGCGGAGCACGCTAGCAGGAAAAACATTACATTATATTTTGATCCGTGTTGCGTAAATGTGGATGATTTTTTTTCTCGTGTTGTGTTTTGTGGACTGATTTTAAAAAATCTTTTTTTATTACATATATTTTGTGGTTGTGCACGAGTGACTTATAATATTATGCTTTATCACTCTACTCTAGCCAAAAAGTGTAATCCTCTATAATATTTGCCATTATTATCAATTTATGTCATTTTATGGTGTTATACAGGGTGTTAATTACATGTTTTCCACTAACTCAGAGGCGGGTTCAGTATCAATGAATGGACAAAAAAAGAACATCAAAAATTACTACAAAATATACTCGTATAAATTACGTTTAGTATTGAAACTCACTAAAATAATTTACATGTTAAATGTAACAATATAATTGACACCCTGTATAATAAAAGAGTAGAAGAGTGGAGATAAAAAACACCAATAGGAATTAATCAGTAATCACACAAAACCATTCTTTATTTGTGCATTTTGGATATTTAGGGTTACTTTGCTAGCTTTAGAGTTAACACCAAGAAACAAAAATCGAAAATACTTAAAAATGTAGAAAGGATGGTACTAATGTAGGTATAACAGTGACCCAGCACACTTATAAGCGTTATGAGTAATTTGCCATTAAAAAAATCTGCTATCTGTATCCTATAGTGAACTAACCTGCCAATAGAAACCATGATTTTTTTTCTATTCAGAGTGGATCAAGCAATACAAAAGCAGACATCTTGATTTCTCATAAAAAATACGTAGATAAATGAAATAATTAAAACATTACACCTTTTAACAAAAAATAAAAAACAATAGTTGTAATATTAAATACGAACATGAAAAACCAAGAATTTTAGCGGCATAGTCGTGTTTTAAAGCTCTTGAAGCAAATTTAAAAAAATACACCAAGTGCCAATAAATTTGACAGCTGTCAAATCGAAAACCCGCGCTCGCCACAGCTGTCAGTTTGACATTTGACTAACCTTACACGTCAAGATGGCGGCCAGCATGTCACTTACACGGAATTGCATGCATTTTGGGATTTGTCACGCTCTAAAATTTACAATAAATTATGTTTTAATCATAATAAAATATTAATTTACCTAACTCACATGTTAAAAGAAAATAAATGTTAAAAAGAAATATTTACAACAAACAAATATAAAACATTTTACAAAAAATAAAAGGTTATACGGCAAACAAAAAATACCTATGTTATAAAAAACTTATAATTATTTAGTAATACCTCAGTTCCACCCTACGTATTACATTAATTCCGATTATTAGCTGTTTAAAACGTTAGTAGATCCCAAAGACCAGTTACTTTAAGTTCTATGAAATTATTGTTATGCGCAACTTTTTGGTATTTTAGTTATTTTAGATTATGAATTCATTTTTTTGTCAACTATGTTGCCAATATCAATCTTTCACAATTTGATACTTATTAACCAAAATTACTCCTTTTTTTTTTCTACATCCTGTACATTGACTCACGAGTCACGATGTACCTGTATTGACAGGCTAAATTGAGTACCCAAACAGCCTACCATAGACTAGACAACTTTTAAGAAAAGGTACATTACTTTCACAAAACAATATTTCCTTACCAAAACTACCCCTTGAAACTTCTTCTACGTTCCAAGCCAATACAGGCAAAAGTAAGTACCCAAACAGCCTACCATAGACTAGCCAACTTTAAAGCAAAGGTATCTTACCTAGCGGTCTTTGACGGCGTCTTGTTCGACTTTCCGAGCGCAGCCGCCTTCCTCGGGTCGTACGAAGCCCTTCGTTTCCACTTCTCTAATTCTTGTTTCTTTTGTTCTGCAAAATAAAAGTATTACTTTATTTCGAGAACTTTGTCCCAATTCTTCTCGAAGGATAAAACGAAGAACTATGGCGGATGGCATACTACATGGCAAAAAATATCAATTATATTGTGGGAAAAAAACGAGTAATGGTCCAAAAATGGTGCCTTGAGGCACACCTCCAATCATACCAATACTTACTTGCATATTTCATTCTTTTTTACCTTCTTTAGCGCATTCTGTATTAACCTATCATTATTCTATTACTCAGACAACTTCAATATTGTATTATTTCAAATATCTATCGAGATAGGTTATGCTTAATATCAAATGCTTTGCTCTGATCAAAATTCCGGCTCATGAAGTTCTCAGTGAGAGCAGTGGTGATGAAAGAAATTGCTAAAGTGCTCGCCTGGGTTCGGACTCACGATCTACAACTTGTAAGTCAGGGCCGCTACTACTGGGCCACCCCTTGTCTATAATAATTTCATAAATATAATAAAGCTAAAGAGTTTGTTTGAACGTGCTAATCTCTGGAACGAGTCGGATTTAAAAAAATCTTTTTGTATATGGTAGCCAGATTCATGAGGAATAGTATAGACATTTAACATCACACTACGACCCTTAAGAGCCGAGCAACAGCGGGTGACACCGCGGGGGGACACTAATCTGTAATAATGACATTGAAGAATTTAAGTTCTGGTAATGTAGGTTCTGGTTAGGTTCTATGAATCTCACCCATTTCATAATGCTGAGCGCTGCCCTTGCTGACGGCCTTGTCGGTGTTGAGCACGCCCACGTAAGTCTTGCTAGGATCCCTGCGGAGGAAGTTCTTCGGCGACTGTTCGTTCTTGTACTTGGAGATGTCCATGTACCGGGGCTGGACCGTCGGCTTGCGTTGGCTGATGGAGGTCGTCGACGATGACATGGAGTAGTCACCGCTGTACCTGACGAGTTGGAGATTGAAGACATGTAGATTGAAATGTAAAGGTGCTGTTAAACGGGCTAGTTTTTTGAAAATTTCTTGCTGCAATTGTATAGCCGCGTGTTGAGTAGATCTCAACTCGCTTGATTGATTGATTGAGATAATGATGATGATGATGATGATGATGATGAAAGTGCGTACGACTCGCGCCCTGACGGTTTTAAAATATATAATAGCGCAATCTATGCCGCTATTACAGCATAGTAGATATATCACCTTGATAATAGATGGCGCTACTGCATACTTCTAGTGGCGACATCTATGAACAGATGGATCCACTCATGGTCATGACAGACGGACAACAACGTGATCCTATAAGGGTTCCGTTTTTGCTTATGAGGTACGGAACCGTAAAAATGATAAGGAGACCAATGACTAACCTCTGTTTAGCCTGCACTGGGGTACACCTCTTCGCTCCCTGATGCCTCATCACAACCGGAGCGCTCTCCGTCCCACTCTCCCCTTCCGTGTCACTGGTCCCAGTGGTCAAAGAGTTCTTCTCGTGACTAAATATAGACGAGTTCCTAGGACTACTACCATTCGTCGTAGAATTAGTATCACTATCAAGTATAAAAGTTTTTCGCTTGTCTATGACCGAATCCTCTCTTGTCTTTGTTAGGAAGTCTATGTTCTCTTTGGTTGGGGTTATGTCATCTATGATGAAAGTTTTCCTTTTGTCCGCGTCTCGGGCGTCGCGGCGTTTCTTTTCTGCGTGTTTTTGGTTTACCTGTAAAATGTGGAGATTTTTTTTGGTTTGATTTTAGATCACAAATAACATAGATCAGGGGTGGCCAACTTGATTCGAGCGAAGATCTACTATTTACTGTCTAGGTAGATCGCACAGAGAATCTACCAATTACATAATTAAAACCTCTTTATTCAAGATAATATCGAATCGTATTTAACTTATACAGGGTGGCAGGTTAGACAGTGGAAATATTTTACGGGGTCATTGTACTCATCATTATGAACAACTTTTACTAAGGGACCAACCCTGAAATCGCGAAAAATAATCAGCTGTTCCATACATTTATGTTCACATAACTCAACAAAATGTATGGAACAGCTGATTTTTTGCGATTTCAGGGTTGGCCCATAGTAAAAGTTGTTCATAATGATGAGTACAATGACCCCGTAAAATATTTCCACTGTCTAACCTGCCACCCTGTATATTTCTTTGCCTTGCCACGATGGACTAGTTTAAGAGGCGCGACCGAGCGGTTGGCCACCCTTGGCATAGGTAGATTGTTATTGGCATTACCATGTAGGTAAACCTAGAAGTTAAGTGATGTTTTTTCTCATCCATGGGAACGACATCGTAACCCATGTCATCTCATATTTAGTAAAAAGTAGTTATTTTCACATTACAGTCAGAGAAACTTACATTTTATTTATTTGTATAGACAGATAAATAGATTTCTTACCTGGAAATTAGTGACATAATCCCTGGACAGGACCACATCGTTGGTCATGGCTTGTCTCCTCAAGTTGCTATAGTCTTTAGGCCGCAGATCCAGTATGTCCGAATGTGTGGACGTGATCATGGGGTCTACGGGCAACGTGGCCAGCATCTGGTCGTCTTCAGTCTCTTCCGAGGAGTAGTCCAGGGTTTCCAGGTCCACCATGTTGGTGGTGTGGAACGATTGGGAACGGTGCACGGGTGATGAGTGGCTGGAATTAAGGATGTTAGAGTATAATATGTGATATTTATTTTCTAACTTTTCTGCACTTCATCGGCTTCGTCTGCGTGACCCACAGGAATTGTGCATGTTTTTGGGATAAAAAGTAGCGTATAGCACTCAGGGATAATGTAGCTTCCTATTAGTGAAATAATTTTCATTATCAGTTCAGTAGTTCCGGAGATTACCCTCCACATACAACATACACAAGTACACAAAGTACGCACTTTCTCTTTATAATATTAGTATGAAAGTATAGATTGATATCACTTATAGCAAAAGTAATATAAGCGATGTCCGTATCTCTAGTTTAAAGACTTTTGGACTACGACCCACTGAAAGATAAAAATCAATAAAATGAGAATCAAAAGCGATTTTTTGTTTACCTGGGCGAACTCAGATCGTCTTTGTTGCAATCTTGTCGCTTGGCCATCTGCTTTCTTCGCTTATCTTCTTGAGCCGCCTTCATGGGGTCGTACGACGCTCGCTTCTTCCAGTTAGAGAACTCGATCTCTTTGGTTGCTAGGGCGGACGAAGAACGGTGCTGGCTGGGCTTCTTTTGTCCTGGGAAGAGGACAAAAGTATTTGGAAAATAAAAAACGTGTGCGGTCGGGGAATCCCCGTTTAATGTCTTCTTCCAATAATGTAATTCGTATCCCGCCCCGGCTTCGCACGGGTAAAGTTTAGTTTACCGTCGCACTTGATAATGGTGCCGATTCTGTTGTTTACGAACTAAACTAATTTAGACTTATCAACGTACAGTATATGGGATAGCAGATATTTAATTCTGTCAATAGTATTAGTGCACATAAAGAGAAGAGGAAAGCAAAAGATCTCGACTATTTTCCCGTAAATGACAAGGGCTTAGACTAATTTGACAGTTCTAAATATTTTCTGTCCTTTTTCAATGATGTTTGTAAGAAAGAGATGTAGTGTGATTAAAATTAGTGCGTGCGATGTTCAACAGAATTAGCACAAATATCGTGTTATCTCTGAAACTATACGTCCAAATAACATACAGTAAAAGGCAAAAAGCATCTCTATTAAATGCTTGTGCCAATGGAGCTACTTATTTTGATAAGGATTAATATTTTATTGATGAATGTGTCCAGTTAAACCGGATGAAAATCCGTCTACTACGTACTAAAAGAATGAAAAATAAAATCTTTCTAGTTTTATTATATTACATAGATTAATAAACTCAGACGCTCTTATTTCTAGACGTCAAAATGCATGATGCATTTGAGAAAAGGCAATATAAACGAATCAGCGATGCTTCCTATCGAAAGAGCAGGCACTAGAGAATACAATCCCGAGCATGTTTTTCAATCCCGGGATTACGGGATTTTTGAAGCGTAATCCCGGGATCCCGGGCCTATCCCGGGATTAGACTATGTGGTTTCTAATTGGGCTCAAATTAAAAAAAAACTTGAGTAATTAAAAAACTTTATAATGTCTTTGCACAACAGTCAACACAAATCACAATAATAATAAGAAAATAAAAAAGACAAAACAAAAAAATTATACTTTTGCAAGAAATTAAAAAGACAACATAAATATACTATTTAGTATTTCGAAAATATAATCGCAGAAATATCAAAGCATCCAATGTTTGACTTCCAAGCCTGCTTCATAAGCGGCAGCTGAAAACGCTCGCTCAGGTTCAACGCTGGTTGGAGGAATAGACAATAGATACTTGTATGCTGTTTCTAAGTGATATCCACGAACTCCTCCATTTTCGAACAGACTCATTTCACGTCTAATACTATTTGCCAACCCCAATTCATTTTGTACTTGTACATCAGGATCTGGGGATTTCATACTCTTGTTAATTTCCAGCTGTAACTTTTCCTTTAATGTCAATTGGGGTTGGGAGGTTTCTGGCCTTAGCTCATCATCTATTTGTGATCCTGACCTTTCTTCTTCTTCTGTGTCATCTCGACTATTAAGTCTTTTAACAATACTCTTTATTTGCTTCCTCACTATAGCCTGTGTCGGAACTGGAAATAAGTCATGCCATTCCAAATCCGATAACAACTGATTTTCATCATTCATTCGTGGATTTTGTAAATAATTCAATACACCAGTTAAATTATCACTTCGTCGTTGCTTTATACGTTCCACTAAGGATGTTTTCATTTTTTTGGCAAGTGCTGAGTTTTTGCTAGACAGTTGTTTTATAAGAAATTTCAAAGCGGCATCAGCTGTGCATAAATTAGCATCTCGCCTACAGATTGCTTCTACTGTCAATTTAATTGGGGTCAGCACATCAACAATTTTATTTACCAATTCAAAATCAACATCTTCTAAACGAATTGGATGATTGAGATCTATAAGAGCTTTTTGAATGCATGCTTTTAAAAGATAAAATCGCTCCAGCATTGTTAAAAGACTATTCCATCTGGTTTTACAGTCCAAAAGAAGTGACAGCTCTTTTCCATGTTCAATTTTCACATATTTTTGAAGTACTGTTTCATTTTTTAATGGTGATCTTTTGAAATACACTACAACTTTGCGGATTTTCTTTATCAGCTCATTAATATTTTCATATTGTGTTAACTCTGGTACGTGTTCTGGCGCAAGATCATTTTGTGACATTACGATTAAACCTGATTCTGGACAGTCTAAGTCTTCTAAATCGTGTTCATCATCGCTGTCGTCCATATAATCAACAGTAACAGCTGGTTCATTCAGAGTATCATCTGAGGTAGGGCTATGTTGCAAATAATTATGTTTTTCATAAAGCACATCACAGACCGCCAAATTGATACCATGTGCGAGACACAGTTGATGTTCGGTGCAAACAAGCCGCCCCACCTTTATCATAACATTCGGTCCATCGGTTACAATAGCCACGATGTCAGTTTCCAGGGAAATATCAAATTCACTGAGACGCTCTTTCAATATACGAAGACAATTTTCAGCTGTCATACTTCCGTAAATAGGAACAAGTCCTAAGTTCCAAAATTTTTTATATGAATGAACGTTGACAGCCATGTATCGTTTATTGGAAGTTGAAGTCCACTCGTCGAAAGAAAGACTAAATCTTTCACCTGCACTTTTCAATTGTTTCAATTCTGCAATTACTTGCTTTTTGATTTTTTCACTGTAATTCATAACACGTTTTCGAACAGTGACGGCTGACTTTGGTAAATCCGGGTATTTTGCTAAGAGCAATTTTCTCAAATCATCTGAAGCTATGAATACACTGAATGGAAATCCATCTAATGCAACCATTCTTGCCAAAACATCATCCAGGCTATCGTCGGCACTTTTAGTAAAATAATCATCTAACTTTCGCTTGGTTGGCGGCGGAGCTGTGTTCATATTTTCAGAATCTTGACTTGTTGAAGCTGATATAACCTTGATGTTATGTTTTGATAACAAATGTGTATGTAATCCCTTAGTCGATCCACCCAAAGTCTTGAGAATGGCTGGGCACCGCTTACATTTAGCACTATTCCCATCCTTCGCGACTAAAAAATAACTCCACACTGACGTCGCATCACTGTCTTTTTTATGTTTAACAAAGTCTGCCGCCATTTGAAATACTTAATTTCAGGTAATTTACTTTAAATTTAAATGACGAAACCTTCGTAACCCGTCACTGACAGAATAATAAATGAAAAAAATAAAATCTGATTAGCATATTTATACTTTCATACAGGGAATCCCCGACGGGAAAATACCCGCAACAATACTATGATATGAGATGATCGGGTGATTTCCCTGTTGGTTCGTTGGGGACTTGGGGAATCACCTTAAAAGTAGCATATTTAATACTTTCGTACAGGGAAACCCCGACGGGAAATACCCGCAAAAATATTATGATAATAAGAGATGATCGGGTGATTCCCCCGTTAGTTCATTCATTGGGGAATTACCTTAAGAGTATTGTATTGAAGTACTCAGAGTGGGGAAGTCCCTTCTAAGTTTACAACAAACATATTAAGACTGTACCTGTGTAGTGAATAGTACGTATCGTATGACGGCATTGACGGCGTATCTAAAAGTGTTTTTTGTCGTTATGTATTAAATGCTATTAAATAACCTAGGCAAGGTTATCGTCAAGGCGCAACGGACTACGGCATATAAACTAAACTTGTATGTGGCAATCCCGAAAATCCCGAGATTAGCCAAGTGCAGTCCCGGGATTTTCGGGGCCAGAAAACGGTCGGGATCCCGGGATCCCGAGATTCGGGATCCCGGGATTGTATTCTCTAGCAGGCAGCCATCGCGCCGCGATATTGAATTTAGAATTTGATTTAAAAGAATTCTAAAATTCAAACGTAATATCAGTTCGGAAATCGAATAAACGGCTTATTCAAGTGTGTCGTTCGAGTATTAAATAATATGTGGTTTTAAATCGATCACAATAATCTATGGTGTAATCGATTCCGATATCGATTACGCCATCCATTCGTTTCGGTTATCAGTATTCAATAATGGCATTATTATGGCCATGTGGCCTAAGGGCCATTTACGTGTTATTGTTCCCATTACTTTATTGCATTCAGAGATATACTACCTATCGTTTTTTGTTTCTTTTAAATTTCATTCACACCAAATTCGATTTACTTTCGTCTATGGTATTTGTGTCAATGTGCTAAGTGCTTCACAAAGCTTCACCTTAGTACATAATAGTAAAATAAATAGCTTTTATTGTACGATTAAGTACTGTTTTCTGGGAAAAGACCATATTTTTTTTCTATGAAGTAGCGAGAAAACGTTACTAAGACCCATTATGACCAACAAAAACTAAGAATTTATGTAGGGTTTTGAACAAGAATAAAATCCAATAAAATCCTAAAAAAACAGAATTCATATCAGAAAATGAAAGGGAAAGGCAAATCTCGCTAATCAAAACCTTTTATCAATCTGTCAAAATCAAAACATAATTTGGCGCCAAATTGCATTCCAATTCATGATGGCCGCCCGCCGCCGTGTTGCAAGCATGACGAATCGGTAACTACCAATGCCTAATAGACTCGATTCAAGGATAACTCGGTTCTCTTTTAGTAACGGTGTGTGTGTTAAATAGAAATTATCAATTGTATTCTTACTTGTGAAATTAGTCAATTAAGGTTTTGTAACTTGCAACCTCCTTTGATTTCGTTTCCTTTATCTGTTGTTTAAAGGGCAAAGGTACTATTGTTGTTGAGCTTCATTGTGTAAATGGAATTTGGTAGGAAGTTAGCCAATGCTGTATTTAAATCTTTTGCTCACTTTATACTTATTTCGAGTTCTTATAAGAATTAGATTTGGCCAGATAACAGGAAGGAACTAAAAATCAGCCGATCCAAATCGCTAATATAGGTAACGTTTAAAGTTAAAAATACGGTAATTATTTAGCGACATTCCCAATGTACTGCTGCATATTCGCAATGAAATCGCCATGACATATAACTAGCCTATTTGCTGCATAATGATACCCTATCGTTCGAATAGACGGTAAATGGCGGACAACCTATGCATTATAGCAACAACGGACAGCTGTTTACTTATGCAATAGAAAGACAAGACACTGCCGTGACGAAATAACAGAATCAGAAAGTAACTAGGACTCTTGAAATATAGGAACAGATAGAATAACCTAGCATGCCGTCCGTCCCAGAGTGCCCGAATCGTTGGTGCATCTACTTGCCTAGTGGCTTCTATACATTGCGGTGACATTGTCGCCTGTCGCCGCCGAACAAAAAATTTCGTGACGGAACAAAGCAATAACACTTAGCTCGACCCAGGAATCGAACCTAGTACCCCAAGCTCAGCAGTCGCGTTTGCAATCACTAAACCACCGGAGCAATCGGAAATTATTTGATAATAATTTGGCCGTAAAAAGAAACTTAATAATAGAAGGCTTGTTTTCGCATTTTATAACAGTAGCGAGCTTTATTAATAAACATTTCGAGCCGAACCTACTGACCGTCGCATTAATAACAACCTAACAACATAATCTTTTTAAGGAGTGGTAATAGTGACCTGGCTAACTCTGAATTTGAACTTTGAATTCCATTCAAATAAAACGGTAACGGTGCCTACGAAGGACACAATTTGACGCCTGCCGGCCTAGTATGACCACGATAGAAACGGGTTTTGTCTACATAGAAATAGACAAAGTGACAGATTTCATTCATAAAACGTAGAAATGTTTCTACAATCTGTCACTTTGTCTATTTCTATGTAGACAAAACCCGTTTCTTTCGTGGTCATGCTAGGCCGGCTGACCTGTATTATGATCCGATCTGTACAAACAATAGATTGTACTAACCTTTTTCTAGATGTTTAGGTTGAACTTCCCGCGTTGAAGACCTAGATTTTGTCAGTCTATTTAACGTTGTCTGCCTCGGCTCAGCTGACCTCCTGCTCTGATGATTGGTCGGCTTAACTCTCTCCTCTCTCACGATTGGTTGTTCAGACACCCTTGGACTCATCAAACGCTCCTTATTGGTCACCCTCACAGAGTTTCTGACCAATCCGGGCCCAAATTTTCTATGCATTTCTGGAGTATTTGGACATCTTCTTGGAGAATTAGCCGGAGCTATCGATTTTAAATCTGGAGAATCGATTCTGCCTCTATTTATTATCTGTCTCTTGTACCTACAATCTTGCGATTTATCGTAAGACCCATTATCGGATTCATCCGAATAATCCTTATACTCTTCCGAATGACCACTCGATCTTCTTGATGTAATTCTAGGATCGATATAATTGTTGTTCTTATTGACAGTGTTGAAAGAACTGGATCTTTTAATCGAAGACCCGAAACCGATGTTATTCGATTTATACTTGAGACCGTCGCTTAGTACTCTCTGGTGGCTTTTCTTGTCACCTTGACAACGTGTTGGTTCGATACGAGAGTATTTGGACTCCAAGGCGTTGTTTTTCAATACAGTCTTTAGACATACCGTCGGATTGGCGTTGCTTAGGTCATTCGCTTGGCTTTCAAACGCTCTGTTTCGCGTGTGCGTTTTTCTGTGAGGAGATAGGATTGCTTCTACGTCATATGGTGGTCTGTTAGACAGTGTTTTGTCATCGGAACTGTTGCTTAACAACCCTTTGTCAGAAGACGGACTGTTCATATTCAGATCATGTCTCCTATCCGTATCCAAAGACCGTGAAGCGGCGTTCAGAAGTATCTTAGTACCTTCGGGGATTTTGGCAGACCCAGTGATGACGTAATGGCCTGGACTGCGCAGCGGACTACTGTCGTTCGAGTGGTCTTTTCTTCTGAGGCGATAGTTGAGCGAGTTGGATCGGCTCAGCTGTGAGATCGGGAGCCTCGAGATGGCAGTTTTCTCGCTGATGAGACTAGAGGTGAGTGCGGAGGGAATGCTGCTGAAATTGTTTGTTCTGGAGGCCTGGAGCTTCGCTTGTAGGTTTGTGATCGCATTTTGCGTCTTTTGGAGGTAGGATTCTGTATCTTGAGGAGGAATGAGATCCTGTAACAAGGAAAAACAAACGTTAAAAATTGCGGTTAATATCATGTCAAGTGTTTTGTATGGCCGTTGTCATTTCGATCTACCAATCACAAAGGTTGCATGATGTTAGCAGTAGATTAACATTATTAAGCTTTCAGAAACTGAGAGTATGTTATGGCTCACATAATCAAGACCAAGTCGTTCAAACTATAGTTCGTAAAATATAGCTTGAGTCTTGTGACAGATGTCAAATACGAACAAATGTCAAAATGCATTAAACATGTCCGTATTTGACACCTGTCATAGGACTCAAGCTATATTTTACGGACTATAGATATCGAGAAGAATTTCGCAAAGAAATAGCAGGTTTCATATAAATGAGAGGACAATAGACCAACTGTCATTGCCAAGGGAACGAATACCCTATACTAAAGCGTGTCTTTCGATTTGAAAGCCATTAGTTTAATGTATTATTCACTTGACCCTGAGAAACCCACGCCAGAAATTCCGAACATGTGCAACGCTATAAAAACACCTGTATGTTTCGACATAACTCAATATTCTTATAAGACCCCCCACAGTGTTTAAACATTCTTAAAACGGTCATTTATGATTAAGCATCTTATAAATAGCGGTTTTCGCTTAAATGTAAGCTTTTTTTAAAATCACACAGACACTTCAATTTTATTTATTAGTAAGTACCGTAGATTAAAGCATTACAATGATAAAAAACAAAGTGACATTTTTCCACGTGTTTACTAAGAAATCCTTGTCAAGATGTTAATAACAATCAAAGTTAAACAGCTGAAGATATGACAGGCAACACAATGGCTTCGTTTGAATTACTATCGTCGTTCTAAACACCCATTGTTTCAGTGCAGCACAACGCTTAAATGTTCGCAAAGAATTGGAAAATATTTCAGACGCGACATTTTTTTGCTAGCAGAACGTTTACTGTTTATGCCTACACTGGAATTAGGACTTTTTTGGCTCGGTTTAAAGCATTTCGGCAAATAATAACAAAGGCTTGATCGAAAAACGCAAAGTGAACTTGATAATTTTATTATAGGTAGGTATTCTAAAAGTGTTATTATCCAATTTTAATAGTTTTTTATTTATTATGTAACAACTGCAAAGTTCACTTATTTGTTTTCAGCAACCAACTTTGCAAGTGGTATTTTGACAAATACGCTTGGTTCTTTTTAACCATTACGTTTTTTCAGTGATATGTTCTATTAACTTTTCTAATATGACCGACGTCAACGTGTGTAGGACAGCTGACAAAAAGTTGAAAAAAAAAAATACAGATGCGACAGTATTTTGCTGGCAAAATATTTATGTTGTTTTTGCCACGGAGAAAAGGTTACGCCCCCGGTACTAGATTTAATTGGAATGTCTACAATTAGACATTGAAGTGATTTATATAATATTATACTGAAAATTTGTCTAGAATCTTTACTGGATTGCTAGTAGAAATAATTCTACTAACATTCAAAATCGACGAAGTCAGTTGTTTTGTGTTAAATATGCTTTCCATTTTACCATATTATTATTAAATTACCTTATTGGTAAGAATAGAATCTGATTAACTGACCAAACGTCTTTCCTTCGGTATAGCTAAAATGATGATTAATTTTCTCGGCAGTTCTTTAGGAAAGTTTTAATAAATAAATAATCAAAAAAAATATTTTTCTATCTCGACATAAATAATGCAATTTTATATCTAATTTTTGCAGGACATATTGATAGCAAAAATAAACGTTAACTGATAAGATTCAAAATTGTCATAAAAAAAAGTATTAGTTATATCTGATTTAATCAGTTTTTGGTGTATTCTGTTAACTGCAATTCCATTAAACAGGTCAAGTTTTAATTATGTGTAAAAACAAACAGAAAGCTAAGGAAATCGAGATAAGATTGTTACAAAATTGTATCACCTGGTTGTGGAGGAAATTTTAACCTATATAAAAAGGCATTATCTAATGCGTAAGCTTATGAAATAAAGAGGCACATAATCCAAAAATAATTACAAACTACATTTCATATGAAATTAAATAAATACTTAAAGGACCAATTTTAAAATTTAATAATCATACGTGTACAAAGAAAAATATATTTTTAATGCATCATCATTCATAATAGAAAAAAACAATATTGTATAGAAAAGAAATTTAATAAACGAATCATAGTAATATTATCAACGAGTATCTTTGACGCGGCCTGTAAATTATTTTCTTTCTTCAATTTACAAGAAAGAGATCTGCGACAAATAAACACTTGAACTTCAGTACAGTGCAAATTCTGCATTGCGATTCTTACGTAACGCGTGGCAAATAAAAGACGATCTGGCGCGAATCACCCGACCTACTTATTAATGTGTTATTTTCGTGAGGTAGGTCAGATTGAGACAATTTTCGAACGAGTCGAGTTGCAGTTACGACTTTACGACGCGTGAAATGTTTTTAAATATCGAATGCTGATTGCAAAATCTAGATAAAAATTACAAAAAAAAAATATTATAAACCACAGTGCTATTATTTATAAGCCCACTTTTTAAATTGTGTGTAAATTTTATTATGAATAAATACTTATTATTAAAAAAATATTTAACCTAGGCGCTAACTAAAGGTAAAGGAAAACATCGAGAAAAACAAAAACTTAAATCACTCAACGCAATGAGTAACCGTGATCAATGCTATGAATATGAATATTTCTTTTCAAATAAAATTAAATCCATTTATTTGCGTAACACATTCATTTATTTGAATTTATTTTGTGGTTTGTGATTGTGACGTATTTGCAGTGGGACTAATTTCCCCATTACATTATTAAATTAGCAGAGCGCTAGGTGAAATACCTAGCGTGCTAATTTCGAATAACGTAAAAGCGGTCAGGCAGTTATCTCCTTTCACTGCAAATAGGATACCTACCTAATGTAATGAAGGGCATAATAAATATTGATAATAATTATACCTAACTGTCTTATGATCATTATTTTTATGTAAGTAAAAATTACAAAATGTCAATGTCACCTCTGCCAAAAATATTCTAGTCTTTGCATTGCAGAAGAGCGCGTGTTAGGAAACGATTAAGTTTAACTTTTAACTTAAGTTACGAAACAACATTATGTATAACAACGTCATACATAACATAATACAAAATGAATGCATAGAAACCGCGATAGCACAACGATTAAAGAGTCGGATCGCTAAGCTAACGAAGAGTTGTAATATCGATCTCTACCCGTTGCAATTTCTTTACGTGGACCGAATCTTAACTTATGCATAATAATACTAAGCATGAGGGGTAAACAAGAATTGTCACTGGCAACCTACAACTATATTTTATTAAAAAAGTCGCAATGTCATCCTGATGACAATTCGACAATATACATTGCGTGTCTCTTGTTGTCAGGCGGACGAACTTTTCAAACAAAAGAAGCAATGTATAAGGTTGAATTGTCAAACAAAATGGAACCAATTGTCAACGGGAGTGCGTTACGCAACTGCAGATAAGTTAAAAGAGTAAATGCATCAATGAACCAGCAAGTAGCAACCTGCAACTGCTTTTTGCAACCGTGATCTTTTGACCCAACATGAGCAGTGATTCAATCGAAATGCTGACACACATTGTTAAAATAGTTACAGGTATTATGTAGTACAATCTCTTTGTTAACAAGAATAGTCGTAACTCTAGGCGCGCGCCCGCTGCACCGTTTTAATGATGTCAAACCAGCCAAGCCAACTGTCAAAATAATTTTATAGACCGTTCTTTCTGTGCACGTCATGGCAGCGCTGCTTGTAAACGGATTGTCAAAATGCTGTCAAATCGAGTAGAATTCATTTTAGTTCTCTATTTCGCCACACGTCATAAGTGTAGAGGCCTCAAAGACAATAGAATGTCTTTGGGAGGCCTATAGAGACGGTTCGAAATTTAAACGACGATGTGGGTAGTGTTAATATACCTATTAGATGTTTTTCATTTTTCAGTAGCAGCCCAGAGCAGAGTAGAATAATATGCCCAGTCAAGATTTGTGCGTTGTCCCCTATTACAAATGGGACTTATAATATTTATCTGGCAATATGTAAGTTGCCAATCAAATCTCTGCATTGTTATCCAATTGCATTGTCATTTTACAATTAGTAGGTATTTTACCTAAAGATTGATATCAGATCTTAGAAAAAATATTAAACCAGGCGGCTGGAAGTCCAATCCAACACCATACGTTCTCGACAGCTAAAAGAATAACTGTTACACTTCCGCGGTTATTAGACTATTAATGCGGACAGTTTATTGCGAATAACTTAGATTAAAGATAAATCTATTTACCAATACCAATTCAATGTATTATTTTTTTGCACCTCGATCATCAAGCAAAGATATTGCTATAATCTGCCTCGCGAATAAAATGAAAACATATTATTTAAAAGTGAAAGTCCGTTACGTGCCGGAATGCAACGTGCCTAAACGGACCTCATTCGTTCAGATCTGTTATGTTGTGAAATTATCTATGTTTATCATAGACAAACGTTGTGATTGTGAGATAACCTTTTTGCAAATACGCATTCTATTTATTACGGTGGGCCGTACTTAACGTATAAATTATCCGATTAGGTAATGTTATCTTTTTAAATGTGTGCGATTTGCTAATGCCGCGGCCATCTTTGGGTATGCAGCTGACATTGTTGAGAATTATGTCCAATGCGCGAACCAGTGGGTCACATCCAGTCTTTCCGAGGTCATGGTTGAGCACTTAAACTTGTCCATGAAGGCTGTCTCTGATTGGGGTGATGGCATCACCCCAATCAGAGACAGCCTTCATGGACAAGATTAAGTATTACAAGTTTAAGTATACAAGTTTATGTTGGCATGACCAAGTTAGCATCACCTGATGCTAACTTGGTCAGGTTCAATGCTACTAAGACCCAAGAGTGTCTCTTTTCCGCTAAACGGAGTCAGTTCCAATGAACCTAATTTTTCATGATCTACCGACTACCCTGAGCTTTTTGGCGTAACGTTGACATCTATCGTCAACTTTGGCCCATACATAGAATCAAAGTCTCAACTGGCTGCCAAAAAGTTGGGGATCCTATCAAAGGTACGCACAAAACGTTTTAGAAATACTCATTTTGCGTACAGCAGAGGAGTGTAATGGAACTCTGTCGAAGTCTGCAGTGTTTCCCAATAGTTATAACCTAGGAGTCTTCAAGTCTGAGTGAATAAGTTACTTCTAGAGTCCAAGGCAAGCGTGCACCATCATCGACTGCATCATCACTAAACATCAAAATAATGAGATAGTGGTCCAACCCGAGCCTAGCAATAAAAATGTCAACAAACAACATCCATTCAAACCTTAACTATACCGGGTGGCAGGTTAAACAGTGGAAATATTTTAAGGGGTCAGTGTACTCATCATTATGAACAACTTTTACTATGGGATAAACCCTGAAATCGTGAAAAAAAATCAGCTGTTCCACACATTTATGTTCACATATCTCAATAAAATGTATGGAACAGCTGATTTTTTTTTCGCGATTTCAGGGTTTGTCCCATACTAAAGTTGTTCATAATGATGAGTACACTGACCCCTTAAAATATTTCCACTGTTTAACCTGCCACCCTGTATAAACACTTTTATTACAAGCTTTTATAACTTGCCCTGTTAGTTGGGGGCAAAATGTTGGAACAGAATTTTAGACCAGTTCCACCCAACCCATTGTGCTGAAAGGAACACAAATATGTAACTTCGGTGACAATGCAATAATATGGTACCATAGAGGTGGTCTCATGATAAGGTCGGGAGTTTGCCATGAGAACTCCTCAACTTCCCAACATAACTCCGTCTTTGGGCTCCTTGGATGTGTTTTGACAAGTACTGTAGACCTTGATAATGTCCAGGGTATCATGATGGAGTTGGAAGGGGTCATAATAAAAGCTTGGTTTAAAATCTCTTTGTACCTATTCAGTTTTATTTTCAGACGTTTAACGCCAACGTACCTAATTCCAGTCTAGAATTAGCTCGTCTTAAGTTACAATAACCAGACTGAGAATCATGATTCATGATAAATTGTGGAATCTAAAACTTCCGATATTCACATTAATTTAACCTAATTTTAACAGCCTTGCAATTTTATGCTCACCTAGATGTTGTAGAGTTGGGTTGATAATTTAATAATCTGTGGTAAGCTGTACTGTTATACTGTTATGTAGACATAGATACGACTAGACTAGAATAGCTTAAATTATTCGGCCAATAATGTTCTCCCTGCTGGGAATCGGGTCTCCTCAAATAAAAGGGAGTGACTAGCATAAGCATAAGCATAATCGGCCTATAATGTTCCCACTGCTGGGACACAGGCCTCCTCTCTGTGAGAGGGAGTGGGCCGTAGTCCACCACGCGGGCCCAGTGCGGGTTGGTGGACGTCACATGTCTTCGATTTTTTTGGTTCTAGGACATGCCGGTTTCCTCACGATGTTTTTCCTTCACCGTTAAAGCAAGTGATAATTAATTTCTAATAAGCACATGACTTCGAAAAGTCAGCGGTGCGTGCCTCGAGATCGAACTCGAACCATTCGCCGTGGGAGGCACATGGTTAATCCACTAGGCTATCACTGCACATGGGAGTGACTAGATGAACCATAATAACCACGCGGGTGCAGTGCGCGTTGATATATATTAATAAGAATAGCATAGAATATGTAAGCTAATTATTTACTCTATTAACCAATTGTAATATTTAAAGATCGAATAGGATATCCAAATGTAATCCCAAATAAAAAATATACCTACTTAAATATATAAAAAATATATATACTTATATAAATTCTAAATATACCAGCCACTCCACTACATAGGTACAATATTTCCGTTCTGGACATTAATTACAATGAATAATTACAAAAGGACGCGTGATGATAAGAAACTGGACCAACCAGACATTGTTTAAAAACAAACAACCGTCGAAATGATCGGAAGATAAAAAACCGTAAGATCGACTAACAGAAAACTTACTAAATAGCACGTACAACACGATAACGGTCATTCAGTACATTACTAAGTGATTTATTGCAAACTATTAAAAATATGAACGTGTTTAATAATAATAATTAGTAATTTTAATATTTTATTGATATTACTGCTTATTTTATTGTGGAAGTTGTAAAATTACTCATAACTGCCAGTGGATTATAAATGACTACAATTTTTTTCTACGATTTTGGTCCGATCAATAAACATAATTAAAAGCATTATGTAAGAATGTTGTTTAAATTAATATAACTAGCTAATTTGGTAACATTAGACTTTAATAATCGTCCGTCAATCCCTAACGGTCAGCCGTCAGCTTCTCTATGGTTCAAAATTGGCCAGTAGTAGGCAGTAGCACAGAACATAATATTCTCGGCAGTAGGCAGCAATGCTTGACTCCACGCTATGCGAACAAGTTAATTGCAGAGCTAGTCAACCCTTTTTAGGGTTCCGTACCAAAATGGTAAAAAAGGAACCCTTATGGTGCGACTTCGTCTGTCTGTCTGTTTGTCTGTCTGTCACACCTGCTTATTTCAGCAACTACTTATGCTATCGACTTGAAATTTGGAGCAGTTATAAAGAACGCTTGTTTAACTTTATTGCAAATGAAAAAAATCCAAAAATATTTTTATTTTCATTGCAAAAGGGGCCGGAGTGGGGGTCCAAATTTTTTAAGTGGGATTACTAGGTCAAGTGATATGAAAGGGCTTAATCTGCACATTTCAAAATATATTTTTATTTTATTTTATGTCTCACAGTTTTCGACATATGATGAAAAATGTTCAAAAAAATACCATTACCCCCCCCCCTTATCTCCGAAGTTTGTGGGGCAAATCTGCAACAATTAGGGTTGATAGGAATTGACCCAAATATGGCACCAAAAATAAAACGATGTTCCTAACTAGTACAGTTTTTTCAAAATCATCAAAATTCCTTCACAAACAAACTTAGTTAAGCGGTCCGGTTTTTGTCACTTTATATGTCCAAAAATGATACGGAACCCTCGGTGTGCGAGTACGACTCGCACCTGGCCGGTTTTTTTATTCCTGATACGTACGAACAGACCTGTCGATCATTTAGCTGAATTTTGGATTGTACGCGGGCCAGTAAATGCAAAAATTTTAAAACCGCAAACTCAAAACCAGCGTGATTAATACATACCTATTTATTAAGGCGAAGGTAAATGGTAACAGCCAGTTTTAAATCTCTTATTTCGCCGTCAAATAATGCAGGTTAGTTGTGCAATTTTTTTATGTTAAACTAGAACATATATACATCAATCGTACCTGTGAATATTTAACTATTGTTGTAAAATACTTAATGAAATAAATTCATGAATTCGTGTCTACCCAAAACATAAAAACGTAATTACTTTCAAACCGCTTAAGATATTTTCATGATTTGTTTTGTGTGAAAAGACTATGTTACTACCTATAATAATACCTGTTACTTTTTTTTTTTTTTATGTTTTAGATACTAAAAAGTAATAATACGTCTAATTCTGCACAGCGCGCTCCTTGATAGGCGAGTCGTATTGCTCGGTGGATGTATGTCGCGTTGCTTGAGCTCAGCGCAGAACACTCAAGCTATACCGCCCAAATCACTCAAGGCCGTTGGCGTATACCGGGGCCTTAATTATAAACCGTAGCTCTCTTTGTTTACAGCGTTCTGGTTTTGTTTCAGTCTGTCTGTTTTATGTAAAGACGATTGAGTCATAGTTAAGAATGCTAAAGGATAAATAAACCTTTTTGTATGCAAACTTTACGGCTATATTAAACTTTGCGAAAATATCTACTACGGCTTTTATAGTTGGGTTGTAGTAAACAGGTTAGAATTAACGTTATTGTGTGTAAAATACGAAAATGTTTGAAAAAAGGTTGAGATGAAGATGTGAATGTTGAAACTCAGTTTACGGCAATTACTATTATCCGGGTTTTTTTTACAAGCTTTTATTTAACTTGCCCTGTTAGTGAGGGACCAAATCTTTCAACAGAATTTTAGAACAATTCCCCCCAACCGATCGGGCTGTTTGGAACATATAACCTTGGTGACAATGCAATAATATGGTACCATGGAGGTGGTTTCATGATGAGACCGGGAGTTGGCCATGGGAACTCCTCAATTTCTCAACATGACTCCGTCGTGTTTGGACTCGTTGGATTTCTCTTGACAAGTAGGTAGACCTAGATGATGTCTAGGTTCTCATGATGGGCCTGGGAAGTGGTCATATAAAAGCTTGTATTGAAAAAATGTTTTTGAATAAACATAAAACATAATATATATAAATTTTAAAGTAATTCATTCAAGAATCAGTCGTATCTTTTATTAACTTATTGAAAACTTCCTCCACGAGGATGCTAAAGTGCGTCCAGTGCACCGTTATTGATTACTCACCTCGCCCGCTACTACCTACCTAGGTATGAGGTAGGTACTTAAATATTTTCGCCATAACATGAGCAGACTTCTTCGTTTACCTTGTGCCGAAACAAGAGCAAACAAGATACAATGCTCTTAAAACTAGGCAAAGGTATAATTACTAGAGCTATGCTAGTTTTCGAAATTACTAGGTATGTGCAAATAAATGTTATTTCAGTAATATCTGCTAATAAACGCGAAATTAACTGCAATGATTCATTTGCCGGCCATATTTACGCTACTCCCAAAGATTTCTTTACAAAAATCTATCCTAATACAGTTTAAACAATTTTGCCAGTAAAATCGATCGAACAACCTGTCACATATGGCAATCTGTGTCAAATATGACACTTATTAGTAAGTTTTAGACACACGCGCCAAGGTTGAGTGAAAGTTAGACTAAGCGGTCGTTGTCACACTAATCTAGATCTGACTGAAATTCCAGACTAGACCGCTGAAATTGTTAGACCGCTCTCCAAAGGTTTGCAGTTAAGAACAAGTTTTGAGGAACTGTCACTTACTGCTATGAGGTCAAAATATAGGTATGTTTCTCGTAGATAAAACCCAGACTTCATTATTTATTAATGCCAAAGTGAATATATTATTTTTCTGTCTATTTTCGATGTTTTATCAGAAAAACTCTCATATTAACTTTCCTTTTGGCAAAAAGGTATTTTTTTGTAATCAAAAGACAAAAACTACTTTATATTTCAGAAAATAGAATCCTAAACGCGGATTCAGGCGGTAATCAGTAATTACAAATCAATCTTGTCAAATTAAGCGTTTTATAAGCACTTCCTGTGCTTACAACATATTCATCTCAATGAATTGCGAAAGCAAAAAGTTGAATTCGGTTGTAATTATAAGACGCCGACCAAATAATTAGTTGAATCTTTGTAAGAGTTCGCTACTATAAAAAAGTAAGACTTAATAGTATTTGAAAAGCAATCCCAGCTTAGTAATATTAAGGTCAAGTTCCAATTAAGTCTGAGAAGATGCTTTCCTCTTTGATCCGCAGTTGCATCTTTGAAGGAAATTTTCACCAGCGTACCCGTGTGTAGGATCTGTTAGTTTCTATCAGGAGTAGTTACACTGGCTCACTATAACACCAAGTACCTAGACTTACGTATTTAGCTATCACACCCCGCTCCGTCGCTAAATATCATATTCTCAAAAGAGCACATTCGTAAAACATCACATTCGCAAAACACGATATTCGCAAAACATCATATTCTCATAACATCATTTTCTCAAAATATCATAATCTTATAAGACCACATTCGCAAAATACAACATTCTCTAAACATCCTATTTTCAAAAAAGGTGAAAAAGTACACTGGGCTCCAAAAAAGAATGCCGACGATGGCGTTATGCACCAGTGCAAATGGTAAAATCTAAGGGTAAAATCTACATACGAAACTTCTTAGACTCATACTGGCCGGCGAATTATTTCCTCTTATGACTAACTAGCTGTTTCCCGCGGTTTCACCCCCGTTGCTCGGCTCCTAAGGGTCATAGCGTGATGTTAAATAGTCTATACTATTCCTCATGAATCTATCTATCATATACAAAAAGATTTTTTCGAATCCAATTGGTAGTTCTAGAGGTTAGCGCGTTCAAACAAACAAACAAAATGTTCAGCTTTATAATATTTGTATAGATAATGATAATGTCATCGTTTAGTCATGTTTTATTGCAATATTTTTTTCAAGATAATATTTCATGTGAGACATTCTTCTATTATATTATCTTCTTCATGATTATGTTGTCCTAGTACTTTTGCCATTCTATTCATAATCTCATCATTCTGACCGGCACTGACCTGTCAAAATACTGTGCTAGTACTACTACTAGCAATTTGATTTCCCATAATTGTTTTGATAAAATAAATTTTTCAACCCTGATTTGTAAGCTAATATTGATACCTACTAAAAATATGTTTTATTTATCGAACGATTTTGTTGCAGTCTGTACAAAAAGTAGATGTTTATAGTTTCGTATATTATTATGTACCTGTAACGAACTTAGGTACACAAAACTATTATTAAATAAAAGTAACTGTGACCATTTTACATTCAATGTATGGAGTTTTAAAAACTGTGACGATAATACACTGTGACTAAACTATTAAAACCCAATAATGTATCAGGATAGAATTTATCCTTTGTTTTGTTATTCCGTTTTTAATAAAAAAAATTAAAACATGAAAACGTGTAACTATTGTCAGAGACTGTACTTTGAATGTGGTTTTACAAGAATGTTGTTTTTTGCGAATGTGATCTTTTGAGATTGTGATTTATTGAGAATATGATGTTATGAGATTATGATATTTTGCGAATATCCTGTTTTGCGAATGTGGTGTTTTACGAATGTGGTCTTTTGAGAATATGATATTTAGCGACGGAGCGTCACACCCACATGTACGTCTCCCGCATGGCTACCCTGGTTCACACACCGTATGTACCATAGACCACACAATAGACCAATGTGTAGCTGACCGTACTAAGGAGGTTTGTATACCTCCATGGTCCGTACTACTAGTACTTGTGTATATGAGACAATGATAATGTACCTATTTAAATAGATACACAAACACTACATCCCTTTCATATTATTTTATTTTTAATAAATAAATGAACACAAGAGTATTGTTCAATGTTCTTCAAATTGAATTAGGTAAATAAATCGCAAACTTACTGTCCTCTATCATATGAGATTTAAAAACATAGCGAAACGTGAAAGTGTAAGTGGATGGACAAATCCGAAACTAAAAGAAATTACTAAATTGTGGTACCTATCTTCCGACACAATCTCGCTTAGTTAGGTACTAGGTTTTGGCACATCCTCTGTTTCAACAAATTGCCCTCTACTTTCTTTAAATGAATTTCACTTCTGCAAAGACATGCTTCTTCACCACCGACAGCATTTTCAACAACATGTGGTGTAGAATTAAAATTAGAGATACATACCTAATAGTTTATTTATTTTTTGCTCTGTACCTATTTACCTGTGTTGTGCCAAATATATGTTTTTTTTTTCTTTTCCTTTTTTTTTTTAATGTAACTCCGTCCCCCATTGTCAAAATCTGTTTACGCAACTCTGTCGACGAAGCATTGTCACCTTCGGGTCATTTTTTTCTGGGGGCGGTAAATGATTTGTCATCGTAGATCAACTGGGATGATAAAATAATAATTAAAGAAATATAAAGGGCGGTACCTTTAAACCAATTCCAATTTAATGGAAACCCATCTCTTTTACTAGTCTGGACATCTTGTGAGCGGTACCTTTAAACCAATTCCAATTTAATGGAAACCCACATCCAAGTACTAGTTTCGACATGGGCGGTGCCTTTAAACCAATTCCAATTTAATGGAAACCCACATCTACTAGTTTCAACATGGGCGGTGCCTTTAAACCAATTCCAATTTAATGGAAACCCACATCAACTAGTTTCAACTTCAACTTATGGGCGGTACCTTTAAACCAATTCCAATTTAATGGAAACCCATCATTTCTACTAGTCTCGACTTGTGGGCGGTACCTTTAAACCAATTCCAATTTAATGGAAACCCACATCCAAGTACTAGTTTCGACATGGGCGGTGCCTTTAAACCAATTCCAATTTAATGGAAACCCACATCGACTAGTTTCAACATGGGCGGTGCCTTTAAACCAATTCCAATTTAATAGAAACCCACATCAACTAGTTTCAACTTCAACTTATGGGCGGTACCTTTAAACCAATTCCAATTTAATGGAAACCCATTTCTACTAATCTAGATTTGTGGGCGGTACCTTTAAACCATTTCCAATTTAATGGAAACCCACATCTATCTACTAACTTCTACATATGGGCGGTACCTTTAAACCAAATCCAATTTAATGGAAACCCACATCTATCTACTAATTTCTACATATGGGCGGTACCTTTAAACCAATTCCAATTTAATGGAAACCCACATCTATATACTAATTTCTACATATGGGTGGTACCTTTAAACCAATTCCAATTTAATGGAAACCCACGTCTATCTACTAATTTCTACATAATTATGGGCGGTACCTTAAAACCATTTCCAATTTAATGGAAACCCATAGAATCAAACTCATTTCTCCGGTCTAAGCTTTAAATTAAACCTGTGGACAACGTTAGTAGTCGTGCCTACAATCAATGAGCCAGTCTGTTTTTTAAAGATCTTTGATTAGCATAAACCAGCATTTCCAAAACTATACGTCGCGATTTAGTTAATTTTGGGAACCACTGGCATAAACGAATGATAGGTGTCACTTTAAGTTATTATCTTTATTGATTTATTTTCAAAAACATACATAGCATTTTTATATTATTTTACAATAATATTTTATATTATAGACTTAACATATTGACTTTTTTAGTACCTAGGTATCACTACATAGTACAAAACAAAGTCGCTTCCCGCCGTCCGTCCGTTCGTCCTTATGCATGCCCAGATCTCCAAAACCACGCAACCGATCTCGATGTGGTCCCTTTCAACAGTTGTAGAGGTTTCTAATGTGACGTCGTAAATAAACATTTTTTTTTAATATTGCAAACGCCGGCCGAATCCTACGAGACAGATCAAAACAACGTACCACAGCATTGTACCTACACCTTAAAAAGGTCCACAAAAAAGTCCGCGATAATGTCTATGTTGGTATACTTACCTACGACTTCGATTAACTATTGTTGATCGAACCTCTACGACATTTGATACTAACCATGGAGAATAGATACAAGAAGGAACATCTCTGTGTAATATTAGTTCATCTGTCGAGCAACCCGATCCAAGTCTAAATCAATAGTGGTGCTGATTCTGTTGAACATCGCACTAAACTAATTTTAATCACACTATATCTCTTTCTTACAAATATAATTGAAAAAGGACAGAACACACCTAAAACCATCAAACCAGTCCATGCCCTTGTCATTTATGGGAAAATTGTCATGACCTTTTGCGATTTCGACTAAATTGACATCAAAACTATTCAAGTGGACTAAATTGACAGGATCAAGCATCCGCCATCCCTCCCTCATGTTCTTTATTAGAAAGAGACTTATCAAAACTAAACCGTAAACAACAGAATCGCCACCAGTGTCTGTGAGTGTCTGTCAATTGTAACAGTTGAAGGGATGCAATCATGTTATGAATATAAACGTCAATGATCTCGAACTGTCAACTATAACTAAGTAAGTCTTACAAAAGTAATTAATTTGCGAATCAATAACGTTTTTTTATTTCACTTAATTTAACCAAGACTTTGATTTTCAAATTTATTGCATAATATTTGTAATAGATTTTTAATACAAAACAGCTCAATTTTCAATACAAAATGTCACAATATGGTACAAGGTCAGTACCTTTTCTTATTTTGATCGCATATATTAGGTATTCTCAGAGTTCCATCAAAATGCACCAAAATAAGGTGACACTACCGCGCTACATTCATACCATACTCTCTGCCTATGCTAGCGCCATTTATTTTTGAACTAGGTATTATTTATTACACAAAGCAGAACTTTTCAACCTATCTTCATATTGAGACTGCACTCTTTATATCCATACTCCATGGTATTGACATAAAATTGTTATGAGTATTGAGTTGTCATTTGAAGTTGACAAGTCAAATTCCCGCCATTACCTTATTTCGAAATTGGAATGCTTACAAACAAAAACAATTGAAATTGTAAAATAATTAAAACAGACACACGCATCACATACATAATTATTATTTTTGAAAGTTAGTAAGATAACTAAGATGATGTTTTTGACATTATATCCCCATCCTAAAGCAGCGGATATTGCTTGGCAATACCGCTCCTTTTAAAATCAAACTCAACTTTGAATAACATCATCCTTCCTTCTTGTTGTTTTTTTTTTTTCTTATGTAATATAACTATTATTTCTGACCTTTTATCTCGTCGCCACTTGTAGGATCTGTTAGTTTCTATCAGGAGTAGTTACACTGGCTCACTATAACACCAAGTACCTAGACTTACGTATTTAGCTATCACACCCACATGTACGTCTCCCGCATGGCTACCCTGGTTCACACACCGTATGTACCATAGACCACACAATAGACCAATGTGTAGCTGACCGTACTAAGGAGGTTTGTATACCTCCATGGTCCGTACTACTAGTACTTGTGTATATGAGACAATGATAATGTACCTATTTAAATAGATACACAAACACTACACCGTGTTTTAAACCAGACATTAATAATTACAACACCATATTTTTACTACTGATATTTTGACTCGATACCAACCCCAATTTAGCTGGGAAAAGGTTAGCATGTAAACAATTGATAATGTCATTAAATTCTTCCGGTTTCTAAGTTGCAAAACAAACATAACAAAACAAACCATGAGAATAATATAATTTATACGGCTATAAAGTTTAGTTAACTGTTATAAGCAAGATTTACTACCTACTACATATTTTTCGTTTCATTTTAATTTTATCGACTATTCCCAAGTCAATCGTCATTCAAATAGTCGATTTACAAGAAAATAATGACATCACTACCATATACTGAAAATTTTATTACTAAAATAAATAATTTATTTATAACCTCTAATTTAACACATATTCGTACCCAATTAATTATATCGATAAATCGAAAATAAACTTTATCGATTAATCAATCGATTCATCTAGAAAATCTCAGCTATCATGTAATTTACGGTTAGCAAATAAAGCAATGACCACAATATGATGTCATGTTAATGTAGCACATCGAACATGACTCAGAATCTGAATCACACCTCTTGACCAAAAATGGCGAGTCAGCCAAGATTCTTTTGTGCTTATTTGAACTTGGCCTTCGGGGTTATGTCATAGTGCTCTGAGAGTTTAAATTCAAATTGATACCTCCATTGCGATTTAATTGCGGACAATTATCAAGATAGAAAATGACTGTTTTTAAAGCGGCGGCATTTTTTTACATTAAAATAGTCGGTTTTTTTATTAGCTTTGTAAACCTTGGAAATCTTTAGCTAAAAATAAATACAATTTACATAAAATTGTAGATAAAGCTACAAAAATAATGTAAAACATATTGTTTTAAAAGGGACAAAGGGCCGGTAGTGACAATGACGGGATATGACGTCAGCAGCAGGTGCAAGTAACACTAGATCGCCCCTACACCGCGAGGTGGCCTAAGTAAATAGTTACAAGCGTTTTACAGAAAAATAATTTGATAATATTAAAAAAATGTGAAGCATTTTTTTAAGACATTTTTAGGCAAAGGACTATGAATGTCAAACTATACCGAATGAATAAGAAATGGACACAAGAAATATCTAAATGCGAGTACATAATTATGGTCTTTTTGAAACTAAGACATCTTACACGAAATAATCTCAGAAACTACTTATCCGATTCTGAAAATTCTTTTACTAATAGGACGCTACATTAGCCCTGAGCGCTTTAGGCTACTACATATCACGAATAAATGCACAGTTCCTGTGGGCCACGCGGACCAAATCGGGGGCAAAGTGCTAATTAGTAAAATAAATGGCATAGCACCAGTATTTAGTTAATAATGAAGGAGAAACAAAAACACAGATATTTAGTTAGACTTGAAGCCAGCTCCAATCATCATCCGCCTAGCCTTTTCCCAAATATGATTGGGGTCGGCTTCCAGTCTAACTGATTGCGGCTAAATATCAATATTTTACATGAAGCAACTGCCATCTGACCTCCACAATCCAATTATTGGGGAATACCGGTATTCGAATGTTAGACCAGTTGTCAGAGTTTTGGGCTCCTGACTACCCGTAACGACTGTCAAATATATTCCTATGACAACCGGGACCGACTGTTTAACGTGCTCTCTGAGGCACGGAGGGGTCTCGATGTGTAAAGAACGGTCACACATCCAAGGACTGACCGCGGCAAGCGCAGCTTAACCTCGAAGATCGATAGATCAGCGCGGCTGTCACTTAGCTACGAGCCCCTCAAGCCAGGCAAGGCCCCTCAAGGCCGCCTGAAGCCAGCTCCAATATTGGCACATATTTGGAAGAAAGCAGTCGGTGAAATAAAAATCTAAACGTTAATTTAATGCAAATGCATGGAAACGCAAACGGCCAAAAATGAACACAAATCCTAACAAGAGTAAAAAATTCACCGAATAATGATTCATTAATTAAATAATAAAACATAAATATTTTATAAAATGTAACTCAAACAAAGATTGTTAACAACGTTTAGGTACCTACTTAATTTAATTATTCATGAATTATGATAGACATCTGCAGTTTCTGACAGCTAAATAGGAGCGTCCGTCTGACCTAAATGTATAAAAAATGTGTTTGCCATATTTGTTTACTAATTGCCATAAAAGAAATATTAATGGGTCAAACACTACACATGATTCGGCTAGTAGGTTGATCCGGTTAATCTGACCATTTAGTTTAGTCGATTCCTAAATTGTATTTTTAGGGATTCGTACCCAAAGGGTAAAACGGAACGCTATTACTGTGACTTCGCTGTCCGTCTGTCTGTCTGTGTGTCTCCTGGCTGTATCTCATGAACCGTGATAGCTAGACAGTTGAAATTTTCACAGATGATGTATTTCTGTTGTCACTATAACAACAAATACTAAAAAGACTAATAAAATAAATATTTAAGGGGGGCTCCCATACAACAAACGTGATTTTTTTGCTCGTTTTTGCTCGATATTGATAACGGCACCAGGTAGACGCTTGAAATACTCACAGAATATTTAATTATATATTCACTTTAAAAATAATTAAATTAAAATAAAAAATAAAAATTAAGGGGGGGTTCCATACAACAGACATGATTATTTTGCCGTTTTTATAGATAATGGTACGGAACCCTTCGTGCGCGAGTCCGGCTCGCACTTGGCCGGTTTTATTTATTGATTCGCGAGTCAAGTCAGGTGTGACATTACTCCCGCACAAAATAAATAATTATGTCATCTTCAGATATGGCAATGTTGCGTAAATTGTATTCGGAGATTATTTTTGGCTAAATCCTTAATGTGTTTAGATTTATGATTATGAGTATTGGTTACTTAGGGCGGGTTGCTTCAAACCATCTGTATTCGTAAGTCAGTACGTAATCGTTAAGTCAGTATGAAATTGTCGTACAAGCCGCCATATTTGACGGTTACAGATACGTAACTGTAAGTTGAAACAACATGGCCTTAATCATTGTCTATTATTAAACTTATAAATAAGAGGATGATTCATGTATTTTTTTTTCAAAAAAGTAGTTTTTGTTGTTTTGGTCGAACAAAAGGGAACATAATTTTACCACGTTTTTATTAACTTGTTTTCTTGTCTGTCTGTCTGTCCGTCTATCTGTTCAGTACATTTTTTTCAAACTTTTTATTTAAATTATCCGCCACAGTAGACTATTGTTACTAATGTGTCCTCTAACTACCCAAAGCTTGCACCACACACTCTTGCATCCTGAATTCGTGACGGACCGTCTAAGAGTGATACCTCCATCGTTATTGTTATTGTCAATTCGTGTCAAGTTACTTTTGTTGAGACATGGCCACACTTCCGTCACAATTACAGCCTGACAGCTCATGGGTCAGATATTTTGGGCTTTGAGGTCAGATATCCTTTAAGAATTAAGGGCCAAGTTTACCGACAAGATAACAGTTCGATAAATTTAAATCGGCCGTTTAACTTATCTTTTTCTGTATAAAAAGTCATGTTAAACGGCCGTTTTCAATTTATCGGACTGTTATTTTGTCGGTGATGTTGGCCCTAAGTTGGATTATTGGAACGTAAAGAGACTTATAGAGAATTCCCTTCCGTTCTTGAAAAATCTATTTCATGAGATGGATTTGCTAAAGTAATATAACATACAAGTTGTTGATTAGCTGTTGACATGAAGTTAATTGCAGATTTAAATTAAATAGGCTTTCAAAAATTCGGGGATAGATCAACACGAACAAAATACAGATCCCTGTGACCTGTAGGGTATGAATATCGGAATCTCGGAATCTCGAAATATCGGAATCTCGGATAGATTTTTCCGTTATTTCAATTCCGATATTGAGCAGGCCAATATCGGAATCTCGGAATTAGAAAAAAATAACTAAAAAACGTTGTCTCTTGCTCAGCGCTCACTTATGGACGCATTGTATTACCTACAATAGTTAGAAAAACAGTCTGTAATGAATAATTTCTTAATTAGTCACCCGATATGGCCGGCCCATTGCCACTTCAGCTTGCTTATTCTGTAGGCTATGAACTACTTTGGTTTTCTCTCGGATCACCGCTGAGTGACTTTGAATTTATGGACCAGCCATACCGTGAGTGGCCATTCTTGGCTCCGTAAATCATGATAGGTAGGACGCACTGATTGACGCATGAAGACTTAAGTGGAATAGGCAATGAGAAGACTCAACGTAGTTTCCCAAATGCAGCCCTGCCTAGCTGTATTCTTTTGTTAGCCTCCCTCTTGAAGTTGTTTTTACCGAACTGCAAAGTTTTGCCCAACGTATTCTGGAACAACTTCGAGAGCATTGCCACTAACGACAATCGGTTCTGGAGTGACATGTTCGTTGAACATGATCTTGGTCTTGTCCAAATTCATCCGGAGCCCGAAGAAGAATCAGTCAAGCCGTCCAGCATTTCTTGCAGGTCTTGCAACGATTCAGCCATTATAACGATGTCGTCTGCAAATCTTAAATGTGAGATGTACCTACTCGCCGTTTAGCGCTGGTAAGCGCCTACGGCCTTAAGTGATTTGGGCGGTGTAGCTTGAGTGAGTGTTTTTGTTTTGTCAATATCTTTATTATTATTCTGTTATAGGACTTATTACAAAAATATAGATTTATAAAATTGTAGCGAGCTTTATTTGTTCTAATTATTTTTCAATAATTAAAAAGTTTATTTTAAATGCCTTTTCTCTATGAAATTAAATTTTTCATTAAAATTTCTCAATTTCGATACTAATATCGGAATTCCGATATTGGGACCTAATATCGAAAATCAATTCCGATATTGAAGATCCTCCGATATTACATACCCTAGTGACCTGTGACGGTGAAAAAGTGAAACGGGTCCCACATATTTTCTAATCTGGAAACTGCTCTTGTTACATAAAATTGAGCATGGCTCCAATATACAGCGGGTACAGAATATTTATTGAATAAATAAACATTCACTTTATAATACTTTTGGGACATCAAAATATGGAGTTTGCCTGAATCCCATTCCAGTTTCTAAAATTTTAATCTGCATAAAAAGTAACGACTTTTAACTGGCCAAAGCAACTACGTACACAGCCTTGGGTAAGTCATTAGCAAAAAATTTAATTAGCTTCATTTTACCATCCCTCCCACGCTCGAGGCCGTGTAGCCGAACCCTAATATTGCATGTAAATGGCAACACAATATGTTCCATAATGGATATATTCGAATTTTGGACGTTCGTGAATGTTCGAATTTTTTGAACTAAAAAATGGAATGAGTTATCTGCAATGGATGTCATTGCAAGTTGTTTTATAATCCTTCATTAATTACATAAAATTACAGCTTGAGACGTTGAAAGTTGGAAACTGACAGCATCTCAGATCATAGAACCTTGTTTCTGTGATCTGAGGACAGCATACTGCGAATTACAAAAACTTAGAATGATATAAGGTCAAAGCTTGATTTTTGTTAAACGCAGATTACTCACCTTTTCAGGCCTTCATTGACCAGTTTATTTTTCAGAATATATTACCTAATATTTCAGACATCTAGATTATGTAGTTAATTCTGTAATAAGCCGACGCATCGTCTACGTATTTTTTTTTTCTTATAGTGTGCGTAGCTTTAACTCAAACGCAATTTTAACAATCACAATAAAAATCTGTCTGTATCTGTATCTATTAAAATTCTGTGATCACATGCAAAGTTTTTAAAATAACGTAAATAAACCAGCAAAATAACGTAAAAACGCTAACTTGTTGAAAGTTAATCACTTGGATAGTTGGATATCATGAACAGCAAAAAATTCAACCAACTGTTGTAGGTCGAACGTCGATTGCGTGCTGGTTGTTTTGTTACATAATTTGAATATTAACTATTAATACGCACTGCACTGAAAACAGCAAGTAATAATTATGTGTAGTTAACTTTACTGTAACATTTTAACGATATTAAGTAGGTACCTTAAGTCGGGTTACTTTGAACCTAGGGTATAACTTTGGACCAAATCGGGAAAATGTTTGAGCCGTCTGCCGTGTCGCCACCACACAACCGATCGTCGTAGTCCCTTCGGTAACTAATAGATGGTGATACAGACGCGTACTTGTGGAACTGTTTTACCGCCTCGAGTGAACGTCGCTATAAGTTCGACCCATTCAAAGTTTTGACAGTAACACCGGCGTATTTTTCTGCTGCAAACTTTCATGTGTAATGCTGTATTTTGGTAAGTTTTCCAATTGGATTGTCATTTATTTTCTTAGGCATGTATGTAGGAGTATGGCAATTGTTTTTTAAAGACGATTTACTTATGTTTTGGGACTCAAATTACGGATCTAGAAAATCGGTATACTTTGGCCGCCGTTTCGGGTAACTTTGGATCTACGAAGAACGAGTGATAAGAAAATGATTTTAAATAACGTTTGTAAGTTTTAGATTAGATTATGCTACTTAGTTTCTGTTGTAACGTTGATTCTCATACCTACATAAGTTTTGAAAGTTTGTTACCTACAAACTTTCAAAACTTATTATTATATATTACTGTAAATCTTTTGAAATATATAATGTTGATTTTACATCGTATTTAAATTTTTTTCGAATTTTTATTTACATTAAACCCTTCCTGAATATTCAATCTTATCGCCCTTGATGGTTTTTTGGCCACTGATAGCTGCAAGTACGATTTTTCACCGATTTAGTACAAAGTAACCCTTTCATAGGAACAACTTTGGCCCAAACTTTAATTTTAAAAAAAGCAAATTACGCTTATGATATTTTTTAAATACACTTCGGATCTTGTTAATTATGAATGCCTTGAGCTTCTTTATAACATACAAAAACACTAAAAAGATAATACCAATAAAAACTACAGATCAAATTGAAAATTATTTAAAAAACTGGCCAAGTGCGAGTCGTACTCGCGCACCGAGGGTTCCGTATCATTTTTGGACGTATAAAGTGAAAAAAACCGGACCGCATAACTAAGTTTATTTGTAAAGGAATTTTGATGATTTCGAAAAAACTGTACTAGTTAGGAACATCGTTTTTGGTGCCATATTTGGGTCAATTCCTATCAACTCTAATTATTTCAGATTTTTCGCCCCGCAAACTTCGGAGATAAGGGGCGGGGAATGGTATTTTTTTGGACATTTTTATCATATGTCGAAAACTGTGAGACATAAAATAAAATGAAAATATATTTTGAAATGTGCAGATCAAGCCCTTTCATATGATATGTCACTTGACCTAGTAACCCCACTTTGAAATTTTGGACCTCCACTCCGGCCCCTTTTGCAATGAAAATAAAAATATTTTTTGACTTTTATCATTTGCTATACAGGGTAAAATTTAAACCAGTGCGGATATTTTAGGAGGTGAAAGTACTCATGAATATATATGAAAAAAAAAATCAGCTGTTCCCTACAAAAATGCACTAGAACACGATCAAAATGTATGGAACAGCTGATTTTTTTTTCATATTTCAGTGTCGGTCCCATAATAAAAGTTGATCATATTCATGAGTATCTACTTTCACCTCCTAAAATATCCGCACTGGTTTTAATTTTACCCTGTATAGTTGGACAAGCATTCTTTATAACTGTTCCAAATTTCAAGTCGATACCATTCGTAGTTGCTGAAATAAGCAGGTGTGACAGACAGACAGACAGACGAAGTCGCACCATAAGGGTTCTTTTTTACCATTTTGGTACGGAACCCTAAAAAGGATATTATTTTTAATAAAATACAAAGTATTGTCCTCTATTGATGATTTCAAATTAGGGGACAAATTCAACCCTAGTGGCAACCCTCACTACGCGTTCTCCTCACGCACTCCGCGTGTTACTATCGGGCACTGCTCAAACAGGTGCTCAAAAGGGAACTACGATCTGAAGGATAGATATAATAATAAATTGAAAGTAACAAAGTTTTAATTTTTAATAGTAGGTAATAATATTATTTTATTGACCATGAATTTGAACTAAATGTTCATTCATACTTTAGAGGGGCAACGAATTTTCTCTTATTTTTTTTACGTCTTCTTGCAACTTACTTGCGCACACAGCCAATGACAGTTGAATAGAATCGTAACATTTCTAATCAAATTATTCGGTTATTCCATGTTTGAGCAAGATTTAGCAAGAATACGTTAATAGGTTTTTCATTTTTATTTTAGAGTTTAATTCTTAATAGGCGCGTTACGGTTGGAGCCTGGCCCCTAGCGGGACCGATGAGTCAACTGTACACATATTTTACGGTATTTTTTTTGGTAAAAGGAAAGATTTTACGGTTTTTTTATGTGGTAAAAGGAGGTCGATATTATTTATACAGTATAGTACGAATTTTTATATTATTTGCATGTAAAAACAGCATGAATATGTTTTGAATCGCATACTTTGTCAATATTATTTATTACGGAGATTTGCATAAATTTTGAATTTTAATAAGTCAAGTATTAAATGACACGACCTCTTCGGCACCTTGAACTATTGGATGAACAATGTTACTTCCGCGGATTGTTAGTTTTTATCACACTATTAATAAAACACAAAGTAGGTATTCTAAAAGAAATAAAAATTACTTTTAAGTTATCACTTTGTATTATATTGTGTGTACATAAATTGTGAAATAAAAAATAAAGAAACAATGTTTACTGACACTGGTGCCGATTCTGTTGTTTACGAACTGATCTAATTTAGCCTTATTCTCTTTCTAATAAAAAACACGAGAGAGGGATAACGGATATTTAACCCTGTCAAATTAGTCCACTTGAATAGTTTGAATGTCAATTTAATCGTAATCGCAAAAGGTCACGACTATTTTCCCGTAAATGATAAGGGCATAAACTAATTTGACAGTTCTAAATATTTTCTGTCCTTTTTAACCGACTTCCAAAAAGGAGGAGGTTCTGCATACCTTTTTTTTTTTGTTTTTTTTTTTTAATGTATGTACACCGATTACTCTGTGATCTGTCAGCCGATTTACGTGATTATTTTTTCATATGGTAGAAGAAGCTCGCGAGGTGGTCCCATATAAATTGTATTAACTTAGGTTGAATAGTTTTGTAACCAGCTTCAATAAACGGAATTTTTCGTGTATATCGATGACATCATGACGATAATAAAAAAGTCATATTATGTAGGTACACCAATTCCTGGACGCAATCGATCTCGATATTATACATGCATAACATCACGCTAGTATTTTCTGCAAGGTTAGGCAGAGGTGTATAGTACACACAGTTTTTTTTATGTTCAAGTCTTATTTGATAGAAAGTTAGGGAAAGAGCCTATTGCTGAAAAAACATTGTTTTCGATTACTGAAACGTACTTATCCATAAATATCTTAGAAGGTAAGTACCTATTTAAATTCGTGAAAGCAATCGATCTCGGTAAAAGTACATACAAAATGTGTGTCAAAGGCAGTATATTATTAAAGTCGCTCTATCCATGATTTTATGGTACTTTTATATACGTAAGGTATTATTATAAAAAAAAACATGACATGTTACACTACACTAAAAAGTTAAAAATATAAAACAGGTTTTAAAAAAACCGACTTCCAAAAACTACACTAAAAACTATGAAATAAAAAGTTTAAACTTCCATAATTAAAAATCTAAATGTATATTGAAGTCGGCGGGGCCTAGCATGAAAATAAGCAAAATTGCAGATGAACAAGGAATAAAAGGAAATCTTAATTTCCACGTGCACACACTGCGCACACCCTTCCTGTTTAAAGACTGAGAGGCAAAAACCTGAAAAGGCCCCGCCGGCTTCAATATACATTTAGATTTTTAATTATGGAAGTTTAAACTTTTTATTTTATAGTTTTTAGTGTAGTTTTTGGAAGTCGGTTTTTTTAAAACCTGTTTTTTATTCAATAATGTTTGTAAGAAAGAGATAGTGTGATTAAAATTAGTTTAGTGCGATGTGTCAACAGTTCAACACCACTATCCACAAATAATAACTAAAGCTTTAATTAAACACTAGGAAGTGGTCTACTAATTGCAATAAATAGTTAATTAGGTTGTAGAGTATATTTTATGTATAATTAGAGCTCACAAGCTATTTTTAAACGAGCATGTCCTCTTTATAAGAGGAACCAAGTTGGTTTAGTAGCTTTCGACTATTTCTGTCAGTCACATTTAAAAAACGCAAACAAGCTGTTCTGAAAAATTTCAGCAAAAAATATTGAAGTTTTCTAGCTTTAATTGGCCAAAACCAACGGCTTGATGTCTCCCATTAATTTCAGTCTTAAATGCGGTGAAATTGTGTTATTACATTTATGTTGACGACTGTACATTAAAAGATGATTATTTAGATAAAGCATTACAGAAATTGCGGAAGCGTAAAGCCGGGCGTGACGGCTGAGGATTTATACCACTTTCCTTTGCTCTTTTACACGCGTGTCATGTGCTTGTGCTATGGTTTTGTTTAATCTGTTCAACACTTGTAATTTTAAACGTTTTATGTCATATTTTGGCTGTGAATGTCGAGATGTATAGAGCGTTCACTTTTTTGAGTTTCCTTCAATATATTGACATTTTGTAACATTAATATTTTGGAGGGCCAACAGAGCGTCGATGCGAATTCATTTGTCAAACGCTTTATCTCTACAGTAAGCTGGAAAATGCCTTTTATTTGACAGAATTATTATTGTTGGCCGCTGTTGTAGACGTAGTAATTTGAGGAAATTTATTATTATACTTGCCTACTTATGCGATTTTAGCAGTACGACGTCTTTATTCGTTTACGTTTTAATTGTTTTGGCCTAATTTTGTCACCTTGCGAATAATATCATCGTTTGTGGGTGGAATACTGTTTTCCTGATAAAATCTTGGCAGCAAAAGTAATAAAATGTATGAATATGTATAATTATGATAAATACATCGATTAATCTCCTAACCGCTTTTTCGAAAGCCGTTTAATTTATTAACACCTACAATTTAACGGTAAAAGTAAACATGATAAATATCGAAGTGTAGATTGAATAAGTCTATAAAAGAGATTGCAATCACATAGCGGTTTCTAAACGGAACAAAAAATTTACTCCCACGTCCCTGATCTATGTTAAATAACAGAACAACGATAAAAATGTTAACTTCCTAATGTTTTGCAATATGAACCTTATATTCATTGACTTAAGATTTTAAATGTCATAGTTCGCATGTAAAAATACATAATTTTCTAATTTTTAGGGTTCCGTACCTAAATGGTAAAAAAGGAACCCTTATGGTACGACTTCGTCTGTCTGTCTGTCACGGTTGCTTATTTCAGCAACTACTAATGCTATCGACTTCAAATTTGGAACAGTTATAAATAATGCTTGCCCAACTTTATTGCAAATAACAAAAGTCAAAAAATATTTTTATTTTTATTGCCAAAGGCCCCCACTCCGGCCAGTGGGGGTCCAAAATATTAAAGTGGGGTTACTAGGTCAAGCGACATATCATATGAAAGAAATTCCTTTACAAACAAACTTAGTTATGCGGTCCGGTTTTTTTAACTTTTAAACATCCAAGGATGATGCGGAACCCTCGGTGCGCAAGTACGTCTGCACTTGGCCGGTTTTTCTTTTATTATAGTGTTGTTCCCAATGACAGCCATGACAGGTCATTATTTTCAGTATGGCGGTCATGTTCAAGTTGTATTCGGGGCAAAGTCGTTTGTTTTGTTTTAGAATTTTAATGTAATTTTTTTTTTTGCTTCGACATGAAAATGAGAATTTTTAATAAATACGGGTTCCTTTTAAAAACCATTTTGAAAAGTTATTTTATGCCAACTGTTTACGACATAACCGTATAACTAATAAAAACCGCATTTTACCGATAACCCCTTAACCCAAACAGAAAAAAAAACAATAACTTCGCGCGTTCCAAAATAAAATGCGAAATGTCAAACGTTGCATTCCATTTTCAAATCGTAACCTTTGCGAGACCGCGCCTTGTCTATTATCATGCTTGTTCAAAATCGACCTTGTGATATTAAAGTTAAGGTCAATTTTGCACTAATAAAATAATGAATGTGACATCAAACTTCAACGGTGAGCCACTCCTTTGTGCTTTCAAGTTATTTTATTTTAATGAGGTGTTTACTTATGAAGTTATGTCTTAAAAGGCAACCAACCAGTAAAATTATTCAACTGCATAGAACTGGGAACCTAATACGACATACCTGAACCAGAAAAGAATTTGGAGGTTGATTGGAGGAGTAGAAAATAACTGTAGGTAGTGTCCACCTCCGACGTCAAAAATCAGCCTTAGAACCAAACTGGTTCTAAGGCTGAGTTGAGATGACTTCATTTCTAACAGATTTTTATTATTTAAATTTATTATTTCCAGTAACATTGACTCATTACAAATTAATATAATAAATTACGCCCACAGTCACATTAAAAATCGATAAACAAAATTAGTCTTGAAGAACACACACATCAAAATTAATTCAAATGAAATTACAATATTAACAATTTAAATAAAATTATAATTATTAGTCCGACCCTCAGCCTATCCTATACAATTTACAGCTGGACATTATTCTTCGATTCTGCATTTTAAAATGGAGTCAGTTAGGAATCATAAAATCGTAAGCTCTTAGTCACGTAGGAAAAAGCTATTATAAATACAGAATTACAGAATGTTAAATACAACAAAGACCATTGACAACAGTAACGCGCATGCTCACATTTTTAAACAGTCACAGACAATGGGTACGTAATTTTTTTAACAAGATGTGTAAACTTTCTGATAGGACTACGATGTATTGAGTCATTTCCGTCATTCTGTCTAACGACTTGTGTGAGACATCTTAAAGATTTAATGCCATTTGTAAGTTAAATATGTTTCACTAGTAAAAGCAATGCGTGACTCTGCCTGAGTTTAATATTTATTTTTTGGAAAAAAAAGGTATTTTATTTACTACCTTTCCTAAGAAATATTCTGTACGTCCAAGTCGAAAATTATCGGTTTCAAAAAATAAGTTATTTTTTACAAAAACCCGTAATCTTCGTAAACTTTTATCTTCACACAATGATTGGCACATCACTATTTCTAAGGAATGCTGCTACATACTTTTAAATAAATAAAATCAAACAAGTTTTAAAACGGTTTCTTAACCATGGTTATTGGAGTTACTTGGTTAGTGGTAGACAGGCATCCCAGTCAAGGATTATTTGTCTAGGATTTAAAACACTCGTCAACGTCATTAGCTAATAGATTATTTTGTAAAAATATTAAAAAAACATAGATTTTCTCTAAAAAGTAGGTTGGTGTGTTTGTTTATCTGTATGAATTAAGCTCTTATTATAAAAAAACAAGAGGGGCTTACCAAAGACCACAGCTTCACTCTGAACTTCTGAAAGTTACATCCGGAAAATTGCAACAAAGATTGAGACTTTTTATGATACACCTAATTTAAATATTATAGTCTAAGAATTAGATACGCTGCATCAAGAGTCTAAATTAGAAAATTTAAAATTAATGACACGGTATATTTAGGATTATCGTTAGTCATTTTAAAAAATAAAATTTTCAGTCGAAGATTTTAACAGAAAAACGTTTTTTTTTACCTGACTACGATTACCACACACGTGGACCGCCGCAAGCGCAGCATAACTTCGCAGGACGATTGATAAGCCACGAGCTCTACCGAAAGGTTCCGATTTTACCGGATTATTATCGGAAGTAGACGGTTTTTGACCTATCCCGCCCTAACACAGCGCGCTTCACATAATTATGAGTTCTCTTCGACGCTATGTTGGCTCCCTTAATATCTGTCACTTTGTCTTGGTTTTAAAGGTCTGTGATTTATTTTTAGATTTAACTATTACAGTAATGCCTATAGGACACTAAAAAGTACCTAATGAATGGTGAGAATTGATGTTGGAAGAAAACTTCCAACACCGTTAAAAACGTTGTAACATAGCGTCTCAGGGAATACTTATGTGAAATGCATTCTACCTTACATCGCCACGTTTTGAATTTTGTACAATAAATCTCATGGCTTTTGGCATGGTTTGCTAAAACAGTTTGCTGCCAAATAATAACATCAATTATACTAGGTATTCATTGGAAGTTATCCAAGGTTATTAACATATTGCAACAAATAATAAATCTTATTGAAAATTTCTTCAAAAAACATAAAATGGATAATGCTCTAAGGTAACCCAAGAAATTTAGATTTTCTTTACGGTTTTTGGCAGCAAATATTACACATCGACTATGAGAAAGAGATAATCAGCTAGCTTCAGTTTTGTAGAGCATCGTGTCTGTCACTCATACCTACCTATGTGACGTTTTGTCGCTGACTTGTTTATTAGTTACCGGATTGTTAGTGCTTCGTGCGACAGAGATGACGCTCTATAAAGCCGAAGCTAGCCGATTATCTTTATAAAGCTCGTGTGTAATATTTATTGCTGCCTAATGCCTACTGCAACATAAATTCTCAAAGTGACCCAAATAAAAATTCAATTTACGACGAAACATTTTTAAAGTGGCAAGCCTCTCCAATGCTACCAACAGCTTAAATATTAATCCCTTGTTCCCAGTACACTCGCTTCTTCCTGAATATGCATACGACCTCCTCTCTCTAACCATTGAACTAAATTTAACTTTACATCTATGCAAATAGGGTTCTAAATTTAATGGCCTAAATTTAATGTTAAGCGGTGTCTACATTTTTGTTTGCATAATATAACTTGACAATGGTTAGTAGCTTTGAAATTAAACAGGAGAATTTGTAGTGAAACGGATATTAAATGTAAGTATGAGTCAGAGTGGGAAGTTATGTTTGTAAATGTTAAGGATAATTGGTTTAAATACAAAATTTGTTAAATAAAACATGTTTTACATAATTATCTAATAGGAAACTAGAAGCCCAGACTGATTCCAGACCGCGTCAATTTCTGCACGTTAACAACGTTAAGAAAAAAAGACACCATTTCTTAATTCTATTAATTTCTTAAACTAACTTAGTTTTAATTTGCATGTTGTTTTGTTACCTGCTAGTGCTACTCCAAATAATTATGTAAAATCACAATTAAAAACAAAATGCATTATTTATTATTATTCATATGAAACAATGACGTATTATATATAAACCCATTTATCGTTCAAGCTTGTCTTGTGTTCACATAGTATTCTTTTACATTATGTGACTCACTGTTTGATCAAATAATTTATCGACTTTCTAAGTAGAAAAATAAATTGGTAGGTATTAAAGTTTCTGTGTAAGTATCGATTGATTACCAATACTACCTACTTAGAGAAAAAAAATAAGCTTAGTTTAAGCAACATTGCTAATTGAGATTGAGATTGAGTTACCTGTACATATTTGCGCCAAAAACTTACAATCATTACAAAAGAAAATTGTAAGTTAAAATAATGAATAGGGAGCGCACTAAAAGGACTAACAAAAAAAAATGGCAAATGAAAGCTTCGGACAAAGACAGCCACTTGTCAAACAGAAAGCAGTTAATAAATCTTATTTCAGCAACCTCCATCCATGATCGAACACCGCTGTCTAAAATAAAACCATTGCCTCCAAACGAACTTTAATATTTTTGATGATTTACGCTCAAACGTAGCTAGTTAGTTACAATTAAAGTTAAGATGGAACATAAAAGCGTCTACATTGCGTTTCTAAATTAAAATTTGGGCCAAATACGTGGCAGGGCCCATTTCAACGTAACTTTTGTGATATTAAAAAGTTTTTTTTTGTTTTTCTGCATGTTAACACAAAGTCTTTAAACATGATCGCATCATTGCAATTTAAGGTGACTATGTTAATTTAAAAAAAATAACATAATAATATTATTATATATTATTATGTTAATTTTACTTGATTTCAAAAAGAATACGAAATCTTCTCTTGTTCTTTTTAACCTATCGATAAATATTTTAAATCAATATAACGACACTCATCAGTTCATCACCTATAAGTTCAATAATAAACGCTTTCTCACACTGAATTATTATAAAACATTTACGAGTTATTCGTAGGTATGCCAAAGTTTATATTCTCCAATTCCCATACTACAATGGAAATATCTTGAATAATCTCAGCAATACGGTATTGGACTACTATTAAAAAAGTACAATAAATTATTTTATTCCAAAGAAGGAATAGGAATAACATAAAAGTAAAAAAATAAAAAATAATTTATCACAAAATGGAAAACATAGACGCTTTTAAAGTTTTTGGAGGGAGTATCGCTCCGTCTTTGTCGCGCGAAGCGGACATAGGAGGTGTTACGTCACTTATCATGCATGCCGTCCATGTCTAGCAAATCATTTTAAAACGCTTATAACTTTGGACATGTTAAATGCAAGAAGGCTAAAGGCGAGAACATACGTCCGTAGTTTTACGTCAAATCGAATGGAATCGTTCATAAATTGTATGATTCCAGCCGCAACCGTTCAATTTATGAACGATATCGTTCAATTTGACGTAAAATACCTCATTCAGTTTCTTAATTCCGGAGAGGCATTCCGGTTGTCTGTTCGGAGCCTAGATGCCTAAGTCTCGTCATGCATTCTCCGTTCGTGTGTACCTCACATTCCGTGGAACAGGGCGATAATGGCGTCCATAAAATCGTGCTGTTGCAATTCTGATGTTTTGTATACCATCCATTGATTGCTTGTTACGAAATAGATATAATATTGTGTATTATGCAACGTTATGGCGGGTTATTGGACCTCAGTCTGGCTCTTATTTAATTATTTCCTCTGCGCGAATTTTGTACAGTTTTTCCTTATGAAGTTATTGGAAAAAGTCGGTTGTATGAGGGATTTTTATTAACATTTCCTCGGATCTATGCAAACGGTGCCTTATATGAAAATCTTCACACCATCTTCATTATTCTGGCCCTCTTACACGTTTGCTAGGTCGGGCTACCAATTCAGAAGAGGGCTATTTAGCAGAAACTTACAAAGATACATGAAAAATCCTCCCTGAACGACATTACATCGTACTGCAATTTTAAAAACACCCGGACACTGGACAGTTTCGAGCAAAGTTAAATTGAACAATCCATTTTTACATTCCACGAGAGTCATTCAGTGAATCTTTACAAGGCAAGGCAAGTCATCTAATTTCCGCAACGAATTGAAGTATTGGGGATCGCGTATCATCATGACTATACCAGTCCTCTGCTAGATATAGGGCACTAAGCCACAGAGCTCAATCTTCGGCTACCCTAATCAATTACATATTATCAACTACCCTGCGAAGATTGTCGCTCCACCCAGCCTGAGGACACGCGCTAAACCTAGTTTGCTTTCTCATTGCATTCTCAGTCTTCACTCAAGAAATGTTTAAAAATCCATACCGAACAGAATAATCACGAAATACGACAAATCAATGACATTATCAAACGTAAACTTTTCAAACAAGTTTCAAATTAAGAACGCGCGATATTCCCCAATGCTGCCAACCTACTCAGAGATTATGTTTGACGTCATATGATACTGGTTGAAAGGCTATGCGGCCTTGCGTTGCTTTCAAAAGAAAACGCAAGTGAACGAACGCATATAATCTTATACGTCACGGTTTTATTATGCATAGTATCCAAATATTTTACGTGTTGTATGGCAGATTTTGTTAAACTAACTTAAATCGTCTAAAGCCGGCCTTTTGTCGTAATTTTAAAACGGAGTCCGCCAGAATGCAAAATTTACGCAGTAAATTAACTTTACGATATTAAAACAAGAGCTAATCATTCATAATGCTATTCTATGTATAAATAATATCTGCCATATCCTTAGATTACAAAACCGGTAATAGGCCTAACCTTGGAATACCGGTATTCTCCTTAAAAAAATAAATTGCAAAGGCCATAACCAAATCGGATATCAGTCGCTCCATGTTTAACATTGACAATCGAAATAAAAAATAAATGCCTTTATGATTGACGTGTTCGCAAATTGTGACGTTAGACGTCAAAGTGACAGTAAAAATTGTGTCACGTTAGGCTTCTTGTAAGGAAAAATATTTAGTAAAAGGCAACACTGGTGTATACCTCAATGCACTGATGTTGTTCAAGTGTTCTCACATCAAAGGAAAAAGATAGTAGGTCACAGATAAGCCTGTATTTTCACATGAGCCCAGCCTTTTAAAACTATTATGATTAAAATCTACGTACTACTAGAATGATGTTAGAAGCGCATCTTCCCATGCGAGTTAAGGAAAACATTTACTATGATATGACATAATAATGACATCACATCTTGTAATTGTAATATTTTTTATTATACCTTGTTTCACTTGTCTTTAGATCAAGATAACAGTCTGTTAAATTGAAAACGGCTATTTATCATACCTTTTTCTAAACAAAGTCATGTTAAACGGCTGTTTAAAATTTATCGGACTGTTATCTTGTCGGTGAACTTGGCCTTAGAAGTAATATAACATGGAAACAACTCAAGGAGCTTATTTGCAACAAATTCGGACCTATTACCCAATATTCAAGGAATAGGTCGAATTTCCAATCACCCTGTATACTGACTTTATTGTTTTATCTGTGGTAGGTATTACATAGTAACATAAATGAAGAATGCTATGAAAATGTCCATGTTGGCCCTTGACCTATTTTCCCTGCTATACTACTAGTGAGTGTAGAAGACAAACAGACTAAACTTCGTGTAGAATATTGATATTATTATCTAGACATTCTGGAAGCCAAGTCAAATTAAGGCTTCAAGGCTTGCCGCCAAAATAATGGAAAGGAAATGCATTTCAAAAGCAAAATATTGTCCTCGTACATAATTTCGCGTACCTACGACAGTTTTTAATGGATTACTCTTATGTTGTTTGGAAGAAATCTATCGAAAACTGTACAAGACTACGTAAACATTGAATACTCAGGTACTCATTAATGTTTCAAAACATAAATCACGACCCAAAAATAAATAAAACCTCCAATTGTTCAACCCTGCATTCAACTGTCAAGTGTCAACTTAACTTTTTAATTTTTATTTTTTAACTCAAGACAATGCTCTCTTGAGTCATAGAAGAGATCGTTGCCCCCGACTCCCGCGCAGCCAACATGGCGAGGAATAACTTCCGCCAAGCTTTACACACTGTTTATTTATTTAACTATAATTTATGATTTACGACCTATTGTCGTACCGTAAATTTTTATAAGTCAATTTTTATAGGGTTGTAATTTTTTATTATGTTGGTATTTGGTTTTAAGTTTTTGTAAGTTGGGTGGTCTGTGAACTTTAAAAAAAGTACCTACAATCATAAATATTTTTTTACAAAATTGATTTAAGAGCGTTTTACGTAAGAAGTCTGTTCGACGCTATCGCTATGTTGGCTTGGCTCCCCTGTCTGTCACTCATGTCAATGTGTAGGTCTTAACGTTTTATGTTTTTTGGAGATTTATGTGTTTATGTAATGCCTAGGACACTAAAAAGTGGTGAACGACAATTGGTACTGAAAAAAAACTTCCAACGCCGTTGAAAACGTAACAAATATTGACATTTAGGGCAGCCAACTTAGCGTCGAAAGGAATTATTATGTGAAACGCACAATAGTATGGGCAATGAACCACTGTAGTAAGATCTTTATACACTGTGGTATAGGTACGTAATTGCTCTGAATTTCAAAAGATAGAGCCGAAAACTGCTGTACCAAAACTAATAACATTCTACTCTAGAAGTGACTACAGTAACAGCTACTGACCTATTGACATACATTGTTTAAAAAGAGGTGTAAAAAACATAGAGTTACAAGGTAGATGTATTATATAACATGCACAGAGGACAATGTACTGTATGTTTATGCATTATACATGAATTCTGGGAAAATAACTTCTACGCTAGTTTAGTTTTACGTACGGGACATCTATTTTTACATTCCTCTGTTGCAGTGTTCTGTTCGCGGGCACTCTTTTTATTTTCCAAGATTATAGATTTTTATTGCTTTAACAGCTCAATGTCGCGATGTCGTAATGAAATCCATTGAATAATTATTGAAATAAGTGAAAATCGTTTTGCAAACTTTTATTCCTAACATAATTTTTACTACACAACATAATAATATTTACCTACTACAATAGGGCTGCCATAAATCCTGAGACGCCGACCGGGACATATGGAATATAAAAAAAAGATTGTGAAATCACTCTTTTAGACCTAGGTTAGGAACTTGAAGTTTATTTTTAGTTGATATTTATTAAAACTAAATAAAATGCAAACAACGATGATCCATCAAAAAAACGACATCCTAATTTTCTTAGGCTTAGGTACTCTTCATTCTCGGTGCAACTCCATATTTTTTTGAAGTTTTGATTTTTTTGAGTAAGAATTCCCGCTTTTCACCCATTTCGTTTTATCGTCCACTGTGATGAGACCATCGAAAACACCCATATTAATGTAGCCTGGGAGTGCAAAGGGAGATTGTCATATTTTAAGAAGATTTGCTTTTCTTTCATATAGATATGCAAGTATGCATGTCTAACTACCAAACCGGGACAACTGACTTACTGACCTCCCGGGACGCCGGGACACAACGCTTCAAACCGGGACATGTCCCGGTGTACCGGGACGTATGGCAGCCCTATACTACAAGCATGATAAAACTCGACAAATTATAGTATTAAAATAAAAGTAAAACATTATGTTTAAAAATAAAAAACAAACTTTTATAGACATTATTAATGAAACCACAACGCCAGATTTAGTTTCGAAGTCAATTTAAAATGTCAGCGATTCAATTTTATTCCGTTGTCGTCACCCGAAAGTAATAACGTTTTAGTATCAACCGCAAATTAAGTTTTTGAAAGGAGAAAGTCCCATCGAAATTGGTTCAGTGATTCTTGAGCCTGCAATTTACAAGCGCGTGCAAAAAAAAACGCAAGCTATATAAGAACACCTTTTTTCTACTAATAAGTATTAATTAAATCTCATAATCTTCTGGCGTACGTAGCCCATGTCTGTTCTTGGTATTAATTAATAGTAATGTTAATTAAAGTCCCCACTTCTGGGACTCTGGCGTCTGTGAGAGGGCCGTAATCAACCACGCGTGCCCACAGCGGGTTGGTAGACGTCACATGTCTTCGAATTTTGGGTTCTAGGACATGTTGGTTTCCTTACGATGTTTTCCTTCACCGTTTTTAGAGCAGTGATGATGAAACAAATTAATCGCACTTGATTGTTGAAGTTTAATAGGTACGGCAAATCATAAAGAAGGTTGCGTATATAATACTAAATCGTTCAACACAGACACAACTAGTGCATATAGTACCTCAGCAAAAGCAGGCGACCAATAGGAAAATTCCTTCCTGCATGTCTGCTCTTCTATAAACATTCCTAATATTTTTACTGGCAATATGAATATTGAATAGTCATGAATTGATAATATTAAATTTCATTCTCTCCGTTCTAAATTTAAAATCGTTTGAAAAATTCCATACGGCATGCGGCAGTTCTAGTTTTATGGACATGTTATGGCCATTGAGTATTAACATTATGTTATGACAGAAATTATGACGATAAAGATAAAGCTTATCTTCTCGAATATCATGAACTCGTGAATAATTCTGATCTTAGTGATAACATTTTTAGAGGAATATACTTATTAAAGGATTTTTTTTGTGTAAAAAAGTATTTTTTATCAACAACAGCCTTGTCTTTGAGTCCGAGTTAGGGTTGCCAACTCTGAAGATGGATGTTCCGCGAGAAAAAAAAAAAAGAAATATGTTGATATCCCAGATCGATTCAACCAAATGTTTTTAACTCATAGTTTGATAATACGAAGTGTCAAACTACTATGGAATGTTTAACACTATTTTGAATAACAGAACGCAAAACTTAGCTAGATATCTAATCGGTGAGTCACAAATCAGTACAACGCAATCTTCAACAATGGTTCTGCCTGACACCTAAATACCTACTTACGAAACCGGAATATTAGCATTCCATTGCATCTCGAAATGTCATTGTGATAGTAGAGTTTAGATAAATAGGTTGATATCAGTGGCGAAGGGTCCCTACAATACGATTCCTACTGGCTTCCCTTTGAAAAATAGCACAGATAGTGAGGTAGTATTGCCTATACTTTTATTAATTAGCTTTTCGTGGCCAGGTAATCATTTGTAGCCCGGCTTACCTCTTACTAAAACAGACCCTTCGCCACTGGTAGATATTGACATTAATAACGGACTAGTCAAACGGTTTTTTCTACATTTTCATCTATAAAAATCGCCGAGGCTTGACGTCTTGTCACGGATGTCTAAATACAGCAAAAATATGTGATTTAATTTTCTTTCCAAAATCAATCACACCCAGATAATTCGTGAAAAGGCAATAAATAACATCTGTAATTGGACAATAACTATCGCGTCATTAACCATATAAATATAGACTCTATGATTAAATACGCTATAGTTATTAAAGGCTCTATATTATAGAGCGTTTACAAAGTAGTCCCTTCGACGCTATGTTGGCTCCCCTGTCAATCACTTTGTCTTGATCTTAACGGCCGTACCACAAAAAAATTAACATCTGTTCAGCACACGTTCAACACGAATGCTACCAAAAATAATAGGCAATTGTTTTAGCACTAACTTGTCTAAAACAAGTGTGTATTATTTTTGGTAGCATTCGCGTTTAACGTGTGTCTATCTTTTTTGTGGTAAGGCCGTAATTTTTTTTTTTTTAGATTTTAAAAGTAATGCCTGGAGCACTACAAGGAGTGAAAGAGAAATTGGTAAATAAAGAAAACTTCTAACACCGTTAAAACAAAGCGTCGAAAGGACTTTAAAGTGAAACGCTCTTTATTGTTGTTAAATGCATTCCGTTGACAGTCGATACAACAACTCCTCCTTTTTTCAAAACCAGACAGTTTTCTGTTCAGAATATTGATTGTTTAAATACCTACTGTGGATTCCAGGATTCAAGCAAGCAAGGGGAATATTCAGGCTAGGTGTGCAGGAATCTGTGTTAATGTCAAACCAAGTCTTTAGTATGCAACAACGGGCGGTATTGGGCATACCGTGTACGTTACCAGCCGGCTTAGCATGACCACTATAGAAACGGGTTTTGTCTACATAGAAATAGACAAAGTGACAGATTGTAGAAACATTTCTACCGTTTCATTCATAAAACGTAGAAATGTTTCTACAATCTGTCACTTTGTCTATTTCTATGTAGACAAAACCCGTGTCTATCGTGGTCATGCTAGGCCGGCAGGGCCCCCAGTCTGCTAATGCAATTTTTATAATCGTGTCAGAATAGTGTCTCAATGGCATCATTTTGACCAATGACGAAAGAGTTAGTCTTGCTCTAAGCCAATGACCGCTTAGGTTTTGATAGTAATGGTGTCATTATGACACCATTCATACACTATTCAAATGGCAGAATTGGGGCCCAGGTGCAATTAAGGGCATTACGAATCTACTTTCGATAGGTAGGTAATGCTTTCGTCGTCTTGATTTCCCAGTTACTACTAATATATGTACCTAACTAAAATAGTTCTACGTAAGTAAACCCTGTTTCCTTATGGTTATAAACTATAAACTAACCAACTGTTTATGAGCAAGAAAACGATGAGTTCCCTTAGTTAAATAAATGCAGGAAAGCGTTGTATTAGTCAATCTGTCGACGTGCTTGCGATACGTCGCTGTACGAAGAATTGTCTGTCGAAACCTGACTGCAGTTATAATTTCTGAGTTCGTTTACTGACTGACAAATCGAAGGACAATAGGTTTAGATCTTTCCAATTTTGTCCAGTTTGTTCTTCCAGGCTTATGGGCCATATTAAATAGGTAAGTCTTTGTTCCGTTGTGAAAAAAGAAGGTGCTATTTGTCCTATATAGCTCCGTCGCGCCCTCTTACACAGAAAAAATGATGACAATAACACGTCATAATACGCCACAAGAGCCATAATTTTCCTTTCAATCCTTAAAAACGATGTAGGTACCTACTCTTATTTAGCACAAAATACTACTAAGCATTTATTAATACAAACTTTCTCTTAAAAACACGATTAGATACAGACACAGATAAATCTTTAATTTTCACGAAACACAAAAAAATTATATCAAATGTATCTCGGAATGCAGCCATGGAATAAAATAAAAAATATCGCCAAACCGCAATCTTCGTGATTCACTGGCCACCGTAACGTCGCCATTTTTGCAGCGCGCGCCATTTTTCCCGCGCGAAAGTTTGACAGGTGAGTCACGTTTGACATTTATTAGGGTTACCACTACATGCAACTGCAAAGTACAAAGTCGCAGACTGCTTGTAGGGGCCTTATTAATTTTATTGCGGCATTACCCATATTAGAACAATCAAGAAAAAAAAATTGTCACCGTGTAGCGAAGTGCACCAGACTTAGCGTCTTTCACAAGGTGTAGCAGTAGACAGTCTGTATTCTTAAACCTAGAACGCTGTATCGCTACACAAGCAGCTACAAGTTAGATCATAACTGATCCGGAGCAAAAACAGATCACATCAATTATTTATAAGCCAGTAGCGTGTATGACCATCAGGATCGTTAGAACGAAAGTCAGATGCTGTGCGCTTTTCCGGCTGTATCACGTACACGAGCAAGGCATTGTTTATCTAGACTTTTTCAGTTTTATATACTGGTCAGAAATTATAATTATGATGGATAAAAAAAATATTTAGTAAAGCCACACAAATAAGTTAAAAACTTGATTTTCGTATCGCCTAAGGTAATCTAGGAAGTTTGAAGATAAGTTTAGTCAAATAATTCAAGTCTATCTGTGACAGATAAATAAATCATCACAAAATAATGTCAGCCGGTATCGAAATTCAATGCAATCATAACGGTATGTTCCAGTGCTCAATAGATAGTATTTTGATGACTAGCAAATGCACGTTTTTTTTCAATGGCACATTTTATCTTATCTGTTGGTGCAATGGCTGAGCGATCAGCTTCTACGCTACATCTTTGTATGGCCTAGATAGTTTTTCTGGGGCGGGGTACTTCTGCATGTGATATTTGTGGCAGTAAACTTACCGACGCCAAAGTAAAAAATCCTACAACTCGACCACGTTTTTTTTTTTATTTTGTCGCCTTATGCTTCAGTTCTATCGTTATTAGGTGCACGTGAATTACTTTAATTACATGTAATGACGTAATACAAGATTTACATAATGATAAGCTGATGACATGGTGCTTCCTTACTCTAACACGTGAATAAACGTAGATAAGGTATACCTATCTACAGTATCTGCGATCTTTTGAGTACAGTTTGATAAGAATAAAGCGCAACATTTGTTATAAAACGCACTGGTGAATCTTGTACGCTTTCTTGTCATGTTAATAATATGGTGCCTTTAATAAAAACCCGAGAACGTCGTAAATATTGCATATCATTTTCCAACATCAGGAATGATCGCTCAATCTATGTTAATTTAGCACCTTATTGAATATTATAATAAATCAGGAAATAGAAAAGAAGAACCGTAAATTACAGGTTATTAATAATTATAGTCTCTATTTATATTTCATATTTTTTGACATTGTGGAATGTTCTCAGTTTTTCCCAGATCATTCTGTCACATAATATGTCAAAACACAACAAATTATACTCCCGCCAAGTTACACATTGGCAACCCTACTCCATGCAACTTGAACTATTTTTTTTCGCGGTGAAGACGATGGCGCGTCGCTATACAGCCAACCTATTGTTGCCATCAATGCTCATTCGATTACCATAGACATAATTAGGTTACAAAGAAACTAATTTTTACTCTGAGTAAGCTGGATAAAATTTAGCATGTAATTACAACCTCAATTGTTTTTTATTAAGTACCTACACCATTTTTAATTTGTGTTATGGTTTATTTTAATTAGTTGATGACACAATTAATCGACTAATGAGTTTTTTGCTAAAAACGTACTTACCTATTTTAAACGAAGACCTAATTTAAATATAATTAAAATTATGGAGATCAACGTATAATAATATTTTTACTGCGAAAGCGTCAAGAAGACGTTGGATTACTAAAACGAATTTGAAATAAGTGGTTTATTTCGCTATTCCAATATCTAGTTTAAATCTTTTAATGGCCGTATTAGCTACACTTTAAAACCTTCATTTATTTGTACTACAGACTGTTGTTCATAAGTAGTTTAAGCTGGCTACTGTTTACTACTCAGTTTAAAGATTCACAGTCTATTTTTGAGCATACACCTCTAGAAAAATGGGAGCTAATTGTCGCAATTATAACGTATGCTATGCGTTTTTTAAGTGATTTTACTTCCTGACAAGCGAAATGTGTTTCCCACTATCTCTTACCTTTGCTCATTCGGTTATAGCATTCAGTTATGGCTGATATGGGAACGGTAAAAAATATTAAACAAGATTATACTTACTACAGAAATCTGAATGAAGTAGGTATCGTTAAAAATAATGCTGTCAACTATTTTAACAGCTCTATCCTTTTATCTCTTTCATTATTTGCCTGTTAGTAAAAGACAACAGCATTTTGAAATTCGAAACCACTATTACGAACCCATCATGAGTCGCAGTTTTCGATACCGATATAAACCGTATTTACAATTTTGGTAACATTTGCATCACTAGTCGTGAAACTCGCCTAACGACAACTGAAACTTGACTATTAATATCGAACGACACAAATACAATGCTTCCTTGTTTAGTCACGATTTAAAACAAAATGTATAAGTACTCAGCGACCGCTTGATACTAAAATTAACCGTAATCGGTTGAGAATAATTACGCTTGTCGCTGCGTTGTCGTAAAACGTATTTTTATTTCTGTAAGAAGCTTACTAAGAAGGAGTGACGGTGACAGATTGTTTTTTTTTTGCGTCCTATCTAATGAAGCCAAGGACATCATAGTAAAATAATATGGCATTAGACACGTAATTTAATCCATCTGTAAAAACGGGTCAATCAAGAAAGTGTGATAAATAAACGCGAAAATGGGCCATCAGACAGTTTCAGCGATTTTCTTTTACAAAACACTTGACCAAACGGTTTGTTCTGTCCTGCTTAAATGATCTACTTAACTATACTACGAATTAACAAGGTAGTAAAATAGGTTATGGTAAAAATATTCGTTACAAACGTCAAAGGCCTAGCTGTAAAAAGAATATTTTCACGCTATTAAGCGTATTTTACTTTTCAAGGATTCCAATGAATGGTTCACGATACTTGCTTATGTAGAAGTAAAGTTACGGTCATCAATCACACTAGAGAAACTTCAGTCGTCAACTCAACGCGTAAACTTTGTTTGACAGCACGTACGAGACGAGTATGGCTGCACTGCACAGCACTATTATACCACGAAACAAGATACCCCTTAAATTGTGTGCTTAGATTTTTTTTGCATTTTTGTCAGTTCGATTATCGGTTGACGCAAGCAGTTTTAAAAAACTTTAAATGCAATTATAATCACTTTCAAATACTTAAAGAAATGTTTCCTTTAAACTTTTCTATCATGAACACTTTCTCTTTTTCTACCCTGTATGATTAATTTCAAAATTTACTAGTATTTTAAGACTGAGTATCGCTCTTCAATGCCTACTATCCGAAATAACAAGGCTCTACTTTGCAGAAAAAAAGGTAATTTTATTTAATTATGCAAGCAACCAGATTATGTAGAGTGGAACCACATGATTTCACTTAACTCTGCACTGTTGTTATGTCTAATCTTTACTTACTAAGCGAATGTATGCATGTTAGTCTGTTGCCGCTGTCAGCGGGTTGACGTTTACGCTGGACAAAGCCTTCCCGCCTTTGTCCAGCATAGCCATTGATTTCCAAAGGAAGTCCGTACGAGAAATATAGCCTCCGACATGGCTCTTTACCAATCAAATGATATTTTTTTTTATACATATCGTAGATGTTTTTATAAATAAAAGAGGAAATGCTGCCCTCAATAAACAATCGCACGTGATAACTGTACTGAACTTTGATGCAAAACATTGTTTATTTACATCCTAACAGATGGTGTTTGTAACTTAGGTGCTTACCTACTTATTTTATTTATTAACTAATTACTGAAAACGTGAAAACGTTGATTTAATAATTTAAGTAGGTAAGTTTTACGGAATATTAGGTATGTTTGCTCGTTTATTTGGGTTTAAAGTACCTTTCGTTAAAACAAAGGAAAAAAAAGAAAGTCCACTGCTGAATTTAGACCTCCCGACAATAATGGACTTCAGAATATTTATCACTTAACTCTTTGCTAAGTAAACGGGTTACTAGACGATAATAAGTGCTTTTACGGCTTTTTTGTCTTCTGTCCCACTTCTGGGCTAACTAACGCCCTCCATTTTATTTGCTTTTCTCGTAATCCCGCGTTACTTTCTTCAAATTTTTGGCTTATAGTAGCCTATTTCTTACCGAAAAACCAGTAGAAAAGACACGCAGTACGGAATTCTCATAAATAGTCAAGTTTATTTTTCCGAGAGTTCCTCGAAAGAGGTTTTGTTCTTAGTATTTTAGTATCTATTTATATTCTATCTTATAACCGCAAGTTCGTCTATGAAATATTAGATTCGCTCCCCCAGGAATTTCATATCGTTTCAGAACAGAACAAAATTATATTACTTTTTCTTGGTCTAATATTTTCATAAATAAATTACATTGCAGTGCGAATAATTTAGTCGATAGTCGATACACAATCGATAAACCAACAAACATTTGATTGCACATCTCTATTCAAATGTTTCAAATTCAGAATCCATCTCAGCTCCAATTTTATTACTGGCAACATTATAGTTCACGCATAAAATTACTTCATAAAAATGTAATAGGTCGTAATCTATTACAAGATAAGCGCATCTGTAGTTTCATATTTATTAGCTGATCGAACATAATCACCTTTTCGTTGGCTTTATTTGTATTTTAATGGTCTCCTCTTCCAATATCCGCAAACGTCCATTGATAGATGACTATAAGAATGAGGTAATGGATGTCAAAAACGCGCCAAAAAGGCTTGTTGTTAAAAAAGCGATTATAAAAGACACATAGGCAACTTTCGTTTTATAGTACGAATTTATATTATTTTAATAGTCTTTGTAGACTTTATGGACGATAAAGTTACATCTATTTTTGAGTATATTACTTTTACGAGCTTTTACGATACTTGGCTTACCTTTATGGTGTTAAGCCAATTAAGATAGCCCCTTGTATGAGTTTATATACCAAGTAAGCAATAGCAATAAAAATCATTTATAGACTAGACTAATCCATTGCAAAAAAGTTATGTTAATTTTGGAATCAATGTCTGAATTGGGTATGAAAACATTTTGACAATGTTTTGATTTGTCTGACCTAAATCTGATCTTCGTTTCGGCAATGCCAGAAATAGAATGTATTAAAGATATGCCTAGTTTTAGGAAAGCCAATTCAAGTTTTACCAAATCTTCGAAATTAATTAGTAGGTATATTAAAATAATGGAACAAATGTAACATGAAGCGCTAAAAAGCAGTGTATCAAATAATTTTGCGCTATTTAAAAATACCAGCGTTACCAAACATTTTTGTCGCAGGCCGCACCAACACTTGTCATTAATCCCGGGAATCATTTATCGTACGCCGGAGACCGCAAACCACTAATAAATCGGTGATCGATTTTATGCGAACCGAGACTTAGGGCGGGTTGCTTCAAACCATCTGTATTCGTAAGTCAGTACGTAATCGTTAAGTCAGTATGAAATTGTCGTACAAGCCGCCATATTTGACGGTTACAGATACGTTACTGTAAGTTGAAACAACATGGCCTTAATCCATTAGTTAGCAGCGCAAAGCACTGATGGACTACAAAATATCGGTCCTGCTACAATCGCGTACATATCGCCCCACTGACCCATTGACTGACCTAGTAAGTACTCCTATCACCGCGAGAACTGCCAATTTGTTTGCGAACGTTCGAGAGAGAATCTCACCGTGACATTCTCCCTCGAACATTCGCAAACAAATTGGCAGTTCACGCGGCGAGTCATCATCGCTTAACATCAGGCAAGATGGCGATCAAACGTAAGCCTATCATTAAGTAAAAAACTTGTGCGGTCTGGGGACCCCCGTCAGGAACGAAGTTCCTTGCGCAAGCCATCTATAGATACTAATATTATAAAGCTGAAGAGTTTGTTTGTTTGAACGCGCTAATCTCTGGAACTACCAGTCGGAATTAAAAAAATATTTTTGTATATGATAGCCAGATTCATGATCATGAGGCTATTTAACATCACGCTACGACCCTTAGGAGCCGATTCCAGAAAAGGTTTCTCAAAATCTTGTCACAAACCATGCAATCAAATGGCAAACCCCTAAGGGTTCGCATACCCATGCGATCCCTTAGGGGTTCGCCATTTGATTGTATGGTTTGTGACAAGATTTACGTTATGGCTAGCAAGCGCGTACGATACGCATGATGGCGCAAGAGGGTTCGCAGTCGTCGTCTGGGACCTTTAACAGGGGTACGTGGGCCCATAAGTTTGAGAAACCCTGTTCTAGACCAACAGGTAGAATCTCAGTCAACATTTTGATTAAAGTGTGATAAATTGTTCTTTTGACAGAAGTATTAAAAATGCTAAAAGCTCTAAAAAGGCCCACATGCTATTAATCTAACATCAACAAATCATGTTGACATACGTCCTTCTTACTCGTAACAACACAAACACGCATCTCGCTAACGTAACCTTGATTACGGAAATAGAAGAAACTAATTCGAGATCAAACAAGATTTTATTTGAAAACAGCACAACTCGGACTTGGCCACGTTTCACTCTTGACCTCAATCGGGTGGGATATGGAAAATGTTCTTGGGATTTTGGATCTAGAATTAAAAGGAGGTGTTAGTAATTAGGTAATAGTATAGTAATAGTGAAAATCTCACCGTGGCATTCTCGCTCGAATGTTCGCAAATAAATTGGCAGTTCACACGGTGATACCACGCGGCGTGTCGGGACAGGGGGTGATTCTCCAGGGTTCGATATTAATATCGCATTCGATATTTATACTGCAACAACTGTCAAAATGGTAGGGATTTTGACAGTTGTTGCAATATATATCGAAGGCGATATCAATATCGAACCCGCGAGAATCACCCCCAGAATAGACAGGCTGATCGTGGGTGATTAACAAACACAAATCTCATCTTATCCCATCTTATCCGCCATCTTTATCAGTGGACGCTAGAAGCTGATGCGATGGCAGATAAGCTTCATATATTTCATGAACCACAAAGCTGACACTTCGGTTTTTTATGGGCATCTAAGCTTGGCGGACAGATTGTCGACTGACTGATAATCTTTTAGACGATCTTGAACATCTCAATCAATAATAATCTTTTAGTAATTTGTTAACTTACTTATATGGAGAGGGCGATTTTTCCTATGCTAAAACCATAGTATAAATAGGGGAAGTAGGTTATCTTCCTACAAACGCAGCGCGCGCGGCTTGTATGTGTGCGCCCAAGTATCTATTCGTGGCTGCACGCACACTTAAACACAATCTCGACCCGTTCCGTCTTGAAACAGGTCGAGATTGTGTTTAAGTGTGCGTGTATAACCTACAACCTACACCTTAGGAAGCATTTCTAAGACAAGTTAAAGGCTTGAGATCTATAGAGCGTATTTAGACTTTATTCAGACTTGACTAACAAAGTCTCTAATCATAATGCAATCTTAGAGTCACTCTAAGTGCATGTTTACCCAATTCTAAGTTCACAAAATCGACAACCTACGAAAAACTTTGCTAAGAATGCACTTAGATGGACTCAAAGATTGCATTACCGAATTTCTCATAACTCGTTAATTAAGTCTGAGTAAAGTCTAAATACGCTCAATAGATCTCACCCTAACTAAGTCCTACCGCAGATCCGCAAAAAGTCTGTCATCTACAGTAGGCTTAAAGTTATTATTTAATTCTGTGGGCGAAAAAAAAATCTAAGTCGTCAACTCATTCAGTCAGGTGTCAGTGAAGCTGGTTCGAATTACCATTTATAAATAACATAACAATAATTCTCATTATTATAATTTCCCGGAATAACGTGTAGTATCAAATCGCATGTTATTATTATATTATTAGAAAGAATTGTATCCAATGGAGTTGTTGTTACAGCAATATAATTATACTATTATTACTGCGCTTGAATTTTGTTCGGTTTAAGCATAAAATATTTCAATTCTAAATAAGTCGACTCAGGGATAGCAAACTTTCTAAATCTGGTTGCTAAATTCAATTGAACTTGCCAAAACTAGGGACGTTATTTATAAACTTCTAAAAACTTAATTTTGGTACAGTCATGAAACTTTTGAACAATATTATCGATATAAATGGATTCAGCTGACATCACTCTATCGCATGCCAACTATGAAACGCGTGTAAAAGGTTCAGCAACCCTGAGCTATGTTATCATGTCCAGGCCAGCACGTGGCGCTAATAAAGTAATTTTAAATACATGTCCGCCATGACAGATGGCTTAACCTAACAGCTAGGTTATGGTTTATGACAGATACAACAATATTAATTAACCGTTTTCATTTTATTTTAACTCATTTGACATATAAAAATAAGGGTCCAAAATCCCACTTTAAGAAACACTGTCTTAATATAGGCACGTGACTAAATCAACTGTCTCCATACTTTTCATCAAAGATTTAAATCGTAGAGCGCCCCTACCGTGTCAAAATATAGTCACGTTTCACATCTGAAGTATGAAATATAGTATTGTATCACTCACTCATACCGAATATTGCGCACATTGTTCTTTGTCTAATTTGTGAGCTCACACGTCTAAGTAAGGACACATTTTCGCGCAATGTAAGTACCTACCAGTGGCGAAGGGTCCATACAATACGATTCCTACCGGCTTCCCATTGAAAAATAGCACAGACAGTATTGCCGAATTTTATGAATTAGCTTTTCTTGGGCAGGTAAGCATTTGAAGCTCCGGCTTACCTCTTACAAAAACTGACCCTTCGGCACTGGTACCTACGGTCAGAGCACATTTACGATTTAAATCTTCGCATTTCATAAAATATAAACTAAAACAGATATAGATATAAAACTTACCGGTGTTCTCCTAGACAGTAGCGTGCCAACGGGACTGGGTATCTTGGTGGGCGTCCCTGTATGCGGGCTGCGTGCTGTCAACAAACAAATAACTGTTACTGATAGCGAGCAAACTGTTTTACTATTTTCTAATGTTAAAATTGTAGGTTAGTTACAAATGGGAGTAAATGTTTGCGCATTTTTGGGGACGCAAGTAGACCCGCGATTTGCGTCTCAAAACAGCTTAAAGTACATGTAAAAAAAAATGATTAAGAAACCCGACCGCGGTTTGCCCTACGTCTCAAATTAGATCCAAACGTCGAAAAAATAAAAGACGTCAAAAACCTTAGTCTAGTAGAAATACCAGTTACTAGGTTAGGTTTGCTTTTAGTTGTCCTTGTTGTTGTTAGTCGTCAGGCTAAACTAAAATAAGGCACAACAAAATGGCACCACAAGGGTCTTCTATTTACAGAAGAACGTATAATCAGTAGTATGTTAAACAAGAGACATGTCGAAGACACGAGACCAACCATAAAATCACGGCAAAAATCAACTGTTCCATACAAAAATATCATTACAAAATGTATGGAACAGCGAACAGCAGATTTTTAATTCAACCAATAGAAGAGCAAGAAGCATCGCAATAAACCTTGATCTTAACCCTATACGAATAGCCAGGAGCTCTTCCCAACTTACTCCTGCCGGCCTAGCATGACCACGATAGAAACGGGTTTTGTCTACATAGAAATAGACAAAGTGACAGATTGTAGAAACATTTCTACGTTTTATGAATGAAACGGTAGAAATGTTTCTACAATCTGTCACTTTGTCTATTTCTATGTAGACAAAACCCGTTTCTATAGTGGTCATGCTAAGCCGGCTGTAGGGCACAAAGTTCTCAGTTAATTTAGTAAAAGTTCACTTTGTTCTTCGAGACTTCAAAGCCTTGATATCGGACACTTCTGGCAATCTATTAAGTGTTTGAGATTTGTTCGAAGCTTTATTAAACGACTGAGCGCTTTCCAAGGCGAGTCTCTTAGTTTTTAAAGCTTACAAGGAGTTTATTAAGTTATTTCTTGCTACCTAGTGATATTTTACAGATTTTCTGACGGTGGGTCTAATTAATTAAAAGAGCAAACAACACATTTTGCTTTTCAAAATAATATATTATAGATTACAAAGAGTCAAAGACGTACCTAATTAGGTGACTTTTTGCTATATCATGATACTTTATCGATTCGAATAGCAGTGAGTCTAGCTATAATTAAAGGAGAAAACAACACAATTTGCTTGTCATTGACGCCCAGAATATCTAACCTAGGTTTCAACTAAAACGGTAACGAAACCGCTGTTCTAGAGCCAAAAATTCTATAACATGTGACTTCCACCAACACACACTGGGCCCGCGTGGTGGATTACGGCCCACTCCCCCTTACACAGAAGCCTGAGGTCACCATTGAGCACATCATAGGTTGATTATGATGAACTAACCGGTCTAAAATCTGTTTTTGACTACTAAATCGGCCCAGAAACAGCAAACATTGCATCATTACGCCACAAGCCACATCACATTTGATTTGACCTTAGCGTGCGATATTACCATAACGACCGTGGAAATGTTCAATTTTCTTCGAATTTACGACTGCATTTATTTTACTGTGAATTCGGACTATGCAATCGTTAATGTGTCAGGTTGATATTATGGATTTCATGTAATTAGCGCTTCTTTCTTTGTACGGTCAGGGAAAGGGATCCTAGCAGGTTCACTATCAATCATAATTGATCGTATATTAAAGTTTCGAAGCAATTCGGATTCGGATTTGCCCTAGTATCATACAAAGAAATTTTTTGCAAGCTTTTTTGATGATAATGATAAATGATATTTTATTCTGTAAATAGGTTACAGGTAACACTTTTACACGTCAAGAATTGTTTTCAAAGTTATTTCATGCCAGCATAAGAATGTCTGCAGTACCAGAGAAACAATTAGAAGAAGAAGCATTACAGAATGATGTTACAGAATGAAACGTCTCATGACCCTGTAATTACAGCGGCACCAGTACCCTTCAAACCGGAACACAACAAGCTGTTTAGCGGCAGAAATAGATAAGGCAGTAATTCTCCGAACAAACTACCACAAAAAGTTGTGATTGGAACCAAAACAACAACAACCAATCAAGATTTGGCGACATTACATTGAATAGGGTTTGAGACTGAGAAACCGGCACGCGTAGCATGAGCACTATAGAAACGGGTTGTGTCGACGGAAAAATAGACACAATGACAGATTGTAGAAAGATTTCTATCGATGGCGATGTTAAAAATGAAGATAAGAAATGTTTCTATTCTTCAGTCGACAAAAGTGTACAACGCCAAGTACGGGTCGCCGCGTGCTCGGGCAGAAGAGATAACGAGTTTGATAGAAAGAACTTTGTCTATTTTTGATAGAATAGAGATGGAATTAGGCTACACGTGCAGAAGTAATTATACTACATAATATTTAGTCAGTTTGTAAGCCGCAACATCTGACCGTAGCGGTTCCTATTGATAATGACCTTGAAGTCGACAAGTCGACGAGCTGTGTGGGCTGGATTATGCAAACTATACAACAAACAAATTGTTTGTTGTTTCAATATTTTTGTTCTAGACGTCCTATGACTATTGCTGACTAATTAAGCCAACCCACAGGGGCCAGTATTGACTGCATACTGTTTTGGAGAATTATGAATTATTAAAGATGTAGGTACTTGGGTTAACTTGGCTGATATAAGTATAATGTTCGGAAGAAAATGTTGCGCTGACCGCAAATAATTTGGGATTAGTGCAGAAGGACGACGATGATGATGATGAATAAGATTTACCGGTAAACAGTTCGAGAACGAATCTAAGGACGAGATTGATAGACGTTACTTAGCACGTGCTTTGGCTTAAATATGTTCCCGTCGCTGTCGCACAGCTGTCAAACTACAAGTGCAAGATAGAGACGGGAACACATCTAAGCCAAAGCACGTGCTAAGTAACGTTTATTTATCTCGGAATAAGTGTACAGTTCGAATTTTTCGTTTCTTTTGTTGGAATTTGAAGACCTTACAAGAAACGTTAAGGACTATTTGTGTCACTTAGCGATAATGTGATATGCTAATTATGCAAGAAAGATAATTCTTATTTGTTGGAAACAAAGTAGGCCTGATTATTTAGTATAATTTTTCAAGAGGCAACGCTGTTTTGCAAGCAAAAGCTCCTTTAGTCTCCTGGATAAGTGCCCTGAAGTGCTCGCGAAAATAATTCAAATATTTGCCAAGGACCACATTATGGCGACATTTAAAGACGCTCATAACAACATGGTTCAGTTAATGTTAGCTTAGCTCTCCTGGATAAGTATCTCGAAGTGCTTGCGAATATAATTCAAATATTTGCCGAGGACCACATTGTGGCGACATTTAAAGAAAGAAAAGAAAGAAAGAAAAACGTTTATTCGGCACGAAAACCTTCAGACACAGACAAAATTCATAAAAAAAAAAAAAAAAAAAAAAAACAACAAAATGAAAAGAAGAAAAGACGCTCATAACAACATGGTTCAAGTTAATGTTAGCAAACGTAGCAGGAACATAGTCCATTACATTAAGTAATGTCTAACGGTGCTTGCGGGCATAATAACGTATTTCCTTAAGACAACACTTATGAGTTCCCTGGAAAGCATTTAAGTATTAATGTTTGAGTAACTGTTTTAAAATAACATCGTTGATCGTTGTAGAAAATTGTTTCTAGAGTTAAACTTATTGGCAGTGCCGTAACTAGCCTTTTAAGCTCCCGATGCGAGCTTTTATAACTGCGCCCTTGATAAATGTTCTAATCTGATAGTAGGGCGTGTCTACACCTGTATTACGCGATAAATAATCAATAAATAACCAATATCGTACAAAAATGCGCCAAACACGATAATTCACGGTATAGCACGTTGGCATTAATCGGTATGACCCCCCCTAAAGTCTTCAGCTGCGGTATGACCCCCCCAAAATCGTCGGCTGCGACCGCGCCTGTAATTAATAGGTATTGTATGTATGCTACTAACTACCATGTATGACCCAAAACTTGGTCCTGGTCTGCTCATTTCTGCGCTGGGGCTGCGCCCTGTGCCTGGGCAAAGCTGGCACCGCCCTAGTTACGGCATTGCAAATTGGTGATCTATACAGTTGGGTTGTTCGTACGCATAATTAGATTGGACTGTAATATGACTTAAATCCGTAGCTCAGAGGATTTGAGCTATAATATGCAAGATATGATTTAGCTTTTCTTCAACGCAAACAATAGTAATGTTTCCAATAGTAATCATTACAAGTCCAGCTGTTTCTGAGTTTAACGCAGACAAACACAGATGTGTGTAAAGAATCATATACTACGCTTCAATAACCTTTTGAAGTCTGTGTTTACTTTCTTAGTGAAAAACACAGTTAAACAGTTTTTACTTTTTAATAGTAAGTACCTATTAGAATCGTTTGTTTACATTTTTTTCAACGGCGAAGTAAAGTTATTTATTTTTAATACCGCTGAATTTTAATGTGTACATAATGCCGCCATCTTGAGATAGAAGAAAAAATAAGAAAATTTTGACAGTCTCATCGTGATTTTTAGTGTATATGGCAGCGCCAGGGCTTATAAGGCGCAACGCAGATGACAGACTTTTTGTGCGATCGAGTCTGCAGCGCTTTGCAGCGCCCGAACAATCAGCGAACATTAGTGTTAGTGCAAAAATTGTTCGAGCGCTGCAGACTCGATCTTACAAAAAGTCTGTCGTCTGCGTCGCCCCTAATACGGTTCTGTAACAGATTGACAGACAGAAAACGGAAATCCTAAACAGTTGAACGTAGAAACATACGAAGACATTGTCAAATAAAGGATTTTTTCAAAGTCTAACGTATTGAGCCGATCCGGGCGATTCTCAACAGATTGTCACTAGAATAGCTGCCGGGATTCGCTCGGATTGACTCTACAGATCGGGTGTCAAGTTGGGTAGTTCGTACGCACTTTAAAGGGCGTTGTAGTTTGTATGTGAAATAAGGCGGAAGCAACAACAAGTAATGACATATTTTTGACATTTGATGATGTAGGTATATGACGTTATGGACCTGTATGTTTCAGGTTCCTAACCTAATAATGAATATACACGAAGATAAATGAAGCACAATTCAATGCATTAATAAAGACAGAAAAAAGATGATAAACTTGGCCTCAACCATAAACAATATTAAGGTCAATGGAACTAAATTGTGACACAAATGGTCATTGATTGGTTCACGCCCTAACGCTTAAGCCCTACGGTCATTGGTCCAAGCTTACATTTTTTACATTGTTGTTTTTTCTAGGCTGCCCGTGGTAGTCTACTGTGGTTTGTGTGGTCATTTGCCACCCTTTTATTCATACATAATTATTAACATTCATAATAATATCCGATGACAACCCGCCAAATTATGCTGTTTCAGTAAACCGGACATGACGGCTAGCGCGGGAAATTATGCAGATGCACTTCGCTGTTTCCGGATCATGTGAAATCCTTTGTCTTTTAATTTAAAAATAGAATAAAGTTTATATTCCTTTGTTAGGTTAGAACACACCTACCTACTTTTAAATTACAGTGGTCCTTTAAAAATACTGAAGGCATATTTAACCGATTAAAAAAGGAGGAGGTTAAATTCGACGCGTATTTTTTGACCCCCGGACAAAAACAACAGGCAGGTAACGGTAGGATATCTCACTCATTAAATAATTCGCTTTTCAGCAACTATTTCAGTTCATTTAATATCAGTTGGTAAGGTATAGGAACCAGTGCTGCCAGATTCATTTTTCCAAATATCGGGACTCAAATGTAAAAAAAAAGCGGGACTACTGGGACGAACATGGTTACAAATGTTACAATCCTTTTAGTCAAAATATAAAAATGGTGGGCACTTTAAAAAAAAGTATTGCTACCTACTTAGATAAAAATGCGAGATTTGGGGCGTCTGCTGGCGGAATTTGGGGCGTCCCGCACAGGATCCCGGCGGGACGTGTCCTGAGAGGACTGCAAAACGAACGTCTGACAACCCTAATGGGAACCCGAAAGGCCAACAACCAAGTAACACACACTCAAATCTTTTGTCCGCCGGTCACTCACAGCATTCATAAATTCATCCGAATAGTGCTCACATACTCATAAATATTTCACGAGCTCGTTCGAAAGGGAAACGAACTATAGGGTAGGTATGTTAGTGATTGTTGACGACAAATAGTGCTTTAAGTGGTTTGAAGTTTTAGAAATGTTATTGTAATTAAAGAAAGGAGATTTAGTTGAGTTATAGGTTAAGGTGGATGCTCTACAATAGCAATTTTCCTTACGTTTTCTGCAATTTGCAGCTCAGCATCATGTTGTATGTTGACCAAAATATGTTTCGCGATAGTCATGAATATGTAGGTATTATGTATTAGAATAACTCATCAAAGTTTATCAATACGACTCCCTAAGAAGTATATTTCCATGAAATATTGATACTTGAGTCCATTAATATGATTTTTAATATTATTATCCAAACAGAGCTGCAGTTTGCAAAAAACGATAGACGGGTAATCATAAAGAGCATCCTCTTTAAAGCCACAAAAATCTTTGCTTATAACCCCATGTCGCATCTTTAAATATTCAATCTAAGTTTACCGAACTGAAGTTCGTGCAAGTGTGACATGTGCGAACTTCTGGAAAGCCTGTTTTAAAGCCGGTCAACTTAGCTTGCGGGAACTGTAACGTCTAGTCCCGCATTGTTGGTTTTGAGTAGGAAAATTGTTACATACTTAGCTACACGCATATGGGGCTCAATTTTGTCATTTAGTGTAATTTGCGCATGGAATGCTATGGGGAACAGGCATGTAGGTTGTGGAATTGTACTTTCTACTGTTTTGAGGACATGGTCTGGCGCAATGGCTAGGCTGTGCGACATGTCGCGGGTAACAGACTAACAGCGGGTTCGATTCCCCCACGGGAAAATAAAAATCGGATGCACCGGGACAGTGACGGCCCAAATGCGTCTTTGAATTTTATTAAAGAATAAGTTCATGTAAAATGTATGCCAGCAAATTTTTTCGCGTCCCTGACGGGACATTGATAAGTCCCGGAAAGTGTGTAGTGTAGACAGCCCTTTAGCAAATTAGTACGCGTGGTCATATAGCGCTTTACCACTTAGATAATGATATGTAGTCTCTCGTCGATTATTAATTTCATCCGTAAAATGATTAGGCACGTTTAATTGAACTATAATAATATTCAACTGGCTTTGCGACAAAACGTAAACAACGGCCACCTTACTTAAAATCAATAACTAAATTAAACAGGTCTTATGTCAATTTTCATCTCATTCATTGTCAAACAAATGACAAGGATAGTATAGTTGTATAATTAATTAATCAGTGGTTAAATGATGAGGCGTTTATAAGTTAGGGGGCCATTGTTTACGTTTTGTCACAAAGCCAGTTAAATTAAATAGAATTTATGCATTATTCAAAGCGCTCTTTACTCTTTATCTACGTATTGTTCATAGATAACAGCGGTCAGTACCTACACGAGATAAGATAAGTAGGTAAGCAAATTAGCAAACGATCAATATGATAAAATTAAAAACAATAACAAATACTACCCTCTTATAGACGCTTCTTAACGTTAACAACTATCCTTGTCACTTGTATTTGTATGACAATGAATAGAGACAATTGACATAAGACCTGATAAATTTAATCATCGTCTATAAGTAAAGTTTATCCACAGTTTAACATAATGTATTGTAAAACTGTGCCACTGCTTACAAGCCAATTAGACGGCACAGTTGTCGCAATGGCTGAACGATTGGCTGTTGCGCGTCGTGTCGCGGGTTCGATTCCCGCACGGAGCAAATATTTGTTTCGGGTGTTCGTGTAGGTACTTATGTGAGTTATTTGTACGCACACACGATACAGGAGAAATTATCCTAATTTGTTAATAACAGAATCGGTGGCAGCGATAGCCTAGTGGTTTAACCATGTGCCTCCCACGGCGAATGGTTCGAGTTCGAACCCGAGGCACGCACCGCTGACTTTTCGAAGTCATGTGCGTATTAGAAATTAATTATCACTTGCTTTAACGGTGAAGGAAAACATCGTGAGGAAACCGGCATGTCCTAGAACCAAAAAATTCGAAGACATGTGACGTCCACCAACTCGCACTGGGCCCGCGTGGTGGACTACGGCCCACTCCCTCTCACAGAGAGGAGGCCTGTGTCCCAGCAGTGGGAACATTATAGGCCGATTATGCTATGCTTATGCTAGAATCGGTGGAAAAAATATTGCCGATGGGGGGTTTTGAGGTTTTTGAAAAAAAATGGCCTGGGGTCGTAGGGGTGACCTCCCCAAATTCGTATAAAAATGTGCGAAACACGGTAATTATCACGGTATAGCACGTCGGCATTAATAGGTGTGACCCCAAAATCTTCGGCTGCGGTATGATCCCCCCAGTCTTCGGCTGCGCACCTGAGGGGGTGCCATATCCCCCATAACCAAGAAGTGAAAAACAACAGAATCAAAATCTTTGTAATACTTCTACATACTTATCTGTTCAGCAACTGTACGCAATCTTGATTGATTACGAGGTAGGTAGATTTGGTAAGGTAAACAGTATTGCAAATGATTGGTGAATGTACGCGACATGTTGCAAGTTATATTGATGTGGTCGGCCGCGGCAGTGACATTAAGCGGGTTGAAAGTCGATTAATGATAGCTTTAACGCTTTATGCCATGGTGGCTTTAGGTGCATTTTGCAGTGGCGGATCAAGGGGGGAGGCGGGGGGAGACGGGGGGGGCAAGTCGGGGCCCGTGCCCCGGGCGGCAAATTCTATCAGTTACCAGTCTACCAATATTGTCCATCAGCATTAATGGGCGTGTTATGGCTGAAATGATGATAATAGAGGTAAAAAATTCAGTTTTAGCCCCGACTTGAAATTCAAGATCCGATTCCAGATTCGGGGCTGGCATTTTGGACGCACAGGCGCGGATATAGGATTTTGTTCAGGGCGGGGGGGGGGGGGCAAAGATAAAGGATTAAATAGTTCAGTTCCTAGAAAGGGTTGTAGAAATATTTTTTTACCTGTCAAGGAAAACATTACACGAAGCTAGTAATCTGTGGCGAGGCGTAAACACAAGCAGGTGATAAAAAAAAACTCACCTTTGACAGGCAACGGCCTCGGGCTCAACGGCGGCTTGTCATCGAGCAACACATCCTCCTTAGTCAGACTGTTAATATTATACTTTTTCACACTCTCCGCCCAGTCCTGAATCCAGGTCTTATCCCCTTTACACCTATTCAAGCTCAGATATGACAGTTTCCCCACCACCTCGGGAATCATCTCCGAAGACACTCCACATTCCTCTCTCAAAGCCTTTTGAGCATTCTTCAAGGCAGTACTCTCAAATTTCGTCTCCTCCAACCCTAACTTGTTACTTGGTAACGAGACAGGTACGGAAGATTCTCGTGACAACCGATGGATGTAATCAGTCTGGTCTATCTCAGATTTAGTTAAACTACATCTACGTAGCACGGGTTCTAGTTTAGGAGGGATTCGAGAGCTTAAAACTCCTGAAGTTGTTACGGACGTGAAGCTACCAACGTCTACGTCATCATGCTTTGGAGGTGATTTCGCAAATGTTTTTTCAGTTATGGTCCTCACTCTATTCTTAATTTTCTCTAGGTAGCTCCGTGTAGATTTTATCTGTTTCGATGTTTGAGCTGCCAAATCATTATCAGTTGGTGATTCGTAACAACAAGAGATTTCTAACACATTTTTGTCTTTACAAACTTTTGGTATTTCAAATGCTTGGTTTAGTAATGGGCTACGGAGACCTACGTCTCTTCTGGGCTCTTTTGTAATTACTCTTTGAGTGTTAGGGAAATCAAAAACTAACTCTGGGTCTCTTTCAATGCCTTTCTTCTTTAGGGTTTCTTCTTTAGCATTTGTAAGGGAGGCCGCAGCAAAAGTTCTATCAATACTCATTCTAGCCTTTTGCTCTTCAGTGTAATTATCCCCTTCTATAGTATACGTACCAGTGGAGGAGTTCTCAGACTGAGCATCAACATCATCATCAATGTACAGTGGTTCTTTAGTGATACACTTCCTGAACAAATCAGGGGTTTCAGAAGACGCTCTACTTTTACGTATCAACGGACTTTTGGAGTGCTCTGGGGTAGACAAACCGTTATCAGGTGTTAATATATCTAATTCAGGGCTCGATATGTCAGTCAACATTACTCCTTCAGGGCTTTGGTCAATAATATCGGCCATAGCATGCCTATTAATGTTACCATAACTCGGTGTTCTATGTACTTCTCTCATATAGGAATTTCCCTTCAATGGCAAGTTTAGGGCTTGACGGGATGTGAAATTATCACTCCTAGACATAATACTATCAACTATAGGACTTTTGGACGTGCGTTTTGGCAGGACAGTGTCTGTAACAGGGGATTTAATGTGTCTATTCGTAATAGGACTCGTAATGTGCGTTGCGTTTTGTGCTAATGGACTGTTCCGGAGCTTGACCGAACCGGATAGGCCGCTGTCTTCCTGGTCCGAAGAGAAATAGCCCTCAGAGTTGTACCCTTGAGCTTTGCGAGGGAGCTTGGCGCTCATTGGAGGCCGCTGGAGCGTAGGACTGGGCCTGCTCAGACTTGCCGACATAGACTGGACTCTCTGATGCCGAGCCTGCGACTTCTTCGCCAGCTCTTCCAGCTTCCGAGTGTCAACAGGCTTTGTCGCACCGAAATCGATGGTAAAAGCCATCGGATGGGGCTTCGGAGTGCTTGGCTCGGATTTCTCATTTTGAACGGGCTCCTCGTCGATCTTCAAGCTGTCCGACGATGATTTGGAGATGGTCGCGTCCTGCCCGTCCGACAGGGGGCTCGACACGTCCCCCTCAACACTAACACTCATGTTTTCAAGGTATCACGCAGAATAAAAGTGACATCATAATCACAATACGACTTATAAACAGCCTTCACACATCACTTTAGAAACCGAATATCAAGGTAATCACACCGCACAGCATTGAATTTTGAAATGATAAAAAGATTACTTTCGAAAAGTGGAACGAGAACGCAAAAACTAAAAAATATGAGCTCCACCTACAACATTCGCGAGCGCATACCAACTATGAACGCGAAAGCACAGAACAATAATACTCTAGCGAGCGCGAAAGGTTCTCGACATTAACAGACGTGACAGGTGTAAATGACGTTCGACACGACACTGCGATTGGTTGATTGCAGGTAATTGATTATTTTATTGATTTGGCAACACAAAGACATTGTGCAAGATCAGTGACCTTATTGTCAAGGAAGCGTTTCGTAGCAATAAAATTACTCTAGAATCTGAACTACAAAATCACTTTACTTTCTTGATATTTATTTGACATCATAGAATCATTTAAATAATTTCAAATTAAATATTTTTATCCACTCATCAAGTTAGCTAACTGTTAAAAGTGAATGCAGCTTTATAATTTTTCGGTATGGTAATGTTAGAAAATATAATGTCAGATTCTTGGAAAACACATTACGTTACACGCTATCTTTTTATAATTTTATCTCTGCAACTTCAATAATATTAATCTCTAAGTTGCGGCATTTCTGAAATATTTCTAAAATCTCTTAAAACAAACATCTATTCAGATTTTTATAGCGAATAAAATTCTGTAAACAATTTTTATCAACAGTTTCTTCAAAGAATTTTGACTGCATCACGTGGTAATGATTTCAAGTGCCTTCGAAACGGAACGTCAGCTGTCAGTTCGGAATGAACCATGGCAGAGGCAGCGTTTTCCGAAGACGGAAAATATTATTCTGCCATCACCCAGGATGGTAGACTGAGGATATGGGACACAGAAACTAATGTACTCAAACAGGAGTATACGCCAGATTTACATTTGACCTCACCGCCTTCTTGTTTGCAATGGATTTCGGCCACACTATCAGCGGTAGGTACAACACGTGGTTTTTATAAATTATTACACATAATTGCTTTTCCCGCGACTTTTGCTGTATTTATAACCTTTAATTTCCTCGGGTTTTGTTATAGAACTGATTTCAATGACTTTCTTAGAAGTTTGGTCTCGTATCAATTGTTTTGATATCTATTTGGAACTGTCCTAAATTCGTATGTGGTCCTAGTACTTTGTTTACTAACTTGTATTTAGTGCCCTAAAAGTTTAATTCTCAACACAATAGCTCTATTCCGAATGTCCTCATTATGATAATTGAGATAAAATGTAAATATAACCTCAATACATATTTTGGGCACATTATTTCAATAACCTTGAGAGATTCATTCATTCAAAAATATCATTCATTCTCTATGTTATTTGTCAATGTAAACTCCCAAATCAAATAGCTATAATTTTTAGTTGAGCACTTTACAAAATTATGAAATCTACTATGATAATATAGAAAATATGTATGAATATTAAAACCTTAATAATAACTACCATATCTTGCAGGGTTCCCCCCAAAAAGGGGGAAAACGGAAAAGCCTATCTGAAGAAACACACTGCATAGCACTCGGCACAACAAGTGGAAAGATTTTAATATATTCAGTAGCCCAAGCAAAAGTGGAAACCATTTTATCAAATGAAAACACCAATAGTGCTATAAATACGCTAGATTGGCACAGAAAGTATGGCCTTTACAGTTGTAATAAGGAAAATAATGTGTGCGAGTGGGACTTGCACAGTTCGTTAGTTAGATATAAGTATAATGTAAACGTTGACAGTAAGAATAAACATGGAAATAATGTGTGTGCCATCAAAATTGTACCGCACAAACAGGTGAGATGCTGTTACATTTTATTTAAATACATTATTTGAGGGGTATAAAAGCAAAGACGCTTCAGTCACAAAAAACTTAAACTAAAATATTTGTGATTTTCTGCTGTGGCATGCACTCACTTAGAATTTGGTGTACCCTATTAAAAAAATGCCAATTTTGGACTGAAGCGATTTTGCTTTTACACCCCTCATTTATCAAAGTAGTACCAATGTGATGTCATTGGGCCCAATAGAAACTCAATAGGAAGTATTGAACTTCTATTGGGCCCAATTACATCAAGATCATGAAGATTCCTAAAGATTATGCAGTGCCAGAGGTGTAGTCTCATACAATTTCAGTTATACCCAAGATCTGAAATCTTTTATGGGCTGTAGGAGAATGCTGTCTATTTGATAATGGCTACATCATATTTTATGTCAAAATCTGGAGCCAGTTTGTTTGCAATAACAAATGTAGATAAGCAAAGTGATGTTGCACCTCTGGCAACACCTATGTATAGAGGATAATTGTCCCCTAATTCAAAAATTGTCCCCTACATAATAAAAATTCCACATAAAAATATCATGTTCATATTGTTCTCTAGCTGTAACCTGCAGTTTCACCCCCGTTGCTCGTCTCCTAAGGATCGTAGTAATGTTAAATAGCCTATAACCTTCCTCATGAATCTGGCTATCATATACATAAAGAATTTTTCCAATCCAACTGGTAGTTCCAGAGATTAGCATGTTGAAACAAACAAAAAAACTCTTCAGCTTCATAATATTAGTATCGATTAATCTATCTACATTTCCTCAGAGCACAACAGCTAGATTCCTGGTGGCAGCATCATACCAAGTCAGGGTATGGCGCCTACACGACGGAGAAGCGACAGTAGTCAAGAACTTGGGACATAATGCGGCACCCACTGCATTGTTGACGATAGCAACATTGCATGATGTCTGCTGGCTTATTGAGGGTTCACAGTGAGTAGGAATATGGTTACTATAAATTATGCGCAATATAACATAACATAGTGGTGCGGCCATTGCATGCATGCCGCATTCTGTTATACATTGCAGTAAACTAATTTTAATCACACTATAATAATATATCTCTTGCAAATATTATTGAAAAAGGACAAAATATTAAGAAATGTTAAATTAGTCTAGGCCCTTGTCATTTACGGGAAAATAGTCGTGACATTTTTTGATTACGACTAAATTGACATTAAAACTATTCAAGTGGACTAATTGGACGGGATTAAATATCTTCTATCCCTTTTCAAGTTTTTTGGTAGAAAGAGCAGAAAACAACAGAATTGACACCAGTATGTTACTATGTATTTTGAAGTAGTCTTTTCAGACTCAAATGTTGGCTAAATTGCAAATAGAAACATCAATTCCCAAATTTTCACAGGAACGAGCGTCTGCTATCATTCTGGGACGTAACAATAACAGAGGACCACATACCCCAACTGAACGGTGATGAGACACCACACAAGAGACAACGGAGGAAATCACTCACCAAGCCAGCGACCGCATCCACACCAACGTACAACTTTGTGCTGGAGGATGCTCCCAGGATTGTGGATGTGGACTTGAGAGATGAAGACGGAGCTACTAGGTTGAGCCTGGCAGCGGCTACGAGGAGTGGGGTGGTGCATTATTATGGGCATATGTTGAATGGGTGAGTTGAATTGATTTTGAGGGTGTTATTAGTACCTACACTGTGCGATCAAAATAAGAATAGGACTGACCTTGCGCCATATTGTGACGTTTTGCATTGAAAAATGAGCTGGTTTGTATAAAAAAAACTGTTACAATAGATTTGGTAAATCAAAGACTCAGTTAAATGAAATGAAAAAAAAAAATATATGTTATTGATTCGACAATTAATTTTCTTTGTAAGACTTACGGTCGGTTGCAGAAAGTTAATTAAATTTCAAAGGAGACATTAAACCATACAATTTCTATCGTTAAATTCTCCTTTAAAACTCAATGACCTTTTCTGCAACTCATGGTTTCTTTTCAAGTGATAATTGACGTCATTGATGTTCCTTTTTGTATCTTTTCGCGATCGCATAGTAATAACGATAATCACTTTGCTATTACGATTATCGCCCGTGATAATCAACGATTACGATGAATCCATAAATGCTAATATAACCATTACATCAATAGTTTCGACCGCACGGTTGTCGCAGTGGCTGAGAGATTGGCTGCTGCGCGACGTGTCGCGGGTTCGATTCCCGCATTGCACATAGGTCTGGCTGTTTGTGTATGTGAAATTTGTGTTTGTAAACGCCCCACGACACAGGAGAAATCCTAGTGTGGGGCAACGTTTTATAAAAAAAAAAAAAAAAAAAAAAAAAAAAAAAAAAAAAAAAAAAAAAGTTATAACTTAGTAATATAATTTTTACCCAGGAACCTTACATTTTTCCGGGATAAAAAGTAGCCTAGATTACTTCTTGCAAAGTCCTTTAAATAACTGACTGTAAAAGTTCCGTCGAAATAAGGATGTTGAATATATTTTTTTTATTGTGAATCTGTAAACTATTTGAAAAAAGATAATTAACACCAAAAAAACCGATGAAACATCTACAAAATTGGCAAAGTAATAAGCGTTTTATAATGATTTGCTAGACACGGACGGCATGCATAATAAGTGACGTAACACCACCTATGTCCGCTTCGCGCGACAAAGACGGAGCGATACGCCCTCCAAAAACTTTAAAAGCGTCTATGTTTTCCATTTTGTGATTTTTTTTTTTTTTTTACTTTTTGTTATTCCTTCTTTGGAATAAAATAATTTATTTGTACTTTTTTTTTTAATAGTAGTCCACTACCGTATTGGTTCAACCGTTTCAAAGATTATCCCGGACAAACGGACATAAAAAAATTAAAAATAACGCATAAATAACCATATGACCTTAAATAAAGGGTGTTTCAACAACAACTTTGTTTTCTAAAACAAAATAAAACAAAGAATTTAGAGGAAAATGAATAAATTGTGTATTGTATTATAAAGAGAAAAGTTTGGCAATTATGAATCAAAAATGATATCTGGCAAATGTCTACCACGACCACGCTGACAAATGTTGATTCTTTCATCATTTTTTTTTAAAAACGGCTCAGTCACGCTCACGCCTCCAGACCACATAGCGCACCACACAGTGACACGTTGAGCACGAAAAGGCTTCTCAATAATTGCTTTAGGATTTTCAGAAGCCCAAATGCGGCAATTTTGCTTGTTGACGTACTCTGACAAATGAAAATGGGCTTCGTCTGAAAACATGATTTTTTACGAAATGTAACTTTAACAGAACGACCGTTTTCATAGTGGATTTGAATTATTTTAATGCGATTTTCGAGCGAAATTGAATTCATTGTAACAATTGCTAAAGCACCTACTACGAATACCGCCAAAAAGTAAACGTCAAAACTATCACGTTCTTGGGGTTGCCCCAATTGAAAAACAAAGTTCTTGTTGAAATACCCTATATAAGCAGATAATCTAAAATTAAAATTTAACTTCAGCGACGACGCCAGCAGCGACTTCAACGACGCCAACAGCGCCGCCAATTAAAACATGTCAAATTGTATTACAATGTACCTAACCATACCTCACTTGGCGTAGACTTGGCGTCGCCGCCAGCCCGGACGCCACGCTCACTCGCTCACGCATACATTTCTTCGATGTTCATTTTGTTTTCATACTAATCTCGTCTGGCATCCGCTTTGGCGTCTCACGAACGCAACGGAAGCGCGTCCTAATAAGATATGGCTCTTAATCACAAAATCGTCACCCTCAGGTCATCCACAAAGCCGATCAAGCCATCAGTGACGATCCAAGTGTCAAGCGGCGAAGCTCGACCACTGCCCCTCCAGTGTTGTAGACTACCCCCCACTGGGGATTTACTACTGGGTTACTGGAATGGACCTGTCCTTACCTTTGAGAAAGTGGTAAGATTTAGCACCTAGAAATTAACGCGAACCACTGTCGCCACTTTTAGAACATTTTGCGACACAATTACAAGTGCTCCTTGTGAATATAAAGATCTACCACACATTAAAAATTTCGCTAAGTGATTTTCAAAAAATCGAATGACGCGAGCGGGATTTGAACCCGCAACCTCCGCCGTACCGTGGCTAGTGATCTGAACTAACTGAGCTATCGCGTTCCTGCTCGCTTCATTCGAAAGTTGAAATCTTTGAGTAGGTACATCTCAATTTGATCGCAATTAGATTAAAGTACACCTCAATTTGAAATCGCGTTGGTGACATCTATCGGAAACTTATGCAGACTCCAACTCAATACCTTTAACTTTGCAGTTATAAGACATCGATGCGATATTCATATCACCATCTTTAAACATTATAAATGTACATTTTTGTGAATTGTTGTAAAAGCCAATTTGTGCTTCTCTTACGTTATAAATAAGAGATTTTCAAAAATCGAATGACGCGAGCGGGACTCTGCCGTACCGTGGCTAGTCCATTAACCAACTAAGCTATCGCGTCCCTACTCGCTTCACTCGAAATTTGAAATCTCTTAAGCTGCTTTCAGACTACGCTATAATATACATATAGTACAGTACAATGTGAACGTGTCCATAACAATGTATGGTGCGCGATATTATTGTGCTATGAGCTTTATATTATAGCGTAGTCTGAAAGCAGCTTTGTGAGCGTTGATGACATCTAACGGAAACTAACACTATACTTTTTTTTTACAGACGCCTGACTTAAAATCTAAAACCCAGATATTAATTAGAGGGGATAGTAAAGAGCCGAAAAAGAAAATCAAACAAACTCATGAGGTTAACAAAGTGAGGGGTGAGCATGACAGCTCGCAGGTCACGTACGTGGAGCCTATGGGGGGCGTCGCTCGGAAGAGGGCGACGCCGGGTGATAAGGTTAGTGAGATCTGTTGAGATTGTTTTTTTCAGCGTTTGAAGTTGTAATTATCTTGATATGTTGGTAATTGTCTTGATATACAGGGTGGCAGGTTAAACAGTAAAAAAATAATATAAGAAATATTTTAAGGGGTCATTTTACTCATCATTATGAACAACTTTTACTATGGGACCAACCCTGAAATTGCGAAAAAAAAATCAGCTGTTCCATACATTTATGTTGACAAAACTCAACAAAATGTATGGAACAGCTGATTTTTTTTTGGTTGGTCCCATAGTAAAAGTTGTTCATAATGATGAGTACAATGACCCCTTAAAATATTTCCACTGTTTAACCTGCCACCCTGTATAGAAACACTAAAACAATAGAAAAAAACCACAAGTGCGAGTACGACTCGCGCCCTAAGGATTCCGAAATATGCAATAGCGCCATCTATGCCCCTATTATATCTTAGATATATCATATCGTGATCATAGATGGCGCTACTGCATACTTCTATTGGCGCCATCTATGGGCAGATGGCGCCACTTATGGACCGCTGACAGACGGACAACAAAGTGATCCTATAAGGGTTCCGTTTTTCCTTTTGAGGTACGGAATCCTAAAAAATCGGGCAAGAGCGAGACGGACCACACTCAGTGTAGGGTTCCGTAGCAAAAAGTATTTCAGTCTTCCAATCGCAAATATAAGTTTGTATTACATAATATATTATGAAATAAAATTTCAAAGACCTATCCAACCACATGAAGGGGTGCGCGAAAATATTTTTTTTCATCCCTCAGTTTCATGTATTATTTTATGTTTCGTAATTTCAGGGATGTTGAATATTTTTTTTTTATTGTGAATCTCTAAACTATTTGAAAAAAGATAATGAACACCAAAAAAACCGATGAAACATCTACAAAATTGGCAAAGTTATAAGCGTTTTAAAAAGATTTGCTAGACACGGACGGCATGCATGATAAGTGACGTAACACCACCTACGTCCGCTTCGCGCGACAAAGACGGAGCGATACTCCCTCCAAAAACTTTAAAAGCGTCTATGTTTTCCATTTTGTGATAAATTATTATTATTATTTTTTTACTTTTTTGTTATTTATTTATTTAACACTTTATGCACATAATAAAAAATGTACAGAGGCGGACTTAATTATTATTCCTATTCCGTTATTCCTATTCCTTCTTTGGAATAAAATAATTTCTTTGTACTTTTTTAATAGTAGTCCACTACCGTATTGGTAGGTTGTGCCGCGGTCGGATTTATAATATATTTAAATATTTTTTTTTGTTTTTTTGCTAACAGGTGGAAGTACCAATGGAGGCTCGGCTAGCTAACTTGGCGCTGGACGTGAAGGGCCGCAACAAGTCGGCCGTCAGTCAGAACCTCACCAAACTGTTGATGCAGGGACTACACTCTAAGGATAAAGGGTGAGAATATTTGATGTACTAACTATAGCCGTCGTCTGCGTGCAAAATGGATGAAAAGCTTATGTACTTCACCAGATCCCAAGCTACGTCTTTGTCAAGTTTCATCTAAATTCGTCCAGCCGTTTCGGCGTAAATGAGTAACAAACATATACACACACAAACATGCCACCTTAAAGCTGCTCGTTCACTTGATCGGCATCGGAACGTACGGAGCGTAAGGATTTCTTGCTTTGTATTCAGTGGCGGCCTTAGGGGGTGGCGAACGGGGCAGCCGCCCGGGGCCTCGCTCTTGCAGGGGCCTCGCGCCCTCGCGTAACAACCCATTACAAAAAGTTCTTGGGCGATTCGAAAGGACTCATTCAAAAAAAAAACCGGCCAAGTGCGAGTTGTACTCGCGCACCGAGGGTTCCGTATCATTATTGGACATATTAAGTGAAAAAATCCGGACCGCATAACTAAGTTTGTTTGTGAAGGAATTTTGATGATTTTGAAAAAACTGTACTAGTTAGGAACATCGTTTTATTTTTGGTGCCATATTTGGGTCAATTCCTATCAACTCTAATTATTTCAAATTTTTCGCCCCGCAAACTTCGGAGATAAGGGGGGGGGAATGGTATTTTTTTGGACATTTTTCATCATATGTCGAAAACTGTGAGACATAAAATAAAAATATATTTTGAAATGTGCAGATCAAGCCCTTTCATATGATATGTCACTTGACCTAGTAACCCCCCTTTAAAATTTCGGACCCCCACTCCGGCCCCTTTTGCAATGAAAATAAAAATATTTTTGGACTTTTTTCATTTGCAATAAAGTTGAACAAGCATTCTTTATAACTGTTCCAAATTTCAAGTCGATGTGACAGACAGACAGACAGACAGACGAAGTCGCACCATAAGGGTTCCTTTTTTACCATTTTGGTACGGAACCCTAAAAAGCTCTTGGGCAATTCACACCGCGGTTGTAACCGCTCGCAGTGCGAAACGATTGAGGAGTCAATATAAAAAGTAATTTTATAGAAACATTTTAAAATTCTACATTTATTTGTTTATAACTTTGCATTTCTCGTCAATCATCAAAAATACTTACGTTCAATTTAGATAAATTACACAAAGATCAAGGGCCTCGCAAAGATCTGCCGCCCTAGGCCTCGCAATCAGGGGTATGAAAGTTCCGAACAAACGTATGAATCGTTTTTGGCAAGTGGCACTAGCGCCATCTAACGGCCCAGGGCATCCTATTTTTCCATCAACTTTAACACAAATGCCACTAGATGGCGGTAGAAAATTTAAAATGAAAATGATTAAGGTCACTCCACCCATTTCACTTACTACAAGAAGCGGCCGCTATGGAAACATATTTTTTTACCAATTCTAATAATTGCTAATTGGTTTCGTAGTGAATGAGGTGGACTGCCGTGATAGGGGTATCGAGTTCGAATCCGGCCGTAGACAAATTCTTTTTGCTGCTTCCTGTTTTTATTTTGTTTGTTTATTTTGGAAAGTCGTACACGAGCGCCAGCTGCAGGATTTTTTGGGAACTAAAAGCGCTATCTGACGGTCCAGGGCCTCAACTAATAATAATATTTTTTAAACCTAGAGTTGCGTATCTATCTCGTATTATAGTGTATAGTCTATGCTCGCAATGGCAAAGGCCGCTACTGTTTGTATTGAATCCTATAGAAGTTCACCGTTCACTTGGGTGATTCTTGGGGGCAATCGCACCCATTGCTCCCCTCCCCGCCGTCCCTCTTTTGTCATATTTAGGGACCCGTACCTCAAAAGGAAAAACGGAACCCTTATAGGGTCACTTTGTTGTCCGTCTGTCCGAGGCAAGACCCTTAACGGGTGGAGGTATCTGCTCATAGATGGCGCCACTAGAAGAAGTATGACTAATATTATAAATGTGAAAGTTTGTGCGTGGGTGTGTGGGTGGGTGTGTGTGTATGTTTGTTACTTCTTCACGCTGAAGCGGCTGGACGGATTTGGATGAAATTTGGCACACAGATAGATTATAGTCTGGAATAACACATAGGCTACCTTTTATCCCGGAAAACGCGGGCGAAGCCGCGGGTGGAAGCTGGTTTATTATAATTATCTACTTACATAATTCAGTTTGTACGGAACCCTCAGGGCCGAGTCCTACTCGCACTTGTCCGGTTTTTTGACGGTCTATGTGCAGATTTTCACTAACTTTATTGCCTATGTTTTTTCCTATGCCTTTTGTGGTCGTATTACTAATTTCCGATATGTTTCCAGCATAATTCTAACGGTACTTCAGAAGGACGACCCCCTCGTTGCGTTGCGGACGGTCAGCAACTTGCCTGCGGACTACGTACCGCAGTTGTTAGAACAGCTAGCTGATATGGCCACGAGGAAGACTAGCCAGTGAGTATCTTTGTAGATGGCAGGCGTGGTCCGAGGGGGGGTCGTGGGGGTCATGACCCCCCCCCCCCAAATCGTACAAAAATGTGCCAAACACGGAAATTTACGGAACCTATAAAACGTCGTCATAAATCGGTATGACCCCCCCCCCCCAAAGTCTTTGGCTGCGGTATGACCCCACCAAAATCGTCGGCTGCGACCGCCACTTGTAGATGGGTAATAGGCAAGAGCGGACCCAAGGGGGGTCATGGGGGTCACGTTCCCCTGGGCTTGACCTAGGTCGATCATTGGTATCAAAAAACTGTTAGAAAAGCTAGGTGACATGGCCACGAGGAAGACTAGCCAGTGAGTATCTTTGTAGATGGGGTGGGAATAGGCAAGGGCGGAGCCAGAGTGGGGTCATGGGGGTCACGACTCCTGGGCTTGGCCTAGGTCGATCATTGATAATAATATTTTTAATAAAACTGGACAAAAAACAGTTTGGTTTGACCCGCAAAATTTGAAAATGAGTCTTATGCTGAGTGCGCCGTGTGACCAACAGATGCGCGTCGGTGTGCACGTGGCTGTCGGCGACGGTGCGCTGCCACTCGGCGCTGTTACTCGCCACCATGGGCTCCGGCTCGACGGACCATCTCACGCATCTGCTCGCTACATTCACACACAGGTATGTAAAGAGCAAAATAGAAGAAAAAAAAATCAGCTATTCCATACATTTTGATGAGTTATGTCAACATAAATGTATGGAACAGCTGATTTTTTTTTCGCGATTTCAGCATTGGTCCCATAGTAAAAGTTGTTCATAATGATGAGTACAATGACCCCTTAAAATATTTCCACTGTCTAACCTGCCACCCTGTATATTTTTTCCTCATTTTCATCAATCATTTCATCATTGTGTGTTTTTTCGTTTGTATGGCATCTGTACTTTTTACCACCTACAGATGTACGGGATGTACCTCTTAGGCCATGTTGTTTCATCTTACAGTTACGTATTTGTAACCGTCAAATATGGCGGCTTGTACGACAATTTCATACTGACGTAACGATTACGTACTGACTTACGAATACAGATGGTTTGAAGCAACCCGCCCTTAAAATATTTCGAGTATGTATAACTTGTATGTACTTATTGTATAACTTCCTCTCAGACGCTCCCACCTATGCCAGCTACTGAACCTGAAGGGGCGGCTGGACCTGACGATATCGCAGCGAAGCGCCGCCGACATCGCGCAAGACGAACAGGAACCAGTGCTCAACTATAATGGTGAGTTTAATACACTTTCACTGTGTGTAGTTCTCAGATCATAGAAACAAAGAGATGTGCCAAGGCGCTATCGAGCTTGATGCCTGATCTTGAGCAAATTGCTCATATTAAAAACGTACGCGCTGGCGACGAACCGAACACGATCGATGGTATAAATACAGTGTTTTAGTTTAGTGCTAGTGTTGAGTGACGATTAACAGTGTTAGATCGAGGGTGAATGTTCAATGCGTGGGAGATCTTTTTATTCACAAGGAGCGCTTAATTATGCGCGTAATTGTGTCGAAAAATGTACTAAAAGTGGCATCAGTTGTTCCCGTACTAATTTGCTATGATGGCATGGATCCTTGTTTCTATGATCTGCGGTGTAGTTCATATTCGTATGAAACGCTTGTTTATATTCGCTTATATAAATACGAACCTTATCGCACATCGGCAAGAGTGTCACAACTCAATAAATGTAGTTTTTGGGAAATCACGATTGTCTTTCTTTTAGAACCTAGAATTCCATACAAAAAAATCTGTATTAAATGCCATCTCTCAGCGAGGAATCGCACTATAATTATAACGTTTTTTAGCAGATAGAGTTTGTAATTGGTGCTGATTCTGTTGAACATCGCACTAAACTAATTTTAATCACACTATCTCTTTCTTACCAATATCATTGAACAAGGACAGAAAATATTTAGAACTGTCAAATTAGTCTACGCCCTTGTCATTTACGGGTAAATAGTCGTGACCTTTTGCGATTACGACTAAATTGACGTTAAAACTATTCAAGAGGACTAATTTGACAGGATTAAATATCCCTCTCTCATGTTTTTTATTAGAAAGAGACATTATAAGACTAAATTAGTTTAGTTCGTAAACAACAGAATCGGGGCCATTGCCTTTCAGATGGCATACATAACTCAATTTCGTATTTTAGACACTCTTGCCGATGTGCGTTATTTTAATGCAAATTATGTTCATATTCGTATGAATTTTCTCATTTCTGTCATTTTCTGTTCACTGTGCGTTCGAGAATATGAGGGAGTTTGTATAGGCTTGTCGTTTGTGGTATAAACGAAATTGCGAAAAACACTCAAAGCAGTCTCAGGGCCGGTTTTGACAAAAACTGTATCATAAAATTTTTGAGAAATCAATATTATCTAGGAATCGAGCCGGTTCATATTCGATACCTTACTAGCTTATTAACGCAAGTACCTAATAATTTTAGACTCGTCATCAGAGGAGGAGATGGAGGCGGAGCCCTACCAGTCGGACAGCGGCGCCTCGTGGGGCGACGACAAGTTCGACAGCGACAACAGCGCACGCGACGACGATGCGGACTCCGACGGAGATTGACGTTATATAATAAATAGATCGTTTTCATATTGCTGTCTCCTTTATTTATAACCTTCATTTTATGTACCATAAATGGGTGAATAGATTCAATCAAAGATTCAATTAATCGGTTGACGACAGAAGGTACAATGAAGTTCACAGTTAAAATATGATTTGCCTCTATGACGTGAAACTTGTGAAAATAATATAAAAAACCGGTCAAGTGCGAGTCGTAGTCGCGCACAGAGGGTCCGTACCGTTGAACGTACCTATAGATGTAAAAAAGTAGGACATAAAAGAAAAAAATATATTTTGAAATGTGCAGATGAAGCCCTATCATAATATACCACTTGACCTCGTAACCCCAGCAACGTAAAAGACATCGTTTGATCCTTCTTTAATTATGTTACCATTTCTCTCAATACGCCATTTAAAAAAATCCGGGCAAGAGCGTGTCGGACCCGCTCAATCTAGGGTTCCGTAGCTATTTTCAGTTTGACCGGAAGACTGAAATACTAGAAGTATTTCAGTGAACATTTCAAAAAAATATTATTAACGTATCTTGTTAAAATCAATTTTAATGGAAAGTATTTATTGAATGCTTTAAGCTTGATTTTTTTCAGGTTTTTGGATACAGGGGTTGGAAAACTACAGGGAGGGGGACACATTATTATCGACTTTCGGAACTCGTAGTTCACTATAGGCTAACTATAACCCTAAAATTTTAAACTCAAATATCTCGGAAACGGTGCATCCTAGGCAAAAAATAACCGAATTTTTCCCCCCCTTGCACCCCCAGTCCCATGCAAGCGGAATCCTAGGATACTTTTTTTTTGGATTTTACCATGGTTTTTTTCATCATCACAAAATAAGATATTTCACTAGAAATATAAAAAAGCGCCATCTATAGGTAACATTCAACTCAATAGCGCCATCATGAGCAAGATGGCTAGCGCAAGATACCGCTCAATAGCGCCATCTATGAGCAAGATGGCGCTATTACATAAGTCACGGAATAAAGAACAAGTCTTCTCATGGCGTGTGACAGACGGACGACAAAGTGATCCTATAAGAGTTCCGTTTTTACTTTTGAGGTAGGTATGGAACCGTTAAAACCGTACGGGGGACCTCAGGGGTCAGGAATGAAGTTCCTTACGTCTCGTATATAATAGGAAGGGACAGAAAGTCGAATAACGTTTTTTCCTTACGTGACGATTTGTACCAGTCGACCCCTACTGCAAGCCGCGTTAACTTCGTTCCAAAAATCTAGCTAGGCTGCATCTTGACTACAGCCGCCAGGGGTTAGCTTCATGAATTCCACTTCAGAAAACTAATCTTTATCAAAATCTACAATGTTGATCCTCAACTATATGAAAACAAACCGGACAAGTGCGAGAACGACTCTCGCGCCCAGGGTTCCGAAATATGCAATAGCGGCATCCATGACGCGATTACATCGAGTAGATATATCTTGATCATAGATGGCGATAATGCATACTTTTAGTGGCGCCATCTATGAACAGATGGCTCCACTTATGGTCCGGTGACAGACGGACAACAGTGATCCTATATAAGGGTTCAGTTTCACCTTTTGAGGTACGGAACCCTCTAAAAAGTATATGTTAAATCGCTGTCGCTGGCCACTGCACAGGTTGCGCGGGAATTAAAGGGTTTTACTACGGAACTTTTAAAGTCAAACTATGGTTCAAAATACACAGAAACAGATGCTGGAAGCCTGCGACGCCATTTGCACCAACTTCAATCCATATTGCACGCACTGCACTGAATTTTATAAATAAAACAATAAAGTCATTCGCACCATCATATAATTTCATCCAACACTTAACTATTAACATACACAACTCGTATGTATAAACTTACAAACTAATACTTAGAAATCAGAACTTATACAAAAATAACTCTTTCATTGCGTTTAGGGAATGAGGTCCATCGGATTCTAATCTAGCAGCATTCTCTTAAAATTGGCATTTTAATACAATTATTGTGGATATTTATAGTACAAATACAGAATGGCTCATAATCAGTGAACGGAGTAGGTAGAGCTATTTTTGGTACTTGCAACATATTATCATAAGTATGGACATGCCTGAGATCCCAGGACTCACTGGGATTTTAAAAATATATTGTGAAGTACTTGTATGTATAATAATGTCTTAGGTTTTCGCGATTATTACACATTATAATAAAACAAGTTTAAGGAAAACTCTGTAATATACGCGATTAATCCGTTTAAACTTGTTTTATTATAACTTGTATGTATGTTACGGGAAGTATCTGAACTTGTTTCACTGCATAAAATTAGATACTTCCGATAATTTTCTTTGAATATCTAACAAGCTTTAACTAATCCGATTTTCTCCAGTTCTAGATAAATTAAAAATCCCGGGGCCATGTCCATATTAACATATACGTTGGCCAAAAATAGTTCTACTTACTCCACTGCTCATAATAGAAACCCTAGTTACAAAATTCAGTAAAATTACGTCAGAATTCACCTATCCTATGCTTTCTTTGACGGCGCTCTAAATATTCCCACTACGACCGCGTGGTCTCGTTCGTAGGGCTCCAGAGTCAACTGTTCTTGAGGTTTTAGTTTGTCTGCTTGTAACTTCTTCACTTCAGCCGCGAAGACAGCTTCGGGCTGCGCCGTGGAGTCTATGCAGGAGGCCTAGGAACATACACGTGGTTAGATATGGAATGGATGTACGGAGTAGAATGGATATTATATTGGAAATCAGTGAGAGAGTTCAATCTTATCAACATGAAAGATTTAGAATGTTTTTGTCATCATAGAAAATTATACTTGAGTGTCTACTTGATAGTTAAAAAGTAAATGATCTGACTGAAATAAATTCATTGTATTTCAGAAATAACAGAAAAAAATCATCATAAAATCTATACATGGGTAGATTACTAGCATGTTTTTAGAATTTTCTCAAGTGATACTTCCCAAAAATGAAGCAGTTTTTTTGCATTTGAGTATATATCTTAGTACTATATGTATAAGCAAGCAGTTCTTGTATATTAATAAGTAATTAGATTCTCGGAAACAACGATTTAGATAAAATGTTATATTTAAATGTTTTACTTTCCAAGTTTTATGTAGATATTCATCATCTCTGGGAAAATCCGATTTCACCCCAAAAAAAAATGTTTCCCACAAAAATTCGAAAGACGAAGCGATGCTCGATTGCCCAGGTATTTCTATTTACTCTAGTAAACCATCAAAAACTCACCTTAATAGATATAACAAAGTGTCCACCATTCTTTAAAAAGTGTTGTGCGTTAAGGCTGACTATCCTAGCCTGGTCAGGTTGGGCCACATCAGCGAATATACAGTCGACCATACCAACCAGCATTCTGTGAGAGAAAGAGAGAGTAGAGCCATTTGTTTGGAGTTAGAGGGAGATGGGAAGAGTTGGGTTAAATCAGAGAGAGAGTTCAAAATGTATCAACATGAAATATTTAGTTCCTCGAAATCATCATTGTGAGTGTAGACAATATTTAAATTCGTACAAAAACAAGTAATATTGGGCAGAAAGGCATCCAATTATACAAATTACAATAGGCAAAAATTTAAAATGGGATGTATAAGGGTCATATTAAAAAATATTGCAAGTAACTGAGAAGAAACAGCTATGAGAAATGTTAGAAAAATAACAGAAATTAATTCCTTACTGTTACTTTTTCTAAAATTTTCCTAGTTTTCCTGTCCGTTACTTACAAAGGCATTTTATTTTCAAAGAATAATTATTGAGTGAATTAAATAAGTTATGATCCTCTTCCAAATTAATCAAATATTGACAAAACATTATAATTACCTGTATTTAAGTGGATGTCTAGCATCTTCAATGATAGGTATAATATTGGTCCTCTTCTTGGCCACATTTATTAGATCTCTGCCGGATCTGTGAGAGAACTCCACCGCATACACCAAACCTTCCTGTTAACAACAATATTACAGAATATTATTATCTGAAGTATTTTTAAAGAGTTTGTTGATATTTTGTAGTTGATATCAGAAGTGGGTATGTGGACATAGTCTTCATGAATAGGTCAAGATTAGAGGGACCACGATCATCATTTAAAACTGTTTTTTGTAAAAGTGTGAAAGTGAACTGCATTTTATTATTTTAATGAAACTGAAGAGTAATGTTTGTTTGAACGCGCTAATCTCTGGAACTACCAGTCGAATTCTAAAAATTTTTTTTGTATACGATAGCCACATTCATGACGAATAGTATAGACTAACCGTACAATATAGCTATCAAGCATCTGTTTACATCTCCAACTTCAAAATGCAGATCACCTGGTTGACACATTTAAAAGAATGCATCAACATAATTTTGTATGCAACTGTCCCATTTCAAAACCTAGTAAAGGGTCATTTTTTTCGGTACAAGGGTTTATCGCAAAATCTTGCCGACTTTTACTAGGTTAGCAATATGTCCCGAAAAAAATGTCTCACACTGGGTTTTGAAATCGGACAGCCACATAGCCACCATACATTTGTAATCAAAACTTACTGGTCCAACAACATCAGAGACGTGACTGACAGTGGTACCGCTAGCAGCACCAAGGTACAGCACCCTGCACCCTGGAGGCATGTGTATAGCATCCACTCCACCCATGATTGCGGCTGCTAACTTTGACCGGAACGGATTCCAAACTCTGTATTCAACCTTTTCTCCGTCAGTCTGTCAAAGGGTAAGTTTAGTCAGTAAGGGTAAGATAAGGTAGGGTAAGGGTAATAAGACGTTGTGAATCAGAAGTGGGTATGTGGACATAGTCTTCACGAATAGGTCAGGTTAGAGGGACCACAATCATCATTGTAACATACTGAAAATGTTCATATAAAATAATTTTTAAGTAATTGATCCTTTTAACACATTAAAATCTAAGATTTTTTAGCTTATTACAAGCAATAGCAATTTCTACCTACATATTGCTCACTGAATGCAGTATTTTTAACTTAAAATTTTGGCTATTTAGGCCTAATTATTGCAATAAAAAAAAAATTATTTTTATTTATTTGTAGCCTTTTTGCATTCAGTGAGCGATATTTCTAAGAAAATAAGACAAAATTCATACAAACCTCTACTGATATTCTCTTCTCACCATATACTTCTGATCCAGGCACCAAATTCTTTGTAACCAGTGCATCTTCTTTGCCTCTTGCAATAAACACTCCAGGGTGCCTATGACAGAAGATACAATAGTCAGAAAGGGTAAAAAGAGGAAGGTTTAAGAGGGTAAGAAGGGTCAGATCAGTAACGTATGTTGGCTTCAAGCGTTCGCTTTCAGAAGAACGAAAGTTATTGTATTAACATCATTTCAAAGTTATTGCCTTATTAAATGTGTAAAGCAGACCTATATTATCGTATTTCGTTTAATAAACATGCTCCAATACTTATAAAATTAGACCAAACACATAAAATGAAAAATTATAAATTTGACCTAAAAAGTGTTGATAAGAAACTTCACATTTTATTTAGAATAGCTATTTTTGCTGATTACACTCAAAAATAATCAACTGTAACTGAGTTTCTGCTCTAAATATCAATAAAATTTAATATTGCCAAGGAACAATTTTCCTTGGAAATGTTATATTCAGGGCAAATTGGCTAGAAAAAGCGACACAAAGATTTAAGATGGGTGTGGGGAAGAACTTTGTTCAACAGTTAACAACTTAAGTCAAAAAAATCTAAGAAAGGGGTTGTTTCTTAGAAACTATGATAAATATCCAAAGACTTAACGAAACAATAATATTCTCTATGCTTAATTCAAGTCACAAAAAAATCAAACAATAATATTTGAAGTCATTCCTACACAATATGAAAATCTAATATCTGCTAAAAAATATAACATACCTGTGAGGTTCAATGATAACTTGTTTGCCCCCCTTAAAGCCCCCTCCCCCCCTTCCGCGACCACCTCCTGGCCCGCCGCGGCCGCGAGCTGCAATAAAAAAAGTTTTAGCACAAAATAATACAAGCAATATGTGTTAGTTTGTCTGTGTCGATATCAGAAGTGGGTATGTGGACATAGTCTTCATGAATAGGTCAAGATTAGAGGGACCACGATCATCACTTAAAATTTTGTGAACTTGGGTTAAAAAAATCATCAATACCTTCAATAGGACAATTTTAATGGATTCTACATTAGAAAGCTCAATTAATTACATTCTAAGGATATGTCTAGAAAAGGAGATAAAAAAAAAATTAACAGCTCCAAATGCACAGTAAAAAAAATCTAGTTACCTATATCATCAAGAGATGATTATGAACTATGTAACAGTGATAAAGAAGACAATTAAACAAGCTGAACAGCAACTACCTTCAACTAACAGACAAAAGACTGACAACTATTGCTAGACAATTCAAAAGTGCCTCTAATTGAAATGTCTTTGGAAGCAGTTTTGCAACTGACAGACTGACTTATGAACTGCTTAACCACGAGAAATAGATGATGACTTTCTTTACACTCAAGATCGCAGTTCCTATAACTAGTCTCGCTATCATAACAGTTACTTACGTGCTCCTCGACCGCCGCCTCGTCCGCCGAACCCGCCGCGACCTCGCCCGCCCCCACGGTCTCCGCCGAAGCCGCCCCGTCCTCGCCCTCCGCCGCGATCGCCGAAGCCTCCTCGACCTCTGCCCCCGCCACGATCTCCGCCGAAGCCTCCCCGACCGCCACCGCCACGACCGCCATTAAATTCTGCAAAAAAGACAATGGTGTAATCTCTATATTGACTGATGGATGGCACAGTCTAAACCGCTGGTCGTAGAATTGTGAAATTTGGATTCTTTAATTAAATGATGTAGGTCTAGATCTTCATCCATGCGGATGAAGCCGCTGACAAAAGCTAGTATCCTATAATAGTGTTGTTTGAAACAGTCAAATTGTTCATTGTGTAATCTTGTTTACTCAGATGTTCTAATGACAACCAGGACTAACTGTTTAACCTGCCCTATACCAGAACATAGATCTACATGAAACATAATAATTTTTTTTAGTTGATTGTTATTCCAGCAAGCAAGCGGCACTTACACATTTGCCTCAGAGAGCATGTTAACATGCTCTCTGAGGCAAATGTGTAAGTGCGGTTTAACCTCACAAAATGATCAATGAGCTCAGCTATTTAGTCAGGAGCCCCTTCCAACAAGTCTGAATATACTCAATAATATCTCCCACATCCTCTTCATTTAAGTGTTTTAATGTTGGACCCATGTGCCGGAATATTGCATGGAGCATTAATCCCTCATTGCTGAGAAAGACAGCTACATAGGTAGAATATGTGTCCAAGCCATGTGGCATTCCACTGCGGGTTGCCACAAACTGTATTTATCACTTTCATTATTAACTTGTGCTTTAAATATTTTGTTACACTTGTAACATAATAAAACACCATCCCTAAGGCAACTCTCTGACCAACACAACACATGAATATTATGGGAATCATAACAATCTAGCTACAAGTGATAACTTTGGAGCAAGGAAATTATAACGAGGCGTCGGGGTAACAATGTTTGACTTTTGATAACCAACAAATGAAATATGAGGTCAATGTATGAGATCAAAATTTTTATGGTACCTATTTCTCATGTGGAAGATTATGGAGGCTCGTTATCCTTGAGTTATAGGAAAGGTAGATGTCGATTATAAGCAAGTTATATCATGATTATACGTAATATCAACACACGAGGAAGTAAAATGTGATCGCGTGATTCCGGCGTGGTGGCGAAATCATCTTTCTGGTAATTTCACAATGAAATATATGTATGTAAATCTACGGCGTCTTCGTGGGATTAAATTATTCAAAAATATCAATAATTAATACGGCCTTAGAGCCTAAATTTAGAAAAAAATTGGAGGTTGGTGGTACAAACTAACCTAAAAATTAACACGTGAAATAGGGAGATAGATGGTAAATTCAGGATTTAACATTAATAATATATGTTTAGTAGTAATTATAACACATAAAACTGTAGTTAGAACATTATTTTCTCACAAAAGTTATCAAAAACCACACGCGGGGACCACGCATGTGCCAAACACCGATTGCGCACGTACCAAGTCAATAAAAATCTTACCTGGCTTGCCCATTTCGATATCACTAGTTTCTTGAACAATATCCTGTAGTTTAAACAATTAACTTTTGCTATCTAAACACAAAAATAAACTGTAATTTCTTCATAAACCGCGCGGAGCCATCACGCCGCGCAGCCGTCCCCGGAAATGACGCCATCTTAAATGAACAATGTTGCTGCTTCGCTCAAACAATTTAAAAAAATATATTTTGAGTTGCTACTACAGAAAATATTTTTTTTCCAATCAAAAAGAATTTATTTTGATGTAAAAAATTATTTTGAAGTTAATTTTAAATCATCACATAAAAAGCGAAAGGTACACACACGGGTACCACATAATATTGTGCGTTATAAAACTTTGTATAAGCTATTATATTAAAATTTTTAAATTATTGTATTGATTACGTAATCAATGACGCTACAATCAGCGTTGTTGCTTGCTATGAAATATTCGGACAACAAACTTCTAAACAAATATGTACAAAGTATTTTACACTCACAGTTTAATTTAAAGAAAATTTAAATAGCAATCTGGGTGTAGCAATAAATAATCAGACATCATTTCAATGGAGTGATCTATTGTTGATAAGATAAAATGACTATTGAAGTTATACAGGATGGTCCGTTAATAGAAGTCCAAAAAATTTTTTTTGCCTCGTGGACATCACAAGGTTTCATCTAAATCTAAACGCAACATAATATATTGTTCCGCGAAAATCAGTATTAAAGTTTAGAAGTTGTGATCCAATATTTTTTTTCTTAAAACTGTAAACCTTTCTAGATTAAAAGTTATTGCACTAAATTGAATGTGTTTGATTCAATTTAGTGCAATAGGTAACTTTTAATCTGGAGAGGTTTACATAACGAAAGTGGAGATTTTAAGAAAAAAAAATTGGATCACAACTTCTAAGCTAGGTAACTAGATACTGATTTTCGCGAAACATATAATTATGTTGCGTTTAGATGAACCCTTGTGATGTCCACCAAAAAAATTTTTGGACTACTATAAACGGATCACACTGTATAAATCAAGGATAGAATATGTACTTTACCTCGACTTTTTTATTTGAAGAGTTAAGTTTATATTGTAGGGTAAAATAGAAAGAGAACAAATGGATTCTACTAAGTTCAATAAAATCAGTCTCACTGACTTTAAATGGATAAATAAACCTCAGAAATGGAATATCAGTGACAAAGTTCTTGAAGTGACAACGGACGAGAAAACAGATTACTGTGAAGGCACTTGGTATAATTTTCACCATAGCTCAGGCCACATATACGGAGTAGAAATCAAGGACGATTTCACGTTTACGGTAGTGTTTTAACTTATTTACCTACATAACACCGAAATAGTAAATTAAGGCGTCATTACTATACCTATAGGTCCAGTGGTTGTGAGTGCGACTGCGGGGCGGGAAGGCCACGGTTCGTGGAAGAGTTCATAAGTTCTCTTAAATTTGAAAAAATCTAACTTCTTTTTACGTGTATGGCCTATAGATACAGAACTATATTAAATACACCCCACGCCAATATGCGACGTCATAAAATGTTGAGTTGAACTTGCACTTCACCTACAAATTTGTATATGAATGAATTTAATTTAATGATAAAATGATAAAATTTTTATTTATAATATTTTTTATGATCCGCATTTGCAGTATGTTCTGATTTCAAACACGCAAGCTTAGGTAATGCTTAGAAGCGGGCATATCCGGTAGACCAGCAGATTTAAAAAAAAAAAATTAACATCATATTAAAGGGACAAACATAATATGGGGGACGCATTCGTAAGCCGCGGGCCCGCGGCTGACAGAGCCGCGATCGATCAGTGTGCACGATTGTTCGGACCACAGGTTCGGACGCCCGTCTGCCAGATTTCTATCGGACGTCCGAACGCTCAAGGACGGCCCAAGGTCACGTCCTTAGACATCTTTGGACGTGACTAGGAGCAAAGGACACAGCTGTCAGCCGCGACTTACGGACGCGTCCTATAATGTGTTTGTAAGGAATTAGCACTTAACTTTTCAGGTATGTGTGGAAGGAGAATTCACACATCTGTACGATCAAGCAGGGCTCATAATATATCTGGACAATAAGCATTGGTTGAAGGCAGGCATAGAGTACAATTATGATGGACAGCCAATGATTGGTAGCGTTTTGACCAATGATGTCTCCGATTGGGCCTCAGGTACCTACGTGTTTACAAAATGTTCAACCAATCTCTTTCACCTTTGGCTCATTGCCGGGATCACTCAAGCTTTAAACTATTTTGATAATTTACATTGCCTTGATTTAGTTGCCAGGCAGACGAACTTTTCATACATAACAAGTAATGGATCTTGAACTTGTTGTGTTGTCAAATTGGAAGTGATCATCAACTCAGTGTGTTACACAAGGGACAAATAAAATGAGGGACGCGTCCGTAAGCCGCATTTGACAGCCGCTCCTTTGCATACTTATCGGTCTCGTCCTCGGTCTTTCGGACGTGACTCCGTAGTTCCAGAGATTAGCGCATTCAAACCAAAAAACTCTTTACCTTCATAATATTAGTATAGATTTCGCTATAGGGCCATTTAGAATAATCGACCTATAATGTTCCCACTGCTGGGACACAGGCCTCCTCTCTGTGAGAGGGAGTGGGCCGTAGTCCACCACGCGGGCCCAGTGCGGGTTGGTGGACGTCACATGTCTTCGAATTTTTAGTTCTAGGACATGCCGGTTTCCTCACGATGTTTTCCTTCACCGTTAAAGCAAGAATACGCACATGACTTCAAAAAGTCAGCGGTGCGTTCCTCGCGATCGAACTCGAACCATTCGCCGTGGGAGGCACACGGTTAGACCACTAGGCTATCACTGCTTTTAATGCTAGTTTTTTCCATCACCAGGTGTCCGCACTGGTAATCCTCGGAAATTCTTCCTCCGGATGACCAGAAAAGGAGACGTGGCGTGCGCCAAATACTCAACCGATAATAAAATCTGGACACTGCTCAGATTATGTTCCATGCCGTTTTCTAAAAGTGCCAAGATTATTGTTGGCCCAATGTGTTGTACTCCTTTGAGAAAAGGTTTAAAGGTGAAATTCAGCGAAATATTTGTTACTGTCCTTGAAAACGATATAATGCATTAAAATTAAGTCACTTGATGTGATTTAAATATTATTTGTAACAACTAACAATAGGTACATTATAATGTTGGAATAATATGGATGTTGCATTTTATTCTAGAGCCAAATTTTTTTCTTTGCTTTTTTTTAAGGTTCCGTACCTACTTTCAAAGGAAAGTCAGTTTATCCTTTTAAGGTACGGAACCCGCCTATCGTATGGAACTTCGTTCCAAACGTTTTCGGGTTTCGAGGGAGTAGCTCAAATAAAACCATAATACTTACCTATAAAATATTTATTTTTATTTCAGCGGTATACAATCCGTGATAATTTCTCGTAAATCTACAATATTCTTAATTTAAGGAATGTACATACAGACATACCACAACACATTCATTTATGTATTTATTAACATCGTATTGTGTTCGACACGTAGTATTTTGGCCTGCATTCAATCTGAAACGAGCGTTATGGCATCGTATACAAGACTTTAAAGCTTTATCCACGGAGCTAATACGTTTAAACAATAAACTTTTGCTATCTAAACCACGATCTAAACACAAAAATAAACTGTAATTTTTTCATAAACCGCGCGGAGCCATCGCGCCGCGCAGCTGTCCCCGGAAATGACGCCATCTTAAATGAACAATGTTGCTGCTTTAATAAAAAAAATATATTTTGAGTTGCTACTACAGAAAATTTAATTTTTCGTACCAAAAATATTAAAATGGTTATCGATTACACATTTTATTTAATAAATATTTTGAAGTTCATAAATCCTATTGTAAAAAGCGTCCACCTAATATTGTGGGTTAGAAAACATTGTTTATGCTATACAAAGTAATTTTAAAATTATTCTATTGATTACGTAATCAATGAGCGTTACTGCGTTAGGTATTGCTTGCTATGAAGTATGAACAGAACAAACTTCTAAACAAATACAAAGTATTTTTCACGTAAACAAGTTAATAAATTACATTAAATAATCAGTAGGTAAATTATAATATCTGTGCTTCAATAGGGTTCTTGACAAAATTGAAAATATGCTACAGATTGTGGTCATCCTATCAGTTCATAGCGTAAATAAACTTATTTCACTTGATTTTTAACGAAAATATGTATATTTTTTACAAATTACACGAAAATAAAATGCAATTGTTTTTGTTATTGTAGCTGTGACAAGAACGGCCTGTTGCACTCTGGTGATGTCACACGCTAGTAAGCCAGTGTTGCCAACTTATTTTTAGGGTAAAGAATTCTTTAAGGTAAATTTGAGGGTAAAATTTTAGGGAGCGCCTCCGCAGCAGGCGCCGACTAGGTTCCCAAAAATAATGCCGTTAGGAACCGGAGTAGCCTTGGAGTAGCAGTGATACCAGACGAAAATAATTGCAAACTACTGTAGCAGCAGATTAATGTTACCGTGTTTTAAGTTGAATTAAATACCTTAGATTGACTTTTAAATTAGTGTCAATGTAAAACAAAATACAACATTTTTGGACTTACAAGGGGGATGGAGGTGGTCGACGGAGCCCCGGTACGCGGAGCTCCTATTTCTATCTGCAAGGTTAAAAGCGAACGAAGCCCCCGTCAACCCCTTCGAACCTAACCTGTCCGTGTCGGGGTGTCCAAGTTCCCGAGCTCGCTTCGCTCGCTCTTGGACCCTAATTAGGTATGTTACTCAAATGAAACATGAAATGTTTTTTTAATTATGCCAAATTGCCAACTCCCTTTCCCGCTTTTTTTTCCAAAGTCGGCGCCGGCTGCCAATTTAGCAACCGGTGCCGGCTGAAAATTCAGGACACGGCGGCGGTCGCGCAGTAACTTTCAAAATTTTAAGGTTAGATTTCGTATTGTTGTTATGATTACTAAAGTTTGGGCCTTTTGGTAAGCAATACATGTAGGTACCTAAGTATTTGAATTTAATTTGAGTTAAACAAACAAATTCAGCATATTTTTATTGTGAAACATGACTATTGATTAAGATAGAACTTGTTTTATTGTATATCTAAAACCAAAACTTTAGCCAGGTATTTTTGTATAGTTATGATTTTAGAGTAAAATTAATCAGGCATTGGGGTAAAATGAAAATCTAGCTTGGCAACACTGGAGTAAGCACTAGGGATGGCGATAGAGTATTTGACTGATTTTGGGAAATGGTTTATATTAATCTTCATTATATTATAAGCACACTACATTGATATTTCAGGGAGATCTACTGTATTTATCAATAAAAATCAGTGATAAAGTATAAATTTCCAAAACCGCTCCAAAAACGCTGTTTCTGCGGAAGTGACGTAACACGCTAGTAAACGAGCTTTGTCAACAAGACAGACGGTGCAGCTGAAATTAATTTCATCAATAATTCATTTTTATTGGCTATAAAGCTATAATGGCGTATAAATAGTGTGTAGTTCCACAATGTACAAATACGTCTTTAAGCAGTCCTTCATGATTCATGACACAAAAGAATTTATAGGTAATGTTTCTGAGTTTTTATCAACATAACCTAAAATGAGATTTCACAAAACTTTTGAATGATTATACAAAAGATTTGTAAATAAATATGTGGTAGGTAGGTACTTACACTGCTGTTTTTACATTTTTAAGTTACGCAGCATAATAATCAGCGTTATTCTTAAAGAAAAGTGCAACCATAAATGCGTCTATCTTAGGTAGGTTGTATCAGCTTGCACAAAATTTTACTCCATTTTGAGATTCGATATGAATATTTATGCCACTAGATAGAAGATTTCTATGAAAACAGCTTCAGAAATAGCTCTAAGATCAAATATAGCACCCAGAAAACATAAAACGCAAACTAGGTACAATCTGTCAAAGTTGTGCTTACTAGGGATGGCGATCTGAAATCGATTAATCGAAGAATCGATTTTTGGAGCAAATAAGATCGATTTATTAAATCGATATGTAGTATTGAATCGATTCGGTGAATCGATTTTTCACCCTTGAAAATCGACGTTCGATTTTATTTTATTTTTAACCATATATCTATTTACAATTAATTGAATGTACTCGTATTATAAAAGTGCTGCCGGTTAAAGAATGAATTATTCAAAAACTCGCGAGATGGCTGTATGTTCAGATTCCTTCGCGTCTCTTGAATAAAAAAAGTTACGTTTGTAGTCTTTGACTTAGTCTTTGACTATTAACTTTGTAAACCATCATTCTCCATTTTCTTAACTTTGTAAAACTTCTAAATGTAGAAAATAAATGTCTTGTTTTATACTTGATCTGTTAGTTTGATATGGTAATAAAAATATTTCGTATTATCGAATTACCTGATTTTACTGATAAGAGATCGTTAAATTATAATATGTATCTTGTTTTTAATAAAATAGATTTATATTACATTATAAACGAAAATTTGAAAAAAAGATCGATTTTTCGGAAATCGATCTTATAGACCTCGATTTTTTTGTGAATCGATTCATTAGGTCACGATTCGAATCGATTTAAAAATCGATCTTTTTCGGAAAGAATAGGGTTCTTGACAAAATTGAAAATATGCTACAGATTGTGGTCATCCTATCAGTTCATAGCGTAAATAAACTTATTTCACTTGATTTTTAACGAAAATATGTATATTTTTTACAAATTACACGAAAATAAAATGCAATTGTTTTTGTTATTGTAGCTGTGACAAGAACGGCCTGTTGCACTCTGGTGATGTCACACGCTAGTAAGCCAGTGTTGCCAACTTATTTTTAGGGTAAAGAATTCTTTAAGGTAAATTTGAGGGTAAAATTTTAGGGAGCGCCTCCGCAGCAGGCGCCGACTAGGTTCCCAAAAATAATGCCGTTAGGAACCGGAGTAGCCTTGGAGTAGCAGTGATACCAGACGAAAATAATTGCAAACTACTGTAGCAGCAGATTAATGTTACCGTGTTTTAAGTTGAATTAAATACCTTAGATTGACTTTTAAATTAGTGTCAATGTAAAACAAAATACAACATTTTTGGACTTACAAGGGGGATGGAGGTGGTCGACGGAGCCCCGGTACGCGGAGCTCCTATTTCTATCTGCAAGGTTAAAAGCGAACGAAGCCCCCGTCAACCCCTTCGTGTTAGACGAAGGGGTTGACGGGGGCTTCGTTCGCTCGCTCACTGAAGCCCCCGTCAACCCCTTCGAACCTAACCTGTCCGTGTCGGGGTGTCCAAGTTCCCGAGCTCGCTTCGCTCGCTCTTGGACCCTAATTAGGTATGTTACTCAAATGAAACATGAAATGTTTTTTTAATTATGCCAAATTGCCAACTCCCTTTCCCGCTTTTTTTTCCAAAGTCGGCGCCGGCTGCCAATTTAGCAACCGGTGCCGGCTGAAAATTCAGGACACGGCGGCGGTCGCGCAGTAACTTTCAAAATTTTAAGGTTAGATTTCGTATTGTTGTTATGATTACTAAAGTTTGGGCCTTTTGGTAAGCAATACATGTAGGTACCTAAGTATTTGAATTTAATTTGAGTTAAACAAACAAATTCAGCATATTTTTATTGTGAAACATGACTATTGATTAAGATAGAACTTGTTTTATTGTATATCTAAAACCAAAACTTTAGCCAGGTATTTTTGTATAGTTATGATTTTAGAGTAAAATTAATCAGGCATTGGGGTAAAATGAAAATCTAGCTTGGCAACACTGGAGTAAGCACTAGGGATGGCGATTCTTTCCGAAAAAGATCGATTTTTAAATCGATTCGAATCGTGACCTAATGAATCGATTCACAAAAAAATCGAGGTCCTTAAGATCGATTTCCGAAAAATCGATCTTTTTTTCAAATTTTCGTTTATAATGTAATATAAATCTATTTTATTAAAAACAAGATACATATTATAATTTAACGATCTCTTATCAGTAAAATCAGGTAATTCGATAATACGAAATATTTTTATTACCATATCAAACTAACAGATCAAGTATAAAACAAGACATTTATTTTCTACATTTAGAAGTTTTACAAAGTTAAGAAAATGGAGAATGATGGTTTACAAAGTTAATAGTCAAAGACTAAGTCAAAGACTACAAACGTAACTTTTTTTATTCAAGAGACGCGAAGGAATCTGAACATACAGCCATCTCGCGAGTTTTTGAATAATTCATTCTTTAACCGGCAGCACTTTTATAATACGAGTACATTCAATTAATTGTAAATAGATATATGGTTAAAAATAAAATAAAATCGAACGTCGATTTTCAAGGGTGAAAAATCGATTCACCGAATCGATTCAATACTACATATCGATTTAATAAATCGATCTTATTTGCTCCAAAAATCGATTCTTCGATTAATCGATTTCAGATCGCCATCCCTAGTAAGCACAACTTTGACAGATTGTACCTAGTTTGCGTTTTATGTTTTCTGGGTGCTATATTTGATCTTAGAGCTATTTCTGAAGCTGTTTTCATAGAAATCTTCTATCTAGTGGCATAAATATTCATATCGAATCTCAAAATGGAGTAAAATTTTGTGCAAGCTGATACAACCTACCTAAGATAGACGCATTTATGGTTGCACTTTTCTTTAAGAATAACGCTGATTATTATGCTGCGTAACTTAAAAATGTAAAAACAGCAGTGTAAGTACCTACCTACCACATATTTATTTACAAATCTTTTGTATAATCATTCAAAAGTTTTGTGAAATCTCATTTTAGGTTATGTTGATAAAAACTCAGAAACATTACCTATAAATTCTTTTGTGTCATGAATCATGAAGGACTGCTTAAAGACGTATTTGTACATTGTGGAACTACACACTATTTATACGCCATTATAGCTTTATAGCCAATAAAAATGAATTATTGATGAAATTAATTTCAGCTGCACCGTCTGTCTTGTTGACAAAGCTCGTTTACTAGCGTGTTACGTCACTTCCGCAGAAACAGCGTTTTTGGAGCGGTTTTGGAAATTTATACTTTATCACTGATTTTTATTGATAAATACAGTAGATCTCCCTGAAATATCAATGTAGTGTGCTTATAATATAATGAAGATTAATATAAACCATTTCCCAAAATCAGTCAAATATCCTATTTTAGTTACTCTTTGGCTTCAATAGAGTGTTCTAAAACGTACCTAGTGATAATCTCTGGTGTTCTATTGTTGATAAGATAAAATTGACTGCTGAAAGTATATAAATCAAGGACAGAATACTTTACCTCGACTTATTTATTTGAAGAGTTAAGTTTATATCGTGGGGTAAATTATAAACAGAACAATGGATTCTACCAAGTTCAATAAAATCAGTCTCATTGATTTTAACTGGATAAATAAACCTCAGAAATGGAATATCAGTGACAAAGTTCTTGAAGTAACAACGGACGAGAAAACAGATTACTGGGAAAGCACTTGGTATAATTTTCACTATAGCTCAGGCCATTTATACGGAGTAGAAATCAAGGATGATTTTACGTTTACGGTAAGGTGTTTGAATCATTAACAATAAATTATGTAAATTGTAACGTCATTACTGCACCTAGATTAATTTATTTAAGGTAGGAATATGTAAATTATGGCGTCATTACTATTATAGGTATTGTAGGTAAGTACCTCTTAGGTCCAGTGGTTGTGAGTTCTACTGCGGAGCGCGAAGGCGATGGTTCGTGGAAGAGTTCTCTTAGTTCTCTTTTATTTTAAAAATTCTAACAACTTTTTAGGTGTAGGGCCTATAGGTACAGGCATGAGGTGATTCTCGCGGGTTCGATATGATATCACCTTCGATATAGGCTACTTGTGCACTGCACGTTTACAGCATGTTTTTTCACGGACCGTTGTTTTTTCATACATTTTAAAAAGTGGTGGGGATCGTTCTGCACGCTTATTGGCTAAAAATCCGTAAAAAACCGAATACGAATTGAAAACGTCTATAGTGCACAAGCAGCCATAGGTATATTGCAACACTGTCAAAATCCCTACCATTTTGACAGTTGTTGCAATATTTATGTATATTTAACGAAGGTGATATTCATATCGAACCCGCGAGAATCATCCCCCTAGAACTATACACACTATGTATAAATATGTACACCCCACGCCAATATGCATGCCACGTCATCAAATGTTGCGTTGAACTTGCACTTGTTCTGACTGCTGCCCCCGTATTCACAACGCTTCGAGTCGATTCCGATTCGGAAAGTCGTATGTCTATCTCGCTCGCTTTCGTAATGACAAAACAAGATAGACGTACGATTTGTCGAATCGGAAAGAAATCGAAGCGTTGTCAATACGGGGGCTGATCCGCATTTGCAGTGTGTACTGATTTCAAACACGCAAACTTATGCATATTAAAAAATGCATAAGCTTATAAAAAAAAATTGTAACATCATAAAGGGACAAACACATTAATGGGGACGCGTCCGTAAGCCGCGAAAAGGACCGCCTACGTAAGCCGCGGCTGATAGTTGCGTCCTTTGCATACTATCAGTCACGTGATCACGTCCGAGAATGACCAAGGACGTGACCTAAGGCTCTAGACAAGTTGCTTTTCTGTTAGCGTTAACGCCAAACGCTACGGATAAAATGTATGGAAATGACATTTGTGAGTCACGTCATCACGTGACTTATTGCCATACATTTTGTGCTTATCGTTTGGCGTGAACGCTAACAGAAAAGCAACTTGTCTAGAGCCTTAGGTCACGTCCTTGGTCATTCTCGGACGTGACTGATAGTATGCAAAGGACGCAACTATCAGCCGCGGCTTACGTAGGCGGTCCTTTATGTGTTTGCTTAACTTTTCAGGTATGTGTTGAAGCAGAATTCACACATCTGTACGATCAAGCAGGGCTCATGATATATTTGGACGATAAGCATTGGTTGAAGGCAGGCCTAGAGTACAATGATGGGCAGCCAATGATTGGTAGTGTCCTAACTAATGAGGTCTCCGATTGGGGCACAGGTACGTGTTTAACGAAGTGTTTACAAAATGTTCAACAAATCTCTTTCAGCTTTGGCTCATTGCTGGGATCACCTCAAGCCTTAAACTATTTTGACAATATATCTACATTACCTTGATCTAGTTGCCAGGCAGACGAAATTTTCAAACTTATCAAGTACCAATGGATCTTGTTGTATTGTCAAATTGGGAGTGATCGTCAACTCAGTGTGTTACACAAGGGACAAACACGTTATGGGACGCGTCCGTAAGCTGCTTCCTTTGCATACTATCGGTCACGTCCGAGAACGTGCCCTTAGGCACGACCTTTGATAGAAATCTGGAGGGCGAGCGATTGAGCGATTGAACAACCGCATCGGTCGCCGTCGCCGCGCCTTACGGACGCCTATTGTGTGTTACGGACGCCTCCTATAGTGTGTTTGTCCCTTTATCCCGCTTCATTCTTTAATAATTGACAGGGCCAATTTTCGTATACCTAATTCTTACATTCCGCTATAGGGCCATTTAATGCTAGTTTTTCCATCCCTAGGTGTCTTCACTGGTAATCCTCGAAAATTCTACCTCCGGATGACCAGAAAAGGAGACGTGGCGTGCGTCAAATATTCAACCGATAACACAATCTGGACACTACTCAGATTATGTTCAATGCCGTTTTCTAAAAGTGCCAAGATTATTGTTGGCCCAATGTGTTGTACACCGACTAGAAAAGGTTTAATGGCGAAATTCAGCGAAATATTTGTTACTGTCCCTGAAAACGATATATTGCATTCAAACTAAATCACTTGAAGTGATTTAAATATTAATTGTAACATAATATAATGTTGGAATAATGTGGATGTTTCATTTTATTCTAGATCCAAATTTTTTTCTTTGCTGTTTTTTGAGTTCCGTACCTACAAAGGAAAAACGGAACCCTTTTTAAGTCAGTAACCCGCCATATCATAAGGAACTTCGTTCCAAACGTTTTCGGGTTTCGAAGAAAACCATAATATTACTTATATAAAATATTTATTTTTATTTCAGCGGTATACAATCCGTGATAATTTCTCGTAAATCTACAATATTCCTAATTAAAGGAATGTACAGACATACCATAACACATTCATTTACTTAGAACATCATATTATTGTGTTCGACACAAAGTATTTTGGCCTGCACTCAATGGCCCACGATGGCTAATCTGCAACGAACATTTTAGTGCATCAAGATATTAAAGCCATATCTATCACGCGTGGGCATTTGGCATCAATCAAAAATTAATCATAGACAGCAGAACAAAAAATGCAAAAAGACATGTGTATGTAGGTAACGAATTAGGCTTTGATTAAAAAATCCATTTAAAATAGCAATCCGTCCGCCATTGAATGCAGTAACAATTAAAATATACATAATACAACTCGTATCTTGGTTCCTACCTTGGCCTACCGGTCCCACAAATCAAACAGAAATATTTCATATTCACATTATTTTTGCAGATGTACTTACTACATAACTTAAATAATAATTAACAACTAAAAATGCTTTTCGATTTAAATATTATGTAGTTTACATATTTTTCATATTTACGCGTTATGCATAAAATCACCTTGGATTTAAAACGTGGACAAAATAAAAAAAAAGCAAATGCAGTCTTCCCCCGCAAAATGCTAATGAAAAACAAAATGGCTGCTCTGTACCGTTCAAAAGTATTTATTTTATTGTCCCCGTTTTAAAACGATAAGGTTTGTGTATTTTGAGATCTGACATTTTGATCGCTCTACGCCGCGCGTAAAATTATAGTTTTTATTGAGATTTCCTTTGTGAGACATGACAAGAAATGGAAGCACGCACTACTTATTAGGCAAGAAAAATACCTAGGCAGTCGATAACTGACAGAATTTCTCGTGTTTTCACAACGGAATAAACATCTGTAGATAACCTATTTAACAATTAAACTTAAACATAATAATTACATGGCAAAACTAAAACTATATCACATTTCATTCACCACACTCAACGTAAATACAGATATTGATTTATTTCGCATTTTAAAGAAAATGCCTGACACTAGCGATGCCGTGGTTATGTACGTGTCAATCTCGTTTCATCTCGGGAATTGTCACGTTATTTGTCAATGTCACAAAATATTTGTCACGGATTTTGTAACTGTAACAAAGTATGTCTCTGATTTTTTCACTGAAATTATGTCACGGATTTTGTCACTGACAATGTGTCACGGATTTAATATAAAAAAATCGACAGATTCCGTGACATAAAGTCTTGTCATCAAGCTTTTATTGCATTTAGTACTTACCTTTATTTTACAAAATGATAAGCGCAGGTTACTTATTGTCCCAAAGAGTCCTCTATTAAAATAAGAATTAAATCAACATCATCACAAATATTTGAGATAATGCAACAGTTGCTCTCCATACTATAAGCGCGTTATAATAAAATTATAGAAGTATAAATTATACCATATAAGCAGGCTTACGCACTCCGCACTTTAGTTATGAAGCTGCAAGTATATCGGCATACCTTCCCGGGGAGGCGATTCAGTGGATTTACGCCGCGTCAAAAGAGATAAAGTTACGCGATAGAAAGAGAATGGTGCTGATTCTGTTGAACATCGCATTAAACTAATTTTAATCACACTTTATTTCTTTCTTACAAATATAATTGAAGAAGGACAGAAAATATTTAGAACTGTCAAATTAGCGTATGCCCTTGTCATTTACGTGAAAATAGTCGTGACCTTTTGCGATTACGATTAAATTGACATTAAAACTATTCAAGTGGACTAATTTGACAGGATTAAATATCTGCTATCCCTCTCTCGTTTTTTATTAGAAAGAGACAATAATGAGACTAAATTAGTTTAGTTCGTAAACAACAGAATCGGCACCAATACCTTTTAGGCTAGTATAGGCATGCAGCGCTGTGCGAGCTGAATTACACTTTATTGCGTTATTGCAAGAGTCGCTATTCATTTAACTGTCTTTGCGGAGCCATCTTTCTATGCGGAGTATTCCGTGTCATAACTTCATGGAAACATTATAGGGGTATGATAAGTTCCATAAAAGCGAGCCTTCCCATTTATCGGTAAACCATGCCCATTAAAATTTCTTGACGAAACAATGGCGCCGACTCTGTTGATTACGAACTAAACAAAAATCTTATTAAGTCTCTTTCTAACAAAAAATACGAGAAAGGGATACAAGGTATTTAATCCTGTCATAAATTAGTCCACTTGCATAGTTTTAAAGTTAATTTAGTCGTAATCGCAAAAGGTCACAACTATTTTCCCGTAAATGACAAGGACGTAATTTGACAGTTCTTAATATTTTCTGTCCTTGTTTGATTACATTTGTTAGAAAGAGGAGAAAGGGATACAAGGTATTTAATCCTGACATTATATTAGTCCACTTGCATAGTTTTAAAGTTAATTTAGTCGTAATCGCAAAAGGTCACTACTATTTTCCCGTAAATGACAAGGGCGTAATTTGACAGTTCTTAATATTTTCTGTCCTTGTTTGATTACATTTGTTAGAAAGAGATAAAGTGTGACTTAAATTAGTTTAGCGATGAACAGAATCAGCACTAGTGTTGGCCTTAGGTCATTGACCTATGCAGGCATTATTAACACCTCATACATTGCTCAGACCCCGTTTCATTCACCAAACAATATTATGAGGCGCGTTATCAGAATTTTCTTCAGGGGGATTTTTTTCTGTGATTTTATCTATCTGCTAGAAAATTCGTTCTAAACAAATCCTACATCCTACTAATATTACAAATGCGAAAGTTTATAAGGAAGATGGATGGATGTTTGTTACTCTTTCATGCAAAAACTACTGAACGGTTTTGATGAAACTTCACAATAATATAGCTTATACATCAGAATGACACATAGGCTACCTTTTATGCCGAAAAACGCGAGCGAAGCCGCGGGCAGAAGCTAGAAAATTTATAAATCATTGGAAGGGTGGAAATTCCACCCATAGCCCCCCCACCCCCTCCTGTATCCGCGCATGAATATTATACTGAACTAGCACTTTGCCCGCGACTTCGTCCGCGTGTCCCACAGGAACTGTGCATTTTTCGGGATGAAAAATAGCCTATGTTACTCAGTGATAATGTAGCCTTCTACTGGTGAAAGAATTTTTAAAATCGGTCCAGTGGTTTTGGAGCCTATTCGGTACCAACTAAAAAAACTTTCCTCTTTATAATATTAGTATAGACAACATCCATATAATATACAAACATACTAATATATTTCACAACATTTATATATATTTATATAGACTTACATTCTACTTGATAACTGGGTCCCAAGTCTGCTATTGCATTTGTCATAATCGTGTCAGAATGGTGTCATAATGACATCGTTTTGACCAATGACCAAAGGGATAGTCTTACCCTAAACCAATGATCGCTTAGGTTTTGATAGTTATGATGTCATTATGACACTATTCTTACACAATAGCAGACTTGGGGTGGGGGCCCTGATAATAAAAAGGAGCGACCTTTTTTATTTATTGTCAATCCTATCCTACATTTTCTGTGTTACTTGAACATAATTTATTCTTATTTATATAAATACCACAGAGTACTTACATTATCCCGCCAAAACAAGTGCCCAAAATGGGTAACGTCTGTCATTGGACGATAACCGTCATACGGAATAACGCTGCGTTCTGATTGGTTGAAACGTCATTTCGACAGACGTCAGCACATTATCATCACGGTACTACCACATTATGTCATAGGTACAGTGGCAGCTTAGCTCGGCTGTGGCTCGTGGTCTATGGGTTCGGTTTTGATTGACACCTGCATGGCTTGCGGCGTCGTTGGCAGGGCTGGGGCGATTTTGGACCTTTCCAAGTTGTATATCTGGAAGAAAAGATGGAATTTCATTAATATCATGAAGAATAATTTGTTTTTGGAGCAGTTTTGTAAGAAGTACAGCACAGTGGGATAATGGTGCTGATTCTGTTGTTTACCAACTAAACTAATTTAGTCTCATTACATCTCTTTCTAATAAAAACATGAGAAAAGGATGAAAGATATTTAATCCTGTCAAATTAGTCCATTTGAATAGTTTTGTTGTCAATTTAGTCGTAATCGCAAAAGGTCATGACTATTTTTCCATAAATGACAAGGGCGTAGACTAATTTGACAGTTCTAAATATTTTCTGGCTTTTTTCAATGTTATTTGTAAGAAAGAGATGTAGTGTGATTAAAATTAGTTTAGTGCGACGTTCAACAGAATCAGCACCAATATCTCGCTCAGATCTGGGGCAGCCCGACGGGAGAAGTACGGTACCTCCTTACAGAATACCACAGCCAAATAACTCTACTCTTCGGTAGTGCTGTGTTCCTGTGGTGACTTAAAAGAAAATTGCCTATACCACAGATAATATAAAACTATACGTACAGATGCCTCATCTCATACAAAGAAATGTGACCGATTTAGCGCGGGCTATCTTCGGGCTACACATTTTTCGGTGCTTAAAGGATTTTTCAAAGGACACGGCAGACGCCCATAGAACGCTGGGCTTCATATTGTGTATGTCGGTACAAATATGAAAGTAGTTTGGTGTGATCGAGTATTCAAGAGTATTTAAATTCATTTTTTATTTGTTTTTGTACGTAATTGGGTTAAAGAGTAATCTTCTTATTTGTGACAGTGAGGTGAAAAAGGAAGTGAAGTATGGTGTGAATGATCCAATAAAGTACAGCCTGACTAATGAGTTCTCAATTCAAAGGTTTTAGTTGCTGTCGGCATGATATTCTGTGAAGGCACGCGCCAGCCAGCATGCAGTGCACCCGTTTTTGTTTTATTGGTTTTTTCAAAATGTCAACGGCATAATCATTTTATTTCTTTTTTATTTCGATTTTTGATTCCAATTCTTAATCTCTATGATAAATTAGGCAAAGAACAATTAAAATATATTTTTATTTTTGGTTAAGCTTTTATTACTGTACCATATCAAGCCCAAAACTACCAATGTCTTTTGAACAAATATTTTTCATGATGTATTTTTTCATGTTGTCAATTTTACACAAGCTTCAATAACAAATCGATACATGTAACGCCATCTATTATGAGTTATTTCAACTAATGTTCCTGATGAGACCCCGTGCCTATACTATTCCTCATGAGTCTGGTTAGTGGCTATCCTATAATAAAAGTTTTTTTTCGAATCCGACTGGTAGTTCCAGAGATTAGCGCGTTCAAACAAACTTTGTTTGAACGCGCTAATTTCTGGAACGACCAGTCGGATTTGAAAAATTCTTTTTGCATATGATAGCCAGATTCATGAGGAATAGTATAGGCTATTTAACATCACGCTACGACCCTTAGGAGCCGAGCAACGGGGGCGAAACCGCGGGGAACAGCTAGTTAGTATATACCCTACAAATATTTGAATGCGAAAGTTTGTGAGGATGGATGTATGTATGTATGGATGTTTGTTACTCTTTCACGCAAAAACGACTGAACTATGTATGTATGGATGTTTGCTATACGCATTTTGATGAAATTTTACAGAAATATAGCTTACTAGACTTTTGCCCGTGACTCCGTCCGCGTGGACTTCAATGAATGGACCAGTTTAAATGACCTCCGTAGTGTAGGGTGGCTAGTACTACCAAGAGGTCAAGCTGTGTCTCTGGGTTTTTTCAGCGGAATCAGATGAAACGTGGCTTAAATTTTAGTTGGACCCTAAGCTATCGAACTGTGAAAACCACATCAAAATCCGTTCAGTACTTTTTGCGTGATGCGCGCACAAACAGACAAACAGACAAAAAATCTAAAAAAACTATTTTGGGGTATGGTTACGTCCCAGTACCCTATCCCGACTGTTTTTTCTGGAATATCTTCAATGTACAGACACGGCTTTTTTACAATTTTATAATAGTATAGATACATCAGAATAACACATAAGCACGGGGTCTTATCAGGAACAAAGTAACATTTGTTGAATAACTTATAATAAATGGCGTTATATGTATCGATTTGTTATTGAAGTTTGTGTAAAATTGAGAACATGAAAAAATACATCATGAAAAATATTTGTTCAAATTTTGAAAAATGCTTTAAGCACGGAAAAATGTATAGTCCGAAGATAGCCCGCGCTAAATCGGTCACATTTCTTTGTATGAGATGAGGCATATGTATGTATAGTATTATATTATCTGTGACATAAGCTACTTTTTATCCCGAAAAACGCGGGCGGAAGCTAGTTTACAATAATGATGGCGGTTTACCTTCATGAACAGTGGTGTGGAGAGCTGGGCGACGCTGGTGGCGTGGCTGAAGGAATCTTCATCGCACGGTGCCTCACACACCTTCAGTTTGGGTAACCGCTTCTTGGCGATTTGTTCGTCGTCAGAGTCTGATGGGGGCGGCCGGATCTAGAGAACGAAAACGAATATACATAAGGTTGCATACGATTCGGTTCGTTCGTGTAATTTTACAACGGGTTATTTAATCTGATAGCTAATATAACGAACACCCCTACTCTACACCCTGTAGGTTGTTGGTACCCTTATGTTTCTTCCAAAATAACAAGTTTCTATTTTTAGGGTTCCGAACCAAAATGGTAAAAAAGGAACCCTTATGGTGCGACTTCGTCTGTCTGTCTGTCCGTCTGTCTGTCTGTTACAGCTGGTTATTTCAGAAACTACTAATGCTATCGACTTCAAATTTGGAACAATTATAAAGAATGCTTGTCCAGCTTTATTGCAAGTGAATGAAGTTAAAAAATGTTTTTAGTTTCATTGAAAAAGGGGGCTGAAGTGGGGGTTCGAAATTTAAAAGTGGGGTCATTAGGTCAAGTGGCATATCATATGAAAGGGTTCAATCTGCACATTTCAAACTATATTTTCATTTTCTTTTATGTCTTATAGTTTTCGACATATGATGATAAATGTCTGAAAAAATACCATTCCCCCTCTTATCTCCGAAGTTTGCAGTGCGAAAAATCTGAAATAATTAGAGTTGATAGGAATTGACCCAAATATTGCACCAAAAATAAAACGATGTTCCTAACTAGTACAGTTTTTTCAAAATCATCAAAATTCCTTCACACACAAACTTAGTTATGCGGTCCGGATTTTTAAACTTTTAAACGTCCAAAAATGATACGGAACCCTCGGTGCGCGAGTACGACTCGCACTTGGCCGGTTTTTTTTTTAGTACTTTGTGGTGAACACTGTCTGGTCATGGAACTGTTCTGTTTCTAAAAGGTAAATAAAATGAATAACAACAATTAGTACCTTTCTGGGACGGCCTGGCCCCCTCTTTTTTGTGGGCACCGGCAGGGGAGATGGCGATCGTGCCTAGACAAATAACACAAAAAATAATAAATTAGAAGTCAATAAGTCGAAGCCATATTAGAAGAAACTAGTACTTAATCCACTCATTATTAATGACGCTACTTGTAAAAGGGCATAATAGGTATGTTGAATATATTTTTTTAATGGGAATCTGTAAACTATTTGAAAAAAGATAATTAACACCAAAAAAACCGATGAAACATCTACAAAATTGGCAAAGTTATAAGCGTTTTAAAATGATTTGCTAGACACGGACGGCATGCATAATAAGTGACGTAACACCACCTATGTCCGCTTCGCGCGACAAAGACGGAGCGATACTCCCTCCAAAAACTTTAAAAGCGTCTGTTTTCCATTTTGTGATATTTTTTTTATTTTTTTTTACTTTTTTGTTATTCCTATTCCTTCTTTGGAATAAAATAATTTATTTGTACTTTTTTAATAGTAGTCCACTACCGTAGATATTATCCAAGAAATTAAAACTTACCCTCCGTTTTCTAATCGGTCTGCTACCGTCAGCAGATCTCGTAGTCATCGCTAACTTTGATTCCTGACCTATCTGTGTCGTCGACACATTGGTCTCCTCCTTCGCCAGGATCCCACGCATCCTATCCTTGACAAACGAATCCTCTGCCACCTTCAAGGCTTCGAAACACTTATGACCTTGCAGGGCATATCTTATAATCTTCAACACTTCGATTCTGCATAGCAATCTGGTGTCATCATTCATTTTTTTGAACAAAGGTATGAGCGAATTCATAAACAGTTTGTCGTCATCGAAATGGTCTTCTGGCAGGATCGAGTTTGCATCTATCTTGATTTCTAGGGAGTTCGGTTTGTCTATGCACGTTGCTTGGTTGCATTTGTCCTGGGTCTCTGGTTTGTCGTCGTGTTTAGTCTTTAGGTCTAAAGGTTTGTCCATGGTTTCGTTCTTTATTTTTGGTAGGATGTCCTCTGGTGGCGGATGCTGGGGGGAGTTCGAGATCTCTGAGAAAGACTCGTATTTGTCTTGGGAGTATCTTGATTTCCTGTAATTAAATGATTTAGGGTTGTTTATGGAAGTGTTACGAGCATACAGCGGTCAAGATCTGCTGAATCGCAAACTTGCATAGTAATGTACTGCCTCATCTAGGAAGAGTCTCTTATTTAGCATGATTACTACTAAGGGAAATAAAGTGGTATAGGCATAGATCTCCTAGATTAGAAGAGTCAAACTTCTAGATAAGTAGGTCGATTGCAGGGTCACATAAAGACGAGATGTAATTATCGCAGCTCCATGGTATAAAGCTTGGTCTCTGTTGGACTCAAGTCAGGCCTGCCGGGCCTAGCATGACCACGATAGAAACGGGTTTTGTCTACATAGAAATAGACAAAGTGACAGATTGTAGAAACATTTCTACGTTTTATGAATGAAACGGTAGAAATGTTTCTACAATCTGTCACTTTGTCTATTTCTATGTAGACAAAACCCGTTTCTATCGTGGTCATGCTAGGCCGGCTGACGCACTTTAGGTAAATAGCTAAGCTAAACTAAGTATATCGGCGTGCCTTCCCAGAGAGACAGTTTGTTTGCGCCGCGTCTGAAGAGATAGAGTTACGCGATAGAAAGAGACTACCTTGCAGGTTAATATCATTTGAGGTACCGTAGAGGCGGGTTACTTTGACCCTAGGGCATAACTTTGGACCAAATCGAACAAAATGTTACAGGAGAAATCCTAGTGTGCGGCAACGGCAACGTTTTTTAAAAAAAATACTTTGGACCAATGTTTGAACTGCCCGCCGTGTCGCGACTCCACAACCGATCGTCGCAGTTCCTTCGCCATCTATTAGTTCTATTAGTTACCGAAGGAACTGCGACGATCGGTTGTGCGGTCACGACACGGCGGGCAGTTCAAACATTAGTCCAAAGTTATGCCCTAGGGTCAAAGTAACCCGCCTCTACGGTAGGTAGGTTGATGGAGGATGTTCACTCACTTGTTCTGCAACGCCTTCAGCAAGAAAGACATCTGATGGTGGTATTGGTACCGCCTGCTGCCGGGCGGACACTGCTCCGGGAGCACGCACTTGCCCTGTCTGTATGTCTTCGTGTACGAGTCGCGGATGGACCGCCATCGCTTCTGCACCTCTTTACCTGGTGGCAAGAGAAGAAATTTTATAATTAAACTAATATTATAAAGCTGAAGAGTTTGTTCGTTTGAAGTTTTGAATGCGTTAATCTCTAGAACTAGCAGTCAGATTCAAAAAAATATTTTTGCATATGATAGCCAGATTTATGAGGAATACTACGACCCTTAGGAGGCGAGTGACGGGGGTGAAACCGCGGGGAACAGCTAGTATTGATATAAATATTGGTTCTGTTAAATAAGGATGGCTATTGGATATACCTAACACAAGATAAACGAAATTATTATCAAAAAACCGGACAAGTGCGAGTACGACTCGTGCCCGGAGAGTTCCGAAATATGCAATAACGCCATCTATGGGCAAGATTACATACTATTACATACTTTTTAGGGTTCCGTACCAAAATGGTAAAAAAGGAACCCTTATGGTGCGACTTCGTCTGTCTGTCTGTCTGTCTGTTTGTCTGTCACACCTGTTTATTTCAGCAACTACTAATGCTATCGACTTGAAATTTGGAACAGTTATAAAGAATGCTTGTCCAACTATATTGCAAATAAAAAAAGTCAAAAAATATTTTTATTTTCATTGCAAAAGGGGCCGGAGTGGGGGTCCAAAATTTCAAAGTGGGGTTACTAGGTCAAGTGACATATCATATGAAAGGGCTTGATCTGCACATTTCAAAAAATATTTTTATTTTATTTTATGTCTCACAGTTTTCGACATATGATGAAAAATGTTTGAAAAAATACCATTCCCCCCCCCCCCCTTATCTCCGAAGTTTGCGGAGCAAAAAATCTGAAATAATTAGGGTTGATAGGAATTGACCCAAATATGGCACCAAAAATAACACGATGTTCCTAACTAGTACAGTTTTTTCAAAATCATCAAAATTCCTTCACAAACAAACTTAGTTATGCGGTCCGGTTTTTTTTCACTTTATACGTCCAAAAATGATACGGAACCCTCGGTGCGCGAGTACGACTCGCACTTGGCCGGTTTTTTTTAATAATATGTATAATAGTTTCAAAATCCAAGTTTCAAGTTTCTTTGGCATTGAAATGTTATGCATCCTAATTACATATTTAGACGACGCGACGTTAAGTTGATGTCACAAATAATGTAAGTACGATTATTGAAATTAATGTTAGTTGAAGATTTTGATCACTTTGTAACCATGCGGTATAAAGGTCGTAGCTCATCTACACGACCCCGCTCCAACACCGCTCCCACACAACACCGCCATAAGCGAGAAGTCAACTATCAAGTGGTACGATGGCGTAAAGCTAGCTTACAGCGAGCTGTCTGCTAATTTGTGTTGTCAATGTAAAGTATGTCAACAGAGGACGTCCAGAAGCTCACATTTCAATGAACATTATTTTGCCGTGTGGGAGCGGTGTCGAATAAGCCGGCTACGACCACGCTACCTGATTTAGCAAACTAGCTTAAATTTGGAAAAAAAATATCAGTAAAAAAAAAAAACCCAAGTTAAAAAATATCCAAAATTCAAAAAACAGTTTTCAGACACCGAATAATAACGATAGTTCGATAAGGCAAAACATTTAAAAGTCAGAAAGTAAGCGAGGTCGCCGGTTGCCCGGACGAGTCAAGTTGAAGGCCACAGATAAACATATTATGTACGTGGCTGGCAACGATATTGTTTTGTAAGTGGCGAATGACTCTGTAAGTACCTGTTTTTCTTAAAGTAGGCGTGAATACTCTAAGGAAAGGATAGGGGTACCCGAGGGGAGTATTTTCGGACCCACAGCACTTAGCAAGAGGGTAAGTAACACTACTTTAGGATAAATTTAATGTGACTGATACATATAAATAAGCGTATGAACGTAGCTAAGAAATCAGGTTTTCTGCTTTTCTATAGATAGGTAAATAAGTTTTTTTGTTTTTCACATCCGTTTAACGACCTGCCTTTTAGTTTTTTCGTTTCGTTCTAAACAGCAAGTTTTGAAGGACTTACTGTCAATAGCAAAAAAGTTAAGTGTGAATAATATAAATTATTGTAAATTCATTTTAATTTCTCAAAGCATATTTTGTCTATACATAGACAAAATGCCTATGTTTTTAACGTTCTGGAATGTTATCTAAAATAATATTAAGTTATCATTATCATAAGCATTGATAGAGAACATAATGAGAAGTGTGATTGCGTTTATTAAAAAAATAAAACTTGTTAGAGAGGAAAAGAAGAATCAGTTTGGACAATCATCGAAAAAATATTTTGATACTTAAATATCAAAGATTTCAAACCCTGATTTTTGCTAAAAAAAATATACACGGCATGGATTCTATAAAGCTCTGTAAAGAAGCCTATTATAATAAATTTTTCCTAATGATAAATTGTAAATCCGTGCGAAAAATAAATCGTACCCACTGACAAAATATTTTCCTGTCCAAGTTCTCATTAGGTACTGCACAGATGCCATTTTAGAACTCCAACTTAGGTATTCCAAATTCAAATACGAATAACATTTATAGTCTGTTGTCAGCACTGCGCGCGCGCAGTAGGTGCAACATTAAGGCGAAGGTAAATGGTAACGGCCAGTTTTAAATCTCTTATTTCGCCGTCAAATAATGCAGGTTAGTTGTGCAATTTTTTTATGTTAAACCTGAACATATATACATCAATCGTACCTGTGAATATTTAACTATTGTAGTAAAATACTTAATGAAATAAATTCATGAATTCGTGTCTACCCAAAACATAAAAACGTAATTACTTTCAAACCGCTTAAGATATTTTCATGATTTGTTTTGTGTGAAAAGACTATGTTACTACCTATAATATTGCCTGTTACTTTTTTTTTATTTTATATTTTAGATACTAAAAAGTAATAATACGTCTAATTCTGCACAGCGCGCTCCTTGATAGGCGAGTCGTATTGCTCGGTGGATGTATGTCGCGTTGCTTGAGCTCAGCGCAGAACACTCAAGCTATACCGCCCAAATCATTCAAGGCCGTTGGCGTATACCGGGGCCTTAAATAACAAAAGCAGGTGCGTTGTGTTGGCACTGCTATGCTATCGCTTACTATCGCAATTGATATCTACGTATTTATCTATTAGAGAAGTATGTACCAATGTGATAAATAAAATCGCAATTTTATTCGATTATATCGAAAATAGTTTGTTTTACGATGTTTTGTAGGAAATAATAAGCGTAAAGTATGACCTTGGATGATTGCTGTATTGGCGGGAGATTTCACATTGTGAGTTAGGTAGTAAGTAGATCTGTTGGTAGCTCGATTTTCTTATAAATTAGGACAACCGATTGTTTTGGTAAATGCGTATCGGTATTAAAAATTACAGTGGAACGGTATTGTATTGAAACAATAGGCCAGTTGCACTGTAGTACCTATATTTCATTTAAAAATAATTTTCCTACCTACCTACCTTATTGTTATAGGTTTTGCTCTATTCTAGCAATATATTTCAAAATTTATTCAAAAAATTCAACACGATTATTTTTATAAAAAAATAATTTTTATTTGCATCCAATATTGCCAAAAACACTAGTCGCCATGTTGTTTTGAGTGCCTGTGTCACTACTCTTGTAAACAGCCAGGTTGTTCTCATACGAAATCCGCGAGTTTACGAATGTGGTGACGTCACTCACGTCACACTCACAGACAATATGGCGGTACAGCGTTTTCGTGCGTTCATAAATAACCAATATTTAAGGCGCTGATAACTGCCAACGGCCTTGAGTTATTTGGGTGGTATAGCTTGAGTGTTCTGCGCTGAGCTCAAGCAACGCGACATACGTCCACCGAGCAATACGACTCGCCTATCAAGGAGCGCGCTGTGCCGAATTAGACGTATTATTACTTTTTAGTATCTAAAACATAAAATAAAAAAAGTAACAGGTAATATTATAGTTAGTAACATAGTCTTTTCACACAAAACAAATCATGAAAATATCTTAAGCGATTTGAAAGTAATTACGTTTTTATGTTTTGGGTAGACAGTAAATTCATGAATTTATTTCATTAAGTATTTTACTACAATAGTTAAATATTCACAGGTACGATTGATGTACATTATGTTCTAGTAGTTTAACATAAAAAAATTGCACAACTAACCTGCATTATTTGACGGCGAAATAAGAGATTTAAAACTTGAGATTTACGGCTGTTACCATTTACCGTCGCTTTAAAGTATTATTTAACAGCTTTTTACGACTTTATAAGATAAATCAAAACAATTTTTAACAACATAAATGCGTGGAACAGTTTGAAACCCACTTCAAAATCAATGCAACTAGCCTGTTGACTTTGTTTGGCATTATCCCGGGTAGGTAAATGTTTTGCGCGTTGGACTGTGATTAGAGCTGCCATCACCTAAATTGCTAACGCCGGACAAAAACTTTAAAAACCCCGGACATTTGGGTGAAATTGAGTATTTTTACCGGACGCCCCCGAATAAATTTTTTCATCAATCAAGATTCCCCTGACACAAAATGTCCGGGTTTCCCCCGGACACTTTCTGAGACCCCGTTCCGGACGCTCCCCGGACGCCCTCTAAACTAGGACAAATCCGGGGAACCCCGGACGGATGGCAGCCCTAACTGTGATTTATGTTGTTTTGATGGCATATATTCTGAGTTTTATGTTTTACAATTACATTATTATCTGTTGAACTTGTGACCACAATAAAGCGATGTGACTTTGGACTTTCCTTTTCCTTTAAACCAAACTACTATGGCATCAACATTATGTATAAGGATACCTAGGTACCTATTTAATTTGAATAATTATAACATTTAAAGTTAACTCGTGAGAGGAATAAACTGATAAATACTTATAAATAATTAGAGGGGGAAGGTGGCGTGAGGCGGTGAAGGGGTGATTCGTTCTGTTAATTTTTCTATGTAACATGCGAAAAAAACGAAAAAAAAAAAACAAATGGCTTTTTTCGTGAAAAAAAAAACGCTATCCGCTCAAAGTTACTTCTTTCATTGAAGCTTAGGTAAATTATACTCTACCTATTTTTATGTTTTTTTTTAATATTATAGGAGGCAAACGAGCAGACGGATCACGTGATGGTAAGTGATTACCGCCGCCCATGGGCACTCGCAACACCAGATGAGTCACAAGTGCGTTGCCGGCCTTTAAAAAACTGCTCTTGCCTTGGGCATTGTTGAGCGCAGTTTTGCCCCCCCCCCCCACAACAATGGATTTATCAACTGCGCCATCATGGGGGGGGGGGGGGGTTGGGCCTCCGGTACCCTCACTCACTCGGCGAAACACGACGCAAGCGTTGTTTCACGCCGGCTTTCTGTGAGGCCGTGGTATTACTCCGGTCGAGCCGGCCCATTCGTGCCGAAACATGGCTCTCCCACGGTGAAATTTCTATCTATTCTATTAATAATGTATCATATCAATTATCATTATTGCCCTTTACATTTCCGCATTCGAACACCTAAGCCTTATGAGAAAATATGGTAGTATGCTGGAAAACGTAATAAAAATTAAAAAATTGTTAAAGAATACGCTTTATTTCAGGAAAAAAATGATTAAATTATAAAAGGGGATCGGTCGTTCTATGGCACATCGCAAAAAAAAAAATACGGAGTATAAAAAAAGTAGGCATAACAATTACTAGAATTTCGAAGTTGGTTTATTCTACAATATTTTACATAATAAATGATTAATGTATAATTAAACAAAAAACTGTTTGTCAAAAGGGCTTTAGAGTGCCTCGTTACGCATGCGCCATCGTGAAGGCTCCGCGTAGGCGTTGTGAAATGTAAGCTTATAATTAGTTGGAGTTGCCTAACGGAGCCTGGGTAATTTAATTTGTTTCTCCTTACGACTAATTCTGGCAGTAGGTAGGTACTAATACTCGAGATAGGAGTGTCACGGATTAACGGGCCGAACGTCCTGCGGTCGTACTATGAAGTAACCTAGATTTTACACGCAACAACAAAACGCGAACACTACGAAAAAAAATATCTAAATAACTTTAATGATCATTAGTCAACATAGGGACATTTTCTAGTAAAATAGATATTTTAATAAACTAAAAGAATGTGTAAGCTATAAAAAATACTAGAAAAAAAAAAACAACCATTTCTGATAGGGAAATTTTTATTTAAAATAGATAAAATTAATTGAAAAAATGTGTAAGCTATAAAAAAAAATTAAAAGAAAAAAAAAAGAAAATATATAAGTTTAGCCACTATCCACACTGTATAATTGCATGTCAAATAGTACAAGTGAACTAAATCCGTTGGTACGAACGCGAACGTCCCTGACCGGTCGCACGACACTTAATCGTGAATCACCGGACTATTCACGTTCGCATCTCAACCCAATCAATTTATTAACTCATTTATATCTTTACAATTCATAATTTGACTAGGACTGTTTCTTTATAAAGTATAAAACAATAAGTATTTTTTTATCCCTATAAAATAAAAAATTAAAAAAAACGAAAATGCGGTCGTACTTACCTATTATTAATAACATTATCATACCGTTCTTTAAAGTATTTTTTTTGTGTAAGGTCTACGTTTATGACTTAGGTGCATAGTTAATAGTTACTATTAATTTATTGTTATTTTTTTGTTGTTATAAAATCCAGTTACTTATATTATCATCAAATGATTACAGCTCTTATCTAAAATAAAAAGTAAACGAAAACCATTTTTAAGAACGTCTGTGATTGGTCACAGGTTTCATGAATCATCGGCTGCGAATATGTATTGGCATCAAAATCTTGTTCCATGATCCATATTGGTTGTAAAAAAGTTTGATCGCTTTGAAATGTGTAACGTTTTGCTTTGGAGGCATTGGTTTTTCCGTATAGGTTGTATAAATGATTCAAGACTCAAAAAGCCATATAAACAATATACAGGTTTCTATTTAGGAGCTGGGTTTATTTTTTTTATGCAGCAAAGAGCCAGCAGAAAACTCCTACTCTTTCAAACTCTAAAAATAAAAGTTTTGTAAAAATTACTATGCACTGCTTTACAACTGTTTTTTTTATCTTCAATACTCAATACTTTATTGCATTCCACAATGTTTTGACAGGTGGTACATTTAAGTCTATAATATATAAGATCATTATGGACCCTGTCGGGCACAGCACAGTTTAGTAGGAGCCAGTAGGAGAGAGGAAGAGCGCTTAGCTTTAATTTTATTGCAAATATGCTATTAGATATTTATTTTATTTATTACATTAGTTATTTTTATTTAGAGATGATTGCACACAATGTATTATTAAATGTATTATGTATTCTTAAACATTTGTTGCCCGCGACTTCGTCTTTGTCCTTCGTCGAATGGAGGAAAAGTAGCCTATGTACTTCTCCAAGTCCCAGTACCTTTTTGTCAAGTTTCATCCATATCGGTTCGGCCGTTTCAGCGTGAAGGAGTAGCAAATACAAAGTTTCGCATTTATTAACCGATTTCAAAAAAGGAGGTTCTGTTTTCGTCCCGTATGTATGTATGTAAGTATGTATGTATGTATGTATGTATGTATGTGCGCGATTTTCTCAAAAACTACTGATTCGATTTGGATAGGGTTTTCACAAAAAAAAGCAAACAAAAACCAAAGCCACCGACTTCCGAAACCAAAATTATTATTTTCTTTGTAGTGGATTTTTGAAGTCGGTTATTTTTTGTTAAATAAGTTTTTTATAATTTTGTGTGATGTGAAGTGCGATGCCTACGTAGTCAATGATGTATATTATTTAAATGTTGTCAAGTATGTTTTTATATTGCTTCTATACATTAAGAAATACTAAACACTGGAAACATATTTTTATAGTTCCAATAAAAATTCTACATGTAAAAAAGAAACAAAACTGGAACGTTTACAATTTAGGTACCTACCTCAAAACGGTAAAAACCAGTTTTAAATGATTAAACTGCAATACAAGAAATAAAATGTTAAACATACGATACGTTTTCCATTAAAATCAGTTTAGCATACCCGTCGAGTTATAATAAAATTAAATAAGAATTAATACAGTTGCAGTTTTAACGTATAATCAAATTAACTGGCACTTTAAATGTTACAGAATGACCCAACCAAAGGAAACAATATTTTTAATAACAATTTTGTACTCAATAATGACACGAGTTACAAAGTAGCTAAAATAAGCTATGATTGTGCTATATTCAGGAAAAATAATCAAAAATACAATACCTATACCACCTACTCATAACTTAAAAAAAATATATTCCGACGAATTAAGGTTTCAAGAAAGGGCAATATTTTATTAGTAAGGTACGTTTCTGATATTTAATTAATTAATTAATTAATTAATTTATTTATTTATGTACACACAAAACACATATAAAAGTATAAGAGTAAGACAGATAATTGAGCACAAAGGTACTGCTTATTTCATAAGAAATTTCTTCCAGCAGACCTGCGACAGGAGAGTTGGATTAGACATGTAGACACTTAATGTGACGGTGAAGTAAATGGTCAATCAAGGCTTTACCAAAGGACTCTTTAGTTCAACAGTATCTTTGGGTTGACCGTTAAGTCAAGTACAGTGGACAAATTAGACAAACAGGCAATAGTGAATTAAACAGACATACACTTTTGATACTCTTATAATTTTTAGGTTTCCGTACCTCAAAAGGAAAAACGGAACCCTTATAGGATCACTTTGTTGTCCGCCGTCAGTTACCGGACCATAAGTGGAGCCTGATCTGGTCATAGATGGCGCCATTGGAAGTATGCAATAGCGCCATCTATGATCATATTTCGGAACCCTTAGGGCGCGAGGCATACTCGCACTTGTCCGGTTTTTTTTGTAATAAAGTTTTTTTGAAGAGTCAAATCAGTCATCATCTTAAATGTATATTTTTATTAATTTGAAACATGTCAAAGCCATGTTATGCTTCTCTTAAGTTATTAAATATTTAAGAGATTCTCAAAAATCGAATCGTCGCGAGCAGGATTTCAACCTAAAGAAAGAAAAAATGTTTATTCGGAGCATTTTGAAACACGTACAGAAAAGGAACAATAATCTCCCGTATTACCATTACACAAAAATTAAGCTAGCCTCTAAGTACATTATTACTTAAATTACCTGCGACCTTTGGCGAACCGTGCCACTGCTCTGAAACCAACTGAGCTATCGCGACCTGCTCGGACAATTCATCTCGTAAAAATAAGAAATAGTAGGTAAATTTTCTGTCAAATCTGTTGAAAAATTATCTTCTGAAATATTCTTTTCATATACAGGGTGTATATTTAAAGACACAAGCAAGTTTTTCCGCAGTGATTACATATCCGATTCTAAGCCTCATGCCAAAATAATGCCTCGATGGAGCGGCTTCACCTTGACCGACATAATACATATTTTCGGGGGCTGCCCTCAAACCGAGGGATGCCAGCATGGGTCGGTGATGTCCCGTCTAAAGCCTGCAATACATGTTGGCCGAGTGTTGTCGAGTGAAGGCCAATACCAACATGTAGACGGTATATTTGCCTTGTCTTGCTATCGCTCGGTGTCACTTGCCTAGTTGGTTGAGTATAGACAAGCGCCAACGTGTATAGACCTCATTTGACGTAGCTTGCCACAACTTGCAGTCGCTCGCGATCACTTGCCTCACTTCGGAGCGGTGTCGGTTTTTCTCCACAAATCAAAGGCGCTCGCGCGCGCTCGTACAATAGTGTTCACATGTTTGTCCGCGCGCTATTATTCGGTTGACGTCAAACTTGCCAAACGTGTAGACAGTAGCGCTTGCCTTGTGTCAATTTGTCTAGGCTCGCGTTGGTCTAAGCTCGGCCAACATGTATTGCAGGCTTAAGAATCATAAAGTCAAAGTCAAAGCATTTATTTCAATTAGACCAATTACAGGTACTTTTGAATTGTCAAGGAGTCTGTCAGTTAGTCATAATGATGAAGCTAGATACGTGTGAAGTCGACGTAAGTTATAACACTTAATAACATAAAAGTAAAACATCGACCGAACTCAAAATTTGGGAATGTTTATTTTTAGAAGGAGCCTACTACATATTTTAAGTCTGTAGTTCATTTTGGCCAAATTGTGAGTTCGATCGTTGTTTTACTGAGTGTTAAAATCTATACTAATATTATAAAGAGGAAAGATTTTTTTGTTTGTACCGAATAGGCTCCGAAACTAGTAGATAGAAAGCTGCATTATCACTGAGTAACATAGGCTACTTTTTATCCCAAAAAAATGCACAGTTCCTGTGGGACACGCGGACGAAGTCGCGGGCAAAGTACTAGTTGTTTTATAAATCTGCTGCTGCAGCTGAAAAGTGTGTTAGTTTGTTTGAACGCGCTAATCTTTACGTCCCTTAGGAGCCGAGCAGCGGGGGTGAAACCGCTGAGAACAGCTAGTATTATAATAATGTCTTAGGCACAAGTTAACATTTACCTTAGCTTGTAGCTTAGCTAACTAAGGTAAACTTTAACTAGTATTGATTTAAGGATCAGAATTAGCTAAATATTATGGCATAAAACAATTTAGCTATACCTTGTGCCAAATAAATCTAGTAAGCTTAGTACATAGGTACCAAAATAATAAGAAGTTTTATTATTTTATTTAAATTTATTATTTTATTTACATGAGTAAAATTTTGCATACTTATATGATAAAAAAACGATAAAATTAGCATAAAATATTACAAACAAAAAAAATGTTACATACACCAGCCACCAGCCGGCCTAGCATGACCACGATAGAAACGGGTTTTGTCTACATAGAAATAGACAAAGTGACAGATTTCATTCATAAAACGTAGAAATGTTTCTACAATCTGTCACTTTGTCTATTTCTATGTAGACAAAACCCGTTTCTATCGTGGTCATGCTAGGCCGGCAGGTATAAAATATTATAACTATAAGCTAAAAAAAAAAAAAAACTAACCACAAAACTACGTAACGGAAATCATAGAGAATAACCCAACCTTCGCGGAGGTCGTATATTTAACATTTAAATAATATTAAAAAACGTAAACTTTTTTTTTCTTATCAAGCCAAGATGGCGTAATGTACCTAATTTCAAAAGACAACGACGAATTAGTAATTAGTTTTGATAACAAATTGTTTTAACGACTTGTGTAACTAAGAACATAAATAGATTTCTCTAGCATTGAATCGGTATTGGTGGTGATGTAAATTCTATTTCAATGAATTGTTTTGTCGGATAAAATCGTTCCAAAATATCATAATGGAAGGGAATACACTGGACATTAATCTATACCAATAAATAAAAGTGAAGTGTCTGTCTGTTAATTTCAAAATAAATGCTAAAATATAAGAAAAAACCGAACAAGTGCGAGTACGACTCGCGCCCTAAGGGTTCTGAAATATGCAATAGCGCCATCTATGCTATTACATCATAGTAGATATATCATATCTTGATCGTAGATGGCGCTACTGCATACTTCTAGTGGCGCCATCTATGAGCAGATAGCTCCACTTATGGCCCGGTGACAGACGGACAACAAAGTGATCCTTTAAGGGTTCCGTTTTTCCTTTTGAGGTGGTACCTTAAAAACTCTTACTATGAGTCCAACCCTGAAATCGCGAAAAAAAAATCAGCTGTCCCATACATTTTGTTGAGTTACGTGAACATAAATGTATGGAACAGCTGATTTTTTTTTTCGCGATTTCAAGGTTGGTCCCATAGTAAAAGTTGTTCATAATGATGAGTACAATGACCCCTTAAAATATTTCCACTGTCTAACCTGCCACCCTGTATACAGCTAGTTTACACTCAAGTCTTTCCGACTGGTACGTTTCCATTTCACGGCTGAATTATTCAGAACACATTGTGATGGGTAAAGAGTTACGAGCTTAGAGGTGATTTGGTACTGAATGAAGAGAAAAGAAATAAATTGTTTATTTGTATGCTAAATACTGACGTACAAAAGGTACCTATAAATACTGAGTGGGCAAAGACGCGAAGCCAATAACAATAAACAAAATGATTAAAAAACAAAAAAGCCGATTACGTAATATTTATTTAAATATTATAATACCCTATGTAACGCCCACAATGAATACAAATGTAACGACACCTCATATGTTGAAATCCATCAAGCCGTTTAGGGTACAGACCGTGTCAAAGAAATAGACATACATACATGCATTCTAAAAACATTATACTCCTTCTGGAGCAGTCGGATAAAAATATACGGTGTCTAATTTAATTTCACCAAATGTATGAAAAACAGAAAATGGTGTTTACATTTTGACAGGTCTTTACGAAATTCTGCTGATAGGCGCCATTTTGATTTTTTTACCGCCTTCTCATTGTCTGTCCTTTCAACTAAAATGGTAGTAATAATAGCCCTCTCACTTCAATAAAATGAAAACGAAAACGGGCACTTATTAAACGTCAAGTTTTTTTAATAAAATAAATATAGAGAATTCATTTCTGCATAGGCACGAGTACGAGTGTACCTACTTGGTAAGAGTACGAGCCCTTTACGTCGTCGGTTGGTTGAAGAACGTCTGGAAATCTTTTCCCATTTTATAACGGAAAATATTTCTTGGAAAACTGTACTTATTGAGTTTTTACATAAGTGTATTCAAGATTCTTTAAGTGTATTCTAGATAGGAATTGTTGATGTATTTATAGAAAATACACACATCAAAAGTATCTAGGGATCAACATATATTTTTGCAATAACTTTTCTCCTGATTGATATTAATTAAAATTTTCTTTAAGGATTCATCAAATAAAGTGTTTTCGTTTGTCACAGTAACGATAAACCAAGTCACCTTTGCATTAATAAAGAAATTTGCCATTTTCCTAATAAAGGGATTTTTGACATTTGAACCACTAACATTAAAGTTCGAAAAAAAGACTGAAATAACAGTTTTCTTTAAAATTTTATTGGGTAACTTAAACAATTAATAATCCGTGTTTCTACCGCGAACACTAACAACACAAGAACATCGGTTTGGCATACTCAAAATGAGTTCATCCAAATCACGCTGTGGAATGGCCGCCCATGTTCGTTGCAACAACAAAAAAAGGTCTTCTTGCGACTGGATACCCTCCATATTCGGCAGAGCTCTTCTCTGTAGCATATCCCATGCATGCTCAATCGGGTTCAAGTCTGGCGACTGAGCAGGCCAGGGCAGGACATTGATGTTAGCTGCGGCGAGAGTCTGTCTTACAACTCTTGCGGTGTGCGGTCGTGCATTATCATGCATTAACTGAAATAAGGGACCGATTTGCACTTGTAGAGGAACGATGACGTCTGATACAATCGTCTCAGCATAAATTTGAGCGTTGAGGTTGCCTCTGATCCAAATCAACTCAGTTCTTCCGCCGATCCAAATACCCGCCCATACCATGATGGTTCCACCACTATAAGGATGGACTCCTGGCAGGATTTTAATCGCTGTTGGCGTCCAGGGGTTCTCCAGTGTCGTATACGTCTTGTATCCGGTCTCATACCAAAACGAGACTCATCAGAAAAGCACACGAAACGCAATTTCTTCTGCCCAATTTCTGTGTTCAAGAGCCCATTGATATCGAATCCTACGATTGTGCATTGCTATAGGTGGTACCCGTAGCGGTCTTCGGGAATGAAGGTTCACTTCATGCAAGCGGTTTCTGACTGTTTGGTCGCTAATTAAGTTCCCTGAAGAGTGATGAAGCCTCACGGCTAACATCATGGCGGTTATTGTTGGAGCTCTTCGAGTTAAGATTTGAATGTATCGGTCTTGTCTCCGTGTGGTGCAGCGATACCGTCCTCCATGGCGCTCAGCCACGGTACCAGTGCTTCGGTAACGTGTCCAAAGTCGACTGATAACACTCTGACTTGTATTCAGAGCGAAAGCTACAGTACGTTGCCGGGAACCAGCTTCTATCATTCCCACGGCTCTGAGCATTTCTTCCCTGCTTAAATGACGTCGCCGCTCCATAATAACGTTGGTTTTAATCAGTAGTAGGGAAACAGTAGCACTAATAATGTCTTCAATGCGTTGTATGTTTTTATAGGGAAAATATTGACAGCTTATTTTCATCTTTTACTCGAATTAGATTGAGAGTTCCTGATTCAAATTATGAAATGCACCAAAAAGGATCCATATAAATTTATAAAATCATAAATTTATTACAAAGCCACATCTCAATCTCAAGAAATCCGCATAAAAATGCTTGATCCCTAGACACTTTTGATGTGTGTATTTTCTTTGAAAACGTTACTTCGATTTAAAAAAATTCGCTTTGCCTAATTATAATGCGTTTACTGAAATGAAACTTCAATTATTATGACCTAAAATCCTGCCCCAGTATAATCGAGTCTGTGTAGGTACGTCCCACAAAAATATTTGGTCTGTGCGAGATCGAATTCCCCCATAATGCAGCAAAAAATCATTTATCCACTAAACCAAACGTGCAAACAAATTATGTATTATAATTAATTAAAATGTAAATAATCAAAATTCTTCCTGACATTCTAAATATGAATCAAAAATGGCGTCGCCACGTCATGCAACCTACCAGCGAGACGTAGGTACTACGTATACAAACAATAGCTTGTAGCTGTTCTATCGCTACAAAAATTCTTTTCGTTATCAGTAAATACATATACCTCAGTATACATATTTATTATATTATGAACAACACAAAAGATACATGTAGGTATGTACTTTTGTATTATATCGATTAGTTACGGTTTTGATAATGACTAAAACAGCTGGTGTTGTAAAAACAAAACGTTACATAGTTACAGCCGCTTTAGGGTTAATAAAAAATATAAAATTGTTTATCTTTTAAATGCGCTCTGCGTCATTCTGCAATTAGTTTCTTTCGTTTTTTTTTCGTTTTAACATCATAAACTATAGTTTTGTTTATTTATTTTATTTTATAAATAATAAAAATAAATGATAAATAGGAATCATTATGAACGTTATATCTATTAATTTTTGGACGCTCTTTTTCCTTTACTTAGGAGGAGGGAGCTGGAGGTACCTACCTCCAGCTATGCCATGACGAACCACAATATTTAGCAACAGGTACCAACATCAATTACTTTGGCATCTCTACAGTACATAATAATGTGCTGTGGTTATAACACAATATAACTTTCAGCATAACAATAATACAGCTATTAATGCGGCTACTTTGTTTGGCAGTTCGATAAAACCTGAAAAAAAAAACTATTTATTGGTTCACAGAATACATCTAACAACAAGTTTTAACAGTATAGTTCTTATAGTTTCGGAAATAAATGGCTGTGACATATGGACGGACAGACAGACAGACAGACAGACATGACGAAACTATACGGGTTCCTAGTTTTACTACGGAACCCTAAAAATAACGACATACACATTATAGACTGTGCTGAAGATTGAGTTGGGATACAAAACGCGAGAAATTCTTCTGGATGCCTATATCCTACATTGCATCAGATGAACAAATATTTGACTCAAGAGACTAGAGCTTAGCTTGCTAGACTAGCTTTTTGTTAGAGTCATTATAATAACTTTCTTAGTCAAACTAACTACTCGTTTCTAAAGCTGTTATACACGTAATACCTTGCAAATACCTACCTGATATGTGCATTGCAATAATTATTATTAAAGTACACTCCAAAACGAAAATAAATATGCAATTTTTATTTTTCCCTATGATGTAATCGTACAAGTTTCATTTGGAATAGTCACAGGGGAAGTAAAGGATTTATCGAGATAGGACGCGGACTCGCTATGAATGCATCAGCGTTATTAAAAATCAATAAGGAGCAACTAGTTCCTAACTGGAATCTTTCAAAGGAGCAGTAGCATAGCTCTTTGTGAGAGAGCTTGACTACTTACCATTAAGTGGGATGCCAGCTTGCTTGCTTGCCACGAATTCCACGAAAAACCTCTATATTCTTAGAACAGACTATAATATAAATTACGCAGGAATATGTAGTTCATATTTGACGTTTCATCAATTAATTTCAGCCTTTGATATATAGTCTGTCTATTTTCTAAATATGCCACGTGTTTATAATGGGTGGATAAAGTGAAGTAAACATTAGGTGGACTTTTTCTAGTCATTAAAGATGGATATTCTTAAACTTGTGCTATTGAGACAGAGTAGTAATCTGCATAACCGCAACATGTTCCCTGAACAACAGTTCTTTCTTCTTCTTTGCGTGTCAAAGGCTTTACATAATTTTTTCCATTCATTCGTTTCTGACCAGTACGTAGCCAGTTCGATGCTCTTATTTGAAGCCACCATCAACAGGTGATGGGGAACAAGCAAGACAATAGGTGAGAAATTATTTGCGTTAACAGTTTATACTAAATATATTTTATTCTATCAGAGTCATCATCCTGCTCCTGCCTGCTCCTGCCCTTAGGTATCTCAATTTATTTGGGGTCGGCGCAACATGCCTTTTCTTCCATACATCTCTATCAGCTTTCACCTCACTGATCACCCCTTTTCTGGCCATATCATCTTTCAAACAGTCTATCCATCGCTTCCTTGGTCTTCCTCTATTCTTATAGCCTTTCACATTCATGCTCAGAACTTTTCTCACGACGTTTTCTTCATTCCTCCGTATGCCCATACCACGAAAAATTTACACTACTTACCAATCAGAGTAAAGTTTAAATTAAAAATCCAGTAATCTCCACAGATTTCAGAGATATAGAATTGCAGTTAACAGTAAAATTAATGCAGACACGATTTCCATTTAACGGTCACTACTCGCAACAATGTTCACTGAATTATATTAGAATCTTCATGTTTTCGTTTTAAAACGAATCATTTTGCAACTGTATTTTTTGCACTGCTCTTTTTAATTGCTTGGAAAACCACTTAGTGTACTTATCAGGATCTTTACAACGGGATTTCTAATTTCTAAAAGCATCTTGCACTGGTAATCGTAATTGCATATTGTTCTAATATGACCATTTGTGAATATGCTTCATGAATTTTAGAGCACGCATTGGATGGTCAATTCTTTTTTATTCAGAAACTAAGCACAAGAGTCTAGAACAGTGGTTCTTAAACTTTTAGTAGCCACGGACTACTTTCAAATTTCAAAAATTTCGCAGTTCCCTTTCGAAAAAATTTTAGGAAAAGAAAACAAAGCGTAGATTTTTAATACGAGCCAGCGGTTAAATAAACTATGCAGTGTGTGACCACTGACAGACTGGGGACCCCTGGCACTCACGTCACGGACCCCACTTTAAGAAACCTAGAATAACAGTTTTTTGTTTGATTTTTAGGGTTCCGTACCAAAATGGTAAAAAAGGAACCCTTATGGTGCGACTTCGTCTGTCTGTCTGTCTGTCACACCTGCTTATTTCAGCAACTACTTATGCTATCGACTTGAAATTTGGAACAGTTATAAAGAATGTTCGTTCAACTTTATTGCAAATGAAAAAAGTCCAAAAATATTATTTTCATTGCAAAAGGGGCCGGAGTGGGGGTCCGAAATTTCAAAGTGGGGTTACTAGGTCAAATGACATATCATATGAAAGGGCTTGATTTACTCATTTCAAAATATATTTTTATTTTATTTTATGTCTCACAGTTTTCGACATTATGATGAAAACTGTCCAAAAAAATACCATTCCCCCCCCCTTATCTCCGAAGTTTGCGGGGCGAAAAATCTGAAATAATTAGAGTTATAGGAATTGACCCGAATATGGCACCAAAAATAAAACGATGTTCCTAACTAGTACAGTTTTTTCAAAATCATCAAAATTCCTTGACAAACAAACTTAGTTATGCGGTCCGGATTTTTTTACTTTATACGTCCAAAAATGATACGGAACCCTCGGTGCGCGAGTACGACTCGCACTTGGCCGGTTTTTTTTTTAAACGCACAAACTAGAACTACCAGTCGGATTTGAAAAAATCTTTTTGCATTTGATAGTATCTCGAAGTAGGTTATAGGCTACTTAACATCACGCTATGACCCTTAGGAGCCGAGCAACGACGGGTGAAAGCGCAGGGTACAGCTGGTCCTAAACAATGCTGTATTACCGTGTACCTACACCTACTAACAATGTGTAATTGGCACTATACTTAAGAACCGTCACACACAGACGTACAGGGAAATTGCTGACTTCCTTTAAAAGGTTTTCCGGAGGGTGAAGCAGATGTCCAAGTACCGTTGTCTTTACTAGTATTTAGAGCAGGGGTCGGCAACCCGCGGCCCGCGGGCCGCATGCGGCCCGCCTGGCTGCTTTTTGCGGCCCGCGACTGTTTTGAAATAAAGGTCGTATCTTTCTGAATTACTATAATTACGCGCCAAAAATGATAATAAAAAAACTGGGCAAGAGCGTGTCGGAGCACGCACAGTCTTCTGACCGCAAATATGTATAAGTTTGTATTTCATAATATTATCATAATGTTATTAAGAAATACAAAGTTATTTTTGCGGTTGTCAAACTCAAAACTGAAAATAGTGAATATTTCAGTTATCGACGTATCTTGTTCGAACCAATTTTAATCGAAAGTATTTAGTAGATGTTACAAGCTAGATTTTTTTCAGAATTTTTGATAACGCGCACCCCTGTAATTTTCCATTTTTGTTCCATTTTCCCTGGACACACATTGTTAACGACTTTCGGAGCTCCTAGTTTACTTAATATGCACTTAAATAAAAAAGTCATTTAGGAACCATAATGTTAAATAATATTTAAGGACCAAAAACGACCGTGAAAGACCTATCCAACGATACCCCACATGAAGGGGTGCGCCAAAATATTTTATGAACAAGTGCGGCCTGCCTTTACTTCATTTTGCCACTATATGGCCCTTTCCTGCTAAAAGGTTGCCGACCCCTGATTTAGAGCATTGCAGAGCCAACCATAGCTAGGGACATTTAAGTCGTTTCTAAGTTAAAGAACAGAAGTACTATGACGTGATAGACCCATCGTTGTTCCAGTGTAAGAGAGAGATGAGGCTATATCGGATATAGGATGGATATCAACGTCCCTTTTTCACAACAGAACAATAATGAGTTTATCACTTCACAATATGCAATTAGATGAATTTATTTTAGCATTACAATCAATGAAGTTCTTGACATATTTTCAGTACAAACGAGCCTACGTCTTCAAGGCTTCTTTCCCCTGAGGTTTGCGCAATCAATACTTAAGGCGAAGGTAAATGGTAACGGCCAGTTTTAAATCTCTTATTTCGCCGTCAAATAATGCAGGTTAGTTGTGCAATTTTTTTATGTTAAACTAGAACATATATACATCAATCGTACCTGTGAATATTTAACTATTGTAGTAAAATACTTAATGAAATAAATTCATGAATTCGTGTCTACCCAAAACATAAAAACGTAATTACTTTCAAATCGCTTAAGATATTTTCATGATTTGTTTTGTGTGAAAAGACTATGTTACTACCTATAATATAGCCTGTTACTTTTTTTTTATTTTATATTTTAGATACTAAAAAGTAATAATACGTCTAATTCTACACAGCGCGCTCCTTGATAGGCGAGTCGTATTGCTCAGTGGATGTATGTCGCGTTGCTTGAGCTCAGCGCAGAACACTCAAGCTATACCGCCCAAATCACTCAAGGCCGTTGGCGTATACCGGGGCCTTAAACAATAAATGGTACTTATTTATCCAGTTACATCTTTCAAACTTCACTTTTATTAGGAAAACACAAATGAAGAGCATTGTTTTTATATTTCTTATCTTAATAATTAGGTACAATTCCAGTTTCGAAATATTATGTCACATACGTCTACTTTTTTATTGGTTTAAAAGCGATAAACCAAACTGGTCAGTGAACCAGTAAATCCTTAAAGTAAATTTTTTTTTTTTTTTTTTTTAAAAACGTTGCCCCACACTAGGATTTCTCCTGTATCGTGGGTGCGTTTACAAACACAAATTTCACATACACAAACAGCCAGACCTATGTGCAATGCGGGAATCGAACCCGCGACACGTTGCGCAGCAGCCAATCTCTCAGCCACTGCGACAACCGTGCGGTCTGATTTGAAATTGATAAGCAAATATGACGATCGTTTAAGTGGAGTATTAATTGACGTCAAATGCAATCGTGGCTAGTTTGGGCCATTTTGCAAGCCGTAAAAGCCGTATAGGGAGTCGAAAAATATTATAATTCTTACAAAATGCAATCTTTTTTGTTTGTTATGTTATCTATTTTATTTACTTTATGACTTTAACACACGAGATTATAAAGTAAATTATTTCATTATCATAGAAACGTCTTCTAAAGACATTTGATTAAATATTAAAAATTAAAAAAATCGTAATTTGACAAGCGTAAAAGAGATACCTACTAGTCTAGAAATCTTTTCAGTGTTCTGCCTGAGCGAGGGAATGTCTGAAATTAGCACGAATGCCCTTTTGTAGGCGGTGGGGGGACGTGGGAGGGAGAGGTGGCCGCAGTTCGCATTATCAAATGCATTGGACGACATAAATATAAATACACTCCATTAATTCAACTGACACAAATATTGTTTGTATAATCTGTTAGAGCCCAAACATTGGTGTCATTTAGTAAATATATTAGATATTTAATAAATATAAATACCTACTTATGCCAGTACATTCTAGATTGATGGAAGAGGAAAATTGTATATTTTAAAAGTATAATACAAAATTACACAATGCAATTCTCACAGTAAAATATCAATTAAAAATAAACTTACTCATTTTCTTTTTCATCGCACGTAACACAGTTACTTAAATGTTGTATAAAAATAATCAAATAAAACTTCATTTGCCACAGTCACTGCAATACCGGCAATACGACTTTACAAAACCGTCACTAAAGGCAAAAATGAAAGGAAACTCGCAATCAAACCACGACTATCAGAACAGGCACATTTTTTTTAATTACACCGTTTTATATTTCTCGCCAACACTATTTATTGTCATGGCAAACAAAAATTTCACTAAGCAAAAATTATGAGAATCAGCCTAAATATAAACGCGAAACGACACTGGCACAATCCACATCACTGTTGCAAAATTAGAAGGAAAAAAAAACAGAATTGACAGCAACAAAAAATCGCGGGAATCAAAATCAAATATGGCGTGAATATTTCATTTTTAAATTGGCGCTAGCTATTTCAATAGAACGCGATTACGGGCGTTCGATAGAGAATCTTACATTCGAATAATAAGCGCGGCGCAAGTCTGCCACAGCACTAGTCTGCCGTTAGTATGAGGCTTCGGTCTGCGAAACGCTCGCCTCATACAACCATTTCGAAGTACATAGATGTATAAATAACCTCACGCCGCTCTCTGTTCCGTCTGCATTTAAAGTAAATTAAATTGAAATATTTTCTGTGTCACTTGAACTGAATAAGCCGATAATAGGGCATATAATTTGTAAAAACAAACATGATTTATTTTATTGAGTTTCCTCAATAAAATAAATCATGTTTGTTTTTTGTTTCATATTTATTTTTAATTTTTATATTTACCGTATTTTGCAAGCTCTCATAAATATTTTTATATCGATGATATTGACTTTAAATGTACCTACCAGAAAATAAATCTACGTTACGAAAACATTATTAAATGAAAACCTATTTAAATACCATTAGTTTTCCTGGAACTATGCAATTTTACCACACACGTTCATATTATCTATCTGCTCAGTTGAATATTATTATCGAATTTTGTTGCGAACTGACGGACAAAAGAGATATGACGTTTGCGTTTTTGTTCGCTGTAGGTACAGGTTACAGAGACCGGCAGAAATCTTGAGCAAAATCGGTGTATTGGGGGAAAGTTAGAGCACACTACGTCTGCTTTCATGCAAAATGCAAAAATCGACTAATGTGCATTCAAGGTCAATCAGGATGTTTTCCGGTCTCTAAAACATTTACATCATAGTATATTTACGCAGTCTAACATGAAAGACAAAATAGTCGCCATTTTGTCTTTGTAATATCTGTTTTGCTATACTTAGGTAAGTTAATTATGATGGGTTTATGTATTCGTGTAAGTTTTTTTGAAGGACGAAAGGTATTCATAAATTGCTGGATTAATAAATAATATGTTAATCGCAATTTGTGGGTTTTCGTTTGTTATCGGTTGATTATAACATTTATAACTTATAATATAACCGATAATTCTTATTTGATATTGCGGAAATATTTGAAAGGAGTAGTTTTTTTTTTGTTTTATTAGACAATTGATGGTTTCAGGGTTGGAACTTCGGAAGAAAAGAAGGCAATTCATTTGATTGTTCTGTAAGAAAAAATGCTGTTTGTAAATGTTATTGTTTCTATAAATTAAACTGCTTCAAGGATATATATTATGGCATTTTGTCGTAAGGAAAAGAGACTGTCGGAATCGATACCATAATTTTTAGTAGCTACCATGGATACAGTGATGCTTACATTGAAAAAAAATAAAAAATAATTAAGGGTACGAGGACGCTACCCTGTGGAACACCAAATTTATTTTTTAACTTGCCACTGACTAGGGACGTGCTTATGTTACTTTTATTTTAATTTGGGTGGCAACAGAATCAAAGAGATCTAAGCTATCGTCTGGGATTTATTTTTCTAGTTTATTTAAAAGTATTGTAGGTATGATCAACGCAGTCGAATGCTTAGCAAAAAACAAAAAAAATGTTACAGAGTAACCTAATAAGTATGAATCTCTCGGTTTGATTCTAGAAATTGGACCTAACAACAGATACAATTAAAAAAGCGGACCGACACATTGAGCTTATCAATCAAAATATTATTCTGGTGGCTTTAATATTAACGTCGTCAATTAAAGTAGCTACGGCTAGGCAGCAAACCGCAACAAACTAGTTGAATTAATATAAGCGAAACGTGTTGTCTATTAAGTCTAGTTTTAGTGGCTTTTGCAATACTGGCTTTATGTCATTCCAGTTTGAGCATGGAAAGGTTTTAACTGTTACCTACAAAGTGTATAGAATAAGGTGTAATTAAAACATGGATTATAAAAAAAAACTTTAATTACACTTGAAATTCACATAAATTAATATGATTAATTGTTAAAAAGGTCTTTTACCTGAAGTAAACTTTGGCATACACGTAAAAACCTAAGCACACGTTACACGACTATTTTTTTCTGTGCAGAATATAGAGTTTAAAAGAATGTATCGCTAAGTACAAAATAGCACGGAGAAACTTCCCCACCCAAGGTTTTCATAAATTTCGACAGCTGCTTTTTCCTGTTTGTCAGTATCCGTAACCAAATAGTGGTATCACCAATAGACGGTGATTATAGCTGATTATAACTGTTAGGCGCAGGCAGGCGAACGATACAGGATAAATTCCTGGAGTTAGGAGGCTTGTCGTCTACCGTTATAGCAGTATTTCAGCCGATTTACACAAAACCTTAATGAATTATTACACCTACACCTTCCTCATGAAGCACTCCGTCCATTGGTGAAAACCGTATGAAAATCCGTTTTAGTGATTTTTGAGTTTATCGCGTTCAGACTTCAGACAGACACGCCGACGACGACGACGACGACGACTTTGTTTTATAATATGATAGTGATAACAGCACAGGCCTGTTACCAACGAAAATTATTATTGAATTTAAGTTAAAACCAAAAACTTTATTGCTGAACACAGTTCAGACAACAGCAAAAGTCGATGACTCGTTTGGTATTTCAAAATGAAATATATTATAATATCATAGCAGTCGACCAAAATAAAATTCTTAATTTCTAATAATGTTAGATTTTCAATAATTATGTATTCGAACATTATTTTTACAAAATAAGTATTATTAGCAAGTTTTTATTCAACAAAAAGTAAAAACCGGCCTTTAAAAATCACAATAATTTTGTGAGAATCAGTTTCGGAAGTCGATGCTCAAAGAAAATTGCAAAGATTTGAAAACAAGCTTTGATACACTCACATAAATCTAAATAATAAGTCAATAGAAGTCGCAAAGGCGCGTGACCTTGTCGCCGCTTTCTAGCAAATGATGTAGGGGAGGTGGTGTCTTACACGAGTGACGAGACAACTACATCGAGAGCGCGCCTATAAAAATGTGACGCATGTGAACAGAATTAATTTTAATTTTGTATTGCGTTGGATGCTTTGACATTGACTGCGAACCGGCGACACGCGTCTGGGAATAAAAATATGAGATGACATTTCTATTGACTATATTAATTAGATTTCTGTAGATATACACCCAACAATCAATAAACGTACCTATGTAAAAAAACAATGCCCATTATTACGCAATAGGGTAAATGGCCCAACTGTTGTCTACAAAAATAATAATACTTTAAAAATTTCAAGAATGCGTAGGTATCGATTAAACAAACGTATAAAAAATCAAATCTTAGCGACTTGGTTTAAATGTTGACTCACTGACCAGTCTAGTGGCATTCAAGTCGAAAGTGATTAATACAGGACATATGGGAATACCATACACGGCATATTTCATTTAAGCACAGACCAATTACTATAGGGTACTTTTTATCCCGGAAAAATGTACGTTTCCCGTGGGATAGATTTTGTATTTTCCACGCGAACGAAGTCGGGGGCAACACCCAGTATTAATATAAGCAGCACTTAATCCATATGGCAATAAGGACTCATGATGAACTACTTAGATATGAAGATAAAGGATATTTTATCTGTTTTGTATAGTTACTTTACTGGAGAAGCTATTAGTTGCTGACAGAAGCCTAAAAATATGGCATCTGGTTAAAAGTTACGGTACCTATCGGTGGTTTGATTTAGAAGAGTAATCATGGAGTTCCTTGCCCGTTCTTCTCCAAAGGAATCTACGCTTCGGAACGGGCATCTGACTTCATCTTTCTAACTGACCGACTCTTTTACAATTCAAAAGTACCTGTAAGCGATCTAATTGAAATAAATTCATTGACATTGACTTCATTCGCGAAGGTCAGATAATACTGAATCCAAGTATGATGATCAGTCCAATCTGGATAGTTTGGAAACCTACCCATACTGAGAAAAAGCTAAATCACGTAACACATTTACGGGGAACAAGCGTCAAACAAAAGTATGTTCACGAATTTCACGATGATGCAACTCATACTTTCGATACGAAATCGGCAATCGCTCCGATCGATTATTTTACAAGGTTAAGCAACGTGGCCACGGTCAAGGTTTAGATGGATACACGATAATCCCTTAGATATTATTTTTATAAATTAGCGCTTTATAATCGATTTACGCATAAAGTCCATACAGAAAAAATAACACGGATTCATTTTATTGATCTGTGTTATGGAAAAAATCTGGTAGCTACACGTTATTTATTTTTATTTGAAATATTTTAAGTCGGATACATTCATTGTGGTAATTTTTATCCTTGTAACAACCTTTTACATTTGGCGTTATGTGCGACACAATAAATTAATTAGTCTTCGTTATTCAACCCGTGGACAAAGAAATAAAAAGTTCTATTTTGAATTTTATGGAATTTCATGGTATACTTAGGTAGTTTCCTTTTCGTATTTTTTTTATATAAAGTAAAATTATTTTTAAACGATTAAATTATATATTCCCCCCTCAAGTAGTATAATAATTTAATGGCTTTCCGACTGAAATGATGATGAATAAATTAAAATGAGTAAAATGTTTTGCAACTGTAAGGTATATTTAATGAGAAAATCAATATGTACTTGTTCAAAAACATTTATAACGACTCCTCATTAATGGCTATTTTAAGAAACTGGTATCACTAAATAAGTCGCTTTAACTAAATTAACGCCAACCAACATCACGTTTTGCTACCCACACCATACTTGAACTCCCATACAACAGCGCTTCTATGGCAGGTTCAAGAGGGCATACTTACTATAAAATATATATTGTAAATGATCGTGCTGCTACTGGTAAGATTTGTATATTAACGAATTTATGAATACTTGCATATAAACCAAGAAAAAGAGTAGTGTAGCGACTTTGATTACTTTAGTAAACATTAATTAGGAAACATAAATCATAATAACTCGGGTTTGATTTCTACCACGGAAAAATGATTGGGTTTTCCGGTTGAGATATTTTCGGTATTAGGTATACTGTAGGTTTGGAATTTGGATTGCGTCCAGTGACAATATCCTTAGCTCACGCGTACCTACTATGGGCATCGTAAATGAGCTAAGCTACATCTTCATCAGCTTTTAGCAGTCCAACGCTGGACATAGGCCTTTCCAATGATACGCCTTCTACCTAACTCAATCTTAGGCCACTCTCATCTAGCTGCTATTAGTCAACCTGCAAAGATAGTCGCTCTTCCTAGTCTGAAGGTGTCATATTCTACGTAGTAGCTAAGCTACATACTTAACCTAAAAAAACTCGAAGATAGAAACCATTTCGAACAGTGAACATGTGCCTATGTCCCGTTATTAAACATGGAAGTTTAAAAACCCACGCTCCACCTTTATGGATCAAGTAGTCCATCCATATCACGGTGTTCACAAAGATATACAGCTGAACTTTTACAATATTATTTTACTCTAAACAGTTCTAGTAGCGACATCTACCGGATATTAAAAACATACCTACATAGAAAACGTCAGACAGCGGTTACGCTTGCATAGACATAGTTTTTGTAGGTAATAAAGACGTGCATAGATATTGCACTAATAAAATGAATAATGTATGTTAATTGAATCTGTGGTGAAGACGAGTTATAAATGTGAAGACGATCTCGTTCTCTGCGACTGAAATAAGGAATTACCTTTTCGCAAATTGCTTACTTCAGTTGCGTCATGTTAGGTTAGATTGGGATGCTTTCAAATAGCCTCCACGAGTTGCGATACTCGAAATGCACCCAGGGTACTCAGCACAGCAACCACCTTTTACGTGACTTCTTCTGACTGGCTAATATTTTTACCACGTCATGAGCTATTTTTTTATACGAGCATAATTCGTGCCAATACGAGAAGAAAGCGTTAAGTAGGTAAGGCTTGTGTAGAATGCTCTGACATCAATGTGAAGTTTTACAATTGTTACTTTGGTCGCATAGTTCATAGTATCTGGAACGTGGGTCTCAATAGGCGTAAAATTAATTATTCTAGGGCATTATTTTTAATAACAGCAAGATGGGAGCGCATTGGTGATTTGTCTTGTGGTGGTCAAACAGGTGAACGGCCCTGATTTTATGTGGTCACAACAGATATTGCAGTACCAAGGGATAAGCCAAAAGCCAATGCATTGACAACCAACGCTGCTTGACGGCAAAAATGGGTGTTACTTTCTTGGTAAATCCGGGATAAATTCTTGATAATTATCAAAGAAAAAAAATCTTGATAATTTCGAATAATTCGATAAACAGCATATTAAATAATACCATGAAAATGCAAATAATCAGTGTTAAAACAAAAGTGTGATGATACCGTCCTATACTTATTATTATACACAAGAATACTATACGAACCTGTGTTATACTTTACTAAGTATAGAGATCTGTTGTATAAGACAGGTTCGTGTAGTAACTTGTAACCAACATAGATTGAATGCTTTATCCATGACGCAAAGTTAAGTCAGTGCGGATATATGATACGCCAAATATGTTTCTGATAACATCGACCGCTTTTGCTGTATAATAATAATATATAGATTGTATAAGAATTAAATGGAGTAGTAAGTTTAATAGTAAAAAAAAGTAAAACATTTTTTTTAGAACGTAGGCTGCCAATTAGGTAAGTCACCCTACGTAATATTGTGGATAAATTAGATTGTTTTAATAATAATAATAATTTGTAGTCCTTGCTTGTTACTTCAATAATTAAGTAGATACCTAACTGTTATTGATTTTTTTTTGGATATTGAAATGATATCTATTGGGAATCCCAAAATTCAATAAAATTAATGATGACTGAATCTTCGATTCAATAAAAAACTGATTTAATAAATCGTGGTTGCGGACAAAAATAGGATACCTCACCCTACATAATGTTGTGCATGAAAAACTATTAAAAAATAATTATGGTAAGTAATTACAAATGTGCTTTATTTTAACGCTCCATTACCTTCATTATAAAACAAATGCACGGTAATTTATGACTCTTATACAAAATAACATTTTCATGATTACAAAATATTTATTCATAGTTGGTAATAACTAGCTGTTACCCGCGACTTCGTCTTCGTGAAAATGGATGAAAAGCCTATGTGCCAGGTCCCAGGCTACCTCTTTGTCAAATTTCATCCAAATCCATAAATAGGTATAGCCCTTTCGTTAAGTTTCCTCACGATATTTTGCTACACCGTTATAGTAAGCGATAAATTAATTTCTAATACGCACATGACTTCGAAAAGTCAGCGGTGCGTGCCTCGGGATCGAACTCGAACCATTCGCCGTGGGAGGCACATGGTTAACCACTAGGCTATCACTACTTTTTTATGCTGTTCAATAAACTTAACAACGTCAAGTGTCTCAAGTTATGCTGGTTATTAGGATTCCGTACCAAAATGGTAAAAAAGGAACCCTTATGGTGCGACTTCGTCTGTCTGTCACACCTGCTTATTTCAGCAACTACTGAAGCTATTGAATTGAAATTTGGAACAGTTATAAAGAATGCTTGCCTAACTTTATTGCAAATGAAAAAAGTCAATTTTTTTTTTCATTGCAAAAGGGGCCGGATTGGGGGTCCAAAATTTTAAAGTGGGGTTACTAGGTCAAGTGACATATCATACATAATGACAAATGATGATGAAAAATGTCTGAAAAAATACCATTCCCCCCCCCCCCCTTATCTCCGAAGTTTGCGGAGCGAAAATCTGAAATAATTAGATTTGATAGGAATTGACCCAAATATTGCACCAAAAATAAAACGATGTCCCTAACTATTACAGTTTTTTCAAAATCATCAAAATTCCTTGACAAACAAACTTAGTTATGCGGTCCGGTTTTTTTCACTTTATACGTCCAAAAATGATACGGAACCCTCGGTGCGCGAGTAAGTCTCGCACTTGGCCGGTTTTTAAACTACACGTCATCAAAAGCGTACGTTTGGAGTTGCACGTCGGCGGATCATTTCTACGTAGCGAGTGACTCATCGTTGATATAATAACGACATGTTATGATTTGAGTGTGATTAATCTGTGTAAGTAATTAGTGAGCTTTGGTCGTTTTTAGGGTTCCGTAGCAAAACTAGAATCCCTTATAGTTTCGTCACGTCCGTCTATCCGTCTGTCTGTCCGTCTGTCACACCCTCGTCAAATCTACAGTTCATAACCAATTTGTATGAAACTTCATAAGTAGATATTGTCATCTATGAGCCGCCATAAAGGGCTGTAGCAAAATTACCAAAAATAAATTGAATTAAACTGAACTGAGCTATCGCGACCGTTGGTTCAGAGCAGTGCTACGGTTCGGCAGAGGTCGCGGGTTCAAATCCCGCTCGCGACATTCGATTTTTGAAAAATCTCCTTTTGATAACACGAGAGAAGCATATCATGGCATTGACATGTTTCAAATTCACATAAATATACATTTATGACTACATCTAATTCGCTTACCGGAGTTACAAGCGCAAAATGATGCAACAAACTTCAAGTGTGCTTACCTGTAACAATAAAAAATAATACATTATTACTGTCTTAAGTTTTCGCGATCACTACACATTTTAATAAATAAGTGGGTAGGTATAGATATTTTTGTAATATCTGTGATGATGCCAACACTTAGGATGTAACGACATCCTGCGAGCACGAACGATGCAGTGCTCGAAACGTCAGGAATACAAAACTCAATACTAATAGGTTACATACGCGACTCAGAACATAGAAACAAGGGAGTTGTGCCAAGGCGCTATCGAGCTTGATGCCTGATTTTGAGCAAATTGCCCATATTAAAAACGTACGTGCTGGCGACGAACCGAACACGATCGATGGTATAAATACAGTGTTTTAGTTTAGTGCTAGTGTTGAGTGACGATTAACAGTGTTAGATTGAGGGTGTGCGGAATGTTTAATGCGTGGGAGATCTTTTTATTCATAAGGAGCGCTTAATTATGCGCGTAATTGTGTCGAAAAATGTACTAAAAGTGGCATCAGTTGTTCCGGCACTAATTTGCTATGATGGCATATCTCCTTGTTTCTATGATCTCTATGATCTGAGATACGCGATGTAATCCGTTAAAAAACTTATTTTATTAAAATATTCGTTAATTAAAAAAAGTTTTACTAAAAGTCTCATACTGAAATATTATCTTTTACCTGAATAAAATAATAGTACAGTCAGCTTCGTATTCATATGACATTTGTTATTAATGTTTGTTCATTTTAGTTATTTTATTTATTTTCTATAACAAAAAAGAATATGTAGTTTGTACTGTGCTAGTTTATTTTTAATAAACAATTATAATAACTGGTCGGTAAATAATCGATTTTGTTACGAGATTTAAAAATATATTTTGCTGCAAATAAAAATAATGAGCATTTGTAACGAAATCACAAATAAAAAAAATACTAATCAATCATCTACAAATATGGATATTCTGGAAAAAATAAATATAATTTTTGGCGTCATCTATACCGGATGAGCTCGGAAATACCTTTTCGTCTTAATTTTTCCTTGTTTATTGTCACTCTGTTTTTCCTATGGATTGCATTATTAAACGTATGATCTCATTCCGAACAGCTGAGTTAATTCTAAACAAAATAAATTTTAAATAATGAATCCTGAGAATTTCAATGACGGTGAAAGTTTAAGAACTGTATGCTGATGAGTGATGAGTCCTTAAAAATTCTATCAAAACACATTCACGCTGAGTTTATTATGAACTAGCACTTTGCCCACGACTTCGTCCAAGTGACCCACAGGAACTGTCCATTATTTCGGGACAAAAAAGTAGTTGTTACTCAGTGATAATGTAGCTTTCTACTGGTGAAAGAATTTGTAAAATCGGTAAAGCAGTTTTTGAGTTTATCCATACAAACAAATAATCAAATCTTTTCTCTTTATAATATTAGTTTAGATAACTTTGGCATTCAACTTAATTACTTCTTACACTCGCTAACATTGTGCAAGAAGCATCGTTGCATCCCATGCACGTGTATACATTTTTTTGACAGTGTAAGTATTTTTAGAAACGGTTCAGCGGTTAATTGTGTAACACACTGGCCGTGCCGTTGACAATTGCTATAATTTTAACAAGATAACAAGAGATTTGAGTGAGATATCCCGCTGTGTTACGTTATTAGCCTACAGTTATTTTCTATGCAGTGCAATCTTAAAACTCTTCCCACATAATATTTCAATAGGTTAGATGCATGGCACCTAAGGCACTCCTCAAACGTAGACACCGTAAAACGTCCAGTTTTTCGGCACACAGTAGCCGTATCAATACATTTATGCCAGAAAAAAATACAGTGTATAGTCAAGAGTTAAAAAATCTATAGCTAAAGAAATGGTCTAGAATCTAGAATAAATAAATCGCAAGAGAGGACACAAAAAAAACATTTTCGGCTCAAAATGCTTAATAAACGACCATGTCTTGGGAAAAAAAAGTTACACAATTTCTTTTTAACTTTTTTTATGTTGACAGGATTTAATTGACCTGATATTTTAGATTATAGAAGTGTTAAATTAAACTAGTAGTTCAATAATATTTTTTATCTTTTGAAAAAATATGGATAAAGGAAGATCCGAAGTAAAGATTAATTTAATTTTAATAAAACCCGAACTAAACTAAATAAGTAAATATGTCGGTACTATCAAATTATCAGCAAACTTTTGATACGAAAACGCAGAAATCTGCAGTCAGCGTGCTAAGACCACTTGGAACCAGTTTCGAGACAGAATAAAATGAAATCAATAAACTCATTAAGACAAATTTTTATTTTACACAATTCACGCGACAAACTCCGAGGTTACAAGATTAACCAGTTAAGAGAGAAGAAAAGGTTACGTGCGTTACAATTTTTTTGTGTATTAGTAGTTTTAGGTTACTTCTCTGGCTTTATTTTAATAATTCCAAACGAATTTAACAATAATTTGATTCGAATACAAGTTGTTGAGTATCTCGATTCTTTTTGATAATACCTATCTAGAGGTTATACGAGCACATGTTGCCTACGCAGAACGTTGAATATCCGCAACATCAGAAGTACGATTTAATTAGAATTTAAAACGGAATATTAAACATCTGAGCATAATCCGTTAGCAGCTTTTTACATTGTAATATAAATAATAAATTCATAGACTGAGTTCTCCCATGACAAACCGAAAAAAAAACTAAGATTGCGTGTCCTTGATAGCAAAATAAACGATTATATGTACATACCTAACTCTAAAATCGACAAAAGCAATTACAATACCGACACGTTAAAAAAAAATATATGTAGACAGTTTGAAAATCGAATCCAGTCGCATTTTATCAATGACTTGAGTCATTCGCAATGCGAGCTGAGAATCGGACGCCATTGTGGATAGCGACACGGCTTTATTGTATTGTGATATGTCTGTTTTTGTTTTTATGGCTATAGTTAAATAAATATGAAATAAAATATTGGATCTACAAACAAAAATTTCTGTCAGCAGCTGAGCATTGAGCAGATTACTGTTGAACTTTCAGATAAGAAACATGTGAAGTGTGGGTTTAATTTTATTTTTAACTTTTGTATTTATATAATATATATAAATATAATATTCTTATAGATTTCGAAAAAAATACACTTTCAAGTTTTAAACACATTGATTCTAAGCAACAATTAATATTAAAAATATTTAGAATATTTGAACACTAATCTATTCCAGCTAAAATCTTTATGTTCTTATTAGGAACGCAGCCTATATCGGCTGTAAGCATAACGTATCTGCATTCTTACATAATCTTCCCTTTAAATTTACGCAAAACACCAAACTACAATCAGGCGAACCTACCATGTTACGTACGAAACTCGAAAAAAAAACAAAAAAAAATCTGCCTCCATAAAAACAAGCATAACGTAAATTTATTGAAAAGGAAAATTATATGTAAATGTAAAACTGCGTTCGTTTCTCATTATATTTTTTTATTGCTTGCTGGTAGCCTTGGTACTACAACATACGCCCTATACCTTCGTTCCTACGTTTCGTAACAGATGGCGCTACAATAGTTCAGTTTCAGATTTATTCAGTGTGTGTTGAGTTGTTGACTGAAAAGGGCGCCTCGTTCTGTAAAAGGCACAGCTGATTACGTGTGCTGAACAGATTATGACTGACCATTAGGAACTGTTTTTCACATTGTCGTTTACGTTAGCCATTTTCCACGTTTAACAAAAAAATAATGAGATAAAAATTATTTAAGGTAGACACATATTGAATTTACTTTATTATTTACAACATTCGATTTCTTTATTTAATAATTAACAAAATATATATATTTATATTTCTATAAATACCTTTTTATCCGACTGCAAGGAAATGGTTATTAGTATTTATTTTTATTGACTGTACTTTTTTACTATTATTTCTTTATTTTTATTGAGTAAACTCATAATCACGAGTGCTACGATTTTACATCTAGACAACAATAAATTATGAAACTCTAAATTGAATTGTGTTCAACTAAGTAATATTAACAGAACCGAAGTAGTTATTAAATTAATATTGTATGGGTCGTAATACTTGTAATTGTATTTGCACAGTCCAAAAGTACAACAAAACATTTACTGTCACAACCTTTTGAAGGTGACTGTACTTATTTATTATTTTTATTACCCACAATTTATTTGCAGTAGATATCTTTACTTTGATAACGGTGCCGATTCTGTTGTTTACCAACTAAACTAATTTAGTCTCATTACATCTCTTTCTAATAAAAAAACATGAGAAAAGGATAGAAGATATTTAATCCTGTCCAATTAGTCCACTTGAATAATTTTGTTGTCCATTTAGTCGTAATCGCAAAAGTTCATGACTATTTTCCCGTAAATGACAAGGGCGTAGACTAATTTGACAGTTCTAAATATTTTCTGGCTTTTTTCAATGTTATTTGTAAGAAAGAGATGTAGTGTGATTAAAAGTAGTTTAGTGCGACGTTCAACAGAATCGCACCAATATCTTTGTATCAAATCGTAAAAGCAATATTTTTAATAAATGGATTAAAAAACTGTACAGTCCGCAAATAAAACCGGTCTATAATTTTAATTATGCATGTGAGATTTGTCTGTAAACAGATCCGCGATACAGGAAAAACCGTCAGGCAACGTTTATTAAAGAAACTGAAAGAAACGGATAAATATAACTATTCTTTATGCACCTTTCTTTCCGATGAGTCATAAACAAGGAGGATAACTGACTCAATAGTTACGCCATACAATCGAAGAACGCATGCTTGTGACCTTCAACTTTACGTGCGTATAATCTCATCATCCGCCTAGGCTTTTCTGAGCAAGTGGCGTAGTGGAGGAAAGTTTGCACACGTACACTTTCATGCATTAAGAGTCAAACAGTCAGTTACAGAAAATGTTATTAAGTTTTAATGGAGACTTTAACCTTTAACCATAGAAATTGTATGGTTAAAGTCTCCTTTAAAACTTAATGACCTTTTCTGCAACCAACTGAAAATGCACAAAATCAACTATTACACAGTCAAGGTAATTTTTCAAGAGATTTGCCGGTTTATGCACGAAATATGATGTTCGGCTGAATATCAATATTCTACAAGAATTAACTGCCTTCTAACCTCTACATCCTAGGCAATAATCATGTTTTAGGTAGTTGGCAATTTTATTAAGCTTCAGTTCTGACTACGTATTGTAATAGTAATAACTTATTTCACTTGGTTGGGGGATCTTACACCCCCCTTGTAATTACTGTCATAGATATTCAGTAATACAGCAGAAGCCACAATTGCTCCACAGGCTGACCGCGGAAAATGCAGCTTAACCTCGCGACTATATTTACCTATGAGCCACACCCACTCCGTGCCTGCAATCCTTTACACATGTCTTGCTCGGAATTTTTACAAATAAAAATTGCAATTAAAAAAAAAGTATTATTTACGACACAAATACAAAATTCTCTGTGATGAATAAACTAGGTAAGTATTAGCTTTGTTTGTACAATCTGAGAAGGAAACTTTAATTAATTAATAAATAATATTGTTTTATTATGTAGTCTGCGACAGTAGTTAACACTTGCTTTTTCGAATCATCAAAATTGCCAAAACTATTCAATGTTACACTTTTCTGTAGGTAATTCATTTTGTAGACAAAAGTTTGTATTATTTTAATGTTACATCCTGTTTCAACTTTCATTAATATTTTTTGGTATTCAGTTACGATCGAATTAAAAAATAAAAATGTTAACCAAATTTAGTCGCTGACTGTACATCGTTAATAAGACTTACGAAGTATTTAAAAGGAGCAAAAGTAACGGTTTTGTCCTCATACTTATTAATTATAACCCTTCCTTTTGGCTTTGCCGAAGTCGGGTAAAAAGACGAAGTCGACTTTACACAGTATTTGAACTGATCAAATGAATCAGAATTATTTGCTGGCAGCCCTTTTTACTGCTTGCCATCTTTATATGCGTTTAGAAGTTCCCGCAGTATGATGTAATAAGCATACACGTGTTGTACTGCCTACCCTCTTGTTATTATATCCTCCTAGTACTTTTAACAAATATGTACTACTCGAGATAATAAAATTGTGATTGGTCTCCGCTGCGCTCCGTGTAGATATGAAAACATTTTTTTAAATCAGATGTTCAGAAAAGAAACCACGATTTTAGGGTTCCGTACCAAAATGGTAAAAAAGGAACCCTTATGGTGCGACTTCGTCTGTCTGTCTATCTGTCTGTCACACCTGCTTATTTCAGCAACTACTTATGCTATCGACTTGAAATTTGGAACAGTTATAAAGAATGCTTGTTCAACTTTATTGCAAATGAAAAAAGTTCAAAAATATTTTTATTTTCATTGTAAAAGGGGCCGGAGTGGGGGTCCGAAATTTTAAAGTGGGGTTACTAGGTCAAGTGACATATCATATAAAAGGGTTTGATCTGCACATTTCAAAATATATTTTTATTTTATTTTATGTCTCACAGTTTTCGACATATGATGAAAAATGTCCAAAAAAATACCATTCCCCCCCCCCCCTTATCTCCGAAGTTTGCGGGGCGAAAAATCTGAAATAATTAGAGTTGATAGGAATTGACCCAAATATGGCACCAAAAATAAAACGATGTTGCTAACTAGTACAGTTTTTTAAAAATCATCAAAATTACTTCACAAACAAACTTAGTTATGCGGTCCGGATTTTTTCACTTTATACGTCCAAAAATGATACGGAACCCTCGGTGCGCGAGTACGACTCGCACTTGGCCGGTTTTTATTAGGTATATCCAATATCCATGCCATTTCCTTATTTGGAAAACCCTGCAATTTTATATTTGACCTTATTAAAAACTTTGTATCAGAAAAAAAAACAAAAAAATAGGCAACAGTGACGTCCATATTGTAAAACAAAACAATAATACTACAGAATTTTTCCTGAGTTTTAAAAACACGGTTTTTACCCGACCGCGCCAGAAGGAGGGTTATATTTTTTTAAACTAAGTAGTGTGTCGAATATGTTGAACCTAAGGTTTCTTAGCACTTGAATCAAGAATGTATTACCTACATAAATTGGCATCGAGGTCGATAAATATTAAAGGAAATAACAAAGCTATTAAGAACACGTTTTGACTGTAATAAGTGTTAATGAAAAAAAAACTTTGTGACGATAGCGAGTGTACACACGGCTACACATCAAGCTATACATTTCCAGTTTACACTGACCTCTCACTGTAAGGAAATTCTATACAATGTGAGATCAGCTTATACTGGAAATGTATAGCTTGATCTGTAGCCGTGCGTACGTTTTGTATACGGTGATACAACAGAGATGGCAAATGAAAATTTACCCTGTATAAGTGTATAGTTTACATTACTATTGTACCTAAAATGACATTAGTGAATCTTATTGGTGAAGTTCTTCAAAAAGCCTGATTATAATTCGCATGCTTAGTAAAACACTGACCGAACTCAAAATTTGGCCAAAATTAGTTACAGTGAAATACCGACCTAAAAGAGCATGCTCTACAACCTAGTCAAAAAAAAACCATAAGGGTTCCTTTTTTACCATTTTGGTACGGAACCCTAACAACCCAATTCTTTGAAAAATAAGGTAAAAAATGAGATCAGTCTATATTTTATGTTCCACGCGCACCTACAACAAAAAACTTTAAACGTCAATTGCCAAAAGTAAGCAATAGGGATGTTGAATATATTTTTTTATTATGAATCTGTAAACTATTTGAAAAAAGATAATTAACACCAAAAAAAACCGATGAAACATCTACAAAATTGGCAAAGTTATAAGCGTTTTAAAATGATTTGCTAGACACGGACGGCATGCATGATAAGTGACGTAACACTACCTATGTCCGCTTCGCGCGACAAAGACGAGACGGAGCGATACTCTCTCCAAAAACTTTAAAAGCGTCTATGTTTTCCATTTTGTGATAAATTATTATTATTATTTTTACTTTTTTGTTATTCCTATTCCTTCTTTGGAATAAAATAATTTATTTGTACTTTTTTAATAATAGTCCACATGTCCACATGTATAAACATTTTATTTTTAATTAAGTCAGTGTTTGATTGAGCATGCTTTAGTAAAAAAAATTTGCTATGAAAGTATAAAAAAATAATAAACAAGCTCAGAGATAATAAAATGGTTTAAAAATAGACTGCAATTTTCTATAGTTAACTGATAAAACAACTTGATTAAGGTCGTGGGGAGCCGTTGAATGCATCCAGTTAATGAATCGTTCTTTAGGATTCTAGATTAATACATTGTTCAGTGGTGGACTACTTATTACAAATGACGTGATCGAGATTATTACTAAAAAACTGTTGGTTTTTTTTAAATAAAAAATAAGGATTTTTTGTATTAATTTTTTTTTGTTTATTGGTTAAAAAGTAGTACCTACCTATATTTTTATTAATAATTTTACAGTCTGTAAAAATCGGTAACGTTTCCACTTTTACGCAAAAAACAAACAACGCTGATGCCAACGGACTAGCTGACACATAGTATCAATCGAAGGTTATATCACTGCTACCACAAAATTAGGTCGCCATCGCAAGTGTAAGTAGCCGCGACCGACGACGCGACAATGTTTCGGTAAAATTATGTACCTACCTACCTATTATTTTTTAAATTTAATAATTATAAATACTGGTGACCAAATTAAAAAAAAAATGTTTATACATATTTATTTGTAACCTGTATAATTTGTATTGTCCTGCCACAGGACAACTACAGACAAAAAAAATATAGGTATACATCATGCATATAATATATAATACATATAATAATTATCTCGCAATTTTGCAAATATGTGTTGTTTCATAGAAGTATTTTTCTTTCTTAAATACTTTATTTAGATCAATTTTATCTAAAGCTAAATGCAAAAAATACACTGGCATAAATAAAGAACTTATTTTTTTGTTTACTCTACATTCAAATAATACCCGCAAATAGGGTCACCATGATTCATATCAATTACTGTTATTGTTTTTGAAACACTATAATTATTATCTTTTATATTTGATTTCTTTTTCTTTTCACTGTATTTTTTTTTATTCCAATACTTAACACTTAATTTTTATTATATTTAAAGGGGTTTTTTTTCTTTTTTTTTTCTTACTTATATTTTTTTCACAACTGCATTATAAGTACCTATTATAACCAAATAATTTTTGTAAAAAATGTTGACTTATTTTACAACATTTTGCTACTTGAATGAACAACGGCAACGTGCAGACTGCGGACGGAAGTATAAATCGAAGGTTGTACCATTGCCACAAATTGGGTCGCAATGATTCGCTATAAATTAACTCTCCAATGTACGATGTAGCGCCCATGGTGTCGCGGCGATATGGGACGTTTGGTAAATTGTCTTATTAATGTATGTTACAATTTACTAATGGTACTGTTACTTCTTCATTAGGCTAAAGACAAGACTACGAAAAATCAGAATGAAGAACGATGCAATTTTTTTTTTTCGTAATCATAACCATGATGATAGTATAGGTACTATTGAAGAATGAAAAGTACTTAAAATTAAAAGTTAGTAAGACTTTCTATTCATATTTTTTTAAGAATATGTAGGTATTATAAATGTATATTTTTGCGAATTTGAAACATGTTAAAGCCATCTCATGCTTATTTAATGTTATTAAATATATAAGAGATTCCGAAAACAACTGACGCAGGATTCGAATCTGCGACCTCTGCCTATACCGGGGCAGCGCATCTACCAACTGAGCCACAGTGTCATGTCTGAATCAGTTGTAATCAGAAACGTCTTTCTACGCCTCTTATGAGCATGGCGACATCTATCGGTTGCTCAGTTGGTAGAAGCGCTGCCCCGGTATAGGCAGAGGTCGCAGGTTCGAATCCTGTCTGTGTCAGTTGTTTTTGGAATCTCTTAAATATTTAATAACAATATGTAGGTACATAGTTATATAAAAATTACCTCCAATAAAATAATTTTCAAATGCGAAAAATATTTATTTTCTTAGCTTTTTTAGTAATCTTATTTATGAAGCTGACTGTATTATTTTTTATTCAAATATCAGTAGTAACTAGGCTTATTGACGCTGATCTTTTTTTTCATACAAAATTTACCACCCTTTTCATCGTTTTAGAGGTGCAATTTGAAAAAATCCCTTCCAGGGTGCTCAAGTAATATTTCCACCAAATCTGTAATTTCTAGGTCCACCAGTTTATAAAGGCTGTGCGTTGTCTATGTCATGGTACTGTTTTATAGGTACAAATAGATAATTAAATAGCAAAATCATGTCGCCAAGAGCTTACGTTACGATGATTAAGCGCTCTATGTACCAAGAGACTTGTGTTTCGAAGCTGACTCATAAAATATTCACGATGTTATAATTTTACTTCCCACGCATTTATAATAAATAATAAAAAAACGTACCATTATTTGTTTTAAATTACAAAGAACATAAAACAATTTTTGTATGATTTCAAAATTGATGTCTTTAAGATGATTTCGAAATTTTGAAACTGGTCAAAATAAAGTGCTTCAGTCGTGAGCTCGTGAGTCAGTGCGGGGAGGGCACAATTGCACCCATTCCTCCTCCTCTTTATCCGAGCCTGGGTCCTAAAAATTATTATGAATAAACATTTCATTCAAATACCGTGTTCATTGTCAAATGACGGACGCTATTTTATTTTTTAAATCAATTAGGTATGTACTTTAATAAAAGCCGTCAATCAAGTTCAATAGACAGTGAGCCTTATAGTTAAAAGTTGATGATAAAATAAAAGAACACGTTACACGCTACCAACGTGCGACTGTGCGAGGCGATTGCGTCACTCGGCACCTGCTCCCAACTCAAGTGCTAAGTGTACTTACTAATCATGCGCGCACTCACTTTTCTTTGAAACGCATGCATTAAATTAGAATAGGGAACGAGTGTGACAAAACCTTAAAATTTATATATATTTTTTTATAAAATACTTATAAGATTAAAAAAAAAATTTATCACTCCGTAAAAAAAAAAATATGCATGTAGATTTAATATAAATTGTCCGTATTTATGCAAAATGGAACCACACGATGTTATTTTTTACTTTTTTTTGAAATGTTATTTTTTACTTTTTTTTGAAGAATATTCATTTTTAATAGTTTTCTTCAAAAAAAGTAACAAAAGTCCTGTGCTTCCATTTTGCATAAATACGGACAATTGCGTTAAATTGGATGCGTAGGACCATCAATAATTATTTTTATACTACAATATAATTAATATAATTATTTTGGCTCAGGGAAAAATAACGTAAAATCATTCTCCTTTATATTGTCTCCTACATTATCATATAATCAAATTGAGCATTATTTCTATGTAGAGATGCAAGTCAACGGATAGTGATTTGGCCGAATATTGAATGTTCAGCGGCACTCTCGGCCGAAGCGCCAAATATTCGGTGCTCGTATCGATCGTAAGTACCTAAGGGCTACAATAAGAACCCTCGATTGGTGGTCTACAAAAAAGAAACGCTATCCAAAGCTAACAAAGTTAAAATTTATCTGTCGTCACCTTGCAGTAGTGTCCATATCTATAGTAAGAGACTTTTTTCCGAGGCAGAATTATCTACGAGGAAAAACACAATCGTCTGCTGCCAAGTAATGGCCGAACACCGAATATTAAAAATTATAGCTGAATACCGAACAGTGGCCGAATATTTGTTGCATCTCTACTTATTTCCTTGTTGATGATTTCTTTGAAAAGGGAATTTCCGATGCAGTCATTCGTAATTTTATGAAATGACCTAGGTATACAGCAAAATATTAATACATATTAATTACATATTATTAGCGTTATATTATTAGGGTGCAAAGATGATAACGCCAACTTAAGAACTTCGTAATCGATGTAAACAGTTGAAATAAAACAGATAGTTAATCGAAATAATAACAATGGACCGGTTTAGAAATATAAAAAAAAAGTTTTATTACAGAGTCGCCATCTTGTTTCAATGTCATACGCGTAATCTCGATACGACATCGGAATTGTAAATCGACTTTTGAAAAATTAAATTTCACTTATAATACAAATATGGCTGGAAATAATTAGACGTGATTAAATATACAATAATTAAATAATAAGTAATTTAATTTCATAACAATTCGGTTCTTGACAACATTGAAAATATGCTACAGATTGTGGTCATCCTATCAGTTCATAGCGTAAATAAACTTATTTCACTTGATTTTTAACTAAAATATGTATATTTTTTGCAAATTACACGAAAATAAAATGCAATATTTTTTGTTATTGTAGCTATCACAAGAACGGCCTGTCGCACTCTGTTGACGTCACACGCTAGTAAACCAGTGTTGCCAACTTATTTTTAGGGTAAAGAATTCTTTAGGGTAAATTTGAGGGTAAAATTTTAGGGAGCGCCTCCGCAGCCGGCGCCGACTAGGCTCCCAAAAATAATGCCGTTAGGAACCGGAGTAGCCTTGAAGTAGCAGTGATACCAGACGAAAATAATTGCAAACTACCGTAGCAGCAGATTAATGTTGCCGTGTTTTAAGTTGAATTAAATACCTTAGACTGACTTTTAAATAACAGTGTTAATGTAAAACAAAATACAACTTTTTTGGACTTACAAGGGGGATGGAGGTGGTCGACGGAGCCCCGGTACGCGGAGCTCCTATTTCTATATGCAAGGTTAAAAGTAACATAACACGAAGGGGTTGACGGGGGCTTCGTTCGCTCGCTCACTGAAGCCCCCGTCAACCCCTTCAAACCTAACCTGTCCGTGTCGGGGTGTCCAAGTTCCCGAGCTCGCTTCGCTCGCTCTTGGACCCTAATTAGGTATGTTACTCAAATGAAACATGAAATGTTTTTTTAATTATGCCAAATTGCCAACTCCCTTTCCCGCTTTTTTTTCAAAAGTCAGCGTCGGCTGCCAATTTAGCAACCAGTGCCGGCTGCAAATTCAGGTCACGGCGGCGGTCGCGGAGTCACTTCCAAAATTTTAAGGTTAGATTTCGTATTGTTGTTATGATTACTATAGTTTATGGGCTTTTTGGTAAGCAATACATGTAGGTACCTAAGTATTTGAATTGAATTTGAGTTAAACAAATTCAGCATATTTTTATTGTGAAACATGACCATTGATTAAGAAAGAACTTGTTTTATTGTATATCTAAAACCAAAACTTTTGCCTGGTATTTTTGTATAAATAGTTATGATTTTAGAGTAGGTAAAATTAATCAGGCATTGGGGTAAAATGAAAATCTAGCTTGGCAACACTGGAGTAAGCACGGCTTTGACAGATTGTAGTTTGCGTTTTATGTTTTCTGGGTGCTATATTTGATCTTAGAGCTATTTCTGAAGCTGTTTTCAAAGAAATCTTCTATCTAGTGGCATAAATATTCATATCGAATCTCAAAATGGAGTCAAATTTTGTGCAAGCTGATACAACCTACCTAAGATAGACGCATTTATGGTTGCACTTTTCTTTAAGAATACCTAACGCTGATTATTATGCTGCGGAACTTAAAAATGTAAAAACAGCAGTGTAAGTACCTACCTGCCACATATTTATTTACAAATCTTTTGTATAATCATTCAGAAGTTTTGTGAAATCTCATTTTAGGTTATGTTGATAAAAACTTAGAAACATTACCTATAAATTCTTTTGTGTCATGAATCATGATGGACTGCTTAAAGACGTATTTGTACATTGTGGAACTACACACCATTTATATACCTACGCCATTATAGCCAATAAAAATGATTTATTGATGAAATTAATTTCAGCTGCACCGTCTGTCTTGTTGACAAAGCTCGTTTACTAGCGTGTTACGTCACTTCCGCAGAAACAGCGTTTTTGGAGCGGTTTTGGAAAGGGCACTGGCAGACGCCCATAGAACGCTGGGCCTCAGATTGTGTAAGTCGGTACAGATATGAAATTAGTTTGGTGTGATCGAGTATTTCAAGAGTATTTAAATTCATTTTTTATTTGTGTTTGTACGTAATTGGGTTAAAGAGAAATATTCTTATTTCTGACAGTGAGGTTAAGTATGGTGTGAATGATCCAGTGAAGTACAGCCCGACTAATGAGTTCTCAATTCAAAGGTTTTAGTTGCTGTCACCATGATATTCTGTGGAAGCACGTGCCAGCCAGCATGCACCCGTTTTTGTTTTAGTGTTTTTTTCACAATGTCAATGGCATAATCATTTTATTTCTTATTTATTTCGATTTTTGATTCCAATTCTTAATCTCTAAGATAAATTAGGCAAAGAACAATTAAAATATATTTTTATTTTTGGTTAAGCTTTTATTACTGTACCATATCAAGCCTAAAACTGCCGACGTCCTTTATACTTTATCACTGATTTTTATTGATAAATACAGTAGATCTCCCTGAAATATCAATGTAGTGTGTTTATAATATAATGAAGATTAATATAAACCATTTCCCGAAATCAGTCAAATACCTAATTCGAGTTCCTTTCAAAACAGCGGCTGAGTTTAGCGTTGATAAGCGAAGCTGCTCATATAGAGCGGTCATGCACAACATTTCCATATGTTCGCGTTACATCGACGGCTGGCATATACTTGTATGTCTAATGAACATCTTGTTTGCACGGCAATGGACTATTAATATCAACGCTAGTCCGCAATTGCTGAGTGTGTTACTTACTGTTATGAATAAGCGGGTGCGGGCCGGCCCCTTGCGTCGATTGAGTCACGAACGAACACCGCACTGGTCCTACCACTGCATTATTTTACGATAATTCTGTCCGTGCCGTGTTCATTGTTAACGATATGCATTGCTTTGTCGTTACCAGTTTTTGTTTAGCCGCCGGATCGCAAAATGTAATGTACTGTGAATTTAATAGCGCTTCGTCTAACGCAAGGTGGATATTAGCGGGCCCGAGTTGACGTCTTCGTGGATTCGACTCTCGAGTTAGTTTTTCGAGTTAATTTGAGGGTAAAATTTTAGGGAGCGCCTCCGCAGCCGGCGCCGACTAGGCTCCCAAAAATAATGCCGTTAGGAACCGGAGTAGCCTTGAAGTAGCAGTGATACCAGACGAAAATAATTGCAAACTACCGTAGCAGCAGATTAATGTTGCCGTGTTTTAAGTTGAATTAAATACCTTAGACTGACTTTTAAATAACAGTGTTAATGTAAAACAAAATACAACTTTTTTGGACTTACAAGGGGGATGGAGGTGGTCGACGGAGCCCCGGTACGCGGAGCTCCTATTTCTATATGCAAGGTTAAAAGTAACATAACACGAAGGGGTTGACGGGGGCTTCGTTCGCTCGCTCACTGAAGCCCCCGTCAACCCCTTCAAACCTAACCTGTCCGTGTCGGGGTGTCCAAGTTCCCGAGCTCGCTTCGCTCGCTCTTGGACCCTAATTAGGTATGTTACTCAAATGAAACATGAAATGTTTTTTTAATTATGCCAAATTGCCAACTCCCTTTCCCGCTTTTTTTTCAAAAGTCAGCGTCGGCTGCCAATTTAGCAACCAGTGCCGGCTGCAAATTCAGGTCACGGCGGCGGTCGCGGAGTCACTTCCAAAATTTTAAGGTTAGATTTCGTATTGTTGTTATGATTACTATAGTTTATGGGCTTTTTGGTAAGCAATACATGTAGGTACCTAAGTATTTGAATTGAATTTGAGTTAAACAAATTCAGCATATTTTTATTGTGAAACATGACCATTGATTAAGAAAGAACTTGTTTTATTGTATATCTAAAACCAAAACTTTTGCCTGGTATTTTTGTATAAATAGTTATGATTTTAGAGTAGGTAAAATTAATCAGGCATTGGGGTAAAATGAAAATCTAGCTTGGCAACACTGGAGTAAGCACGGCTTTGACAGATTGTAGTTTGCGTTTTATGTTTTCTGGGTGCTATATTTGATCTTAGAGCTATTTCTGAAGCTGTTTTCATAGAAATCTTCTATCTAGTGGCATAAATATTCATATCGAATCTCAAAATGGAGTCAAATTTTGTGCAAGCTGATACAACCTACCTAAGATAGACGCATTTATGGTTGCACTTTTCTTTAAGAATACCTAACGCTGATTATTATGCTGCGGAACTTAAAAATGTAAAAACAGCAGTGTAAGTACCTACCTGCCACATATTTATTTACAAATCTTTTGTATAATCATTCAGAAGTTTTGTGAAATCTCATTTTAGGTTATGTTGATAAAAACTTAGAAACATTACCTATAAATTCTTTTGTGTCATGAATCATGATGGACTGCTTAAAGACGTATTTGTACATTGTGGAACTACACACCATTTATATACCTACGCCATTATAGCCAATAAAAATGATTTATTGATGAAATTAATTTCAGCTGCACCGTCTGTCTTGTTGACAAAGCTCGTTTACTAGCGTGTTACGTCACTTCCGCAGAAACAGCGTTTTTGGAGCGGTTTTGGAAAGGGCACTGGCAGACGCCCATAGAACGCTGGGCCTCAGATTGTGTAAGTCGGTACAGATATGAAATTAGTTTGGTGTGATCGAGTATTTCAAGAGTATTTAAATTCATTTTTTATTTGTGTTTGTACGTAATTGGGTTAAAGAGAAATATTCTTATTTCTGACAGTGAGGTTAAGTATGGTGTGAATGATCCAGTGAAGTACAGCCCGACTAATGAGTTCTCAATTCAAAGGTTTTAGTTGCTGTCACCATGATATTCTGTGGAAGCACGTGCCAGCCAGCATGCACCCGTTTTTGTTTTAGTGTTTTTTTCACAATGTCAATGGCATAATCATTTTATTTCTTATTTATTTCGATTTTTGATTCCAATTCTTAATCTCTAAGATAAATTAGGCAAAGAACAATTAAAATATATTTTTATTTTTGGTTAAGCTTTTATTACTGTACCATATCAAGCCTAAAACTGCCGACGTCCTTTATACTTTATCACTGATTTTTATTGATAAATACAGTAGATCTCCCTGAAATATCAATGTAGTGTGTTTATAATATAATGAAGATTAATATAAACCATTTCCCGAAATCAGTCAAATACCTAATTCGAGTTCCTTTCAAAACAGCGGCTGAGTTTAGCGTTGATAAGCGAAGCTGCTCATATAGAGCGGTCATGCACAACATTTCCATATGTTCGCGTTACATCGACGGCTGGCATATACTTGTATGTCTAATGAACATCTTGTTTGCACGGCAATGGACTATTAATATCAACGCTAGTCCGCAATTGCTGAGTGTGTTACTTACTGTTATGAATAAGCGGGTGCGGGCCGGCCCCTTGCGTCGATTGAGTCACGAACGAACACCGCACTGGTCCTACCACTGCATTATTTTACGATAATTCTGTCCGTGCCGTGTTCATTGTTAACGATATGCATTGCTTTGTCGTTACCAGTTTTTGTTTAGCCGCCGGATCGCAAAATGTAATGTACTGTGAATTTAATAGCGCTTCGTCTAACGCAAGGTGGATATTAGCGGGCCCGAGTTGACGTCTTCGTGGATTCGACTCTCGAGTTAGTTTTTTTTTGTAGCTCAATACCGATATGAAAAATATGTTTTATTATGACGAAATAGATGTATTCAATGTCAGGTATAGATATTTTAAAAGCGTAAAAGACAATGGGAATAATTTTAGAACAATGAAGGCGTAAATGCATGGCGCAAACAACCTTTTAAATCTTGCCGGTTTATAAACATGTTATTTATCTGCTAACCGTGTGGTTTAATAAATTAAATGTGGACGTTAAATATTGAAACGTAGTATCAGCAATTGATACGAACACTCGTAACATTGCTTTAATATTGTGAATTTGCAAATTGTGTAACTAAAGCGTTTTATTACTTATTGAGGTTATGAACAAATTGTATTACAATGAATAGCAGCGGTGACTTTGGAGAACCGTACAAATAATAGGAGCGCACGTAATCACTCGCGAAAATATGGCGGATGTTAGGAAAATAATGTTTTATTAAAGTTTTAGAGATTTTTTATTGTATAACTGAAATAAAAAACAATCCATTGCAAAATCATTAAAAAAACAATCTTGCGGAAATATCCGTATAGTACCTACTCCTAGCACTGCGATAATTTTATCAGATTCTATTTCAGTCAATAATAATATATATAGATAAGGAATGAAACTATAAGAACTACATATAATAGGAAATTGACAGTAGATAAAAACTGTAATTATCCTAGAAAAACCAGTTGCTTGGCCATATGAAAAGGAAACAAACAACGGATTGCACCATCAATTTTATTTATTTTCAATAAAAAAAATGTTTGTAAACGTATCAGCATGTGCTATATTTTATAGAAAATGAAAAAGAAAACTGTTTTGAAAATGCGTTTGGCGGGAAAGGGGAGGAATAAGGAAGAAAAATAATCAACAGGTGAACAAAAGGTTTAACATAAAACAGTTTTTTTTTATTTCTTTACGTGACGCACTGGCCTGGTTTTAATTAAAAATGAAAACCATTCGCACAGATGTCTTTTTTTTTTATTTTGAGCGATTTTCCTGTCTTTTTCATTTTATTTTATATAAAAAAAAAACTTCTTGATTTATATATTTTTTTCTTTTATATAAACGACATCATAAAGGTAATAAAAGGGATTGGCGATAGAATAACAAACACGTGATATAAGAGCTTGGTAATGGTAAGATGATGACCGACTCACGCAACACAAAACTGCGTGAAGCAAAATGTGCGCAACGATATAAAATTATTCTTTTTTTGCTAGAATTAAAAATACGTACACATTTTATTTTTTTATTTTATATCGGGAATAATAATGTAAAAAGTTAAAAAGATATTAAGATTTTTTAGTTCATACTATACCTTATTCTTAAAAATTGTAACTTTAAAATTGTAACCATTCATTTATTCAATCATCTGAATAAATTAATGGCTAAAAAATCAGCCAATGATTGAATTTAAAAATAAATTAACAATCTGGATTACAACCGAAAGTTCTATTTAATCCTTTTTAGGGTTCCGTACCAAAATGGTAAAAAAGGAACCCTTATGGTGCGACTTCGTCTGTCTGTCTGTCTGTCTGTCTGTCTGTCTGTCACACCTGCTTATTTCAGTAACTACTTATGCTATAGACTTGAAATTTGGAACAGTTATAAAGAATGCTTGTTCAACTTTATTGCAAATGAAAAAAGTCCAAAAATATTTTTATTTTTATTGCAAAAGAGGCCGGAGTGGGGGTCCGAAATTTCAAAGTGGGGTTACTAGGTCAAGTGACATATCATATGAAAGGGCTTGATCTGCACATTTCAAAATATATTTTTATTTTATTTTATGTCTCACAGTTTTTGTCATATGATGAAAAATGTCCAAAAAAATACCATTCCCCCCCCCTTATCTCCGAAGTTTGCGGGGCGAAAAATCTGAAATAATTATAGTTGATAGGAATTGACCCAAATATGGCACCAAAAATAAAACAATGTTCCTAACTAGTACAGTTTTTTTCAAAAACATCAAAATTCCTTCACAAACAAACTTAGTTATGCGGTCCGGATTTTTTCACTTTATACGTCCAAAAATGATACGGAACCCTCGGTGCGCGAGTACGACTCGCACTTGGCCGGTTTTTTTATTATTATAAAAGTTGAGTTTTTTATAAATTTTACCAACGTGGTATTTTTGTTCTCGTGCATACCGGTACCACCATACGGCTTTGGTGCATTGCGTTTGTCGACAGTTTTAATGGTATTCGTTTACTTTATATGTAATACATACTACATGTAAATAGAATATGTCATAATATATAATCTAGTAGTATTTATTGCAACTGATATGTTTTTATTAAACTGTAACGATATTTTCTATCAATTCCTATTTATTTAGGAAAGGTATACGTGGACATATTACTAAAATAATAATTATTATGTCACATAAACACAAAAAATACAATAGCCTGTCGATTTGACAGAAAAGAGTCCATATACAGCGTGTGAAAAAAATGCGAGTTAATATTTTAGGGTCACAAGGGATAATGAGTAACGTAACTCGATGCAAATTTCCAAATTAAAATACAGTGTACCTACGTAGCTACGTAGTATAATAATTTGACGGCATATTTTTTATATTTGTAAAATAACTTAATATTAAAAAAAAAACATAACGTCTACAATAGTAAAAAACATTTTTCTTCATAGGTATTGTAGGTACCATTGTTAAACGTGAGTCGTAATCTAATAAGTATTTAATAGGTACACTATTGATAAAATCGTGACATCCAATCGCGGCATCTCGATGCCCGAACGAAAATAGACGATTTTTTTCTTACACGCGACCTTGTACGCGGACAATTTAAATTTTAAATGGTTTTCGCTAATTACAAGTGTATGTCTAACGTAACGTATGTAACGCTTTAAAATTCAGTACGCAAAAATAAAAAGATTTATTGTTAAATAATATTTACAGCAAAACAATATTGCTCGTCGTATTATTATATTTTTTATCTGATATGCATTTTGCATTATATATTTTTTTAAGTACTTACCTACCCCAAAATATATAAAAACAATTTCATAATCATAAGTTATAGGTAATCGTGTTTAGAATTTTATATATAGGTATATTTGAAATTAAAAATGGCACTAAACACGGTTTTGCGTCGCTCAAACCTTCACGTGACTTTAGGAAGGTATGAACTAGGTATAACTAGGTATGAACTAAACTAACTATTACATCGATATTTTTTTAAAAAAAATCGATATTAAAAAAATTTCGATTTTAAAAATCGATTCAAAATCGATTTTTTTTTCACTGCTGATTTTTTTCATCCGCAACCCCTAGCTTTTTTGTCCGGAGTGCGGACCACTAACTAGGTCAGCCAATGATTTCATCAATAAATTATTGACGCTAAATTGACGGACGACAGTTTACGACAGTAGCGTCAATAAATTGACGGACGACAGTTTATCAAGTCATACCTTTTGTATGTTGAAAACAAAGTTTCGTAAGTTTCGTTAAGTAATTAAAACTGTCAACGAAATACTAAGTTTCGCGGAATGTAAGTAGGTATTTTGCGTAAACTTAATCTTTTTCTCTCTGACACGGAGTCTCATCAGGAACCAAGGAACATTTGTTCAAATAACTCTTAATAGATGGCGTTATCGGTATCGATTTGTTATTGAAGTTTGTGTAAAATGTAGAACATGAATAATATACTAAATATAAATATTTGTTAAAATATTAAAAAATCGTTCAGTTACGAAAAAATGTATAGCCCGATAGCCCGCGTTACGGCGGCGGTCACGTTTTTTTATATGAGATGAGGCATCTGTACGTGTAGTATTGTATTATATATTATATTATCTCTTTCTTGATTTATCAGAGACACAGATGTCTCTGATAAATCAAGAAAGAGACGGAAATAAGTAAGACACGTCGGAAACTCTGAATGTGACGATTAAAAGCACGCTGAAGTTAATTCAAATCAATATTTAATTTAGTTAGATAAGACTAAAGCAAAAAAAAAAAAAAAAAACGATTTTTGCTACATAATCGATTATTTTTATTATAAAAATCGATTTATAAGAAATTCGAGAAAATCGATTATTCAAAAATCGATTTTTTATCAGTTCGTTGACATCCCTAGTATGAACCGTTTATGTGGGTGACGCCATTTTACTAAAATATTTTGATCAAGCCACAATATGGGGACTTTGATTCTCCATATTTACATCAAAATATTATTTAAATTGTCTATTAGCTGAGTTTAATAGGGATACTTGTAGTTCCGGTAATGGGGGGTGGTATTTCCTCCTCACTTTGGTTTCAGCCCCACCCAGTTACTGGAAAATTCAGCTACAGTAGCTGTTTTAGGGTAGGTAGGTACTCCAGTAATTTAATGTTCATTTCTACATTTTAATGATAATTTCATTTCTGATGTGAGTAGGTATTCTGCTTGACGGTTTTACTTATGGATTTATGTTGGTACCTATGCGGAAGTATGTTTTACATAAATGGATATATAAAAATTGTTCTCATGATAAAATTTTGTAAAATTATTTTATCACGGATAAGTACCTATGTAGAGGCATTATCTAAAATGACGCACCGGATACTCCTCGGCATTCGGTTTTGTAAGTCATACGTAAAGAAAATGTTGAAGGCTGAAAACATTTAAAACTATAGTGTTTGTTGAAAAATCCAGCTGTTCAGCAAACCTAAAAAAAAGAGGAAAAGAAAAAAAAAATCCGCATTTTAATTTGTATCATAGAAATATAAAATAAAGCACGTGCTAATTAAATTGGTTATTTCGAACTAGGTACATTTCGAAAGCATCCGAACGTCCGAACAAAGAGCACGCAACTTGAACGCGACAATTACAAGGCGACCGGTTTCCGTGATCGTGAGTGCAGCTCGCGCGCCGGTCGCGCGCTCACATCCGCGAATCGGACGGTTTATAAAAACGTCAAGCAACATACCGGCCGCAAACTTCTCTGGCGGCCCGAGCGCAGCCCAGCCGGGCACGACGCAGTCACAAACTTCCTCCCAGCAGCGCGCCTTCTCTGACCTGTCTCCGTAGTTGGGATCATTGGTGTCGAACAAGCAAGGCCTCTTCTTCACCTCGGATATGATCAAGCTACTCTTGATCCCGTCCCCATCCTTCGTCCTGACCATGTCTAAAACTAATGTTGGTGTGCGTTGCGACGTTACGTTAGTTTGTATCGCGTGCGGATCTTCTGTGCGGACGCGAAGTATACGTGAGCGGTATGCGCCTCTCAATGCCCGCGTGAAACTGGCGGGTTTGTGCGGACGGCAGCGCGGCGCATCGGGCAACATGGCGGCCAGACGGCGGGGAAACAAAATAGGTGTGAGCGGAGCGCTATGAGGCCGTTTGCGATATCGCCTTGCTCGCGGTAATAAATAAATAAGATGCATCGTCGCTGCGCCTGCAAAATCCGCTATGTATTTTTTTTTTTAAATCGGTTTTTGATGCTTATTTATAGTATTTAATACTATAAATAAGCATCAAGCATCAAAAACCGATTTAAAAAAAAAAAATACATAGCGGATTTTGCAGGCGCAGCGACGGCATGCAACGTATCCTTACCATTTTATACGCTACATCGAGCGAAAATGTGGAGTTTATGTTCAGTTTATTCATTGAATTTTTGGTGCAGAATTACAGCGCAATAAATTTAATATCATAGGTAATAGCGTATCTAAGTTGGTAAATATGTAGATATGATACAAAATGTCGGGTGTACAATTGAGTTAGAAGTCAGCTCGCCTCGTTACGTAAGTTTAGCCGCGGTGCGTATATCTTAGCCTATAGGTGGGTATCGCGTTCAGTTTTTATTATCTTTATTATTCACTTGAGGTGGCCTGACGTAGGCAAACTTATTTTTTGTAGTTTTTTGGGCTCATTTACTTAACTAGTTTGACAGAAAACCCCTTTCGAGTCAATCGCATGATAAATTCAAGTTATTGGTCTCAAAAAACTTAAAAAAAACAATAGAATCAAGGATAGGGGTTTCCTCCTTTCCGATAGTGTTGTAAAAAAAAAAAGTTTTTACTTGTCTTTTAGAATTTAAAAAGAACTAGTAGGTAACTCAATCCAGAAAAACAGGATATAAGTTAATAACGATCACTTGGCTTCTAATGCGTCGTAAACCGGTTATCAAAATCCTATAATACATAAAAATATGAGTGAGACAAACAATATCAGTAAAGAAACAAGAATATTTGGCTCATTAGCATTAGTGAGGAGTACGAAACTAATTAAAGTAACGATGCAGTAAACAAGAGCAGAATGCGTCAAATTTAGGGACAATGATCTGAATAAATCGTAAGGCTGCGTCATGCGTCATGTAATGTAAAACGAAGTGTGGTTACCGTAGTAATTACCTACATATTATAAGTTGTAGGTATTATTATTTTATTTTAGACTTAACTGAAGAATAAAATGAAGTTAGTAAAATACTATCATAAACGAAATGTATTTTTATTCAAAACGCATTTTTTTGTGTTTTATTGTTAATATTTATAATATAAGTAGATACAGAACTTAATAGAACCTACTTTTTTGAAGTCGGTTAAAAAAAAGTTCTTAGTAATAACTTTAATTAGTGCACAAAAAAATATCACGCAGAATTAAAAAACAACCACTGAACGTAATAACAAAAAAATACAACATGCATCAGAATTTTTATGCGCACTGCGCATTTAGTGACAATTTCCCAATAAGAGGCCTTTTTGCGTAACATAACAGGTGATAGTATGACCTAAATAAATGTTAAAACACGAGCGTCAATTTTGTTCTACATGACTCTTGCAAAAAAAAAACACTAGTTAAAAGTAAGTACTTAAGTAAATTATAGAACTAGAACTAGAAACAAAGCTGATCATAGAAATAAAATTTTTTTTTTGTTTAACTTTTAACACCCTGTATAATGCAATGCAATCTCAACATTTTGGTAAATGTATATATTTTTCTGCATTTATGGATTATGCTTCCGAAATTAAAGCAAAATTTGACTTTTCAACTGCTACCAGAGAAAAAAAGCAGTCGGAAAAAGTGTGACAGAATTTGTATAAAAATTACCTGTCAAATATGTTATACGGAACTTCCGGAGGTGGAGAGTCCCGACACTCCCGACCGTAAAGACTAAGGGCCCTTGTGCACCTGTACGGTTCCAGTCCGTAAAAACGAACGTTTGAAAAGAGAGAGAAGAAGAAAAGAAAGAGAAAGAGTTTTCGAACAGTTTTTTAAGAATCGTGTGACGTCACACGTTTAATACGTGCGGGGAGGAGTGGGGAAGGAAGGCAGAGATCGAATTCTATGGTTGGCATTCAAAAACTAATATAGAATTGTAAAAGTCGGTAGGTAGGTAGGTAGGTACTTGTGAAACTGTTTTAGTGAAAATTAAAAAACACGAATACGAGCGTTTTTCATCCGTTTCTAACACGTTTTTTTTGTACATTTTAAAAACTAGTACACTGGTGGTAAAACGGACAGGACGGGAAATACGAATACGTGTTGGAAACGGATTATAAGTGCATAAACGCCCTACGATTTGAATATGAGTAACTAGCTTCTGCCAGCGGCTTCGCTCGCGTTTTTGGGATAAAAAGTAGCCTATGTGTTATTCCGATTTCCGATGTATAAGCTAAAGCTATATTACTGTAAAGTTTCATCAAAATCCGTTCAGTAGTTTTTGCGTGAAAGAGTAACAAACATCCATACATCCATACATACATAGGTACATCCATCCCCACAAACTTTCACATTATTTTATAATATTAATAAGAAGTAAGATTGCAGCACGCAATTGTAAAAAAAGGTTCGCGATTCCTGGCCTACAAACAGTAAAAACCGAATGTAGTGCACAAGGCGTCATTCGGAAATTTTCATCCGTTTCCGTTAAAAACTGGATACGAACTGGAACTGCATGTGGTGCACAAGGGCCCTACAGGTGCACAAGGGCCCTAAGGCTCTCGGAATTTTGTCTTCTCTCTCGCTCGCACAGAACCATTTTTAAGAGTGTTGAATGAAAAGATGCATTTTTGAAAAATGTAACTGATAGTGAACTAGAAAATAATATTAATTGTACAGGTAACTCTAACAAACAAACTTAAAAAACAATAAATTATGATCTGTTTTTGAGGTTTGTTTAACTCATGTGTTTTTAATAATTAAATTTGAGTTTATAATATTATAATTAATATAATTTTGTAGTTCGCTAAAGATTACATTTTTCAAAAATGCACGATTATTTCGCGTATGAGTTTTCTGTTCAGCGTGCGTTTGAGACCTCATAGTAACGTTTGTGAATACGGGTGTCTAACTCGAGCCGTTGCCATGACAACTCAGTGCCCTTTTACTTGCCTCCACTCAAAGAGATGCAATCCAATATGATATATCGCGCATTCGGGCTGACGTGAACTGCTATGATTTCCTGCCAACAATCCTGAATCACATTCTGAATTTTACTAACGTTAAGGCTTGTAGGTACATGTCGTGGTCCGATCATATAACTGGCCAGATCATAAAATTCATGAAACGCCGCCATTTCATGATTTGGCCAGCTAACACCAGCCATATCGTTCAACACTCATTACACTCATCGTTTGATGATTTGCCTAGCGAATAGCCCGATGTTTGGGCGTATCGGTTAGGTTTGTAGGGTGGTTTGTTGTCACTTATCAATTTATCATTCTATAGAATACGAACACAATATCATGTTTGGCCAATAGTGACAGAACCGAATTGGCCAACCCCGACTCCACGTGGACTCGACTCCATCTGCTCTATTCCTTGAGTGTTTTTTGTAAAACCAGAGGCGCGGGGGGAAAGCAGCCCCCGCCCGCTGTATTTGTTACGCAAGGGCGGATGGGCTACACTTCCCGCAGAGACGTGTAAAATGCCGTGGTCCGATCATATTGGCCAAATCATTAAATTCTTCGGCATTTCATGAAACGCGCCGTGGTCCGATCGTATTGGGCAGATCATGAAATGCCGCCATTTCATGATTTGAAGAAAGCACAGCTAGTAAATAGTATAAAATAGTCGCTTTTCATGTCTGTTTGTCCACTTAGTTATTCTAAAGTACACAATAACACAATGGATTTTAATGCGGCTTTCACTACCATTTGGAGAATTTATTCCGGAAGGTTGATGTGTATGTCGTAGTCCGATCGTATAATTGGGCAGATCATGAAATTCCTGGGCATATCATGAAGCGCCGCCATTTCATAATTTGACCAGCTAACACCCGCCATATCGTTCAACACTCATCGTTTGACGATTTGCTTAGCGATATTTGAGCATATGATTTCTATAACCTAAAAATGTGAATTAATTAAGTACGTACTCATAAATTAATCTAAAACCAATATAAAATTAAGAAATCAGACGAAACCATTAGAAAATAATTATATTTCGGTAAAGAAAGATGAATAACTACTTGGGTACCTACACTAGTTTATAAACAAGTACGAACCTCTAAAATACGTGTAGACGTCTACGATTTTGTCACATTGCGCATGGAATCTGCGTGACTAGCAATAAAACTCATGGAGCTGATGTTCATAATTTTCTTTATACACGGCGAAATTTTAGCGGTTGTTTTACGGAAGCGAAATGATTTTGTCTTGGCAGTACATTCGATTGATATATCAAAAAAAAAATAGAATCAAAAAATGGCAGAATGGTGTGATGAGAATGATGTGAAAAACAAAATCTCAAACCAATAGTAGGTAACGATAGCTACGCAAGCGCGGCGACGACGCGAGCGGCCGCGGCCGGGCGGGGCGCGCCCGCGCGGTCATTGCCCTCCGTGTTTATCAATCAGCTGATAACTATTCCCGAGTTATTGATAGACAAATTATTGAACACGTGAACACGAAACTAAAAAAACAAGATTACTAGGTAGGTAGGCACCTATCTTAGAAAACGATATTTTCTGAATTAGATACCTATTAAAGTATTTAAGGCGTAGGTATCCAAAAAAATGGAATAAACTTATTTACAATGATTTTAATTACTTACCTACTTTTAAATGTTCGGTATTTAATACAAAGGTACAAGTAGGTACTTACGTTTAGGCCCGGTAACAGAGTAATTTTTCGAATTGCAAGCCACTGCGTTCCATACACAATAACACAATCGAGCACGTTTTATTTGATTTACTTTACGAAAATGATAGGTACTTAAGCAGTCTTTCATTGTTGAGCACTTTCCAAACGTAGTATTGACTTACGTCAAACCCAGCCATCACAGCCATACACATAGGTAGGTACTTCGACGAGGATCCCGTTTGAAGTACCTACTTGTGGATTTCCTCGCCGAACTCGCGCAAATGAACGGCTGATCGACTTCTGGTACATACACTGTAACTCCCCATGATCGAGTAGCACTGTGTCGCCGCTACGATCGTCCGGGCCTGCGGGACTTGGGGGTTCAGAACACTGCGAAGATTGAGCGACTCCAAGTGTTGCGGCTCCGCGTAACGGCAGCATGGGAGTCATAATTCACCCTAGCGTAGTTGCACCATAGCGAGGTACTCTAAATTGGAGAAACTGTAATGACGATCCATTATTTCAATGTTATCTCACTTCACTACGCGTAGGTAGGTACCTACGACATCGCGTGATGTTCGCGGCATCAACTTCGCGGCGCAACTGAGCCGCTGGCCGCTGAGTGCGCGCGGCATCTTTTGTTTTAATTATACGACTCGCTACAGGAGTGCGGGGCAGGGGGGGGTTCATCGCTAGGCACTCGCTACGGGCGATCAGGCTAGTTTATGCCGTATCACCATGCGCGAGAGCTTATTTTGCTCTGCACATTTGTGAGGCGGCTTTCGTATTTGGTGATCTTTATCGGCACCGCGTGAGCGACGGCGTGCTCTTTGACTAGATAATGATACCTACGTTAGATCTAGTGAGTTACTATTGTTTTTCACGCTTTCGAGTCCATGAATATTTTTTTTGATTATTTGAAAAAAAAACATATTATTTTTTAAATTGAACTCTATGTTTCGATAGTACTACTGATGGCAAATCGTTCTGCTGCCGGAGAACAACCACTAAAATTTCACCGTGTATGCACTTTTATTTTCAATCACTTCACAGCTATTTTATACGCACAAAATTATTTTTGTGACCCCGCCATGCAGTAAACATAGCTGACAGCGCGGATACAGCGCCATCAACGGCGAAAAATGCAACTACTTTACGATGTGCCCAATTTTTTACTGGGAATATCGACGAATAGGTTGTTCTCGTCGATCTGCCGTATTTTCTATTAGGCACGTCATGATATGTCTGGCCAAATCATGAAATGGCGGCGTTCATGAAATGCCCAGGCATTTCATGATCTGGCCAATAGGGATGTTAACTACTTTTTTTTTATTGTGAATCTGTAAACTATTTGAAAAAAGACAATTAACACCAAAAAAACCAATGAAACATCTACAAAATTGGCAAAGTCATAAGCGTTTTAAAATGATTTGCTAGACACGGACGGCACTACCTACTAGTGACGTAACACCACCTACGTCCGCTTCGCGCGACAAAGACGGAGCGATACACCCTCCAAAAACTTTAAAAGCGTCTATGTTTTCCATTTTGTGATAAATTATTATTTTTGCTTTTACTTTTTTGTTGTGCCTATTCCTTCTTTGAAATAAAATTATTTATTTGTACTTTTTTAATAGTAGGCCACTACCGTATTATACGATCGGACTACAACATGTATAATACTTAGATACAGCAGAGAAATCGCGATGTTTTGACATGTCGCCACATCAGTAGATAGCACTAGGGCGGGTCGCTAGTGTTATAATCTCAGTCAATCAGTAGATAGCATTAAACTAGCTGTTTCCCGCGGTTGCACCCCCGTTGCGCGGCCCCCAAGGGTCGTAGCGTGATGTTAAATAGCCTAATACTGTTCCTCATGAATCTGGCTATCATATACTAAAAGAATCTTTCGAATCTGACTGGCAGTTCCAGAGATTAGCGCGTTCAAACAAACAAACAAACTCTTCACCTTTATAATATTAGTATAAATTGCAACTTACCTGTTACGTGTCTTGAGATGTATCAGCGTCAGGGTTTCTTCTGTGGGTTTTCATATGCAGACTCCATTGTTTCCGAGATGAAAACCTAAGACCAACGAAATTCATTTTTTTAACCGACTTCCAAAAAGGAGGAGGTTCTATGTTCGGCTATATGTTCTTTTTTAATATTTTTTTTAAAGCTGATCCATCATTTATGTTCACATGATAAAATGTATGGAACAGCTGATTTTTATTCGCGATTTCAGGGTTGGTCCCATAGTAAAAGTTGTTCATAATGATGAGTACAACGACCCCTTTCCTATTTTGGCTGAATTAAAATTACACCTAATATATCAGAATAACACATAAGCTATCATTTATAAAGATATTGTGTAAATTTTGTGGAAATTAGTTAAGAATAAAACGGTCTAGCACATGCACATACCTTTTATCACAGTCATCACATTCCAGTAGTCCCTCTCTGTGCACAAACTTCACATGTGTAGCGCTAGCTCAGCCTGTGGCCCTAGTGAAACTCTTGTTGCACACACCACATATTTGTGTAATTTTTAATTTAAGCATGCGAAGCCGCGGGCGGAAGTTATTTAAGTATAAAACAGTCTAGCACATGCGCATACCTTTTATCACACACGTCACATTCCAGTAGTCCCTCTCTGTGCACAAACTTCACATGTGTAGCGCTAGCTCGGTCTGTGGCCCTAGTGAAACTCTTGTTACACACACCACATTTATGTGTAAATTTTCATTTAAGCATGCGAAGCCGCGGGCGGAAGTTAGTTAAGAATAAAACAGTCTAGCACATGCACATACCTTTTATCACAGTCATCACATTCCAGTAGTCCCTCTCTGTGCACAAACTTCACATGTGTGGCTCGTCCTGTGGCCCTAGCGAAGCTCGTGTTGCACAGACCACATGTAAAAGGCCGGGCGTTGGAGTGAGAACGAAGGTGGCTGCTTAATCTGGGGACAAGAGAAATGTCATATTAGAAGAATAGATTCAAAAGAGGCGTAACAAAAGAGGTTTCAATTGTCAACTGATTCACGCGAAGACACAGTAGCTGAGTTGGTTAGAGCGATGCCGCGGTACGACAGAGGTCGCAGGTTAAAATCCCGCCTGTGTCAGTTATTTTTGAAATGTCTTATACAGGGTAAAATTAAAACCAGTGCGGATATTTTAGGAGGTGAAAGTACTCATGAATATGATCAACTTTTGTTATGGGACCGACACTGAAATATGAAAAAAAAATCAGCTGTTCCATACATTTTGATCGTGTTGTAGTGCATTTTTGTAGGGAACAGCTGATTTTTTTTCATATTTCAGTGTTGGCCCCATAATAAAAGTTGATCATATTCATGAGTACTTTCACCTCTTAAAATATCCGCACTGGTTTTAATTTTACCCTGTATATTTGACTAGCTGTTCCCCGCGGTTTCACCCCCATTGCTCGGCTCCCAAGGGTCATAGCGTGATGTTAAATAGCCTATACTATTCCTCATAAATCTGGCTTTCATATACAAAAATATTTTTTAGAATCCTACTGGTAGTTCCAGAGAATAGCGCGTTTAAACAAACTCTTCAGATTTATAATATTAGTTCAGATAACAATAATAAATAACTTTTGATTTGAAATACCAACCCCGTCCTGCAACTCAACAAGACATTACAAACAGGACACTGCACTCTCCGAGTGCCATGCACGGCTTCGTGTCGCACCAACAAGTACCGGGCAGAGAACCCCCGGCCACATCGCTCACAGATGAACCTGTTGCGATCAGCACAGTGGACTTTACGTATGTGGGCTTTCAGGAGCTTTATTGAGGAGAATGTACGAGTACAATTAGGCTGAAACAATACAAAAAAAGAGTGTGATAGCTTAACCATGTGCCTCCCACGGCGAATGGTTCGAGTTCGATCCCGAGGCACGCACCGCTGACTTTTCGAAGTCATGTGCGTATTAGAAATTAATTATCACTTGCCTTAACGGTGAAGGAAAACATCGTGAGGAAATCGGCATGTACTAGAACCAAAAATTCGAAGGCATGTGACGTCCACCAACCCGCACTGGGCCCGCGTGGTGGATTACGGCCCACTCCCTCTCACAGAGAGGAGGCCTGTGTCCCAGCAGTGGGAACATTATAGGCCGATTATGCTATGCTTATGCTAATACATAATAACAATACGAGGCAGTAAAATTGCACATCAAGTTGAGAAAGAAATAATACGGTAGTTGACTACTATTAAAAAAGTACAAACAAATTATTTTATCTCAAAGAAGGAATAGGAACAACAAAAAAAAATCACAAAATGGAAAACATAGACGCTTTTAAAGTTTTTGGAGGGAGTATATTGGTCGCGCGCAACGGACATAGTATGCGGTGGTGTGGAGTTAAGTACGACGTTCGCGTGGTGTTACTTTACTGCGCTATAGTGCCGTCCCTGTCTAGCAAATCATTTTAAAACGCTTATAACTTTGCCAATTTCATATATGTTTCATCGGTTTTTTGGTGTTAATTATGTTTTTTCAATTAGTTTACAGATTCACAATAAAAAAAAATAGTCAATATCCTATTAGCTAGCTTCTACTTTGTAGAGCGTCGTATCTGTCACTTATACCCAGCACGCTTAGCATGACCACGATAGAAACGGGTTTTGTCTACGGAAGATCTGTCCAAAAAAAAAGTACTATTCCTGAGGGAAAGAACAATAACTTTCGACGGCCACAATTGCTTTAGGACGCTAGATGGCGCTACGTGTATGTCACGCAGACGAAGTCGTGGGCTAAGTGCTAGGTGATAATAAATTAAGATTAGGTACAAGTATCGGCGTGGATCTTGATCACAGCTCACGCATGTACATTTTTGGCCCAATAGACAGTTGACAATACGTAATAGAAAATAGTCCAATAGACCACGGGCATCGACTGACGAACCAATCGCGTGCAGCTTCGGCGCCCCCCGTCTTCTTCATCTCTTTGGCGGACCAAAGAGACCGAAAATCTAGCTAATGCGCAGATGACGTTTGTGATCATCATTCCTGCCGGATACTATACATACCTGAGGACATTTTTGCTGGGAAGTATTTTCAATATTAATATGATATTTTTTATATTTTCTGCCAACCTTCTTTTGTACTATTACATTGTCTATGAAAATCATTTCTTCTGTATCTTCATGATCTATAATACAAAAAAAAAATGAATACTTACAATCTAGTTACAGAGAAAACAATTGTGGTAGGCAATTTTCATTGTTATTGCATGTAATTATAACTTTTTAAACCAAGCAATGCTCAAGACTTGATTACTCAGTACATGCCATGTAGGTAAATGGATCAAAATCAAAAAACAGTTTAAGCATGAATTACATTATGAAATTACTAATTACTTAGGGCCAAGTTCACCGACAAGATAACAATCCATTAAATTGAAAACAGCTGTTTACCATTTCTTTTTCTATACAAAAAGTCAAGTTAAACTGCCGTTTTTAATTTATTGGACTGTTATCTTATCGGTGAACTTAGGCCTTAATGTAAGAACTCACTATATGTATGAATTAATAAATAAATGAAGAAAATAAACATATATTTGCTCAACAACAAAATACTATAGACCTCTTCAATGAATGCAGTCATAAAGATTTCTAGATACGGTACTGATTTAAGCAAGAAAAAAACCTTTTGAGGTGTTCTCATCATTTGAATTGTTTTCCAAAGGCTCAGCAAACACTACATTGTCTATTCTATAGCTTTTTGGCAGAGTAGCTTCAATGTCAAGTTCTTGCAAAGGCTGAAAAAAAAAGTTTTGTTTCCTAAAGTTCTAGTGTGATTCAAACACAAATCAATACCTACTTTAACATTTTTAAAGCAGCATAATCAGCCTATAATGTTACCACTGCTGGGACATAGGCCTCCTTACGAGGCCTATGTCCCAGCACTTGTGAGGAATGGGCCGTAGTCCACCACGCGAGCCCAGTGCGGGTTGGTGGTAGCACAATGTCTTCAACTTTTTGGTTCTAGGACATACCAGTTTCCTCACGTTGTTTTGCTTCACCGTTTTTAGAGAAGTGATGATAAAATAAATTGCACAAAGTGTGCGGCTGCCGGGGTTCGAACGACGACGTACCTACTTGTAATTCGGGGCCACTACCTGCCACCACTAGACTGCTCTTGTACCATCACTGCTCGACATTTTTACGTTAGTTTTTACTTATTCTGCACTAATAATCCAGCCATATTTTGTACCAGATTTTCCAGTTAGAAGGTAGCTGACAAGTTATTATGAGAAATCCCAACTTACATCAATATCTTCAAATATATCTGAGGCAATGCTTTGTTCATCACTGTCATCGCGTACTGTGCTAATGAAATGTTCTTTAAAGCTAATCATTTTCACAAACGTAAGTATAAATATATCACACTTTGTAACAACGGGATTCTTATTTATTAGGTCGATCACCATTGAAAATTTGGGAATTTTTGGTTTGGGGCAGCTTGGATAGCTTCAAATGATTTTTTTATTGACATGGTAGAATTTTGACGTTATCTTTCGATATTACCACACTAAAAACAATAAATACTAACAATTTATTGATTACAATATTCACACAGAAAACAATATTAAAATTTAAAAAATGGATGTATAAATTATCCATTTTCTAAAGTCAACTGATTTACAAAATAAACCTACAGATCTAAAGCCTCTGAGTGGTTTGGTTTCTAATTAGTATTTTTTTATCCGTTGTATACTACTATACTCTTAGTAGGTTTTATCGCTTGGCAACATTATTTCAACATGACGTTTAGTTTTTCCTATCGAGTTAGCTTTTATATTCCTGAAAGTTTAAATTGGTTTTTAATAGGCAATTAAAAATGTCTAAAAACTGATTTAAATTACGATATTATCATAAATTAAGCAAATTATTTTGATGTACAACGACTGTTTTGACTAGATTCTTCAAATAAATCTATAACAATTATCAATATTCAACTACTTTATTGACCAATCACCAAAACCAATAATAAAACGTATCTATTCTTTAGCGAAGCGTGTTTCATGTGTGAATTTATTTTTGTTTTAGATTTTTTACCGCAGCTCATGTGCTAAAATACTTGTAAAGCTCGTCAAATTCACGTATAGCGTAGTTATCGTGTGATTTAAGATTTATTATTTGTTTTAATTTGCCAAAATGGTTGTTGTATCACCAACATTTTCGGTGCCGGCTGAAGGTATTCTAATGCAACTGCCTTCAGTAAATCTAATAGTTAATAACGACGTAGACTTGGGCACAGCTACGTTATACATCACCGAGCAGTAAGTAAAACATATATTTTACCAACTTTTGGCAAAAAATCCATGTTTTTGTTATGTCAGATATTTCGTAAGGCCACACGTTTAGTCAGAGAGTCGCCTTAGGTTTTCATGAAGGGCCACGCACATTTTCCTGCTCTTAATAACAAAGGAACAATAGAAAACATGAATTTTACACATAACGTTCAAATTCGCTACAAGAAATCATTGAGTGAATGAGGTATAAATTCTCCATGGCTTAGAAAAATATTCAAATCTGATTTGTTTACAATTTAAACAGGTGTTAACACACTACATACATACATACTGCATATTTGTTTACTTTTTCCTGCTGATGTGCAATCTTCATCTGTTTGGTCTAGCTGTGAGACAAACTTTAGTTTGTGAAAACAGAAATTAGGTGTACCTTTAGGTTTTTCATTTCTTTTGTGTTCTGTTTTGCTGTACGTAATTATGTCTGTGTCTTTATTGTGCTGTGCACTTAATAAAAAAAACTTATAACTTGGCCATTTTTAAGACATTTCATCTGGTTTTTCGTCATTAGTAAAATGTATTATGTATAAACAAAAAAATTTCACGCAATATTTTTCTTTCTACTTCTACCCTCAACTTTGTTCAGGAACGTAGTATGGGGTGGAGGTGTGGGCAGACAGGGCGGCCCCTCCCCGACTGTGACGCTGTTATACCAGAACATCTCGCTGCACGCCATCCAGAGAGATCCCGGCCCCGGACTGATCCTTGTCATCAATCATGAACTTGGGTGAGATTGATTACACCCAATATTTGTTTTGAGGGTTTCATACTTCAAATGGAAAAAGATGGAACACTTATAGCAGTTTTTCAACCTTCCTGAATATGCGTCCCCTTAGCAAGTAAAAAAAATCTGAGGACCCCTCAAGACCGTAATAAACAATGTCAGTGATCTGAAAGACGACAGTAAATTTTACATACTTGGATTGCAACCGCGACCCCCTGGGCAACCCACAGGAAAAATACCGACTTAAAGAATTGCTTTGTTATCTATTTGACTGTCCATCTGTCAAGAATCCAAGACCGTTTTTCTCAGGAACGGGTACAAATATTAAGTTGAAATTAATTTCAAATTCTAAAGTCTATGGTTCCTTGAACATGTAAAAAATTGGAGCTTCTAAGTCAATGCAATCAAAAGATACGGCATCAAAACCTATCGGGTACTTCCCGTTGACCTGGAATCATGAAATTTGGCAAGTAGCAAGGTCTCACAGCACAAGTAAAGGGAACATCGTAATTCACATAACATAAAAAAACATGCGATTTTTCACATTTGTTAGAAACCTACTCGCCCTTGTCCAGATTTTTTTGGTATAACAGGTTTTTATGTACTGATAAAATTCCCAGTTTACCAGAGATGACACAGCAAGGCGCCGGCGACTCGATAGCAGACGAGGATGACGATGACTACGACGCCGATGAAGAGCCCATGACTAAACTACGGTGAGACAACAATGCACGCATTTATTTATTTAATCTCTAGAACTAGCAGTCGGATTCGCAAAAATACTTTTGTATATGATAGCCAGATTCATGAGGAATAGTATAGGCTATTTAACATCACGCTACGACCCCTAGGAGCTGAGCAAAGGGGGTGAAATCGTGGGTGGGTGATATTAGTGGCAATAACTTATTTCCCCATGTGTCGATTTATTACTACGTCTTTATTAACTCGCTTTCGTGTCTGTCTGTCTGTTCAGTACAAATTTTGCAATTCATTTTTCAAGCATTTCCTGTCATCGGATCAAGCTGAAATTTGGTATTCCTATGTAATTTGGATGACAATGCAATAATACGGACTAAAAAGTAAAAAAAATAATAATTGTAAAAATAATATTTTTTTTTAAAACCACTTTTTTAAAACGCACTAAAAGGTATAAAATAATTTCTGATGAAATGAAAAACGTAGAGCGCATGCAATAGATAATAGTCAGATGCGCCCCACGTATTTCATTTCATCAGAAATTATTTTATACTTTTTAGTGCCGTCGCCGTCGAAAGGATCAATTGATGAGTAGATAAGTTACAAGCAGGGTTACGAGATGGCGTCACCACGTTTTAAAAACGTGGTTTTTTAAAAAAAATATTTTTTTTACAATTATTTTTGCCGGGTATGTTAGTGTTACATTATCAAATTGTCAAACAAATAAAGCAGGTACCACCAACCGACGCCATTTGGACCAAGGTCTATACAAAAATGTCCGATCTTCTTTAACCCCAGTATTGCCTAATGAAAAATTTTCTCATCGCCTAGGTTTGTCCCACCAAATGACAACGAGTTGGAAGCTATGTTCATGGCAATGAACCAGGGTCAGTCCCTGCACCCGGACCCAGCAGACGAGATCGATGAAGACGAGGAGCCCTACATGGATGGAGAGGAATTTGATGAAGGTGACTGTGGCTCTACTAGTATTCTATCAGACTGTGTGAAGTCTGCCCTTTATTCTATCGGACGGCCAGAAGCGCGAAAAAGCGCCATCGGTTCATGGTTGATATACCTACCAAAAACCGAACGAAGTGCTTTGATTCCCCTTTCATTGTAAAAACCGTCAAACAGTGGAATGCACTGCCGGAGTGGGTGTTCCCCGATAGTTACAATCTGGGTGCCTTCAAGTCGCGAGTGAATCGGTTCCTTCTAGGCAAGCGTGCTCCATCGTAGACCGCATCATAGCTTAACATCAGGGGAGATCAGTTCAAACACAACCCTATTATTAAATAAAAAAATATTTTCTCAAGATATTTAATTGCATCTGATAGTAAATATTTAAGATATTCAATCCGATAGATGTCACTAACTGTCATAAGAGGCATATTCAAAGAGATTTATTTCAACTGATTCGGACGGAACGCTGTAGCTCAGTGGTAACAGCGACGCCCGCACCGTGGCGTCGCGGGAAGTCGCGGGATCAAATCCCACCCGTGTCATTTTTTTAGGGTTCCGTACCTCAAAAGGAAAAACGGAACCCTTATAGGATCACTTTGTTGTCCGCCGTCAGTCACCGGACCATAAGTGGAGCCATCTGCTCATAGATGGCGCCATTGGAAGTATGCAGTAGCGCCATCTATGATCATATTTCGGAACCTTTAGGGCGCGAGGCATACTCGCACTTGGCCGGTTTTGTTTTAAATCTCTGAAATAAGCAACGTGGTAGATGATGGCCTACCCCCTCATTCTGAGAAGGCCCGTGCCCAGCAGTGGGACAGTTTTTATAAACAGAACTGATATTTTTATATTTATGAAATATGTATTCTATTGTCCCAGGCGAGGACGAGTTCGAGGACGCCGAGGAGAGCAATAACTCCCCCGAGGACGCGGCCGCGCGCCTGCGACAGATGAGACTCGACAACGTCAACGGCGCACACGACCGCTTGAACGGTGAGTACCACGGAGGAAATACACAGAGGAGATGCCCTTAGCTAACACGAACCGTGATACTTTTGGAGTCGTGACGTCATCTTGCCACACCCACTTTGGGCGTGGCCTCAATCAGTCGGTCGCCACTGTTAGTGCGAATAAAACGTTCGCGTTCCCACCGTTTATTATTATTTTCTTTAATATTTGATAGAAAAAGATGAATGTTGTATTTGATTTTGTATGTTATCCTGCAAAAGCTACTCGGATAAACGTTCTGATGCTATGAATGGCGTCACATTTCACTTGCAAATATTTTTAAACGTAATTTATTCTAAGAAGTTCTAGAAAATACTCGGAATGACATTCGACATTGTCCCCTAGAAATACTTTTACTGCTCGACAAAAGATGGCGTCACTTTTTATCACATGAATCGGTACAAACTACGTGATAATTACTATATCGTTATGATTAGTAGTGTAGTGAAATAAATTTTTGATTACTTACAGCCTTTTTTTGCAAAAATATCGTATTATTCGCAGTAGGTATTACCTACTGTATAGTAGATTATTATTTTGAGGCGCACGCACGCCGTACGGCGTGAAGTAGCCTAAACAATTAATGTTTCCATCTTACGTTTTGATTTCACCCTAAAAGTTTTGTCACTGTGACACTAAAATCTTTTTCGTTTTAATAATTAATATAAAGTGTATTCGGATAGAACTTGCGAACAATGTAAACAAACACTTAATAAGTCAATATTTCTCTAATAACCATCACCATCAACGATCAAACACGGTTTAATTTACATTCTGTTCACTTTTTCTCTACCTTCAACTGTAATTAATAATGAAATAATAAATAAAAACTAGATTAATCCATAAAAATTAAAAATTCATTTTGCGGTTGAAGTTAGATGTCAAATTGACTTTCAAAGTTTTTTTCTTCGAAACTCTATTTGTTTTTGAAAATCAGTGAGGTTAGGTTTTATGGAGAAATAAACTTATTCAATTATTCTGTAATATTTTTTTTTTCAAATTCTCTTACTAATTATTATGTCTAAGTAATATTATTATGTCCTATACGTACACCTAGACTGCCCAATATCTTCTATCTTTCAGTCCATCCAAAGGTTGTCTGGAAGAGATCGCCTTGAGTGATAAGACCGCACATTTTAAATTAGTAGGGAAGCTTTTTCTGTATATGATATTATGGTGTACAATAAAGAGTAAATAAATAAATAAAGGGTTATGTCGACGGCTGAAAATTAAACCTTCTAAATGACCGAATTAAAGGTTTTGCTAGCCGGTTTGGCCCAAAGCCGTGTAGCACATTGGAGAAAATGTGTTGTCCATGTTTTAAAAGAGGAAAATACATACATACACATACATACCATACCGCTACAATTATTTAATAACTAGCTTCCGCCCGCGTTTTGGGGGTAAAAAGTAGCCTATGTGTTATTCTGATGTATAAGCTATATTACTGTGAAGTTTCATCAAAATCTGTTTAGTAGTTATTGCATGAACGAGTAACAAACATCCATACATCCTCACAAACTTTCACATTTATAATATTAGTAGGATAGGATATAGTAGGATTTGCGTTTATATAAGGTCCTACTCTTCATACTCGAAATATTTTAAGAGGCACATCTGTTGGTGGCCTAAAGATGCTATACCTACAAACGAAAAAAAAAGAGTATATATTTTTTTAAAATAAATTAATTTAAAATTATTTGATATACATAAAAATACTCGCTCTTTATTATTTTCAACATCCACTACGCTAGTTTTTAAGTAACTTATTATTATTCGAAATTAGCGTAATAGATGTTGAAAATAGTATTTTTTTTAATAGTATTTATATTTAGTGTCTGTTGTATGGGCTAATAGCCACTGTATCAGATTCATAAAAATGTAGGTTTGACAGCCGACTCTCTGGTGCGTCAGCGTGTGTAAAATCTGAGACACGATTGCATATTTGATTGTAATTTGAAAACTAAAATATACTGTAAAGTTATAATTATTAAGACTTTCATTAATATAACAGTGTCAAAATAATTTTAAAATAATTCATTTAATAAAAATAAATACTCAATTTTTTTTTTTTTCATTTGTATTGCATCTTTACCACCTATAGATGTGCCCCTTAAAATATTTCGAGTATGAAGGGTAGGACCCTATATACAACCACACCGCAATGTTTTGATACACTATGTGTATCACTGTCAACAATAAATGACCAACCTTCACACAGTATACGGACACGGATACACGACATCCAGCAATCCTTCCTCCATGAGCCTCTGTCAGGACTCACGGACAGACTTGACAGACTCTGTCAAGTGCGACAACTTCACACTTGCGTTTCGTTGTCAATTTTATTGATGTTCTGAACTAATGAGCGGATGCGACATATAAATATATATTTTTTTTAAATAGGCCGTAGGTATTACAATGTGTGAAAATTTTTAGGAAAGAATTAACGAAAATCAGATTTTTATTGTATGTAAAAATAGGGAACTATTTACACAAATCTCATTTTCCACTAAACCTTAAGGGCCGTACCACAGAAAAGATAAACACGTGTTCAACACGAATGCTTCCAAATATAATACGCACTTGTTTTAGCACTAACTTGAATAAAACAAGTGTGTATTATTTTTTATTTTTTTTTTATATTAAAATAAGAGCCATCCTAAGCTACCCTTTAAATTGATCTTTTTTCCCTACAATAAGGCGAAATTCCAGAAAGTGGAAACACTAGTAGTAAAACAGTTTTGACTATTTGTCAAGGTAAAACTAGCGGAATATAGCTAAAATACGTCGTACCAATTTTTAGTCGTAGACTTGTAGGTAATGCTGTTCACTACTAGATGGAGACACTTTGAGGTGGGTGGAGTCTCAGGTACCCTCCGGCCCCCGCGTCCCGCAAAATATCACGCATCGTAGTAAAGACAAATCCCTTTACAACACCTCTACTCTGTAATTCCTCTGTGGTGAGTACTACTGCCATGTGCCAACTGCCAACTGATCAAGCTATACATTTCCAGTATAAGCTGATCTCGCATTGTATAGGATTTCCTTACAGTGAGAGGTCAGTGTAAACTGGGAATGTATGGCTTGATGTGTAGCCGTGTGTACCATGGAGGTGGTCTCATGATGGAGCTGGGAGGTGGCTATAGGAACTTCTCAACTTCTTAACATAACTCCGTCGTGTTTGTGCTCGCTGGATTTGTCTTGACAAGTACTATAAGATCTAGATGATGTCCAGGGTCTCATGATGAAGCTGGGAAGTAGTCATTATAAAAGCTTGTCCTGAAAAATGTTTTTCAACATAAAACTTATTTTTAACATTTTTCAGACGAAGCCGAGGACGCAGACGTGGGCGAGTGATGACCTATGACACAATATCTACGTAAATAAACAATAATTGCTTCTACGAGTACACTTTGTACCGCGCACATACTTAAACACTCACACACTTTCCACAAAAAAGATAGACACGCGTTCAACGCGAATGCTACCAAAAATAATACACACTTGTTTTAGACAAGTTAGTGCTAAAACAAGTGCGTATTCTTTTTGGTAGCATTCGCGTTGAACGCGTGTCTATCTTTTTTGTGGTACGGCCCTCAGCACTTAGGTCAAGACACGCGAGTTTTGGATACTCAACGAGTCTTTTAGACTGATCAGACTGCAAAAGATCATCACATCATCAACCGCATCGCTATAGAACAGCAAATAACTTGTCATTTAAATTAGCGCTTTGTGTGTTGTACACAGGGCTTGATACCGGTTGCGAAAATACCTGTATCATAACGGTTTATACCGGTACTAGCACTTCGCCCGCGACTTCGTCCGCGTGTCCCACAGGAACTGTGCATTTTTCGGGATAAAAAGTAGCCTATGTTACTCAGTGATAATGTAGCTTTCTATTAGTGAAAGAATTTTTAAAATCGGTCCAGTAGTTTCGGAGCCTATTCGGTACAAACAAACAAACAAAAAAATATTTCTTCTTTATAATACATATTAGTATAGATTTATCAATTAGGTTACTTGAGTACCGGTATAAATGTATACCGGTATAACTTTATACTGATAAAACTTTATACCGGTACAAACCGTTATGATACCGGTATTTCAACTGCAAATATAAGTTTATCTTTCTTATTTATTAGTATTATGAAATACAATGTTATTTTTCAACGATTTTAACATGTCTATTACTAAACGCTAATAAGCGGTGTGTCAAATAATTTTGTGTCAATTTAGATCGTATGATAAAGTGACATTCTCAAAATTGTCGCGACTCCACAAAAGCTGCAAACGAAAATTTTTAGTTTTGTCATTGATAATGTTAAATATGCATTATTTAGAATAACTACTGACTCGTTCCGTCTTCGCGTTGGTACAATATAATAATGTGGCGAATGTATTATACACACCTTCAAGAAATTCTCTACGTGATGGTAAAAATCGCATTAAAATTCGTAGTTACTAAGCGAATATGCAAATAAACTTTGATTAGATATAACGCTCGAATTTTACGTCCCGAGTTGCAGTATGGTTACCCGGGATCTCAATATTTTTCTTATTTTACTTAAACTCGTTGAATTAAACTGAGTGTTTAAGTATGTGTGTATAATATCGGCTTAGACTGTAAACCTGCTAACGCTGCATTAGGTAATTTTGCATGAAAAACAAAAATTTTCTTAATATAATAAAATTTGAAGAAATGGCTTTAATATGACGCACATCGGCAAGAAAGGTGTCACAACACAATAAATGTAGTTTTTGGGAAATCACGATTTTCTTTTTTTTAGATCCTAGATATCCTTTAAAAATTTCTGTATTAAATGCCATCTCTCAGCGAGGAATCGCACTATAATTATGAATTTTTTTTAGCAGATCAAGTTTGTAATTGCCTTTCAGATGGCATACATAACTCAATTTCGTATTATTATGTGTTGTGACACCTTTCTTGCCGATGTGTGATGTGTATTTGGTGGTTTCATTCTTTGTACACAAGTTTTTTTTTTTTATTTGTAAATAGGCTTGCGTTTGACCGCCATGTTAGTTAGTTTAGTATTTATTTACATCACTTTTGTGACTTAGCAGGTTTTTTTAAAATGGATTTAGCAGGTTTACACTCTAAGCCGACGATATAGATGTTTAATTTTATCACGATATAGCTGTTTGTGTCATCGATGTATGCCCAAGCCCAACCATTCCTAAGAATATGCCTCTCAAACGGATAGACTAATATTTGACTTGATACTGTCAATTATTTCTATAAGTTTAAATACAATGCTTTAATTGGGCTGATTAAACACTGGTACAGAATCCTAACTTCTCAAGTATATGTATAATATTATAAATGCAGAAGTAAGTTTGTTTGTTGCGTTTTCACGACTAAACCACTAAACCGATCTTGGAATTTTGCATATACGTTGTCAGGGGTACTGAAAAGGACATAAAGTACCTTTCATCCCGAAAAAAGTACTGTTCCCGAGGGAAATAATAACAATTTTCGACGGTCACAATTGCTTTAGCACGCTGGATGGCGCTACGTGTATGTCATGCGGACGAAGTCGCGGGCAAAGTAGTACTTAATAGTTCTGAATTACAGAAGAATACCGTAGAGACAATGAAATAATAGAGACTTACTACGATGCAATAAAGGCAATTTACTTGTGCCTAAAATTATGTGGCATATTTATTCCAATCTATCAGTTTTTGAGGCTAAATCATTATTTAATTCGGGTAAATGAGCATCTAAACAGCTCTCGAACACATGAAGCAGGATCGATCTGCAAAACAACTGGAATTACACGTCCGATTCAATTAAAATCTCAATTACAAGTAACTATCACTTTAGAGGCATCTGAACTACAAATGTGTTGTTTTTAAGACAATTTTGTAACAGTGTAGATTTAATAATTAGACTGGAAATGCAATTTTGTGCATTAGATGTATCTGGTATAAGATGATCGAATAATAGAGATAGCAGCAGGTACTTATACTGTGAGAATTACGCCCGGTTCACATTATTCAATATCACATTATTCCAGTAGTATTCCAGCATTTCCAGCGCTGCTGGATTGTCATGCTACTAGAATAATGTGTACCGGGCATTATAATGATACGTATTATAATTAACTTAGTAAAAAAAAATATTTACTACACTATGAAATTCCACAATGCCAATAAAATTTTGAAATTGTAACACAAATTGTATTTTTTTATGTTCCTAAACGCATGCGGCGTGGTACCATAAACTGTGGTGCCTACTGCCTAGACACCTTTTACGAGTCTATTTAAAAAATCGATGGTTTTTATAAATCTGTTGCACAATTTTGCATTCCTAGTTGAAATTCTGCATATTAAGTATATGTGATATTTTTATAACAAGGGGCTTTTGCACCTAGCCGCTACGTAGAAGCTTAAACCAGCTTTAGACCGTCAAAGCAATATAATTCGTTTTCACATAATATTATTTTTATCAAAAATACAGGTGCTTCCAACTTTTTGTATTGATATTATTCTGATGGAAATAAATGAGAAGGTTCTATTTAGTTCGTCCGTGACGGTCTTGAGCCGATGAGTTTTTACGGCAACAATGAATAAGAAATAATAAAATAATCTTTTTGTATACAGTAACATTCTTTCGGTGTATTCGGTATAAAGTATCTGCAGAATAACCGTTTTTGCGTGTACTACGATTGATTTTTATAGGCATGAAAAGACTTAACTAGGTATTAACTGTATTTGCATTGGTTAGGGAACGTTGTAGTCATTGAATATAATTATACATGTTACAATAAACTTACAGAATGTTGTCATAAAAATAAGTTTGTCATTTTATGTTGTGATTGTGAAGTTGCACGCTCTTTGATAATGTATTTTTATAAAACAATGATATTACGAGGTGCATGATTGTTCAATGGTTGAAAGAATGGCGCTAAGTCGATTTAGTGCTTTTCACCTTGATGTAGATACAATGAAATCGATTATTCATAGGAATGTACTATACTGAGGTACAATAAAATTGTCATTCGAATATTTAAGACAATCGTCAGGTGGTAGTTGGACCCAGGATATCCATCTTTATCCTATGGCGAATCACACACCTTGCCGCGCTACGCTGCGGGGTGCGTGGCGACAGAACAAAAATCCCGCGCGTGAATGCGTTTTCAGTGTGTTGCACCATGCATGATTTCTATACAAATACAGGTACTTATAAACAACGGAAGATCACGCACCCCCGCGCTACGCTGTGTGATGCGGTGCAGTGTGCGAATCGCCTAAAAGTTGGCTAGAAATAGCATAGTGGTACAAAATCGAGCCGAAACTAGTATTATTAAGATTGCGCTAATGTCTAAAACGCACATAAGTCGAAAGGATTAAGTAGGTAAAAGTAGTATGTCTATGGCACGCGGCGTTATGTAGTTCGCAAAACACCATAGGAAAAATGTGTGTTTATGAATGTATGTAGATTCAAAACGATTCGTTTGAAATCAATCGTCGTACGCCCACTTAGTACGAAACCATACGACTGTTGATATGACTGTGCGCTCAAAAGCAAGTAGCGTAGTATTTGTATCCCAAATGTGTAGTAACTGCAACTTGAATAAATAAACCATATCAAAAATATAAATATGTTTTTTTCTTTGTAATCGACTTTGTTTTTATGTCCGCGATTTTCTCACAAACGACTGAACCAATTTTAATGATTTTTAACCGACTTCAAAAAAGGAGGTTCTGTATTCGTCCCGTATGTATGTATGTGCGCGATTTTCTCAAAAACTACTGATTCGATTTGGATGGGGTTTTCACTAACGTAATCTACATACTTTCAGGAAGGTTTTAGTATATAATACATTATCTAATCATTCCTATGTACAAAGTTATATGCATAAATGTACACACTCCGTAGAAGATTTACTGTTGAACGAATTCGTGAAAGTAATCTAACGCGAGATAAAGAACTAAAAAGGGAAAAATAAAAAACTTTTTTAACAAAAAATAACCGACTTCAAAAATCCACTACAAAGAAAATAATAATTTTGGTTTCGGAAGTGGTGGCAAAAAAAAGCAAACAAAAACCAAAACCACCGACTTCCGAAACCAAAATTATTATTTTCTTTGTAATGGATTGAAGTCGGTTATTTTTTGTTAAAAAAGTTTTTTATTTCACTAACGTAATATACCTACTCCACGCAGTGGTAATAGTTCTTGTTGCGGTGAGTTTATTAGAAGTATGCAAAATAAAACCAGAACAAAAAATAAAACACAAATCTTACACTACTATTTTATTAGGAAAACACAATACATTATAGTTTATAATATCTTTATTTTAACAATTAAGAAATATAGCGTCGTGTGAAAGAACGTACATTTTGTACTTTTAGAATCATGCACGAAAACGTTACCATAAAATAATAAAAAAAAACTTTCAACATAACGTTTACTTAATTATTTCAATGTTTTGCTACAATACTTAACTATTTTTCCGAAATATTGTTATTTTTTGTACCTGTACGGACATTAATACAACAAATCGCTTATAATTATTTATTTATATCAATATTTCTTTATTCTCTAGCAACCTCAACACTATTGCGACGTGAATCGCTAAAAGAAACTATTTTACATGTCACGTTAGAGATTGTTACGTTATTAATGATAACAATACTGTGTTTTGTTCGTAATCAAGGATTATAATTTCTTCTTATCACGACTCCTATATTTTTGGCTACTCTCTCTAGTTCAACCAACTTAATACATAAACTTAAATTATGCTATAATTTATAAATCCACAGCAAATCGATTGTGATAAATAAAATTATGCTTCAAATCAGTTTTTAATACAATTTATTATATTTTAGATGTCGCTACAATTTGGTGTCAGACATTGTAAATTCGACTATTCTTACATACCATAATGATTTATGCTTAGAATTATAAATCAATTGAGGCATCCGTGACAGCCATAAACAAAAACAATTCCCATCGCATTATTTATAATTAATTCATACTTGACACGACCAAAACGCCAGCATAATATCAAAAATTCTATAACAAAATACCGACGCCGCAGTCTCGTAACGCAACCCCAGTCATATTCGAAGTTGAAAACGTTTTTACTAATTCTATGTGCCTTACTAACAATTCGAAACGTCACGATAAAAATGTGAATAAATGGCCTATGACCACAGAGCAGAAACGAACGGTGAACGCTCTTATGATGCGCCGGAGTACTCGTCTCTCATTGGTTGATCGCAAGCGCACGTTATCCAGCGTCGCTCTGATTGGCTGCTGATTTTCTTGTGGTTCTTCCAGTTTCATTCCTACTTCGGGCCTCTGACTCTATTAATTTACTACTTGACATCCATATAATTCTTCCTAAGTGAACATTGAAAATATTTAACTGTAACCTTAACTATTATAAAATGCAGTGTAGCTGTGGTATACCGCGTCGTTTCAAATCGCGAAGACTTAAACATTTTAATTGTACAACAAACGGACCTGTAGTCTAACACATTGACAACTATTGGAGAAGTGCGGAAATGTTGTCAAATGTAATGTGCTTAACGATAGATTATAAATAAATACATAAAACTAATTCTTATAATCGAAATATCGATACGATTATATGGGAATAACCTTTAAAAGGTCGAATTGTGAGTACATTAAAAAAATCATACCTACTCATTTGATAACATAATATAAATAAATTATAATACCGGGGGGGCGGGGGCAGCAAGAAAATAAAATTTACATTAAAGTTTTAGCTTTATTAAAAGGTCAAACATAATATTAAATTATCAATAACACAACCTTCGCGCCTGAGTCAACCATAGACAGGCAGACGTACCATATAGACCAGTCATACTCAACCTACGGCCCGCCAGACTATCCATACTCCATAGCACAGATAATATAATACTACGTACAGATGTGCATCTCATACAAAGAAACATGACCGCCGTAACGCGGACTATAATTTTTTGTGGATTTTTTAAAATTAGAACAAATTTTAATATTTTTCAAGTTCAATAACAAATCGATACATATGACGCCATCTATTGAGATTTTTTTGAACAAATGTTCCATTCTTCCGGATAAAATAATTCGTATTTAATTTAACACATTTACATATTGCTATGGCGCGCTACTCGTTACGTAGGCTACAAGATAAGTTATTTGCGCTCTTAAGTTAGGTAGGTTACAAAGCAAGTTATAAGTGAGGCTAGTTCTAGGTTATTGTGGCTTGATGTAGCACTGACGTAGTTAAAAAAAAACCGAACAAGTTCGAGTACGAATCGCGCCCTGAAGGTTCCGAAATAGCGCCATCTATGCCGCTATTACATCATAGGCCCTAGACAAGTTGCTTTTCCATTAGCGTTCACGCCAAACGCTACGTCCAAAATGTATGGCAATGACATTACCTGCGGAAAAGTCACGTGACTCACAAATGTCAATTTCATACATTTTGTCCGTAGCGTTTGGCGTGAACGCTAACAGAAAAGCAACTTGTCTAGGGCCTCATAGCAGATATATCATATCTTGGTCATAGATGGCGCTACTGCATACTTCTAGTGGCGCCATCTATGAGCAGATGGCTCCACTCGTGGTCTTGACAGACGGACAACAAGGTATCCTATATGGGTTCCGTTTTTCCTTTTGAGGCACGGAACCCTAAAAAAGGTTGAGTAAGGCTGCTAGACGGTCTTAGAGAAGATCATACCGTTAAAGACATTACATTCGCTCAATTTGCCTAATATATCAACTTCGAATATACTTTCATATTGGAAAAATACACCGTATTGTACAACAATACGTCACTGTCAGTACATAACTCGATACCGTTTGATACCCAAGTGTTTGAAAGTACCAGTATGGTACTACAGTCAATTTATACGTCAGGGTTTAGTCATAGACGAAGGCAAATATTTATGATTTTTATGAACAGATTATTAAGAAACGAAACTTTCAAAACTGTGGGTAGATATGAATCCGCGTGGACTACAGTGATTTGACCATTTGAAATGACCTCATTAGTGTAGGGTGGGTGGGTGGGTAGTACTGCGAAGAGGTCAAGCTGTATCTCTGGTTTATCCCACTGGAATTAGATGAAATGTGCTTTAGATTTTAAATTGGACCTCAAGCTACCAAACTATGGAAACCACATCAAAATCAGTTCAGTACTTTTAGCGTGCGCACAAACGGACAAAAATACTGAAAAATATCTTTTTGGGCATGATTACGTCCCAGTACCCTATACCGACTGTTTTTTCTGGAATATCTTCAATGTACAGACACGGCTTTTTAACAGTTTTATAATGGTACAATACTTTTGCCCGCGACTTCGTCCGGGTGGACTACAATGAAATGACCAGTTTAAGTGACCTTCGTAGTGTGGGGTGGCTAGTACTACCAAAAGGTCAAGCTGTATCTCTGGTTTATCCCACCGGAATTAGATGAAACGTGGCTTAGATTTAGACAATTTTATAATAGTAGGTAGGTAGGTAGGTAGACAGATTTTGTTTTTCCTAAGGTTTTCGAGCGTTTGAAAATGCTTCAGTGGGTCAATTACACAATCATTTGCTCAATAATTATGTTTGGTTAAATCATCGCTTAACCCACAACTATGAGACATAATAATTATGTACATCTCACCACAGTCTTAACCCCTTTGCTGCAATAAGTCGATGACTTATGTTTATAAAAAAGCGTCAAAGATTTTTACAATACGCGCAATCTAAGTTGACCGGACTGAAGTTCGTGCGAATGACGTCACAATGTCTGTTTCTTTGTATTTTAAACCTTATTTAAGGGGAATCCGTCAAAGTAGACCAAATTAAAAATTTATTACGTTTTTTAGTAAATTGCAGCGCTGTTTTAAGTTGTATGTTGATCGAAATTCAATATGCGACAATAATGATAATGTTTTTACTATATATGTATATAATCACTAGCTGTTGCCCGCGACGTTGTCTGCGGATAATGGATAAAAAGTAGCCTATGTTATAATTTCATCAAAATCCGTCCAGCCATTTAACGTGAAGAAGTAGCAAACATACACACAGACACATACAAACTTTCGCATTTATAATATTAGTAGGATTAATTCATAAATACAGCTCTATATCGAAAGCTGTATTGATGATTTTAATGATTATTATTTAGTAACTATCCAGGGTGGCAGGTTGAACAGTGGAAATATTTTAAGGGGTCATTGTACTCATCATTATGAACAAATTTTATTACGGGACCAACCCTGAAATAGTGAAAAAAAAAATCAGCTGTTCCATACATTTATGTTCACACTCAACAAATTGGAACAGCTGATTTTTTATTCGCGATTTCAGGGTTGGTCCCCTAATAAGTTGTTCATAATGATGAGTACAATGACCCCTTAAAATATTTCCACTGTCTAACCTGCCACCCTGTATTATCATTATTGTCGGGTATTGAATTTTGATGAACATACAACGTAAAACAGCGCTGTAATGTGCAAAAAACGTATGAAATTTGGAATTTCGCGGACTACCTCGATGGATTCGCCTTTATTAACTGTCCATACGCGAAATTTTGGAAAACCTGTTATCAGGCAGGTCAACTTAGATAAAGCGTACTGTACTAATAGCTTGATAGTACAGAAGGCACGAACGATTTAATGAAGGCGCTAATATCAAATCTTAGATAGTTTTAGACTAAAATTACTACGGAACCCTAAAAATGCGAAAATGAGGCGGTTTATTTAGAATAAGTCTCATCAATGAACTAATTGTTTAGAAAAATGTTATAAATAAATTGATGCTAGCTAACGAAGTGATGTGTGAAGTACGGCGAAGGCACAAAGGACAATGCCAGCCAATGTATGGCGCCCCGTACCAAACTCAAAAGCCTTTGTGTCACCACCAAAACTAGTGTATTTGGAGAATTAAATGCTCTTTCTGTATTGTGACCTATTATTTAGATGGAGACCCGCAATTTGTATTTACTTAATATTTTGAGGTTAGGTTCTAGAAAATAACTAATTCCAAGTCTATAGTTAATGTTTATGTCAGAAACCCGGGACTTAATGATTACAAATTAAATAAAACTGATCAAGTATAAGAACGAGTAATTTTATGAGCTATAGTTCGTGAAATATAACTTGATCTCTGTGACAGATGTCGAGATACAAACAAATAATGGCAAAATGCATTAAAAATGTACGGATTTGACATCTGTCACAGAGATCAAGCTATATTTTACGAACTATAAATTTGGTTGACAATCCGCGACACAAATTGGTACGATCGGGCATTGTCCTTTATAAGAAAATCATCAAACTACACGTTCATACGAAAATTTCGTCCGAAGCCTAGCCTTAGCATAAAGATATGTATAACTGCCTGCCAGACCGAACCCGTACGTGTAAACCAACTACATTGGCCTGCAAAAATAAGTATCACACTCAGTACGAAGTAGTAGTACTTATTTTTGCAGGACAGTGGTGCTGATTCTGTTGAACATCGCACAAAACTAATTTTAATCACACTATATCTCTTTCTTACAAATATCATTGAAAAAGGACAGAAAATATTTAGAACTGTCAAATTAGTCCACGCCCTTGTCATTTACGGGAAAATAGTCATAACCTTTTGCGATTACAACTAAACTGACATTAAAACTATTCAAGTGGACTAATTTGACAGGATTAAATATCTGCTATCCTTCTCTCATGTTTTTTATTTGAAAGAGACATAATAAGACTAAATTAGTTTAGTTCGTAAACGACAGAATCGGCGCCAGTGTATGTACTGTCCATCCGCAAAACACATTTACCATCACGCCGTCGTAGTTAGAGGGTTGGCTGTCTGTATAACATCAACGGTCTTAGTCTCAATGGTCTCCGGTGTACCGTTGACCTCACTGCGTTCTTCGCTCATCTCTACATCAGCCTTGTCCGTTTCCTGAGACTTGGTATCGCTGTCGGTGGTCTCTTGGCTGGAGGTGTCCGTTGTCTCTGGCTTGGAGTCTTCGGTCTGTGTGTTTTCCTGCTCGGTCTGCTCTGTGTCTGTTTGTTCGTCTGCTGATTTTGTCTCTGGTTCGTCTTTTTGTTGTGGGTTGTCTGTGGAGATGGGAGTTTATTATTAATTGCAGGTTTTGAAGATGTGGTGACAGCAATGCATGCAGACATCACCTGGGATTCGTCGTGATCCTCAGCAATGAGGGTTACGACTGAGGAGAGCAAACAATGCATTTTTTGTAAAATTAGAATTTAAAAAATACATTTATGGGATTCCTATGCTCAATGAAATTTAAAATGTCTTTTGATTAACCAAATTTTCCTTTGAAATAAAAATCTAACTGTTCGACCATTGTCAATAATTAAATAAAAAAAAATAGACCCTTTTTTACAACTCCAATTTTTATGTAAATTAAAATATGTGAAATTACTTGTGGTTCACATATAACTGTTATTCCTATAACCCCGTTAACTAAGTTAAATATGCTGTGTTTACTAATTATAAGTTAATAATGATACACTCACCAGTTTCATCAACTTCCATAGGAGTCTCTTTTTTCTCATCACCATTCACCTTCTGAAAAGTAAATGGTGATCATTATTATTATATCTATACTTTAATAGTATAATTAATCCTCCAACTTAAACCTTCTGATTTCAAAATGGTTATCAACTACACACTTAGCATGACCACGATAGAAACAGATTTGGTCTACAAAAGAATAGACGTGACAGAGAGTAGAAAGATTTCTATCGTTTCATGCATACGATAAGGTAAAGAAATGATTCTATTCTTCAGTAGACAAAACTCTGATAAGCCAAGCACGGGTCGCCGCGTGCTCGGGCAGAAGAGATATCGAGTTGTATAGAAAGAACTGTCTATTCTTTGGTAGAATAGAGATAGAATTGGTCATGCTAAGCTGCTTGGACTAGAATGTTTTTGTAATATTAAAAAAAAATGTCTCTAAAAGAAATTGCCCAGTTAAAACCAGAATGATTTCATTAATTCCTAAGTACTGAATGATCAATCAATCAATGAACAATCTTCGATTGATCAATTAGTAATTGCACTTAAGCCGCGTCTCCTGCGCCCTGTTTTCGTGTTCGACGAACATCGAATAGTGAACAGTGAACGAAAAAGGGGCGTGGTCTACGTGTTTTGACGAATAAAAACACTCAAAACACGTAGACCACGCCCTTTTATCGTTCACTGTTCAGTGTTCGATGTTCGTCGAACACGAAAACAGGTCGCAAGAGACACGGCTTTAGAGTAACATAATTAATTCTACATACAAAATACTTCTGTCCTCATAAACTACAGCGACTTATACAGAAATAAAAACAAAACTAAAAATACAACTCTAAACTAACTAAACATAAAATGGGACAGCACGACGGACAAAACAAACTAAAAATAAATAAATACCTACATGGAAAATAATCAAAAATAAAAAGTATATTTTTCCATCACCTCTTTTATTTCGATCGTATCTACTTTCTGCCCTCACCTTTACAATATTCTCTATTTAGGGGCTATTTCACCAACCTATCATTGGTGCTGATTCTGTTGAATATCGCACTAAACTTATTTTAATCACACTATATCTCTTTCTTACAGATATCATTGAAAAAGGACAGAAAATATTTAGAACTGTCATATTAGTCTACGCCCTTATCATTTACGGGAAAATAGTCGTGACCTTTTGCGATTACGACTAAATTGACATCAAAACTGTTCAAGTGGACTAATTTGACAGGATAAAATTTAATCTATCCCTTTCTCATGTTCCTTATTAGAAAGGGACATAATGAGACTAAATTAGTTAAGTTAGTAAACAACAGAATCGGACCATTATCTGTTCATTAAGCTAATGTGATCACTAAACTATTATAGAAACACTAAAAATTGCGTTTCACCACCTGTCAATAGTGTTAATGACAACATTGATGCCGATTCTGTATATTTATTTGGGACTAACAAACAGTTACACATTAGATCTTATGAACTAACTTACAAAACAAGTACATGATACAAATGTGTAACTAACACCGTTATCCACAATATACAGTTCTGTTCTGTTGTTTACTAACTAAACTAATTTAGTCTCATTACGTCTCTTTCTAATAAAAAACATGAGAAAAGGATAGAAGATATTTAATCCTGTCAAAGTAGTCCACTTGAATAATTTTGTTGTCAATTTTGTCGTAATCGCAAAAGGTCACGACTATTTTCCCGTAAATGACAAGGGCGTAGACTAATTTGACAGACTAAATATATTCTTTCCTTTTTCAATGTTATTTGTACGAAAGAGATGTAGTGTGATTAAAATTAGTTTAGTGCGACATTCAACAGAATCAGCGCCATCATTGAAGTAAAAGTTAATTAACTAAAAGGCACCTTTAGCTTATTGAGCAGATATTGATAGGTTGGTGAAATAGCCCCTAAGTCTTTGTTGCACTTGAAAAAATAAAGTATAGCACACTACGATAGCACACAGATACAGGCTTACAGATTGTACTTAAATAAAACCATGTTGGTGCATAATTTATTCTTACGTGTGATAGGAAATTCCATGGTTTCGCAGATTAACCATTTTCAAAATGACAATTCAAAATGATAGCTGTCGCGCATGACTTAGTTTTCATATGGCCAAACCGGTTAGATGGCCAGTGTTTTTTGGTAGACGGGTTCGCCTGGTTTTGGCAACTCCATCGGACTAATATTACAAATGTGAAAGTTTGCGAGGATGGATGGATGTATATATGTATGTTTGTTACTCTTTCACGCAAAAACTACTGAACGGATGTTAATGAAACTTTACAGTAATATAGCTTAAACATCAGAATAACACATAGGTTACTTTTTATCCCAAAGACGCGGCCGAAAGCTAGACATAGACATATACACCCTTACCACAAAAAAGATAGACACGCGTTAAACGCGAATGCTACCAAAAATAATACACACTTGTTTTAGACAAGTTAGTGCTAAAACAAGTGCGTATTATTTTTGGTAGCATTCGCGTTTAACGCGTGTCTATCTTTTTTGTGGTACGGCCCTTATTGCTCAATCTGTGTACATAGATTAGTAAAAAATCTGTGTACATAGGCTAGTACAAAATAAAGTTACAACTTTATTTGAACAAGTGCAACACATTCGTACGTATCATACAATGTATCAGCTATCAAGAACCTAATCCCGCCGTGCCTTTTTCGCAGATTTCTTCGCGACGCTTGAAGACGATACCGAAGTCGGCGCACGTTTTTTCTTTTTCGCCTAAAGTGGGACGATACATATTTATGCAAAAAAAATAAATAAACAAAAGTGTATAGGTATGTTACAGTCAAAACTCTTAACTGTTTTTTGCAGTCAAAACTAGTTTTGACCAAGTGTGTTAGGCAAAACTAGTCTTGTCTGTTTTTTGCAGTCAAAACTAGTTTTGACCAACACGTTTGATCAATACTAGTTTTGATTATTTTTTGCTGAACTTATAAGGGGTAGGGAGGTGGTCGACAGGAGCCCCGCTCCTATTTCTGTCTCCAAGGTTAAAAGTAACCTAACACGAAGGGGTTGACGGGGGCTTCAGTGAGCGAGTAAAGCGAGCGAACGAAGCCCCCGTAACCTACAGATTTACTCCCTAAAATATTTGTCATTAATAAAGTAAGACCTTACAATATAAGTGGCATAGACATGTGCAATACTACTTTGCTAAGTTCCTGCTACAGTACGCATCTCACCTGTGGCTTGGCATCCTGCGCCACATCGCTGGGCGGCGCGCTGGACGTGGAAGAGATCTCCCCTTCTTGTTCGTTCTTTTGTCTCTTGGGCGGCCGCGGCTCGTCGTCCGACTCCTGCGACTGCGACTCCCCCTTCTGTTCCGAAGTCTCGCTCTCAGGGGGCGGCGATGACTCTTTCTGGGATGATGGGTCCTCCTGTAGGTGGAAGGAAGTTTTAAAGAAAATGTGCAGTTTTGTGAAGGATATGTAGGTTCTTCTGTTCTTGTGTTTGATGGAAAAGGCAGTAGTTATAGCAGTTATCAAGATAATTGATAGTAGCAGTAGCGAAGGGTCCTTACAATACGATTCCTATCGGTTTCCCTTTGAAAAATAGCACAGGCAGTGGCCTACTTTTATTGATTAGCTTTTTGTGGCCAGAGCGCCTAACATGCGCGCCGCAACAAAGTTTTGTCATCACTTTTATCGTGCATTTGTCTCGTATTCGCACGAGTAAGAGCGAGACAAGACAGTCGACAAAATTTGTCGCGGCGCGCATGTTAGCCTGAGCGCCTAACATGCGCGCCGCGACAAAATTTTGTCGACGCTTTTATCGTGCATTTGTCTCGTATTCGCACGAGTAAGAGCGAGACAAAACAGTCGACAAATTTTGTCGCGGCGCGCATGTTAGCCCTGCTGGTAACCATTTATGGCTCCGGCTTATCTCTTACAAATACTGACCCTTCGCCACTGCTAGACAGTGACTATTTGCTTATTATAAAAGCGACCATGTTCAATTAGTTTTTCCAAAATAAAGACGACTAGATTATAAAAATATATGATCATGTAGCTTACAAGATACTTTACACAAATATGAAATAAAAACACTTTCGTCGTATAGTTCAATAAGACTATGTTCTTTACCCCTATCATGAGTTTTTTTGACGTATAGTTTCGTTAACGTAAGAATATTTTGAATTTAAAATACAGCAGTCCTGGAACATTTTGATAAAATTTTATACAATTTGCACATTTTAAAAAATACAGAGAAATTAATTAAGTATTTAATTTATATAAATATTGTGTAACAAACGTGTATTTTCAATTCAAAATATGCTTACGTTAACGATACTACACGTCAAAAAAACTCATGATCGGGGTACTTGGGGACCGTCGATATGTGTATTAAGTAGTACATACAACAAGCAGCACAGTGTGCTGCCCTCCCGCCGAGATGTGGAGAGGCGTGCGGTTGTTGAGCGGCGGCGTGACGGCTGGTGTCGGCTCGTTCGCGTCGCTGCAAACTCCCGTACCCAGCTGGCCTTCCGACCCCATGCCCCAGGATAACACCTCGCCTATGGGGGATGATGGTAAGTGATGGTTATGGGGGGTATTACACTCATTGTTGCCAATGTTGCGATTTTTCCGCTAGACATTTATGACTTTTGAGCTAGAAATGTATGCAAGTCATACCTAAATGTCTAGCGGAAAAATTGCTAAATTGGCAACAGTGATGAAAATATCTTGGGTTTTATGCCAATTGCAGCGCTGTTTTACGCTGTATGTTGATCCAAATTCGATTCGCGACAATAATGATATTACTATAGTTACTAAATAATAATCATCAATATAGCCCTTGAAATTACATTTGAGGAAAATACAATTATTTCGTGAAAACATTATGATACACAACTAAAACAGCGCTGCAATTTGCAAAAAACCCAAGACATTTTAAATTTCGCGCGCTACCTTGATATGATTCACCTTAAGTCATGGATTTGGGAGGTATCGAGGTATCACACTATCAAATAAACAACGTTATTGTTAGTTTATGCAAATGCCTAAAAAGTAATTGTAGTCATCGTTATGAACAACTTTTACTATAAGACAAACTCTGAAATCGCGAAAATAAATCAGCTATTCCATACATTTTGAACGTGAACACAAATGAATGGAACAGCTGATATTTTTGCTTTTTCGTCGCGTCGCGTTTGTCGCTTACGCAGGACACCCAATAACTTTAGAGCAACGGTTCCTAACCATTTTAAATTTGTTGCCCCCATGACCTATTACACTCAACACTCATGCACCCCCTTAAAATTGTAAGCAACACATAAAAATTGCACAAAAAGTTCATGAATTAATGATGTCGATGTACTGTTTTGCATTCTCACTTTTAATGGCTGTTTTATCTTCGAAGGGATAATTACTTCAAGGAGAAACCCACGACTAGGAATATTTACTTTACAAATGCTGCATCTATATTAAAAAACCGGGCAAGAGCGTGTCGAACCACGCACAGTCAAGGGTTCCGTAGGAAGAAGTATTTCAGTCTTCCAACTGCAAACATAAGTTTGTATTTCCTAATATTATAATGAAATACAAACTTATTTTTGCGGTCAAAACTGAAAATAGTGAATTTTTCAAAAAGTTATTAACGTATCTTGTTCAAATCAATTTTAATCGAGTGTTTATTAGATTCCATAAGCTCGAATTTTTTTGATAACGCGATTGGAAAATTACAGGGGGGGGGGGGACACATTGTAAACTACTTTCGGAGCTCCTAGTTCACTAAATATGCACTTAAATAAAAGAGTCATTTAGAAACCTTGATCTTATTTGCAAAGACCTATTCAATGATATCCCACATGAAGGGGGTACGCGAATTTTTTTTTTATCTTTCAGTTCCCCTAATTATTTTATTTTTTATAATTTCGCTACAGGTTTTTATAGCGGCTAACTATAAGGGCCGTACCACAAAAAAGATAAACACGCGTTCAACACGAATGCTACCAAAAATAATATGCACTTGTTTTAGCACTAACTTGTCTGAAACAAGTGTGTATTATTTTTGGTAGCATTCGCGTTTAATGCGCGTTTATTTTTTTTGTGGTAAGGGTATAAGGGTTCCTAGTTTTACTACGGAACCCTATAAACGGAACATAATTATGTTACCGGTGTCGGTGACGGCGAAGGAGTTGCAGGTGCCGGCGGCCGCGCTGACGACCCTCCTGTGGCGCAGCGCGGGCGGCGCCTCCAGCGCCTGCGCGTCGCCCGCGCGCGCGCCCAGGCCCAGCCTGCGGGCGAAGGGAATTGGTTAGGCATACCGTCGTGTTAGGATAGGCTCGTGGCTAAATGACAGCTGCGCTGATCGACCGATCTGCGAGGTTAAGCTGCGCTTGCCGCGGTCAGTCAGTAGATGGGTGACCGTTCTTTACACATCGAGACCCCTCCGTGCCTCGGAGAGCACGTTAAAATTCAAGTTAAGCAGTCGGTCCCGGTTATCATAGGAATATCTTTGACAGTCGTTACGGGTAGTCAGGAGCCCAAAAGTCTGACAACTGATCTAACATTCGATTACCGGTATTACCCAATAATTGGGTTGTGGAAGTCAGATGGCAGTCGCTCCATGTAAAATATTGATATTCAGCCGCAACCAGTTACACTGGAAGCCGACCCCAATCCTGTTTGGGAAAAAGGCTAGGCGAATAATGATAATAATCGTCGTGTTAGGATCATTTGAGCTTATAGATAGAGCTAAAATTGTAGATATGAGTGACTACATGCGGTCACATACGTAGTTAAACTCGTAAATGAATCAGTTCAGTAATTAGATCTGATTTCATAATTCATACAGGGTGTAAGGGGAACGCTTCCGAAACCAAAACGTAGATTATATACAACCTAAATGCAAACGGATACCAATAACCTTTCGCTTTAAATTGATTCTTTTCAAGACTTCATATTTCGTATTATATTTTATTTAAAAAAAAAATTGGTAAAATTGTAATTTTTTTATGGTATCGTATCGAGAATCACTAGCTCTATCACCTGTCTTCGTTTTCGGAAGCGTTTCCCTTACACCCTGTATATTAATTAATGTTATAAAAATTATATTTACGCTCGTGACTGTACAATGGTCCAATCTTAAGTCTGACCGCCAATTTTTGAAAGCCTGTTCAATTTAATCTGTTGTCAAATCTCATGTCAAGTGACATAATTAGTCGATGTTATTTTGGTCAACCAATAACAGGAGCTAATCACAAATTCGATCAAGTTTTTTAGAAACAGAAACAATTTCTATTTTTTTTAAGAACAAAGTGTAGTTGTCTGCAATATCGGGGCAACTTTAAGGTGCGTTCAGACTGGGTCTTATATCGCAAATACGCTTCGCTGTCCAGTAGTGTACTGTACTGACCGTCCGTACTCGACGCGTCCGATGGCGTACAGCTGTCCGGCGGCGGTGCTGTCCGGTGAACGTAAGTGAAGGTCTCTCACCGTCCGTACTCGACGCGTCCGATGGCGTACAGCTGTCCGGCGGCGGTGCTGTCCGGTGAACGTAAGGGAAGGTCTCTCACCGTCCGTACTCGACGCGTCCGATGGCGTAAAGCTGTCCGGCGGCGGTGCTGTCCGTTGAACGTAAGAGAAGGTCTCTCACCGTCCGTACTCGACGCGTCCGATGGCGTACAGCTGTCCGGCGGCGGTGCTGTCCGGTGAACGTAAGGTAAGGTCTCTCACCGTCCGTACTCGACGCGTCCGATGGCGTACAGCTGTCCGGCGGCGTCGAGAGCCAGTGAGTGGTGCTGTCCGGCCGCCACAGCTCGCCAGGCACTGTCGTGTCGGCTGAAGGCGTCGCATTCCGTCGGTGAGAATAGCGCTGTTTTGCGCTTCTCGCCTGTTATACCTGAGGGGGAACGAAGAATTAGTCACTGGACAAGCTTTGGTGTATTAACTTTATTAACAAATGCAGCTAAATCCCTAGCAAATTCAGTTCGAAAACCGATATTGGCATGCCATACATATTTTATTGTTTTTAATTCACATTTATTTATTTATTTAAGTACAACGGTTGTTACAACCAATTACAGTAACCAATTACATATTATTAATAATATTCTCATTCTTTATAATTCCGGTTTAAAATATAGAAGATTTTAGCTACCTTCGACAAAATTATATTACTTCCTGAATATTTGAGACTTGAATTTAATTTTATAGGCCTCAAATAATGCAAGACTCACCCAGTTGTCCGTAGTTGTTGAGTCCCCAGGCGAACATCTTGTCGTTGTTGTCCAACACGAAGGTGGCGTGGTAGCCGGCCCAGATGCGAGCGCCGCCCGCCTTCAGAGTCACTTTTGATGGTACTAGCAGAGCGCCTGTGGGGGAATATAGGTGGTAGAGGTCTTTAATTTATTAAATAGGGTAGAAATTGTGAGGCAACACATCTGAATTTTAGGTATTTTTACAGGTACAAAACTCACATAACTCATAACATCGAAACTCGGAAAAACTATAATGCCATCACCTAAATTGCCGACGCCGGACAAAAACTTCAAAAACCCCGGACATTTGAGTGAAATAGAGTACTACGAAAAATCAAAATATTTCCCGATAAAGATTTGTTTTATTTGATTACCCAGCTTGTAATCAGGATTTCCCTGACCCAAAAAATGTCCGGATTTCACCCCGACACTTTTTGAAAACCCCAACCGGACGCTCCCCGGACGCCTTTTAAACTAGGATAAATCCGGGGAACCCCGGACGGTTGGCAGCCCTTTACAAGAGTCGTACTGCCAATCTTTAAGTCACAGTACCAATGGAGCCATCAACATACAACAACATTATTTATGATAAAATAAAATGTAGTTTTATGTCTCGTAATCTTTAACATTCGCCGAATTTTTTGTACATGATTATTTGTATCCATTATGCAATATAATCCCCCAGCTTATTAATTTAATTTAAATCTGATGTTAACATCACAGCAGCTATTTCGTTGATTTGATCACCAAAATGACAGCAAATTATAGTTTAATACATTTTCAGAAATTCGAGGAAAATAACATGCATGGGAAAATACATTCAGATGTCTTTTGCCAACAGTACCAATTTAGAATACTACTAGCAAACCCGGCGAACTCCGTTTCGCCACCAGATTTTCCCGCTTTTCTGTTCAAATTTTCCTTAATTTTCTTTGCTATAAACCTCACGAAGCCCGAGACCTTTCCAACGAATGCAAAACCCTGGAAATCGGTTCGTCCGTTCTGGAGTTATAGCGTCAGGAAGGAAAACCCGACTTATTTTTATATAGTAGATAATGTACTGGTAGTCTCCTGAAAATAAGTTTTGTTTATGCTAATATTGTAGTGTAAACTCACTGAATCCTTGCCTGGCGTCCCTGGAAGCCGACCGCTGCGACAGCCTGCCGAGCTGGCCCTGCTCCCCGCAGCCCATTGTGTACACGCCGCCTGATGCCTGCAATGCAATTGTGTGTTACATGTAGTCATAATAAACCTAGAAAGGTAGTTTGGTGAATGGAGGAACGAGGTGGAATGTACCTCCATTAATAAGGGAGGATCCTCCTACCAGACCGGTTGGTATTTTCTAGCGGCACACTGCCCCGACAGTTGATGTAAAGAAAGAAAGAAAGAAAGGGCACTGGCAGACGCCCATAGAACGCTGGGCCTCAGATTGTGTAAGTCGGTACAGATATGAAATTAGTTTGGTGTGATCGAGTATTTCAAGAGTATTTAAATTAATTTTTTATTTGTTTTTGTACGTAATTGGGTTAAAGAGAAATATTCTTATTTCTGACAGTGAGGTTAAGTATGGTGTGAATGATCCAGTGAAGTACAGCCCGACTAATGAGTTCTCAATTCAAAGGTTTTAGTTGCTGTCACCATGATATTCTGTGGAGGCACGCGCCAGCCAGCATACACCCGTTTTTGTTTTAGTGGTTTTTTCAAAATGTCAACGGCATAATCATTTTATTTCTTATTTATTTCGATTTTTGATTCCAATTCTTAATCTCTAAGATAAATTAGGCAAAGAACAATTAAAATATATTTTTATTTTTGGTTAAGCTTTTATTACTGTACCATATCAAGCCTAAAACTGCCATTTATAAAGATTTATAAAGATACCTACAAAAAAAAACAAAAAAATAACAAAGTTACTAAAGTCACTGTGTGTCTAGCGGCTGTGCCAAATAGGTTCAGTCACAGATAATATAATACTATACGTACAGATGCCTCATCTCATACAAAGAAAAGTGACCGATTTAGCGCGGGCTATCTTCGGGCTATACATTTTTCCGTGCTTAAAGCATTTTACAAAATTTGAACAAATATTTTTCATGATGCATTTTTTCATGTTCTCAATTTTACACAAACTTCAATAACAAATCGATAGATATAACGCCATCTATTATAAGTTATTTCAACAAATGTTACTTTGTTCCTGATGAGACCCCGTGGTTCAGTTCAGCATATGTCAGACCACTAGTGCCTGACGCTGGTTTTCAACTGAACCTATTGTGACGTGACCGATGTAAACCAGTTCTAAATAGATAAATACATGTTGGGCGGGATGTCGGGTTTCTGTACGAGTATGTTTATCGCTGTGAAAACTCTGATTGCGCAATGTAGGATTTATGACATCAGACGTAATATAGTGACATCTGACTTATACAGGGTGGCAGGTCAAACAGTGGAAATATTTTAAGGGGTTATTGTACTCATCATTATGAATAACTTTTACTATGGGACCAAACCTGAAATCGCGAAAAAAAAATTAGCTGTTCCATACATTTTGCTGAGTTATGTGAACATAAATGTATGGAACAGCTGATTTTGTTTTCACGATTTCAGGGTTATTCCCATATTAAAAGTTGTTTATAATGATGAGTACTATGACCCCTTAAAATATTTCCTGTCTAACCTGCCACCCTGTATATTTAATAATCTGACAACTTTGTCACCGTTCGGCGATTCGCACGGTGCACCGCATCACGCAGCGTAGCGCGGGATTGCGTGATCCTCCGTTGTTTGCAAGTACCTGTATTTGTATAGAAATCACGCGTAGTGCAACACACTGAACACGCATTCACGCGCGGGGCTTTTGTTCCGTCGCCACGCACCCCGCAGCGTAGCGCGGCAAGGTGTGTGATTCGCCTTATCTGTTTAGCTGTATAGTCTTCAATGTTGTCGGTAGATGTCGCTGTCGCTACAGACATCTAACAGTAGGTAGATACGTACGGACAGTATGACGAGGTGGTCCCCGCCGGACGCGAGGGCTACAGCAGTCTCTCCCGACGTCCACCTTGACTTGCCTTTGTCCAGCAGTGGACATCTAACAGTAGGTACGGACAGCGAGGGGCTCGTGGCTAAATGATAGCTGCGCTGATCGTTCGATCTGCGAGGTTAAGCTGCGCTTGCCGCGGTCAGTCCTTGGATGGGTGACCGATCTTCACATATCGAGACCCCTCCGTGCCTCGGAGAGCACGTTAAGCAGTCGGTCCCGGTTGTCATAGGAATATCTTTGACAGTCGTTACGGGTAGTCAGGAGCCCGAAAGTCTGACAACTGGACTAACATTCGAATACCGGTATTCCCCAATAATTGGGTTGTGGAGGTCAGATGGCAGTCGCTCCATGTAAAATATTGGTATTCAGCCGTAACTAGTTAGACTGGAAGCCGACCCCAATCTAGTTTGGGAAAAGGCTAGGCGGCTGATGAGATACGTACGGACAGTATGACGAGGTGGTCCCCGCCGGACGCGAGGGCTACGGCGGTCTCTCCCACGTCCACCTTGACGGGCTCGCGACACGACTTGCCTTCGCGACCGCGCATCACCAGGCCCATACTGCCGTGCGAGTCCTGCGGACAAGGGAATGTTACATTGCTGTTATTATTTGAGTGGTTAATAATCCAATATGAGGGGCTCGTGGCTAAATAACAGCCGCACTGATCGATCGATCTGCGAGAAGCTGCGCTTGCCGCGGTCAGTCCTTGGGTGTTGTTCTCAGATCATAGAAACAAGGAGATATGCCATCATAGCAAATTAGTACGGGAACAACTGATGCCACTTTTAGTACATCTTTAGACACCATTACGCGCATAATTAAGCGCTCCTTGTGAATAAAAAGATCTCCCACGCATTGAACATTCCGCACACCTTCAATCTAACACTGTTAATCGTCACTCAACACACTAGCACTAAACTAAAACACTGTATTTATACCATCGATCGTGTTCGGTTCGTCGCCAGCGCGTACGTTTTTAATATGAGCAATTTGCTCAAGATCAGGCATCAAACTCGATAGCGCCTTGGCACATCTCCCTTGTTTCTATGATCTGAGGTGTTGTTGATATTTAGCCGCAACCAGTTAGACTGGAAGCCGACCCCAATCTAGTCTGGGAAAAGGCTAGGCGGATGATGGTTAATAATCCAATATGCTTTGTTTGACAAATGGGAAAAAAAATCTGTTATGATGGGCATCCTTCAAGGTAGCCCGCAAAATTCAAAATTTCTTACGTCTATTGCAAACTGCAGTACTGTTTTACGTTGTATCTTGATCCAAATTCAATTTACGACAATCATGATAATATAGTTACAAAATAATAATAATCATCAAAATCAGCAATATAGCCCTAGAAATTATATAAAATATTACGATTTTCCTCAAATATAATTTCAAGGAACTTCCTTAGAATCTAGAAGAAACCGAGTCACGAGTGAATCGGTTTCTTCTAGGCAAGCGTGCTCGATGGTAGACCGCATCATCGCTTAACATCAGGCGAGATGGCGGTCAAACGCAAGCCTATTTCAAATTAAAAAAAGCTCAAATCCAAGGGTCAGTACATACTCAAAAATGGTCAGTACAAGCTCAAAAAAACCGGACAAGTGCGAGTATGCCTCGCGCTCTAAGGGTTCCGAAATATGATCATAGATGGCGCTACTGCATACTTCCAATTGTGCCATCTATGAGCAGATGGCTCCACTTATGGTCCGGTGACTGACGGCGGACAACAAAGGATCCTATAAGGGTCCCGTTTTTCCTTTTGAGGTACGGAACCCTAAAAAGCTCAAATCCAAGAGTCAGTACATACCCTGAAGGCTCCCCAAGCATACACATCCCCGTTGTTGAGCAGGGCTGCGGAGTGCGAGTCCCCGGCCGCGACACACACGGCCGGCGCGGGCAGTGATACCGCCGCGGGAGTCCCCTCGTCAGTGTCGCTGGACGTCGCGCGGCCTAGGGCTCCCTCGTCGTTGCAGCCGAATGTCCATACCTGATGGAGAAAGGCGTAGTTAGAAAAGGTTGATGGTCAAAATATTTGGATGTAAGAAAACTAACCACCTTCAAAAAAATCAATAATTTTGTGGAACAGTTTTGGAAGTAGTGCCAAATCAAACTTAAGCTAAAATCAAATACATCGACTTCTGAAACTGTTTGACACAACATTATTTTGCTCTTTTTGAAGACTCCTAAAAAGAGATGGAACAAGAAGATGGACTATGCCATATTCCTGTCTGTTAGCACTTAGAATGCACACACAAGGACTGCTCGAAGCAGTCAGTATCGACTGCTTCAAGCTGCAACTGCATAGCAAACTTGTCTTCTACGTACATACGTACACGGAACCGCCCGAGCCAATTCAGTGGGTTTACACCGCGTCAGAAGAATAGAAAGACACTATTTTATAGGTTAATATATAATAGTGTCCTACTATTAAAAGAGTACAAATAAATTATTTTATTTCAAAGAAGGAATAGGCACAACAAAAAAGTAAAAGCAAAAATAATAATTTATCACAAAATGGAAAACATAGACTCTTTTAAAGTTTTTGGAGGGAGTATCGCTCCGTCTTTGTCGCGCAAGCGTAGGTGGTGTTACGTCACTAGTAGGTAGTGCCGTCCGTGTCTAGCAAATCATTTTAAAACGCTTATAACTTTGCCAATTTTGTAGATGTTTCATCGGTTTTTTTGGTGTTAATTGTCTTTTTTCAAATAGTTTACAGATTCACAATAAAAAAAAGTAGTTAACATCCCTATTGTAGGCACACAGTGCGTGTTATTTTTAACTGACTTCAAAAAGGGAGGTTCTGTGTTCGATAAATAAAGGTTTTATATGATGTATTACCTTCCCGCTGCTGTCAAGAGCTATGGTGTGCATGCCCCCTGCATACACATCTACTATTTTGTCACCCAACGCTGTCACATACTTGAATCTGAAACAAAAATAGTGATGTAAAGATACAGTATCCTTTTTAGACAAGCACGCACACCAAGGACACAAACTGCACCCATTACAAATGTGTCCTTGGTGTGCGTGCTTGCGCACAGCTATACCGGGGCGTTAAATGTGTCGCGTTACAAATGTGGCGCCAAAATTATCGTAATACAAGTGTATGTCTGGTCTGCGGCCCTGCTAAGTTCGCTTACTAAGGCAGAGATTGATAAACGTTACTTAGCACGTGCTTTGGCTTAGATATTGCTGATGGTGGCGCATGCGTTGGGTCATTCGGTTCCCTTCAAAATGGTTGAGCTAAATGGCGCTGATTCATGCGTCATGTCCGTGAACGGGCGCCGTCTGTTGGGACTGGTCATCTCTGGACTGCTATGGCTAATATTTGGAGCTGTTTTTACTATTATTCTAGACTTATACATTGTTCTCTCATATTTGTGTTATTTCCGACAAAAACAATGTAACCATGATTATTTGTAATGATTTGATTTAAAAGAGTAACCATGGAGTTTCTTGCCCGTTCTTCTCCATAGGAATCTACGCTTTGGAACGGGCATCTAGCTTCATCATTATGACTGACTGACAGACTCCTTGACAATTCCAAAGTACCTGTAATTGGTCTAATTGAAATAAATGCTTTGACTTTGATATGTCTCCGTCGCTGTCGCACGACTGTCGAACTACAAGTGCAAGATAGATACGGGAACATAGCTAAGCCACAGATAATATAATACTGTACGTACAGATGCCTCATCTCATACAAAGAAATGTGACCGATTTAGCGCGGGCTATTTTCGGGCTATACATTTTTCCGTGCTTAAAGCATTTTTCAAAATTTGTACAAATATTTTTCATGATGTATTTTTTCCTGTTCTCAATTTTACACAAACTTCAATAACAAATCGACACATAACGCCATCTATTAAAAGTTATTTCAACAAAATGTTAGTTTGTTCCTGATGAGACCCCGTGGCTAAGCCAAAGTACGTGTTAAGGAACGTTTATCAATCTCGGCCTTAAGGCGCAGATAAAGGACTTTTAAAGATTTTAAACTAAAGATCACGTCTGAACGAGTAGTGTTATTGATATGAAAAAAATATTATGCTAAACTAGAGCATTTTCTTAATAATTTGATTAGAGTATATTTTAGATTACGTTTATCTATGTAGTGTAATTAATTTGTAAAGTTAGGTCTAACGCGTTCAGAAAAGTGAAGATCGCGCGAAAACTATTGAGAGTATTTTAACGAAACCTTCACCATTTTAAAGATAATTTAACTATCTAACTTTGAGTTAGTGTATTTTTTAAATCAAATATTCATTACTAAAAAGTAATAATACGTCTAATTCGGCACAGCGCGCTCCTTGATAGGCGAGTCGTATTGCTCGGTGGACGTATGTCGCGTTGCATGAGCTCAGCGCAGAACACTCAAGCTATACCGCCCAAATCACTCAAGGGGGGTGATTCTCGCGGGTTCGATATTGATATCGCCTTCGATATACAGGGTGGCAGGTTAGACACTGGAAATATTTGAAGGGGTCATTGTACTCATCAATATGAACTACTTTTACTATGGGACCAACCCTGAAATTGCGAAAAAAAAATTAGCTGTTCCATACATTTTGATGAGTTATGTGAACATTAATGTATGGAACAGCAGATTCTTTTTTCGCGATTTCAGGGGTTGTCCCATAGTAAAAGTTGTTCATAATGATGAGTACAATGACCCCTTCAAATATTTTCACTGTCTAACCTGCCACTACACATATTGCAACAAATGTCAAAATGGTAGGGATTTTGACAGTTGTTGCAATATATATCGAAGGCGATATCAATATCGAACCGCGAGAATCACCCCCAAGGCCGCTGGCACTTAGTAGCGCCTTAATGTTTTTTGCACATTAGGTAAGTGAACTTATTTAATGGAATGTCTCACACCACCTCCACATACTGTATCAAGGACTGTGATGCCAGGTCACTTACTTGGTAGTCTCCATAACATCCCCGCCGAGGCCGAGCTGGCCCACATCTCCTTGTCCGCATGCTAGCACACGCCCCCTCTTTTTAGGAGCCGTCGGGATCTCCCACTGGATTGCTGCGCAAATATCACATCATAATTAATATAAACTAGTTTTTTTTTTGCTTTGCTGACTGATGCCCACTAAGGGCCAAATTCACCGACAAGATAACACTCATAAATTAAAAAAACCGGCCAAGTGCGAGTCGTACTCGCGCACCGAGGGTTCCGTATCATTTTTGGACGTATAAAGTGAAAAAATCCGGACCGCACAACTAAGTTTGTTTGTGAAGAGATTTTGATGATTTTGAAAAAACTGTACTAGTTAGGAACATCGTTTTATTTTTGGTGCCATATTTGGGTCAATTTCTATCAACTCTAATTATTTCAGATTTTTCGCCCCGCAAACTTCGGAGATAAGGGGGGGGAATGGTATTTTTTTGGACATTTTTCATCATATGTCGAAAACTGTGAGACATAAAATAAAATAAAAATATATTTTGAAATGTGCAGATCAAGCCCTTTCATATGATATGTCACTTGATCTAGTAACCCCACTTTAAAATTTCGGACCCCCACTCCGGCCCCTTTTGCAATGAAAATAAAAATATTTTTGGACTTTTTTCATTTGCAATAAAGTTGAACAAGCATTCTTTATAACTGTTCCAAATTTGAAGTCGATAGCATAAGTAGTTGCTGAAATAAGCAGGTGTGACAGACAGACAGACAGACAGACAGACAGACGAAGTCGCACCATAAGGGTTCCTTTTTTACCATTTTGGTACGGAACCCTAAAAACGGCCGTTTCACATGACTTGGCCTTTAGAAAAGTCTTGTTAAACGGCTGTTTTCAATTTAACGGAGTGTTATCTTAGTCGGTGAACTTAGCCATAAGTCATCCGACAGAAATGCGAATAACATTAGGAGAAATAACCTCACTTCACGTGATAAACATAACAAATTATTTGAGACTAGCTATGCCCCGCGATATCACCCCGGGCAAATTACTCTTCAGCTTTATAATATTAGTATAGAATAGATAATAAAGCTGAGGTGGGTGGGTGTTCCCCAACAGTTACAATCTGGGTATCTTCAAGTCACGAGTGAATCGGTTTCTTCTAGGCAAGCGTGCTCCATCGTAGACCGCATCATCGCTTAACATCAGGCGAGATGGCGGTCAAGCGCAAGCGTATCATCGAATAAAAATAAAAGTTTGTTTGAGTGCGCTAATCTTCAGATTCATGAGGAAAAGTATAGGCTATTTAACATCACGCTACGACCCTTAGGAGCCGAGCGACGGGGGCGAAACCGCGGGGAACAGCTAGTAGGTATAAGAGTATGAACGCTAGCGCTATACCGCGCCTTGGGGGTGACAGACGAGCGGGGGGTAAGAGAACAAAAGCACAAGTTCACATGAGATCGACAACAAACAGAGTATTTCTTATGATATTGTTAGAAATTAGAAATGATTTATTTGCTTAATGTAGTATTACAGATAAGGTCTTGATACTTTGAAAGAACAGTCCCAATACATTATACCTTACGGCATGCAAAACATTACAATCTTTACATACCTATCAAGAATAAAAAATACAATAATAAAATTCATAACAAAATTATACTATGTATATTCAAATTAATTTAATAGTTTATTCCAATAATCTTGTTTAATTAGTATTATATTAAATTATGATTATTATTTTATTTATATTCAATTATTTAGAATTAATGAATTAATGTAAATTTTCAACATTATGCAATATTATAAACTATCATCATTTAAATAATCCTTTACTGAGTAATAGCACTTTTCAGTCAGCACTTTTCTTAACACATTTTTGAACACTCTTACTGGTAAGTCTTGTTTGCAAATTATTTTTAATTTACATTGTAGAGAAGCAAGCAAGAGAATCAAAAGTTAAGAACTTATAAGTACTTATAACCAACTTCGTCGGTTAAAAATAAACTATCCAGGGATGCTGGTTAAATCAAACAAATAAATAAAAATATTTAATAAGCATTTTTTATACCACGATGCGATGGTAGCAAACGTGCATACGGCCCACCCTATGATAAGCGGTTACTATAGCCTATGAAGAACCTTATACTGTAGTCCCCCAGGAAAACCTTGCTAGGTATTTCATTCTCCACAATCGAAGCGAGTGAGGATGAACTCTCTGGCGAGCGATGCGATGGTACGGTACGGTTACGAAAATATTTGGCAACATTAGGTATAATTGACAGCTTTGACATCACAAGATAAACTTCAACTCATCTATCTCATGTGCATATATGAAGTACACCGTCCGTTTCAAATAAACATGTGCTATCACGTTCGAAATGACAGATCAGAGGGTTACTCCACCCCTGCGTCTCGTTGCGCAGCTTCCTAAGGCGCGGTACAGCGCTTGCGGTCAGACTATATACTACTGTATACATCTGATGTTGAAAGATCATTAAATTGCTTTTGATTTGAGCATTATTTGAGAATATCTGAATATCGCGGCGTACTTTCTGCCTACCCTAATGGGAAAAAGCGTGGTATGTATCAAACTACGAATTCAGAACTACATTGGCCAGCTAGGTACTACTTTTTTCATTTAAAATGGATAACTACATATTTTTTGTGTCATTATGTCTGTCTAATCAAAGCAAACACGCAGTGTTCAAGGTCTACAAATAAAAACACGTGTAAAATGTGTAATGCAAAGTTGCAAACTCGTTTTCATGCGTAGTCAATGATTGGCTGCTGCGTCTGAAAGCCGGTTCGATTCTCGCGCGGAACTTATTATGAGTGTTGCCTACAAATAGTTGTACCGGAAGTGTCCATGTATGTGAAATTTGTGTTTGTATAACCCGTGCCCATAAAGAAACCAATCGAAAATGGCGGCTGGTACTTGTAATGACAGGTTGGACTGTCAGCTAAACAGAGTTGCCAGATAGGTGATATTTTTTAATATAGACCTTTGAGGTTTGAAAATAAATGAAAAAGGGTCTAAGTGCCAAAAAAATTTTTTTCGTTTTTATTACAGTATCGTGTAGTATGTTCCCTTGCCATTACCCTAAAATAGTGACCAAACGCCTAGCGTAGTTATTTACTTGGTATTTACGGCTCAAAAAAACGTAGAGGTGTAAGACGCGGGGTGCGTAATTTCTTAAAAAGGTCTAACCGCCGGTTTCTGAAAAGGCGTGTGACATGCCAAACTAGTTAACACACTGTCACAATTAACAGTCAGTCAACACTCTGTTACAATTATTGGGTTTCCGAAAAGCAATTTTTCTCCAAATTATCTGATTGACAAAATTACGATGATTTATTTATTCGTCTCGCCACCCCGACAAAATTCATTCATTCATTCAACTTAGAGGTCTTTCTTAATCTGTCTAATGCATAGCGTTGTCTCTTTCGTCTGACAGAATACGTCAAACGTCAATTTTGACAAGATATGTTGTCAAGAGCAACGGGGTATGTAAAGGCGGTAAGTTCAAAATGTATTTTGGTAATCGGCATAAAATTGTATATAATATCGTATTTTATCTTAAATTGCATTTGGTTTTCTCCTACACCTGTGAACTGTTATTCACATAGATTTTGCATTTTTAATAAAACTATGACAAGTAACATGCAGTTAATTGGTCAATATTCAACAATTAACTTTACGCATGTTGACAGTTTGTTAACATACGAAAAAGCTTACCGGAAACCCAAAATTGCTTTGATTTAGAGCTAATTGAAGGTTGACAATTGAATGTACAAACGTTTGACAGACTGTCACATATTTCTTTCAACAACCCAAAACACCTTTAATTTAAAGTTAACAGACTGTTGACGTAAATCTTTCGATAATTTTTGTTTCAGAAACGGGGGGTAAGTCCGTTGTCGCGTGATGTCAGTGTTATGAAAATGGCGGACTTACACCCGTTGTCACCGGTACCCGACAAAAAAGACGTGAAAATGGTGCAAAAGGTGTGCAAAGTGTTATAAAACTAAACTTATATTTAAGATATTATTATAATACTACCTAGGTAGGTACTATAATTGCTTTATTCATAATTTGAAAAATATTTGTTTATAACTTTTATTTTACATGTGTCACATTGCTAGTCTTTCTATAGATAACATTCCATAGTGCCTATTATACGAAAAGGGGCTTGGTACTTAGACCTTTATTTAAGATATAGCGCAAGGTATTTAGACCCTTATTTATGATAATTAGAATTGTACTTTGGGTTTTCTTGAGACTGATTAGAAAATGTAAGTTTATTGAAGAAATTACTAAGTTGAGATACCTAATTTTTGTTACCTACATAAAAGCATTTTATTGTAATAATAATTATGTCCATTTTAAAATAAATAAAATATATTGTGATGATGGCTTATTATTTAAAACATAAATTCCTCCATTTTTTGTTTTTGGTACTTAGAGCCTTTTTCATTTCTGATATTCAAATAATAAGCAAGATTTATGTAAAAAAAAATTCGCGCTGTACCGACGTGTGTTAGTAAAGACAGCAATAGCGTGCGAGTGGGAGGGAATGATTAGTGCCACCATTTTTATTCGCTTCTTTTTCTTCCTTTTCCTCCTTTAGCGCGGCTTATAAACACTCACAATACAGATAACGATAAGAGAACATACATACACGCATAAACTTACGACTTTTTCCAATGGAGGTTAACAGAAACTAAAGTGGGTGTGAGATATTTGAAAATAGAAAAACTGCAATTTGATCAACCATGAAGTTTCATGCAAATTGATCATGTGTGGAGGTCATTACCTTATTATGACTCTACTGAATGTTATGTCTAAAGTTCATATTATTATATCTGATATCTTTTATGAATTGCACAATATTTTAGTCATAAAAGTAGGTGGTACACATGTCTAGGTCCCATTTTGGCTAGTCTAGGTTTATAAATTAGTATTTTCTGTGGAGTCTTTAGTTTAGTGTGATTTGAGGCAAAATACAAACGTCAGTGTCTGTATTTTGAAGCATAGGTAGGTACACAATACGGAAACTAAGCTAAATGGTTCGAAGATCGTTACTATTTCTGTATTTTGACCCTCATTAAAATTTTAACGACTGCTCATGCGCGAAATTCTGGAGTTTGGTATCAGATCGATTAAGGGCCGAGTTCACTGACAAGATAACAGTCCGATGAATTGAAAACGGCCGTTTAACATGTCTTTTTCTATAAAAGTCATGTTAAACGGTCGTTTTCAATATAACAGACGATTATCGAACGGACGGTTATCTTGTTGGTGGATTTGGCTCTAAGTTAGACTGAGCATAGTGTGTAACAACTATGTTAGTAAGTTGACCCGGCCCGGTTTCGCACGGGTAAAGTTTAATTTATGCCAATATGCGATTTCATGGGTTTTATTAATATTGCGCGGAACCCTCTTTTTCTAAAATAAAAGTAACCTAAGCTACTCCTAATAACATCAGCTACCTGCCAGTGAAAGTCCCGTCAAAATCGGTCCAGCTGTTTCGGGGACTAGCCGGAAGAAACAGTTTCTTTTGTTATAAGTATCGGCGTGGATCTTGATCACAAAAGTCACCTGCGCACTAACTGATTTTCGGTCTCTTTGGCGGAATGGAGAAGACGGGGGGCGTCGAGGCTGCACGCGATTGGTTCGTCAGTCGATGCTCGTCGTCTATTGGACTATTCTCTATTACGCATTGTCAACTGTCAATTGTCTATTGGACCAAAAATGTACATGCGCGATCTGAGTCATTCTGTGATCACTTTTCCTGTCGGATACTATACCTGTATATACTTTCTAAATATTCCTTTAGATAGACATGCACTGAGATGTTTTATGGAATTCCATCCCTAACGGTAATGTTTGTATGGAGAAACATTTTTTCAAACTGAAGATAGATAATATTTAATTATTTTTGATAAAATAAATATAAAATCAAACACAATTAGTAGTCACAATATATAAATTTTCACACTTATCATGAATCAGTAATGGAATCAGGAATCAGTAATGCAAATTGATTTGGAACAGTCATGTCTAGGCAAAATCACAATTTGAGGTCATTCTTATCAAATACGATGACATAAATAATATAAAAAGATGTATGACATAATCCATTGACATGCTTTGGTCATAATTTGGTTAGTGGGTTAGTATTTTATTTTAAACAGAAGGTCAATTCTCATAATTAATTTAGCACTATGTCTGATTTCAAATTGACTAAAAATGGTATTCTGCCAATAAGTTTTGTCGTATATTTAAGCATGAGAATATATTTTTAGATGCATTAATTAGGTGATATCTACGAAACTTAAGATTGTCAGGACAGCATAAATAAAATTCAGTTTTGTTTGGGAAAGCCTTCAGATCTGACATTATTAAGTGTTTACTTAAGGCAGCCGTTACACGCTCAATCCAGATCACGATCTAACACGATCCAAGCAAGGTGGTCATAATTATAAAGGTCATAATCATCCGTCACCTTGCTTGGATCGTGATCTGGATTGAGCGTGTAACGGCTGCCTAAGGCTTAGTGGCAGTGCCGTAACTAGCTTTTTATGCTCCCGGTGCGAGCATCTATAACTGCACCCTTAAAAAATATTCTAATCTGAAACTTGGTCCTAATCTGGTAATTTCTGCGCCCCTCCAGGGTCTGCGCCCCGTGCCTGGGCACCGCTGGCACCGCCCTGGTTACGGCACTGCTTAGTGGATAGAGATAGGAAAACCAGAGTCAGTGAGTTTAAACGAGAAACGGAACCATATAAGCCCTGGGCCAAAATGTGATTCTGCTAATGCTTCTGATGTCGTTAGCAACGTTCTGAACTGGTATACGGTTCTGACTTTGAGCAATCTTCAGTTTTGATTTCATTGCAATATAAATTCACGTTTGTTGTTTGTTAGAAGAATACTAATTATGCCTTGATGACACTGAGACTCAAAATATCTTATGAACTATATTATGAACATTTTTATTAGGAGAATTTCCCTCCTGATTGCTGCTATGAAATTATATGGCCTTTGATAACAAAATTATTTTATTTTTAGGCCTCAAATATAAACATCATGCCTGTATTTTTTTATTTACATACAATACAAATACCTTTCCCAAAACCAGGTATGAATCCAGATTTCAGGTTATTACTGAGAATTTCATAATGGAAAAATATAATAACGCTTTGCCTGACCTTGAAATCAACCCTAGGACTCGCTTGGCAGTTTTGCTTGTCGCCACTAGCCAAAAGAGGCAGTCTACTAAGTTTCGCCATGTTTTATTTAAACAATGATAGTGACAAGGCAGCAAATTATTATGTAATGCAAACAAGATGATTCACATATAAATAGAATACTTTTAAAGATGTATGAATGTAATTACAAGGTAATCTTTAGTGTTTCTATGTCAAAGGATCAAGGTCATGTTGTGTTGCCATACAAAAAAAATATACTTAGATTATTTTTAAAATAATTGTTTAGTTTTATTTTCTTTGAATATTTTTGATCCATGCACATAATTATAATTTAAAAAAATATTTTCATTTTTATATTAGATCCAAGAAAATGCAGTATTGCATCGACTTATTTAACCAAACAGTATTGGCATACTGCAGTAGTAGTAATTATGTAGAATAGGGTTACAAACAAACTTTGAGAAAAAACATAAACAATGGAAGTCTAACCCTACCAAATTTAATATTACACAATACACTGTAATTTGTTGATGTTTTGTTTAATTTTAAACCTATCAGTATAATAATTTCTTGTTATTAGACTGACAAGTTAAGATGAATCAAAACATCAACAAATTACAGAGTATCACATGATTTTGAATTCAGTAGGGTTATGCTGTTAGACTTTCATTGTTTACATTTTCTTTCAAAGTCAGTTGAATATGGTTTGACTGCAATTAAATTATAGTGTGAATGTAGGTCAATGAGTAATCAATAAATGTAAAAGAGTTTAAGATCGATTTATGGTTGAACAACTAGCATAAGTAATTTGTAGAGCGAGAATATTTACAATATTTTAATTAGGGTACATTTAATATGCTTTCTGTAAATGTATTGTATTTTATTTATACAATCTAAACATTCTGCTTCCACAAACCAGTACCTATTTTAGCAAATTAACTTAAGTAGGTAATGTTTTTGTGTTTAATTGAGGAATGTTAATTGTTAGCCGAGTCATTCATTTTACAGAATTTTATATTTAGAAGATACAGACAAACAAAGAACATTCAAATATTTCTAAAACCATGGTGGTGTGAACGGTTATCTCTATGGTATAGGTAGCTAATGGTACAATAATGACTTGGTTCTATCCTCATTAGGCAAATTTATACCAAAATAAAATGATAAAGACATTCTTAGTCACGTTTGACCGCAATTTAAACATGAATTAGTCAAAGTTATTTACGGAAACCACTCATAGGTGTATGTTTATGTGAAAAATACATTTGTAAATACGATGAAGCATTGGCGACTCCCGACTAACCTCAAAAATATTCCATTCGTACGCGTCGCTTACATAATCAACGCGATATTTTCACATAAACATGCTTCTAAAAGACCAAACGCAACTATTCAAGGCTCATTTCAAGTACAGTTAGGTTGAAAACACAAAAAAATAACTTTTAAGGCGAGAGTTCGCGCCTTTCGTTTCCCGCCATTGCGTTTGACAGGTCATTGACATAGGCAAAAATGTAAAGAAAACAATTGCAAAATACCTTTACAGGAACTCACCTCCACGTTTTTTCTTGTTTTTAGCCACCGTTGCCGCCGTAGTGGCGGACGATTTAGATGCAGCACGTTTAACGCCTCGCGCCGCCGGCATTATGCCTGCAATATTGCAACCAACGCGTCAATAAACACAGCACACAGCGCGGCAAAACACCCCGACTTGATGGCTTCGCTCCGATGACGTTTTAACTACTTTTGTAATCGCATTAACGCCTTATTTCCACATCGGCTGCATCTGCATCAATTACAAGGCTGCGGCCTCATAGATTTATGCAAAGCTCGGATAGGTTATATTATGCATTTGTATAGGCACTGCACAGGGAACCAAACAACGCGTCTGTACCATACGGCAACGCGTGGGGCGACGCCAGAATTATTTACTTACTGTTTTATAATAAATTTCTAAGCGGCACCGCGAATTAATTTACAGTTATCACTTTAGAATATGAGATGACGTATTAATTTTAACACAGTACGAATCTCGTACATCTCCCTCCGATCGCTTCGCTTGGCCCGAGTGACGTAATCACGTGAATCGAAATCAGTCACACAATCGGAATGTCATATTTCGAATTGTAATTTTAGTTCAAGAGTAAAATGTTAAAAATGTTTTAATTAAAAAAATGAATGTAATTTATTAAAATCAATTATCAGACATTCAATATTTTCTATTTATTAAAAATAATAACTCTAGTTTTTAAAAGAAATATGAAATAAATAAAACTTGAATCGTCAAACGTCAATTTATTGTAATCGATTACAACTTCTCGGATTCGCTTTCCTATGTACCATAGACAAAACTATCTAGATTAGAAGTATATTGCCATCTAATATTTTTTATTTACCCATAGTATTTTTAAAATAGATTATTTTTAGGAGTTCACATACATACTTAATAACTTCATAAAAAGTAATATAATTCAGTGAATGAATACTATGACGAAGCAAATGTAAATGCTTCGTGTTCATTACAATATTTTTATCTAACGAAGAGCAAAATTAATTGATTTATTGATACCGTTGAAAACAATAATTTGCTTTTTCTCATTTCTTAGACACGGAGAATGGCAACATTTCTAAATTGCAATTAACTTCTATGTTATCTATGGAACAAATTAATGACGCGCCCGTGCGACGGGCGCCTCGTAGGGATGCAAGAAGTGCCAAAAAGTATCGATATATATCGTATCGATATTAAAAAAAAAATATCAATATCGGTTTCGATATATCGCAAAAAAAATATCAATATATCGATATATCGGCGAAATTTCCAAAAAATATTAGTACTTTACGATATTCTATTGTGTTTGTTTTTACAAGTTTATTTCAATAAATCTGTCAGTATTATTAGTATTACTTTTCATAAAAGTAGTGTGCGTTTCACTAAGAATTCCTTTCGGCGCTGAATTTCATTAAGTTGCAACGTTTTTAACCTTAGATCATAGAAACAACATAGAAACAAGGGAGATGTGCCAAGGCGCTATTGAGTTTGATACTTACTTTAGTTTGGTCATTTTGAGCGTAGTACAAAAGTACACGCTGGGGACGAACCGAACACGATCGATGATATAAATACAGTGTTTTAATGCTAGTGTTGAGTTACGATTAACAGTGTAAGATTGAGGGTGTGCGGAATTTTTAATGTGTGGGAGATCTTTTTATTAACAAGAAGCGCTTGTAATCATGTCGAAAAATGTACTAAAAGTGGGAACAGTTGTTCCCGTACTAATTTGCTATGATGGCATAGCTCCTTGTTTCTATGATGTGAGTTTTTAATGATGTTAGAAGTGTTCTTCCAGCACCTATTCTCGTTCACAACTTTTAGTGTCCCTGACATTACTTTATCACTTAAATTTAAAAACTGTGACATTTTAATCACTGGCGACTATGGTCTTACTACTGAAAATATATCGTTTTTGATACGTTTTCGGTACTTGATATTTTATATGGATGTATCGAAATAATAAATATCACCAAAAAATATCGATATATCGAAAAAAAAATATCGACATATGGATATATCGATATTTTTCTGCAATCCGTCTATCGGTTTATTCCGCTAGTTGTACTCTTTGGCTAATGGCTATAGTAGGTTAGGTATAGATTTGATAAGATTTGGGGTATAGATAGATAGATACAATAGCCAGCTACATTAATGGATCGAATGTATTTGTGTAAATAATGTACTAACTGCAATTTTATATTCCAGATACATAACTAACGTTTAAAGATAATTATAATTGCTCAGCAACACGACAAGAACTAAACATTCTAAACAAAACACTTGAAACTGGGTAACCGTGCAACTAACTATAGTTAGCAATGAAAGCTTTAGGGGGCTAACAGAGAGGGTGAAGTGTATGTTTATTTGAAGTATTTTGAAGCTATAACAGACCTCCCACGATGTTCTTTGTTTCCCAATTCGTCCTGTTTTCATGAAGATTATTTTGGTTTTAAAGTGCGTGTGACGTCACGCTCGTAAATGTGTAGTACCTACTCCAACTTTTTACTCTCAAGCATGATAGATGGCGTGGCGATCGCAAAAATGAACATGATTGTGATTTTGTGTCTTCAATAATAAATTATTCAATTAAATAAATAAATAAATAAATAATACTTTAAATAAATAATACTTTATTGATACTAATCCTTACAATATGCTTAATATCTAGCTAAAGTTCACAATAATTATTAAGGCGTACAATAGTTGAAACCCTGACTCCCAAACTAGGAACACCTGTGACTTTGGAGTCAGTGATTCTACTGCCACTTAGACACTATTTAATACCTTGTGGAAAATAAAGGCTGGTAAGCTGATATTAATAAAAATAGTATATTGTAGGTAAGTAGTGTGTAGGTAATAAAGTATATTTGAAAAACATGAATTTTTAAATAAAAAGTTATAAATTTAAAAGTAAGATGACTGTGTGATTGATCCTGTATGTGTTCCTGAGATAATTGTGAGGATTGTTTTAAAATGCTTATTGCCCACCTACTTATTTGTATTTCTTGGTATTCAACAAGTTAAAATAATGCGTAGATATGATGTTTTCTTGGTTTTATCATGACTGGTCAATGCGTGGTAAGCGCAGTTAAAGTAAGCAGTACTTGCAGCAAAGCGCTGCAAAGGTGTTTTTGAATTAGGCTCTCAGTTGTATGAAATAATACTACCTACCTACCACACTTCTTCATCATAGGGCGTCCAGTATATCTATTTTTAGGGTTCGGTACCTCAAAAAGAAAAACGGAATCCATAATTATAGGATCACTTTGTTGTCCATCTGTCACCGGACCATAAGTGGAACCTGTAAGCCTGTATCTGCTCATAGATGGCGCCACTAGAAGTATGCAATAGCGCCATCTATGATCAAGATATGATATATCTACTATGGTGTAATAGCGGCATAGATGGCGCTATTGCATATTTCGGAACCCTTAGGGCGCAACTCGTACATACCTACTCGCACTTGTCCGGTTAGTTACTTAAAAAAGGCTTAGGTAGGTACCTACGTACCGGTTGCAAAAATACGGATATAAATGGTTTTTACCGGTATTTATCATTAGGTCACGTACCTAGGTACCTACTCAAGTATTTTATCGGTATTTTTGCGATCCCGGTATTTATAATGAATCTTACTAATTATAAAGCTGAAGAGTTTGTTTGTTTGTTTGAACGCCCTAATCTCTGGAATTGCCAGTCGGATTCGAAAAAAAATTTTTTTATATGATAGCCAGATTCATGAGGAATAGTATAGGCAAATGTAATTACGAAAATAAAACCACCTTTTATTTTGTTTGCAGCAAATTGCTGTAAAGTCATATAAATGCAAATGTATCAAAATGGCTTTGTTTTACATAATTCTAGTGCAATTTCTGTACCTTTTGGTGCCAGGAGCGAAGTTAGTAATTGGCTTGTAAAAGCGATATAACACAACATCACTTTTCCGAAGGGTTATGCTGGGTAGACAGACCTAGTACACTTCTAGGTGTTCCCCACGGTTTCACCCCCGTTGCTCGGCTCCTAAGGGTCGTAGCGTAATATTTCATGTATCTGGCTATCGAGGCGAACGCGCTAATGTCTGAAACTACCAGTCGGATCCGAAAAATCCTTTTTGTATAATGACAGCCAGATTCATGAGGAATATTATAAGCTATTTAACATCACGCTACGACCCTTAGGAGCCCGTGAACCGGAAACCGTGTGGTACATGTTTATTAATCATCATCCGCCTAGGCTTTCAGTCTAACTGGTTGCGGCTGAATATCAATATTAGGTATGGTAATAATGTAATAATAGTAGTATTGTTGCTAATAAGCCTGATATAGTGATAATAGATCGAGTAGCGCGCCGCACGGTGATAATCGATGTTACCATCCCGCATGACGAGAACCTCGTAAAAGTTGAGAAAGAGAAACAAATCAAATATCTCGACTTGGCGCACGAGGTTGTTGACATGTGGGATGTTGACTCGGCTATCATTGTGCCGATTGTCGTAACGGCCAATGGCCTTATGGCCAAGAGCCTCGATCAACATCTCATGAGGCTCTCGTTAGGCGGCTGGGTCAAGGGCCTGATACAGAAAGCAGTTCTCCTTGATACGGCTCGCATTGTGAGGAGGTTCCTGTCTCTGGAGTCCTAACCACCGGTAGCTTGGACCCTGCTCCCCATACCGGTGGATCTCTATTTTTTATGTTTTAAAATGTTTTTTTTTTTTTTATTTAATTTTATACTTAATGAAATATTTAAAAATATAAATAATATGTATGAAAAATGAATAAAGGAGATAATAATAGTACATGTTTATTAATATTTGTAGCTATATTCAATTTATTTGTTCATATTTGAATGAAGGAAGTGACCGCTCCGCAGCCAGCGCTGGCTCCCAAAAATAACGCCGTTGGGAACCGGAGTAGCCTTGGAGGAGTACTTAGCTGTGTTATGTTACCAGCCGAAAATAATTGCAAACTACCTACCGTAGCAGCAGATTAATGTTGCCGTGTTTTAAGTTGAATTACCTACCTTAGACTGACTTTTAAATGATTGTGTCACAAAATACAACTTTTTTGGACTTACAAGGGGGAGGGGAAGTGGTAGACGGAGCCCCGCTACGTGGGGCTCCTTTTACTGTCTGTAAGGTTAAAAGTAACCTAACGGGGGCTTCGTTCACACGCTTTGCTTGCTCACTGAAGCCCCCGTCAACCCCTTCGAAGCTAACCTGTCCGTGTCGGGGTGCCCACGTTCCCGAGCTCGCTTCGCTCACTCTTGGACCCTAGTTATCTAGGTATGTTACTCAAATGAAACATGAAATGTTTTTTTAATTATGCCAAATTGCCAACCGCATTTCCATTAGGAACAACTGAGGATGGATTTGTTAGCAAAACACTATGCTAATTCAGACTTTAAAAGTTTCTGGAAAAGCACAAATAAACTAAATCCAAGGCCTGGTATACCTACGAGCATCGACACGGTCTGTAACCCTAAGGATATCGCCGAGTTGTTTAAGGCGCAGTTTACGGTACAGTCGCCACCAGGCTCTCCATGTAAGGTTATCGATGCTGGGTCTGAAGGTGTGGGGGTGTCAACTGTGGTACTGGCAAAAGAAGTAAGAAACATCATTAAAAATATGCGTAGAGGGAAATCACCAGGACACGACGGGCTCAGCATCGAGCATCTACAGCATGCTGGGGTACACTTGCCGCGAGTGCTCGCCTTGTTATTCAACTTGTGCATATCTCACTCGTATCTGCCCCCTGATATGATGCGAACTCTGGTAGTGCCAGTTGTTAAGAATAAAACCGGAGATGTATCGGATAGTGCAAATTACAGGCCTATTTCACTGGCAACTGTTGTAGCCAAGATACTTGATAGTGTGCTCAACTCGTATCTAAACAAGCATGTCAGGCTCCACCCATATAGCCATTTTTGGTCGCAGATGTATTAAAGATGTAACAAGTTGCAACAGTTTCGTAACTGGTACGACACAATGTGGCTGTGTAGGGATTAGCTTTTATGTGTTGTAACGGTTCAGTAAAAATGTGACGGAAACTAGATTCAGTAACTTTTTGTAGTCGCTGTTTCGAGTTTGCTGCCGTTATCTACCATTTAATTAAAATCAAAATGAGTAAACAACCAAAAACCTCACGTAAATTCCGATGGACTTCGACTTTTTACAGAAGAGATAAAGAATTAACGTCCCAAAATAACATAAGTACATGTAAGTTTATTTTTTGTTATAATAATTGTTTGATATTGCATTGTTGATAGGGCGAATTGACAGATTAGATACCCATTTTAATGGACTTAAAACTTATTTTTTTCTAGGCCATTTACAGGAAAACAGTGTGGAATTTGGTACCGAGGAGCTTAGTAGTATAGTTTCTAGCGCCAAAGTTTCAACTTTCGACTCTGTGGCGATCCCTCCTAATATAATATGTGAAACCAATAAAGTACCAAGTACTTCCAAATACACCATAGAAGCCAAAGGATGTGACGCAGATACACTTGTCAATGAATCATCGGATTCTGACAATGAAATACAAGCTTTAAACGTAAGAGACCAAATTCAACAATGGTCATTAAAGTACCAAATTCCTCATAATGCTTTGAACGAATTAATAGGTATACTAAGAGATTATCGTTGTCTTCAACCCAAGTACTTGGTACTAGCGATATTAATTGAGATGAGCCTTCTTTTGTTAAAACAATGCAAAAAGGCATCTTGTACTTTTAACTTTGGGAAACACTGTAACCAAAAATATATGAGAAACCATCTTATAAATCCAGTAATTTTGTAACAACTTAGCGTAATATGTCGACACGTGTCGACACATTATCGTAACTTTGTGACTAGTGGTGACGAGCATATTTTCTTACCAAAAATATATTATTTATCAATTTCATGGTTAATTCTTACTAAAATAATTTGTTATTAATTTTAAAATTTAAAAATATTGAACCCACACCTCTTCTAGCCCCCTATACGTGTGACGTACGCTGGTATCACGTGACACGTGGCACGGTGGGCCCGTCTGATGCATAACGTCGTAAGTGACAGCTCTAAGGGAAATGAGGGACACAAAGAAATGTGGTCAGAGATAATATGTGTATGTCCACCTGTGTTGTAATTTATCATTTCAGCACGCTTAGCATGACTATGATAGAAACGAGTTTTGTCTACAAAAGAATAGACAAAGTGACAGATTGTAGAAAAAAATCTACTGTTTTATGAATACACGAGAAGAGATGTTTCTATTCTTCAGTAGACGAAATTCTGATAAGCCAAGCACGGGTCGCCGCGAACTCGGGTAAGGCCTCCTACGCACTGGCGACCATGGTCGCCGCGACCTGGCCGCGGCGGCCAGTGAATTCTGGACTTTTATAGCAATCGCTATTAGCCCCTACGCACTTAGCGGCCGGCTGGTCGCTGGCCGCTAAGTGCGTAGGGGCTAATAGCGATTGCTATAAAAGTCCAGAATTCACTGGCCGCCGCGGCCAGGTCGCGGCGACCATGGTCGCCAGTGCGTAGGAGGCCTAAAAGAAATAACAAGTTGGATAGAAAGAACTTTGTGTATCTTTGCTAGAATAGAGATAGATTGGTCATACTAAGCCTGCTGGACAATTACAAGCTGTGAAGCTGGTAGAGAGAGTTTCACATATGAAGTCCCTTTGTCGCTATGTTGGCTGCACTGAATTTCAATATGTTACAACGTTTTTACCCTCAGATCATAGAAACAAGGAGATATGCCACCATAGCAAATTAGTACGGGAACAACTGATGCCACTTTTAGCCTAGTACATTTTTCGACACAATTACGCGCATAGTTAAGCGCTCCTTGTGAATAAAAAGATCTCCCACGCATTGAACATTCCGCACACCCTCAATCTAACACTGTTAATCGTCACTCAACACTAGCACTAAACTAAAACACTGTATTTATACAATCGATCGTGTTCGGTTCGTCGCCAGCGCGTACGTTTTTAATATGAGCAATTTGCTCAAGATCAGGCATCAAGCTCGATAGAGCCTTGGCACATCTCCTTGTTTCTATGATCTGAGTTTTTACCGGTGTTGGAAGTTTTTTTTTAGGACCAATTCTCGTTCATCACTTTTTAGTGTCCTAGGCATTATTTTAACGCATAAATCTACAAAAAACATAAAACATTAACGCCCGTTTTCACCAACACTAGGAGACACCAAATTAAAATGTTTAAATTTTTGATTTGATTTGATTTGATTTGATTAAATATTAAAAGAATTTACCTAGCGCAAATAACGTTTTACCAGGGACCGATTAATTGGGTTAAAAGGTTACCGGTTAGATCTCTAACCCATATTTTTGGTTAATCCTAATGCAGGGTAACCGGTTAACCCTTTAATACGGATACCGTTACCGGTTAATATTGCTGATTAACCCGAAGGAAATAGAACAAAAATGAAAGAAGAGGAACAAAAATGAACTCTATGCGTGAACCGGTTATTATTAGGCTGATTAACCCAGAATACGGGTTAACCTTTATGCAAGGTTTTTCACCTAACCCAAAAAAAATAACCCGGGTTAACCCCTATACGGGTGACCTTTTCGGTCTCTGCGTTTTACCAACCACTAGGCGGCAATGATTGACTATCCATGGTTGTCGCCTAATGGTTAGTGATGTTTTTTGGCGCTAGGTAAATTCTTTTAATATTTAAACATTTTACTTAGGTGTCTCCTAGTGTTGGTGAAAACGGGCATAACGGCTCAAATACACCAAATCCGTCATCGGCCGAACTCGGACGATTGAATCAAACACTTGTAAATTATAGAGAGCGCGTACACCAACACGACCGATTATTTCGGCCGATGGCGGTCGTGTTGGTGTTAAGTGTACGCGCTATCATAATTTAGAAGTGTTTGATTCAATCTCCGAGTTCGGCCGTCGTCGTACCTACGAGCAAAGTTCGGCCGATGACGGATTTGGTGTATTCGAGACATAACAGCTCAAATACACCAAATCCGTCATCGTACGAACTCTGCTCGTACGATGACGGACGAACTCGGACGATTGAATCAAACACTTGTAAATTGTAGAGAGCGCGTACACCAACACGACCGATTTTGTCCGATTTTGTCGGCCGATGGCGGACGTATTGGTGTACGCGCTCTCTATGATTTACAAGTGTTTGATTCAATCGTCCGAGTTCGGCCGTCGTCGTACGAGCAAAGTTCGGCCGATGACGGATTTGGTGTATTCGAGACATAAGACCTATTACAATAGTGACAGACATAGCGTCGAAGGGACTTCTTACGTGGAACCTCAGATCATAGAAACAAGGAGATGTGCCAAGGCGCTATCGAGCTTGATGCCTGATCTTGAGCAAATTGCTCATATTAAAAACGTACGCGCTGGCAACGAACCAAACACGATCGATGGTATAAATACAGTGTTTTAGTTTAGTGCTAGTGTTGAGTGACGATTAACAGTGTTAGATTGAGGGTGTGCGGAATGTTCAATGCGTGGGAGATTGATTTTTATTCACAAGGAGCGCTTAATTATGCACGTAATTGTGTCCAATAATGTACTAAAAGTGGCATCATTTGTTCCCGTACTAATTTGCTATGATGGCATATCTCCTTGTTTCTATGATCTGAGCGTGGAACACACTCTAATAACTACATTTTAGTGAGAGCTCTGCCTACCCCGTCAGTTGTGTGGTACCGCGGGTGACGTAAGTCGGTGTCACGTTACAGCGAGGTGGGCCTGTCCACAGAACAGTAAAAATTCCGTGGGCCTGTCTGTCCAGAACATGTCACTATAAAAGAAACTTGTACTGGCAGACTGTCAGCTAATTTTGATTTTTTTACAGTATAATAAGTATTTACTAGCCATAATTCCTTTGTGTTTACCTGTGTTTACTAGCACTATGCTCGCGAAGTCGCGACTAGCGTCTAGCGTCCTAAAGCAATCGTGACCGAAGAAAGTTATTGTTATTTCCCTCGGGAACAGTACTTTTTTTCTGGATGAATGGTACCCTATGTCCTTTTCCTATACATAAAATTTTGCATATACGTTGTCAGGGATACCCCTGACAATAGTATATGCAATAATTTTATGCGGATCGGCAAACAAACAAACTTACTTGCGCATTTTATAATATTAGTTCGGAATTTCGGGTGTAAGTACCTACTACAGACACGGCATTTTTACAATTTATTTTAGATATAATTAGATAGATATCGCTGACAAAAACTTTCTGCCATCCGTACCCAGTCCCGGGACGTTTTCAGAAAGTCGTAAATAAGACGGGGCTAACGCCACACCGTACGAGAATCCCGGGAATTCGGCTCGCGACGCGACGCGGGACAATCAAATTATCTGTTTTATTGACATCACTATTATATTTTTTGTGTTTACACTTTGTTATGTTGTCTTTTAGTGTTGTAGTGGGCAGAGATGCCCACCCCACACACAAAAACTCTAAAAACCACCTGGTTGGACCTGGATATTATTTTATGGTTTATGTCCACAATCCATCCTACTTAATTACTTATTATTATTATAAAGCTGAAGAGTTTGTTTGAACCCCCTAATTCTGGAACTACCTGTCGGATTCGAAAAAATCTTTTAGTACTTACCTATATTAGGGTTCCGTACCAAAATGGTAAAAAAGGAACCCTTATGGTGCGACTTCGTCTGTCTGTCTGTCTGTCACACCTGCTTATTTCAGCAACTACTTATGCTATCGACTTGAAATTTGGAACAGTTATAAAGAATGCTTGTTCAACTTTATTGCAAATGAAAAAAGTCCAAAAATATTTTTATTTTCATTGCAAAAGGGGCCGGAGTGGGGGTCCGAAATTTCAAAGTGGGGTTACTAGGTCAAGTGACATAATCATATGAAAGGGCTTGATCTGCACATTTCAAAATATATTTTTATTTTATTTTATGTCTCACAGTTTTCGACTTATGATGAAAAATGTCCAAAAAAATACCATTATCTCCGAAGTTTGCGGAGCGAAAAATCTGAAATAATTAGAGTTGATAGGAATTGACCCAAATATGGCACTAAAAATAAAACGATGTTCCTAACTAGTACCTACAGTTTTTTCAAAATCATCAAAATTCCTTTACAAACAAACTTAGTTATGCGGTCCGGATTTTTTCACTTTATACGTTCAAAAATGATACGGAACCCTCGGTGCGCGAGTACGACTCGCACTTGGCCGGTTTTTTTTATTATAAGTATGATAGCCAGATTCATGAGGCCTGATTTGTTTGTAAAAGTTCGAGGAAGAATCTCACCGTGACATTCTCCCTCGAACGTTCGCAAACAAATTAGCATTTCTCGCGGTGATACCACGCGGCGTGTTGGTACAGAATAGGCAGGCTGACCGGCACGAAAAGCGACTATGTTTATTTTATAGAAGAGCATGAAATGCCAAGCTTTTAAAAAAATCTTAGGAATTTGGTCCACGGCGGCGATGCGCGTGTGGAGATGGGTCAATCAAATTAAAAGTGCTTTATTGACATCACTATAAAGTTAATTACCTATAGTTTTAGGGTTCCAAAATGGTAAAAAAGGAACCCTTATGGTGCGACTTCGTCTGTCTGTCTGTCTGTCTGTCACACCTGCTTATTTCAGCAACTACTAATGCTATCGACTTGAAATTTGGAACAGTTATAAAAAATGCTTGCCAAACTTTATTGAAAATGAAAAAGTCAAAATGATTTTGTTTTCATTGCAAAAGGGGCCGGAGTGGGGGTCCGAAATTTCAAAGTGGGGTTACTAGGTCAAATGACATATCATATGAAAGGGCTTGATCTGCACATTTCAAAATATATTTTCATTTTATTTTATGTTTCACAGTTTTCGACATATTATGAAAAATGTCTGAAAAAATACCATTCCCCCCCGTTATCTCCGAAGTTTGCGAAGCGAAAAATCTGAAATAATGAGAGTTGATAGGAATTGTACCAAATATTGCACTAAAAATAAAACGATGTTCCTAAATAGTGCAATTCTTCCAAAATCATCAAAATTCCTTCACAAACAAACTTAGTTATGCGGTCAGGTTTTTTTCACTTTATACGTCCAAAACCGATACAGAACCCTCGGTGCGCGAGTACGACTCGGACTTGGCCGGTTTTTTATTTGCCTTTACAATGTTATTTAAAGATCAAGGCGTTTGCTTTTTAACCGAGGACGGGTATTTGATAAAGATCCAAGTAGGAGTGGACAAATTACATACATATTTTTAACCGACTTTAATTAACCGACTTTAAAAAAAGAGGTTCTGTATTCGTCCCGTATGTATGTATGTTAGTATGTATGTATGTTTGTATGTGCGCGATTTTCTCAAAAACTACTGATTCGATTTGGATGGGGTTTTCACTAACATAATCTACATACTTTCAGGAAGGTTTTAGTATATAATACATTACGTAATCATTCCTGTGTACAAAGTTATATGCATAAATGTACACACTCCGTAGAAGATTTACTGTTGAACGAATTCGTGAAAGTAATCTAACACGGGATAAAGAACTAAAAAGGGAAAAATAAAAAACTTTTTTAACAACAAATAACCGACTTCGACTTCGACTTCGAAAAACCAAAGCCACCAACTTCCGAAACCAAAATTATTATTTTCTTTGTAGTGGATTTTTGAAGTCGGTTATTTTTTGTTAAAAAAGTTTTTTTTATTGTTAACTAGCACTTTGCCCACGACTTCGTCCGCGACACCGGCGTCACCCACAGCATTGTAATTTTTTTCGGGATAAAAAGTAGCCTATGTTACTCAATGATAATGTAGCTTTCTACTGGTGAAAGAATTTTTAAAATCGGTCCATCGGTTTTTGAGTTTATTCATCACAGACAAAAATACAAAAAAAATATTACCTACTGTTAGTAGATTAGTTTAGGTGAGACCTACATCTCTTTATATAAAAAAAAACAATTTCTCATAGGTTTTGTAACATTTAATTTATTGCTATGAACCTGGGTTGCACTAAGGTTGCACTTAAAATCTCATCTTACTACATACAGTAAACGAAATTGATGTATAATCAAGTTTTTTTTAATCCACAAAAAACATATTTAATTTAAGTATTTACACCCAGTTTGCTGTTAAAACTCCTTTTTTTGCTTAAAACTAAAAAAAATACTAAATAAATATGTAGGTATTACATAATTATGTTCTTTTAAAAATACAATAATTTGAACTAAGTTGTAAAGACGTCATATCAGCAGTGTGTGAGCGAGACAGCTTGTGCGAAAGAGATAGCAGATCGAAGGCTTCGAAGGTGGGAGTGGCTTGAACAGGTGCATGCCCACAGCTCTACTCATCGTTTAAAATCGTCAGAAAATGTATCTACATAATTATTTGTTTTCCGAATTAAAAGAAAATGGAGGGCTGAAAAAACTTATTAGAAGGGAATAAACATCGCATTTTTGAAAAAGGCCTGTTTAATAGTTATTGCACTTGGTTTTTTTATTAATAGGTGTACCAATAATAGCCAGGCATACCAATGCCTTGTTTTTTTTTTTTTTTTTTTTTATCGTAATCCTTCCTTGGCATTCTCACAACAACTGCACAAAGTCTCAAGTCAATCTCTTGAATGGTTTAGGAACGCATAGAGGACAACCATACAAGCATTCATTTTTATTTATATACTTAGATGTACTTGATTTAGTGATAAATAAGCAGACAGCGTGATGGTAAATGGTCACCGCTTCTTATGAACATCTGCAATATATCTACTAGAGGCAGCGGCGGCCTTTGCCATTGCGAGGCCCCAGGGCGGCAGATCTTTGCGAAGCCCTTGTTGTTTGTATAATTTACGTAAATTGATATATGGATTAGTATTTTTCAGCCCATACCCTTCAAACGTGAACACAGCCTGCAATTAGGACATAGGACACATAGGCCTCTCCAATCGCACGCCAACTATCTTGATGCTCGGTTCGACCATAATCATCTAGCTGCTAGCAACCTTGCGAAGATCGTTATCCATATCGATCGATAGCCATAAAGCCTATTACCCTACGTTTGTCGATTCGCGGTCTCCACTCAAGACTAATGTTTACTAAGGGCATAGCTAGGATTTTGTTCCTGGGGTCAAGCAAGGAAAACATACCTACATCTAATAGAGGAATGGTGTACGAGATTCCCTCAGGGAGAATGCCCGTAATTTAAACGATAATCAACTTGACGCGAAATAATCAATCTAGGAATGATTTAAAATGCTTTTATTCTTTTTAAAGTTTTTTACTTTTCGGTTCGGGAGTTGTTAGCAGGCGCAGTCCGAGGGTGAGGGTCATGGGGGTTAAGACCCCCCCAAATCTTACAGAAATGTGCGAAACACGGTAATTCATGGTATAGCATGTCGGCATTAAAGGCAGACTTCGGCTGCGGTATAAGCCCCCCAAAGATTTCGGCTGCGACCGTGCATGGTTGTTCGGAGGGCTGCTCCCCCTGCCTGTACCTACCTGGCTACGCCCACGAAGTTTACCCCAAACAGTCATCGGTTCTACGGCTGATTTAGCCGGCCATTGCCACTTCAGCTTGCTTAGACATTACAGTGTATTATGTGCCCACTGCTGGGACTCTACCCTCGTCTCTGTGAGCCCTGTGAGGACTCCTTGTCCATTAGGTATGCGGGCTCAGAGCGGTAGACGTCACTTTTTTGAATTTTTGGTTCTAGGGCATGCGGATTTCCTCACGATGTTTTCCTTTACCGTTTTTAGTGCACGTAAATAAATTCTTTTACTTTCGTCTTCTGTCCTGTGCTAAAAAAAAATTGTAAATGTAATTCTCACGTATTTATCTTGATTCCCATAGAGCTCCTTTCTGATGCTGTAATAAAGTGCACAATGTGAAGTACAATGCCACAATTAGGTGCTGGAGTATACTTCAAGCACCCTTGGAGAGTCAATGGGGCCGTTTTTTGCGGTGAGTACGATTGGTTCCGTATTGAATTAAATCTGTACGGTTGGGATTAAAACATGATGTTGTACAAATTGGTTTGCAAATTTATTTTTATTTTATTTATTTAAGTATTTAATTCAGGCATCAAGGCCCATAGAAAATACATATTACAATATAATATAATAATATAAAATACTATACATAAACAATAACTAAAAAACTAGGTCACACGTAAAGTCGGCAAAGCTTGATGTCTATTTTATATTAGAGTTTGAAGATATATGAAGGTGTTTAGAGGTTTAATGTAGCGGCAATCACTCTACAGGAGAAATTGCACGTTTAACCAAACCATTTTAAATGTAGCGTTCGTTAGTGCTGTGTTCCTGTGGTGAGTAAGGTCGCCATAGCTCCTGAGGATGCGCTGTGTTGACAGCGGGGGACCTGCTTGTGCCATAAGCTGCCACCACAGTGAATCCTCATTTTAAAGGGTCTGCAACGCGCATGTGATACTCGGTGTTGCAAGCGTTTCATAGGCAACGGTTACGCCTGTTTGCCACCATCGCTGTATAAAAAAACCGGCCAAGTGCGAGTCGTACTCGCGCACCGAGGGTTCCGTATCATTTTTGGACGTATAAAGTGAAAAAATCCAGACCGCATAACTAAGTTTGTTTGTGAAGGAAATTTGATGATTTTGAAAAAACTGTACTAGTTAGGAACATCGTTTTATTTTTGTGCAATATTTGGGGCAATTTATATCAGCTCTAATTATTTCAGATTTTTCGCTCCGCAAACTTCGGAGATAAGGGGAATGGTATTTTTTCAGACATTTTTCATCATATGTTGAGAACTGTGAGGCATAAAATAAAATGAAAATATATTTTGAAATGTGCAGATTGAGCCCTTTTATATGATATGTCCTTTGACCTAGTAACCCCACTTTAATATTTTGGACCCCCACTCCGGCCCCTTTTGAAATGAAATAAAAATAATTTTTGTCTTTTTTCATTTGCAATAAAGTTGGGCAAGCATTCTTTAACTGTTCCAAATTTCAAGTCGATAGCATTAGTAGTTGCTGAAATAAGCAGGTGTGACAGACAGACAGACAGGTGAAATCGCACCATAAGGGTTACTATTTTACAATTTTGGTACGGAACCCTAAAAACTTAAAAACAATCGGTGAAAGTATTTTGGATTACATTTATTGACGAAATGTTCTCTTTCCGATTTATTCTTGACACAACATTAACTTGTAAAGAGCAGTAACCCAATTAAATTACTAAATAATTACCCTCTTCTTAATTCACGGCACATTAGATACGGTTTTATGAATTCGCCACGGGACCCCAGACCGCGGCAAACATTATGGGCGTTTATGTCGTTATTCAGCATATTGTTAGCACCCCATGCTTTGATGGGGTGATGTTATACCCCATACTTACCTCTGCTTGTTATAGTTTTAATAAGGGCGTGAGTTTTTTGGATTTTTTGTGCAGATTTCTTGAATTGCAGTTCACAGTATTTGATTTATGATTGTTACTAGCTGTTGCCCGGGATTTCGTTCGCGTGGAAAGTCTATCCTACGGGAGCCTATAACCTATACGCTATTATAGACTATAATCTATCTCTTTTCCAAATTACATCCAGATCCGTTCAGTCGTTCTGGCGTGATTTAGTAACAAACATCTATCCATCCATCCATCCATCCAAACTTTCGCATTTCTAATATGAGTAGGTATTTTTTTTTTGTTCGTTATTGATGGTCCGAATCCGAATAAGGTTAGGCAAAGAAAAATTGGAAAAGCTGACCAAAAAATTGGAAAAACTGGGAAAAAATATTGCAATTTGGACAGGACAACGTCTGTCGGGTCAGCTAGTCTTTAAATAAATATAAAAAAACTATGTCTCTATCCATCCATAACAGGAGACAGTCGCTTCACTAAACAATTTGTCTCGAATATCCAAATAATCATCCCTTTAAGTTTTTTTACACAGAGCAGTCCCTTCGGCGTCTTTCAAGCAAGTCTGACAAAGGTCTGGTGTTATCTCGTCATCTCTGTGTTGTTCTATTATTTAGTGAACTGTGGTATTGCTTGAGAGTACAGAGAGTACCTACTTGACTGTTAAAAACATTCAAGAATTATGTTCTCAGTAGCCTGCTGTGCCCCACGGTTTCGGCCCCGTTCGCTCGGCTCCTAAGGGTCGTAGAGTGATGTTAAAGTTATCATTTACAAAAAGATTTTTTCGAATCCGACTCGTAGTTCCAGAGATTAGTCCGTTCAAACAAACAAAAAAACTCTTCAGCTTTTTATTATTAATTAGTATAGATAGTATAGATAAACTCACGCCCTTTTCTTATCGGGGTAGGCAGAAACTACAGAACGCCACATGCTACTGAAGTGGATACGGGGTAAAATGAAGCGAACGTGAAACAAGGGAATATACCTCAGATCAAAGAAACAAGGAGATGTGCCAAGGCGCTATCGAGCTTGATGCCTGATCTTGAGCAAATTGCTCATATTAAAAACGTACGCGCTTGCGACGAACCTGTAGCGACATCTGCCGACAACAGCGAAGACTACTAAGACAGCTAACAGTGAATGTCACTACATGACGCCTATTGGCTGATCCTACATCTCGCATGCAGAGTTTTCACAGCAATTTGCATTTATATACAGAAACCCGACATCAACTGTTGGGGGCAGTGGCCCGCCAGACCAATATCACCCCCAATATCACCCGGTCTGGTAGGAGGATCCTCCCTTTTCAATGGAGGAACTTTCCACCTCGTTCCTCCATCCCCCAAAAACCGAACACGATCGATGGTATAAATACAGTGTTTTATAGTTTAGTGCTACTGTTGAGTGACGATTAACAGTTTTGGATTTGAGGGTGTGTGGAATGTTCAATGCGTGGGAGATCTTTTTATTCACAAGGAGCGCTTAATTATGCGCGTAATTGTGTCGAAAAATGTACTAAAAGTGGCATCAGTTGTTCCCGTACTAATTTGCTATGATGGCATATCTCCTTGTTTCTATGATCTGAGGGATATACCTACTTGTAATTTCTCAAGAGTCCTTGCAGTGGTTACGGGGTAAAATGAGTGAACGCTACACTATGATCCCTACATATCCATTTGCTAGACTAATATTATAAAGCTGAAGAGTTTGTTTGAACGCGCTAATCTCTAGAACTACCAATCGGATTTGAAAAATCTCTTTGTCTATAATAGCCAGACTCATAAGGAATAGTATAGGCTATTTAACATCACGCTACGACCCTTAGGAGCCGAGCAAGGGGGTGAAATCGCGGGGCACAGCTAGTTCCGTAAAAATGTCAATCCCATAGTAATCTACATCCTATTTATTCCGGGTTGACAAATTTATCTTACGACCAGGGTTCATAGAAACAAGGAGATATGCCATCATAGCAAATTAGTACCGGAACAACTGATGCCACTTTTAGTTTATTTTTCGACACAATTACGCGCATAATTAAGCGCTCCTTGTGAATAAAAAGATCTCCCACGCATTGAACATTCCGCACACCCTCAATCTAACACTGTTAATCGTCACTCAACACTAGCACTAAACTAAAACACTGTATTTATACCATCGATCGTGTTCGGTTCGTCGCCAGCGTGTACATTGTATATACGGTCAATGTGACCGTATCAAAGCGTCAATTTTAGTAGCGCCTTGGCACATCTCCCTTGTTTCTATGATCTGAGATCTAAATAAACATCCCATTTATTCCGGGTTGACAAATTTATCTTACGACTGATCTTAAACTATTGTATATTGTATTGAGCTATACTTGACTGATGAAGGGTGGCTAGAAAAGGTGCTTGAGTATACGTTTTTTTAACTGGGTTCCGGCGGTTATTTATCTATACTAAAATTATAAAGCTGAAGAGTTTGTTTGTTTAAACGCGCTAACCTCTGGGACTACCAGTTGGATTAGAAAAAATATTTTTGTCTATAGATGATAGCCAGATTCATGAGGAATAGTATAGGCTATTTTAATATCACGCTATGACCGTTAGAGCCGTGCAAGCCGTAAATTAAAATTAAAATGGAAAAATGCAAAGGCGTTGATGGATTTTCGACTGTAGGTATTCTGATAAAAATTAGAATAGATAATTATCTATAAATAGTCGTTTTTTGTGTCTGTTTGTTTGTCCACTTAGTTCTTCTAAACTACACAATGACGTTTCATACGGTGTTCACCACCTTTTAGAGAATTTATTCCGGGAGATTTAATTGTATAACACGATATTTTAACTTACGATACCTACAGCACAGTGTGGAGTGGTGTGGCGAGTGTGGCGACATGTGAAAGCATCAAGATTAAATCTCGATGCTTTTACATGTCGCCACACTCGCCACGTCTCAGTAGATTGCACTCACTAGTAAAAAATAATATTAATTTAATAAATCTATTAATTTTTTCCACGGCTCTATCATGGCGTAATTGGAACAGTAGAAATATTTTTACTAACCATTCCGTGATTCTGTCCGAAAAAACCGAATAACCATGACAAACAACCAAAATTCACACAGGACCCCCAAAACGTCATCCGCTTCCCGCCAAAAAAAGATGGCTACCGCTAAACGTCAAACTACAATGGCGAGCCGAACACAAAAGGCTACAAAAGAACAAACAAGCGTATAATGATCGCATTCAATGCATTATCCAAATAACAAGCGATGTTTAATAGCTTTTGTCATCTTTATGGCGGTAACTATAAAGTCCATTTTAGTGTTAGTTATGTTTTTTTTATAGTTTTTTTTGTAGAGATCTGTGTGTTGAGGGTTTAATTCATGGGCCTGTCTATCAATTTGTCATTATGTGATATGAATATATTTATATTTTATTTTTATTTAGTCTGTCCAGCGCATTCAACCAACGCGGACGCATTGGTCAGAATCCTAATGGATTTTTGACACAAGGGTTTTTTTACCTACTAACCTCTAAATCCGTTGTAGGTAAGTTGAACTAATAGCCATTTTGCAAAAAATAAATTAACCACTGACAATTCTCACTAACGCGCTAGGCTAGAAATCTAAAAACTTCAAAAAGCCTTAAAATGCTGAAAAGTCGTTGGTGTTGAGAAAAGAGATGTATTCTGGCTTTTTAGTTTTAAAATGGTCCTGTTGAATAAGAATGCAGTGTCAACGCTAAATGTAAACTAGTTTTATTGACTCTAAAGTGTAATCAAACCATAATAAAATGTAGGTAGGTACTAAGGTATAAGAAAGACTTTAATCATAGAGCACGGAACGGAACCATAAGAAAAGAATAAAGCTCAATTGTTTTCCGAAGGTGCACTTAAATAAATAATAGATCCGAAATGAGCAAACGAGCGCCTCCTTTGATATGGAGTAAAACAGTTATTTTATGTTGAAGTAGCTTTAAGAATTGACGTGACGATTACGATACGATTTTTAATAAAATACGATGGTGTAATGCATAATATTTAGACAGATAGAGAATTTATTGCTGATTAGGTATATCTGTTTAGACAGATAGAGAATTTCTTGCTGATTATGGTAGCATCAAAAAACTAAAATCTCCCAGCTATGCGCGATGACGACACTATAGCTTGAGGACGGCAGTATGTGCTTTTCCAGGTCTCAGGCTATCCTTTTCGTCTTTCATCCAAATCCATCCAGCCGTTTCAGTGTGAAGGAGTAATAAACACACACACAAGCTTTCGTATATTTATTATTATAGTGAGATTTTTTTATAATTTCCTTACACTAGGAATTGCTCTCAGACTATTTGGTCTAGTGGTTATAAGAGCAACTGCTGAGCGTGGGGTCCTGCGTTCGATGCCCGTGTCGAGCGGAGTTATTGGATTTTCCATTTAAAAAATCTCAGTAGCAGCCCGCAGTCTGGATTTGCTAATGGCATTTGACTCGCCTTCTATAACATTAACTGGCGAAATGTGGATACTATACAACTCTGCTTAGCTCTTTGGGTAATACAGGTGTAATGTTATGTTTAAGTTCCTAGAAATAAGTTTTTTCTTTAAATAAGTAATATACAAATTAACAAAAATTCAAGAAAATAAGTGTTCCTCAGGGAGCCATAATGTATCCCTCCCTATAAATTAAGCATAAGCTATGGTAATTACTTTTAATTGTGCTAATGCTATTATTAAACTAGCAGAGGATGTTCTAATTATAAGAACAGCTGAAGTAGCTTAGCACATGTGTCAAAACTCCGCACGTCCTTTTGAGTTTTTTTTAAAAAAAGGTCGATGGCCGCTACGTACGACGATGCATATTTTTTTCTTTTGATTTACATCGTGCTATGTTGCCTTGTTCGATTTGATATTTTTTCTATCATTATACTTATGTAGGTAAAAGTGATATTGGCAAAATTGTGTACTAAATAATTTCACACAAGCCATAGGGGGTGTTATATCCGCCAAGAAGTGAAGTGAAATAAGTTTTTTTTGTGAAATGTATCTAATAACATTTATTATACGAGACAAAAATTTACAAGTACAAACAAAATAGAATCATCCAGAGCTTTCTTAGATAGCATACACACTAGCATACTTAATTTCATTAAGCTACAGGAGACCGTCTGAGTTCTGCGGACAATTTTTTTTTATTGTGTAACATACCAAATCAGCTTATAATATGGAAACTGCGGAGTCTCAGGCCATTCTGTGATATGAAGTGGGCGATATACACGCTGGCCCAGTGCGGGTTGGTGAACGTCACATATTATGTCTTCGAATTTTTGGTTCTAGGACATGCCGGTTTCCTGACAGGACGTTTTCTTCACCGTTTTTAGAGCAGAAGGAAAAATCGTCGCCGTCACGTACCATGTAAATGTCGTTATTAAAATTCCTTAACAAACAGTGTTAAATGTTAATATTTGTTCACGTGGTCATTGGTTGTTCATGATTTTATACGTCTTAATCAAGTGCAATTGACTAAAATAGGATGACTATGCGTTGTGATGGTGTTTGAGTGCAGCAGCTTTTTTTGTTTTTCATTTTAACTTTTGTACCTATTGAAATGGGAAAAGTTAGATTTATTTACTGTTTTTTAGGGCATTATAAATGTAAAAGTGTTTTGAAACTAACTTGTTACTTTATTTAAGAGTTTTTTTTATTATTGAGAAACAAAAAAGTAATGATACTATTATTAAATTGTTACTTAGTATAGCCAATAATGCTTCAAAATTAAAAATAAATGCTGTACCTACTTACCAAATTTTTTTTTTGCAAATTGCATCATATTGTAGCTTTCATTAGCTTTGGCCCCGTGTGAAAAACTTGTTTTGTTTATCATCTACATTATATTCCTTTGATAAAATCAAATTATTTTATTTTTTTTGTTGTGTTCAGCTAGTTTAGTACCTACTGTAGGTATGTCATTTGTTTTAAATCATGATTGAAATTCATAAACAAAACCGTTTCAAGAATTTAGGAAAAAACCAATGATTAGGATTGATTTATTAACTATGTCATTGGCATGGCCTGCTATTTTTTTTTCTACTATAGCTCTATCTATATCTATCTCACAAAATAAAAACATTTTGCCCAGCCTAAATGAAAACATTAACGAAAGTCCATCGACTCCGCGACCCGTATCGCCCACTCTGTCAGTTGCATTCAAAATTAGCAGCCAACCGACTAATTGACCGAGAAAGACTTTCTTCACACCCGTTACATCATGAGCACCGAATGATTTAATAATATCAGCTGAACCAAACTTATTTCTCGCATTGTGGGACGCAACGAAAATATCCACACTGTCTCACAAATCGCTAACCGGTGATAGTCAAGAATCCGCCTACATAACAAACCCAATTGTTTCACGAAACTGAAAAATGGCGAACCTACACACCAACCAATAGGAGGCGGTACCCTTCAATGGTACAGAACAACTCCATTGGACGATTCAATCTCTTTAATTCACCTCAACCAATCAGAGGGCCCGACGGAAGTTCAAGTCAAACCAGTTCCATTTTAGCGTTCGAGCGGCGCGCACGCGTTTCAAATTTGGTATTGACGGCATTTAAAAAAAATCGGATTTCGAACTCATTTCGTGTTACATGCCAGTGTGTTTAGTTGAAGGTGTTTTGCTGTGTTCGATATATAAATTCGTAACGGTTTTGTTAGTTTTGAATAGTAAATCGTAAATAGGTTGTGTTTCGTCATTGGTGGGGGTATTATTTTTAGCATTTAGCTTGTTAAAGCTGTTGGTGTGATGTGAGACGGATCTTTATTTAGCGGTGCACATGAGTGTGAGTATGCCACGGCCTGTCTTCCTTATTTTTAAAGCTCGCCTGCCGTCGGCAAGCGTGTTTGTTTAGCGGCACATTTTTAGTTTTTAAATGGGACATACTCTTTCCTTTTTTTGTACGCTGAAATGACTATTCCATTTAAACCATACATAAATCGGGTATATAAGGGGCTCTATCTGATGATTATAGAAGAAACGATTACAAATCTGACAGATAATCTTCATTAGAAATAAATGAAGCTAATAAAACTCTTGCGCGTAATTTGCGCGGAATGCCAGAAAACAGTTTGATGTTGTAAACAGATTTATGTTTAACATAAACTATAAAAACGCACCGCATTGTAAAAAAATGTTTTCATAAACGTGCCATTGGCAAAGAAACGAATATAGGATTAAATCTAGAGGATGATAATGTAGATGGAGTGATAACATCACATTTGAATATCAATTTGCCTAGAAAAAGTAATGGCTGTTCTCAATAACCAATCTATCATTTGACATTACTTCTATAGAACTAATGTCAAAAATCTATCTCTAGTAGGGGAAAGAACCGATTACCATCAAGCGGGCTGTACGCATGTTGCGTACAGCCCAGTAATGGTAAGTGGTTACCGTAGCCTATGAAACGTGCGCAACGTCGAGTAGGTAGGTACCTACCTATAACATGCGCGTTGCCGACCCTTTAAAATGAGGATTCGCTGTACCGACAGCTTAGAGCACAAGCAGGTCCCCCGCTGTCAACACAGCGCATCCTCAGGAGCTCCGGCGACCTTACTCACAACACTACCGAAGAGTAGCGTTATTTTGTTGTAGGTAGTATCCTGTAAGGTGGAGGTACCTACTTCCCCAGTCGGGCTGTTCCAGATTTGAGCGATTTCTGCTGTGCCCTCTTTAATGATGGTGATGATGTCTAGATGTCCCTAGATCCAAGGCCACATCACCCTAAAAGCATGGATTGTCTATGTATGTAGCCAATGTGCTGAAGACATAACCGGCACAGGAATTTAACACCTTTCTCAATCCATCTAGGAAAAAATGGCCATATTTGATTGGTTTTTAAATACAGACAATTCTAACTCAGGTCCATATTAATAAACCAATCTCAATTTCTTGAGAATATTAGAATATTAAAACAGCTGAGAAAATAGAACGCATAATTTTCAGACATTTGCCAATTTAAATGGAGTTATTTTTTATTAGAAATGTTTCCTGGAGGCATAAAGTAATGTTTATAAATCATAGCAGGCATTAAAAAAAACCGGGAAAGAGGCCAAAATTTCGAATGTTGCACTATCAAAGAAAATATTGTCCTTCCCTGACATTCCAAATACAAAAACAAAAGCGAAGTTACACAAGAATAAGAACGCACATAACTTCCGCTTGACTGATGTTAAAGACCTCTTTGGTGAAACTTCATAGAGAACTTCTTTGTTCTGTTTTCGTGATACTTTCATTTGAATTAATATCGCTTCTGAGTATAATTGACCGTGACAAATGAACGTAATTACGTTAATCGCTCAATTTTCATGGATCTTATAAAGAAGTTAGGAATATAGATCATGCCATCCAAGAAGAGGCGCTCTTTCTCCTAATCGCTTTCCATCCGGTACTGGTTTACATCCGTCACGTCCAACTCACAATTGGGTCCAGTTGAAAACCAGCGTTAGGCACCAGTGGTCTGGCATTTATGCTGAACTGGACCTATTTGGCAAAGCCGCTAGGCACACAGCAACGATTTTTTAAGACCTTTTAATTTTGTATTTTTTTTGTCTGTGTGTCTACCTGTGTTGTGCCAAATAATAGTTATTTGTACACAAGAGTGCAAAGTAGCTTTTTAACCGCGTGCTCAATTTTGATGACCAGTGATTCAAAAATTAGAATCCTGAGCGTTAGCGAGGGAATCAAAAGAGCACGAGGTGAAAAATCTTTGCACTCGAGTGCAACACGTAACTTTTCATCCCACCTCAGCGAGGAAAAAAGGTTGTAGGTATTATAAATTCGGCACCATGGAGGTAGAAGTAAATAGGTATAATGATGTTTTGAATTCATAAACTTAGTGCACACGATGTTCTAAATTCAATTTACTTTATCCTCTCTAGAGAATAAAAACGGCTTTTGCACTCAGATATCGAAGAGCAAAAATACTCTTTCCGAGATGGTGGGATGAAAATGTTTTTTCTTTCTTTCAGTACAACTGTGCCACCTTCCGCTAGTGTTTTAGTTCTGTAGTTACACACTAGTTATCTATGAGTGCACACCAGTGTTGCCAGATTTTTTTCGGGCAAAGCGGGTATTTGAAACTTTTTAAGTAAAAAAAGCGGAAATATTTTGTAGAAAGCGGGACATAATTCAGTATTCAGTGTTCAGTATCTTTATTGCATTTAATTAAATAAATTAATATAATAAATACATAAATTTAATATAAAAACGTAAATAATCAGCAGTTTCGAAGAACTCTGCACAGGATAGCTCCAGATTGAATTGAATGAGTAATTCTGCTTTAATTTTGACGGAGCATTTATTTCCGGCATCCGACTATTTAAAATCCACTTGGAAATAAACGTGTTCAGGAAAGCAGTTTGAAGGTGGGGGCCGCACCGTCGAGTAATCCTCGAAAAGCGGGACTGAGCCTGTCCCGCGCAGGACATTCAATTTTTGGCTCAAAAATCGGGACGTCCCGCCAAAATCGGGACGTCTGGCAACGCTGGTGCACACCCACACTATGACGAAGAGACCAATCAGTAGAGAGCTTTGCGGTCAACTGAAAGATGGTTGAAAAGTTTGTGGAGCGCGTCTTCGTGGAAGTCACTATCTATACATCAATGACCAATGGTGTTGATGTCATAGTCATAACTAGGAATCTTATAGAGCTTCGACTCCGAATCCGATAAGTCGGAACTTCCGATTGATATTACACCTCCGGACTTTAAATTTGAGGTTTTAATCGAAGGTCGAAGCATAGCGAATAGCGGCGGCGGCAATTCAATTATTTTTTAATTGAAATATAAAGAATCTGACTGAATAATGTCTATACTATTTTATTTTATTAGCCCTGCCTTTTAAACAAACCAGATCTAAAATCCCTGAGGCCCTAGCCAAGGTGCTTAATTTCTGTTAGCGTTTACGCCAAACGATAAGCACAAAATTATGGCAATGATATTACTTACGGAAAAGTCACGTGACTCACAAATGTCTCTTCCATACATTTTATCCGCAGCGTTTGAAGAAAAGTAACTTGGTTAGGGGGGCTGGTCATTAACATGGGAGAGTACGTACATGTCCCAAGTTTCTAAAGAAACAACATCAGTGCAATGGGATTGGAATTTGAAGTTACTACCGTGGCTAACAACAAAAACTTGTACAATTTGCTTTTACAAGCACATCCGACAATTGATAAAGATTCCGATAGCTTGTAATTTTAAACTATTGTTGTCGATGTATGCATCCATTGTCTGTCCATTGTTCTGTTTAAGTAATTTACTACCGAAAACAATTTGAAAAGGTGCATACAATTGAAAATTGAAGGACTAACCCGAGGGCCAGGAAAACGACGCTTCAAGCGAATTCGCCTTGCTGCAAGCGTCAAAAACAAATGTAGGGAAATTTGCTGACGCTTGCAGCGTCTCCTTCGTGGCCTTGTAGAACATTAGACATATATTTGTTTTAGACGCTCGACATTGACGCTTGCAGCGCAAGGAGAATTCGCTTGGAGCGTCGATTTCGTGGCCGAGCCATAACTCCAATGACTAAAGAAGTCATTGCATAACTCAGAGGTCCCCAAACTTTTTTTTACTACTCTACTTGTTTAGTATCGTCAAACTTTGTTTAGTATGGTCACATCGACCATAATTAAAACGTAGACGCTGGCGACGGACCGAACGCGATCGATGACATAAATACAGAGTTTTAGTTTAGTGCTAGTCATGAATGAGTGACATTAACAGTGTTAGATTGAGGATCTGCGGAAATTTTAATGTGTGGGAGATCTTTATAATCACAAGGAGCGCTTGTAATTGTGTCGCAAACTGTTCTAAAAGTGGCGACAGTGGTTCCAGAACTAATTTGCTATGATGGCTCATGGCATATCTCCTTGTTTCTATGATCTGAGGTTAAAATCGATTCTTTTATAATAATATCTTGCATAGATTAGACATAGATAGACATATCAGTCGTAGAACCGACGACCGTTGGAGTAGACGTGTTCTCGTGTTCTGGAGCTGGATGAGAGTGGCCGAGGATCGAGTTAAATGGCGTGCAATTGGAGAGGCCTATGTCCAGCAGTGGACTAATACGGGCTGATGATGATGATGAATATCTTGCATGCATGAATGGTAAAAAGAGTAACCAGCTAGTAAGATTAGCTACTGGTAGCGTGACTGCCCAGGGTGTAAGCACTAGTCAGCACTTGGACAGCTGCTTATTCTTGGTAATCTGCATCTGTGTTTACAGTTCTCTTTGAAATGTATACAATGAGGTCAGCAGTCCAGTCAGTACCTACTATAGTTCGGATGCATTGCTAAAGTATTTGAGCCTAAGTTGCTATAGTATATTGCGCAATTGACATTATTGTTATGTGTCTGCCGGCCCGACTAGACTATACATCCGGTCGCAAGGTTCTTGCCCAAAACATATAATGAGAGGAAATATTATGATGTACTTGCCACAGTAATAGTACTCCTCAATCTTAACAATCGTCACTCAACACTAGCACTAAATTAAAACACTGTATAATTACATCATCGATCGCGTTCGGTTCGTCGCCAGCGTGTACGACGCGTACGTTTTAATTACGGTAAATGTGACCATATCAAAGCGTCAAACTCTATAGCGCACTTGGCACATCCCTTATTTCTATGATCTGAGGTTTTAACAGAAATCAGGGACCGATTAATCGGGTTAAAAGGTTACCGGTTAAATCTCTAACCCATATGTTTGGTTAATCTTAATGCAGGGTAACCGGTTAACCCTTTAATACGGAAACCGTTACCGGTTAATATTGCTGATTAACCCGAAAAAAATAGAACAAAAATGAAAAAAAAGGAACAAAAATGAACTCTATGCGTGAACCGGTTATTATTAAGCTGATTAACCCAGAATACGGGTTAACCATTGTGCAAGGTTTTTCACCTAACCCAAAAAAAATAACCCGGGTTAACCCCTATACGGGTGACCTTTTCGGTCCCTGACAGAAATCTATTGCTATCGCGCAATGACTGCAGCTCGGACTGATTATACCAGGGATAGCGAACCTTTTTACAGTATTCCCAAATTAATAATGCGCATGCAGATCTTCGCTAATTGTCGTATTCCCGGAAACTCCGAATCATTGAATCGTAAGAGCCCTAAATTATGCATGTAGAAAATGCACTTAACCACTCCATATACTTCTTTTTTCTATGTACTTTTTTGTTTCCGGGAATACGACAATTAACGAAGATCTGCATGCGCATTATTAATTTGGGAGTACTGTATAATTGCGTGCCATACTAACTTGAAGAGAAAAAAATATGTCTATGCCGTGCCATATCCTAAAGAGCGATTTACATAAGATTTTTTATCGACATGTTAGCTCCTCTGAATGTCAATATTTTACAACGTTTTAATGGTGTTAAAAGTTATCTAACAACACCAGCCGGCCTAGCATGACCACGATAGAAATGGGTTTTGTCTACATAGAAATAGACAAAGTGACAGATTGTAGAAACATTTCTACCGTTTCATTCATAAAACGTAGAAATGTTTCTACAATCTGTCACTTTGTCTATTTCTATGTAGACAAAACCCGTTTCTATCGTGGTCATGCTAGGCCGGCAGGACAGTTTGAACACAAATCGATAATGTTATTATGCACTGTAGATCAGCAGCCTAATTGCGTAACTCAATTTCTTTCGCCATGGCTTTCATTTTGACAGTTCAACAACATCCATTGCGGCGTTGAGCTAGTTACAGGAGCACGGTTAACAATCATACGGCGTAATTAATGTCTAAAACAATGGCATGGTGATAGCAATTGAGTTATGCAATTAGGCTGCTGTTTTATCGAGAAGAAAATGAAAGGCTTAATGTGACTTGCTGTTGCTGTGCCTAGTTTTTTCTATCGCGTACCACCTTTGGCACGCGTGTCATTGGTTCGCCATCCCTGGATTATACTATGTAACATATAGCCGGACCCTCCGGAAGCAAGCGATCTGAGTTTAAAGTCCAGCGAAGCCTCTCTACCCTCAGTGCGCTTGTAGATGTTCGGTTTTTTTCACCGGACAACGGACCGATTTTTTACCATTGTATGGTTTATAATGAATCCGGCGTAAATTGTTCGCCGGACCAATGTCCGGTGCGTGTACACACATTCATTATAAACCATACACCACCGCGAATCCGGTGAAAAATCGGTCCTTTGTCCGGTGAAAAAAACCGGACGTCTACAAGCGCCCTTCAGCTGCTCGCGTACTTATTTCACCCTTGTTGTGACCCGAGCAATCTGCTTATGGCTCATGTCACTTGGAGTCGGCAACATTTAATAATGATAATTGCTAAAAGCTGTTTGATTTCTTTACGTTTTCTATCAACAAAACCTACAGCAGAAATGGGCCTATTTTTTACCCACTTGCCCCAAAAGAAGGGTAATTTTTTCGAGGGTATACAGTATGTCTATTTCTTTGGCATCCTCTGTAGCATAAACGGCTTGATAGATTTCAACTTATGAGGTGTCGTTGGATCTCTTGATTGTGGGAGTGACATCTATACTAATAGTATAAAGCTGAAGAGTTTATTTGTTTGTTTGAACGCGCTAATCTCTGGACCACCAGTCGGATTTAAAAAATCTTTTTGTATATGATAGCCAAATTCATGAGGAATAGTATAGGCTAATTAGCATCATGCTACGACCCTTAGGAGCCGAGCAACGGAGGGAAACAGCTAGTAGGGTATAATATTTAAATATAACACAATCGGGTTCATTGATTTTTAATATTTTTGTTTATATTATCTTCTTTCATATACCACATGGCTAAACGTTCCCTATGAATCACCATTGACAAATACAGCAGTGTATGTTTACGACCAGAAGGTCAATTCTCGTACTGAATTCAGCACTATGACTGAAAGTTGACTGAACTTAGATTAGATTTTGAACTGACTAAAAATGGTATTCTGCTAATCAGTTTTGTCGTATATTTAAGCACGATATCAGTTAAAACCGTTTTACCGTGATTTTATTTCTTATTTATTTCGAATTTTGATTTCAATTCTTAATCTCTTAAGATAAATTAGTTAAACCCGTTTACGACGACATCATTTAGAACAACATACCGGTTATAATAATCAAAATCATAGGTCTCGGCCTCAGATCATAGAAACAAGGGAGATGTGCCAAGGCGCTATCGAGCTTGATGCCTGATTTTGAGCAAATTGCTCAAATTAAAAACGTACGCGCTGGCGACGAACCGAATACGATCGATGGTATAAATACAGTGTTTTAGTTTAGTGCTAGTGTTGAGTGACGATTAACAGTGTTAGATTGAGGGTGTGCGGAATGTTTAATGCGTGGGAGATCTTTTTATTCAGGAAGAGCGCTTTATTATGCACGTAATTGTGTCGAAAAATGTACTAAAAGTGGCATCAGTTCTTCCCGTACTAATTTGCTATGATGGCATATCTCCTTGTTTCTATGATCTGAGGTCTCGGCTGATTGTAGTACCTACCTCCAAAATATCGACGGTTGTTACGACTATTATTTTTTACGACCAAATAGGTATGAGTGGTCCCTTTGATGTCGTTATAACAGATTTTGACTGTATTTTTTTGTTATTTACATACCAGAAGCAGTGATAGCCTAGTGGTTAAACTGGAATATTCCCATCTGGTTCCGAGTGTCTGTGCCCGAATGGGGAGTGTTATCTGTCCTCAAACATATTTATAAGTAAAATTAAAAAAGTTATTAAATATATAAGTGATTCTCAAAAATCATATGACCCGAGCGGGATTTGAACTTGCGACCTCTGCCGGTTCAAATCCCGCTCGGGTCTTATGATTTTTGAGAATCACATATATTTAATAACCTAATAGAAGCATAACATGGCTTTGACATGTTTCAAATTCACAAAAAAAAAATATACATTTATAAAATTAAAAATAGGTAGGTATGCTTACATTAACGATACCATACGTTAAAATTATTCGTGCTAGGCATTGATGAATCATCCTAGTTAGCAAGCTGTCACAATAATTAAGATCATCGGCCTCAGACTGACAATAGCATAGTTCTAGCTATACTATTGTCAGTACCGAATAGGGTTGCCAACTTTAAACTACCGCCGGGACATTTTAAACTATGCCTAAAATACGGGACGTCCCGGGAAATACAGGACGTTTGGCAACGCTAGTGTCGAGGGACCTGCCAAACATTCCCGACTCGGTGACTCATATGCGTTTGGCAGACAACAGATTAGGGCGCTATTATACCTACAGGTTAATGGGATTCTTATCTCGTGCCGGCACGAGTTTTGAAAAGAGAATACATAGTTGAGGTCTATCTAAGTTATTGTTATTAAGTACTAGCACTTGTCCCGCGACTTCGTCCACGTAGCGCCATCTAACGTCGTAAAACAATTGTCGCCTTCGAAAGTTATTATTCTTTCCCTCGGGAACAGTATTTTTTTTCTGGATGATGTCTTTTTATGTACCTACCCCTGACAAAGTATAAGCAAAATATGATTAGCGTGAAAAGGTAACAAACGAACAAACTTAGGTACCTACTTTCGCATTTATAATATTACTTAAAATGAGTATTGCTATCATCTCTCCGATATTAACCCTAACTTGTTCCTATAACCCGTTAAAAAGTGATAGGGTAGGCCTTTTAAAAGGCTTTAACGCTGAGACCACCGGCGAGACCAATAAATGGTCCTTATGAAATTATAGAAGTGTCGGTCACGAAATAAAATGTATTTTGTAACTTAATCGCTGTAAAGGTCACGTCGAAAAAAGGTTTGGTGTCAGTAATAATTTCTGGACGAGAATAAACAATATTGTATATTAAAGCGTAAGAATTGTTCATTGAAAGCCTGCCTGTATACTGCCAAAACGTTCGAGGGAATGTCACGGTGAGATTCTCCCTCGAACGTTCGCAAACTAATTGGCCGTTTTCGCAGTGATATCACGTGGCGAGTCAGTACAGGGGGGTGATTCTCGCGGGTTCGGTAGTGATATCGAATTCGATATAATATAATATAATATTACAATAAATGTCACAATGGTACGGATTTTGACAGTTGTTGCAATATACAGGGTAAAATTAAAACCAGTGCGGATATTTTAGGAGGTGAAAGTACTCATGAATATGATCAACTTTTATTATGGGACCGACACTGAAATATGAAAAAAAAAATCAGCTGTTCCCTACAAAATTGCACTACAACACGATCAAAATGTATGGAACAGCTGAGGTTTTTTTCATATTTCAGTGTCGGTCCCATAATAAAAGTTGATTATGTTCATGAGTACTTTCACCTCCTAAAATATCCGCACTGGTTTTAATTTTATCCTGTATATCGAAGGCGAGATCAATATCGAACCCGCGAGTATCACCCCCCAGGATTGACAGGCTGATCAGTGGTCAACCCTGGATTTCGAAAAACCTATGAATAATTGGTTGTTATCAAATCTCCTTCCAACTAAGTATATGACAGTTTTCTAAGTTAAGGTATGTACAAACGACCCAACTTAACGCACCTTAAATTGACAGATATTTGGAATAGAGAGACTTTCAGTTTGGGGAAAAATCTCGACGATCTTAACGAGAAACAGACTGACAGACAAAATAAGCGAAATACATGTACTTTTGAAAGCTTCATACTTCTAAAGTTTATAAGTTACAAAAAGCATAGCTATACCTATCGTTGCGAAGATCATCTGATAGCAACGCAAAAATATATGTTTGACTCTCCCTCCACCCCTCGTGATGACGTCATAGACTGCGGGAATAAGCGCTAAAAATGAGATGTTTCATCATCGAAAGACGAAAAAATTGCAGTAAGTAGCTCACACTACTACCCACCCCAATTTTTTTGCCATCACATGACCTGTTCTATACTAAACGGTGACATTGGTAAGAGTCAGGTTTCAATTCAAACTCAATCGTGGTGCTTTTCTGGGCTTCAATACTGCGGACTAGCAGTGGCGTGCCTACAGGGGCAAGCCCGACGAATTTGTTTGGTTTTAGTTGGGGTGATGTTCATTTTTCATAAATTTATGTGAGTTAATTGTCATTATTAAAGCAATAAGTACATAAAAAATTACATAAATTCACGAAAAATGAATATAAATATTCTATAAAACATTAAAAAATAATTATATAATATTATACATTATTATTATACATTATACATTATAAAATAATAAACACGCTACTTCAGACTAGGTAAGCTATAAAAGGTTTTAAGGTATTTTTTAAAAGAACGACCCAATTCGACGTCCAATCTGCTATGCTATTATCTTAAGAGACAATTTTTTGGCTGTCTCGATGACTAGCCCGTTGCCGAGATCGACCGAGCGAGTAGCCAATCAACGTCGTCAATTTTCCCGCCGTTGAGTAGTTCTAACTCACGACTGTTACAGAATTGAGCGTTAGTCTTTGATATATGACGCTAGTGCAGCTACTCGCAGCTTATTGAGTACCAAACTGTAGTTTTACCGCTGCTGCAGCGCTGCATACAAGGCTGTATCTCGAGAATCGGCCCCCAGCACGGACCGTCAACAATTTTTAAAACCATGACGTGTCACTTTCGAACTATCCTTCAATACATTAGAACCTCCTTTACGAAAAAAAAAAATCAAAAACCAAAAAAAAGATGGAGATCTCCGTAAAACCATCAAACCAACTTTTATCGGGCAATTAATTAAATTTTTCAATAATATTATCCCAAAAACATATGTTACGAATGTTCCCAAGTTTATTATAAGCTCGCGGTCGTAAGTCGTGGTGTAATATGGTCTTACATGGCCATTAATTAACCTCCCGTGGGTCTCGGGACATAAAAGTACCATTTTATGGTCCCCCGATAAAATCAGGGGTACAATTGAGTTAGGCCTATTTGAACGCTGTCGGATCGTTCGCTTAATTGATAGTTTTGTCAAATTCGAATTTGAAGCCAGTTTGAGATTTTAAGGCTTTTTAATTGGAATTTAAAGGGACGTATTAGTTGGTTTAATTTGGTGGTATCTGTACTATTTGTTCTGTGCACTCTAGTAGTTTTAATGTGTAACTGTCTGTATATGTTATACGCTTTCGCGGCTAACTTACTGAACTAGAATAGCTGGTTTTTGGCAAAAAGGTAATTTGGTACATTAGGAAGGTTATCTAAGTACCTACTTTATATCTCGGAAAATGAAAAGTTAAAAACACGGACGGGATCGAAAGCACATCACTGGTATAATAAATTCAGATTAAGTTTTTATTTTAAAAATTAGTTTGAATTGATAAAAAAAATACATGCTTATCAAAGAATGTTAAAAAAATATATCAAAAACTTAAAGAATTCTATAATTTCCTGTATCGTTTAGATTCATTGGCTGATTTGAAAAGTTATTATAATTTCTTATTTTGTCTGAATAAAATGCAAAACAATATATTTTTTTTTTAAATGTCTTCTTATTGTTAGATATAAGCCTATAAAACGATTGAAACTTAAATTAATAGTTCGACATTCCCACTCAAACTTATTTAAAATAATCAATTAATTAATTCAGTCATTTTATCAGTACTATAATCGGTCAAAACAGAATTTAATCTTTACAAAAATCAGTTGACGAACTCACAGCCGAATAATTGGTATATCGAAAAATCAAATCGCTAAATAGTGCCGTGATTTGTTCGACCATCGTGGAGTGGTAAAATATCGATAAATCTTGCGTTTTACAGCTGGTGTTGTACGATAAGGATCGGGGACACCACGTGGGGTAATAGTGATGCGGTCTGCGATGTCGATTGTCGTTATTAATGTAAAATATTATGTAGTGGCGCCTTCAAACCGGAGTACGGGAATGTTAATTGGAGAATTACAGTTTTATCGTATGTTTATGACGGAACGTCTCTAGTACTGTGTATTTCTTTTCGGAAATATTTGTGCTTGCAAAAATTATGTAGAAATAAATTCATTATGATAAATTATTCGTATTTTTATCTATTTATGTGTAAGTAGCTTAACTTTAGATCATCTTTTCTGATTTTTATCTTATCTCTTTTGCATTTTATAAGTTAATTTTCATATAAAATATAATGATCCTTGTTCGTGTCATTCTGATAACCATCTCTATGTTTGATCATAGATAAGAGAGCTTACGCAAATATATCGATGCTAATAACCCTGACAGATTTCAAATATTACATTATTAACAAAAAGCCACTTATTTTTTTCCTGTGAATATCTTTTGCATACTATTAAGAAATATAGGTACCTATATTATTCTTAAAGTATTTGAGTTGACGAATAGAATCATTTGGAAGTCGGCCAAATACGTTACAATGTAAATACAAAACGCAACCTAAATTTCTTCAATGATTCTAAATTTAAATTAGGTATTTTGAAGACGTTTCGGATTGTCTCGAACGTCTCTGACGTGCGATGTTTTTCACAAAGTGACCCTATTACGCAGAATTTATATTTGTTTTTAGTTTTCACATATAGAAACTTTGATACTGCTTGTCCAATTATCCTCATGTTATCTTCTTAGATAAAAAAAATTATCGGTGTCTTCTTACTGCCTTTAGATGTTCCACTTAGAAAACTAATTAGCCCTAAATTACTTTTAAATAACCGGTAAAAATGTGTTAAGACAATCTGATTTTAACCACGTCAGATTTTGTCACGAAGTATAATTTTAATATAGTACACACTTAAATGCGTTCATTGTCTTTTTAATTCTAGTGACAAATGACAAATGAATGTCGACCTTAGAGTCAACGAACTCAAGAAAAAAAAAACAAAAGGTAGTACAACTAAAAGTGTCTCATCGTCTCTATGACACAATTCATTCGCTAAAACACGGGCTGGTACAAAATAAAAAAACAAAAAACATCGACAATAAATGTACATCACTGTTAACCCGTCAACTCCATATATCAAGGAGAACTCCCTCGCGATCGTGTCGATGATAAAAATTACTTAAAACACCAAACATTTAACATCGTGCCCCCTGACGACCCTCCTGCATCTCTCTCACGCTTTATGACACCAATAAAACAGAAAGAGACAGCAACACACATAAGTTTTGTCTTTAAAGAGTATTTTAGGTTTTGTAACATAAAATTTTGGATTGTTTTATAGAATTTTGTACTAAATCTTGTGTTGTCGCGTCAGTGAATCTTAGTAATGCTTCAAAGTACGTGCGGGTATGTTTTTTTGGTGATAAAAATATGGAAAATTGATGGTGGGGCCCCCTTTCATAAGATTTTGTGGGTGATTGCGATGAGAAATTGATTTAATGTGGCATGACAGTGGAGGTTTTTTATAGAGGGGAATGATTATATTATAAAATATAAGTTAAAGTGGATTTCTGTTGAGAACGTTTTTATATTTTTATAATTTTTAATATTAGTTTTTAAAGACCATGACATAGATAACAAAAATATGTCTTTTTGCGAACTTTATGAACAAAATGTAGAAATATACAAAATTAATCCAGCAACGTTTTTAAGTTCCTTGCTTTTCTGTGTTACGGTGACTGCTGTAAGATAGGTACCTACTGAAATGATTTGAATAATAATATACATCTCATAATAATTGCGTACTTTGTCAAGATTTAGACAGATCCCCGTAATATCAGTAATATCATAAAAATCACAGTCATCTGCTAGACCTAGGTCAAGCAAATGACTGCGATTTTTTTTGCTTCCCAAAATTTCTTCTATCAATGGTTTAGGTTTATTGCAAGTATAAACTAGCAGGGCTGTATCAATTTACAATTCAAATAAAACTTCATGTGATAAAACGCCCAAACATCTTTTTCAATAAGAAGAGATCTCCGTAACTGTCGGGGTTCTCCAGGGGTCAATACTTGGCCCTTTCCTAATGGTCGTTAGTATTAATAAAGCTACCGTATTCTATAAAAGATAATCTTGAAATAGTGTTATTTGCAAATGACACATGATTTGCATTAAAACTTAGGCGGCCGGGGTGGACGCGTGAGTGGTCAGGAGGGTTATTCTTGCGGGTGATATATTGATATCGAATTCGATATATATCGCAAAAAATGTTAAAATGGTAGGGATTTTGACAGTTGTTGCATATATATCGAATTCGATATCAATATAGAACCCGCGAGAATCAGCCCCCAGTCTTGATTGCAACATTTGCAACATCATTTTCTCATTTTAATTCTGTAAATTAAATTCGTAGGTAACATTAAAGAATACATAAAAAGTTAATGATTCATTTATTTTATTGAATTATTATGTAGTTTTTAAGTTTTATTTTACTTTTAAGCAACATTATTAATTAAAAATATTTTCCGTTGTTACAGGTGAACGCAGCGCCCGCCTGCAATAATTAAAGTAAAATGAAAAAGAAGAGAAAACCAATAACGAAGTGAAATACATCAACCAAAAAATAATTATAAAAGCATTTATTAAAAAAAAAGTAACGCATGGTGTAAACGGACTTTATCCAGACAGAGACTGGCAGTGAATTAAAAAATAAAATTTAAAAAGTTGACTCTAAATACAACTCACTCGTATTCATAAACAAACTTCAAGCCATTTTCGAAATCGGAACACAAATAAGTAATCGACGTTTAAAAGGTGATCGCTTTTGTTTAAACATTTTTGGGACTGCCGCCTTTTTATGTTTATTTACCGTTTAAAGTATTTTCAAAAAACAGTGGGAGTGCAAACACTTGATTTTTGAACGCACTGATATTCTCGTCGGTAAAAAAATTGAAAAAAAAGTGAAAGCGCGGGAAAGTGAATGACATTTTGTGAATTTTGTGAACATTGCTGCCATTTTTGGTAGTTTTCCACTGAAATTGGTTCAAAATTGTGTCAAAGTGGCTGGAGACGAGCATTTGGACATGTTGGGGGGCCCCGAATGGGGTCAGCGGGAGTCGAGCCCCCCGAGAGACGCTCCCCTGCCGAGTTTCGGCTTCACACAGGAGCAAGTGGCGTGCGTTTGTGAGGTAAGCTTTATTAAAAAGTAAACAGTCACTAGGTAGTATACCTACCTTTGTTATGATTGCTCATAATAATATTTCACTGGAGGTAGGTAATTAATTAACTTAATTAATATTAGAATTTATTCATGTTTCACGGTCAGTCTGGACTGTTGAGTAATAATAGGTGTTTTTATCGATTAATATCAATAGGTAAATCACTACTATTAATTTATGACTAAAAACTACAAACACTATAATTTTTTTACCTACTTATAGAACAATAAGGTTTTTATGTAGCCTTACAGGTCTACTGACCTAGGCGTGGTTTATACATAGACTAGTTGTGCCGGTCGGAAAGTCGGAAAATGACGATATTTTCTTCATAAAGACTTTGCCACTCTCCTTTTCACTCCTTAGGGATGGAAGAGCATCGCATCCGTCATTCATACCATACCCATGTGATATTTTGTCGCTGACTTACTTATTAGATACCAGACTGTTACCTCCTCAGATCATAGAAACAAGGGTGATATGCCAAGGCGCTATCGAGCTTGATGCCTGAACTTGAGCAAATTGCTCATATTAAAAACGTACGCGCTGGCGACGAACCGAACACGATCGATGGTATAAATACAGTGTTTTAGTTTAGTGCTAGTGTTGAGTGACGATTAACAGTGTTAGATTGAGGGTGTGCGGAACGTTTAATGCGTGGGAGATCTTTTTATTCACAAGGAGCGCTTAATTATGGGCGTAATTGTGTCGAAAAAGGTATTAAAAGTGGCATCAGTTGTTCCCGTACTTATTTGCTATGATGGCATATCTCCTTGTTTCTATGATCTGAGGTTACCTCCTTACTTATCGACGATGATTAAACTAAACAGCTTTTAGGTCAATACGGTATTTGCCTCATTTTGGGAAATGGTTTATATTAATATTCATTATATTATAAGCACACTACATTGATATTTCAGGGAGATCTACTGTATTTATCAATAAAAATCAGTGATAAAGTATAAATTTCCAAAACCGCTCCAAAAACGCTGTTTCTGACGGAAGTGACGTAACACGCTTGTAATAGTAAACGAGCTTTGTCTAGGGATGCAGGAAGTGCCAAAAAGTATCGATATATATCGTATCGATATTTTTAAAAAATATCAATATCGGTTTCGATATATCGAAAAAAAAATATCAAGTATCGAAAACGTATCAAAAACGATATATTTTCAGTAGCAAGACCATAGTCACCATTGATTAAAATGTCACAGTTTTTAGATTTAAGTGATAAAGTAATGTCAGGGACACTAATGCGCCTGCCACACACTCGACGAATGGCATGGGAAATAGCGAGGAAAGGAGGCAGAGAGGGCAACATCGCGGCAAAGCACGGCAGCGCGAGGAGCAGCGCAAGGAGCATAGTCTGGCAGGCGCATAAAAGTTGAGAATGAAAATAGGTGCTGAAAGAACACTGTCTTCTAACATCGTTAAAAATTCAGATCATAGAAACAAGGAGATATGGCATCATAGCAAATTAGTACGGGAACAACTGTCGCCACTTTTAGTACATTTTTCAACACAATTACAAGCGCTACTTGTTAATAAAAAGATCTCCCACACATTAAAAATTCCGCACACCCTCAATCTAACACTGTTAATCGTCACTCAACACTAGCACTAAAGACTAAACTAAAACACTGTATTTATATCATCGATCGTGTTCGGTTCGTCGCCAGCGTGTACTTTTGTACTACGCTTAAAATGACCAAACTTAAGTAAGTACCTACCTATCAAACTCAATAGCGCCTTGGCACATCTCCCTTGTTTCTATGTTGTTTCTATGATCTACGGTTAGAAACGTTGCAACTTAATGAAATTCAGCGCCGAAAGGAATACTTAGTGAAACGCACACTACATACTTTTATGAATAGTAATAATACTGACAGATTTATTGAAATAGACTTGTAAAAGCAAATACAATAGAATTTCGTAAAGTACTAATATTTTTTGAAAATTTCACCGATATATCGATATATCGATATTTTTTTTTCGATATATCGAAACCGATATTGATATTTTTTTTATATCGATACGATATATATCGATACATTTTGGCACTTCTTGCATCCCTAGCTTATGCTTACTCCAGTGTTGCCAAGCTAGATTTTCATTTTACTTTCATAACTATTTATACAAAAATACCTGGCTAAAGTTTTGGTTTTAGATATACAATAAAACAAGTTCTTTCATAATCAATGGTCATGTTTCACAATAAAAATATGCTGAATTTGTTTAACTCAAATTCAATTCAAATACTTAGGTACCTACATGTATATTGCTTACCAAAAAGCCCATAAACTTTAGTAATCATAACAACAATACGAAATCTAACCTTAAAATTTTGGAAGTGACTCCGCGACCGCTGCCGTGTCCTGAATTTTCAGCCAGCACCGGTTGCTAAATTGGCAGCGGGCGCTGACTTTGGAAAAAAAAGCGGGAAAAGGAGTTGGCAATTTGGCATTTTTGCAACATTTCATGTTTCATTTGAGTAACATACCTAATTAGGGTCCAAGAGCGAGCGAAGCGAGCTCGGGAACTTGGACACCCCGACACGGACAGGTTAGGTTCGAAGGGGTTAACGGGGGCTTCAGTGAGCGAGCGAACGAAGCCCCTGTCCACCCATTCGTGTTAGGTTACTTTTAACCTTGCAGATAGAAATAGGCGCTCCGCGTACTGGGGCTCCGTCGACCACCTCCCTCCCCCTTGTAAGTCCAAAAAAGTTGTATTTTGTTTTACATTGACACTAATTTAAAAGTCAATCTAAGGTATTTAATTCAACTTAAAACACGGCAACATTAATCTGCTGCTACGGTAGTTTGCAATTATTTTCGTCTGGTATCACTGCTACTCCAAGGCTACTCCGGTTCCTAACGGCATTATTTTTGGGAGCCTAGTCGGCGCCGGCTGCGGAGGCGCTCCCTAAAATTTTACCCTCAAATTTACTCTGAAGAATTCTTTACCCTAAAAATAAGTTGGCAACACTGGCTTACTAGCGTGTGACGTCACCAGAGTGCAACAGGCCGTTCTTGTCACAGCTACAATAACAAAAAATATTGCATTTTAATTTCGTGTAATTTGTAAAAAATATACATATTTTTGTTGAAAATCAAGTGAAATAAGTTTATTTACGCTATGAACTGATAGGATGACCACAATCTGTAGCATATTTTCAATGTTGGCAAGAACCCAATTGTCATCTCTATTCATTGTCATACAAATGACAAGGATAGTTGTATATTTAATCAACGGTTAAAGAAGCGATAGAGAAAAGCCAAAGCTTCGTCAGCTCCGTGGCGTAGGTACCTAGGGGGCAAGCCTAACATATTTTTTTTGTTTTAGAAGTATATAAGTTAATTTTTCATGTATCTAAGTGAGTTAATGTCGTTATTAAAGTAATACGTACATTATAAATCACTTACATTCATGAAAAATTAACATGAATGCTCTCTAAAACGAAAAAAATGCATCGGACTGACTTCCTAAAGCTCATAAGCATATATAGCATAATCTAATCAACCTATAATGTTGCCATTGCTGGGACACAGCTCTCCTCTGTCTGTGAGAGGGAGTGGGCCGTAGTCCACCACGCGGGCCCAGTGCAGGTTGGTAGACGTCACATATTTTCGATTTTTTGCTTCTAGGACATGCAGGTTTCCTCACGCTGTTTTCCTTCACCGTTAAGGCAAGTGATAATTAATTTCTAATACGCACATGACTTCGAAAAGTCAGCGGTGCGTGCCTCGGGATCGAACTCGAACCATTCGCCGTGGGAGGCACATGGTTATACCACTAGGCTAGGCTATCACTGTTAAAGTTCGATGTGTAATATTTACTACCGCGAACTGTACAGACCTACTCATTTATTTGGAAAACATTCCAGTAAACGCGGGCAGTGGAATTCATTTGTTTTGTTTACGTAACTACGTGTTTTTATGATGGACGCATAACCTCGCGTATTTTCGTTATGTTTTAGTTTGTGTACGCAACGGCCGAAATTGGTCACGTTTCGACCTCTATTGAATTTATATGGTAATATAATAATTTTAGAGAAGGAATTCGGACTTCTAGTTCTAAAATGAGTCTTCGGGCCTATCGTTCGGATGAGAAGGTATACATATTACAAATATATCTAATAATGAAAGAAAGAAAGTAAAATATAGGAACCTATTTATTTAGGTACTTTCATGCATGCGAATGGTTTTAACATAAACATGGGTTGTCCCGCGAAAATCAGTGATAGCCTAGTGGTTTAACCTGTGCCTCCCACGGCGAATAGTTCGAGTTCGATCCCGAGGCACGCACCGCTGACTTTTCGAAGTCATGTGCGTATTAGAAATTAATTATCACTTGCTTTAACGGTGAAGGAAAACATCGTGAGGAAACCGGCATGTCCTAGAACCAAAAATTCGAAGACATGTGACGTCCACCAACCCGCACTGGGCCCGCGCGGTGGACTACGGCCCACTCCCTCTCACAGAAGAGGCCTGTGTCCCAACAGTGGGAACATTATAGGCCGATTATGCATTATGCATATACTCGAAAATAAATCTGGCAACGCTGGCTCATTCGTTTATAGTGTGGCGTTCAAAATGGTAAACAAGTCTTAGAAGGCCTTGTAGGTACTGCAAAAACTACTTACTCCAAAATCACGCATCATCAATTATGCTTACACAAATAACTTAAGAACAATTAGCTATACAATGTGTTGAGTTCGTGGTAGGTAAGTGGCTTGGTAAGCATTCCGAGAACATTAAAGTAGGTCCAGTTATAGTAACGTAAGCGTTTTGAAAGAGTAAAAGACTGTACCTATAACCTACGGTTTTAAATATAGCGGTGTTTACGGCTTTGTTTCCGGTTGATTGTGAATGATTTAATGCTTTATTTCAACTTCTGTATGTTTTGATTAAAAAGCGGAGAGAAGAGGATAAGTTAAGTAGGTATTATGTTGAAAAATTACTTGAAAAAAACTTTTTTGTCCATGTTACCTATTTCATTTTCATCCAAGTTACATAGGTATACCAAAGGACGTTGGTAGTTTTGGGCTTGATATGGTACAGTAATAAAAGCTCAACCAAAAATAACAATATATTTTAATTGTTCTTTGCCTAATTTATCTTAGAGATTAAGAATTAGAATCAAAAATCGAAATAAAATGATTATGCCGTTGACATTTTGAAAAAAGAAACCAATAAAACAAAAACGGGTGCATGCTGGCTGGCGCCTGCCCGGTACCTCCACAGAATATGATGTCGACAGCAATTAAAACCTTTGAATTGAGAACTCATTAGTCGGGCTGTATTTCATTGGATCATTCACACCATACTTAACCTCACTGTCACAAATACGAAGATTTCTCTTTAACCCAATTACGTACAAAAACAAATAAAAGATGAATTTAAATTCTCTTGAAATACTCGATCACACCAAACTAATTTCATATCTGTAGCGACATACACAATCTGAAGCCCAGCGTTCTATGGGCGTCTGCCGTGTCCTTTCAGTTTAGTCCGATGCGACCTCCACCTTACAGAATGCCACAGCCAAATAATGCTGCTCTTCGGTCGTGTTGTATTCCTGTGGAAAAACAGATAATTTGTTTTTTAAGTTTGTTTGTTTATTAGATATCACAGTAGAAATGTGTTTTAATTATTTACCTGTAAAATTAATATTATTTTGTAGTTCACTATCAGATTACATTTTTCAAAAATGCATATTTTCATTCAACATTCTTAAAAATGGTTCTGTGCGAGCGAGAGAGGAGACAAAATTCCGAGAGCGCCCATAACAGTGGCGTGCTTAGAGGGCAAGCCCGACGCATTTTTTTAGTTTTAGAGAGCATTTAAGTTCACTTTTAGGGTTCCGTACCAAAATGGTAAAAAAGGAACCCTTATGGTGCGACTTCGTCTGTCTGTCTGTCTGTCTGTCTGTCTGTCACACCTGCTTATTTCAGCAACTACTTATGCTATCGACTTGAAATTTAGAACAGTTATAAAGAATGCTTGTCCAACTTTATTGCAAATGAAAAATGTCAAAAAAATATTTTTATTTTCATTGCAAAAGGGGCCGGGGTGGGGGTCCAAAACTTCAAAGTGGGGTTACTAGGTCATGTGACATATCATATGAAAGGGCTTGATCTGCATATTTCAAAATATATTTTTATTTAATTTTATGTCTCACAGTTTCCGACATATGATGAAAAATGTCTGAAAAAAGACCATTCCCCCCCCCCCCCCCCCCTTCCCTTATCTCCGAAGTTTGCGGAGCGAAAAATCTGAAATAATTAGAGTTGATAGGAATTGATCCAAATATTGCACCAAAAATAAAACGATGTTCCTAACTAGGTACTACAGTTTTTTTCAAAATCATCAAAATTCCTTCACAAACAAACTTAATTAGTTATGCGGTCCGGTTTTTTTCACTTTATACGTCCAAAAATGATACGGAATCCTCGGTGCGCGAGTACGACTCGCACTTGGCCGGTTTTTTTTATTCATGTACCTAACTGACTTTTAATGTACGAATTGCTTTAATAACGACATTAATTCATGAAAAATTAACTTAAATGCTCTCTAAAACGAAAAAAATGACATCGGGCCTGCCCTCTAGGCACGCCACTGACATGGGCGTACCCACGGTGGGGCAGAGTGGGGCGCTTGCCCCACCCTGGCTCTGACCTGTTAGGTACCTAACCAAATCTAAAAAAATAATTTATCTAGGTACCTATTAACTAAAATACCTACTTAATATTGTTGTAATAATACTGGCTTTATACTGTCCATGTGTATTCAAAATTCTTCTTGTTCTATGTAACTAGGTTACCTCTTACTTCATTAAATAACAAACCTGATGAAACACATCTTTTCTTTTATTCTCAAATACAAAATTACAACAAATATCTGTAAGAAAGTTCACACGCACCCTGAGCCCATGGGTGGCTACGCCCATGGCCACTGATACTTAGCGTCTTGTCTTCACTAGAACGATAGGTACTGAGTTGTTGCGTATAGGTACTTTTTAAACAATCCTGCAAGCCCCTTCAAATCTGTGCCACCGTCTCAGTAATCGCCGTCTTCCTCAGTTCAAGTCAAAGAGAATTAAGGCCCCGGTATACGCCAACGGCCTTGAGTGATTTGGGCGGTATAGCTTGAGTGTTCTGCGCTGAGCTCAAGCAACGCGACATACATCCACCGAGCAATGCGACTCGCCTATCAAGGAGCGCGCTGTGCAGAATTAGATGTATTATTACTTTTTAGTATCTAAAATATAAAATAAAAAAAAAGTAACAGGCAATATTATAGGTAGTAACATAGTCTTTTCACACAAAACAAATCATGAAAATATCTTAAGCGATTTGAAAGTAATTACGTTTTTATATTTTGGGTAGACACGAATTCATGAATTTATTTCATTAAGTATTTTACTACAATAGTTAAATATTCACAGGTACGAGTGATGTATATAATTGTTCTAGTTTAACATAAAAAAATTGCACAACTAACCTGCATTATTTGACGGCGAAATAAGAGATTTAAAACTTGAGATTTACGGCCGTTACCATTTACCGTCGCCTTAAAGGCTTTATAGTCATTGGTTCAAGTCGACTTTAAACCGGCTAAATCTAGACTTAGCCGACCAAGGCACGGCTCGTAACTTTATTTGGTTTTACGTTTGTTTCTGTACGGAGTGTGTAGGACTGTAGGTACCTACTACGATGATCTAAATCCGTCCGCATTGCTTGTGGTCACGTTAGTCGTCACTTGTTTACCTATGTGGAGAGCAAAGGGATTTTGCAGAATAGATCGTTTTTATTCGCTGACACTCGGAGATTCGCTAGTGATGGCCGTGATGCGCGATTGTTTCTAGGTACAAAAACAATAGAATGAGCCGATTTGTAAAATTACGAGTGTCCGAATAGCGATTCATTTGTTTTCACGAAAAAACAAAGAAATGAAAATTGAAAATGACTACACGAGTTAATTTATAAATATGTAGGTACCTACTCAGAGATGTCAGCATCGAAGAGGGGGCCCACTAGGGCCCAAGCCTGCCGGGAAAGCGGGAATGTCCGAAAGGGGTACCGCTGACCCGGAACATAAAGGGCCAAGGAAGGAACACGGGTGGGTTTTAGTCAGTAAGAGTCTGACAGTCCCTTCCGCTCCGCCCAGAGCGGGAGGGGTCATTTGATGATTTCCCATCCTCAAAAAAAAAAAGGCTGAAGATCTTGCTGTTTATCTTCTACCTTACATATTCTTACTCATAAACGTGTCGAAGGGAACTCTTGCGAGCTCACTATACTTTAGCATAAACTCCTAACAGAACTTCATGCTGGAGTTAGTTTCTCTAAGTTACAAAGTTACAATGAACCTATAACAGGTGCGGTCGCAGCCGAAGACTTTGGGGTCCTTAATACCGTAAATTGCCGTGTTTCGCCCATTTTTGTAAGATTGGGGGGAAGGGGGGTAATGACCCCTACGACCCCACCTCGGACCGCCACTGACATATAACTTCTATAACTCATCTTATTTGGCATGAAATCCTACGTGACAAACAAATACATAGGTACGTGCAGACAAAATTCAAATCAGCTAAAAATCCGAGGTTAGACAAAACAAACAGGGTAGGTAACCTTGACAACAGGGCTTCGCCACCCGGATATCCGGTTACCGAGGGGCGTGGCTTAGGCAGGAGATGGGGCACCAGGACCAATAGAATACCTCTGAGTAATTCAATTTGGGAGAGAGCTGTCGTAGAGTAGGTATGTCTGTGTTTAGAGAACAATTTAATACAAAACCTTTCATGAAGTTTTAGACCATTTTAGGTATGAAAATGTCTTAATTTTAAGTAACACACAAGTGAGAACAAGTTACTCATAAAACTCAGACCTGATTAATTCAAAATGGACTAGATGATAAATTAGATTCAAATGATGAAATTCATTTTGTGAATAGGTTATGAATAGCACTTTTACACGTCAAAACATTTTTTTTAAGCTAGATGAGATCGCGTCGGGTGGGATTTGGGGGTGGGCCCTAGGATCTGTACCCCGATAATGAGATTTTTTGACGTATAGTATCGTTAACGTAAGCATATTTTGAATTGAAAATACACGTTTGTTACACAATATTTATATTAATGAAATACTTCATTAATTTCTCTGTATTTTTTAAAATATGCAAATTGTATAAAATTTTATCAAAATGTTTCAGGACTGCTGTATTTTAAATTCAAAATATGCTTACGTTAACGAAACTATACGTCAAAAAAACTCATGATAGGGGTACTGTTTTTTTAGACGCCAGACTTTACGAAGAAAAAATAACCAGCCGAATGCGTAACTTCCTACTTTATTGGTCGGTTAAAAAAGAAGAAATCGTTTATTAACTTCATGGCTAAAAAAATCCTAAAATTTGCCCACTCTTCACCGCTTCGAATGTTCAAGTTTCTTTTATGCATCCTGAAAAAGGTGGACAGCATTAACCTTTAGGGAGGTCGCCCATGGCGACTTTTTGCCTGCCCCTCTCCCTGAACAAAATCCTGGCTACGCCCTTGAACCTACTGTGTCCTATTAATGGCAGTACTCTCGTAGTCTCACCAGCCCGACTGCGGAAGTACTCCACCTCACAGAATATATGTACCACAGCCAAAAAACGCTACCTTCGGTAGTGTTGTGTTGACGTGGTGGTGGTGAGTAAGGTCGCCAGAGCTCTTGAGATTGCGGTGTTGACAATGGGGGATTTGCTTGTCCCCCAAGCTGTCGGCACATTGAATCCTCATTTTAAAGGGCCGTACGCCTCTTTGCCATCACGGAATATAATTATTTTATTCTGTGTTTGCCACTACTTATCGTCGTGTAATAAAAAAAGATAAATTTTATAAACAATTTATACAATTTGCGGTGATAGTGAAGCAGTGATAGCCTAGTGGTTTAACCATGTGCCTCCCACGGCGAACGGTTCGAGTTCGATCCCGAGGCACGCACCGCTGACTTTTCGAAGTCATGTGCGTATGAGAAATTAATTATCACTTGCTTTAACGGTGAAGGAAAACATCGTGAGGAAACCGGCATGTCCTAGAACCAAAAATTCGAAGACATGTGACGTCCACCAACCCGCACTGGGCCCGCGTGGTGGACTACGGTCCACTCCCTCTCACAGAGAGGAGGCCTGTGTCCCAGCAGTGGGAACATTATAGGCCGATTATGCTATACAATTTGCGAAAGTTTATAAAATGATAAACTTAATTATTTTCAACTGTTGCATTGTATCACGGATTCACGGAGGCTCTTTTAATTGTTATACAGATAATATTATAAACATTTTTTACAATTTTCAAAAGTTTAAAAACATATTTGTGATGAACTTAATTATTTTCAACAGTTGCATTGTGCCATGGAAGCTCTTTAATTGCAATGCACCACCACTAAAAGATTATGGATAGAAAACCTAATCCCTTAAAGCCCCCCAAACTTTCTCCCATACATAATTCTATCATTTTATAAGCCATCACCTTTCATTTCACATTTCATCAATAAAACAACACGGTTGTCATGGTGTATGCTACAAATTGAATCGGCCCAACCCCCTAATGGTTGAGTATCGGTTACAGTAATTTGCGATGCGCCCGGCGCGGATAATGAGATTCAGCGGAGGGTTGAGTAATAACTGTGGATTTAATTTGGGTTTTCTGGTTGTTATTGGGTGGTGGCGTGGTGCTATACTATAATAAAATTGTAAAAAAGCCGTGTCTGTACATTGAAGATATTTCAGAAAATATAGTCGGGAATAGTCGGGATAGGGTAGGTAGGTACCTACCTATAACCATGCCCGATTTTTTTTTGGAATGTTGTCTGTCTGTTTATCTGTTTGCGCGCGCACCACGCAAGAAGTACTGAACGGATTTTGATGTGGTTTTCGATAGCTTATGGTCCAATTTAAAATCTAAGCCACGTTTCATCTAATTCCGCTGGGAAAAACCAGAGATACAGCTTGACCTCACGCGGACGGAGTCGCGGGCAAAAGTCTAGTAAATACATATAAAAATAAATTAAAAATTTAAAAAACCCGACTGCCAAAAAACAACTAAAAAGTTCAAAACAAGAGCACTTTTCAAGCAGTCTGATGCAGTTGGTGGCTATTATTTGTGTTAAATCTTAGATTTTATGCCACCAACTGCATCAGACTGCTTGAAAAGTGCTCTTGTTTTGAACTTTTTAGTTGTTTTTTGGCAGTCGGGTTTTTTTAATTTTTAATTTACTATTTTTATTTTTCACTTTTTAGTTTTTAATGTATGTTTTCGTAATCTTCTTTTCGAGCCCTTCATTTTGATACCCCACATGATAGGTTTTGAGGATAAGTAAGAATTAGCGAGAATGATTGCTTTGTTGAACAACTTTAAATCGTTATATATCCTAAACTATTATTTAAAATGAAAAATGATAAAAGGAACCTAAAGATGATTTTAAAATACCTATTCAACGACACCCCACTTGACATAGTTCATCAACTTTTTTTTTTTCATTTTGACAATATGGCGTCTGGTTGTCGCTGTGGTGAATTTTGATTACTGTTATGTCTTTAGTGACACTCGCAAGGTTAAGACGAATCGATTGACGTAAGAATTATCAAAATCGGCCTACGCATTTGGTCTCTAGAACGCCATATAGAAACAAACATACATACATACATACATACATACATACATACATACATACATACATACATACATACATACATAGACTGATAAACACTTTTTTTTTTTTTTTTTTTTTTTTTTTTTTTTTTTTTTTTTTTTAAAAAACGTTGCCCCACACTAGGATTTCTCCTGTATCGTGGGTGCGTTTACAAACACAAATTTCACATACACAAACAGCCAGACCTATGTGCAATGCGGGAATCGAACCCGCGACACGTTGCGCAGCAGCCAATCTCTCAGCCACTGCGACAACCGTGCGGTCAAGTCATTACCCTCCTTTGCGTCTCGCAGTCGGGTAAATAGTCCTTACTCACCCCCCTATTCACAAATATTACTATGAGGTCTCCATCCCGTTCGGTCCATCGACAACATGGTCATATTGATCACGTGAAAGCATCAAGCTCAATAGCACCTTGGCACATCTCTCGTTTCTATGATCTGAGGTGTAACCCGTATTTATAAAAGAATTCATTTAGTTCTGTAGGTACCTAAGTACCTATCTAATTCCTAGTCTATTGTTATTGATTTATAAGAATAAAGGACAACAAGTTCTGTGTTAGCTTTGGTTACAATTACAACTAGAATTGTCTACTAGGTACCTACATAAAAGTATGTTGTGTTGACCTTTTTTGCTGAGCCCTAGCGCGTTTGTGGCGCGTTTAAAAATAAAGTTAAAACCGCCTTCAAAAATATCACAATAACGCCGGCTCCACACGTTGGCCCCAACGCCACTCGCCCAACGTGTGGATCTATAAAATAGCATTGGCCCCAACGTTGGCCAATACTATTTTCTAGATCCACACGTTGGGCGAGTGGCGTTGGGGCCAACGTTTGGGCCAACGTGTGGAGCCGGTGTAATGTTGTGTGAAATAGTTTCGAAAGTCGGTGCCGATATTGCCGAATCAAACCAAATCAATAATCAAAGGGAACGCACTTCCGAAACTGTATCACAATCACAAATATTGTGATCTTTGTTGAAGGAGGGCTTAACTTTTTTTTGTATTTTATATTACTTTATTACAACACTTTCACTATAACAAACACTTTCACTCACACACGCACCCACACCCTCACACTCTTCACATCACAACATCACATGCATCCTTCACCACACCTCATCCACCACACTCCATCACTCCACACTACATCACTCCACACTACATGACATAATTACACGATACACTCCACCACATCACACACACTACAGTCTTGCATGCTTTCAGTTTGGATCTTTTGATCCCTAAAATCAGAATTTAATTATATAATTTTTATTAAAGTTTATCCCTATGTCAAATTATAACAGTGTACCTATCCAAATAGTTAAGTCTGGAACAATATGTGTTCTTCTAGAAATGGGCGTTGATGGCTGCGACACAGTTATAAACTTTTGTAGCCATCATCGTTTAAACTGTAATTTGTCCAAATTGTTTTACGTTCCAAAAATAAAAACTTTTTACTTCTTTTACTTTTACTTTATTGTGTCAATTCCTAAGTACTATAGAATTTGCAAAACTACCAAAAAAAGTATAAATATCTTTCATTTACAACCCGTCTAACAGCCTGGGGGTGGTCACAAACATCCATATCAGGCTATTTGCGCAGGCGCACATGTGCAAGGACATCCGGTGCGCCTAAACCAATACTTTGTAGGTACTCTAAATAAATAAAACATTTGCGAGAACGTTTAGGAGATCTTTGCCAATTTTTTCATCCATTGTCAAAGTTCTTGAAGATGGTGATATTTTTCACTTTGTTTTTAATTTTGTAGTTCATTGTTATTAAGAATTGATTTGTTAGAAATAAATTAAATTAATAGTAATGTACCTATAGTTAGTTGCTTTCTATGTGACCGAATAAAGATTTGCTTCACAATACCTAAATTAGAAAATGTATACCTACTTAGGTACCTAACATACGAAACATTTTGGGTGAATAATTTCATCTCAGAACCCTAATTTAGAGGGCTTGTAAAAATTCAACTGTCCCATACAAAAATCCCATATAACTGGACAAAATGTATGCATTTTGTCCAGTTATATGGGATTTTTGTATGGGACAGTTGAATTTTTTTCGTGACTTCAAGGTTGGTTCCGCAGTTAATCGAACTAGTATCGAATATCGAATACTTTCCTTCAATACATCCATTGATTAACATTACACCCTGTATAAATATACATTATTATATACTGTGAAAAATCTATGATGAAAAAACTCAAAATCGGATCGGACGGAGTGACCAACTACTTAATACAAATCTGTAGGTACTGCTACTTCGAAACATATTTTTAGCCGACTTCAAAAAAATGTACATTCATTTTGGTCTACTAGATCTTGACTTTTTTTTTACCAGTCTTCCTTTCCCCAGGTCCTGCAACAAGCGGGCAACATCGAGCGCCTGGGCCGGTTCCTGTGGTCCTTACCAGCGTGCGAGCGGCTCCACGCCCACGAGTCGGTCCTCAAAGCGAAGGCCATGGTCGCCTTCCACCGTGGGAACTTCAAGGAGCTGTACCGACTGCTGGAGTCCCACACGTTTAGTCCTCACAATCATCCTAAATTGCAGAGCTTGTGGCTTAAAGGTGAGTGAAAATCCCCTGGTCCCTGCCAGAGTGCGAGCGCCCACGAGTTGGTCCTCAATGTGAAGGTCATGTTCGCCTTCCACCGAAGGAACTTCAAGGAGCTGTACCGACCGCTGGAGTCCCACACGTTTAGTCCTCACAATCATCCTAAATTGCAGAGCTTGTGGCTTAAAGGTAAGTGACAATCTCAGGTCAACGCTCACGAGTCGCTCCTCAAAGCGAAGGCCTTGGTCGCATTCCACCGTGGTAACTTCAAAGAGCTGTACCGACTGCTGGAGTCCCACACGTTTAGTCCTCACAATCATCCTAAATTGCAGAGCTTGTGGCTTAAAGGTGAGCAAAAATCTCAGGTCATAGAAACCAGGAGTTATCATAGAAAATTTGTACGGGAACCGCATTTTCCACTACTGTGTCGTCCGTCGGCACCCGGGTGCCCGAAACAAAATGTATCAGCATGAACGTCATCCACCTACCCGGGTGCCCAGAATCAAACACGATCCGATTGGTCATGGATTCTTCATCCACCTGACCAATCCAAATGGATGAAAACTCTGTGTGAAAAATCTGTGCATGTTATTTGTTATATCCTGTCTATGTGTCTATCTATTCCTGTGGTCTATTCTGTACCGACACGCCGCATGATATCACGGCGAGAAAGTTCGCAAACAAATTGACAGTTTTCGCGGTGAAGCAGTGATAGCCTAGTGGTTTAACCATGTGCCTCCCACGGCGAATGGTTCGAGTTCGATCCCGAGGCACGCACCGCTGACTTTTCGAAGTCATGTGCGTATTAGAAATTAATTATCACTTGCTTTAACGGTGAAGGAATACATCGTGAGGAAATCGGCATGTCCTAGAACCAAAACTTCGACGGTGACATCACGCGGTGTGCCGGTACAAAGACAGGCAGGTCTAAAAGTCTGTTGCAAGATTTCACCTCATACACACACGGCAAGTTAAATACTCGTAAAAGCTTGTAATAATGTTGTTTGTTGTCCAGCACACTATATGGAAGCGGAGAGGCTGCGCGGCAGGCCGTTGGGCGCCGTCGGCAAGTACCGAGTGCGGCGCAAGTTCCCGCTGCCCAGGACCATATGGGATGGAGAGGAGACCTCTTATTGCTTCAAAGTAAGTACTTTCGGCTATTCGGCGACCTAATTCTAATAGGCGATATAATTCTGGACGATGCAAATGGTCAATGTCAACCTACCCCAGGTTGACATTGACCATTTGCATCGTCCAGAATGCGAAAAATACTTCTGGTTCCATCCAAAGTTCAAGAAAATTTAAAATTAATGTTTTAACAAATATTTTATTAAATCCGTCTGCTTGCAAGATGAAACTTGACTTAGATTTTAAGTTGGACCCCAAGCTATAGAACTGTGAAAACCACATCAAAATCCATTCAGTAGTTTTTGCGTGATGTGCGCAAAAAAATTAAAAAAAAAATCGGGCATGGTTACGTTCCAGTATCCTATCCCGATCCTGTTTTCTCTAGAATATCTTCAATGTACAGACACGGCTTATTTTCACATTTACAGACTATCCGTGCGAAGCCCGGACGGGTCAATAGTAGACTATGTTAATAAGGATGACTGATGATTTTTGGTGCGACGCAACATAATATCCGTGCTCGCACAGAGTTTGCATTTTTTGATGACCAAAGCACCCAAAGTCGGGACATTAGGTGTTCCGATCAAGAATAAATCGGGACATGCCGCGCAAATCGGGACATCTGATAGTGCTGCCCCTATAGGCTCGTAATTTTAGGGGAACCTAGAACATAGGTACTTCAAGTCGTCCTATTCTTGGCAATTCATAATGTAGCAAATAAAGTGTTATTTTTGTCCAGGAAAAATCCAGATCAGTGCTTCGTGATTGGTACCTACACAACCCGTACCCTTCACCCCGGGAGAAGAGGGAGCTAGCAGAGACCACGGGTCTTACTACTGTACAAGTAAGTTGTCCCACTAATGTTATAACCTCAGGTCGCAAAAACAAAGATGTGCCAAGGCGCTATTGAGCTTGACGCTTATTACCGACGGCGACGGCGACGGACCGGGTAACTCCCATCCACCCCGGTCGTCCCGTTAACGGGACAGTTGGGAAAAATTGTTGCATCCACCTCGGTTGTGCCGACATCGTCGTTTAAGGCGAGGTATTCCCACTTTTAGCAATTATTGATGACCTTTAAACGCTCTTAACCAACTGAGTCTAAGGTCATGTTGTTTCATCTTACAGTTACGTATCTGTAACCGTCAAATATGGCGGCTTGTACGACAATTTCATACTGACTTAACGATTACGTGCTGACTTACGGATACAGATGGTTTGAAGCAACCCGCCCTTACTGTGTCTTCGCCTGTATCAGCTGTTTTGAAATCTCTTTTTACACCTCTTATGAGCGTTAGTGACATCTAGATATCGTCTATCTATAAGTACATTAAATAAGCAAAATATGGCTTTTACATGTTTAAAATTCGCAAACCTACCTAGTCGAATTATTTCCGAATGAGCCCTTTTCCTCTATCAAATCTCTGCTTATCACAAAATATTACAAGCATTATTATAATAATTATACAAAAAATCCCTAAGAGAACTCAACGATTGTCGCGCAGTGCATGCACCGGTCACTTGCGGTTGACGCAACCCGACACCGCTTCCTCAAACTAAACGTATTGAGTTACTGAAGATATAGTCATGATAATAATATGCTTTATTATTATATTTTTTTAATTATTTTTGATAGTCAAGTCAAGTCAAAGCATTTATTTCAATTAGACCAATTACAGGTACTTTTGAATTGTCAAGGAGTCTGTCAGTTAGTAATAATGATGAAGCTAGATGCCCGTTCCAAAGCGTAGATTCCTATGGAGAAGAACGGGCAAGAAACTCCATGGTTACTCTTTTAAATCAAATCATTACAAATAATCATGGTTACATTGTTTTTGTCGGAAATAACACAAATATGAGAGAACAATGTATGAGTCTAGAATAATAGTAAAAACAGCTCCAAATATTAGCCATAGCAGTCCAGAGATGACCAGTCCCAACAGACGGCGCCCGTTCACGAACATGACGCATGAATCAGCGCCATTTAGCTCAACCATTTTGAAGGGAACCGAATGACCCAACGCATGCGCCACCATCAGCAAGACATTTTTAGTGAGCATGATCATAGTCTAGTCTATATCCCACAGATAGGCAAATACCTACTTTTTCTCCATTCAAACCTCTCTATTTTGCGAGATATTTGGCCACATATGACAGGTGTTTTTGCTTTTTTTTCGTATTGAAAATTCTCATATCCTCCGTATCGGGGTGGGTGGGGTATCAGACTCTTACTGACTAAAAATCACACAGTGTTTCTCCAACTACCTTTGGTCGGGGAGTTGCTTGCGCATTCATCCACACCGGGTAGTTATTGGCTCGTCAAATGTTGGCAGGTGGGCCCTGTCAGTAGTGTTGCCCAAATGCAAGACCGAGACGAGTCTAACCCCGTCTTTGGTCTCGGTTCTGCGTCAATACCCATAGTCGTGGTCTTAGTTTTAGTATTGTACATTCATTCTTGGCCTTGGTCTTAGTCTTGCTGTAATTAGGTGGTCTTGATCTTGCAAAAATGATTGTTGCAAGACCGATTTTGGGCAACACTACCTGTCAGCCTCTACGTCCGTCTCCCTACACTCTACAGCCGCAGTTCTTTCTGAGTAAATGAGCTTTTATTTAGAGATCCAAGGAAAAAACAACGTTGCTCTATTATTAGCATTCAAACCATCATTGTATCAGCCAAAAGTGTCCACTGCTGCGTATAGGACTCCCAAATATTTCCACAACGACCTGCATTTTATTTAATGACGATGGTGGCAAACATGCCTACGGCCTGCCTGATGATAAGCGTTTACCGTAGCCTATGAAACGCTTGCAACACCGAGTATCATAAGCGCGTTACCGACCCTTTAAAATGAGGACTCGCCGTGCCGTCAGCTTAGGGGACAAGCAGGTCCCCCGCTGTCAACACAGCGCATCCTCAGGAGCTCTGGCGACCTTACTCACCACAGGAACACAACACTACCGAAGAGTAGCGTTAATTGGCTGTGGTATTTTGTAAGATGGAGGTGTACTTTCCCAGTCAGGCTACATTTGAGGGAGATATCTTGCTGTATCCTGCCTTTCTTCTCATACATTCTCATGTCATGTATAAAATATGTTTATTATACTTGCAGGTTTCAAATTGGTTCAAAAATAGGCGGCAGCGAGACAGGCAAGCTGAACACAAAGATAGGTGAGTTTTCTCAACATAACATATTTTCAATCGACTTCAAAAAAGGAGGTTCTGTATTCGTCCCGTATGTATGTATGTTTGTATGTGCGAGATTTTCTCAAAAACTCCTGATTCGATTTGGATGGGGTTTTCACTAACGTAATCTACATACTTTCAGGAAGGTTTTAGTATATAATACATTACGTAATCATTCCTATGTATGTACAAAGTTATATGCATAAATGTATACACTACGTAGAAGATTTACTGTTGAACGAATCCGTGAAAGTAATATAACGCGGGATAAAGAACTAAAAAGGGAAAAATAAAAAACGTTTTTAACAAAAAATAACCGAGATTGACGTCGAACGAGAATTGAAGTCGGTTATTTTTTGTTAAAAAAGTATTTTTTATGTTAAAAAGAAAAGTCCTGACTCCACTTATTGACTCATCAACGCTCAGCAAAAACCCTTGGACCTAGAAAATTGAAATTTTTGACAGAGGTTACCTTTATGATGATTTTTCGAATTGCCAGGGGATACTAAAGTCCACGCGGACGAAGTCGCGTGCAAGAGCTAGTTATACCTTCGACTGTCACTAATGAGACACAATTGATTGTTTTATTGTTCCACACCTGGGGGTCTACCTCAGATCATAGAAACAAGGAGATGTGCCAAGGCGCTATCGAGCTTGATGCCTGATCTTGAGCAAATTGCTCATATTAAAAACGTACGCACTGGCGACGAACCGAACACGATCGATGGTATAAATACAGTGTTTTAGTTTAGTGCTAGTGTTGAGTGACGATTAACAGTGTTAGATTTAGGGTGTGCGGAATGTTCAATGCGTAGGAGATCTTTTTATTCACAAGGAGCGCTTATTATGCGCGTAATTGTGTCGAAAAATGTACTAAAATTGGCATCAGTTGTTCCCGTACTAATTTGCTATGATGGCATATCTCCTTGTTTCTATGATCTGAGGGGTCTACTCTCTAAGCACGAAATCCGTAGTTTCGGCCTTAGTTACGGGCGGTTCTTACTCCGTATCACCTACGGGCTTAAGATTAGTTCGGGGCCCGAACTAAGAATGAATGATAGCACGATTTGACAGCTGTCCCTACTCCCGATGTGTTTTTATCCGTCCGAAAAAAATAATTTGACACTTGTTTTGACGGAATCTTATGTCTATTGTACTTTCGGACGGGCCCGTATCTTTGTTGACGGACATACAGAGTAGACCCCCTGAATCAGGCGTTACGACCAGTTTCGACAGATGAACTATTATGTAAACAAAAGAATAATGTCATGTTTTTGCATAGGTTTATAGAAATGTATCTTTTATGGATTTCACCTGAATCTGATCTGGTAGTCTATAAAGTCTTGTTGGAGGATTTGATTTTGTCACTTTTATAGTTTGTGCCACTATTACATTATCATAATTATTTGAAATACGATCATATTAACGACACGCTGTCACAAACTATGATTACTAAACTGTCATATTTTTGTCATTTACGTACGTAACGTTATTAATCCTAAAATATCGTTCATCATCCGCCTAGCTTTTTCCCAAACATGATTGGGGTCGGCTTCCAGTCTAACTGGTTGCGGCTGAATATAGATATTTTACAGCGGCTGCCATCTGACCTCCGTAACCCAATTATTGGGGAATACCGGTATTCGAATGTTAGACCAGTTGTCAGGCTTTTGGGCTCCTGACTACCCGTAACGACTGTCAAAGATATTCCTATGACAACCGGGACCGACTGCTTAACGTGCTCTCCGAGGCACGGAGGGGTCTCGATGTGTTAAGAACGGTCACCCATCCAAGGACTGACCGCGGCAAGCGCAGCTTAACCTCGCAGATCGATCGATCAGCGCGGCTGTCATTTAGCCACGAGCCCCTCGTATTAATCCTAAAATATCGTTAATTCAGTAGATATAATTACAACGTTTTTATTACATAACTCGCTTTCTTGTCTGTCTGTTCGGTATTTTTAATAACACTTAAGCTATTATTTATCCCAAAAACGCGGAAAACGCGAGCGGAAGCTGCAAATTGCAAAAACATTAAAGTTTTAATTTTATGGACTACCTTAGAGCAAAAAAATCCATTGAATGCTTAGGTATTCAGAATTTTCAGTTGCGTCTCTCTCATTGTAAGCTGTGCAACAAATAATTAATTGTTATTGTAATTACTGCTGATTAACGAATGTGTGTATCGTCCACTCATCATAATAATTTATGTTACAACAATTGAATGAGGTTTAGGTGTTTGTAGGTTAGCAAGTAGGTATTGTAAAGACATGTGTATAACCAGCCGGCTTATGATCAATTTATTCTATCTCTATTCTACCAAAGAAAAGACAAAGTTCTTTCTACCCAACTCGTTCTCTACTGCCCGAGCACGCGGCGACCCGTGCTTAGCGTACCCGCCTTTGTCTACTAAAGAATAGAAACATTTCTTCTCTTCGTTGTATGCATAAAATGGTAGAAATCTATTGTCTATTCTTCTGTAGACAAAACCCGTTTCTATCTTAGTCATGCTAGGCTGGCTGGAAGGTTCATGTTTAAAACAGAAATTAAACTTGAGTGTTATTAAATACAGGGTAAAATTAAAACCAGTGCGGATATTTTAGGAGATGAAAGTACTCATGAATATGATCAACTTTTATTATGGGACCGACACTGAAATATGAAAAAAAAAATCAGCTGTTCCCTACAAAAATGCACTACAACATGATCAAAATGTATGGAACAGTTGATTTTTTTTTTCATATTTCAATGTCCGTCCCATAATAAAAGTTGGTCATATTCATGAGTACTTTCACCCCCTAAAATATCCGCACTGGTTTTAATTTTACCCTGTATAGGGAACCAAAAGAAATATATATATACACACATCAAAAGTGTCTAGGGATCAAGCATTTTTATGCGGATTTCTTGAGATTGAGATGTGGCTTTGTAATAAATTTATGATTTTATAAATTTATATGGATCCTTTTTGGTGCATTTCATAATTTGAATCAGGAACTCTCAATCAAATTCGAGTAAAAGATGAAAATAAGCTGTCAATATTTTCCCTATAAAAACATACAACGCATTGAAGACATTATTAGTGCTACTGTTTCCCTACTACTGATTAAAACCAACGTTATTATGGAGCGGCGACGTCATTTAAGCAGGGAAGAAATGCTCAGAGCCGTGGGAATGATAGAAGCTGGTTCCCGGCAACGTACTGTAGCTTTAGCTCTGAATACAAGTCAGAGTGTTATCAGTCGACTTTGGACACGTTACCGAAGCACTGGTACCGTGGCTGAGCGCCATGGAGGACGGTATCGCTGCACCACACGGAGACAAGACCGATACATTCAAATCTTAACTCGAAGAGCTCCAACAATAACCGCCATGATGTTAGCCGTGAGGCTTCATCACTCTTCAGGGAACTTAATTAGCGACCAAACAGTCAGAAACCGCTTGCATGAAGTGAACCTTCATTCCCGAAGACCGCTACGGGTACCACCTATAGCAATGCACAATCGTAGGATTCGATATCAATGGGCTCTTGAACACAGAAATTGGGCAGAAGAACAATGGCGTTTCGTGTGCTTTTCTGATGAGTCTCGTTTTGGTATGAGACCGGATACAAGACGTATACGACACTGGAGAACCCCTGGACGCCAACAGCGATTAAAATCCTGCCAGGAAGTCCATCCTTATAGTGGTGGAACCATCATGGTATGGGCGGGTATTTGGATCGGCGGAAGAACTGAGTTGATTTGGATCAGAGGCAACCTCAACGCTCAAATTTATGCTGAGACGATTGTATCAGACGTCATCGTTCCTCTACAAGTGCAAATCGGTCCCTTATTTCAGTTAATGCATGATAATGCACGACCGCACACCGTAAGAGTTGTAAGACAGACTCTCGCCGCAGCTAACATCAATGTCCTGCCCTGGCCTGCTCAGTCGCCAGACTTGAACCCGATTGAGCATGCATGGGATATGCTACAGAGAAGAGCTCTGCCGAATATGGAGGGTATCCAGTCGCAAGAAGACCTTTTTTTGTTGTTGCAACGAACATGGGCGGCCATTCCACAGCGTGATTTGGATGAACTCATTTTGAGTATGCCAAACCGATGTTCTTGTGTTGTTAGTGTTCGCGGTAGAAACACGGATTATTAATTGTTTAAGTTACCCAATAAAATTTTAAAGAAAACTGTTATTTCAGTCTTTTTTTCGAACTTTAATGTTAGTGGTTCAAATGTCAAAAATCCCTTTATTAGGAAAATGGCAAATTTCTTTATTAATGCAAAGGTGACTTGGTTTATCGTTACTGTGACAAACGAAAATACTTTATTTGATGAATCCTTAAAGAAAATTTTAATTAATATCAATCAGGAGAAAAGTTATTGCAAAAATATATGTTGATCCCTAGATACTTTTGATGTGTGTATATAGGCAAGTAATTAAATGATATTTACCTATTTTAAATATTTGGTCAGCTAACAAGTTATTTTGTCAGCATAATATGTTTTTGTATGCTTCAGTAGGTATTATATCAATCAACAACACATCTCTCCTCTCATCTACCCAACTATCTAAATTTTATACAATCTATTCTAGATTGTCAAGTTATCGGCGTGTAAAATCAACTCATATCTAAATCTGAGGGCATCTGTTTCGGGCCAGTGACGCAGAAGTCCCGGGTTTTGACTGCCCCAAATATTGGTTAAGCGTGAGCGGTTCGAAATTTAAATCTGGAAAAGAAATAGAGAATTTTATTGTTTATTTTTTTATTTTTCAAAATGTGTGGTTTGAATTTATTTGGAATATGAAAATTTCCAATTTTTTATGATTAGAATTTAATTTTGTTTATGTACCTATGTACCTACACTCGACGTCATTGACGGTCGACCACTTTTCACTCTTATGTTCTTAGTAATAAGGGTGAAAAGTGGTCAACCGTCAATGACGTCGAATGTACCTACTGGTTTTTAATATTTTGAAAAGTGTCGAAGAACACAGAAATCGACGTTTATTTTTATAGAGACGCTATACGTTATTAAACAACCAAATACTTACTACAAAATAAATCAATAAATAATTGTAAAATATCAGTCATTCTCGTTGGAATCTTAATTACAAAGTAGGTAGGTACCTACCTACCTAGTGTACCTACTCACCTGCATGATTTTTTTTTCTTCTATAATAACTGTATGTCGGTCTATTCTTGAGTTTGAAATTACATCTCTGCCAAATATCAAAATTGTGTCATTGGTAAGTGACAGACTGACGATCTGTCAATGAGCCTTTTTTAATTAGTAAATTTTTAATTCATCGCCATCATTATACTATATATATTTTTTTAATTCATCGAAATTGATAAACGTAATTTTATAATGATGCGTCGATGCACAAAGTAATGCAGGCATATCTACCTAGAGCTTTATGACATGTTATTCCTAAAAAACAATCTAGCTATAATAGATGGTCAATTCATCCTAAGTAGGTAGTTAGGTACCTACCTATATTTTTCCAAATTATTCTTCCACAAAGCCATCAGTGCACAAACACACACACATAGGTACAATAACACACAAAGAGGGGGAGTACACGTTTGCCTATCCATTTGGCTGGCTTCGGACGAAACCCGATATCCTACACAGTACATCCCTGGATATATTGCCCTACACAAGGAAAAACGAACCTTAAACAATCACTTATAAGGTTGAAATATAAATGAAACACCAAAAATAGTACATCCAACGGTTACTTTATAATAATTTCCAATTTAGAATGTTATGGTTCGAATATTTGAATTTTTGCGTTCGAAATTAATTGAACAGTCTGTTTATGATCGAAATGGCCGCTGTGTTATGTCAATGGCGCAATTGTCATTTGTCGGCAGAAATAACCGATCGTTTAGTAAAATGGATTGAAATAATTAGGTAGGTACTGCTATTATAGACCGGGAGCGTAATAGAAAATTCCTAGCCATACTTGTAACAAATGTTACAAGTATGGCGAATTAGCGACTCTTCAGGAGTCGAATCAGCAGCCTAATTGCGTAATTCAATTTCTTTCGCCATGGCTTTCATTTTGACAGTTCAACAACATCCATTGCGGCGTTGAGCTAGTTAAGGCGCTGATAACTGCCAACGGCCTTGAGTGATTTGGGTGGTATAGCTTGATTGTTCTGTGCTGAGCTCAAGCAACGTGACATACGTCCACCGAGCAATACGACTCGCCTATCAAGGAGCGCACTGTGCCGAATTAGACGTATTATTACTTTTTAGTATCTAAAATATAAAATAAAAAAAAAGTAACAGGCAATATTATAGGCTATAACATAGTCTTTTCACACAAAACAAATCATGAAAATATCTTAAGCGATTTGAAAGTAATTACGTTTTTTAGTTTTGGGTAGACAGTAATTCATGAATTTATTTCATTAAGTATTTTACTACAATAGTTAAATATTCACAGGTACCATTGATGTAATTATGATCTAGTTTAACATAAAAAAATTGCACAACTAACCTGCATTATTTGACGGCGAAATAGGAGATTTAAAACTTGAGATTTACGGCCGTTACCATTTACCGTCGCCATTATGGAGCACGGATTAACAATCATACGGCGTAATGAATGTCAAAAACAATGCCATGGTGATAGCAATTGAGTTACGCAATTCGGGTGCAGGTCGAATTATGTAGGTATCTAACTAATGCCATAAAAATAATGCTTGGCATCAGGTCGGATGTACCTACACATCCGCCCAAAATCACTTTTTGGCATAGAGCATATAAGGTTCCGTTTCTCATTCGAACCCACTGACTCTGGTTTTCCTATCTCTATCCACTAAGAAAATACTTAGGTTAATAAAGTCGGATCTGAAGGCTTTTCCATACAGAAGTGAATTTTATTTTGCTCTCCTGAAAACTCTAAGGTTCGTAGATACTTACGACCTAATGCATCTTTTGTCGAATGGTCATATTGGTCATATTGCCGGTCGTCGAGTTGTAATCGAACTTGTAGGATAAATATAAGGCTTGAATTCTTGTATTTTCCGGTAGTCGAAAAAAAAAACTATAATTACTTACTTATACTTACTTAAAAAATATAATTAAGGATAAATAATTATGATTTGTGACTGAATATTCTGTAAAACAATATAATAGTACCAAATGTAGGTAGGTATGGTCACCAACGCAAAATATCCGCGTTTGTTGACCAAAACATCCAAATCGGGACATTTGGCGTCCCGAACCGATCAAGGGTTAATCGAGAATTCGAGGCTTTTCCACGGAACCTTGAAAATAGGGACGTCCCGCGCAAACCTGGACATGCTTATGAATCTTTTCAACTTTGCCTTTTACACTTTACTGAATTCAGTCGTCCTTGCTAATTAGGATTCTAATCGATTTTGTACGTCAGCGAACTTGCTGAATGCTTTCACACGTGACTGAATCAGTTACTTTTTCATTTAGCACGACTGAATTCAGGAAAGTGTAATAACTGCTTTATTTCGACAACACACGGACAATCTCTGTAGTGGTGTAGGTACTTTCCATCAAGTACTAGCTTAGGCTTATGCCTAATTCTGTAATCTGTAATTTAAAATCTGTAAAACCTGAAAAGCATCCTCCCTAATGAATAAAACTTAAAAATCATTTGACTTTGTCCAGCTGTGGGATGCACTATCTATATTGAACACCATCCGATGACGTATCGCATGTGGGAGCGAGACAATGCAATAAGTGCGAGAGGGATAGAGGCATGTAACCCGACACCTTCACATCTGCGGTCTAAAAGCGTACAGGGTCGTACTTGGGTATTGTTATAATTTAGTCTTTTACTTTTAATGTTTTACTTCCTGATTTGGAAGTTGAAAAGATGTTGAATCAGCTGCTAGGGGCTGTCCATAAATCACGTGACGCATTTGGCTGAATTTTATCCCCCCACCCCCTCTAGTGACATTTTTTCAGGCCCCCTCCCAGTGGCGTGTCTAAAGGGCAAGTCCGTCGCATTTTTTATCGTTCTAGAAGGTATTTAATATTTAAATTAATTTTTCATGAATTTAAGTGAGTTAATGTCGTCATTAAAGCAATAGGTACGTACATTAAAAATCACTTTCATGAAAAATGAAAATGAATAGGTACCTACTGTCTAAATCGAAAAAAATGCGTTGGGCTTGCTCTCTAGGCACGCCACTGCCCCTCCCCCTAGGTAACTCTAAGGGCGGGTTGCTTCAAACCATCTGTATTCGTAAGTCAGTACGTAATCGTTAAGTCAGTATGAAATTGTCGTACAAGCCGCCATATTTGACGGTTACAGATACGTAACTGTAAGTTGAAACAACATGGCCTAAGTGACACAGGATCGGGCACGCCGCAATAGCGGCGGTAAGGCCCGTGATGAGGGAGTGGCTCGGGAGACGGCATGGCGCCCTTAGCTTCCGGCTTACACAGGTGCTTTCTGGACACGGGTGCTTCGGAAAGTACCTGTGCCGTATAGGCCGGGAGCCGACGCCCGGTTGCCACCATTGCGGTGACTGCCCCGACGACACGGCGCAGCACACACTGGAGGAGTGCCCAGCTTGGGCAGTGCAGCGCCGTGACCTCGTCGCGGCGGTCGGAGCTGCGGGTGGCCTCTCGCTCCCGGCCGTGGTTGAGGCCATGGTCGGCAGCGAGAGCGCTTGGAACGCCGTCGCCTCCTTCTGCGAGGAGGTGATGGACGCCAAGGAGGCGGCGGAAAGGGAGAGGGAGGCGGTGTCCTCTCTCCCCATCCGCAGCAGACGCACCGGGCGCCGTAGGGCGGCCAACGATCTCCGGCCACCATAGGGTGCGGCCTGCGGGCGGCGGACTTGGGGCGTCCGTCGCCCGAACGGAAACAGGCCCGAGACGGTGGCGCGACGTGTTCCGCGCGCGCCTCTCTAGAGGAATTGCGGCCGTGCATGACGGCCGCATAGGGTGACGGGGCCCGCCTTTCATTTGGCGGGCCAATACCTGCCGGGGGTGCGGACGAATGCGCAAGCGACTCCCGCGCCCCCGGCGTAAGGTAATTGGAGGAACACCGGGGTGGTTTTAGTCAGTAAGAGTCTGACAGACCCCTCCGCCCTCCCCAGGGCGGGGGACATCCATGAGGATTTCCACCTCGAAAAAAAAAAAAAAAAAAAAAAAAAAAAAAAGTGACACAGGATGACAACATAAAAATGCTCGGACGAAAGCTAAGTGCTGTTATTCATGTCGTCTGCCGAGGTAACTCCTTGGCAGTGACTTGGTAATCAAAGTTTAACCCATAATAACGTCGTGTTAACATTCATACTCGCACAACCCTATAGGATAATAGGACTGATTCGCGCAGTAATTTAAAATCCTCTGCTACAATGCTGAACTGTCTGTTTTATGCTTATAAGAATTCATTTGTTGCACTTTCAAATTAATCTCCAATAGATTGCCAAATTGTTAAAATTATGTCATCTAATAAGCCTATTACCATCATTATAGATAACGAAATCAATTATTTCTGGCCCTTACTGTAGTATCACGGTTTTTGTCAAACAAACTAGCGCAAAAACAACAAAGGTATTATATTACCAAACAAAATGAGCATTTTTCCAAGTTTCAAACAAAAAGGTCTAATACCTTAAATCCTGTTCGTATTTGATCAAGTGGAAGCTTTCGGCTGAATGGACATGGGACCTGGATCTTTGCCGGCTTACAAAAAAACAAATCTTTATAATCTGTGCAGAGTACAAAGGCTTTGTCTTGGCGCGAATTTTTTTGCGCTTTACTTTTATCGAATTTTGATGATTAAGCAACGTTTTAGGTACATTATTTCGCAAAATTATAAATACACATAATAAAAAAATCGATTAATAAATCTAAATAGCACATAACGTAATAATGTCTTAGGTTTTCGCGGTTATTACACATTCGTGGTCGTCACGTCAGTCGTCCTACGACCACGAACGCTGCAAAGTGTTCGAAACGTCAGGAAAACTCTGTAAAAATCTGTAATATACGCGATTTAATCCGTTTAATCTTGTTTTATTATAGCACATAACGAGTAAAAGTTCATTTTATAACAGTAGAATGTTGTGAAATATGGTTTTATTGGTTTTTATTATTATAGCATAACATTATACATCGTATTCTGCCTATCGCGGCCATTCGCGGCTAATGAGGTTGTGGGGTAGGAACACCAATTATACGCTTAAATATGTAAATAGTTTAGTAAAAAAATCAATTACATTTCATTTCAGTAATACTTATTTAACAAGTTAAATAATTATGTATAGTAATAAAAACAAATTCATGAATAGAGATAGTCTATAGTACTTAAACTCGGAGCGGTAGGAAAACTAGATACCAATAGATTTTTACAACTGAAATCCAATACACAAGATTCTACTATTTATTTTTATTATCACTATTAGTACTTAAACGACCTTTCAGAGACAAACGGCATACTGTTCGGCTGCCAAGCGATCGGTTCCGGGTTCTATTCCCGTTTGAACTCTGTATCTGGGCTTTCATTTGTAACCAGATTGTAGTATGTCAGCCTTGTCATTTTATATGTTATTCAAGATCTTGTATCGGGAAGTGAAACACTACATTTGGTGGCTATTTCATCTGCCTAGCCTTTTCCCAAATTATATTGGGGTCGGCATCCAGTCTAACTAGTTTTGGCTGAATATCAATATTTTACGTGGAGCGACTGCCATCTGACCTCCACAACCCAATTAATGGGTAATACCGGTATTCGAATGTTAGACCAGCTGTCAGACTTTAGGGCTTCTGACTACCCGTAACGATTGTCAAAGATATTCCTATGACAACCGGGACCGACTGCTTAACGTGCTCTCCGAGGCACGGAGGGATCGCGATGTGTAAAGAACGGTCACCCATCCAAGGACTGACAGCGGCAAGCGCAGCTTAACCTCGCAGATCGATCGATCAGCGCGGCTGTCATTTAGCCACGAGCCCCTCGGTTATTTCATATTTGGTGGCAATTTAATTTGTTAATTCAATTTTTCACTACGTTGTTGGGTATTTAGATCGTCTCCTGTGCTCCGCGGTTTTACCCGCCATTGCTCGACTCCTAAGGGTCGTAGCGTTATGTTAAATAGCCGATAACCTTCCTCAGAAATTGAGCTATCAAATGTAAAAAGAATTTTTCACATTTGACTGGTAGTTCCAGAGATTATCGCGTTCAAACAAACAAAAAACTCTTCAGCAATATTATACTATACTGGCCTGCAAAAATAAGTACTACACTTTCTACTACTTATTCGTACTAAGTGTGATACTTATTTTTGTAGGCCAGTATACTTAGTATAGCTAAGTACTGCTGCAGTTCACACAGCAAATTGCGCAGAGAAAGGAGAACTTTGACCTACAGTCACCGTAGGATTAAAAGATAACAACACGTAATAATTATTATACGCTTAGAAACTTTTCGTATTGGGTTAAGTAAATGTTTAGTCAGTGCATAGTCGCAGAGTGCTAGAAACCTTTTTAGTGCCACAATTGCATCTTTAATGTCTTACATCGGCTCCACACGTTGGCTCCAACGTCGGCCCCAACGCCACTCGCCCAACGTGTTGATCTCGAAAATAGCATTGGCCCCAACGTTAGCCAATGCCGTTTTCTAGATCCACACGTTGGGCGAGTGGCGTTGGGTTATAACCAACGTGTGGAGCCGGTGTTATATGAGATGACTAACAATAATTTTACGCAATAGCAATTACAACTTTCCAAAAAAAGGTATCTAAAAAAACGTGTGTAGTATCGTCAGAAACCAAGTTCCAATTTAATAATGTGCATAATTATGTATAAACGTTTCTTTTATTACCCACCCATTTTTACACGGTAAAATTGGAACATAGCGTCGAGAACGGTATTCTTACGTGAACGCTCTATACCAAACTACTCACACAGTATAAATGTCTAAAAGCATACAAAAGCAACAACAGTGCATCGTTTGACTAGCAAAACAAAAACGAACCCTCACGTATCACGTTACCGCGATGGAGGGCTGTCATCGGCGATATGTCCCAATGTGCTTCCCCCTCATTGGGTACGAGTTACGACTACCTATTTAATAATAAGTTCTGGACCGTGGTAATTTCTGTGTAGGTGTTTTTTGGGAAACAATTTTGGGTGGGCGTTGTTCTATTCTGTATTTTCATTTAGGTATGCACTAGAGAAGACACCGTATTAGACGGTGCTGTCCCAATCAACTGCGGTAAAACAGCCGCACTTTACGTAGTGAATGTCGCATCTATTCTGTTGTCACATGTCAGACGGCGTTTGGAACATGCCTTTTGTTCAAAGTGTCTCCTCTACTAGTGTTATATCTCAATGTTAGTAATATGGTTTTATGCTTTACTATGAGCCTCATAACTTAAAAAATCGAGCCTCTTTGAAAAGAACAGGATAGTCTTTAATAGAATCCTTAGGAACGAAATTGATCGGTGACTGGACTTTTCGAATTATTGATTTCATTGGCGTTTAGATCTTTTTTCTTTTTTTTTTTAAATGGCCTCTCGCAGTTGGCTTCTAACAGCCGTCACTGCTTAACGCGGACTTCTGGTGAGGACTTACAAATGCCTCCAGCCAGGCTTAAAACTAAATAAAAACTACAAACTAATTGACCACACGCTAAGGGCACCCCCTAGTGGGGTACGGGCCTCGGCTTAGGGCGCCGCTGGGGGGAGGGCAACTAGAGGGAGGGACTACTAGCTGGATCGGTTGGTTCATTATTTTGGGTCGAATTTAAATCTACAGGCTCAGCGCGGGCTGGCTCGAGCAAGGGTCGGTTTGGGGCGTTTAGATCTCTTGTGGATCCAAGATTTGTGGCCCAGCGCATCATTGATTTGTCTTTGTTTTAATTTTAAGCACAAATAAATCCAACAGTGGTTCGGAAAACGCTGGTCCGTAGCAGATAAAGGTATACAGGGTGTCAGGTTAGACAGTGGCAATACGAAAAGGGGTCATTGTACTCATCATTATGAATAACTTTTACTATGGGACCAAACCTGAAATCGCGAAAAAAAAATCAGCTGTTCCATACATTTATGTTAACAAAACTCAACAAAATGTATGGAACAGCTGTTTTTTTTTTATATAGAGTAGGCGGGTATCGCTTGTTTTAGTTGCCATGACTCTAACAGATGTTTTTTTTTCTTTATTTCCAGTGGCGGTACAGGCGACAAGCAGCTAGACTCGTCCACGGACGACGACAGCGATGCGCCGGCGCATGGGCCTGCACCACACGCCCTCCCAGCGCATGCGCCGCAGCCGCTGTACCCGCTGTACGAGCACCCGCTCGCGCACCTGCAGTACCACCACACGTGACCCTACCCTGACTACCAGCAGTAACCGGCGCAGGAGTTGATTAACAGAGTCCAAGCTGTGGCGTGCCTAGAGGGCAACTCGACGCATTTGTAGGGTTCCGTACCTCAAAAGGAAAAACGGAATCCTTATAGAATCACTTCGTTGTCCGTCTGTCACCGGATAAGTGGAGCTATCTGCTCATAGATGGCGCCACTAGAAGTATGCAGTAGCGTCATCTATGATCAAGATATGATATATCTACTATGATGTAATAGCGGCATAGATGGCGCTATTGCATATTTCCGAACCCTTAGGGCGCGAAAAATCGGACAATCTAGCAACTTTTTACACAATATTTAGCTACAAGATTGGCGCTACTTGACAATACTGTATAGAAAACTTGGTATCTGTAATATCTACTCCTGCGCATTAGTTGTAAATATCCTAAAAATTGTAGTGACGTCTGCTTTGCATTTTGTTTTTGGAAAAAAAATCACGTTTATGTCGACACACACAACTTTATTTGAGGTATTCCACGAAGCACACCCAAACGAAGCACACCCAGACGAAGCACACCTAAAGTATGGTGTAAGTATGGTGTAATTCGTCTGGGTGTGCTTTGTTTGGGTGTGCTTCATGGAATACCTCCTTTATTTTGCGTGGCTGAAGAAATAAGAAAATTATGTTTATTTAATTAACATGAACAAGGTTTTTTTAGTTTGATGAGTTCCTACGGGTGATATTAAAGAAATAAAAGCTTATTGTATTCCTAATTGTAGTAAAAAAGGTTTGTTATGAAGAGTCATACCTACGCCTAAAAATTTCTCAGAAAAAAAAAATAACAACACACAGTGAACATAGCTTCTTTAATTCTTTTATAAACTTATCCCACGTGTACCTCTACAGAACACTATACGTGAACCTTTTCTTCAAATAGCCCTTATAAACCATGATTATCATTTAGCAGTAAAATGCAGAAAACTGATTGGAGCTTTTTGATAGGAATTTACAATTTGTAATAGGCTGGTTGTTTAACGTAGATGAAGTGTCAGATACAATCGATGTCCCAAAGCTCTTAGATAAATTATAACCAGTAACTTTTTTATAAAAACAATAGGCTGAAGTTTGCCACATAATAACAGTTTGCGTTCTTAGAAACAGTAGACGGTTTGATAAGACATGACATCAACTACATTTATCAAAATAAATACGATTTTTAAATAATTTATAAGTAGGCACTTAGATTTAAACCGAATGCAGTTTTCTTTAGTATTTATAAAACCCGTAATTTAAATTGTATAGGACCACAGCAATTATTTGTATTTACCTTGTATATTTTAGTTATTAACAAATATTTAATTACTATGATAAATAATTATGTATTTATTTATTTAATTATTCACACATTTTACCATTTAACACAAAAAGGGTGGAACCACCAATTGCTGTACATTCAAAACTCACTGATATGATTTGAGCAAGCATTTATCATAAAATCCATCTTAGTACATAATATTTGATATTTGTTTAATTTACTTAATCGCAGTTAGATATTATTATTTAGTTGTTTTATTGAAATTTCATCAGCTGCAACTCGAATGCTAATTAAAAACTATAGTATATCCGAAATGATAAATAGAGCGAAAAAGAAAAACATTTTTCACGTTAAAAAAACGGAAATACCAAGACCATTATTTTTTTAAGTATTTTAACGCTTAAGCTATCTATCTCACTACCCAAAACGATCATAAATTAACATACATAGATATGCACTGATAACAAAAACTTGAATGATAAAACAAAAACAGCTCTCAAAATCAGTATCATAAATAACCACTCATGATTGCTTGTTCCATCCTAATTATAATAATGTTCTACATCGTTAATTATATAATAAACATTCAATTAACAAAATGTGGGCGACGCACGGCTGTAGCACAAATTTATAAATATGTAAAACAGCTAATTATACCAACCGTTCTCAACCAAATATGGATTGGAACGTCGTAACTACTTTATTTTACATAAAATTATGATTGCCAACGATATTATCGCTTTCTTTAATACACATATTGATTTTATGATAACAAATCGTTTATCTTTTGAATTTATGATGATTTTAAATCACGTTTTGACCTTTTGATCTTATCGTGTTTGACAACTTAATTGTGGGCTACTGGCGTGTTTTAAGGATTACTTCATCAATTAATAAAGGTTAATAGAAACAGATTTTTCTGATGATAATCAGGTTATTTTTGATGGAACTGTAAAACGATAAATAGTAGATAGTTAAAAAATAACGAGTTTTTTAGTATTTGTTTTCTCAAAATATGAATACATAGGTACTTGAAGAACGTAACATTGAAGTCAAAACCTCAGATCATACAGTAAAATTACAAAAAAAATAAGATAGTTGGTATTATTCATGTTCTAAATAAGTTTAATCTTTTGTACTTTAGTCAAAGCCGAGTAAAATACTGATCTACTACTTCTGTTTAGTCAAGAAGGCGACCTTATATGATAACAGGCCATTGGATAGTAAAACGACTGAAATTGCCAACTAAAATTTACTAAGCATTGTAAATAAAGAAAATTTTATGAGTATCCTAAAACAATCGATGACTGTAAGAACTAAGCGCTTGAAATGCAACACATCGAGAAAATTGCATTATATTATACAAAAATTACATAAGTTATAAGCATTTATCGAAAGTTTTGCCAGTTATTCATGTAATTATTTAGAAAATAATCTAAATAATCTTTGTAACTATGTAATACACTGATTACTACAGGGAGCATTCAATTGTTATTGTAAAAAAGGCAGCTACTTTACTAAAAAATATATGATTGTCAATGTATGTATACTAAGTGTAAAAATAAACTCTCGGTCAACAATTGGGTGCTCCACCCTAGTAATTTTTCTATAAAATTGTATACATATCACAATTCAATAAACTTTTATAAAATCTATTTTTAGTTGTAATTTCTTTTGTAAAAATAATACTAAGTCAATAATTTTATGTCCAAAATATTAAAATTAGTTTTAAAAATTATTTGTGATTTTAACTCATGGCTTCCTAAGGCGATTAGATTTTAAGATTATGTTTGTAATTAATTTATATAATTATTTTGTAAATTATTATAAATAAAATACCAATATTGAAAATCACGTATTCATTTATATTCAAAGGTGGTACCATGGATGGAATATGTAATTTATTTTAGTATGATATCCGTAATCGAATGTTTTTAAATGTCGCACACGTAGATCTAAAAAGAGCTAACTCAAAAAATTATAATTGTTTGAATTAGCTCTCTAGTACCTAAAGAGAGCTAACTCATAAAGCACAATGGCCATTTTGGCCTCGGAAAAAACATTAATTCTTATAGAGATAGTAATGTTAGCAAAATGTAGTACATTGTTAATGTAATTAATGGATGGCATCAGTTTATTTTTAAAAGCCGGGAAATAATAGGTAACCGTCTTCAAAATTATAACTTAAGGTTGAAACAAAACGCAGGATAAGTAAAATATTTATTTATGAACGCATCCACATTTATTTACGTCCCTAGAGACGTCCATACTTTTTCTAAAATCTAAATCGATTTTATTTCTGAATATAAATTAAATCCCAGGCTGTATTCAACTGGATAAAATCATGCTAATTATTTAACCCAAGGTTTAATATACCTAACTACTTAAATTAGACCTCAATGTGAAAACCCTCTCAATCCAAAATGCTACAGCTCAATAAATATACCGCATAACCACAAAAAACACTATACGTAATTTCTCGATTCTCCGTGCTTTAAAAAATATATTGAATGCCGAACGTAGTTATATATAAATAGGCAAATAAAATGACAAATGTTTCATCGTTATAACTTTTATAAGATTTTCCGAGTCCAAGCATGTTAGGAAAGTGGCCATTGTTCATTTTTTTTTAGAATGAGCTCTCTTTAAATCTAGGTGTGCGATATTATCTCTCAGTATAGGTAGGTAGGTATTCAACTACACAAACACAATGTAATAAAATAACTAATAATAAATAAAACAGGCAGAAGCTAATTGGTATGGTAAAGAATATTTATACCACAATTGGAATACATACATACGCACGGCTACAGATCAAGCTATACATTTCCAGTATAAGCTGATCTCGCATTGTATAGGATTTCCTTACAGTGAGAGGTCAGTGTAAACTGGGAATGTATAGCTTGATGAGTAGCCGTGTGTACAAACACGAGACAACAAATCTTTGTCAATCAATTTTAAAATAAAGTGATTAGGTACTCGTACCTACATATATCTACTAAATGTAGAAAAAAAACTAAATTAACTAAATTAAATTTGTTTAATATTTTGTATGCCAGTAGTCTGGCGGAACATGCAGGACCGTACTCTATTAACCACCATATGTTACCATGTTTCGTGCAAATAAACATTTCATTCATTCATTCATTTTCATTCAAACATTTCGACATAGAACATTTTATAAAAGATATTTAAAAATTAAAAAATAGGAAAATCTAAAAGTGCACACCTCATAATTAATTATAATTATACAAAAAAAGTTAAGACAGTGTTTGACAATAGGGTTTAAATAATAATGGTGTTTTTCGAAAGTTATCGTGTTTACGGGGTTTCATACAACATAAATAACAGTACCCTATCATTAGTTTTTTTGACGTATAGTTTCGTTATCGTAAGCATATTTTGAATTTAAAATACAGCAGTCCTGGAACTTTTTGATAAAATTTTATACAATTTGCACATTTTAAAAAATACAGAGAAATTAATTAAGTATTTAATTTATATAATTATTGTGTAACAAACGTGTATTTTCAATTCAAAATATGCTTACGTTAACGATACTACACGTCAAAAAAACTCATGATATACCTACTGAACGGGTTTCTTGGACTAAAATATTTTTTATCGATGAATCGACTTAAAACTAGGTCAGAATTGAAGTTTACCTAATAAATTATCTACATAAGATTGCCTCTACTAGGCAATCTTATGTATGTATGAGGCCTCTACTCTATTTAGGCGTATCTACTGATGAGATTGTAAAAATGAGAGAAAATTTTTATTGCGATTATAAAGCTCTAACGTATTCGCATTTTATGTAAACTAATAAGGCGTTCAATGCAAATTAATGCAGAATAAATAAATTCACGTAACAGATTATCTATGTGTTGGATTTAATGTTAACAAATACAATAGGTACACGGCCCACTCCCTCTCACAGAGGAGGCCTGTGTCCCAGCAGTGGGAACATTATAGGCCGATTATGCTATGCATGCATGCTATGCTAAATACAATACACATTTTAACTTTTAAAACAAATCAGTTTTGTTGCAGATTTTAATTAATAAAACAAACAATTCAGCAATTTATTAACAGTTTGGCCTGTACATTGATATTAATATTAAGTAAATTAAACATCAAAACGCCATCTTATTGATAAATTATTATTTTTAACAATTAAAAATTGCATTGAATTAAAAATAATATCGGATTTTTTGCAGCATTTTTAAATATTAAAATAATAAGCTTACCTCGTCACTCGCGAAACACAAACACACATAAAAATAACCATAAACAAAATAACACGAAATCTGTACCGCGATCATGAGTTTTTTTGACGTATAGTAACTACCTATCGTTAACGTAAGCATATTTTGAATTGAAAATATACGTTTGTTACACAATGTTTAGATAAATTAAATACTTGATTAATTTCTTTGTATTTTTTAAAATGTGCAAATTGTATAAAATTTCATCAAAATGTTCCAGGACTGCTGTATTTTAAATTCAAAATATGCTTACGTTAACGTAACTATACGTAAAAAAAAACTCATGATAGGGGTACTGTTAACATACATTTAGTTATTTATTTATTAAGTAATAATTTATTTAGTAAATAACACACAACATGTCGTGCTGTACAATATTATTTTAGTTATTAAAGTAAGATGAGAATAGTTTTCGTTTTCAGTATCTTTTTAAACAAACGTGTGTTGTTGAATGTTGTTTTATTTACCTTGGGTGCCCTTGACAACATTACTTGCTGCCGCCATGGCTCCATAGTTTGGCAGATTTACTAGAAGGCTGGGTAGGGGCGCAGGGGGGCTATTCTGGGGGACCGTATAATTTTATTAAAATTTAAAAGTTACGTTTAGCGAATGTACATTCCCTTATGTTACACAACATTTTTTTTAGTATAGGCACGGGGTCTCATCTGGAACAAAGTAACATTTGTTGAAATAACTCATAATAGATGGCGTTATATGTATCGATTTGTTATTGAAGAAAATGTATAGCCCGAAGATAGCCCGCGCTAAATCGGTCACATTTCTTTGTATGAGATGAGGCATCTGTACGTATAGTATTATATTATCTGTGGTATAGGTAACTACAAAACCTGAAAGTCCCTCCGAATAGTTTTTTTCGGAATAATATGACAAAAAAAATTAAATTGTCAAGAAGTTTAAGTAAATAAAAAAAAACCGGCCAAGTGCGAGTCGTACTCGCGCACCGAGGGTTTCGTATCAGTTTTGGACGTACTTATAAAGTGAAAAAAACCGGACCGCATAACAAACTTTGTTTTTGAAGGAATTTTGATGATTTTGAAAAAACTACTTACTAGATCTCGTTCAAACCAATTTTCGGTGGAAGTTTACATGGTAATGTACATCATATATTTTTTTTAGTTTTATCATTCTCTTATTTTAGAAGTTACAGGGGGGGGGGACACATTTTACCACTTTGGAAGTGTCTCTCGCGCAAACTATTCAGTTTAGAAAAAAATGATATTAGAAACCTCAATATCATTTTTGAAGATTTATCCATAGATACCCCACACGTATAGCTTAGATGAAAAAAAATAAATGAGTTTCAGTTCTAAGTATGGGGAACCCCAAAAATGTATTGTTTTTTTTATTTTTGTGTGAAAATATTAATGCGGTTCACAGAATACATCTACTTACCAAGTTTCAACAGTAGGTATAGTTCTTATAGTTTCGGAAATAAATGACTGTGACATACGGACGGACAGACAGACAGACAGACAGATATGACGAAACTATAAGGGTTCCTAGTTTTACTACGGAACCCTAAAAAAGCACTATCTATTCCGATCACTAGAGATCTCAGAAATAGAAGATTCGATGAGTATCATTCTTGTTCAACAGATGTTTATCTTTTTTGTAGTAAGACGGTAAATGTCGTTGATAAGCACGGGTCGTGCACCTACCTACTGATTGCAAACAAGATTATTGTTGCGTCGATACGATGACCATCAAAACACAAAATACAGGACAATCATTATTATTTAGCTAAGTACCTACACATTTTTATGTAAGTTGGACTATGGCGAGTCTCTTTACAATTTATTACAAGACATATTCAAATTAGCAGAAACATAGATACCTACCCCCTTCTTGGGCTCCCAAGCAGTCGGGTTAAAAAGGAATCATCTTAATCATCATCAGCCTATAGCAGTCCACTACTGGACATCGGCCTCCCCAATTGCACGCCATTTAACTCGATCCTCGGCCATTCTCATCGCGCTGCCACCAGCCACCCTGCGAAGATCGTCGCCCCACCTAGCCTGAGGGCGTCCCATTCTACTTTTGCCGATTCGCGGTCTCCACTCCAGAACACGTCTACTCCAACGGTCATCGTTTCTACGACATATGACCGGCCCACTGCCACTTCAGCTTGCTTATTCTGTAGGCTATGTCGACTACTTTGGTTCTCTGTCGGATCATCTCATTCCGAATTCGGTCCCTCAGAGAAACTCCAAGCATAGTCCTTTCCATAGCTCGCTGAGTGATTTCGAATTCATGGACCTGCTGTACCGTGAGTATCGATGTCTCGGCTCCGTACGTCATGACAGGTAGGAGTCCTACCTACCTACCTACCGTAGGTAGGACGCACTGATTGAAGACTTTAGTCTATAGGCTTTGTGGAATAGGCGAAGAAAAGACCTGACGTAGTAAAAAGTAATACGATTGGAATAATTATGTGTTCAAGATCAGAGATATCAGGAACATCGATGTCTGTCCGACTAAATCATAAGGCATACTTTTGGAATCCCTAGTCATGAGATATTCCCGGAATTCCGCGGCGTATGGCAACATTGGTTCTTTATAGCAAGTATCGCCCGCTCCTTCATTGTTTATTGTTTCTATTCTAAAGGACGTGTGCAGACTGATAGCCTTCATAAAATTATTCGAAACAGCGGCCATTTTCTTTTTGCCTAATTGTCAGACACATGATTATATCGTGTATTTTGTTCCGCACATCTTTGTATGGACTCGCTTTTTGAGGCTACATTTCCCGATTCATTCTCAAAGTATACATTCGAAGCAAATTACTATTCTGTGCATTATTTTAAATGATAACAATTAGATTTTTATAGGTTTTGAATTAAGTAAGTAAATGAAGTAGTAAAATTACTGTTAGAAAGTAACCCCCTTACTTATAAACGATTATTAGATAAATTAAACAGCTCTTATGTCAATTGTCACCTCTTATTCATTGTCATACAAACTTAGACCATTCATGTAAGGACTAATATGTTCATAATAAATCTTTCTTTCTTTATTACTTTAATCCTGATGTTTTTGTTCATATCCCATCAATAGTATTTGCATTAGAAGACCTTGATAATACTTAGAAATAACACAAATACTTTGTAGGTAAAGCAAAATGGCTTCAAGGAATCTCGACTCTCTCATTAGGAAAACATTAAAGACTGATCATGTATGTAATGTTAAGCCTGCAATACACGTTGGCCGAGTGTTGTCGAGTGAAGGCCAATACCAACATGTAGACGGTATATTTGCCTTGTCTTGCTATCGCTCGGTGTCACTTGCCTAGTTGGTCGAGTATAGACAAGCGCCAACGTGTATAGACCTCATTTGACGTAGCTTGCCACAACTGGCAGTCGCTCGCGATCACTTGCCTCACTTCGGAGCGGTGTCGGTTTTTCTGCACACATCAAACCTGCAATACATGTTGGCCGAGCGTTGCCGAGTGAAGGCCAATACCAACATGTAGACGGTATATTTGCTGATTTGCATTGACTTGCTATCGCTCGGTGTCACTTGCCTAGTTGGTTGAGTATAGACAAGCGCCAACGTGTATAGACCTCATTTGACGTAGCTTGCCACAATTGGCAGTCGCTCGCGATCACTTGCCTCACTTCGGAGCGGTGTCGGTTTTTCTGCACAAATCAAAGGCGCTCGCGCGCGCTCAGCCAATAGTGTCAGGGCTGCCAGATGTACGATTTTAATCGTACTCCTACGATTTTTTGTCATTTTTACTCATGTAGGATCGCTAGACCAAGATTGTACGGAAAATGTACGATTTTTATATACCTAGCAAATCTGGCAACATTTCATAATGAAACGAACGTGCTCAACTGGCAAGTATGAGTTTCCGGGAAATCTCCAACAACCTAACGCGTACGCAGATCTTTTACTTGAATGAAGATTCTTTGTAGAGTCATTTAAAGGCTGTATTTGTTTGCATTTTTACGAAATTTATAAAAAATAATAAATTTCGTAAAAATGCAAACAATCTTTCGGTAATTATTGCGACTTGTTAAAAACCCTTTTTTCTTGTCAGTCTCGAGCAAGACTCGCTCGATCTGTACATAGTTTATATTAAATCTAATAGATTTTTTAATTGTGTAGTTTTATGTTTTTTTTTTTTTTTGTTTTGTTGTGTAGGTATACATAAGGCATGTGCCAAATAAATATGTTTTCTTTCTTTGATTCTTTTATTGCATTTCCTTACTAAAACTACGATTTTTTGTTATTTTTAATAAAACTTTGTACTTTTAGGTTGTACGATCTTTTATTTCAAAATATCCTTGGCATACGATTTTTTTGTAGTTGTCGTACGATCACACCATTTTTGCACCTGACAGCCCTGCCCTGAATAGTGTTCACATGTTTGTCCGCGCCAGTGCTGCCATTTTAGCGCTTTCGGCGCTAGATCTAGCGGTTTTTTGACATGTTTAGCGCCGAATCTGAGAATTTAGCGCAATCTAGCGCTTTTTTGGATCCGGCCCAAGGGGCAAGGAATATACTATAGGTACTCTACTAACTCTACCGAGAAACGTGAACTAAGCTAAAAAGACAAGTTTTCAAACAACAGTCTTCTTTTTTAAATCCGACGACAAAATTCATCTTCAGTTGTCGCACATACTTGTCACGCGTACGGACTGTGAATACTTAACATACACCACCTTCTTTTTACCCGACTGCGCAACGCAAAGGAGGGTAATGTGTTTATCAGTCTATGTATGTATGTATGTTTGTTTCTATGTGGCGTTCGAGAATTATCAAAATCGGCCTACGCATTTGGTCTCTAAATGCGTAGGCTGATTTTGATAATTTATTCTTACGTCAATCGATTCGTCTTAACCTTGCGAGTGTCACTAAAGACACAACAGTAATCAAAATTCACCACAGCGACAACCAGACGCCATATTGTCAAAATGAAAAAAAAAAGTTGATAAACTATGTCAAGTGGGGTGTCGTTGAATAGGTATTTTAAAATGATATTTAGGTTCCTTTTATCATTTTTCATTTAAAATAATAGTTTAGGATATATAACTATTTAAAGTTGTTTAACAAAGCAATCATTCTCGCTAATTCTTACTTCTTGATTTAAGTTTTTATTTCAAGTATTAACGATATACAAACAAAAAAACAGCGAATAACTAAAAAGTATAGAATAAAAAATTATAATTTATAGAAAAACAAAAAACCCGACTGTGAGTCGTTCTGTTCTGCATTAGAATTTATGATTTGTTTTATGTGTGTATCGATTATAAAACTATTTCAATTGTGTAGTTATTTAGTATTACTTAACAGAATTCTAAACTACTGGGCTTGTTTCTTTCTTTTTAGTTTTTATTGTTAATTCTTTCACGTATTTTTTAAAATTAGTTTTTACGCAGTCGGGTTTTTTGTTTTTCTATATATTTTTTTTTTATCGTTTCTTTTTCACAACTTTAGTGCGGTATACACTGACATAATAATTATAAGCGCTCATTAAATAAATAGCAGCGGCTGAGATAATTAATACGTCGTCGTCCATATTGTTTCGATGCACAATAAAAACTGACAGTGTCCATCATGTGGGCGTCTCCTCAAAACTCGCCTATATTGGCCATTTGCATTGGCTTCCTTCAAACTTGCCGAACGTCTAGGCGCTTGCCTTGTGTCAATTTGTCTAGGCTCGCGTTGGTCTAAACTCGGCCAACATGTATGCAACGTCTAGACAGTAGCGCTTGCCTTGTGTCAATTTGTCTAGGCTCGCGTTGGTCTAAACTCGGCCAACATGTATGCAACGTCTAGACAGTAGCGCTTGCCTTGTGTCAATTTGTCTAGGCTCGCGTTGGTCTAAGCTCGGCCAACGTGTATTGCAGGCTTTACGTATTAAACAAAACTGATTATTTTTTCCGTATGAATAGAACCTTACTAAACATGTAAGTTGTTGGCGCGCCCACACATACCCCACACGCCTGCGCCCGTCGCGGAAGGCCGGCTGTGAGGTGTCGCCATTACCTACAACTTGCAACACTGCGCGCGGCGCGAGCGCCCCCCTCTTCGACGACGGCAGCCGCTGCGTGCGGACGTGTGTTTGGTGACGTTATAATCCACCGATACTTTTTCATTGTCGCGTCGCGGGCATTTGTAATTATAACATTATTATTTACAAAGTTATTAAATATTGTTTATTGGAAACGAAGTATTCAAGTAATTTCTCTCCGCACACTTACCCAAGAAGAACTTACAAAGGGACGGAGTCACAGATCATCCAGTGGTCCTTCAGAGTCGCGATTATTGAACAAAGAAGAAGATTGGAAGAACTAAAGCCTGCAATACACGTTGGCCGAGCTTAGACCAACGCGAGCCTAGACAAATTGACACAAGGCAAGCGCTACTGTCTAGACGTTGCATACATGTTGGCCGAGTTTAGACCAACGCGAGCCTAGACAAATTGACACAAGGCAAGCGCCTAGACGTTCGGCAAGTTTGAAGGAAGCCAATGCAAATGGCCAATATAGGCGAGTTTTGAGGAGACGCCCACATGATGGACACTGTCAGTTTTTATTGTGCATCGAAACAATATGGACGACGACGTATTAATTATCTCAGCCGCTGCTATTTATTTAATGAGCGCTTATAATTATTATGTCAGTGTATACCGCACTAAAGTTGTGAAAAAGAAACGATAAAAAAAAAATATATAGAAAAACAAAAAACCCGACTGCGTAAAAACTAATTTTAAAAAATACGTGAAAGAATTAACAATAAAAACTAAAAAGAAAGAAACAAGCCCAGTAGTTTAGAATTCTGTTAAGTAATACTAAATAACTACACAATTGAAATAGTTTTATAATCGATACACACATAAAACAAATCATAAATTCTAATGCAGAACAGAACGACTCACAGTCGGGTTTTTTGTTTTTCTATAAATTATAATTTTTTATTCTATACTTTTTAGTTATTCGCTGTTTTTTTGTTTGTATATCGTTAATACTTGAAATAAAAACTTAAATCAAGAAGTAAGAATTAGCGAGAATGATTGCTTTGTTAAACAACTTTAAATAGTTATATATCCTAAACTATTATTTTAAATGAAAAATGATAAAAGGAACCTAAATATCATTTTAAAATACCTATTCAACGACACCCCACTTGACATAGTTTATCAACTTTTTTTTTTCATTTTGACAATATGGCGTCTGGTTGTCGCTGTGGTGAATTTTGATTACTGTTGTGTCTTTAGTGACACTCGCAAGGTTAAGACGAATCGATTGACGTAAGAATAAATTATCAAAATCAGCCTACGCATTTAGAGACCAAATGCGTAGGCCGATTTTGATAATTCTCGAACGCCACATAGAAACAAACATACATACATACATAGACTGATAAACACATTACCCTCCTTTGCGTTGCGCAGTCGGGTAAAAAGAAGGTGGTGGATGTTAAGTATTCACAGTCCGTACGCGTGACAAGTATGTGCGACAACTGAAGATGAATTTTGTCGTCGGATTTAAAAAAGAAGACTGTTGTTTGAAAACTTGTCTTTTTAGCTTAGTTCACGTTTCTCGGTAGAGTTAGTAGAGTACCTATAGTATATTCCTTGCCCCTTGGGCCGGATCCAAAAAAGCGCTAGATTGCGCTAAATTCTCAGATTCGGCGCTAAACATGTCAAAAAACCGCTAGATCTAGCGCCGAAAGCGCTAAAATGGCAGCACTGGCGCGGACAAACATGTGAACACTATTCAGGGCAGGGCTGTCAGGTGCAAAAATGGTGTGATCGTACGACAACTACAAAAAAATCGTATGCCAAGGATATTTTGAAATAAAAGATCGTACAACCTAAAAGTACAAAGTTTTATTAAAAATAACAAAAAATCGTAGTTTTAGTAAGGAAATGCAATAAAAGAATCAAAGAAAGAAAACATATTTATTTGGCACATGCCTTATGTATACCTACACAACAAAACAAAAAAAAAAAAAAACATAAAACTACACAATTAAAAAATCTATTAGATTTAATATAAACTATGTACAGATCGAGCGAGTCTTGCTCGAGACTGACAAGAAAAAAGGGTTTTTAACAAGTCGCAATAATTACCGAAAGATTGTTTGCATTTTTACGAAATTTATTATTTTTTATAAATTTCGTAAAAATGCAAACAAATACAGCCTTTAAATGACTCTACAAAGAATCTTCATTCAAGTAAAAGATCTGCGTACGCGTTAGGTTGTTGGAGATTTCCCGGAAACTCATACTTGCCAGTTGAGCACGTTCGTTTCATTATGAAATGTTGCCAGATTTGCTAGGTATATAAAAATCGTACATTTTCCGTACAATCTTGGTCTAGCGATCCTACATGAGTAAAAATGACAAAAAATCGTAGGAGTACGATTAAAATCGTACATCTGGCAGCCCTGACACTATTGGCTGAGCGCGCGCGAGCGCCTTTGATTTGTGCAGAAAAACCGACACCGCTCCGAAGTGAGGCAAGTGATCGCGAGCGACTGCCAATTGTGGCAAGCTACGTCAAATGAGGTCTATACACGTTGGCGCTTGTCTATACTCAACCAACTAGGCAAGTGACACCGAGCGATAGCAAGTCAATGCAAATCAGCAAATATACCGTCTACATGTTGGTATTGGCCTTCACTCGGCAACGCTCGGCCAACATGTATTGCAGGTTTGATGTGTGCAGAAAAACCGACACCGCTCCGAAGTGAGGCAAGTGATCGCGAGCGACTGCCAGTTGTGGCAAGCTACGTCAAATGAGGTCTATACACGTTGGCGCTTGTCTATACTCGACCAACTAGGCAAGTGACACCGAGCGATAGCAAGACAAGGCAAATATACCGTCTACATGTTGGTATTGGCCTTCACTCGACAACACTCGGCCAACGTGTATTGCAGGCTTAAGAAAACGTGGAATTCGATATATAGTGGAATCTCACGGCATCCTCCAGTGGTTCGAGCGCGTCGCATTAAGACGCATCATTATCGAAGATTACAACTACGACGCAATATGCGCATCGTCATGGCGTGACTTGACAAAATGGCGTCACACTAAGCGTCGTACAACGAGCATTATATTATTATCCTGGAGAGCATTATTCTTGTGAGTTCGTTCCAATTTTCTTTTATTTTAGAGCTATCAAGTGGATTATTCTTTATTTCATGGCAAATGCTTATCAACAGTCATTAATTTGGTGGTCATTGGGTCATTGTCATTTATTCAAATTCATTAATATAAATTCATTATTCAAAGCAAGGTATCAGACTTTAGTATACCTACCTAAATTCATTAACCCGCTTTCAAAGCTATTCGGTATCAGACGTTAGTATACCTAGGTACCGAAATACATTAAAACTGTGATAATCCCGTCCCGATCTTAATCGCCTCACATTATTATTATTCACATTATACCTACATAAGTTTATTTTCATTCCGACAGTAGTTGCGCCGAAGTCGGGCGGAGCGCCGACGCCACGTGGCGCGCGTTGCTGATCTGCGCCTACACCGGGCTGCGCCCTTCCCGTACTGTCAAGTCGGACAGTGGCTGCTTGCCTGTCTACGCGCAAATCACCCGCTTCTTGCCTGTATCTGCACGCTTGCATTTAAGTATTTCACCTGCTGTCATTACACCTTGAGAGTTTTTTTATTTTTCTGTGCACCATTTTCTTTATTAACCTTTGCAAGTCATATAATTTAATTAACCTTTGCAAGATATTTAGCTGTTCGCAATGTCTAACCTCAAAGAACTCAAAAAGAAACGTGCTTCTTATAAAGCTAAACTTACACAATTTGAAAAATATCTGTTAGTATTGAGTTCATGTGAAAGGCCTAGTAACATTCAACTCAGTGAGCTTGGGGCTAGGTTGCAAAAGATTGAAGAATGCTATGGCGAATATGATTCCATACAGATTCAAATAGAAAGCTTGCTGGACATTTCAGATGCAGAGTGTCAAGATGAGTATAGTGATCGCGAGCGCTTCGAGACACAATACTTTGCTGCAGTCGGCAAAGCACGAGAGGTACTTGGCAGGCCGGTCCCTGAGGAAGTGGACAACGACTCGGAGTCTTCTGTAACAGGTTCTGTCCTCACTGCAGGTAGGCCAAGCTTAAACTTAAAACTACCTACCATACATTTACCTACCTTTTCTGGGCAATATGAAAACTGGTTAGAATTTCACGACACTTATGTATCGCTAATTCATACAAATGGTAAAATACCCAAAATTAGCAAATTTCATTATTTAAGATCAGCACTAAAGGACAAGGCAGCGAACGTCATTACATCATTAGATTTTACAGAAAGAAATTATGACACTGCATGGGCATTACTATGTGAACGTTATCACAATGATAACTTGCTTATTGATAACCATATTAGCGCATTATTTAGCTTTGAAAATATTCCAAAGGAGTCTTCCTCTGCATTAAGGAATCTCATTGATACCATAAACAAAAACCTTCGGTCTCTAAAAATGCTAAAGATTAATATTGAAAATTGGGATCTCATTATTATTCATACTATGTGTAAAAAATTAGATAGTACAACTGATAGGAAATGGAAAGAACATGTTAACCTTCAAAAACATAAATTACCTACTTTGGAACAATTTATCGATTTTGTTAAAGGGCGTGCTGAACTGTTAGAGACTATGAATCATATCAATCATACAACTCGTAGGCACAGTGAACCTCCAAATACTAAACCGCGAACATTCGTTGCTAATCAAAAACATAAAAGACAAACGACAAGTTCGTACACATGTCCTCGGTGTAAGCAAAGTCATCCCATCTATATGTGTCCTCAGTTTATGTCATTGTCTGTGACAGCCCGAATTGCCGAGGCTAAAAGACTCAACTTGTGCAATAATTGCTTAAGACAGGGACATAAACCTCAGGATTGCAGATTTGGACCATGCAGAGTATGCTCCAAGCAACATAACACTGCATTACATGTGGATGAATCTACATCACAGCAGCAGTCAGATGCCAGTGTGTCACAGGACAAATGTGTAGTGTTAGCCTCACAGGAGGATTGCCACTCTAATATCAATTCAATAATGCAGTCTGACGTTGTCCTGTCATCCACTCATGATAGTTGTGTATTGCTGTCTACAGCGCTCATAGACATTATTGATTGCAATGGTAAAAAACATACTGTCCGTGCCTTACTTGATAATGGTAGTACATCTAACTTTATAACAGAGAAAATTTGTAATCAACTTAATTTACCCGTTAATTCTACTTCCATTTCAGTGGAGGGATTAAGTCAGTCAATACATGTAACTAAATGTTCTAGTTTAACTATATCCTCTCGAACTGAGTCATACATAAATAACATTAGTTGCTTTATTGTACCGAAGTTAACTCAATTATTACCTACCACATATTTTGATATTTCACAACTTAATATTCCAAAAAATTTAAAATTAGCTGATCCTAGTTTCACTGTTCCTTTAGAAATAGATATGTTGTTGAGTGCTGAGATCTTTTGGAACATATTGGGTACAAAACGTATATCTCTAGGTAGGAATAAACCAACTCTCATCAATACTAAGGTAGGTTGGTTGGTGTCAGGTGTCATGCATAAACAAGAAATTAAGGGTAAAAAACCCACTGCCAATTCAAACGTAGCTCACTGTAATTTTACAAATGATAGTCACCTTCAACAACAATTAGACAGATTTTTCGAATTAGAATCGGTTTCTTCACCCCGTAAGACAACGAAAGAGGAAAACGAGTGTGAACAAAACTTTATAAAAACAACCACTCGCAATGAAAGTGGTCAGTTTGTAGTAAAAATTCCTTTAATACAGTCACCAGAGACATTAGGTGACTCGTATGAACAAGCATTATCTAGGTTTCAGTCTTTAGAAAGAAAGTTCAAACGTGATGCATTATATAAAGAAAAATATTCTAATTTCATTAACGAGTACATTAATCTCGGTCACATGTCTTAAGCTAATCATAGTACCGATAAATGTTCATATTTCATGCCGCATCATGGTGTGATCAGAGACACTAGTCTCACCACTAAACTAAGGGTTGTGTTTGATGCGTCAGCAAAGACCACGTCACAATTATCATTTAATGACATACAGTACGTAGGTCCTACGGTTCAAGATAGTTTAGTGGATATATTAGTCAGATTTAGGCAACACAAGTTTGTTGTTACATCTGATTGTGAAAAAATGTACCGTTGTGTACTGGTAGCACCAGAACAACGCTGTCTTCAACAAGTATTGTGGCGGTTCGACGCCACACACAAAGTGGATACGTACAAGCTTAATACTGTAACATACGGTACTGCATCTACGCCGTACCTGGCCACACGGTGTCTAGTACAAGTAGGTCAGGAGTGTTCCATTCCTCAAATACGTGAAACTATATTACATGACTTTTACGTGGATGACTTTATATCAGGCCACGATTCAGAAGCAGAGTTATTACAAATATGTCAAGGTGTCATTGAGGAATTAAAAAAGGGTCAGTTTCACTTAAGGAAATGGCGATCAAATAACATGCATATATTAAATAGTATAAATGATGGTGATATTGATGATAATTTGTTCAAATTAGTCAATGATGACTATGCTAAAACATTAGGTCTGCGATGGTCTTGTAAGGCTGACACACTGAGTTTTGCAACAGTTAACGATCCATTAAAGAATAAATTAAGCAAAAGATCTGTACTGTCAACAGTTGGACAGGTATTTGATCCGTTGGGTCTTGTAAATCCTTGCATTCTACAGGCTAAAGTAATCTTGCAGGAATTGTGGGCTTCAAAAATTGCATGGGATGATGAATTGCCACCTAAAATCAAAGAAAGATGGTTTATTTTCTTGAAATCACTTTCACAAATAAACAACATTATTATACCCAGGCACATTCTATGTGATCAATCTGTATGCTATGAGTTACATACCTTTAGCGATGCTTCCTTGACGGCCTATAGCGCTTGTGTTTATGTTCGGTCAATCACAAAGGATGGCAACATTACAGTTCATCTTGTTATGGCTAAAAGCAGGGTAGCACCTCTAAAGGGCATGACTATACCACGATTAGAACTTAGCGGAGCTCTTATAGCAGTTCGTTTAGCAATGAAGGTTAAAAATGCGTTAAGATTAAATATACATACCTGCACATTCTGGTGCGATTCCACAATCGTGTTGGGTTGGATACGAACACCTAAGTCATCTTTAAAGGCATTTGTTTGCAATAGAATTAATGAAATCACTGATGTTACCAATGCAAGTGATTGGAACTATGTTCCCACTAAAATGAATCCAGCAGATATAGGATCTAGAGGTTGTAGTGCTACCCAGCTGGAAAATTCTAAACTGTGGTGGACAGGACCACCATTTTTAACACAACCAAAAACACAATGGCCTGCTCAAAACAATACCATACCTGGTAACTTACCCGAAACTAAAGTACTATGCAACTTTGCTCATGATCATGAAGAAAATAATTTCATTCATAAATTCTCAAGCTTTGGTAAATTGCAACGGGTCACAGCTTATATATTACGATTCATAAACAACTGTAGGCATCCTCTTAAGAAAATCACCACATTCTTGACTATTTCTGAATTAAATTCAGCCATTTTACTTTTGTGTAAACTTATTCAATTAAATATGTTCTCAGATGAATATTCAAAGTTAAAGAAAGGCCAGTCTTTAAAAAGGTCACAGTTACTTAACCTTAATCCATTCATGTCACATGAGGATTTAATAAGAGTTGGAGGTAGATTATCAAATTCGAATTATACTTACGATATTAAACATCCTATTTTAATTCATGCCTCGCATTATGTCACTCAACTATTATTCAAACATTATCATACATTATTAATGCATGCAGGACCTCAATTACTGCTTGTTACATTAAGACAAAGATTCTGGGTAATAGGCGGTCGCAGCCTTGCCAGGAAAATCACACATGATTGTCATAAGTGTTGTAGATTCGCCGGCAGAACCATTCAGCCAATCATGGCGAATTTGCCCAAAGAACGCGTTCATGGAGAATATCCATTCAGTAATACAGCTGTCGATTATGCTGGACCTATTCTAATTGCCAACAGAAAGGGTAGGGGCAGCCAACTTATAAAGGCTTACATTTGTATATTTGTGTGCCTAGCAGTGAGGGCAGTTCATGTTGAACTAGTCACCGACCTAAGTACCGAAGCATTCTTAGCTGCATTAAATAGATTTGTTGCTCGCAGGGGTCGGCCTGTCAACATGTACTCGGATAACGGTACTAATTTTGTTGGAGCCTATAATGAACTCTCAAAATTTCTAAAATCAAGGTGTAATGACATTAGTTTAGGTGCAGCAGAGCAGGCAATTAACTTCAATTTCACTCCTGCTTATAGCCCACATTTCAACGGCTTAGCTGAAGGCGCAGTTAAGTCCGTTAAATATCTTCTTAAAAGGATCTTGTCCTTGGCTCATTTAACATATGAAGAACTAAACACTGCATTAATTCAAATTGAAGGGATTTTAAATTCTCGCCCTCTCACTCCGTTATCTTCTGATCCCAATGACATGACTCCACTAACTCCCTCTCATTTTTTAATTGGACGAACGATCATGATGTTGCCCACTCAGGTGGATACAGAGAGAGAGACACGCATTAGCACTTTGCCTCGATACCAACGGGCACAAGCCTTGACGGCTCATTTTTGGAAGCGATATCAGACAGAATATATTTCAGAATTGCAGAAACGAGCAAAATGGCAGCGCAACGAAAGGGAGCTGCTGCAACTGGGAGACTTGGTTGTGGTCAAGGATGACCGCCTCCCACCAAACTACTGGCGACTCGGTCGCATCATCAGTCTGCATCCTGGGTCCGACGGCATCGCTCGTGTCGCCGACGTCAGGACTGCATCGGGCGTGCTGCGACGAGCCTACAACAGGCTCTGCCTGCTGCCTACTTCAGACCTTGGAACGAGTTCCAACGGGGGGAGCCTGTTGGCGCGCCCACACATACCCCACACGCCTGCGCCCGTCGCGGAAGGCCGGCTGTGAGGTGTCGCCATTACCTACAACTTGCAACACTGCGCGCGGCGCGAGCGCCCCCCTCTTCGACGACGGCAGCCGCTGCGTGCGGACGTGTGTTTGGTGACGTTATAATCCACCGATACTTTTTCATTGTCGCGTCGCGGGCATTTGTAATTATAACATTATTATTTACAAAGTTATTAAATATTGTTTATTGGAAACGAAGTATTCAAGTAATTTCTCTCCGCACACTTACCCAAGAAGAACTTACAAAGGGACGGAGTCACAGATCATCCATAAGTAGAGCAAAATCGTATAAAACCGTAAATGGTAGCCTTTATTCTTTAGTTTATTCGTTTTATCGGCAGTTGTGACTTGTGAGTTCAACTAAATACAGAGTAAGTACGATAACTACTAATTTAAGTATAGCATACAAGGGAACATAGCGACCCGAAAATTCCAAAAATCATGTGAAACTACTTACGTGGCATATATGAGTCATCCAGAAAACTACTTTTTATTGCTGAATTTTAATCTGAGGGGGCAAATAATAATGAAGGGATGGTACCTATATAATATTGATTCTGCCGATCAAGTATTCCCCTATTTTCCAGATATCTTTCTACATCTGACTTAAAATAACAATTATTTACACGTTTTTAATTTCCCAAATGAATCAAAATGAATTTACCATGTTTCTTTTTCAGAACACATTGGGACGACAGTATGAAGATCGTCGCTGTACTTATTCTGCCAGTCCTCACACTCGCCAGCATCGAAATCGATATCACAGCGTCTGAGGACAAGTCCGAACAAGGGCTCCACATCTCAGGACGCAATGAGGACATCATTAGCGACCAGGAAATAGAAACCTTCAAACTTTTAGATGAAAATTTGAAGAACGCAGTCAAGTCTCACTTTGGTGCTAAACCTGACGATGCTTTTCTAAGGAGCCCTACGCCCTGGGGCGATTTGTATACCACCAACGGATGGAAACAAGTCTCCAGGATCTTGAAGCCTCTAAAAGCCAGGATACTCTCGGTCAATTACCACCCGTATCTAGTATTCAGCGAGTTTTTCAATAACACCAGTTCGAAACCAGCTAGCGTTAAAGCTAAAATTTGGCAGAATGTTGAGGACACCATATCATCGAACTGGGAGCGAAGCGGGGAGATCTCCGCCTCACAGGACATCAAGTACGGGTTCGATATTAAAGCGATGGCAGTTACTGGGAAGGCTACCTTTTCCTACAATTCCAAATGGGGAGAAAACGTGATGAAATCTCAGAGGGTGACCGTTGGCTCCGAAACTGGTTTGGTGATAACATTGCAGCCGAACCAGTCCGTCATCGCGGAGCTGTATGCGACTAAAGGGTCAATGAAGGTCCAGGTAGACTACTTGGCCAGTTTATCAGGGTCTGTGGCTGTGAACTATGCTGACTTGTACAAGGATCATCATTTCTGGTCGTTGGAAATCAATAAAGTTATGGATGCTGGTGGTTTGAACAAGACCGTGTCGTCTTCAGAGGTTATAGATTTCGGTTTCTTTGTGAATTCCAAGGTTGATATCCGTGATATCGATATAAATGAAGTAGTGTCTTCACTGCAGTTGAGTGTATTCTGATGTTTTTGTATTCCAAATTCAGCGATGTGTAATTTTTATTATTTAGTTTTATTACGATAATAAGCACCTATGTTATAATCTTAATGACAAAATGTTTCAAGCAAGCATGATAGCGCGAAATCTTCTCTTTACATCTGTCGCGCTGGAGTGTCACAAGGCTCGATCCTCGGCCCAGTCACAGATAACATAATACTACGCACAGATGCCTCATCTCATACAAAGAAACGTGACCGCCGTAACTCGGGCTATCATCGGACTATATTTTTTTGCCTAGAGGATTTTTTTAAAATTAGGACAAATAATATTTTTCATGGTGTAGGTATATTTTCATGTTCAGTTTAAACATCGATAGATACATATAAGTCACCTATTGAGATTTATTTAAATTAAACAAATGTTCCTTTTTAGGGTTCCGTACCAAAATGGTAAAATAGGAACCCTTATGGTGCGACTTCGTCTGTCTGTCTGTCTGTCACACCTGCTTATTTCAGCAACTACTTATGCTATCGACTTGAAATTTGGAACAGTTATAAAGAATGCTTGTTCAACTTTATTGCAAATGAAAAAAGTCCAAAATATATTTTTATTTTATTTCATGTCTCACAGTTTTCGATATATGATGAAAAATGTCCAAAAAAATACCATTCCCCCCCATGCTCTCCGAAGTTTGCGGGGCGAAAAATCTAAAATAATTAGAGCAGATAGGAATTGACCGAAATATTGCACCAAAAATAAAACGATGTTCGTTTTATTTTTGTACAGTTTTTTCAAAATCTTCAAAATTCCTTCACAAACAAACTTAGTTATGCGGTCCGGATTTTAATACTTTATACATCCAAAAATGATACGGAACCCTCGGCGCCGCGCGAGTACGACTCGCACTTGGCCGGTTTTTTTTTCTTGATGACACCCCGTGGCCCAGTGTTGTACAACATATTCACTCATGAGCTAACTCAAGCTTGCAATGTAACTGTTAAGAACTTAAGACCTTTGCAGATGACACCTTGTTTATTATATCCAACTGTGACCCAGATGAGGCCAGTAGAATCTGCAAATCTGACTAAACCTAAAAACTATTACGTTATGGCGTAGTTACACCTCAAACCCGAACACAGCAATGCTGCTAAGCGCCTGAAATTGGTACTGTGGTAGTACTTTTCCGAACGACGCGTCGGCTCTTATTTTTAAACGTTTAAAATACCTTACAACAAAATCAACCAAACAGTTATATTTTATCTAATTGCATACGACATTTGCGGTCAAATTAATTGTGATGGTTATTATAATTAAAATACGTATTAAACTTTATATTGTGATAAGTTTTAGGTATATATTGCGTGTATACCTATTATGGAAATGTTATTTGGACATCTGCAGCCTATCGAGTAAGTTCGCATAGTCATTGGTGCTGATTCTGTTGAACATCGCACTAAACTAATTTTAATTACACTTTAAACTCTTTCTTACAAATATTGAAAAAGGACAGAAAAAAATGACAAATTAGTCTACACCCTTGTCATTTACGAGAACATAGTCGTGACCTTTTGCGATTACGACTAAATTGACATTAAAACTATGCAAGTGGACTAATTTGACAGGATTAAATATCTTCTATCCCTTTCTCATGTTTTTTATTAGAAAGAGAGAAATTAGTTTATTTCGTAAACAATAGAATCGGCACCAATCTTTTTCTTTTAATTTTTAAGCGTGTTACCTCTTTGACTTATTGACTGTAAATACGAGAGCTGAGCGTGGTGTCTTGGGCTCGATTCCTGAGTCAGACAGTGTTATTGGATTTGACATTTGAAAATTCTCAGTCTAGATTTTGTGCCCAGTTAATGGCAATAGGCTCTCTTCCTATTTCAGGGACTTATAATATAACTGGTGGAATGTGGGTGGAGGTATCTACTATAAACCTATAGATGCTCTTAACCCTTGGGGAATATAAGCACGAATAGTCAAGAGCAGAATACATTTTAGGGGATTTTCTAGCACAAATATTTTTTTAACCTTTTCGGTACCTAAAAACCCCAAAATGTTGGATTAACTGACCAGTTTCTTCTTCCTAACCTGCTTTTTGTGTAGCGCGGGTAGGGCTTTCATCCCGGGAGTCTCGGTCTCGAAAATGTCGAGTCTCGACGATTTTTTCGTATTTTCGAGACTAGAGACTGCTATCTCGTCTCGGGAAAAACGAGACTTGAGACCTAAGTCAAATAATTACCATTATCCAAAAATCTACAATACGCGGCAGTAAATATTACACATCGAGCTTTAGAAAGAGATAATCGGCTAGCTTCGGCTGTGTGTGTGTGTAGAGCGTCGTATTCGTCATTCATACCTATGTGACGTTTTGTCGCTGATTTGTTTATTAGATACCAGACTGTTAGTGCTTCATGGGACAGAGATGACGCTCTATAAAGCCGAAGCTAGCCGGTTACTTTCAAATGCTCGATGTGTAATTTGGCCGCGTATACTAAACCACCAGTATTTTTAACAGACTTAAAAAAAATAAGGTTATCAATTCGACACGGTATGTATGTAATATTACTGCAATATATTCACACATGATAATCTATTAGGGCTTCCAAACAAATCAATAATAATTTAAGAGTAGGTATGTTTTATTTAAAAATAATGTGTCATTTGCCCAATAGGTCAAAAATATTATAATGTTTATGTGTACTCGCATGTTTACTTATTTAGGCCAATAACTTGTATGTATAGTTATATGCTGTAAATATAAGTTGGTCAATAAATAAATGTATCATAGCTATGTTTGTCCACGCATTTCTCTAAAAATATTAACGATTCGATAGCTGATATATTGTTTTGTTTAGCTGACGAGGACGCAATGTTGTACAACGTATGTACAACGTTACATGTGTCACCTACACACTCATCTGCTCAATGGGTTCGAAAAGTTTTAAATAGGATGCATACATATATTTATCTATAGCATAATCAGCTTATAATAGCTAGCAATAGTAGCTTAAAATCACTTCTGACTGCTATAATATTTTCTCAGGTCACGATGATGTCCAAGTACCTCGTCCTCCTTTTGATACCGGTCGTGTACGGCCGGATATCGATCAAGATGACAGCAGGGCGAACCGAGGCCGAGTCCTCCGTGGAGTACACCGGTGAGGACGTAGCAATTATCAGCGACACGGAGCGGAAGAGCTTCGGCATCGAGGACCGCAGCCTCAAGGAAGCCGTTAGAAAATACAGAGGACGGAAACCCACGGATGTGTTCGTCAAGAGGCCCACACCCTGGGAAGATGTTTACCATAAATTCCACTGGCATGAAGTCAAAAGAACGCTGAAACCCGTCAGATCAAGGGTTATGGGCATTCACACGAGACCTGTCATCGTAGCCACCCAAGATTTGGAGAACCACAGTCGAAATAAGGGGAAGTTTATCGCTTCTATCGCACATCAGGTTGAGGAAACAGTTACTAACAGTTGGACTATAGAGAAGGAAATGTCGGTTGGACAATCGATCTCGTACAGTGTGAACTCCCCAACAGCCAGTTTTGGAGGAACTACCAGTATGTCTTTCACAGGGAAATGGGGTAACGAGACAGAGAAAGCTAAAGCAATCACTCTAGGAACTACTTCGACTCTAGAAGTCGAGTTGAAACCGGGACAAGCAGCGGTGGTGACCCTCTCAGCCACCCGCGGCACTTTAGACATAGAAGTAGACTACGAAGCTTATCTCACCGGCCAAGTATTCGCTAACTTTGATCCCAAATTTAAGGGTCATATGTGGTGGGCTTATCCTATCCAAAACCTGTTAAAGGCAGGTGGTTTACCGAATAATGTGACCTCTACTGAGAAGATTTCGATCGGCTTCTTTACGAGCGCCAGGGTCGTGGTCACAGACAAAGATATAAGTAGCAAGGTCATCAAGGTAGCTCCGGCAACGATCGTCAGTCACCCAGGAACTCTACCTGACAGTGCGTATCACAATGGCGACATGCGATCGTAATTTCTTATAATGGTCACAGAAAACAGTACAATAAAAAGACTTAGGGCCGATTTCACCAACGTCAGATAACATTTATCCAAGGAATAAAGTAGAGATTTGACAGATTTTGTATAGAACATCTGTCAAATCTCATCTTTCGGCCCTTAATTTGCTAATTTCGCAAACTACACGAGAGCGATAGTTTTGTTTTGCCAACACTACTTATTGCAATTTTTTGTTTGAAGATTATTTAACTAAAAATACCATCAGGCAGACTTGGGGCTGGCAGCCTACTTGCCAAAATGTTACCATAGAATTCAAGTCTGCCACTTGAAACTAGTTTGCTTAGAATACCTAAATTAATATTATTGTAATAACTATGTATTAGATAATAATTAGAATTATTTAGAAAAACTCGCTGCAAACAGGTTTTAACTCGCCCGGATTATAATTATTATCTATTGTATGTTTCGTTAATTTATATTCTATTTTTTTGTCACTTTTGCGCAGCGTGGCAGCGCAATTAGGCAAACAACCATGTTATAAATAATGCAGGCACCTATTGTACTGTTGCGAGCTGGATGTGTCTTTTTTATTTGATATTCTTTTTTTTTTTTATTACACATACTTATCTAGGTACTTGTTATTATTATATTTTTTTCTCGCATTTATATATTATATGTATATAATATATTATTAGTACATTATAAGTTATATCTATTTACATGAAACTGGTTACATCGGTTGCGTCACAAAGGGTTCAGTTGAAAATCAGCGTCAGGCACTCGTGGTCTGACATTATGCTGAACTGAACCTATTTGGCACAACTACTAGACACACAGTACCTACCTAACTTTATAAATCCTTTTTTTTTTGTTCTTTCCATTTTGTTGTTTTTATTACTATTATTTTTAAGCATGTTGTCTGTGTGTCTGAAGGTTTTTCGTGCCGAATAAACTTTTTTTCTTTCTTTCTTTTTCTTTCTTTTCTAGAACTAGCTTCTGCCCGCGGTTTTGCTCGCGTTTATGGGATAAAAAGTAGCCTATGTGTTATTCTGATGTATCTATCTATACTATTATAAAATTGTAAAAAAGCCGTGTCTGTACATTGAAGATATTCCAGAAAATACAGTTGGGATAGGGTACTGGGACGTAACCATACATAAAAAAGATTTTTTTTTGAATTTTTGTCTGTTTGTCTGTTTGTCTGTTTGTGCGCGCATCACGCAAAAAGTACTAAACGGATTTTGATGTGGTTTTCACAGATCGATAGCTTGAGGTCCAACTTAAAATCTAAGCCACGTTTCATCTAATTCTGATGGGAGGAACCAGAGATACAGCTTGACCTCTAGGTAGTACTAGCCACTCTACACTGCGGAGGTCATTTAAACTGGTCTTTTCACTGTAGTCCATGCGGACGGAGTCGCGGCCAAAAGTCTATCGTTTATAAATTTGTTTTTGTGTTTGTAAAATTTAAAATTGTGTATTGACATACACAATCTGAAGCCCAGCGTTCTATGGACGTCTGCCAGTGTCCTTATGAAATTAGTTTGGTGTGATCGAGTATTTCAAGAGTATTTAAATTCATTTTTTATTTGTTTTTGTACCTACGTAATTGGGCTAAAGAGAAATCTTCGTATTTGTGACAGTGAGGTTAAGTATGGTGTGATTGATCCAATGAAGTACAGCCCGTTTATAATGAGTTCTCAATTCAAAGGTTTTAGTTGCTGTCGACAAGATATTCTGTGAAGGTCCAATGAAGTACCTACAGCCCGACTAATGAGTTCTCAATTCAAAGGTTTTAGTTGCTGTCGACATGATATTCTGTGGAGTCACGCGCCAGCCAGCATGCACCCGTTTTTGTTTTATTGGTTTTTTCAAAATGTCAACGGCATAATCATTTTATTTCTTATTTATTTCGATTTTTGATTCCAATTCTTAATCGCTAAGATAAATTAGGCAAAGAACAATTAAAATATATATTTTTATTTTTGGTTAAGCTTTTATTACTGTACCATATCAAGCCCAAAACTTGGTAGTTTTGGACGTACTTTTAGTTTGTTATCCATGATTCAGGGGGAATAAATTGCACTCATTTCCTCCTCAAAAAATCGTCAAATTCAGAACCTCCTGATTTTTCCCAGGCTGACAAACCAGATTTTTGGTAGGTACTGGGATGACATTCTAGAAAAAAACAGTCGGGATAGGTCCCGACTGTTATTATTATTTCTTTCGAGACCGTTATTTCTAGAATGTCTTCATGAACAGGCATGGTTTTTAAAATTTTATAATATTATAGTTTTTGTGGCAGATAGGTAAAATCACAAAAAAAATTGTCTCACCCTGAACAAAATCCTGTATTTGCGCCTGTTTTGTGTAATAAACTCTTACAATAAACTTGACAAAAAAGACTAGAGATTAATTTAGACCAGTCAAACTATGTCGATGTAAGTAATACGGTAGTGGACTACTATTAAAAAAGTACAAATAAATTATTTTATTCCAAACAAGGAATAATAACAAAAAAGTAAAAAAAAAAACACTAAATGGAAAACAGACGATTTTAAAGTTTTTGGAGGGAGTATCGCTCCGTCTTTGTCGCGCGAAGCGGACATAGACGTGGTGTTACGTCACTTATCATGCATGCCGTCCGTGTCTAGCAAATCATTTTAAATCGCTTATATCTTTGCCAATTTTGTAGAAGTTTCATCGGTTTTTTTGGTGTTAATTATCTTTTTTCAAATAGTTTACAGATTCACAATAAAAAAAATATATTCAACATCCCTATTCAAATCAACAGGGTGTATTTTGTGTAATCCGAATCTAATTTGATAGCTTTATGGCGTGGCACTCATCGGCGAATATTCGCCGTAGCCCGATGTGTGTGGCCAGAACTTCGCGTAGACATTTTGTAGTCAAATTGTCTATTTTGAATGTTCGCACGTATTTATACGCCTAATACGTACGTATCTGTACGCGAAATATCGGCCGCGGGGGGCAGCTAGATAGCAGCCGATATTTCCACAGAATCGAAACTTACGCGGGTGAAAACCCGCGTAAGTTTCGATTCTGTGGAAATATCGGGATAAAAGTAACAGCTATAATTATGTACTTTTATTCTTGCAGACAGAAATAGGAGCCCCGCTTCGCCCTTCCCCCTGTTCCTCTTTACCCACCGTCCCTCCTTCCGCCCGGCCCCGCTTACCCCTCTTACGCCTAACCTCCCTTAACCCACTACGTCGACCATTATCCCTTCCCCCTGCCCCCATGCCCTCTTACCCCCTACCTGCTTACCCCCTTTATCTCGACTATTGCCCTTCCCCTTGCCTCCCTTTCCCCTAACCCGACTTACCCCCTTACCCCTCTTACCCCCTTACCCCATTGGACCTCTGGTATCCCCCGATGTTTTTAATCTCAGCTGCCGGCGGCAGCAATGTACTGCTACAAAACCGGCCAAGTGCGAGTCGTAGGTACTCGCGCACCGAGGGTTCCGTATCATTTTTGGACGCTATAAAGTGAAAAAAACCGGACCGCATAACTAAGTTTGTTTGTGAAGGAGTATTGATGATTTTGAAAAAACTGTACTAGTTTTATTTTTGGTGCAATATTTCAACTCTAATTATTTCAGATTTTTCGCTCCGCAAACTTCGGAGATAAGGGGGGGGAATGGTATTTTTCAGATATTTTTCATCAATATGTCCACGCGTGAACATGCCGCAAGGGATCGGCGGGTTGCGGTGACGGCGCGGGAGGGCGGCGCGGTGCTGCTTGTTGGCTCCCCCCTACCAACCACATTCACAATACTTACGCCATATTGAAGCGACGCATAATTTTTCATTGTTGTATTTAAAGGATATTATTATATAGTTAATTCTAGTGAAGTCGATTGGTTTCATTTGTCGAAAACTGTGAGGACATAAAATGAAACGAAAATATATTTTGAAATGAAGATCAAGCAAGCAATGCAGATCAAGTCCTTTCATATGATATGTCACCTGACTTAGTAACCCCACATTGAAATTTTGGACCCCCACTGTTTTAAATAACATTATTATTACAATTATTGCAATATTACCTATAGTTATTCATATTCACATCATTTATTTGCAGTAGGCATTCTAAGGTAAATATTTTGGCAAGTAGGCGGCCAGTCTCATTTATGGTATTTTTTTTAGTAATTTATGACTACTGATGATCCCTGCCGGCGCTACCTTGACGATCTTGTTGCTTAAATATTTGTCTCTCATCACGACTTTGGCGCTCGTAAAGAAACCTATCGAAATCTTCTCAGTAGAGGTCACTTTATTCGGCAAACCAGCTGCCTTTAACACAAAGTGGATAGGATAAGCCCACCACATATGACCATCAAATTTGGGATCATAGTTAGCAATTATTTGGCCGGTGAGATAAGCTTCGTAGTCGACTTCTATGTCTAAAGTGCCGTGTGTGGCTGTGAGGGTCGCCACCACTGCTTGTCCCGGTTTCAACTCGACTTCCATATTCGTAGTAGTTCCTAAAATGACTGTTTTGGCTTCGCTTGATTCGTTACCCCATTTCGCTGTGTAAGACAAAGAGGTAGTTCCTCCAAAACTACCTGCTCCAAAGTTCACATTGAACGAGATCGATTGTCCACCCGTCAGTTCCTTCTCTTTAGACCAACTGCTAGTAAATGTCTGCTCAACCTGATGTGAGATAGTAGCGCCATACTTCCCTTTCACTTGACTGTAGTTCTCGAATTCTCGGGTGGATACGATGACGGGTTTCGTGTGAATGCCCATAACTCTTGATCTGATGGGTATCAGCGTTCTTTGGACTTGTTCCCAATTGCATTTATGGTAAATATCTTCCCAGGGTGTGGGACTCTTGACGAACACGTCTGTGGGTACACGTCCTGAGTATTTCCCAGCGGCTTCCTTGAGGCTGCGGTCCTCAATATTGAAGCTCTTCCGCTCCGTGTCGCTGATGATTTCTGTGTCCTCGCCGGTGTACTCCACAGAGGAATCGGAATCGGTTTGACCTGCTGTTATCTGGATCGCTATCTGGCCGTACACGATCGGTATCAAAAGGAGGAGGAGGTACTTGGACATCATCGTGACCTGGGAAAATGTTATAGCAGTCAGTGATGATTTTAAGCTACATTGTAAGCACAGCCAGTGTGGACGTCTACTACTAAAAATATAAGCCATAAGAAAAGTGTAAATGGATAATCTGGTATCCCATTATTTGGTTGATTTCGGTGGCACAATTTTCTCCGATTAACTAAGACATTTTAAAAGAAACTGTACCCTCTTCTACCAATATTGTCTTAATTAAATCTACATTTGATATTTCCTGTTAAAATGTCCAAATTAAACAAAAAAAATGTGCCACCGAAATCGGCCAAGTTGTGAGACTTCTGAGAATGTCTCAAATGCATAGTTTTAGAATCAATCACATCCTATTCCAGAAGGCCAATTCTCGTAAAATAAGAATGTTCAAAATATAATTCCGATTTGGTTTCAATATAATCTCATTATCTTAAGAGGGATATTACATCTACGGTCACTACTATCATTACATATTACGGGTCCATATTGTGTCTATACTATAAGTAAATTTTACCACCTGTTATGTAACATATGGAATGCTAATAAAGATTTGAGTATTTGAGTATTTGAGTATTTGAGTACATTTTGTCACCTGTCTCGCTCGCACAAAACCGTATTTTTAAGAATGTAAAATGAAAAGATGCATTTAAAAAAATGTATTCTTATAATGTTTTAGATAATAATATTAATTTAACAGGTAAATAATAAAAACACATTTCCACTGTGTCATCTGTACTCCTATCATGAGTATTTTTGACGTATAGTTTCGTTAATGTAAGCATATTTAGAATTGAAAATATACGTTTGCTACACAACATTTATATAAATTAAATACTTAATTAATTTACGTTAACGAAACTATACGTCAAAAAAACTCATGATAGGGGTAGGTACTGATCAATTTAGGAGCAGTTATATAGGAAAATAGTTCTGCTCTTAAATTGATTAGATCACACAGTAGAAATGTGTTTTTATTATTTACCTGTTAAATTAATTTTATTATGTAAAACATTATTAGAATACATTTTTTCAAAAATGCATCTTTTCATTCAACATTCTTAAAAATATGATTCTGTGCGAGCAAGACAGGTGATAAAATGTAATAGTGTCACAATGGTGATCTAATGTACCAAATGACAACGTCAAACGGATAAGAGAATAGCATTTCTGTCATTTATGTTTAGGGCATTGAGATTATATCGAAACTAAGGCTAAGTTCAGATGATTGCGCGGGCCTGCGCGGAGAAACCACTAACTAAAGAGGAATCGCGCGGTACAAGATCAAAGTAAATAGTATTTAGGAAGTGACTCCGCGACCGCCGCCGTGACCTGAATTTGCAGCCGCCGCCGGTTGCTAAATTGGCAGCCGGCGCTGACTTTAGAAAAAAGCGGGAAATGGGGTTGGCAATTTGGCATAATTAAAAAAACATTTCATGTTTCATTTGAGTAACATACCTAACTAGGGTCCAAGAGCGAGCGAAGCGTGCTCGGGAACTTGGACACCCCGACACGGACAATTTAGGTTCGAAGGGGTTGACCGTCAACCCCTTCGTGTTAGGTTACTTTTAATCTTGCAGACAGAAATAGGAGCCCCGCGTAGCGGGGCTCCGTCGACCACCTCCCTCCCCCTTGTTCAGTCCAAAAAAGTTATATTTTGTTTTACATTGACACTGTAATTAAATGTCAGTCTAAGGTAGATAATTCAACTTAAAACATGGCAACATTAATCTGCTGCTACGGTAGTTTGCAATTATTTTCGTCTAGTATCACTGCTACTCCAAGGCTACGCCGGTTTCCAACGGCGTTATTTTTGGGAGCCGCCGCCGGCTGCGGAGGCGCTCCCTAGTATTTATCGTTTACCGCGCGGGGCGCTGTGCACCGCGCGCAAGATCTTGCCAAGCGCGCGCGATACGGGACGCACCGCGCACGGTCAGTAGTTCCGCGCGGTACCGCGCGCTCATGTGAACGTGGCATAGATCTTGTACCGCGGCACATACCATACCATTAGAGTGAAAGTGCAAACTGAACTGGCTTAGCTTTTGTTTGACAAAAACTTGACGAAACCCTAATCTATTCTAGTAGGTACAGAAATTGACCGAAGTCGCGTAGACTTTGTTAGATAAATTCATTCTAATATTGCAGCAACAAATGCTATTCAATTTGATACCGATATGCAAATTGTATCTATCTGTATTTTGATTAACAAAAAAAAAGAAAAACGAATTAACAAAACGAACTTTTATTAGGTAAGAAACAGGTAGGGCACTACACACTTGTTGCGAGTACAAATAATAATAAACCTAAAATATTTTTTATACCATTCCCCCTCTAAAAAGCTTATTTTATTCACTGAAAACAGTGAATAAAAAGCACTTACTCACTGTTTTGATGTTTGAAAATGGAACACACCAATGTATTCGACCACAGATTTAAAGAACCTATGCTAGATGCGGCACGTTATTAGATTGTATGAAAACCGAACGTGTCATCTTTTTTATACCTACGATAACTTCACCCCAGCCATTTAGTGATGTGCTCAGAGTAAACAGAATTGTTTCAATCACTAAGCGTCACTGAGCTAACAGACTTTTTTTAGTACGAACAGTCGAACATGCAGGGCACGCTTGGTCGTGGCTTGCCGTATCTAGTGTAAGTGTAATCTGTGTATTCGACCTATATTGATGTGTTCTAAATTCAATTTGATTGGTCGACATTTTCGACAATGAGTTTAGCATTAGATTAAAAACTGTTTTGTGTTCTTTGCTGTCCTTAGTAAATTGGCGCTATTTTGAATACTGTAAGTTGTACGAACACAAAGTTTAGTGTTACTTTAATCTTTAATTTTGTGTTTGTTTAGTGTTGTTCTAATCGATTAAAAATGCATTCTAGTGATGAAGATGTGTTAACACCTGAGTTTGTGAAAGAGAGGGCAGCCGATATAGTGGAAAGGTGGAAAGCTTGATACCCAAAAAATCACGGCTGGTTTACATCAAAGCCAATTTAACTTTACTTTTTCTTCATTATATGTATATTTTCACTTAAATCTTTCTTTTTCTCGTAGTCATGGTATAAAGTATAGTATGCAACTCTTGAATAAAACGGATTTATATCGAGGGCCATGAATCGCTCGCGTCGCTCAGGATTCTAACACTTGAATCACTCGCTACGCTCGTGATTCAATCATCATGAATCACTCCCTACGGTCGTGATTCAATCGTTAGAATCCTTCACTAGCTCGTGATTCATCTATGGCCCTCGCTTTAAATCCGTCCTTTATTCACTAATTGCATATTAATATACTATTTCACTTCAGTAGCTCAAACATGTAGGTTTAGCTGCCTGAAATCAGTGAGCAAAATGCGATTTTGCTCACTGAGTGAGACAAAGTAACTTTTTAATCTTTTTTTTCAGAAAACCGCGAATATCTTATTCAGCCTTGGGTTAATCATACAATTCGAAACATTCACACTATCTCTTTCCCGCCATTAGAAAGAGAGAGAGACAAAGACCAGCCCTTTCGAAGTTCCGATTTTGAATTCAACCTCAAAGACAAACACGTTCGGAATTTCGTACTAACTAAAGAAATTTTGCAAAAAGATAATTATGTCTTATAATGTAATTTATTGATTTTTTACGTATTGTATTTAACTGTAATCTGATATTTAACCTGTAAATATTTATTTCTAGTTTCAATAATGTTACGTGTTCATTATTATGCAAAAGAATTTAATTTTTCTGAACTCGACTAGGTTTTGTTCGTACGTAATGTTTGAAAATATCTCGACAAAAGCTTATCTATTTGAGTGAATATGTATAGTACCTACTTAATACAGTACTAGGTTTTGTCCGTGCATTTTCTTTGAAAATATCAAGGCAAAAAGCTAATCCATTTGAGTCAATTTTTTTACTGAGATAGATTAGGTATTGTCGAGTAATATGCATAAACAAAAGCTCATCTATTAGAGTCTGACTCGTGACTGAAATAGTATATAGCCTTGGTAAATTCGCGCACAGGACGGAGCGCCCCGGGAGGTGATTCTCGCTTTGTGCGATAAATCAGTGATATGATCAATATCGTATCATGTAGATATCGCATTCGATCAAGATCATATCTACTGAAAATATCGGTCCCATGCTAAAATCGGTATTCTCGCGGGCAACAGATATTTTTGTAATAGATATTGTCTCTGCTAAGACACGTTCCGTTTTTGTTGGTTGGTGCTCGGACCAAGAAATAATAATAAATTTCGATAATTTGTCATCAAATAATTTTTTCTAGTCATTTGGGCTAAAAGTATGATTAAGTTATCATTTTACAGTAACCACCATTAGAATTTAGTCAAGTAGGTAGCATTTTTTTTAATCTAATTAAAAAAAAAAATCTTAACATGCGTATACTTTTTGTGGAACGGAGCGTCAATATTTTGACAGTGACTTTTATGGACATCTGTCAAAAATTCTATATTTTTATTCGTGTTTTGTTATTAAACATTTGTTTATTTTTTCTAAAATTGTACTCATACTTACGTACTTTTAGCTAAATTGAGAATTGAATCATTTTAAGTAATAGTGCCATAACCAAAAAGTGAAGTGAAATCGTTTGTTTTTGTTTGTTAGTTTTGATTTGGGATTTTTTGTGTGATACAAGCCTCGACAACGGACAAATTTGTCTGTAAAGACGATTTTCTTTCGAAATTCATAGTTTTGATCAATGGGAAGCAAAATGAATTTACCAATCTGACAACAATTCTACAACTTCTTTTACGCGCGTAAGATAATTCATTCGATATGACACTATCGACTGCTCCATACCACGCGATGCATGTCGAACGCTTTACCATCGATATCTGCAGTGACTTCACGAGAATACCGAAATCTACATTCGATCGATATTTTGACAGTTGTTGCTATATATATCGAAGGTGATATCATATCGAACCCGCGAGAATCACCTCCCGGCCGCGCGGGCCCTCGCGATCATCTCGATTTACGAGAATTGGGTTTCAGAGTAAAAGTAAAAGTAATAGACAACGTTAATTTACGAACTTACTTGATAGGTGGATGTAGATGTCCAACTAACATTTTCACATAGGTGCACGCAAATATATATAACCTATGATAAGATAAACCACTACGATAATTAAACATCATAATTAATTTAACCGCAAATGTCCTATACAATTAGATAAAATATAACTGTTTGATTGGGTTTGTTACTTAGATTACCTACCTAGATAGGGCCCTTGTGCACCACATCCAGTTCCAGTAAAAAAACGGACGTTTGAAAAGAGAGAGAAGAAGATTCTCTTTATTTTTTTCTTCTCTCTTTTTTCAAACGTCCGTTTTTTTACTGGAACTGGATGTGGTGCACAAGGGCCCATAGAGCCACAGGGTGACCGCTCATGAGACAGCAATATAAAACTTCAGTGTTGCTACTACGTAAAATTTTCCCAAAATACTACCAGAATTATACCTATGTGCGGACTACATAATTAAGTACTATTTTATATTATTTATGCAGGGAATACAAAAGTACCTATGTGTGGACAAGCAAATACAATTTCACGTAGGATAGTATGTACCTACTTTCAATCCATTATTTTTTTAAATTGTCATGTACTAATAAAAATGCAGATTAACTTTGTTGAGCACTCGGCACCTCACTGAAATGCGCCTCTGCCACGTGCTCCTGTTCTGCCTGCGTAGGTAGGTACCTACTTTATAAATATTAGATCATCAGCACGAGTTGTCAACTTAATTGAGATAAATAAAATGAACTGAAACATTTTAAAAGAAAACAAAATCTTTTTCATAAATATATCTACCTTTTTTTATATATTATAGGAGGCAAACGAGCAGACGGATCACGTGATGGTAAGTGATTACCGCCGCCGCCGCCCATGGACACTCGCAACACCAAATGAGTCACAAGTGTGTTGCCGGCCTTTAAAAAACTGCTCTTGCCTTGGGCATTGTTGAGCGCAGTTTTGCCCCCCCACAACAATGGATTTATCAACTGCGCCATCATGCATGCATGCATGACGCAAGCGTCGTTACACGCCGGCTTGTGCTCATAAGAAATCTCAAAGAAAGACATTTCGAAACCCTCGCACTTATTACAAATAAATTAAGTTTAGTTAGACATCAACTCGGTAAGAGCACACAAAATCGACACCGAGATTACTGGCTACAGGATTGCACTCGGTTCTAACACCATATCTTAAAAATTATGTGTATTCTAGCAAAGTAGCAAACCAACAATTTATTTGATTTAATTCGATTTGAACATCTAATTACATTGGTTCCAGATAGGGGAAAAAGTATCAAACGTATGGCAACACAAAAACTAGTAACCATTTCTAGGTTATGTGGTATGAAAAATGAAATTTATCGTAAGAAATCTTCCGTATTTTGGACTGAAACCCGTGTCAATACATACCTACGCACAAATGTATAAAATCAATAAATATACTATAACACTAACAGTATTGATATACTTACTTATGAGTGAAAAGTGATTTTGTTATTTGCCTTTTCTGTCCGGCTTTAAAGCCTAAAACACTTCACCCTCCAATTGTAGAGCACACACACATAAGTACACTAAACACATACGTAATGGAGTCTATTTCTCATAAAAACACTAAAACTATCGCAACAATTGCTAAAACTGCTCAAAAAAATTAAATTATTAGGTACGCACGGCTACAGATCAAGCTATACATTTCCAGTATAAGCTGATCTCGCATTGTATAGAATTTCTTACAGTGAGAGGTCAGTGTAAACTGGGAATGTATAGCTTGATGTGTAGCCGTGTGCACGAGGAAATCGACGCAAGATACGTTCTGTGACAATGGTGCCGATTCTGTTGTTTACGAACTAAACTAATAGGATTCTTGACAACATTGAAAATATGCTACAGATTGTGGTCATCCTATCAGTTCATAGCGTAAATAAACTTATTTCACTTGATTTTTAACTAAAATATGTATATTTTTCACAAATTACACGAAAATAAAATGCAATATTTTTTGTTATTGTAGCTGTGACAAGAACGGCCTGTTGCACTCTGGTGACGTCACACGCTAGTAAGCCAGTGTTGCCAACTTATTTTTAGGGTAAAGAATTCTTCAGGGTAAATTTGAGGGTAAAATTTTAGGGAGCGCCTCCGCAGCCGGCGCAGACTAGGCTCCCAAAAATAATGCCGTTAGGAACCGGAGTAGCCTTGGAGTAGCAGTGATACCAGACGAAAATAATTGCAAACTACCGTAGCAGCAGATTAATGTTGCCGTGTTTTAAGTTGAATTAAATACCTTAGATTGACTTTTAAATTAGTGTCAATGTAAAACAAAATACAACTTTTTGGACTTACAAGGGGGAGGGAGGTGGTCGACGGAGCCCCGGTACGCGGAGCTCCTATTTCTATCTGCAAGGTTAAAAGTAACCTAACACGAATGGGTTGACGGGGGCTTCGTTCGCTCGCTCACTGAAGCCCCCGTTAACCCCTTCGAACCTAACCTGTCCGTGTCGGGGTGTCCAAGTTCCCGAGCTCGCTTCGCTCGCTCTTGGACCCTAATTAGGTATGTTACTCAAATGAAACATGAAATGTTTCTTTAATTATGCCAAATTGCCAACTCCTTTTCCCGCTTTTTTTTCCAAAGTCAGCGTCTGCTGCCAATTTAGCAACCGGTGCCGGCTGAAAATTCAGGACACGGCAGCGGTCGCGGAGTCACTTCCAAAATTTTAAGTTTAGATTTCGTATTGTTGTTATGATTACTAAAGTTTATGGGCTTTTTGGTAAGCAATACATGTAGGTACCTAAGTATTTGAATTAAATTTGAGTTAAACAAATTCAGCATATTTTTATTGTGAAACATGACCATTGATTAAGAAAGAACTTGTTTTATTATATATCTAAAACCAAAACTTTAGTCAGGTATTTTTGTATAAATAGTTATGATTTTAGAGTAACATTAATCAGGCATTGGGGTAAAATGAAAATCTAGCTTGGCAACACTGGAGTAAGCATAAGCTAGGGATGCAAGAAGTGCCAAAATGTATCGATATATATCGTATCGATATAAAAAAAATATCAATATCGGTTTCGATATATCGAAAAAAAAAATATCGATATATCGGTGAAATTTTCAAAAAATATTAGTACTTTACGAAATTCTATTGTGTTTGCTTTTAAAGTTTATTTCAATAAATCTGTCAGTATTATTACTATTCATAAAAGTATGTAGTGTGCGTTTCACTAAGTATTCCTTTCGGCGCTGAATTTCATTAAGTTGCAACGTTTTTAACCGTAGATCATAGAAACCACATAGAAACAAGGGAGATGTGCCAAGGCGCTATTGAGTTTGATAGGTACTTACTTAAGTTTGGTCATTTTGAGCGTAGTACAAAAGTACACGCTGGCGACGAACCGAACACGATCGATGATATAAATACAGTGTTTTAGTTTAGTCTTTAGTGCTAGTGTTGAGTGACGATTAACAGTGTTAGATTGAGGGTGTGCGGAATTTTTAATGTGTGGGAGATCTTTTTATTAACAAGTAGCGCTTGTAATTGTGTTGAAAAATGTACTAAAAGTGGCGACAGTTGTTCCCGTACTAATTTGCTATGATGCCATATCTCCTTGTTTTTATGATCTGAATTTTTAACGATGTTAGAAGACAGTGTTCTTTCAGCACCTATTTTCATTCTCAACTTTTATGCGCCTGCCAGACTGCTCCTTGCGCTGCTCATCGCTATGCTCCTCGCGCTGCCGTGATTTGCCGCGATGTTGCCCTCTCTGCCGGACGAGACGAGAGAGAGAGAGAGAGGACGAGGAGCATGACGTGTGGCATGACGAGTAATGTTGCCACACTATGTCTCTGCCTCCTTTCCTCGCTACTTCCCATGCCACTCATCGAGTGTGTGGCAGGCGCATTAGTGTCCCTGACATTACTTTATCACTTAAATCTAAAAACTGTGACATTTTAATCAATGGTGACTATGGTCTTGCTACTGAAAATATATCGTTTTTGATACGTTTTCGATACTTGATATTTTTTTTTCGATATATCGAAACCGATATTGATATTTTTTTAAAATATCGATACGATATATATCGATACTTTTTGGCACTTCCTGCATCCCTAGACAAAGCTCGTTTACTATTACTAGCGTGTTACGTCACTTCCGTCAGAAACAGCGTTTTTGGAGCGGTTTTGGAAATTTATACTTTATCACTGATTTTTATTGATAAATACAGTAGATCTCCCTGAAATATCAATGTAGTGTGCTTATAATATAATGAAGATTAATATAAACCATTTCCCAAAATGAGGCAAATAGCGTATTTAGTCTTGTTATGTCTCTTTCTAATAAAAAACATGAGAGAGGGATGGCAGATATTTAATTCTGTCAAATTAGTCCACTTGAATGTTTTTAATGTCAATTTAGTCGAAATTGCAAAAGGTCATGACTATTTTCCCGTAAATGACAAGGGCGTAGACTAATTGGACAGTTCTAAATATGTTTTGTCCTTTTTCAATGATATTTGAAAGAAAGAGATATAGTGTGATTAAAATTAGTTTAGTGCGATGTTCAACAGAATCAGCACCAGTGACATCGCTTTGTTTGACTAACTTTTAAATGTACGCCAAGCAAAAACCCGGCACGCGATAAGAGAGAGAAGATGCGATACCTTGTCTCAATTTTCCTATTAATTTCGTATATATGCGTCTCACTTTCACACTTCACATCGTAATTAAGGCTACATCTAGGTAATCTAAAGTTTGTTATGATAAATAAATGTTTAAAAATAAATTAAGAGCAGTTCACCTGTCGTTCGGAAAAATACTAGCACTATACCAAATTATGGTAGGGGGAGCCCAGTAGGGAAATGAAAATTAATAGCAGTGATATAGCCTAGTGGTTTAACCATGTGCCTCCCACGGTGAATGGTTCGAGTTCAATCCCGAGGCACGCACCGCTGACTTTTCGGAGTCATGTGCGTATTAGAAATTAATTAGGAAAACATCGTGAGGAAGCCGGCATGTCCTAGAACCGAAATTCGAAAAACATGTGACGTCCACCAACCCGCAGTGCCGCGTGGTGGACTACAGCCCACTCCCTCTCACAGAGGAGGTCTGTGTCCCAGTAGTGGGAACATTATAGGCTGATTATGCTTATGCGTATTTTAGTAAGTAATTTTGTTTTTATTTTTCCTACTTTTCTAAGATACCTACGCACGACGAGTTCCTCTCAACCGATTGAGCTGAAAGACACTGGCAGACGCCCATAGAACGCTGGGCTTCATTGTGTAAGTCGGTACAGATATTTAATTAGTTTGGTGTGATCGAGTATTACAAGAGTATTTAATTTCATTTTTTTTTTGTTTTTGTACGTAATTGGGTTAAAGAGAAATCTTCGTATTTGTGACAGTGAGGTTAAGTATGGTGTGAATGATCCAATGAATTGTACAGCCCGACTAATGAGTTCTCAATTCAAAGGTTTTAGTTACTGTCGACATGATATTCTATGGAGGCACGCGCCAGCCACCATGCGCCCGTTTTTTACTACCTTTTTGTGTTTTATTGGTTTTTTCAAATTGTTAACAGCATTAATCATTTTATTTCTTTTTGGTTAAGCTTTTATTACTGTACGAGATCAAGCCCAAAACTGCCAACGTCCTTTGGAACACATATGCAACCTCGGTGACAATGCAATAATATGGTACCATGGAGATGGTCTCATTATGAGGCCGGCAGGTGGCCATGGGAACTCCTCAACTTCTCAAGTTAACTCCATCGTGTTTGGGCTCGTTGAATTTGTTCAACATAAAACTTATTATCATACGTCAGAAGGTACTTATGAGCATTGCTCACCACGCTTGCTCACTGCGAGGCGATTTGGAAAGATTAGGTACAATTCAGGTACAATTTATTCCCCCTGAATCATGGATAACAAACTACAATTTTATGAGTCTGGCGGAGGCAACACCATTACAATAATTGCAATATTTTATTAAGTATTCTAAGGTTTAATTTAAGTTTAATTTTGGCAAGTAGGCTGCCAGTCTCATTTAAGGTAATTTTTAGGGTTCCGTACCAAAATGGTAAAAAAGGAACCCTTATGGTGCGACTTCGTCTGTCTGTCTGTCTGTCTGTCTGTCACACCTGATTATTTCAGCAACTACTTATGCTATCGACTTGAAATTTGGAACAGTTATAAATAATGTTTGTTCAACTTAATTGCAAATGAAAAAAGTCCAAAAATATTTTTATTTTCATTGCAAAGGAGCCGGAGTGGGGGTCTGAAATTTCAAAGTGAGGTTACTAGGTCAAGTGATATATCATATGAAAGGGCTTGATCTCCACATTTCAAAATATATTTTTATTTTATTTATGTCTCACAGTTTTCGACATGATGAAAAATGTCCAAAAAAATACCATTCTCCCCCTATCTCCGAAGTTTGCGGGGCGAAAAATCTGAAATAATTAGAGTTGATAAGAATTGACCCAAATATGGCACCAAAAATAAAACGATGTTCCTAACTAGTACAGTTTTTTCAAAATCATCAAAATTCCTTGACAAACTTAGTTATGCGTTCCGGATTTTATCACTTTATACGTCCAAAAATGATACGGAACCCTCGGTGCGCGAGTACGACTCGCACTTGGCCGGTTTTTTTTTAGTAATTATCACTACTGATGATCCCTGCCGGCGCTACCTTGACGATCTTGTTGCTTAAATATTTGTCTCTCATCACGACTTTGGCGCTCGTAAAGAAACCGATCGAAATCTTCTCAGTAGAGGTCACTTTATTCGGCAAACCAGCTGCCTTTAACACAAAGTGGATAGGATAAGCCCACCACATATGACCATCAAATTTGGGATCATAGTTAGCAATTATTTGACCGGTGAGATAAGCTTCGTAGTCCACTTCTATGTCTAAAGTGCCGTGTGTGGCTGTGAGGGTCGCCACCACTGCTTGTCCCGGTTTCAACTCGACTTCCATATTCGTAGTAGTTCCTAGAGTGACTGTTTTAGCTTCGCTTGACTCGTTACCCCATTTCGTTGTGTAAGACATACTTTTAGTTCCTCCCATATTGCCTGCTCCAATGTTCACATTCACCGAGATTGATCCTCCAACCGTCACTTCTTTCTCTTTATACCAACTGCTAGTAAATGTCTGCTGAATCTGATGTGTAATAGTAGCGCCATACTTCCCCTTCACATTACTGTAGTTCTCGAATTCTCTGGTAGATACGATGACGGGCTTCGTGTGAATGCCAATAACTCTTGATCTGATGGGTATCAGCGTTCTTTGGACTTGTTCCCAATTGCATTTATGGTAAATATCTTCCCAGGGTGTGGGACTCTTGACGAACACGTCTGTGGGTACACGTCCTGAGTATTTCCCAGCGGCTTCCTTGAGGCTGCGGTCCTCAATATTGAAGCTCTCCCGCTCCTTGTCGCTGATGATTTCTATGTCCTCACCGGTGTACTCCACGGAGGAATCGGAATCGGTTTGACCTGCTGTTATCTGGATCGCTATCTGGCCGTACACGATCGGTATCAAAAGGAGGAGGAGGTACTTGGACATCATCGTGACCTGGGAAAATGTTATACCAGTCAGTAACGATTTTAAGCTACATTGTAAGCACAGCCAGTGGACGTCTACTACTAAATATAAGCCTTAAGAAAAGTGTAAATGGTGGCACAATTTTCTCCGATTAACTAAGACATTTTAAAGGAAACTGTACCCTCTTCTACCAATATTGTCTTAATTAAATCTATATTAGATATTTCCTGTTAAAATGTCCAAATTACACAAAAATAAATGTGCCACCGAAATCGGCCAAGTAGTGAGAATTCTGAGAATGAGAGTTTTAGAATCAATCACATCCTATTCCAGAAGGCCAATTCTCGTAAAATTAGAATGTTCAAAATATAATTCCGATTTGGTTTCAATATATTATAATTTCAATGCCATAAATGTCACAATAGTGATCTAATGTACTAAATGACAAAAACGGATAAGAGAATACCATTTCTGTCATTTATGTATAAGGCCTTTGATTATTTATTTGTCTAGATTGACTGTCGCCCAGTAATTCCGTTTTCGAAATGGGCCAAAATTTACAGGCTTGTGTGAGTGACAGCATTGTCTTACACTCGTGTCATTTCAAGTAATTTGCGTGTTATTTGTCCATGTGTGCATTTATTAGCAGCTATTATGGGGAACCCTCTTACCTATACTTTTTTCTACGTATTCGGGGCCGCGACAGTCAATCTAGACAAATAAATAATCAAAGTATAAGGCATTGAAATTATATCAAAACTAAATCGGAACTCATTCTTATTTACGAGAATTGGGTTTCAGAGTAAAATAAATAGACAACGATAATTTACGAACTTACTTGATAGGTGGATGTAAATGTCCAACTAACATTTTCACATAGGTGCACGCAAATATATATAGCCTATGACAAGATAAACCATTATAATAATTAAACATCAATTAATTTGACCGCAAATGTCGTATACAATTAGATAAAATATAACTGTTTGATTGGGTTTGTTGTGAGTTAGTATTATAAAAATGTTTAAAAATAAATTAAGAGCAGTTGATCTATCGTTCGGAAAAATACGACCACCATACCTCTTTTTGGCGCTAAGCAGAATTGCTGTGTTCCAGATTGAAGGGTTAAATTTTGTCTTTAGGGTGGACACTTAGGGAAGCGCACCTAATTTTCTTTTTTTTTTATTTGGTAACCCTAATCCCATCCCAACCTAGTTAGGATAAGACTAGGCCAAAGATAGCGAACTCATGGCACGCGTGCCAAAGATAGCAAGCGATAGTAAAAACTGGACACGGCAACATCACATTATAATTTTCATTATCTTTTCAATAAAACAGAAACAAATCACCTATAAAATCATGTTTGATCTTGTTCTTATCTGTTTCTACAGACTTCGTAGATACAGACGTTCAAAGATCATCAATAATTGCTAAAAGTGGAAAAACCTCGCCTTAAATGACGGGGTGAGCATTACCAGGGTTGATGCAAATATTTTTCTCAACTGTCCCGTTAACGGGACGGAACGACCGGGTTGGATGGGAGTTACCCCGCTTTATCGTCACCTGGAGACGAGAAAAAAATACTTTTTATTTCAATAAAAAGCACTCCAACCAATATGGCGCTCAAGCGCTCTATCAACTACCTAATGCCGTATCCACACTTAGGTCAAACCATAGACATAGAATACTATCGACATAGCCTAAAAGATGTGCGGTTCTGAATTTGTATTAGTGTGCGTGACGAGTTGACTTGACGTCATTGTATGAAACCATAGCGCCAATGCGCGGTGAACTTTATATTTTACTTTATATTGAACTTTATATATTAATTAGGGATGAGTGAGAGTATTATAAACGTAAGAGTAAACAAATACAATCAGAAAGCTCCGAACTGCTAAGCTATCGGGAGTTACACGTGTTATTGTGAGTCAACCATAAAAGATAGACATAAATGTTGTTGTGAGATATTTTTAGATAATTTTATGTAGAACATTTTCGTCATACATGATTTCTTTTTTTTTTTTTTTTTTTTTTTAATTAAACGTTGCCCACCCTAGGATTTCTCCTGTGTCGTGGGTGCGTTTACAAACTATTTATGTATTTCTATGTAGCTTTAACCATTAAGGCTGCACACGCGACGGAAGCTTAAAAAATGAAGTAACCCCTCCCGTTTTCCCAACATTTCCCTTCACTGCTCTGCTCCTATTGATTCTAGCGTGATGAAAAGTATACAATAACCTGCCCAGGAGTATGAAAAATAATTGTACCAAGTTTCGTTAAAATCCGTCGAGTAGTTTTTATAAGGTTTCTATTTAGGGTTTATAAGTTTCTATAAGGAACATACAGACAGACAAAAAAATTTACTGATTGCATTTTTGGCATCAGTATCGATCACTTATCACCCCCTGATAGTTATTTTGAAAATATATTTCATGTACAGAATTGACCTCTCTACAGATTTATTATAAGTATAGATAATTACAACTTTAAGGGGCATTTTCACCAACCTATCAATATCTGTTCAATAAGCTAAAGATTTAAGACGGATTTTCTATACATAATCTGCCAAAAATTTAAACTTAATTAACAGACTCCTTTATTGATAGGTTGGTGAAATAGCCCCCTTTTTTTTTTTTTTTTTTTTTGGATGGGAAATCATCAAATGACCCCCTCCGCTCTGGGCGGAGCGGAAGGGAGTGTCAGACTTGTACTGACTAAAACCCATCCATGTTCCTTCGTTGCCCCTAAATATACAATAATTACCTACTAGAATAAAACAACATGTATTTATTAAAATATAATATCATTTATTTTTTCGAGAATCTTTCTGTCATTGAAAAGATACTTGAAAATCAGACCAATTCGTCAGATTCAAACCAAATAGATACACAAAGTGTGGAGTTGAGTTCGCGACTCCACTCGCGACTTGAAGACACGCAGATTGTAACTATCGGGGAATAACCCACTCGGACAGCGCAGCAGCCTGTTTATAGGGTTCCGTACCTCAAAAGGAAAAACGGAACCCTTATACGATCGCTTTGTTGTCCATCTGTCCGTGGTAAGTCCGACTATGTCCATCAACTCATAGATGGCGCCACTAGAAAAAATATGTAATAATAATAATAATCAGCAGCGGCTGCGTTTGGGGTTGGGGCATACTTATACTCCACCTCCATTCCATTCTTCCTTGCCCCACTAAGCCCCTAACCTTCCTCCTCCCTCTAAAATCGCTGTTAGCAAGAGATCTTATTTTGAGGTTGAAATAAAAGGGGGAGGGGTGTTTTGGGGGCTCCCATGCCTATTTAGTCTTAGACAGTTTGTAACAGCAATTATTTACACCAAAACGATGTTTGTGACTACAGATAAGCTATTCTGCCTTACGTCTCAACGTTTTGCAGTTTTGTAAAACGTAGCGCAATGACAATTCAGCTGAAGTTCGTTCAGTTGTTTTACATAACGGAGCTGTTATGTAAAACAACTAGTGGTTTTGTAAAACAGCGGATTCGACTATCCATCTGCGACATATACCCGATGAGTCCGGACTCCGGCCACACGATAACACTATCATTACAATTGCAATATTATATAAGGCATTCTAAGGTATTAGGTATAATAACTATTTTGGCAAGTAGGCTGCCAGTCTCATTTGTGGTATTTTTTTTAGTAATTATAGTCATTGTAACTGATAATCCCTGCCGGAGCTACCTTGACGACATTGTTGTAAACAGGGTCTATGAGCTCAATCCTAGCGCTCGTAAAAAAACCGATCGAAATCCTCTCAGTAGAGCACACAGCATTTGATAAACGACCCGCCATTAATACATGGTGGACAGGATAAGCCCACCACATATGGCCCTTGAATGGGCGTTTATAGTTAGCAAATACTTGGCCGGTGAGGTGAGCTTCGTAGTCTACTTCTATATCTAAAGTGCCATGGGTGGCTGTGATGCTCGCCAACACTGATTGTCCCGGATTCAAGTCGACTTCTACACCCGAACTAGCTCCTAGAGTTACTGTTTTAGCTACGCTTGTCTCGTTACCCCATCTCGCTGCGAAAGACATACCGATATTTCCTCCAATACTGCCTGCTACGTAGTTCACACTGCACGAGATCGATTGTCCAATCGTCAGTTCCTTCTCTATAGACCAACTGTTAGTAACTGTCTCCTGAACCTGATATGAGGTAGCACCGTTAAACTTCCCCTTCACTCCACTGGTGTTCTTAAACACATAGGGGGCAGACATGATGGGTCTCGTGCGAATGCCTAGAACTCTTGATCTGATGGGTATCAGCCATCTTTGGACTTGTTCCCAACCGAATTTATGGTAAACATCTTCCCAGGGTGTGGGACTCTTGACGAACACATCTGTGGGTACAAGTCCTGAGTATTTCCCAACGGCGTCCTTGAGGCTGCGGTCGTCCAAATTGAAGCTTTCCCGCTCCGTGTCGCTGATTATTGCTATGTCTGCACCGGTGTACTCCACCGAGGTCTCGGCCGCAGTTAGCCCTGCTGTTATCTGGATCGATATCTGGCCGTACACGATCGGTATCAAAAGGAGGACGAGGTACTTGGACATCATCGTGACCTGAAAAAATATTATAGCAGTCAGTGATGATTTTAAGCTACATTGTAAGCACAGCTAGTGGTCGTTTACTGCCTAACTCAAGTCTTATGAAAAGTGTAAATATTCATATTTTTAGAATCAATAACATCCTATTCCAGAGTAAAACAATAGACAACGATATTTATTATATTTTATGAACTTACTTGATAGATGGATGTAGATGTCCAACTAACATTTCCAGATGGGTACACGCAAATATATATAACCTATGATAAGATAAACCATTAGGTATAATAATTAATTTGACCGCAAATGTCGTATGCAATTACATAAAATATAACTGTTTGATTGAGTTTGTTATAAGCAGTGTTCGGAAAAGGGTGAGTATATTTACCTACAGTTTGTAGAACAGAGACGAAAATCGGAGACTTGCTTATAACAATTTTTTTAGTGAAAACGTCTATTACAATCGTCAAGTGCAGCAGCGTCGGCGAGTGAGTGGCGAACCGTCCGCGGTTTGCCACTCACTCGCCGACGCTGTACTGTGCGCGCTTATCGGCCTAATTCGGCCATACTTTTTGTAACTTGCACCTACGACAATAATTATAGTCTTTTTCATTGAAGTCTTAGTCTTTTAATTACAAGCCAAGACCACCAGCAGCACACCTGAAGCTTGGCACTCAAACATATTTCTGCCGCTAAGCAGAATTGCTGTGTTCCAGATTGAAGGGTTACCAGTGTAATTGCAGGCACGTGAGACATTTAAACTTTATCTCTAGCGTGGACACTAGACAGCGCACCTGCGATGCTTCTGCACCCAAGTAACACAGGAAGCAATTTAACAAGCGAATAGTACACTTATGTAGAACTTAAGGTCCGTTTATACTCATAAATAAGTTCACCGAGCACCTTGACACTTTATATTGACATTTCAAAATACGAGCATCAATTGCTCACCACGCTTGCTAGGTAAATCCCATCTACCGCGGGCGCCCCGTCCCGTTAACGGGACAGTTGAGAAAAATTGTTGCATCGACCCCGGTAGTGCCTACCCCGTCGTCTAAGGCGAAGTTTTTCCACAGACGTTCAAAAATCATCAATAATTTTATTGCTACAAAGCAATTATGAAATTGGAATCTTATTAGCATTTTAATCTCGTTAATATCAAAGCAGAACATGATTAATAAGTAGTTAGGTTTTCTATCGAGTGAATTGTTACTAATCATGTTTCTACAGACTTCGTAGATACGTTCAAAGATCATCAATAATTACTAAAAGTGGAAAAACCTCGCCTTAAATGACGGGGTCGGCATTACCGGGGTTGATGCAAATATTTTTCTCGGCTGTCCCGTTAACGGGACGGAACGACCGGGGTGGATGGGAGTTACCCCGCTTGCTTACTGCGAGGCGATTTGGAAATATGTTTTCTTTCCCCCTAAGACCGTATCTTTAGCTGAAAATGTACCTACATAACAATGAAACTGAAAAACTTACCTTGATATAACTTTTAACTCATGCTTAGAACCTATTATAAGTGGATCTGTTAGCAGCACTACCACTATAGCTATTTCTGCTACATAACAATTTAAAACTTTGCCTGACACATTGAAAATTTCAGTGAAGTTTTTTGGCAACGGATTGTGAGGCGAGGCCAGTGGCGGATTTACACATTTTGTCGCCAGTAGGCTATTCAAATTTTGTCGTCAGTAGGCTGTTCAGATTTTGCCGCCCCTACCAACCTATACAATTTGATTAGGGTATATACTTAATATTTAAATATAATTACAACTTTAAATATACAATAATTACAAGAATGAAACAACATGTATTTATTAAACATAATTTATTTTTTCAAGAATCTTTCTGTCATTGAAAAGATACTAGAAAACTTTTTTAACAAAAAATAACCGACTTCAAAAATCCACTACAAAGAAAATAATAATTTTGGTTTCGGAAGTCGGTGGCTTTGGTTTTAGTTTGCTTTTTTTTGCCACCGACTTCCGAAACCAAAATTATTATTTTCTTTGTAGTGGATTTTTGAAGTCGGTTATTTTTTGTTAAAAAAGTTTTTTATTTTTCCCTTTTTAGTTCTTTATCCCGTGTTAGATTACTTTCACGAATTCGTTCAACAGTAAATCTTCTACGGAGTGCGTACATTTATGCATATAACTTTGTACATAGGAATGGTTACATAATGTATTATTTATACTAAAACCTTCCTGAAAGTATGTAGATTACGTTAGTGAAAACCCTATCCAAATCGAATCAGTAGTTTTTGAGAAAATCGCGTACATACAAACATACATACATACATACTTACATACATACATACATACATACATACGGGACGAATACAGAACCTCCTTTTTTGAAGTCGGTTAAAAATGAGACCAATTCGTCAGATTCAAACCAAATAGGTACACAAAGTGTGGAGTTTGCGACTCTACTCGCGACTTGAAGACACGCAGATTGTAACTATCGGAGAATACGGTACCAACCCACTCGAGAAGCGCAGCAGCCTGTTTTTAGGGTTCCGTACTTCAAAAGGAAAGACGGAACCCTTACACGCTCACTTTGTTGTCCGTCTGTCCGTGGTAAGTCCGATCATGACCATCTACTTATAGATGGCGCTACTAGAAAAATTATGTAATAATAAACTGAAACTACATATTCTAACCACAAATACAATGATTTTCTTGTACGGGACTATACCTGGGAACCGACTGGTTATGGAGATATTGAAGGTTAAAGTCTCCAATTTTTTTTACGTTTTTCACGAAAATGGCACCGAGCAGCAGCGGCGGGGTTCGGGGGCCGGGGCACGCCTATACTTCACCTACATTGCCATTCCCCCTTGCCCCCTAAGCCCCTAACCTTTCTCCTCCCTCTTAAATCGCTGTTGGCGAGAGATCTTAATTTGAGGTTGGAAAAAAGGTTTTTGTTGGTTGCCGTGCCTATTTAACTTAACAACAACAACAACTGACCCATCTGTGACATATATATAGTATGACACGATGAGTTCGGACTCCAGCCACACTATAACACTATCATTACAATTTCAATATTATATTAGGCATTCTAAGGTATTATAACTACTTTGGCAAGTAGGCTGCCAGTCTCATTTATGGTAATTTTTTTTTAGTAATTATAGTCATTATAACTGATGATTCCTGCCGGAGCTACCGCGAGGATATCGTTGCTTACATATTTGTCTCTGACCACGATCTTAGCGCTCGTAAAGAAACCGATCGAAATTCTTTCAGTAGAGGTCACAGAACGCGGCAAATCACCTGCCACTATCACATGGCTGATAGGAATACCCCACCACATATGACTATTAAATGGGGGATCATAGTTAGCAAATACTCGGCCGGTGAGGTAAGCTTTATAGTCTACTTCTATGTCTAAAGTGCCGTGGGTGGCTGTGAGGGTCGCCACCACTGCTTGTCCTGGTTTCAACTCGGCTTCGACACTCGAAGTAGCTCCTAGAGTGACTGCTTTAGCTTCACTTGTCTCGTTACCCCATTTCGCTGCGAAAGATATACCGGTAGTTCCTCCAATACTGCCTGTTCCGTAGTTCACATTGTACGAGATAGTTCGTCCAACCGTCAGTTCCTTCTCTAGAGACCAACTGTTAGTAACCGTCTGCTTAATCTGATATGTGATACTAGCGTTTTGCTTCGTCGTCACATGACTGGGGTTCTCCCATTCTTGGGTGGTTACGATGACGGGTTTCGTGTGAATGCCTAGAACTCTTGCTCTGATGGGTTCCAGCGTTCTCTGGACTTGTTGCCAATTGAATTAATGGTAAACATCTTCCCAGGGTGTGGGACTCTTGACGAACACATCTGTGGGTACACGTCCTGAGTGTTTCCCAACGGCTTCCTTGAGGCTGCGGTCCTCGATGTTGAAACTCTTCCGCTCCGTGTCGCTGATGATTGCTATGTCCTGACCGCTGTACTCCACGGAGGTCTCGGCCTCAGTTCGGCCTGTTGTTATCTTGATCGCTATCCGGCCGTACACGATCGGTATCAAAAGGAGGACGAGGTACTTGGATATCATCGTGACCTGGAAAAATATTATAGCAGTCAGTAATTATTGTAAGCTACATTGTAAGCATAGCCAGTGGACGTCTACTGCCTAACGTAAGTCTTAAGGAAAGTGTAAATTCATGTTTTAAGAATCAATCGCATCCTATTCCAGAGTAAAAAAAATAGACAACGATATTTATTATATTTTATGAACTTACTTGATAGATGGATGTAGATGTCCAACTAACATTTCCAGATAGGTACACGCAAATATATATAACCTATGATAAGATAAACCATTAGGTATAATAATTAATTTGACCGCAAATGTCGTATGCAATTACATAAAATATAACTGTTTGATTGAGTTTGTTATAAGGTATTTTATTTAAATGTATAAAGATAAATTAAGAGCGTTCCCTGTTGTTCGGAAAAATAGTATCAATACTATCACCATAGATATTTGTTCCTGACGTCACATCGAGTCGCGTGAGGCGGTTGCATCGGGCCGGTTCAACGACCTTCAACAATCGTCAAGTCACAGTAAAAATATGTACCAGTACGGAAACTACGTACTAACGTTCGAAACGGCACACTCACCTAAACACGCGAATCGACGAGACCTCTAAGCGGACATCGCGGTGCTGTCAGTCGTGAGTGCTGCGTCAAGACGAGTGGTTGCGTTTAGTAATAGTTTAGTTTAATAGTTTATTTAAAGAAGCTATTCATAAGAATGAGAATTTATTATACCATAAAATTTATTAATAAAGCATTCCGAACATGTCGTAGCAGACGAAAGTATTTTTCAGTAAACAATTTGAAACTGTGTAAAATAAAGATATTTTTTTAATATATAGTGGTTTTTTAATTACTGTCACACACATTTTCGGGTTAAAACCCAGTAGGTACTATGCGTTTTAACTAAGATAAAGATGACCTTGGCCCTATATTAGAATTCTCGCGCTCACGCTCTTAAATAAACAATAATCATATGAAAATAACATGAACAAGATAAATATTATTGAAAAGTAATTTGCACAAAATATTTTTTTGTTAAACTTAATTATCGTCACAATATGGTGCCACTGCCAAGGTCATCCCATCCTTAGTTGAAACGCATAGTACGGTGCGCAGCCGCCGGGTTGCAGGCATCGCATCGGCGCCACATATGCGCCACGCCGCGCGCCGCTTGCGGCATCCACCGCGCGTTCCGACAAGGACCGAACGAAACGTTTTCGTCTTAGAGATTACCTATTTAAATTTTATTTGTAAACTAATTATTATAACTCAATTGTTTGATCACTACAGAACACAGAATCAGATGTTTTAATAAATACAGTTCAGTTTCAAAAACATTAAGAGTGACAACCCTACCGCTGCAGTGGAGCGTAGGTATTTATTTCTGCAATTAGGCCTAGTTTCCATACTGGTACATATTTTTACTGTGGTCAAGTGCAGCAGCGTCGGCGAGTGAGTGGCGAACCGTCCGCGGTTTGCCACTCACTCGCCGACGCTGTACTGTGCGCGCTTATCGGCCTAATTCGGCCATACTTTTTGTAACTTGCACCTACGACAATAATTATAGTCTTTTTCATTGAAGTCTTAGTCTTTTAATTACAAGCCAAGACCACCAGCAGCACACCTGAAGCTTGGCACTCAAACATATTTCTGCCGCTAAGCAGAATTGCTGTGTTCCAGAACTTCCAGATTGAAGGGTTACCAGTGTAATTAATGGCACGTGCGAAATTTAAACTTTATCTCTAGCCTGGACACTAGACAGCGCACCTGCGATGCTTCTGCGGCCAAGTAACACAGGAAGCAATTTAACAAGCGAATAGTAAACTTATGTAGAACTTAAGGTCCGTTTATACTCATAAATAAGTTCACCGAGCACCTTGACGCTTTATATTGACATTTCAAAATACGAGCATCAATTGCTCACCACGCTTGCTAGGTAAATCCCATCTACCGCGGTCGCCCCGGCCCGTTAACGGGACAGTTGAGAAAAATTGTTGCATCGACCCCGGTAGTGCCTACCCCGTCTTTTAAGGCAAAGTTTTTCCACAGACGTTCAAAAATCATCAATAATTTTATTGCTACAAAGCAATTATGAAATTGGAATCTTAGTAGCATTTTAATCACGTTAATATCAAAGCAGAACATGATTAATAAGTAGTTAGGTTTTCTATCGAGTGAATTGTTACTAATCATGTTTCTACAGACTTCGTAGATACGTTCAAAGATCATCAATAATTACTAAAAGTGGAAAAACCTCGCCTTAAATGACGGGGTCGGCATTACCGGGGTTGATGCAAATATTTTTCTCGGCTGTCCCGTTAACGGGACTGAACGACCGGGGTGGATGGGAGTTACCCCGCTTGCTTACTGCGAGGCGATTTGGAAAGATGTTTTCTTTCCCCCAAGACCGTATCTTTAGCTGAAAATGTACCTACATAACAATGAAACTGAAAAACTTACCTTGATATAACTTTTAACTCATGCTTAGAACCTATTATAAGTGGATCTGTTAGCAGCACTACCACTATAGCTATTTCTGTTACATAACAATTTTAACTTTGCCTGACACATTGAAAATTTCAGTGAAGTTTTTTGGCAACGGATTGTGAGGCGAGGCCTGTGGCGGATTTACACATTTTGTCGCCAGTAGGCTATTCAAATTTTGTCGTCAGTAGGCTGTTCAGATTTTGCCGCCCCTACCAACCTATACAATTTGATTAGGGTATATACTTAATATTTAAATATAATTACAACTTTAAATATACAATAATAAATAATAATATAAAAAATAAATAAAAAAATAAAAAATAATAAATACATGTTGTTTCATTCTTGTAAAGAATGAAACAACATGTATTTATTAAACATAATTTATTTTTTCAAGAATCTTTCTGTCGTTGAAAAGATACTAGAAAATCAGACCAATTCGTCAGATTCAAACTAAATAGGTACACAAAGTGTGGAGTTTGCGACTCTACTCGCGACTTGAAGACACGCAGATTGTAACTATCGGAGAATACGGTACCAACCCACTCGAGAAGCGCAGCAGCCTGTTTTTAGGGTTCCGTACCTACTTCAAAAGGAAAGACGGAACCCTTACACGATCACTTTGTTGTCCGTCTGTCCGTGGTAAGTCCGATCATGACCATCTACTTATAGATGGCGCTACTAGAAAAATTATGTAATAATAAACTGAAACTACATATTCTAACCACAAATACGATGATTTTCTTGTACGGGACTATACCTGGGAACCGACTGGTTATGGAGATATTGAAGGTTAAAGTCTCCAATTTTTTTTACGTTTTTCACGAAAATGGCACCGAGCAGCAGCGGCGGGGTTCGGGGGCCGGGGCACGCCTATACTTCACCTACATTGCCATTCCGCCTTGCCCCCTTAAGCCCCTAACCTTTTTCCTCCCTCTTAAATCGCTGTTGGCGAGAGATCTTAATTTGAGGTTGGAAAAAAGGTTTTTGTTGGTTCCCGTGCCTATTTAACTTAACAACAACAACAACTGACCCATCTGCGACATATATATAGTATGACACGATGAGTCCGGACGCCAGCCACACTATAACACTATCATTACAATTTCAATATTATATTAAGCATTCTAAGGTATTATAACTACTTTGGCAAGTAGGCTGCCAGTCTCATTTATGGTAAAATTTTTTTAGTAATTATAGTCATTATAACTGATGATTCCTGCCGGAGCTACCGCGAGGATATCGTTGCTTTCATATTTGTCTCTGACCACGATCTTAGCGCTCGTAAAGAAACCGATCGAAATTCTCTCAGTAGAGGTCACAGAACGCGGCAAATCACCTGCCACTATCACATGGCTGATAGGAATACCCCACCACATATGACTATTAAATGGGGGATCATAGTTAGCAAATACTCGGCCGGTGAGGTAAGCTTTATAGTCTACTTCTATGTCTAAAGTGCCGTGGGTGGCTGTGAGGGTCGCCACCACTGCTTGTCCTGGTTTCAACTGGGCTTCGACACTCGAAGTAGCTCCTAGAGTGACTGCTTTAGCTTCACTTGTCTCGTTACCCCATTTCGCTGCGAAAGATATACCGGTAGTTCCTCCAATACTGCCTGTTCCGTAGTTCACATTGTACGAGATCGTTCGTCCAACCGTCAGTTCCTTCTCTAGAGACCAACTGTTAGTAACCGTCTGCTCAACCTGATATGTGATACTAACGCTTTGCTTCGTCATCGCATGACTGGGGTTCTCCCATTCTTGGGTGGTTACGATGACGGGTTTCGTGTGAATGCCTAGAACTCTTGCTCTGATGGGTTCCAGCGTTCTCTGGACTTGTTGCCAATTGAATTTATGGTAAACATCTTCCCAGGGTGTGGGACTCTTGACGAACACATCTGTGGGTACACGTCCTGAGTGTTTCCCAACGGCTTCCTTGAGGCTGCGGTCCTCGATGTTGAAGCTCTTCCGCTCAGTGTCGCTGATGATTGCTATATCCTGACCGCTGTACTCCACGGAGGTCTCGGCCTCAGTTCGGCCTGTTGTTATCTTGATCGCTATCCGGCCGTACACGATCAGTATCAAAAGGAGGACGAGGTACTTGGATATCATCGTGACCTGGAAAAATATTATAGCAGTCAGTAATTATTGTAAGCTACATTGTAAGCACAGCCAGTGGACGTCTACTGCCTAACGTAAGTCTTAAGGAAAGTGTAAATTCATGTTTTAAGAATCAATCACATCCTATTCCAGAGTAAAAAAATAGACAACGATATTTATTTTATTTTGTGATCTTACTTATTGGGTGGATGTAGACGTCCAACTAACATTTCCAGATAGGTACACGCAAATATATATACCCTATGATAAGATGAACCATTAGGTATAATAATCAATTTGACCGCAAATGTCGAATGCAATTAGATAAAATAATATAACTGTTAGATTGAGTTTGTTGTAAGCTCAATCAAACAAATGTTAAGTTTAAAAATAAATTAAGAGCAGCTGTTGACCTGTCGTTTGGAAAAATACTGTCACCACTCACCATAGATATTTCTGCCGCTAAGCAGAATTGCTGTGTTCCAGATTGAAGGGTTTTCAGTGTAGTTGCAGGCACATGAGACATTTCAACTTTATCTCTAGGGTGGGCCTGCGATGCTTTTGCCAAATTAACACAGGAAGCATTTTAACAAACAAATAGTAAACTTATGTAGAACATAAGGTCCGTATAGACTCATAAATAAGTTCACCGAGCATCTTGACGCTTTATATTGGCATTTCAAAATACGAGCATTGCTCACCACTGGCTGGGTAACAATCCACCCCGGTCGTCTCGTCCCGTTAACGGGACAGTTAGGAAAAAATATTGCATCGACCCCGGTGAAATGAAATGAAATGATGAAATGTTGAAATGATATTTTATTCTGTAAATAGGTTACAGGTAACACTTTTACACGTCAAAAATTGTTTTGATTATTAAGCTAGATGAGGTCGGTGTTTCCTATCTGACTACCTTTGAGAAGAAACACCGAAACAAACTCAAAGGTCAGTCTCTTTTAAAGTCCAGACAAATTAAAATGAAACTATGCAAGGACCATGCAGGTTAGTCTGGAATGGCCTTTAAAGGAAAGAGCCATACAGATTTGAGTGGACCTGTCCTGACTGTGCACGCATGTGCTGAGTATCGTGGTAGCTCAACCCTGACTTAGGGAGCTCAACGACCCAGCGAACATTACTATCAGAAAGGACATTTGGGTAGGTCACATAAAGTACTCAAACTGTCAGACTGAATTTGAGATCTATACCTATATATGTAACATAGAAACCCACATCGTATTCACATTCACAAAAATAAGTTAAATTAAATATTAATGTCACCTTGTCATTGAGTATAATGTCAAAAGAACATAGGATATGTTGGAGTTTATATGTATATAAATTGACAAAGACAATAAAAGGTAATAATGTACTATATGTTAAATTATTTAATTACTTAGACAGTCAAGAGATGACCAGTACCAACTGACAGCGCCCGTTCACGAACATGACACGCGCATCAGCACCGTTCAACTCAACCATTTTAGAGGGAATCGAACGATCCAATACACGTGCCACCGTCAGCGGTACATTTAGGCGAGCATGACATTCTCCCAACTGCCAAACTACACACAGAGTTAAAATTGGAGTTTAAAAAAAAAAAATGCTAGTAATAATAATTCTACTCGATTATACAAAATGAGTATGCTATTCATATACAAACAAAAACCATACTAATAGATTTTAGAATAATGCAAATCAGCTCGTAAATTCAAAACATCAGTATGTCAAAGGTATGAAATACAAAATTTGATAATAATTTGCACATTACAATGTCAAGGTTTATGTCATAACACCATGATGCAAGTCAAAGTAAAGAATAACAATAATACAAATATAAAGTATGCAGAGGCATACTTGCATAGCATAACTAAGCGAGCAGCTCAATCCCAAGCGTTTTTATCATTTAGATAATCTGAGATTTTGTAATACCCTTTTTTATAAAGTTTTTATTACATTTTATATATTTTAAGTTAGTTGTAAAGGGCCTCTACGTGTTGGCTTCGGCCCCACGCACGCCTTCGAAAGGTCCGGGACTTTTTTAAAGTCCCGTGCAACAAAAAGAAACTAAAAAAAAAATAATAATAATACCGGGTGTAAAAAGACCCATAAAGAAAACTGAAACCATATATTCTATCCATCCATACGATGATTTTCTTGTAATGGACCATACCTGGGAACCGCCTGGTTATGGAGATATTGAAGATTAAAGTCACAATGTTTTTTTTAAGTTTTTCACGAAAACGTTTGTGGGCCGTTCCTCCTTCACCCCTAACCTACCTCCTCCCTCTAAAATCGCTTTTAGCAAGAGATCTTAATTTGAGGTTGGAAAAAAAGGGGGAGGTTTTAGGGGTTCCCATGCCTATTTAGTCTAAGAGAAGATCATACACAATTTGTAACAGTAATTATTTACACCAAAAATCGTGGGTAGCAGTTTTGTAAAACGTAGCGCGATGACAATCCAGCTGAAGTTCGTTCAGTTGTTTTACATAACGGAGCTGTTATGTAAAACAACTAGTGGTTTTGTAAAACAGCGGATTCGACTATCCATCTGCGACAGATACCCGATGAGTCCGGACTCCGGCCACCCTATAACACTATCATTACAATTGTAATATTATACCTATTAGGCATTACAGGGTAAGCCGCAAATGTCGTATGCAATCAGATAAAGTATATAATTAGCACCGCAGATACCAGTACCGCCTCGCCTCACAATAGGGTGTTAATCCGTTGTCAAATGTTTTCACTGTTATCAAAATGCTAACACTTTGCCCGCGACTTCGTCCGCGTGGCATACACGTAGCGCCATCTAGCGTCCTAAAGCAATTGTGACCGTCGAAAATTATTGTTATTTTCCTCGAGAGCAGTTTTTTTTTCTGGATGAAAGGTACCCTATGTCCTTTTCTGTAGCCCTGACAACGTAGGTATATGTAAAATTTCATGATGATCAGTCCAGTGGTTAAGGCAAGATAAAGCAACAATTAAAGAAACAAACTAACTTTCGCATTCATAATATTAAGTTAGGATAGTTAGGATTAGGAAGTTAGGATGTGTCAGGCAGAGTTTAAAGATGTAATGTGGCAGAAATAGGTATGGTGGTATCTAATTCCTCGTTAACAGATCCACTTATAATAGGTTCTAAGCATAAATTAGAAGTTATGTCAAGGTAAGTTTGTCAGTGTCCTTGTTATGTACATTCTCAGTTAAAGATACGGTCTTACATATAAGTACAAAGAAGTCACCGACAATTCTATACTTGCAGCGCCATCACACGGCAGATGAATGACTATCGGTCAGTTGCAGAAAGATAATTAAATTTTAAAGGAGGCATTAACCATACAATCTTTATCGTTTAAGTCTCCTTTAAAACTTAATGACCTTTTCTGCAACTCAGCGTTTGTTGCCCACGGACGTTTTACAGACTTTTAATTTACTTGCTCTGCTAGTATGGGGCCAAATCTTGCAACAGAATTTTAGACCAGTTCCCCCCAACCGATTGAGCTGAAATTTGGAACATATATTTTATGTAACCTCCGTGACAATGCATATACACTACTATATAATATTGGTACGATGGAGGCGGTCTCATGATGAGGCCGGGAGGTGGCTAAAGGAACTCCTCAACTTCTCAATATAACTCCGTCGTGTTTGGGCTCATTGGATTTGTCTTGACAAGTACAGCTGTAGACCTAGATGATGTCCAGGGTCTCATGATGGAGCTGGGAAGTGGTCATTATAAAAGCTTGCTTTGAAAAAAATTTTTTCAACATAAAACTTATTACAATATAATTATTATACACGCTGAAATTTAAGTGGTTGTTTTCCTGCAGCGAAATGATTTTGTCTTGGCAGTACATTCGATTGATATATAAAAAAAAAATTAGAATAAAAAAATGGCAGAATGATGTGCTGATAATGATGTGAAAAACAAAATCTCAAACCAATAGTAGGTAATACCTCACGATAGCTACGCAAGCGCGGCGACGCGAGCGGCCGCGGCCGAGCGGGGCGCGCCCGCGCGGTCATTGCCCTCCGTGTTTATCAATCAGCTGATAACTATTCCTGAGTTATTGATAGACAAATTACTGAACACGTGAACATGAAACTAAAAAAACAAGATTACTAGGTGGGTAGGCACCTATCTTAGAAAACGATATTTTCTGAATTAGATATTAAATTATTTAAGGCGTAGGTATTCAAAAAATGGAATAAACTTATTTACAATGATATTAATTACCTACTTTTAAATGTTCGGTATTTAATACAAAGATACAAGTAGGTACTTACGCTTAGGCCCGGTAACGGAGTAATTTTTCGAATTGCAAGCCACTGCGTTCCATACACAATAACACAATCGAGCACGTTTTATTTGATTAACTTTACGAAAATGATAGGTACTTAAGCAGTTTTTCATTGTTGAGCACTTTCCAAACGTAGTATTGACTTACGTCAAACCTAGCCATCACAGCCATACACATAGGTAGGTACTTCGACGAGGATCCCGTTTGAAGTATCTACTTGTGGATTTCCTCGCCGAACTCGGGCAAATGAACGGCTGATCGACCTCTGGTACATGCACTGTAACTCCCCATGAACGAGTAGCACTGTGTCGCCGCTACGATCGTCCGGGCCTGCGGGACTTGGGGGTTCAGAACACCGCGAAGATTAAGCGACTCCAAGTTGTTGCGGCTCCGCGTAAACACGGCAGCATGGGAGTCATAATTAGCCCTAGCGTACATTTGCACCATAGTGAGTATAGCGACGTACTCTAAATTGGAATAATAATGTAATGTCGATCCATTTTTGCAACGATAATTCACTACGCATGTTACGAGATTCGCGTTTGCGGCACAACTGTCGGCGTCGCGGTCGGCGGGTCGGCTATCCTTTTTTTGAGTGCGACTTGATTGTGGAGTGTGGGTCGGGGGGGTGCGGTGCGGTTGCAACGGGCGATCAGTCTGTTTTATGCCATATCACTATTTGCGCGAGATCTTATTTTGCTCTGCACATTTATGAATCGGTCGCCGCTTTTGTCCGCACCGTTTTGATTCGTGGAATCGCGGTGCGCGGCGCGTGTCGGTTTGACTAGATAACTATACCTACGTAAGATCTAGTGAGTTACTATTGTTTTTCACGCTTTCGAGTCTATGAATATTTTTTTTATTATTTGAAAAAAAAAACATAGTATTTTTAGGGTTCCGTACCAAAATGGTAAAAAAGGAACCCTTATGGTGCGACTTCGTCTGTCTGTCTGTCTGTCTGTCTGTCTGTCTGTCTGTCTGTCTGTCACACCTGCTTATTTCAGTAACTACTTATGCTATCGACTTGAAATTTGGAACAGTTATAAAAAATGCTTATTCAACTTTATTGCAAATGAAAAAAATCCAAAAATATTTATATTTTCATTGTAAGAGGGGCCGGAGTGGGGGTCCAAAATTTTAAAGTAGGGTTACTAGGTCAAGTGACATATCATATGAAAGGGCTTGATCTGCACATTTCAAAATATATTTTCTTTTTATTTTATGTCTCACAGTTTTCGACATATGATGAAAAATGTCCAAAAAAATACCATTCCCCCCCCCTTATCTCCGAAGTTTGCGGGGCGAAAAATCTGAAATAATTAGGGTTGATAGGAATTGACCCAAATATGGCACCAAAAATAAAACGATGTTCCTAACTAGTACAGTTTTTTCAAAATCATCAAAATTCCTTCACAAACAAACTTAGTTATGCGGTCCGGATTTTTTCACTTTATACGTCCAAATATGATACGGAACCCTCGGTGCGCGAGTACGACTCGCACTTGGCCGGTTTTTTTTTAAATTAAACTCTATGTTTCGATAGTACTACTGATGGCAAATCGTTCTGCTGCGGGAAAACAACCACTAAAATTTTAGCGTGTATAATAATATTGATACAAATTTATTATAAGACAAGATCACATTCATAATTAAAAATCATTACCATCATTTTTAGGGTTCCGTACCAAAATGGTAAAAAAGGAACCCTTATGATGCGACTTCGTCTGTCTGTCTGTCTGTCTGTCACACCTGCTTATTTCAGCAACTACTTATGCTATCGACTTGAAATTTGGAACAGTTATAAAGAATGCTTGTTGAACTTTATTGCAAATGAAAAAAGTCCAAAAATATTTTTATTTTCATTGCAAAAGGGACCAGAGTGGGAGTCCGAAATTTTAAAGTGGGGTTACTAGGTCAAGTGACATATCATATGAAAGGACTTAATCTGCACATTTCAAAATATATTTTTATTTTATTTTATGTCTCACAGTTTTCGACATATGATGAAAAATCTCCAAAAAAATACCATTCCCCCCCCCTTATCTCCGAAGAAGAAGCGGGGCGAAAAATCTGAAATAATTAGAGTTGATAGGAATTGACCCGAATATGGCACCAAAAATAAAACGATGTTCCAAACTAGTACAGTTTTTTCAAAATCATCAAAATTCCTTCACAAACAAACTTAGTTATGCGGTCCGGATTTTTTCACTTTATACGTCCAAAAATGATACGGAACCCTCGGTGCGCGAGTACGACTCGCACTTGGCCGGTTTTATTGGTGTTTTGATACAATCGTAAAAAATGTGCAATAAAGTTTGGATGCGCCAAAATAATCAGGATTTGGGGTTTTGATGAATATTTACATGATGTTCTAAAGGTTTCTTTTGGATAATACATTAAGGCCATGATGTACAATATTAATTTTTTTGCATGTAAAAAAAACCAATGCGTCAATTATTAAAAAAAGTATCGCACTCTAAAAACTGCGCTCTCTGAGAAACATCCTTGTACTGTACGTTATCTGTGACCATTGTAAGAAATTACGAGCGCATGTCTCCACTGTGAAAATCACTGCCAAAGTTTCCGGGCTAGCGATCGATGATCCTGCACGGAGCTATCTTGATGATCTTGCTACTTATTTTTTTGTCTCTGACCTCGACCGTGCCGCTCGTAAAGAAGCCGATCGAAATCTTCTCAGTAGAGGTCACAGAATTCGGCAAACTAGCTGCCTTTAATAAATCGTGGACTGGATAAGCCCACCAATTATGACCTTGAAATTCGGGATCAAAGCTAGCAAATACTTGACCGGTGAGGTAGGCTTCGTAGTCTACTTCTATGTCTAAAGTGCCGTGAGTGGCTGTGAGGGTCGCCACCACTGCTTGTCCCGGTTTCAACTCGACTTCCATACCCGTAGTAGTTCCTAGAGTAACCGTTTTAGCTTTGATTGTCTCCCTACCCCATTTCAATGCGCAAGACATACTGTTAGTTCCTTCAATACTGCCTGCTCCGTAGTTCACATTGTACGTGATATCTTGTCCAACTGTCAGTTCCTTTTCCATAAACCAACTGTTAGTAACTGTCTGCTGAACCTGTTGTGAGATAGCAGCGGTATACTTCACTGGCACGTGACTGGGGTTCACGAAGTCTTGGGTGGATACGATGATGGGTTTCGTGTGAATGCCTATAACTCTTGATCTGATGGGTATCAGCGTTCTTTGGACTTGTTCCCAATTGAATGTATTGTAAACATCTGCCCAGGATGGATTCTTGACGTACACATATGTGGGCACACGTCCTGAGTATTTCTCAATGGCTTCCTTGAGGCTGTCGTCCTCGACGTTGAAGCTCTTCCGTTCCTTGTCGCTGATGATTGCTATGTTTCGACCGCTGAACTCCACGGAGGTCTCTCTCGCGGTTCGCCCTGTTGTTATCTTGATCGCTATCTGGCTGTACACGATCGGCATCAAAAGGAGGAGGAAGTACATGGACATCATCGTGACCTGAGAAAATATTATAACAGTAAGTTGTGTTTTAAGCTACATTGTAAGCACAGTCAGTAGACGTCTACTGCCAAATATAATAGTCAAAAAAGGTAAACGCACAGTTTTAGAATCAATTGCGTCCTACTCTAGAGATAGTATTCTGGAGCAGTAGTGGCCCAGTGCTAGCGGACTTACAAGTAGGCCGTGCGTTCGAACCCCGGCAGGTCCACACTTTGTGCAATTTGTTTCATCAGCACTGCGCTAGAAAAGTGAAGGAAAGCAACGTGAAGAGACTGGCAAAACCTAGAACTAAAAATTGGAAGATATACGAGGGCCACCAACCCACAATGGGCCCGTATGGTGCTACGGCCCATTTCCCTTTACAAAGAGGAGGCTTGTGTTTTCAGTTTTATATTATAGGCTGATTATGCTATAGCATAGCATGCTGAGAATTTCCTAATGTCAAAATCCAATAACATTGTCCGACTTGGGAATCGAGCTCAGGACCCCTCAGCAGTTGCACTTGCAATCACTAGGTCAAAGAGCTAACGCGCTTAAAAATAAATAGACAACAACTATAATACAATTAAACGAACTTACCTGATAGGCTGTTGATGTCCTAATATCATTTCCTTAATAGGTACACGCAAATATATATAACCTATGACAAGTAATTAATTTGACCACAAATGTCGTATACAATTAGATAAAATATAACTGTTTGATTGATTTTGTTTTAGGGGTTAGTTCGATGGGGAAGTTACTCAATGAAGGTCTAAATATTTTACTGGTACCAGCTTACATAATATTGAATACCTTCTACATGATTATTACGACCTAACTGACTGACAGGTTAGGTTCGAAGGGCGGAGGCCGCAGTGAGCGAGCAAAGCGAGCCAACAAAGCCCCCGTCAACCCCGTCGTGTTAGGTTACTTTTAAGGCCCCGGTATACGCCAACGGCCTTGAGTGATTTGGGCGGTATAGCTTGAGTGTTCTGCGCTGAGCTCAAGCAACGCGACATACATCCACCGAGCAATACGACTCGCCTATCAAGGAGCGCGCTGTGCAGAATTAGACGTATTATTACTTTTTAGTATCTAAAACATAAAATAAAAAAAAAGTAACAGGTATTATTATAGGTAGTAACATAGTCTTTTCACACAAAACAAATCATGAAAATATCTTAAGCGGTTTGAAAGTAATTACGTTTTTATGTTTTGGGTAGACACGAATTCATGAATTTATTTCATTAAGTATTTTACAACAATAGTTAAATATTCACAGGTACGATTGATGTATATATGTTCTAGTTTATGTTCATATTCATGTCTAGATCATGTTTTTAATCTCGGCTGCCAGCAGCAATGTACTGCCGATTCCCAATGGCGTTATTTTTGGGTGCCGGGACCGGACCGGACCAGCGAAGTCACTTCCTTTAAATTAATGTTTTATTTTTTATAGGAATATTTTAACTGTTTTGAGCTTTAATTTTTTTAGTTCCATTTCACGAGGAGGCTTCTTGCTGCCAATATACCTACGCAGTTACCACGCAGCCCATGGCCCTAAATTACTCCGTAAGCACAGAGTTGTCAGACTTAGATTCGCTCGAGATTGTGCGACATGGACTCAAGAAGACTGGGGTAGAGTTCTCCAATGAAGTCTGGATATCTCTATATGGTGAAAACGTCGGCGAGTACTAAGAAGACCGCAGTTCTTTGTATGTTAGATACGCGGCGTCATCCGGGAAGGTCACAACAGTTACATTGGGAGCTTGAGTTAGCTCATGAGTGAATATGTTGTACAACACTGGGCCGAGGATTGAGCCTTGTGGCACTCCAGCGCGACAGGTGTGTAGAGAAGATTTCGCGCTTCATTGCTTGAATTGAAATATTTCGTCATTAAGATTTAAATTTATCAGAAGGTAGAATGAGTGTGTGAAACTGGGAAGTCTTCGAAAAACACTTTAGGACAAAAAAAAATTATGCTATACCCGGTCAAAAGCCTGTTTGATATCCATCATCATCGTTTTATTATGACAACATAACACGATCTTTTGCTTCTTATATTTGAAAAATTTCATTGATGCTTTTTTGTGTCAACCGAATCTAATTTGATATCTCTAATATTCTAATGCTAAGATATTACACAATATTATTTTAAGGTTTTATAGGTTTTATCCAGTTGGTTTTAGACGTCTCCGGTGCTGCGGGAAGCGTAGCCCCTCCGCCCTTGCGTAACAAATCTCAGGCGCCCGGTCTCACCTTCGCAGCTTCGGCGACCATTTTTTTTTTTTCGAGGTTGAAATCCTCATGGATGTCCCCCGCCCTGGGGAGGGCGAGGGGGTCTGTCAGACTCTTACTGACTAAAACCACCCCGGTGTTCCTCCAACTACCTTACGCCGGGGGCACGGGAGTCGCTTGCGCATTCGTCCGCACCCCCGGCAGGTATTGGCCCGCCAAATGAAAGGCGGGCCCCGTCACCCTATCGGCCGCAATTTCTCTGGACAGGCGCGCGCGGAACACGTCGCGCCACCGTCTCAGGCCTGTTTCCGTTCGGGCGACGGACGCCGCAAGTCCGCCGCCCGAGCTTCGGCGACCAGCCTTAGCTGCTCCGGCTCGCACGGGGGTGCCTACACTTTGTTACGGCGGGCGGGGGCTGCTCTCCCTCCGCGCTTCCGGGTTTATAAAAACACTCTAGTATAGGGCAGACAAGACCACGTGGAGTCGGGGTTGGCCAATTCGGTTCTGTCACTTGTCACAACTTATATTTACGTTTACAAGTACGTAATACTTAGTAGGTACCTGATTGCTGAAATAAAGTCTGATTTGTCCAAACTGTGTTTTATCGTGGTCACCCTAAAACTACAACCAACGTCGAAATTATAGTTATCATTTTGCCTTCGGCATATTGCAAAACTGCAACCGTTTTTGAACAGACGACGCCGTGTGTGGACGGCGGAATCGTGCAAATTGCCTACGACATATCCTATCCTACTAATATTATAAACATGAAAGTTTGTGAGGATGTATAGATGTATGGATGTTTGTTACTCTTTCACGCAAAAACTACTGAACAGATTTTGATGAAACTTTACAGTAATATAGCTTAGACATCAGAATAACACATAGGCTACTTTTTATCCCAAAAACGCGGGCGAAGCCGCGGGCGGAAGCTAGTACAATATAATTATATGACTGTTTCTTTTATTTTTATACTTTTCATTTTCATTTTAGTTACTGTAATTGGTTGTAGAACCGTTGTAATGAAATAAATAAATAAAAGGTACCTATTTATTTATTAAGTTGTCAAGCAAACGCCAGTAACCTACCTGACGGTAATTTTTAATTATATCTTCAAACAAACAATTGCGATAGAAATAATAATTGCAGCTGATGGACTTACTGAAGGTTACCGAAACTTTCAGTGATTCTATCAGCATGGAATTTGGTGTGAACATAAGGCGATATGGGATTGTGGAATCTGAGGGACTACACCTCTCAGATGTTTTAAACCTCTAAGTACCTACCTATATTACATAACTATTTATATTATGTAATATGTATCGTATTTTACGTTGTGTGTATATGATGTATTTTTAATGCTGTGTATCATTAATTTGTGTATTTAGTTGTACGTATAAGTATGTATATATTTATTAAAAATGCATACCTAAACGTATTTTACAGTATTCCCAAATTAATAATGCGCATGCAGATCTTCGCAAATTGTCATATTCCCGGAAACAAAAAGTAATATATATAGAAAAAAAAAGTATATAGAGTGGTTAAGTGCATTTTCTACATGCATAATTTAGGGCTCTTACGATTCAATGATTCGGTGTTTCCGGGAATACGACAATTAGCGAAGATCTGCATGCGCATTATTAATTTGGGAATACTGTATATGTTACTTATTAAATGTATTATTGTAGTGGCTACGTCATGTGTTATAATGAATAAACGGAACAATAATAATAGGTTTTATTTCGAAACAAAGAATACAAATATATTAAGTTCACAGTATATAGATAATGTTGCTATCGCTCTCTTGTAGTTCGCGATATTAGGAAGTGAAGTTTAAGTATCTATACGTTATAGGACAGCTGCCGGACTTACCTTGATGTCCCTATTTGTTTTTTTGTCACTGACCACGACCGTGGCAGTCGTAAAGAAGCCGATCGAAATCTTTTCAGTTGAGGTCACTGTATTCGACATACCCGCATTCATTAACACATAGTCGATAGGATAAGACCACCACATATGACCTTTATATTTGCCGTGATAGTTAGAAAATACATCGCCCTCGAGGTAAGCTGTGTAGTCTACTTCTATCTCTAAAGTGCCGTGGGTGGCTGTGAGACTCGCCACCACTGCTTCTCCCGGTTTCAAATCGACTTCCATACTCGTAGTAGATGCTAGAGTGACTGCTCTAGCTTTGCTTGTTTCAGTACCCCATGACGCTGCGAAAGACATACTAGTAGATCCTCCAACACTGCCTGCTGCGAAGTTCACTTCGTACGTGATTGATTGTCCAACTGTCAGTTCCTTTGACGTAGACCAACTGTTAGAAACTGTGTCTTCAACTTGATGTGAGATAGCAGCGTTATACTTCGCCGTCACATTACTGTGGTTCTCGAAGTTTCGGGTGGATACGATGACGGGTTTCGTTTGAATGCCTATAACTCTTGATCTGATGGGTGTCAGCGTCCTTTTGACTTCTTGCCAATTGAATTTAGTGTAAACATCGGCCCAGGGTGTGGGCCTCTTGACGTACACATCTGTGGGCACACGTCCTGAGTATTTCCCAACGGCTTCCTTGAGGCTGCGGTCCTCGATGTTGAAGCTCTCCCGCTCCTTGTCGCTGATGATTGCTATATCCCGACCGGTGTACTCCACGGAGGTCTCGCCTTCGGTTTGCCCTGCTATTATCTTGATCGATATCTGGCCGTAGACGACCGGAATCAAAAGGAGGAAAAGGTACTTGGACATCATCGTGACCTGATAAGAGATATCATGAGAAAATATTATAGCAGTCGGTAGTGGAAGCCTTCGCAGTAAATGGTTATTCTTATTGAACAAATGTTTTATGAGCTGCTTTAAAGTAAACCACAAGAAAGGCCCACTTTTCTACAACGTCTTAAAATAAAAGTAATAGCCCTGATAGTTTTTTTCTTTGAGCAATTTGCTAAGTGAAAAAAAATGATCATGGTTCAACCGTAAAAAATTGTACCGACATTTTGAGGATTAAAAAGTTTGGAAATGACTTTGTTCTCGCCCCTATTCGATTTGATCCTTACTTCCAGGGTAGCCTATATATATTTATGTTTCATTTTCCTACCTTACACAACGATAGTACCGTATACGTAGTACGACAGTATAGACTTAATTATATTTTAATATAAGAACTTACTTGGTAGATAGATGTAGATGTCCAACTAAGATTTCCATATATGTACACGCATATATATACATATCCTGTCACAAGATAAACCACAATACTAATTAAACCTCAATTAATTTGACCACAAATGTCGTATACAATTAGATGAAATAAAACTGTTTGATTGTTTTTCTTGTAAGGTATTTTAAATGTTTATAAATAAATGAAGAGTACCATCTGAGATCATAGAAAAAAGGAGATAGGTATGCCATCATAGCAAATTAGTACGGGAACCACTGTCGCCACGCCACTTTTAGCACACAACAGTTTGCGACACAATTACAAGCGCTCCTTGTGAAAGGTCTCCCTCATAATAAACATTCCGCACAACCTCAATCTAACACTGTTATTCGTCACTCAGCACTAGCACTAAACTAAAACACTGTATTTATATCATTGATCGCGTTCGGTCCGTCGCCAGCGTGTACGTTCTAATTATAGTCAATGAGACCATACTAAAGCGTCAAGCTCAAATAGAGCCTTGGCACATCTCCCTTGTTTCTATGATTTGAGGTTGCCATCGTTTGAGAAGTACTACGAAACCTATTTCTGCCGCTAAGCCGTCCGCTAAGTATCCGGTTTGAAGTTTTTTAGTTTTTAGTTTTTTGTTTAGTTTAAGAGTTACCGGTGTGCCAATGTCTGGAGCCGAAGAAACGAGGCGGTTTCGGGAACTTCTCAAAGCTGCCAGCGGGCCTAGCACGAACGATTTTGACGTTGCGTTTCGTAAACGCAAACATATTTTGAATTAAAAAAATACGTTTGCTACACAATATTCTCCACCACAGTTCTCAATCGAATGGTTCGATACTTTGGCCATATCTTGCGAAGACCCTCTGATACTTTAGAAAGAGTAATTATCAGCGGAAAAAGACCAGGAAAAAGGCCAAGGGGTCGACCACCAAAACGGTGGACAGACCTGATTCTGCAAGCCCTGGGACTCTCCTTTCAGGAAGCCACAAGATTGGCCCAAGACCGAGACAAGTGGCGCCAAGCTGGGAAAAGAATAGATGCGTCACGATCCTCAGCATTGAGGGACCGACTATAAAGAAAGAAGAAGACACAATATTTAAACAATTCACCGAATATTACTGTATATAAATCTCTAGCTGTACTTCGGACATTTGTATGGTTAAATGAAATCGATTTATATCTCTGTATCTATTAAAACTCGCAAATTGTATAAAATTTTATCAAAATTGTCTATGACTGAATGGTATTTTAGATTCAAAATTCGCTTTCGTTTACGATATTATACTTACGTAAATATTATTATATAGCCCGAAACACAGGTTTCACCTAGTTCAGGCAAATCTAAACCTTATTTTAATTTGTAAGATATTTATTTTAAAATGTGACTTGTTTTGTCTGAATAAACGTTTTATTATTATTATTTATTATCTCTGTATTCATTTCATTTACATAGTTTTTATATTTTAAAATATTTCAATAAAAAATAAATAAAAAAACATTTAAAATATAAAAAATAGTACCTACCCCACCAGCATCGGGAACAGGGTCCAAGCTACCGGCGGTCAGGGGTCCAGAGAGAGGAACCTCCTAACAATGCGAGCCGTGTCCAAGAGTACTGCCCTCTGCACCAAGCCCTTGACCCAACTGCCCAACGAGAGCCTCCTCAGGTGGGTGTCGAGGCTCTTGGCTATTAGGCCATTGGCCGAAACGACTATCGGCACAATTATTGCCGAATCCACCCCCCACATGCTGACAATCTCGTGTGCCAAGTCAAGATACTTGATTTCCTTATCTTTTTCGGCTTTCACGAGATTGCCATCATGCGGGACCGTGATATCAACAATTATTTATTATTATTATTATTCGTGCTAGGCTCACTGGGCACGCCTAGTAAACGACGCCGAGCACCTCTACCGTCGCTGACATAGACGTTTCACGATAAACTAACGGCTATAATGTGCCTCGACAAAGCTCCACCCGATTTGTTGTTGAGAAAGCTCCCATCAACTGTTACAATTGACCACTGTTGCCAATTTTAACTAGCGGAAAAATCGCAAACGTTGCAACTGTGAAATTGACAGACACAATATTGAGTTCGACCTGGGGGTGATTCTCGCGGGTGATATATTGATGTCGAATTCGATATATATTGCAACAAATGTCAAAATGGTAGGGATTTTGACAGTTGTTGCAATATATATCGAATTCAATATCAATATCTAACCCGCGAGAATCATCCCTCTGAATCAGTACCCCGATCATGAGTTTTTTTGACGTATAGTTTCGTTAATGTATGTAAGCATAATTTTAATCTAAAATACAACAGTCCTAGAACATTTTGATAAAATTTTATACAATTTGCACATTTTTTAAAATACAGATTAATTAATTAAATATTTAATTTATACAAATATTGTATAGCAATCGTATATTTTCATTTCAAAATATGCTTACATTAACGAAACTATGCGTCAAAATAACTCATGATCCTACAGTTGCTCAACTCATGAACTAATAAATAAAACGTCGACGCCGTCTTGCGCTCCGTTTCACGGAAAAGTAAAATAAAAATAAAATTTCAAGAATCGTTATAAAATCGTAATGCTTTTTACGATACTAATTACCCGTCATTACGATAACCTACCGTTTATGATTACCGGCATCTCATACTATCTAATTGTTAATTACGAACTCGTTGCTCTAATTGTTTATTAAGTAGGTACGAACGCTTAAGAAATCCTCATTAATGATATTATTAATTAAATACACATTAGGACAATAATAAAATTGATAAATGACGAGCAATACAACTAAGTTAACAATATTACATTTATAATCCTACTAATATTATAAATGTGACAGTTTGTGAGGATGGATGTAGTATGGAAGTATGGATGTTTGTTACTCTTTCACGCAAAAACTACTGAACGGATTTTGATGAAACTTTACAGTAATATAGCTTATACATCAGAATAACACATAGGCTACTTTTTGTCCCAAAAACGCGGGCGAAGCCGCGGGCGGAAGCTAGTATAGCATAATAACTTAATAACATCATACCTGTATTTCCCTAAGGGTTAGGTAGGGGTAGAATTATTGTTTTGTAGGAAACACACCTATATTTCTACAACGCGGCTAGTAAGGCCTTGAATTTGAGTTTTAAATCTGTAATTTCGTCTTCCGATAATGCTCAAATAAGTTGAGCATTTCTTATGTTAAACTAGAACGTATACAGATAAATTCAATCTACGAATATTTAATTATTGTAGTAAAATACTGTAAGAAATAAATTAATTTCTACTCAAAACTTAATAAACGAAATTTATTTTAAGTTTAGATATTTGTATGCCTTTTTAGGGTTCCGTACCTCAAAAGGAAAAACGGAACCCTTATAGGATCACTTTGTTGTCCGTCTGTCCGGGGCAAGACCCTTAACGGATGGAGGCATCTGCTCATAGCTGGTGCTACTAGAAGAAGTATGTAATAGCCGAACTTGCGTGGGAGATCTTTTTATTCACAAGGAGCGCTTAATTATGCACGTAATTGTGTCGAAAAATGTACTAAAAGTGGCATCAGTTGTTCCCGTACTAATTTGTTATGATGGCATATCTCCTTGTTTCTACGATTTGAGGGATTTACCAACATGAGTTGGTACAGGTAAGGTTTTTATAAAAAGAGAAAATTTTTCGGGCTTTTAAAGTTAGAGTTTGGTTCATCTTAGGTTTTACCAATGACGGTTGGTAAATGTTGGTTTTGGGGCTGCGGAAACTAATATTTTGCAAGTTTCATCCTCGTTTTCGGTGCCACTTGCATTTTACAAGTCTCCGGCGCTGCGGAAAGTGCAGCTCCTCCGCCCTTGCGTAACAAATCTCAGGCACTCAGGCTCACCTTCGCAACTTCGGCTTTTTGGTCTCAGCCGCTCCGGCTCGCAAGGGTACCTACGCTTCATCACAGCGGGCGGGGGCTGCTCTCCCTCCGCGCCTCCGGGTTTATAAAAACACTCTAGCAGACAAAATCACGTGGAGTCGGGGTTGACCAATTTGGTTCTGTGATTCTGTCACAACTTATTCACTCTTTTCAACATTTACCGTGTCTCTGAGGTAAAACCTAAGATTTACCGAGTGTATGGTGGTAAAAGTCCGAAATTAACGATGATCATAGAACAGTTCGGACTTTTACCATTAAGGTTAAGATTTACCTAAGTTCGGGCTTTTACAGTAACATATACATATACCTACATAATTGAGTTTGTACGGAACCCTAAGTCGGATCGTAGTGCTTGGCGTTCTGCAGCTTCTGCCTAACCAGGCGAAAAAGACATGTATTTATGTATGTAAGTAGCTATGTAAAATACCTTACAACAAAAGCAATAATAAACAGTCCTATTTTTATCAAATTGTATACGACATTTGCGGTTAAATTAATTAAGAAGTTTCATTATATTATAGTGCTTTATCGTGTGATAGATTACCTACTAAGTATATAAAGCGTTTGCCTAAGTGAAAATGTTAGTTGGACATCTACATCTGCCTATTAAGTAAGTTAATGTAATGTAATCAGTTTCTAATTGTTCCTTTTCTGTACCTACATGTCTCAAAATGTTACAAATAAACATTTTTCTTTCTTTCATAATATGTATTAAAAAGCTGAAGAGTTTGTTTGTTTGAACGCGCAAATCTCTGGAACTACCAGTCGGATTCGAAAAAATCTTTTTGTATATGATACCAGATTCATAAGAAATAGTATATGCTATTTAACATTAAGCCATGACCATTAGGGACCGAGCAATGGGAGTGAAACCGCGGGGAACAGCTAGTGCTTTATATAATGATGCATCATATTGCTACCTAACGTGTTTACTGCCGGTCGATTCTGTAAAAATCTCACCGTGAAAACTTAGGTGTAGTGAGTTTTTGCTAGGAATTGACACTATTGACAGTATCACTAACCTATTACCAATTAACTGCAATGATTACGTATCACCACTCGCATGATACGCGTCGGCGATACAGATACGGTGAAGCTGTGCTCACAATGCAGCTTAAAACCACTACTGACTAGTATAATATTTTCCCAGGTCACGATGGTATCCAAGTACCTCCTCCTCCTTTTGATTCCGGTCGTCTACGGCCAGATAGCGATCAAGATAACAGCAGGTCGAAACGAAGGCGAGACCTCCGTGGAGTACACCGGTCGGGATATAGCAATTATCAGCGACAAGGAGCGAGAAAGCTTCAACATCGAAGACCGCAGCCTCAAGGAAGCCGTTGGGAAATACTCAGGACGTGTGCCCACAGATGTGTACGTCAAGAGGCCCACACCCTGGGCCGATGTTTACACTAAATTCAATTGGCAAGAAGTCAAAAGGACGCTGACACCCATCAGATCAAGAGTTATAGGCATTCAAACGAAACCCGTCATCGTATCCACCCGAAACTTCGAGAACCACAGCAATGTGACGGCGAGGTATAACGCTGGTATCTCACATCAGGTTCAGGAGACAGTTTCTAACAGTTGGTCTACATCAAAGACACTGACAGTTGGACAAGAGATTACGTACCAAGTGAACTTCGCAGCAGGCAGTGTTGGAGGAACTACCAGTATGTCTTTCGCAGCGTCATGGGGTACCGAGACAAGCAAAGCTAAAGCAGTCACTCTAGCATCTACTACTAATATGGAAGTCGAGTTGAAACCGGGACAAGCAGTGGTGGCGAGCCTCACAGCCACGCACGGCACTTTAGAGATAGAAGTAGACTACACAGCTTACCTCGAGGGCGATGTATTTTCTAACTATCACGGCAAATATAAAGGTCATATGTGGTGGTCTTATCCTATCGACTATGTGTTAATGAATGCGGGTATGTCGAATACAGTGACCTCTACTGAGAAGATTTCGATCGGCTTCTTTACGACCGCCACGGTCGTGGTCAGTGACAAAAAAATGGGCAACAAGATCGAGGAAATTCCCGCAGCTCTCCTATAACATTTATACCTACTTAAACTTCACTTGCTAATTTCGTGAACTACAAGAGATCGATAGCAACTCCATGTACTATGAACATGATCTTGGATTCTTTGTTCCGAAATAAAAGTTATTACATATTATTATTCAGTTGATTCATTCATTATCTACTATATAAAAATAAGTCGGGTTTTCCTTCCTGACGATATAAGTCCAGAACGGACGAACCGATTTCCACGGTTTTGCATTCGTTGGAAAGGTCTCGGGCTCCGTGAGGTTTATAGCAAAGAAAATTCAGGAAAATTTAAAGAGAAAAGCGGGAAAATCTTTTTTCACATACAGCGCCATCTCTGATACATAGCATGTACTACGGTGGCGAAACGGAGTTCGCTGGGTTTGCTAGTATATTATAAATTATACACAACATGTGGCGTAGCCACTATAGTCTACACGAACCCTCGGTGCGTGAGTACGACTCGCACTTGGCCGGTTTTATTATCTACCTCATTTGCGGTTAAAATTATAATGAGGTTTAATTAATAAAGTGCTTTAACTTGTGATAGGTTGTATATATAAGCGTGTATCTAAGTGGAAATGTTAGTTGGACATCTACATCTTCCTATCAAGTAAGTTCGTATAAATAATTTAAGTAATTACTATGGTTGTCTATTTATTTTTATGTGCGTTAGGTAGGAATATGTTGCTTAAGTAGGTATGTGTTTTTGCAGTCAAAAGTCGGTAGTTATTACCAGTTAAGAGTTTTGACTGATCGGCCAAAACTCTTAAAAAGTTGAGGTTGGAGGTTACTAAAATTTGCAAGTAAAAGCATTTATTATGTTGCCGCAAAAATATTTAATAAAAAGTGTGTACCTAAATAGCATCCAATCAAGTGTTTCTAAATGTGTTCCGCCAAAATACTCACTTTGTCGCCCCTTCGCTTCACTGTCACACTCGGCCGCAGCTCCGATCGGGAAGTCGGCGGCTCGCTTCGCTCACCAGTCACCACGCTTCGTTAAAAACACTCTGGGCGTAGGACACTATGTGCAGTCGGGGCACACTATTAAGGATTATCATCTAACTCGACCTCTTGCTAATTATTATCATTTCCGAACAAAAGTAGTTTTGACTGACTTTTTGCAGCCAATACTAGTTTTGACTGGTTAAGAATTTTGACTGTGGGTCGTAGTCCAACACGCGGGAGCATTGCGGGTTGATGGATGTCACATGTCTTAGAATTTTTGGTTCTAGGACATGCCGGTTTTCTCTTTATTGCCGGTTATTTCCCTTCACCGTTTTTAGGGCAGTGCAGACAAACAAACTGCACAAAATGAGCATCTGCCGGGGTTCGAACCCACGGCCTACTTGTAAGTCTACTAGCAGTGGCGTACCTACAGGGCAAGCCCGAGGGTATATCTCTAAATTTTTCATGAATTTAAGTGAGTAGCGTACAATAAAAAACACTTACAATCATGAAAAATTACGCGAAATACCCTCGGGCTTGCCCTGTAGGCACGCCACTGTCTGCTAGCACTGGGCCACCACTGCTCCGAAATAGTACCTATACTGCTTATCTCTGGAATATGATGCGATTGATTCTAAAACTGTGCGTCTAATTTTTTGTGAAACTTGTCTAACTTTTGTCCTCTGGCTGTGCTTACAATGTAGCTTAAAACCACCACTGACTAGTATAATATTTTCCCAGGTCACGATGGTATACAAGTACTTCCTCCTCCTTTTGATTCCGGTCGTCTACGGCCAGATAGCAATCAAGATAACAGCAGGGCAAACCGATGCTGAGTCCTCCGTGGAGGTCAGCGGTCAGGATATAGCAAACATCAGCGATAAGGAGCTGGAGAGCTTCAACATCGAGGACCGCAGCCTCAAGGAAGCCGTTGGGAAATATTCAGGACTCGAACCCGTAGTTGCATTCGCCAAGAGGCCCTCAAACATGTCCGGCAAATTGGCTTAGTTGTTCGGTTTACTCAAGTGGCAAGATGTCACACGAACGCTGACACCTATCAGATCAAGAGTTATAGGCATACAAACGAAACCCGTCATTGTATCCACCCGAGATTTCGAGAATCACAGTAATGTGACGGCGAAGTATAACGCTGCTATCTCACAAGAGGTTGCCGAGACGGTTTCTAATAGCTGGTCTACGTCTAAGACACTGACAGTTGGACAAGAGATCAATTACGAAGTGAACTTCGCAGCAGGCAATGTTGGAGGAACTACTAGTATGTCTTTCGCAGCGACATGGGGAAGCGAGACAAGCAAAACTAGAGCAGTCACTCTAGCATCTACTACGAGTATGGAGGTCGAGTTGAAACCGGGACAAGCAGTGCAGGCAAGCCTCTCAGCCACCCGCGGCACTTTAGAGATTGAAGTAGACTACGAAGCTTACCTCACCGGCGATATATATTGTATCTATGATGACGATTATAAAGGTCGTCGGGAATGGTACTATCCGATCGACTCTGTGTTAAAGGCAGCTAGTTTGCCGAATAAAGTGACCTCTACTGAGAAGATTTCGATCGGCTTCTTCACGAGCGCCAAGGTCGTAGTCAGTGACAAAGAAATGGGCAACAAGATCAAAGAAATTCCGGCAGCGCTTCTATAAGATACTTACTTAAACTTCACTTGCTAATTTCGCGAAATACATGAGAGCGATAGCAATTCTGTCTATGTACTATGAACATAGGTAATCTACTATGGATTCATTGTTTCGAAATAAAAGTTATTATTATTATTCAGTTGATTTATTCATTATAATATACACAACATGTGGCGTAGCCACTGTAATAATGTAAATAGGTAACATAAAATACGTACCTAATGAATTAATATTAACTTAGGTATGTATTACATAATATTATACAACTAAATACACATTACAATCACAACATAAACAGGCATATAATAATACATAGCATTAAAAATACACCCTATTATATACATATCTACACATAACGTAAATACAATACATAACATAAATATGTACACAGTTATAATTATGTAAAATACCTCAAATTCTGCTCAGATCAAAGTTAAGAAAGGTCACATTAAGCGAAAACGAGACGAAGTTAACAACCTATTCAAAAATCTTCTGGCTGGCATTAAGGTATAACACTAGAGCAGGCACTTTGAACAAACATCATGTTCCAAACGCCGTGTGACTAGGGCATGCAATTATCCGCTCATTTTAGTATTCGGATAATTTGGATACTTGAATAACGTTATCCGGATAAATCCGGATAATACGGATAATTTGGATAGGAATGAAAAAAATAAAATTTGATCAACAGTTGCTTTTTCTGTTTTATGAATTTTTCGTCAGTTCAAAAATGAACAGTCAGAAACATCACACATAATCAGTCACAGCGCATGTTATTTATAATATTTATTTGAACCATAATTATGGTTTCAATCTTCAGTAGGTATTATTAGCAAATAACAAAGGATTCATTTTATAGTAATAACTTCTGAACATTACACATTAACACAATAGTCAGGTATTTAATGCAAAAATTTAAAGTAGATACGTACCACGTCTCTTTCAAAATCCAGCACATATACTACATCAGCAAACTGTAAAGCCGCGTTGACACGGTCCGAGTATGCTCGGACCAAGTGGACTCGTAGGAGTAAGCTTCATCCGAGTGTACTAGGATAGCTGTTGACATTATCATAGTTGACTCGGATCATTTTCTTCATTATTACAGTTATTTTTCACAGTTAACATCGAAAAATGACGGATTTTGTGCGAAATAGTATCGGATTTTTTGCAGACTTGTTAATCGAAGAGCTAAGATGGCAATAGGATAAAGCATTTGGCTCTAATTTTGTATTTCTATAACCCACCGTTCCAGAGAACCTGTTCTGCTTCGTAGAGTTCTACAAATCTAGTTGTGTAACGCTCTGACCACTTTTTTTTCGCACGAGACGCTTGTTTCTTGTTATTATACGCCATTTTGTTTCCCTACTCGGTCCGAGTTAAGCCGCGTTGACACGTTCCGACTGTTCCGAGTATGCTCGGACCGAGTGGACTCGTACGAGTCAGCTTCATCCGAGTGTACTAGGATAGCTGTTGACATTATCATAGTTGACTCGGATCATTTTCTTCATTATTACATTAATTTAATACAGTTATTGTTGACAGTTAACATCTAAAAATGACGTATTTTGTGCGAAATAGTATCGGAATTTTCGCAGACTTGTTAATCAAAGAGCTAAGATGGGAATAGGATGAGGCATCTGGCTTTAATTTTGTATTTCTATAACCCACCGTTCCAGAGAACCTGTTCTGCTTCGTAGAGTTCTACAAATCTAGTTGTGTAACGCTCTGACCACTTTTTTTTCGCACGAGACGCTTGTTTGTTGTTATTATATCGTCCGAGTGCGCTCGGATTATGGGTTGCCACAATACGAGTTACGTCCAAGTAGGGATCCGAGTCCACTCGGTCCGAGCATACTCGGACCGTGTCAACGCGGCTTTAGCTTGGAGAAGTAGAGCGCGATCCGAGTCTACTTAGATCGGACGCCGTCGTCCAAGTGCGCTCGGATTATGGGTTGCCACAATACGAGTTACGTCCGAGTAGGGATCCGAGTCCACTCGGTCCGAGCATACTCGGACCGTGTCAACGCGGCATAAGACCACAAGTCCACACACAACGAGCAACGACGCAACATAAACGAACACGTCAGTAAAAGTTTCACTTAGAAGAGCCGCGCGCAACTAAATGGCGGACAAAGCGTCTACAACATGGCGGTGGTATTCAGTTCAATGTTGCCAATTACCAAAAATACTCCAATAATTGTGCAAAATATATATTATATGTTCAAATACGTAAAAATAATAAACCAAAAATTATCCATTTTATTCGTATTATCCGAATAGTAATGCAATTGATATCCGGATATTTTATTTGGCGGATATCCGGATAATTCGGATATCCGGATATCCGGATAGTATGCCCTACGTGTGACACGTGACAAAAAACAGAATAGATGCGACATTTTCTACGTGAAGTGCGGTAGTTTTACCGCAGTTGATTTCCACAGCACCGTCTAATGCAGGGGTTCCCAAACTTTTGAGATGACGGAGCACTCACTTAATACCTTTTGCTTTATAGAACCCCATATCAAATGATTACAAATCAAAAACACTGTAATTTAAATAAGAACAAAATCTTTTACTAGAAATATTTGAAATTATTCATTTTAATTTTCAAATATTTCTAGTAATAGAAATACCAGAAACTAGAATACCTACTAGTCTCTGCCAACCCTTTCAGGGGAAGAAAAATAAGACGTGTTCGCTTTATCAAATTTTATTCAAGCCTTTGAGCTTTTTCCTTTACAACGAATTAAGTATTAACCATCAATATTTGTTAATAGTCAAATAAATAAAAGTGTATATTTATTACAACAACGGTACAAATGATTTAATACGAATTGTCGTATTACAAGGAACTGTCGACTACGCCAATCCGGAATACACGGTTCGGTATCGTAGGTATACTTATTATTATGGAAGAAGTTAAGTTTATAAATTGTAATGTTAACAAGTAAACAATTTCAGAAAGTATTAAATGGTATTTATTTTAAATATTCGGTCAGCGAGAAAAATCGGTGTTATGAAAAATGTTTTTGTCGGCCGTAAAAATAAAACGTCAGCAAAACATAGCAGCGCGATGAGCGGTCGAGTACCTACGGACGTATTGTGCTGCTCGGTACGAATAATATTATATTCGCGTATTGCGCGGCTGTAGTCGGTGCTCGATTTTCGTCGCTATGAGTTCACAACCGCTCATAGCCAACAAGTTGCTGGCATTCATCAAGCATGCCATCGACTACATGGACGAGGTCAGCATCGTGCAAATCTGCAAGTCTGGCTTCAAGGAAGAGGAGATCTGCAGTGCCAAGCTGTTGCTGTTCCAGTCGCTCGGCAAAGTAGATCAGATGCCGTCCCGCCGGGATGGTGGCGAGAAGAGTGTCCAGGACATCATCACAATGATGAAGAACACGGACCCAGATGACGTGCCCACTTTCGTGGCGATGGAGCTGCATAAGCTACCCCCCGTCACCTTCGATCACGTCGATGTCACCAGGCTGCTGAAGTATATAACATCCCTGAAAGCTCGGCCAGGCGGCCGAGGTACAGTCCAAGCTGGAGGTGTTGAATAACACCATAGGGGACCTACGTACCGAAGTACAGTTGTTGCGCAACGCTGTTTCAATAAGTATAAGTATAAGTCACCTGACGCCTCCAACGTGAACATTCGTCGCGGGGTGCAAAATGCTTCCATCGGCAGTTTTGAGTCAGCAAGCTCTACTGCGTCACCAGCTGCCGATATTGCACGCGTTGCATCGTGTCCTGCCGCCGTCGTAGCTTCAACATTGATGGAAGTTGTGACTCACGTAGGTACGTCGACCCCTAACGTGCCTACGCTGCTATCGTCGCCACAAACAAACCTGCTGTGTCGCAATCAAAACATCAAGCAGTGAAACCAAAAGAGGGTAAACAGAGTCGCTGTGTCAACAACGACTCAAAACAGCAGGGTCCAGAGAAGGCCACGTGTGACAAGGGTGAAGAACAACTGGACTTTGAGGGTCGAGAAGTTGGAGTCAGATCATTCTACCGAAACACAAAAATGTTGTTCGTTTGAAATAATTATGTAAATATCGTAGCTGCGTAAATTAATTTTCAACTACTTTCAAAACTTTTATTTATTTATTTATTGACCAACTTATATTTACAGCATATAACTACACATACAAGTTATTGGCGTAAATAAGTAAACATGCGAGTACACATAAACATTATAATATTTTTGACCTATTGGGCAAATGGCACATTTTTTTTTTTTTTATAAAACCTGATCTATAAGGAGGAACATAAAAAACTTTCTCTTAGTAAAAAACTAAATTTTTGATTTACAAAAAGCCGCGCCACAACACAAATTTCAAGTCGTTTGTGGTGCGAGTTACGACTTACCATATTGAGACCTTCCTCAAAGAAGAGTTTTGGCCCAAGGGTGTCGTGTCGTGTATCGACGATTTTGTGGAAGGCTACGCGACACCACGAAGCGCAACACGACGCCGTCACTTCGTGTACAATTGTTTTATTATAATATGTATTAGTTTATAGTTGTATTGTTTATATTATTATATTATGTGTTAGTTTTACTATGGGCCAAGTGGCCAAGCCTGAAATAAAGGAATAATAATATGGGAATGTCTGTTATATTTAATAACAATAATAATAATAAAAATCCTGGTCAGCAACTAAATCAAGGATTATCAGAAAATAATTACATATTTGGTCAGCAGAATTACATAATTGGTAGGCATAAAAATAATATTAGGGTCAAGGAGCGAGCGAAGCGAGCTCGGGAACTTGGGGTACCCCGACACGGACAAATTAGGTTCGAAGGGGATGACGGGGGCTTAAGTGAGCGAGCAAAGCGAGCAAACGAAGCCCCCGTCAAACCCTTCGTGTTAGGTTACTTTTAACCTTGACAGAAATAGGAGCCCCCTAGCGTAGGGCTGCCATAAATGCTGCAACGCCGACCGCGACATTTGGATTAGAAAAAAAATTTTATTGTAAAATCAGAATAGGTTAGGAAATTTTACATTTCATTTTTGGTAAAAATGCGATAAATCACGATGATTTACGGAAAAAAAGATAGCCTTATTTTCTTAGGTTTATTCTACGTCCTCAGCGCAACTTTTTTCGTCTTTCGCCCCTTTCGCCCTTTTCGTTTTCTCGTCCACTGCGATGAGGTCAGCAACTAAAACACTCGTTCCACGTGAGCATATTGGCTCTAGTATTACAAAAAGAGATTGGCACATTTTGAGACTTGCTTTTCTTTCGTGTATGCAACTATGCATGGCTATGTCTAGATCGGGACAACTGACGCACTGACCGGGACACTGGGACACAACGCTTCAAACCAGGACATGTCCTGGTGTACCGGGACGTATGGCAGCCCTACCCTTTTTTTTTTTTTTTTTTCGAGGTGGAAATCCTCATGGATGTCCCCCGCCCTGGGGAGGGCGAGGGGGTCTGTCAGACTCTTACTGACTAAAACCACCCCGGTGTTCCTCCAACTAGCGGGGCTCCGCCGACCACCTCCCAGCCCCTTATAAGTCCAAGAGCGAGCGAAGCGAGCTCGGGAACTTGAACAACCTACACGGATAGTTTATGTTTAAAGGGGTTCCTCGTGTTAATTCGGAACCCTCGCCGCGTGAGTTCAACTCGTTAGGCCGGTTTTTTATCAACCTAATTGTATACGACATTTGCGGTTAAATTAATTATGAAGTTTAATATTATATTAGTGCTTTAACTTGTGGAAGGTTAAAGGTATATATATGCGCGTATCTAAGTGGAAATGTTAGTTGGACATCTAGATACATCATCCTATCAAGTAAGTTCGCCTACTTATGTATTATAATTACTATCACTGTCTATTTACTTTTATGTGCGTTAGGTAGGAATATGTTGCCTAATGAAATGTAAATGTTACAGTCAAAACTCTTAACCGCTCAAAACTACTTTTGACTGCAAAAATCAGACAAAACTAGTTTTGATTAAATCCTGCAGCCTCGTGCGCTCTTTCAGTTCAGGAGGACCTCCTCCATGAACTTCTTGCTCCACGTTTAAAAAAACAAGGGGTAGGACAGAGTTTGACCACGGCAATCGGGGCACACTGATTCGAATAATCATCTATCTCGTCAATCTCACCTATTGCTAATTATTATCATTTCCGAACAAAAGTAGTTTTAACTGCTTACCTACTGTTGTTTGTTTTTACTGTTTTAACTAAAGTCAACAGTAGTTTTGACAAAAGACGTTGGTCAAAAGTAGTTTTTACTGACTTTTTGCAGCCAATACTAAGTAGTTTTGGCTGGTTAAGAGTTTTGATTGTGGGCCGTTAGTCAACAACGCGGGTTTATTGACGTCACATGTCTTCGAATTTTTGGTTCTTGGACATGCCGGTTTTACGTTATTTTCCATCACCCTTTTTAGAGCAGTGCTGATGCCGATGAAACAAATTGCATAAAAAGTGCACCTGTCGGGGTTCGAATCCACGGTCTACTTGTAAGTCCGCTAGCACTGGTACTGCTCCAAAATAGTATCTCTGGAATAGGATGCGATTTATTCTAAAACTGTGCGTTTACCTTTTTGTGAAGACTATGTCCACTGGCTGTGCTTACAATGCAACTTGCCTTAAAATCACTACTGATTACTATAATATTTTCTCAGGTCACAATGATATCGAAGTACCTCCTCCTTCTTTTGATTCCGGTAGTATACGGCCAGATAACGATCAAGATAACAGCAGGGCAAACCGAGGGCGAGACCTCCGTGGAGTGCAGCGGTCAGGATGTAGCAATTATCAGCGACAAGGAGCGGGAAAGCTTCAACATCGAGGACCGCAGCCTCAAGGAAGCCGTTGGGAAATACTCAGGACGTGTGCCCACAGATGTGTACGTCAAGAGGCCCACACCCTGGGCCGATGTTTACACTCAATTCAATTGGCGAGAAGTCAAAAGAACGCTGACACCCATCATATCAAGAGTTATAGGCATTCAAATGAAACCCATCATCGTATCCACCAGAAATTTCGAGAACCACAGTAATGTAACGGCGAAGTATAGCGCTGGTATCTCACATGAGGTTCAGGAGACAGTTTCTAACAGTTGGTCTACATCAAAGACATTGACAGTTGGACAAGAGATCAAGTATGAGGTGAACTTCGCAGCAGGCAGTGTTGGAGGAACTACCAGTATGTCTTTCGCAGCGACATGGGGTACCGAGACAAGCAAAGCCAGAGCAGTCACTCTAGCATCTACAACTAATATGGAAGTCGAGTTGAAACCGGGACAAGCAGTGGTGGCGAGCCTCACAGCCACCCACGGCACTTTAGAGATAGAAGTAGAGTACAGAGCTTCCCTCGAGGGCGATGTATTTTCTAACTATCACGGCAAATATAAAGGTCATATGTGGTGGGCCTATCCTATCGACTATGTGTTACGGAATGCTGGTATGTCGAACAGAGTGACCTCTACTGAAAAGATTTCGATCGGCTTCTTTACGAGCGCTACGGTCGTGGTCAGTGACAAAAAAATGGGCAACAAGATCAAGGAAATTCCGGCAGCTCTTCTATAACATAAATAGATACTTAAACTTCTCTTGCTAACTTCGCGAGCTGCAGGAGAGCGATAGCAACTAGGTATGTCTATGTACAGTCACGTGCATAAATATATTACCATGGACAGTTCGGCAATAATATCATGATTCATTCATTAATTTCTGCCCTCAAGATGACAGCAAAAATATGTGATCATTTGTGGAAGGCATATACAAGTAGCAGCACAAAAAAAACCGCATCAAAGCTTAATGAGAAATGGGGAAACGCATATTCTCAAATAGTGTACTGGTTGAAAGTGAAAATACAAATCTCAGTTATAAGAGCAGTATCAATGAGAGTAAGAGGCACGCGAAAACATGTCAGGGCCTTTCAATGTGAAGATGGAGCAGGAATACTTTAAAGGCGATTCTTCCGAATATCATGTAGATGAAGAAAATTCATACCACTGCCGCCGAAATGTTTTTATAGGATGTATGCTAGGTTTATATGCTTTGATAAATAGGTATTAACGTTGTTACTAAATAAATGATATACCAGTAGCAGCACAAATATGTGATATCGTAGGAATACCTTCCAAAACTATCTGACGGGACACGCGACGCAAAAATATAGGATGCCACATCGGCTTCAAAAAGATGTGTCAACTCTTGAATGCAATAATATCTGACATTTCTTGCGCTATAAATATCTGCCTACTATTTAGTTCAGTAGAATCTGACACTTGTGTGTGATCAAAATATGTGACGTCACGCTCGCGCTGCAGCATAAATATTTGACATCACTTCGGCAACATAAATATCTGACATCACTTGACATCACATTTTCTTCTGTTCTTCAAACTACGCTATAGTTAAGGCTTCTTGGTATTCCAAGAAGAAATATAATATAAGTTTCTTGTTGCTTAATACGGACGGATTTATGACATCTATGACATTTCTGATAACGACATCTAGTGATGATTGTATCTTGTGACGTCATGTCACGTGACACTTTTTTGGCGCGGACTTTTTAAAATCAAACTTTTATTTGCAATAATTATATTATTAATGCATTATGTTATTAAACATATATATAAAACATTTCAAAAACAACTGACACAAGCGGGCATAAACCCGCGATCTCTACCGTACCATGGCGTTTTTGAAATGTCTTATACCAGGTGGCAGGTTAGACACTGAAAATATTTTAAGGGGTCATTGTACTCATCATTATAAACAACTTTTACTATGGGACAAACCCTGAAATTGAGAAAAAAAAATCTGCTGTTCCATGTTCACAGAATGTATAGAACAGCTGATCAATTTGTTTTTCGCGATTTCAGGGTTGGTCGAGTAGTAAAAGTTGTTCAAAATGATGAGTATAATGACTCTTTTTCATATTTCCACTGTCTAACCTGACACCCTGTACGTTTAATAACATTAAGATAAGCATAACATGGCTTTAACATGTTTAAAATTCACAAAAATATACATTTAGTAGACTTTTTCCCGCGACTCCGTCCGCATGGACTACAGTGAAATGACCTCGATTGTATAGGGTAGCTAGTACTACCTAGAGGTCAAGCTGTATCTCTAGTTTATCCCACCGGAATTAGATGAAAAGTGGCTTAGATTTTAAGTTGGACCTCGGGCTACTGAACCGTGAAAACCACATCAAAATCCGTTCAGTAATTTTTGCATGACGCGCGCACATACTACAAAAAAAAAATAGTAGTGTAGGGTGGCTAGTAATACCAAGAGGTCGAGCTATATCTCTGGTTTATCCCACCGGAATTAGATGAAACGTAGCTTAGATTTTAAATTAGGTCAAAACTGTCGAACTGTGAAAACCATATCAAAATCCGTTTAGTACTTTTCGCGTGATGCGCGCACTAACAGACAAAAAAAAATTTGGGTTTGATTACGTCCCAGAATATCTTCAATTTACAGACACTGCTTTTTACAATTTTATAAGTGTAGATAAATAGATAGATTTTGTGTTCAAGGTACATCTAAGAAATCGGAAAATTTTGGAGGTGCACCATAGATGAAAAATTAATGTTTATTTAATATCAATCTAAATTTATTATTAATCATCAAAACAATCTCAAGTAATAAATCATCAAATCAATACTTTAAGTGATAACCTTATTTTTCCGAGGCACACCAACTAATGACCACGGTACACCATTATGCCGCGGCACACACTTTGCGGAACACTAGATGGTGATATCGTATCGATGTCTATCTAACAGCAAAGTTAGAAGCATTGAGTTGGAGTCTGTAATTAGTTCGATAGACGTCACCTACGCTCAGAAGAGGTGGAATGGATGGTAGAATGGATTTCAAATTTCAACTGATTCATGCGAAGACACGGTAACTCAGTAAGAGCGCTTGCCATGGTACGGTTTTTGAAATGTCTTTTAATAACATAATTTACTTAATGCATTAATAATTTAATTATTGCAAATAAAAGTTTGATTTTCAAAAGCCCGCGCCAAAAAAGTATCACGTAACATGATGTCACAAGATACAATCATCACTAGATGTCGTTATCAGAAATGTCATAGATGTCATAAATCCGTCCGTATTAAGCAAGAAACTTATATTATATTTCTTTTTGGAATAATACCAAGAAGCCTTAACTATAGCGTAGTTTGAAAAACAGAAGAAAATAATTGAAATATAGTCGGTTGTCAGATATTTATGCTCCCATTGTGATGTCACATAATTTTGCAGTATGAGTGGCACTTATTGCGATATCTAGCAGAAAACGGCTCGAATCATTACTGTCAGATATTTGTGCTGCCAAAGTGATGTCAGATATTTATGCTGCCATTGTGATGTCACATATTTATGCTGCAGCGTGACGTCATATATTTTTGATCAAGCACAAGTGTCAGATTCTACTGAACTAAACAGCAGGCAGATTTTTATAGCGCAAGACATGTCAGATATTATTGCATTCAAGAGTTGACACAACTTTTTGAAGCCGATGTGGCATCCTATAATTTTGCGTCGCGTGTCCCGTCAGATAGTTTTGGTAGGTATTCCTACGATATCACATATTTGTGCTGCTACTTGTATATGCCTTCCACAAATGATCACATATGTTTGTTGTCATCTTGAGGGCAGAAATTAATGAAGAATCATGAAATCAGATATTATTGCCGAACTGTCCATGGTAATATATTTATGCTCGTGACTGTACTATGAACATAGGTCTACTATGGATTCATTGTTTCGAAATAAAAGTTATTATTATTATTCAGTTGATTCATTCATTATAATATACACAACATGTGGCGCATGGCGTAGCCACTATAATAAAATAATAAAATGGGTAACATAAAATACGTAATGTACTTATAATGAATTATTAATATAAACTGAGGTAGGTAGGTATTACATATTCTACAACTAAATACACACAGTACAATCAATCAGTACAAACAGGCATAATAAATAATACATAGCTTTAAAAATACACCATATTATATACACATAACGTAAACACAATACATAACATAAATATGTATGTATATACTTAATACTTACAGGTATAAAGAATCTGAGAGTTGCAAGTTCCTCGGCTGATCGCACAAACATTTTTTGTTAAAAAAGTTTTTTATTCATGTAAGGCGAGATGAGATCGCCTTACATGAATAAAAAACTTTTTTAACAAATAATAACCGACTTCAAAAAGCCACTACAAAGAAAATAATAATTTTGGTTTCGGAAGTCGGTGGCTTTGGTTTTTGTTTGCTTAATGTATTATATACTAAAACCTTCCTCAAAGTATGTAGATTACGTTAGTGAAAACCCCATCCAAATCGAATCAGTAGTTTTTGAGAAAATCGCGCACATACAAATATACATACATACATAAGGGACGAATACAGAACCTCCTTTTTTGAAGTCGGTTAAAAACTGCACATTTCTCCACACCAAACTCTACACTGATAGCCTGATATAGGTAATCACTGAAAGTTTCAGTTACTTTCAGTAACTCCATCAGCTGAAATAACTACAAATTACCGTCAGGTAGACATTATGGCATATGGCATTCGGATGACACAAACAAAATCAATGATTTTTTTAATATAAGAAGCAATAGATATCTTGTTGTGTTGTCAAAATGAAACGATGATGATGTTAACAACCTATTCATAAATCTTCTGGCTGGCATTAAGGTATAACACTAGAGCAGACACTTTGAACAAACATCATGTTCCAAACGCTGTGTGACACGTGACAAAAAACAGAATAGATGCGACATTTTCTACGTGAAGTGCGGTAGTTTTACCGCAGTTGATTTCCACAGCACCGTCTAATGCAGGGGTTCCCAAACTTTTGAGATGACGGAGCACTCACCAAATACCTTTTGTTTCATGGAACCCCATATCAAATGATTACAAATCAAAGACACTGTAATTTAAATACGAACAAAATCTTTTACTAGAAATATTTGAAATTATTCATTTTAATTTTCAAATATTTCTAGTAGTAGACCCCTTATTACAGGGGTCTTATAAGGACTGGCGATATGTGACTGTGCTAACCTCTGCCAACCCTTACAGGGGAAGAGGCGTGATGTAGGTATACAGTAATTAAAACAGGGGCCGTACCATGACGTGTTAAAACCATCATTTTTCCGCTGTAAACAAGGGATAGCGCTATTCGTGCTGTATAGTTCCATCCTTCTCTCACAGCGGAATAATGATGGCAATAACACGTCGTGGTACGGCCCCAGGATGTGTTCGCTTTATCAAATGTTATTGAAGCCTTTGAGCTTTCTTCTTTCCAATGAATTAAATATTAACCATAAATTTTTTCATAGTCAAATAAATAAAAGTGTACATTTATTACAAACGGTACAAATGATTTAATACGAATTGTCGTATTACAAGTAACTGTCGACTACGCTAATCCGGAATACGCGGTTCCGTATCCTAGGCAGATACTTATTATTATGGAAGTTTAAGTTTAAGTTTATGAATTATTATTGTAATGTGAACAAGTAAAAATATAGGGAAAGTATTAATAAATGGTATATACACACATCAACACGGTCTAGGGATATTTCATACTCAATTAAATAACTCGAAAAGTACTGGCCGCATTGGAATCTTTTATACACCGATTTGTTTGTAATTTATCTCAGACTAATTGCAAATTCAAATTTTTGAAAATTCTTTTGTTTCGGTGCCATAAAAATGTCTTGATGTGTAGGAGAGGGAATTTTCATTTGTCCGAAATTTAGAAAACAATACGAATTACGTTTAGTTACAGTTTTTTTTCATTTTTAAACGAAAGATAAAGTTAAAATTGAGGTATTGTAGCCATGCAACGCCAACATTTGACGAGGGCGGAGATGTTACGAGCTGTGGGAATGCTGGAAGCTGGGTCTGTTCAGCGTAATGTTGCTGAGGCCATAGGGACCCACCAAAATGTAATTTCAAGATTGTGGACACGCTATCGTGCCACAGGTAAAGTAGCGGAGAGGCACCGGGGGCCAAGTCATGTATCATGCATCACTACCCCCAGACAAGACGATTTTTGCAAATTACTGCGCGAGCTCAACCAAATGCAACGGCGACTCAATTGGTCCAAAGGCTGCGAGTGGAACACCAAGTGCTTGTGAGTGACCAAACTGTAAGAAGGCGACTGCATGAAAACAATCTACGCTCTCGTAGACCACTCCGGGTCCCACCTTTACGGAGAGGCAATCGTGGACGACGATTAGAATAGGTTCGGAACCACGTGGACTGGGGCCGTGAGCAATGGTCCAATGTGCTGTTCACGGTTCCAGGTTCGGCTTCCATCCAGATTCACGAAGGACGCGTGTTTGGCGAGTTCCTGGACGATGGAGCCGTCTTCAGAACCCTCAGGAAGTTCATCCATACCAAGGAGGAACAATTATGGTTTGGGCAGGAATTCGTCTTGGAGGACGGACGGGTCTCGTTTGGGTGCGGGGCAATATGACGGCAGAACGATACGTCCAACAGGTGCTGGGGCCCGTAATCTTGCCCCACAGAACACAAATGGGGCAAGATTTCCTGCTCATGCACGACAATGCCCGGGCACACACGGCGAGAACGGTAGCAGCTTGGTTACATACACACAATGTTAGGGCCGTAGACTGGCCTGCTCAATCGCCAGATCTAAATTCCATTGAGCATGCGTGGGATATGCTGCAAAGAAGAGCTCTGAAGGAAGTTCCTGAAAATCTAGCTACAGAAGATCAACTTTTTGCGCACCTCAGAAAGACATGGGACAATATTCCGCAGCAAGACATTGACAACCTTGTTCTGAGCATGCTGAATCGTTGCCGATGTGTTATGAACATCATGGGCGCTTTCTCAGACTACTAACTTCAAGTTTATAAACACAAATTAAATGATTTTTCTATTTTTTTCAGTTTTTACTCACAACTTAAAATTTAATTCATATACGGTTTCCGTCTATGCATCATTTTTTTTTCCATAAAATCCTGAATTTTTAATCGAAGTACCTTAACCATTATTAAAAAATGGTAGAATATTAAATAACGTATCTTTTAAATATATACATGTCACATAAATAATTAATACATTGATAGTAATTCGCTTTTTTAAAAATATCCCTAGACCGTGTTGATGTGTGTATTTTAAATATTCGGTCAGCAAGAGAAAAATCGGCTAAAAAGTTATTTTGACAGCATAATATGTTTTTGTCGGCCGTAAAAATAAAACATCAACAAAACCTGGTCAGCAATTAGTTGCTGACCAGGTTGTGCTGACGTTTCAAGGATTATCAGAAAATAATTACATATTTGGTCAGCAGCAAAATTATACAATCGGTAAGCATAAAAATAATATTAGGGTCAAGGAGCGAGCGAAGCGAGATCGGGAACTTGGGGCACCGCGACACGGACAAGTTAGGTTCGAATGGGATGACCTTTTGTGTTAGGTTACTTTTAACCTTCTGGACAGAAATAGGAGCCCTACCTAGCGGGGCTCCGTCGACCACCTCTCACCCCCTTATGAGTCCTAGAGCGAGCGAAGCGAGCTCGGGAACTTGGACAACCCTACACGGACAGGTTAAGTTCAAAGGGGTTCTTCGTGTTAATTCCTTCACAAACAAACTTAGTTATGCGCTCTGGTTTTTTTACTTTCATACGTCCAAAAACGGTGCGTAAGTTTGACTCGCATTTGACCGGTTTTTGTATCTACCTAATTGTATACGACGTTTGCGGTTAAATTAATTATGAAGTTTAATTATTTTAGTGCTTTAACTTGTGATAGGTTATATAAATATGCGTGTTTCAAAGTGGAAATGTTAGTTGGACATCTACATCTTCCTATCAAGTAAGTTCGTTTAAGTAATTACTATGGTTGTCTATTTATTTTTATGTGCGTTAGCTAGGAATATACCTATTATGTTGCATAAGTAGGTAAATGTTGCAGTCAAAACTCTTAACCAGTCAAAACTACTTAGGTACTTTTGACTGCAAAAATCAGTCATAACTAGTTTTGACCAAGCGCGTTTGATATATTTCAGGCAAAACTAGTTTTGACTAAAATAAATATATCGGTCAAAACTAGTTTCAACTAGTAGTCAAAACAGGCTTTAGTCAAAAGTAGTTTGACCAAAGAAGTTGGCCAAAAGTAGTTTTGACTGACTTTTTGCAGTCAATACTAGTTTTGACTGGTTAAGAGTATTGACTGTGGGCCGCGGTAGTCCAACACGCGGGCCCATTGCGGGTTGATGGACGTCACATGTCTAGAAATTATTAGTTCTAGAACATACCGGTTTCCTCACATTATTTTCCTTCAGTTTTTTTAGTTTTTTGCTAATGCCACCAATGGTTCGAATCCATGGCCTACTTGTAAGTCCGTTAGCACTGGGCCACCATTGTTCCAGAATAGTACTTATCTATGGAATAGGATGCTATTGATTCTAAAACTGTGTGTTTACCTTTTTGCGATGACGAATATTTTAAATCTATACTATACCAATATTACCTAAAGCTGAAAATTTTGTTCGTTTGTTTAAACGCGCTAATCTCTAGAACTACAACTTAAACGGATTCGAAAAAATATTTTTGTAAGTATATAGCCAGATTTATAAGGAATAGTAGGTATAGGCTATTTAAAATCACGCTACGACCCTTAGGAGCCGAGCAACGGGGGCTTAACCGCGGGGAACAGCTAGTATAATTATATAAATTGTTGAAAATCACTACCGACTGTTATAATATTTTCTCATTATATTTTTTCAGGTCACGATGATGTCCAAGTACATCCTCCTCCTTTTGATTCCGGTCGTCTACGGCCAGATAACGGTCAAGATAACAGCAGGGAAAACCGAGGGCGACACCTCTGTGGAGTACAGCGGTCAGGACATAGCAATCATCAGCGACAAGGAGCGAGAGAGCTTCAACATCGAGGACCGCAGCCTCAAGGAAGCCGCTGGGAAATACTCAGGACGTGAACCCACAGATGTGTACGTCAAGAGGCCCACACCCTGGGGAGATGTTTACACTAAATACAATTGGCAAGAAGTCAAAAGAACGCTGACACCTGTCAGATCAAGAGTTATAGGCATACAAACGAAACCCGTCATTGTATCCACCCGAGATTTCGAGAATCATAGTAATGTGACGGCGAAGTATAACGCTGCTATCTCACAAGAGGTTGCCGAGACGGTTTCTAATAGCTGGTCTACGTCTAAGACACTGACAGTTGGACAAGAGATCAATTACGAAGTGAACTTCGCAGCAGGCAGTGTTGGAGGAACTACTAGTATGTCTTTTGCAGCGACATGGGGAAGCGAGACAAGCAAAACTAGAGCAGTCACTCTAGCATCTACTACAAGTATGGAGGTCGAGTTGAAACCGGGACAAGCAGTGCTGGCGAGCCTCTCAGCCACCCGCGGCACTTTGGAGATAGAAGTAGACTACGAAGCTTCTCTCTCTGGCGAAGTATTTGCTAACTATGATGGCAAATATAAAGGTCATTTGTGGTGGGCTTATGATATCGGCGCTGTGTTAGAGAGTGCTGATATGCCGAATAGAGTGACCTCTACTGAGAAGATTTCGATCGGCTTCTTTACGAGCGCCACGGTCGTGGTTAGTGACAAAGATTTTAGCAACAATATCATTATGAAAATTCCGGTAACTATCGTATAACGTATAGATATATACCTACACTTCACTTGCTAATTTCGCGAACTACACGAGAGCGATAGCAACACTGTGTAGGTACTTTATCTACTATAAACATTTATCTACTTACTATGGATTCTTTGTTTCGAAATAAAAGTTATTATTACTATCCCGTTTATTCATTATATAGGGTGGCAGGTTGGATAGTGGAAATAGGAAAAGGGGTCATTGTACTCATCATTATGAACAACTTTTACTATGGGACCAACCCTGAAATCACAAAAAAAAACAGCTGTTCCATACATTTATGTTCACATAACTCAACAAAATGTATGGAACAGCTGATTGACTTTTCGCTATTTCAGGGTTGGTCCCATAGTAAAAGTTGTTCATAATGATGAGTACAATGGCCCCTTTTCGTAATTCCACTGTCTAAACCGTCACCCTGTACACCTACACATGTGCCGTATTATTCCGTATGTTTGCAGATTTAAGATTTAGCTAATAATAAATTATCGTCAGGGCAGCCTGTTTGACAACTTATTAAATATAATTTTGGGCTATGTATGAGCTATATGCTATAACGCTATATAGTATAGCGTAGTCTCAAAGCAGCTTTAGAATATTAGAGCTATCAAATTAGATTCAGATGACACAAAAAACATCAATGTAATTTTTCATATTTAAGAAGCAATAGATCTTGTGTTGTCAAAATGAAACGATGATGATGGAAATATTATTTTCAACATCCATTACGCTAGTTTTTACGTATCTTACTATTAATGCTAGAAACAAGCGTAATGGATGTCGAAACTAGTATTTTTATGTGTCAAATAATTTATTTAAAATAATTTTATTTATTTATTAAAAAAAATATACTCAGATAAATTTTTTTTTCGTTTGTATTGCATCATTACTATCTATAGATGTGCCTCTTAAAATATTTCGAGTATGAAGGGTAGGACCCTATACACGCTGAAATGTTAGTGGTTGTTATCCGGCAGCAGAACGATTTGCCATCACGAAACATAGAGTTCAATTTAAAAAATTTTTTTTTTTTTCAACTAATCAAAAAAAAATTCATAGATTAGAAAGCGTGAAAAACAATAGTAACTCACTAGATCTAACATAGGTATCAATATCTACTCAAAGTGCACACGCCGCCGCTCACGTAGTGCCGACAAAGACCGCCAAAGACAAAGGCCGCCTCATAAATGTGCAAAGCAAAATAAGCTCTCGCGCATGGTGATACGGCATACACTAGCCTGATCGCCTACCGATGTACCCCTGCCCCGCGCTTCGTAAGCGTAAAGCGAGCCGCAACAAAAGATGCAGCCGCCGGCCGGCCGGCCGCGCGCGCTCAGTTGTGTCGCGAAGTTGATGTCGCGAACATGAATGTCGTACCTACGCGCATAAATTTCATAAATGTAGAGAGCAAAATAAGCTCTCGCGCATAGTGATACGGCATAAAACAGACTGATCGCCCGTTGCAACCGCACCGCACCCCCCCGACCCGCACTCCACAATCGAGTCGCACTCAACAAAAGGATAGCCGACCGCGACGCCGACAGTCAGTTGTGCCGCGAACGCGAATCTCGTAACATGCGTAGTGAACTAGTGAATTCGAATTTATCGTTGCAAAAATGGATCGACATTACATTATTATTCCAATTTAGAGTACGTCGCTATGGTGCAAATGTACGTTAGGGCTAATTATGACTCCCATGCTGCCGTTACGCGGAGCCGCAACACTTGGCGTCGCTCAATCTTCGCGGTTTTCTGAACCCCCAAGTCCCGCAGGCCCGGACGATCGTAGCGGCGACACAGTACTACTCGATCATGGGGAGTTACAGTACGTACCAGACGTCGATCAGCCGTTCATTTGCCCGAGTTCGGCGAGGAAATCAAGTAGGTACTTCAAACGGGATCCTCGTCGAAGTACCTACCTATGTGTATGGCTGTGATGGCTGGGTTTGACGTAAGTCAATACTACGTTTGGAAAGTGCTCAACAATGAAAGACTGTTTAAGTACCTATCATTTTCGTAAAATTAATCAAATAAAACGTGCTCGATTGTGTTATTGTGTACGCCTTAAATACTTTAATAGGTATCTAATTCAGAAAATATCGTTTTCTAAGATAGGTAGGTACCTACCTAGTAATCTTGTTTTTTTAGTTTCGTGTTCACGTGTTCAATAATTTGTCTATCAATAACTCGGGAATAGTTATCAGCTGATTGATAAACACGGAGGGCAATGACCGCGCGGGCGCGCCCCGCTCGGCCGCGGCCTCTCACGTCGTCGCCGTGCTTGCGTAGCTATCGTGAGGTATTACCTACTATTGGTTTGAGATTTTGTTTTTCACATCATTCTCATCACACCATTCTGCCATTTTTTGATTCTAATTTTTTTTTATATATCAATCGAATGTACTGCCAAGACAAAATCATTTCGCTACGGGAAAACAACCACTAACATTTCGCCGTGTACCTATATGTTGCAGTCAAAATTTTATTCTTAACCGGTCATTGCTATAATATTTTCTCAGGTCACGATGATGTCCAAGTACCTCCTCCTCCTTTTGATACCGGCCGTTTACGGCCAGATAGCGATCAAGATAACAGCAGGGCAAACTGAGGGCGAGACCTCCGTGGAGTACACCGGTCAGGACATAGCAATCATCAGCGACATGGAGCGGAAGAGCTTGAACATCGAGGACAGCAGCCTCAAGGAAGCCGTTGGGAAATATTCAGGACGTGAACCCAAAGATGTACTCGTCAAAAAGCCCACAGTCTTGATCCGCCCCCCGGCCGCTATGTTCGCTTTAATCAAGTGGCAAGAAGTCACACGAACGCTGCCACCCATCAGATCAAGAGTTATAGGCATTCAAATGAAACCCGTCATCGTATCCAGCCGAGAGTTTGAGAACCACAGTAATGTAACGGCGAAATATAACGCTGCTATCTCACAACAGGTTGAGGAGACGGTTTCTAATAGCTGGTCTACCTCTAAGACACTGACAGTTGGACAAGAGATCACGCGTACCAAGTGAACTTCGCAACAGCAGGTAGTGTTGGAGGAACTACTAGTAGGTATGTCCTTCGCAGCGACATGGGGAAGCGAGACAAGCAAAACTAGAGCAGTCACTCTAGCATCTACTACGAGTATGGAGGTCGAGTTAAAACCGGGACAAGCAGTGCAGGCGAGCCTCACAGCCACCCGCGGCACTTTGGAGATAGAAGTAGACTACGAAGCTTACCTCACCGGCGATATATTCTGTGGCTATGATGGCGAATATAAAGGTCATCGTGACTGGTACTATCCTATCGACTCTGTGTTAAAGGCAGCTGGTTTGCCGAATAGAGTGAACTCTACTGAGAAGATTTCGATCGGCTTCTTTACGAGCGCCAGGGTCGTGGTCAGTGACAAAGACATAAGCAACAAAACCCATTAAGGAAACAGCAACTGTCATATAATTAAGTATTACATTATGTTATGTAACATAAAATATGTAGGTATATGTACTTATAACTATAAACTTAGAGCGCAGCGAGGACCAATCATTAATCTATGCATATAATACTCATATACTTATTGTCTTATAACTGGCAATATGTGACTGTGCCTACCTCTGCCAATCCTTTCAGGCGTGATGTATGTAATTAAAACATTTTTTTTGCTTTATCAAATTTTATTCAAGCCTTTGAGCTTTCTCCTTTACAATGAATTAAGTATTAACCATCAATGTGTTCATAGTCAAATAAATAAAAGTGTAATTTTACAACAGTACAAATGATTTAATACGAATTGTCGTATTATAAGGAACTGTCGACTACGCCGATCCGGAATACGCGGTTCCGTATCGTACTTATTATTATGGAAGAAATAAAGCTTATAAATTGTAATGTGAACAAGTAAAAAATTAGTGCTATGTTATAAAAATGTTTTAAAATCACGGAACTGCGTATTCCGCATTTCGTAGTTTATGTCTGAAAACTATTTTGCCTAGTACGTAGGTACAGTCACTTGTAAAAATATGTATACACTTAGGCTTGAAACTGCGTTAAGCGGGCGTCCGCGACGGGCACCCGTCGCGGGTCTACGCGCGTGGAAACGCGGATGGGCTCCGTGGGATCCCGACGGTCCCCATCGCTGGTACCAGTCGCGGAGACCGAATTATTATATTTACGCAGTGTCGCTAGTTCAATACATATATCCTGGAACAAGCCCGTGCCCGGCGTGCATGCACCGCTGGCGGGCCCCGCGACGGACGCCCGCGCCGGCCCCCGCGACGGATCACTTTTGTATGGGACCGCGCCCGCACCCGCGTAACGCAGTTTCAAGCCTTAGCACAATACCAATTGAAATATGAGTAGATAATATTAACAGCTTTGTTGCTTTGTTTAGAGAATAGAATTGTTATTAATAGTTTACGATAAAAATTGCTTACGTATTTTGCAAAGTGTAAACATATTTTTGCACGTGACTCTCCTCAATTTTTAGGGGCAAAATACACTAAGAATAAAACATTTCTATTCGAGAACCGAATTCAGTTCATAATCAGTATGACATGGCGATCTACTCTAGTATTTTACAAGTCTATGTTTTTTAACCATTTCTTAAATACATTTTCATATATTTTTATTGCTTTTGCAACTCGAATTTTTAATGATATACAAGTAAAAAGGAATACTAAAACACTGCTTTGAATTAGATTGCTGGGATTCTTCATAAAGCTCGATCATCACAATTTTTCGAGCACTTTCTTTAATTTACTATAATGGATGTCTGACACAAGGGCGGGTCAAGCTTACGAGTCGGGGGAGGGGGATGGGGGAGGAGAGAAAAACTTGTAAAACCGGTCAAGTGTGTATCGGACCACAAATATGTTAAAGTATTCTAATTAAATTATTGTTGTAATTTCTTATTTTAAAATAGTGTACACCCTGCCTGTTATGGCTGTATAACATAATGTCATTGCCTAATATTGTTACTGTGTGTGTGGCAACACTAGTGTCACTCTTGTCTGTTTCTTCTCTGCAAGTATGTACGAACTGTGCGTGTCTCTGCTTCCACAATAAAATATAAAACTAGTTTGTTTCTATTTAAAAATCTCAACAAAATATTGTAGGGTGCCGTAGCGTTATATTTGCGGTCGGAAACTGAAAGACTCCTTATTTTAGCTGCCAACCGATATTATTAGTGGTTGACTTAGGACCACGAGGAGTAATGACCTATATGACCCCTTGGATCCGCCCTTAGTCGGATATACTTTACACATACCATAATACATCCATACAAAGTTAACACTTGTCTACCGGATGGCTTGGCTTAGTACGTCATCCCAGCGGCCTATTTAGAGCAGGTACAATAATAAATAATGAATAACAACTACTTATAATAATTAAGGCTAACAGGCGTCCGCCGTATTGGAGGTAATTAATTATTTTATATCCTAAGTCTACGAGTTCGGACACAGAGGAGTAACAAATGGAGTGCCAAGATTCGCATCATTCGCGCGACATTAAGCCCGGTTTCCACCGCAAGCGGAACGGACTTATTAAGGACTCCGCTTAACTCGCAAGAGTAAACTGCATACTTGTATTCCCATCAACAAATAGTCTAAAAGTATGCAGTTTGCGTTTGCGAGTTTAACGAAGTCATTAATGGGTCCGTTCCGCTCGCGGTGGAAACCGGGCTTTAGACTGCTAAATGCTAACCCGAATACGTTTATTAGTTCATATACAGATAACTGCGTAATTTGTTGTAAAAGCGTTACATAAATTCATAAAAATTATGCAGTCTAGCTGAACAACATAAAAACAGCATGCGCGTCATCTGAACTCAGAATAACGATGCATCTCTAGCGATTTATCAACAACAGACGTATTCTTGACATACGCTTCTCAATAAAAATGTTACGAATCACAAACTGATTGACATTCCATTTGTTACTAATTCGTGGTTCAAAATATAGAGTGTACAAGTTTGTAGGACTTCATCGCTGTTACTTTTGATCGGGTGTCAATAGGGTAGTGGCCTACTATTAAAAAAGTACAAATTAATTATTTTATTTCAAAGAAGGAATAGGCACAACAAAAAAGTAAAAGCAAAAATAATAATTTATCACAAAATGGAAAACATAGAAGCTTTTAAAGTTTTTGGAGGGAGTATCGCTCCGTCTTTGTCGCGCGAAGCGGACGTAGGTGGTGTTACGTCACTAGTAGGTAGTGCCGTCCGTGTCTAGCAAATCATTTTAAAACGCTTATAACTTTGCCAATTTTGTAGATGTTTCATCGGTTTTTTTGGTGTTAATTGTCTTTTTTCAAATAGTTTACAGATTCACAATAAAAAAATAGTAGTTAACATCCCTATTATAGTAGTAAAAAATAAACATCAGCTTTAGAGAGAGATAATTGGTTAGATTCGGCTTTATAGAGCATCTCTGTCGAAAGTACTCACAGTCTGAAAAGTCAGCGACAAAACGTCACATAGGTATGAGTGACGGGTATATCCCACTATTTCCATGGAAATAAAAAATAGAAAAGTGGGACCAGCGTTTTTTACAAATTATATCCCATTATTTCTATTACGACAAAAAATCGTAAACCACTAAAAGCAATTATAATAGCAGCTGTCTATCAATAACAGTCAAATTACAACTACGATCAAGAGGTTTTATCTAAAGAGGAAATAAATAAATAGTTTCTATGTGCACGCCGTCATAAGAGGTGATGCATCTAGCTTCATCTTGTTTACTAACTGACTGACTTCTTGACAATTCAAAAGCACCTGTAAGTGGTCTAATTGAAATAAATGCTTTGACTTTGACTTTGCAGCGTTTTTTTTGTCGCAGCCGACAGCAATAGAAATAATGGGACAATCAATCTGAAGGCCCAATCAGGCCCAGTATTTCTATCAATAGAAATCTACTATATAAAAATAAGTCGGGTTTTCCTTCCTGACGATATAAGTCCAGAATGGACGAACCGATTTCCACGGTTTTGCATTCGTTGGAAAGGTCTCGGGCTCCGTGAGGTTTATAGCAAAGAAAATTCAGGAAAATTTAAAGAGAAAAGCGGGAAAATCTTTTTTCACATACAGCGCCATCTCTGATACATTGCATGTACTACGGTGGCGAAACGGAGTTCGCCGGGTTTGCTAGTACCTAATAGAAATAGTGGGATACACCCTGAGTGACAGAGACGGCGCTCTACGACGCCGAAGCTAGCCGATTATCTCTTTCTAAAACTCCATGTGTATTATTGGCGGGTACTGTATGATAGACTAGCTGTGCTCTGCGGTTTCAACACCATTACTCGGCTCCTAAGGGTCGTAGCGTGATGTTAAATAGCCTATATTATTCCTCATGAATCTCGCTATCATATACAAAAAGATTTTTTCGAATCCGGCTGGTAGTTCCAGAGATTAGCGCGTTCAAACAAACAAACTCTTCAGCTTTATATTAGTATAGTTCCACAAGTTATCCTGACCAGAGCAATATAGGAAATATAGGAAAGATATACAGGGTGGCAGGTTAGACAGTGGAAATATTTTAAGGGGTCATTGTACTCATCATTATGAACAACTTTTACTATGGGACCAACCCAGAAATCGCGAAAAAAAATCAGCTGTTCCATACATTTTGTTGAGTTAAGTGAACATAAATGTATGGAACAGCTGATTTTTTTTTCGCGATTTCAGGGTTGTTCCCATAGTAAAAGTTGTTCATAATGATGAGTACAATGACCCCTTAAAATATTTCCACTGCCTAACCTGCCACCCTGTATATAGATTTCCTATATAATTATAATATAGGAAAGAGCAAACAGACCCCTGAATTTTGAAAGCTTATTTATGATATTTAACAGCAGATTTACTAATCAAGCTTTCAAAACTAAGGGCTAGTCAGTTTTGAATATTCGATAATGGTGCTGATTCTGTTGAACATCGAACTAAGCTAATTTTAATCACACTTAGTGACGGGTTTCTGCCCGGGAAAAAACCCCGTTTCGAGTTTATGCCCGGGCATAAACCCATCTATATAGTTGGGTTTCTGCCCGGCCAATAAATCGTTTCGAGGTTTTTGCCCGGGCAGAAACCCATCACTAATAACACTGTATCTCTTTCTTACAAATATTATTGAAAAAGGACAGAAAATATTTAGAACTGTCAAATTAGTACACACATTTACGGGAAAATAGTCTGACCTTTTGCGATTACGACTAAATTGACATTAAAACTATTCAGGTGGACAAATTTGACAGGATTAAATGTCTTCTATCGCTTTATTATGTTTTTTTATTAGAAAGAGACAAGAAGATTAAATTAGTTTAGTTCGTAAACAACAAAATCGGCACCAATGTCCTTTAAAGCAATTCTGACACTCTATATTTTATATAGGTACTTTCTATACGCGAAACTTAATTTTTACCCGATTGTGAAGACAAAAAAAAGGTTATCATTTCATCTGTTCGTATATCTAGCGTTTGACTAATGAATATAGCTTGGCATAACGATTATTATGATTAATCCATTTGATATAAATGGCAAAATTTATAAAAATAAACTTCAAGTAAGTAGGTAGAGAAATCATTACCTAATCGGGCTAATATTATTTGGGTATTTTGATTGAAACCGGTATTTTAAAGAAAATATTGTGTCATTTCGGTATTTTAGTGAATACCGGTATTTTTTGGGGAAATATTGTATTAATTAGGTATTTTGGTGGAAATCAGTATTTTGGGAAAAAATAGTTAATGAAAATAATTTCAATCAAATATACCGTTAGTTGTCAGATTTTGACAGAAATTCATATATTTTTGGCTGTACAGGTAAAAATTAAGATCAGCTTGAGATGTTGTTTTGAAAATCAGTATTAATTATAATTTAATTATTACTATTTGTCCGGAAGTATTGGCATCACAGTTAATATGCTGTTAATTAATATACCAAAACACGTTGATTACAATTTACAATTCTTATGCTGACGCCAGATATAGCTTCAAAGTTTGAATACACATTTCGTCTGTGAACTTCCAAAAAGTACTTGATCTACTCGTATTTTTATTTTAAGTATTTTTAATATTAAGTAATAATGTGAGAAGGACAAACTTTTTTGTTTTATGATAGTTATCGAGTTTTGATAGAGTCTGCCAAACGAAAGCGTGACCTGGGAAAACGCGGCAAATTCAAAAAATCTTTATGTAATTACCACATACATCTCAAGTTATACGTTTTGATACTTGAGTATTTTTTGTATTTATCATAATTTAAATACAAAAAATACTCAACTAGAGGTAACTTCTAGTAACATTTTTGAAAAAAAAATGTCAGGAGGTGTCAGAAGTTCACGGACAATTTGCAATTTGGCATACATTGTCAGTTTGAACTTTGAATGGTTTAGTTAGTTAAAAAATTGACAATAGCTGGCAAAGAGAAAAAAAAAATGTTCAAACTTTGAAGCAATATTTCGGTACCAGATTCAATTAAATAATATTCGAGTTGTGGCAATAACGGTTATTACTAGGGATGCATCAGATACCGATACGGATTCCGATAATATTATATCGGTGGTATTTAGATTTTTCCGATATATCGGTATCGGCGATATTTATTTGCCGACACACATTTACATTACAAATGAGTTATGTTGCATCCAAGAGGCTATTTTATTTATATAACATTATAACTTAAGAATGATTTGTTTCCCAATAAAAATTTTGTTAATTTGGATTATTTTAATTTTAAGTCCTTTTAACACTATCCGTAACGGTATCGGTATCGCCGATACATATTCGATGATATCGGTATCGGTATCGCCGATACACATTATAAATATCGGTAACGTATCGATCAAAATGCGTATCGATGCATCCCTAGTTATTACCAACCTCGTTACCCTTGTAATACTACTTTTTTGAAAGTGCAACATCAAAATCACATTAAATATTATGAAAAAAAAAATGCTAATTATCACTCAGTATAATAATTTGAAATCTGACTTGTTGATTCTGATTTTTGTGGTGATTTTAGTAATTTTGACATTTTATTTACTTAATTCAAAACTGACAATTAAAATATTTTGTGTTAATTCCGAAATAAAAGAAAACAGGCCTGTACATACTAAATCCCAGTTTGTATTAAGCGGAATTAACACTACAATAGTAAGCGGAATTAACGCTACATAATTTTAATTGTTAATTTTTATTATTATGGATTTTCGCAAAATTACGCTTGATATTTTTTAGGGATGCACCCGATGCTGATAAGGATACAGAGTAATACAGATATATCGTCGATATTTTGATTTTTCCGAAATATCGGTATTTGCCGATACACCGATACTTTTCACTTTTAAATGAGTTTATCTCATTCGAGAGACTATTTACTCCAGTAAATCGCCTTTCTCCGCATAACTTGAGAATTATTTGTTTTCTAAATAAAAAATCTTATTAGCTTTACAATGTAGATTATTTTATTTTTAAGACATTTAACACCATCCGTATCGGTATCGCCGATACATATTCATAAATATCGGTATCGGTATCGTATCGACCAAAAATTAGTATCAATGCATCCCAAATAGTTTTTTTTATATTTTGTATTTAAGATGTTTAATTTGGTAAAACATACCAAAAACTTGACTTTAATCATCAACACTTCACAGAATAATTTATTTTAACTACAGAAAGCTGATTTCAGGCAACTATAATCAAATACAAATCTTACAGTGTTGCCAGTGTAATATTCCAACATTACCACTGCTAATTCCACTTAGGCGATGGTGGTGATAAACATTACCGCAAACACACCACATTGTGGTCAGTATGGAGACTAAGCAACATTGTCCCAAACACTTATGTGACAAGTGTTTCTATATACAATACGAGGCCGTAAATATTAAACATCAAGCTTTATAATACAATAGTCTTCCTTATCGATTTTGATAACGGCAACCCCCCAAATTATTTCCTTGCGTGTGCCCTAATATGACTCACTAGGCTTGTAATTGGTTAGCTTCGGCTTTATAGAGCATCATCTCTGTCGCACGAAGCACTAACAGTCCGGTATCTAACAAACAAGTCAGCGACAAAACGTCACATAGGTTACGGATATGACTACAAAGCCGGAGCTGGATTATCTCTTACTCAAATTCGATGTGTAATATTTACTGCTAGGTAACCAGTAATTCCACTTCAGCAACGGATTCGAATCACCAACATCGCCAATTCAACTGTCACCAATATTCACCAACTATTTCACTTTGTACCACTCTATTGCCAACATGTTGGTGCCCAACATCACCACAAACACTTAACACAACACCAATACTCCGAACAATAGATCACAAGCACTCGATCTGTCTGTTTGCACTGTACAACACTCATATGAGCCCGTGGCGTTTCTTGTACTCTTCTAGGTTTAAAGAACGCTTGGGGCCAGTTTCTTTCACTTTGGTCGTCACCTGTTTCGGCTGGCTTGATACTGATTCTGCAAATAAAAACAAAAAAGAATTTTCAAAATCGGTTCCCAATTGACGGAGTAATGGCTGAACGTACATAAAAAAAAAGATTCCGACGAATCGAGAACCTACTCCTTTTTTTGAAGTTGGTTAAAATTAGGTTTGTTAGCTCAAATCTGAAGCAGCCCGACTGAAGAAGTACTTAGATGGGGATACAGGGGGAACGGGAGGGAGGGAGGAAAGGGTGAAATTTGCCCCCCTTTGCCCCGAATCCTGGAAAGCAAAATTTTTTTTAGAAATGTATTTTGTTTAGAACGGAATTTTCTGGCAGACAGGTAAAATCATACACAAATATGGCCCCCTTGAAAGATACTATGATTCAGTATCAGTGGCGAAGGGTCTCTAAATTCAAATTCAAAAATCATTTATTCAAAGTGGGCTAACGAATTAGCACTTTTTGAACGTCAATGTACATAAGACAGTCCCCAAAAACGCCCGCCCTTCACCGCTTCCTAGTGTTGTAGCTGCGAAGAAGAAACGGCGCAACAAACTCCGCAGCAACACAATTCTGTCTGTCAGTTACTTTGTGTACGAAATTCTACAATACGATTCCTACCGGCTTCCCTTTGAAAAATAGCACAGGCAGTATTGCCTACTTTTATTAAGTAGCTTTTCGTGGCCAGGTAAGAATTTGTAACTCCGACTTACCTCTTACAAAAACTGACCCTTCGCCACTGTTCAGTATTCAGTTTTACATTACACGATCTCTACACACAAACGGGTCGAATACCTACATCACTTTTTAGGGTTCCGTACCAAAATTGTAAAAAAGGAAGGGTTTATGGTGCGGATGCGACTTCGTCTGTCTGTCTGTCACACCTGCATATTTCAGCAACTACTAATGCTATCGACTTGAAATTTGTAACAGTTTTATAGAATGCTTGCCCAACTTTATTGCAAATGAAAAAAGTCACAAAATATTTTTATTATCATTGCAAAAGGGGCCGGAGTGGGGGTCCAAAATTTTAAAGTGGGGTTACTAGGTCAAGTGACATATCATATGAAAGGACTTGATTTGCACATTTCAAAATATATTTTCATTTTATTTTATGTCTCACAGTTTTCGACATATGATGATAAATGTCTGAAAAAATACCATTCCCCCCCCTTATCTCCGAAGTTTGCGGAGCGAAAAATCTGAAATAATTAGAGTTGATAGGAATTGACCCAAATATTGCACCAAAAATAAAACGATGTTCCTAACTATTACAGTTTTTTCAATATCATCAAAATTCCTTGACAAACAAAATTAGTTATGCGATCCGGTTTTTTTCACTTTATACGTCTAAAACTGATACGGAACCCTCGGTGCGCGAGTTCGACTCGCACGTGGCCGGTTTTTTTTTTAATCGAAGACAATTAAATCTCAATAGATGGCGTTTTAGGTATCGAATTGTTATTGTAGTTTCTGTAAAATTCAGAACATGAAAAAATTTACTGAAATGAAAAAAAATTGTTTTAGGTAATTTTAAAAAATCCTATAACAAAAAAAAATTGCCCGAGGATAGCCTGAGATTTTAGAGATTTTGCCCGCGACTCCGTCCGCGTGGACTACAGTAAAATGACCAGTTTAAATGACCTCCGCAGTGTACAGTGGCTAGTACTACCAAGAGGTCAAGCTGTATCTCTGGTTCCTCCCATCAGAATTAGATGAAACGTGGCAAACGTAGAAAAAAAATACATAGTGTTTTGTATAAAGGTGTTTGCTTTATTTTCCTACTCTAGTTAAAATAACCCTTCAGGTTATTGAAAAATGCATCTTTTCTTATAAACATTCTTTAAAAATACAGTTTTGTGCGAGCGAGGCAGGTGACATAATAGGTGGCTTAATACCCCCTTATGCAACATAGTTAGGGCGGGTTGCTTCAAACCACGGGGTCTCATCAGGAACAAAGTAACATTTGTTGAAATAACTCATAATAGATGGCGTTATATGTACCTATCGATTTGTTATTAAAGTTTGTGTAAAATTGAGAACATGAAAAAATACATCATGAAAAATATTGAAAAATGCTTTAAGCACGGAAAAATGCTTAAAGCATTTTTCAATATTTGAACGCCCGAAAATTTGCCCGAAGATAGCCCGCGCTGAATCGGTCACTTTTCTTTGTATGAGATGAGGCATCTGTACGTATAGTATTATATTATCTGTGCTTCAAACCATCTGTATTCGTAAGTCAGTACGTAATCGTTAAGTCAGTATGAAATTGTCGTACAAGCCGCCATATTTGACGGTTACAGATACGTAACCGTAAGACGAAACAACATGGCCTTAGGTAATGCATAAAAATCCTAAGTGGACTTAGAGATATCTTGAATTTGGCCAATTTATTCTTGTAGAAGCCAAGTCTAGCTGTGGAATACAAAGGACGGAATTCTTACTAATATTATAAATGTGAAAGTAACTCTGTCTGTCTGTGTGTTACTCAATCACGCTTAACGACTGAACCGATTCAAATGAAATTTGGTACAGAGATAGTCTAGAGCCTGATAAAGGACATAGGCCACCTTTTAATGCGAAAAAAGGGCTGTAAAGGGTTGAAATAGGGGATGAAAATTTGTATGGAAATTACGTAATTTTTATAACAATAAGCTTGAATCTTATTTTTGAGGTTTGGGGTGTAGGGTAGGTGTAGGGTAGGGGTAGGGGTAGGTGTAAGGTAGGTGTAGGGTAAGGTAGGTGTAGGGTGGGGTATGTGTAGGGTAGGTGTACTAAACTTAACCCGTGCGAAGCCCGGGCGGGTCAGCTAGTTAAGAATATGTGAAGTACTCACTGGCTATAGGCAGATCCAGTTCTATGTTGATATCGAAGTCGTGCAGAGAGTACAGACTGGTCTCGTTGGCTTTCTTGTCCTGCTTATCAGTTATCGCTTTCTCCTCGTCTTGTATTTGTTGCTGCGAAAGATACAAGATGCATTAAAAATGTATATTTTAAACCAGAGACCGAAAAGGTTACCCGTATAGGGGTTAACCCGAGTTATTTTTTTTAGGTTAGGTGAAAAACCTTTCATGAAGGTTAACCCGTATTCTGGGTTAATCAGCCGATTAATGGTTATTAATCGGTTATTAATTATTAATCGGGTTCAGGCATATAAAGTTCATTTTTGTTCCTTTTTGTTAATTTTTGTTCCATTTAATTCGGGTTAATCAACAATATTAACCGGTAACGGTCATCGTAGTAACGGATTAACCGGTTACCCTGCGTTAAGATCATGGTTAAGATTAACCAAACCGGATTAATCAGTTCCTGTTTTAAACATGTTAAAGCCATATGTTATGCTTATCTTATATTATTTTACTAAATGTACGGGGTGTAATGTTAGTCAGTCGAAATACGAAAAGGGGTCATTGTACTCATCACTACGAACAAGTTTTACTATGGGACCAACCCGGAAATCGCGAAAAAAATATCAGCTGTTCCATACATTTATGTTCAACAAAATGTATGGAACAGCTGATTTTTTTCTGATATTGTAATAAACATGCTTTTCAACTATTATTTTTTGGCTGCTGCGCGACGTGTTGCCGGTTCGATTCCCGCACGGAGCAAAAATTTATTTCGGGTCTGGCTATTTGTTTGAAAAAAAAAACATTGTATTCACACTCACAAGTCTTTCTCTTTCTTTCTGCTCTCTCAACGCTTGTTCCTCTTCCTCTTTAATTTTTAAGATTTCTGCTATTTCCTCTTCGGTTCTTGAAACATCCTGAAAAATTCAATTATATATTACTACCGATTACAGTACCCGCGATCTACTCTGCAATAATTCTACTTATAAACGATGATTAAAATAAATAGCTCTTAGGTCAGTTGACATCTCTATTCATTGTCATCAGTGATAGTTGTATGTTTAATCAGTGGTTAAATTAAGAAGATTTTATAAATTGAAAAATTAGTATTGATAGTTATAAACTTTCTTTTATCATAGTCATCTGCCTAGCCTTTTCCCAAATTACATTGGGGTCGGCTTCCAGTCTAACTAGTTTCGGCTAAATATCAATATTTTACGTGGAGCGACTGCCATCTGACCTCGACAACCCAATTAATGGGTATATATATATATATAGATTTTTATTTAATTTTTCATTTTATTTTTATAAAGGCTATGTCTTACCTGATGTCTGCTTCCTCCAGATTTGAAATTCATGACAGGTTTAGTATGCCGCCTCGTGAAGGGGTCGTCTGTTTTCTTGCCTTTATTCGCTTTTACCTTAAAAATAGATAATGTAGGGTGAAATGTTGTTTAAATGTTATATTAGAGACTAGACTTTTGCCCGCGACTCTGTCCGCGTGGACTACAATGAACTGACCAGTTTAAATGACCTCCGTAGTGTAGGGTGGCTAGTACTACCAAGAGGTCAAGCTGTATCTCTGGTTTTTCTCAGCGGAATCAGATAAAACGTGGCTTAGATTTTAAGTTGGACCCTAAGCTATCGAACTGTGAAAACCACATCAAAATCCGTTCAGTACTTTTTGCGTGATGCGCGCACAAACAGACAAAAAATAAAAAAAAAATATTTTTAGGTATAGATACGTCCCTGTACCCTATCCCGACTGTTTTTTCTGGAATATCTTCAATGTACAGACACAGCTTGTTTACAATTTTATAATGGTATAGATGTTTAAAACATACCTCTTCCATGATGGCTTTCTCGGCCGTCTCCACATTAAGTTTCCGGTTCCTATTGTTGATGTAGGAGATACTCTGTATGGACGACGTGCGGGTCTTGTCCAGCTGGTTGGCTCGCTCCTCCAGCTCCTGGATCTTAGCGTTCAGTTCTAGCACCGTCTCGTCGTCGCCTCTGAAAATGTTGTATTGATGAATACACATACTCATGTCAGCTGTTGGTTATTGGTTTACCGAAATAACATTGGTCAATATCACTGCTCATGACATTTGACAACAGATTAAACTGAACACGAACAGAAAAAGAAACTTAAAAATTTAGAATCGCCTTTAAAAAGATACAATAGTATTTTGATCTTTTTAACCGACTTCAAAAAAGGAGGTTCTGTATTCGTCCCGTATGTATGTATGTATGTTTGTATGTGCGCGATTTTCTCAAAAACTACTGATTCGATTTGGATGGGGTTTGCACTAACGTAATCTACATACTTACAGGAAGGTTTTAATATATAATACATTATGTAATCATTCCTATGTACAAAGTTATATGCATAAATGTACACACTCCGTAGAAGATTTACTGGTGAACGAATTCGTGAAAGTAATCTAACACGGGATAAAGAACTAAAAAGGGAAAAATAAAAAACTTTTTTAACAAAAAATAATTGAAGGTGCAGTTCTAACTTTTTTTTTTAAGTTTCTTTATTTTTCTTTTTTGTGTGACATAAACACACTCGATTACAGCAATAGCGTAAATACATTACCACTAACCGAATCCACATACCACTTGCTGTAAAAAAATACGCAATTTCGTTTACTTGGATGACATAGGTAGGTACTTATTTCATTTATTCCAGTTATTTGAATTAAAAACCAAAAAAAAAAATTGACTTTTTTCATTTGCAATAAAATTGGACAAGCATTCTTTATAACTGTTTTAAATTTCAAGTCGATAGCATTAGTAGTTGCTGAAATAAACAGGTGTGACAGACAGACAGACAGACAGACGAAGTCGTACCATAAGGGTTTCGTTTTACCATTTTGGTACGGAACCCTAAAAAATAAAAATTTATCACAAAATGGAAAACATACACGCTTTTAAAGTTTTTGGAGGGAGTATCGCTCCGTCTTTGTCGCGCGAAGCGGACGTAGGTGGTGTTACGTCACTGCATGATAGTGCCGTCCGTGTCTAGCAAATCATTTTAAAACGCTTATAACTTTGCCGATTTCGTAGATATTTCATCGGTTTTTTTTGGTGTTTTTATCTTTTTTTAAATAGTTTACAGATTCACAATAAAAAAAATAGTCCGGTACCGTATTAGGGCCCTGATGTTAAGCGATGATACAGTCTACAATGGAGCATGCTTGCCTAAAAGAAACTTGAAAGATATTTACTTACCTCAATTGTGCTACATCTCTTTCCTTCATTAGTTGTGTCTTTTTCATAGCGTAGTTGGTAGGGTGCGACCTGAATCGATCCTTTTCAGCGACAATTTTCTCTATATCCTCTTCCTGAAAAATTTTATCATTTTATTAGATTCACGTCATGCAGTTTACTAATATTGTCATTTTTTCATCCTACTAATATTATAAACGTGAAAGTTTGTGAGGATGGATGGATGTTTGTTACTCTTTCACGCAAAAAACTACTGAACGGATTTTGACGAAACTTTACAGTAATATAGCTGAACAATAAATACATCAGAATAACACATAGGCCACTTTTTATCCCAAAAACGCGGGCGAAGCCGCGGGCGGAAGCTGGTAATTAATAATAGTGAATAAAAAGTTGTATGTTACCTTAAAATCGTACATGAGCGCTTCCTTAACTTCTTGTATCTTATTCCTAACAAAGTCCATAGTCGGTGGTTTCTTACTGGCGTCCTTAATCGCCTTGTTCCATTTCTGGAATTCGCTTTCCGTGAATTCCTGCGAAAATAGACTCTATTAGCTAACACTTACAGTAGATATTAGATTTTTTTTATATACAGTGGAAATATTTTAAGGGGTCTATTTAGGGTAATATTTCCACTGTCTAACCTGCCACCCTGTATACGGAACCGTAAAAAGCGACCAATAATGAAGTAGGGCCTTGTACACATAACTTATTTACACAAATAAACAGTCTAACTCACCTGATTACTAACAAACTCCAATCTGAACACCCTATCTTGTGTCCCGTGCCTTAACTTAAGTCCTTTATTAGTCCTAGTGTTACCTAAATTATATACTTTTGCCGTTTCATATACATCTATGATTTCTGCTACCTGCAAATAAATATATCTATTTAATGATACATAATTTAATGATTATGCCGTGGCGAGGGGCTCGTGGCTAAATGACAGCCGCGCTGATAGATCGATCTGCGAGGTTAAGCTGCGCTTGCCGCGGTCAGTCCTTGGATGGGTGACCGTTCTTTACACATCGAGACTCCTCCGTGCCTCGGAGAGCTCGTTAAGCAGTCGGTCCCGGTTGTCATAGGAATATCTTTAACAATCGTTACGAGTAGTCAGAAGCCCTAAAAGTCTGACAGCTGGTGTAACATTCGAATACCGGTATTACCCATTAATTGGATTGTGGAGGTCAGATGGCAGTCGCTCCACGTAAAATATTGATATTCAGCCAAAACTAGTTAGACTGGATGCCGACCCCGATATAATTTGGGAAAAAGGCTAGGCAGATGATGATGAATGATTATGCCGTGGAGTCAGCAGTACAGCTATAAGAAAAAAGTGGTGCCGATTTTGTTTACTAACTAAACTAATTTAGTGTTATCATGTCTCTTTCTAATAAAAAACATGAGAGAGGGAATAGCAGATATTTTTAATCCTGTCAAATAAGTCCACTTGAATAGTTTTAATGTCAATTTAGTCGTAATCGCAAAAGGTCACGACTATTTTCCCGTAAATGACAAGGGCGTGGTCTAATTTTACAGTTCTAAATATTTTCTGTCCTTTGTAAGAAGAGATATAATGTGATTTAAATTAGTTTAGTGCGATTTTTTTCTATTTCTTTTTATTTCTAAACCACCCACCATTGAGGCGAAAAACACAAAAAAAAATTGAAATCGTTCGAGCTATTTTCGAGTTTTTGCGAGACTAACGCATGGCAATTGATTTTATAAATAAATTAGTGACCATAAAGCAGTCAGTGATCCCGCACACACTGTAATAGAAAAAAACTGGACAAGTGCGAGTACACCTCGCGCCCTAAGGTTTCCGAAATATGCAATAGCGCCATCTATGCCGCTATTACATCTTAGTAGATATATCATATATCTTGATCCTCAGATCATAGAAACAAGGAGATATGCCATCATAGCAAATTAGTACAGGAACAACTGTCGCCACTATTAGTACATTTTCAACACAATTACAAGCGCCCCCGTGAATATAAAGATCTCCCACACATTCAAAATTCCGCACACCCTCAATCTAACACTGTTAATCATCACTCAACACTAGCACTAAACTAAAACACTGTATTTATATCATCGATCGTGTTCGGTTCGTCGCCAGCGTGTACGTTTGTTATGCGGTCAATGTGACCGTATCAAAGCGTGAAGCTCAATAGCGCCTTGGCACATCTCCCTTGTTTCTATGATTTGAGTCTTGATCATACATGGCGCCACTGCATACTTCTAGTGGCGCCATCTATGAGCAGATGGCTCCACTCATGGTCATGACAGACGGACAACAAAGTCATGCTATAAGCCTTAACCCTAAAAATGCTTTTTGACAAACTCACCCTATAAACTGGATTGCCATTATTGTTACCGATGCCGATTCTAACAAAGCATCCGTTGACGACGCGCGCGAAGAACGGCAGGTGCACCAAACGTTCCAGTTTAAACCTGAGGATTAAATAACAATAGTTATAAACTATTTATAAGGAGGGGCTCGTGGCTAAATGACAGCCGCGCTGATCGATCGATCTGCGAGGTTAAGCTGCGCTTGCCGCGGTCAGTCCTTGGATGGGTGACCGTTCTTTACACATCGAGACCCCTCCGTGCCTTGGAGAGCACGTTAAGCAGTCGGTCCCGGTTGTCATAGGAATATCTTTGACAATCGTTACGGGTAGAAGCCCTAAGTCTGACAGCTGGCATAACATTCGAATACCGGTATTACCCATTAATTGGGTTGTGGAGGTCAAATGGCAGTCGCTCCACGTAAAATATTGTAATAATAATAATAAATATAATAATATTCAGTCGAAACTAGTTAGACTGGAAGCCGACCCCAATGTAATTTGAGAAAAGGCTAGGCAGATGATGATGATAAACTATTTATAAGATATCACGCCTATTAGACCTGGGGGGAGCCCATTTTTTTTACTTTTTAATTCCTATTATTGCATTGTCATCCAAATTACATAGGTATGCTTAATCTGATTTGTACCGAACAAACAGACAGCCAAAAAAGCGAGTTAATAAAAACGTGGTAATAAAAACTTGTTTGAAAATAGCTAGTGGTTTACCTGCTAAGTCTTAGTTTGTTGATCTGGTCCTTGGTGTCGGCGTACTTAATCTCCACCTCCTCACGTTCGCGCTTCTTCTCCACTTCCTCGCCACCCGACGAGGAAGAACTTGAGGAGCTGCGACGACCTGAAGTGATAGGTTGTGTGAAAAGTTGTGATGAAGTGATCGGAACGGGTAATGTTACAATTTGGCCAACGAGAGCTGTTGAATGGGCGGCAAATTCGAATAAAAATCTTGTAATACACTACCTTAATATGCGATCAAAATAAGAATAGGACTGACCTTGCGCCATATTGTGACGTGTTGTATTGAAAATTTAGCTGTTTGTATTAAAAAATCTATTACAATAGATTTGGTAAATCAAAGACTCAGTTAAATATAGTGAAAAAATCAAACGTTATTGATTCGCAAATTAATTTCTATGTTAGACTTTTCAAGTTATAGTTGACAGTTCGAGGTCATTGACGTTCCTATTCTTATCGCGATCGCATAGTACATGATTTGCTCGAAAGCGGCGACAAGGTCACGCATCTTTGCGATTTCGATATCGGTGACCTTAAGCCTTTAAAAATCTCACCTTGTGACTTATTATCATCGGAATCGGAACCGGAATCGTCGGAGTAGATATCTGACGCTTTCAGTTTGACGCTCTGTTTACTAGTACCGCCGATGATCTCAGCGTCCGCGTCCTGTGGACAAGCGATGACCTTCACCTTGACCTTACAAACAAGGTAGACAATAAGTACTGTTTGGAAGTAAGTGGTGATGGATTGTGAACCGTTGTGATGAACTAAAGGCAACATGAACGTCGAAGGAAATACGAATAAGGATGTTAACCTTTTTTTTTATTGCGAATCTACATTATAAACTATTTGAAAAAAGACAATTAGCACCAAAAACTAATGATATTATAATGTCTTAGGTTTTCGCGATTATTACACATTATAATAAAACAAGTTTAAACGGATTAAATCGCGTATATTACAGATTTTTACAGAGTTTTCCCGACGTTTCGAACACTTTGCAGCGTTCGTGGTCGCAGGACGACTGACTGGTGACAGGTGTTCGAAACGTCAGGAAAAATCTGTAATATACGCGATTTAATCCGTTTAAACTTGTTTTATTATATATCTAAAAAAAACGTTCCGTACTGTCCATGGACGTTTAAAAGTTAAAAAAACCAGAGTGCACAACTAAGTTTGTTTGTGAAGGAATTTTGATGATATCTAAAAAACTGAGCTAGTAAGGAACATCGTTTTATTTTTGGTTCAATATAATTATATAGATACATTTTTATCAACTCTAATTATTTCAGATTTTTCGCTTTGAAACTTCGGAGATAAAGATAATAGACAGACGAAGTCGCACCACAAGGGTTCCTTTTTTTATCATTTTGTTAGGGAATCCTAAAAATCACTTACATTCATGAAAACAGAATTTAAATGCTCCCTAAAATAGAAAAAAAAAATCGTCGGACTTGCCCTAAGATCGTAGAAACAAGGAGATATGCCAACATAGCAAATTAGTACGGGAACAACTGATGCCACTTTTAGTACATTTTTCGACACAATTACGCCCATAATTAAGTGCTCCTTGTAAATAAAAAGATCTCCCACGCATTAAACATTCCACACACCCTCAATCTAACACTGTTAAACGTCACTTAACACTAGCACTAAACTAAAACACTGTATTTATACCATCGATCGTGTTCGGTTCGTCGCCAGCGCGTACGTTTTTAGTACGAGCAATTTGCTCAAAATCAGGCATCAAGCTCGATAGCGCCTTGGCACATCTCCCTTGTTTCTATGATCTGAGGGCTTGCCCTATAGGCACGCCACTGGTAGTAGGGTCCCATACAGACCCATAGCACTGATGTAAAGACGGCAGGTGTACTCACGTCGTCATCATCTTTATCCTTAGTCTCTTCCTCAAGGCGTCGCTTCTGTTTATGCTGCTCTACACGCGACGCCTTCGCATCGCGCTGCGCTCGTAAAGCGGCCATCGCGTTCTGTCGCTTGTCGTCAACGTTGCGCTTTCGCTCCGTCTTCGCACCGAACAGCGGGGACGCGGAGCGTTCTGACGGGTCTGCCATTAGACACGTACATGGATTTTTATTTATTTATTAATTGAATTTATTTACAATTTTTTACATGGAGCGAAAATAGTTGAATAATCATGCGCTCAATATATAGGTTGTTAATTTAATTGCGTGCGTTAACTCAGGGGCGGGTTCAGTATCAATGATAAAAAAACACAAAATAAAGAAACCAAAGGGATAATTTAATCATTACTAATAATTAAAAAAATTACTAGCATAAATTAACAGCCTGTATAGTCAAAATTGTCATATATTTATTTAAAAGGGGTAAACCATAGTCTTGGCTAAAAACGGGCACAAAAAAACCTATTTGGCTGCTGTCAAGTGTCAGCCTCTTAAAGATTTGTAATTCTTTCTCACCAGCGTCTTTAGGGTCGTCTAGAATCTCCCCAGGACTGGGGGGTGTCTGTTCGTTTTCTTTTTCTGGTTCTTTAGGTTCAGGTCGCTCTGCTTCAGCCTCTGTTGAATAGAAAACGTCAAAATAAGTTTTTGTATGCCTGGCGGCCAGGCCTTCGGTATTATTAAGAACCACTTCAAGTGACCTTAACAAGACACCGGCTTAAGTGTATACCGGTATTATACAGGTATTGATACCGGTAAAAATGTGTTCATTTTAAGTGCTAGTGAGAGGACAACACGGCTTAGGCGTAAAATGTCTATTTCGCTAAATGTCTCTTTCTCACAATGCCTCTTTCGCAAAATGTCTCTTTCTCAGAATGTCACTTTCGCAAAATGCCTCTTTCGCAAAATGTCGCTTTCTCATAATGTCTCTTTCGCAGAATGTCTCTTTCGCAAAATGTCGCGATAGTAACTTACGCCTGTTTCTAGAAAAATGCTAAAAAAAATATTTGATAATTTTTAGAATGCATGTCTGTATGTTGCTAAAGATCTAGAAAATGGCGCAATGGATTTCAATAAAACTTACATTAATCCTTTTCCTTAGGGCCGGCAACGTGCGAGCGATACTCCCGGTATCGCGAGCCATCATAGGCTGCAGTAACCGCCTACCATCAGCCGGCCTAGCATGACCACGATAGAAACGGGTTTTGTCTACATAGAAATAGACAAAGTGACAGATTGTAGAAACATTACTACGTTTTATGAATGAAACGGTAGAAATGTTTCTACAATCTGTCACTTTGTCTATTTCTATGTAGACTAAACCCGTTTCTATCGTGGTCATGCTAGGCCTGCAGGCGGGCCGTATGCTCGTTTGCCACTTTAGTAGTATAAAGAAATACAATTTTGCCTGATGGTAAGCGTTTACCGTAGCCTATGATGGCTCGCGTTACCGGGAGTATCGCTCGCACGTTGCCGGCCCTAAGGAAAAGGATTAATGTAAGTTTTATTGAAATCCATTGCGCCATTTTCGAGATCTTTAGCAACATACAGACAGACAGACAGACATACATTCTAAAAATTATCAAATATTTTTTTAGCATATTTCTAGAAACAGGCGTAAGTTACTATCGCGACACTTTGCGAAAGAGACATTCTGCGAAAGAGACATTATCAGAAAGCGACATTTTGCGAAAGAGGCATTTTGCGAAAGTGACATTCTGGGAAAGAGATATTTTGCGCACGGTTGACATTTTGCGAAATAGACATTTTGCGCCTAAGTCGACAACACAGACGTCAGACACCAACTCAGCTCATGCGTCGCATCGTTGGTGCAATATAGTGATATGTTGAAAATGAGATTATGGATGAAACAGCTCATTTATAAGTAATTAATTAAAATACTCGTTAAAATACTCGTTAAAATACCGGTATCGCAACATAACGGCACTCAAGTAACCTAATAAAAATACCGGTATAAACCGTTATGATACAGGTATTATGATACCGGTTCGACCGCTCGAAGCAGTCGCGACTGCTGAAGCGGTTCCACGTACGTGTGTACATAGAAGACTTTAGTTTGCTATGCCGTCGCAGCTTGAAGCAGTCGATACTGACTGCTTCAAGCAGTCCGCGTATGGCCTTAAGGGCACAATTATTGAGCAGTCGCAAAAAGTGGAATTACTTTTACCTCTATTATTACTCTATACCTGAACCAAAACTCTTACATGATAACGGCTAGCGTTTTTTTTTTTACTTAAAATTTAGTCGATTTAGGCCTCATTTTTGCAATAAAAAATGAGTTTTATTTATTTGTAGCTCTTTTGTATTCGGTGAGCGAGATATACTCTCTATATATACTAAAAAAATACGTCGGGCTTGCCCTCTAGGCCCGCCACTGCACATATGTGTACTCACCTCTCTTCTCCTGTCGCTCCCTCTCCCCTCTGCCTCTGTTTGCGCATCACTCGCCGCCTGCGTCTGGCTTCCCTCCGCCGCTGTATTTACTATAGTTTCCCTCTGAGATGTACTCACCTCTCTTCTCCTGTCGCTCCCTCTCTCTCTCCCTCTGCCTCTGTTCGCGCATCGCTCGCCGCCTGCGCCGCGCTTCCCTCCGCCGCTGTATCTCTCCGGGGGACGCTGACCGCTCGGCGGCTGACCGCCGCGCTAAACGTAGTTTGCGTTCTATTTCCCATCTGTTTTAGATATAAGAGTATTGGTAACAAACCGTTCCGTACAAACTGAATTTACTTATACAGGTTGTCCCACGGCTATGCCACATGGAGGGAAAGTACTTTAAATATTTGAGAAAGGAAGTTCTGCTTCATGAAGATTTGACTTTATTTTTAAAATTTAGTAATACTGCATTCGAAGATTGTTTTAAAAAGTTTCTTGCTGCATCTTGGAATCGAACCGACCAAATATGAAAAGAAAACCTTCCTGTATTATAATATTTAACATTTATGTTCACATAATTCAACAAAATGTATGGAGCAGCTGATTTTTTTTCGGGATTTCAGGGTTGGTCCCATAGTAAAAGTTATTCATACATTGTACATTGACTCCTTTTCGTATTGCGACTGTCTAACCTGACACCCTGTATAAGTTTTTCTCGCGTGTATCTGTGACAAATAAATGATTTTTCTTTCTTTCTCCTTTCAGATGAGATTTGACAACAGATTACATTTTGCAGGCTTTAAAAAATTGGAGTCATTGTTTCCGTAAACGGTTAATAATCATAATTTAAATGCTAACCTTGTCTTCATGAGGTCTCTCCTCTCAATGCGTTTGAATATCTCTTGTTCTCTCTCTTTCTCCGACATGGCGGCCAGCCGAGCTCTGTCCTCTTCATCCCCCATAAGGTTCTCGTCGTATCTAAGTGAAAACACGTGGAAAATATAAAAAAAAAACTAATGACCCGCCCCTGCTTCGCATACCGATGTGACCACATGCAATGGTATGTACAGTACGATTCACGAAAGATGACCACAAATGGCGGCCGTCTGCGCACGTACACTGGCGCGGACCAATGGCGTCGCTCCGGTCTTGACGCATTCCGCCCGCGCCTCACCTCGCACCTCCAAAGAGACCTAAAATATGCCTTCTGCGCAGTGGTCATCTTTCGTGAATCTTATTGTACATAATTATAAACCCTAGATGCGTTGCCCGCGATCTAAAATGGCAAAAAAAGGGCATGCTAGCGTTTACATGTAGTTGTGTACAATGTTTGTGTGTAGGATACAACATTAGAAGGGCTTTCCCCGTCTCCCTAAAACCAAACGCTGATCTAAAGTACTCCAAGTCAGAGAGCTTCACCACTTATGATCATAAACGTCACCTGCGCATTAGCTGGTTTTTCGGTCTTTTTGGCAGAATGAAGAAGACGGGGGGCGTCAAGGCTGCACGCGAGTGTTTCGTCAGTCGATGCTCGTCGTCTATTGGACTATTCTCTATTGTATGCTGTCAACTGTCTATTGTCTATTGGGCCAAAAATGTACATGCGCGATCAGGGCTCACGACTCATGCCGGTACCTATAAGAAGCTGCAAGTATATCGGCGTACCTTTCCAGGGAGGGATTTATGCCGCGTCAGAAGAAATACAGCGATAGAGACTACCTACTTTGTAAGTTAATATAAATTTATGCACGCAGCGCTGTGCGAGCTGAATTACACTTTATTACGTTGTTGCTAGAGACGCTATTTGTTTAACTGTTTTTGTGGAGTCATCCTTCTCCAGTATTTTATGCCAATGTTAATTTGTGCTAACAAACTCACCCATCATCGAATTCTTCTTCAGAATCAATTGAATCATTGTCTGATGAATGTGATGATACTTCGCCTGTAAAAGCAAAAAGAAAATATATGGTAGGACTCTAGTCCAGCTGTTGAAGCACAATTTGGGTAAAATGTAGGGCTGCTAAGGGCTATAATGTATTTATCTTGCCTTGTGATAAAACGTAAACAACGGACGTCTAACTTTAACCATATCTAAGGCGCCATCTCTACGGGCGAGTTTATCGCGACGATATTATCGTCCTGCTACTTTATTTATAACAAATCTATGAACGTGTCTTCACACGGCGATATTATCGAATGATAATTGACGAGAAAAACGTCGATAACTCGCCGCGACTCTCGCCATATCGCCACGTAACGCGGCGTACTCGCTGCGCGTCGGTTGATCTACGCGACGCGTTCAACGAACACCAAACTAAGCTCTTCCAATACAGTTGCGAGACACGACAAAACGCTGCGATTGCGCGGCGAGTCGCGACGATACGCTAGCGGAATTATCGCTATTGCTGCCTTTACTCACACCCCACGTCTGTGAGTAAACAGCAATAACGTGCGAGTGAGAGGGAAAGATTAGTGCCACCATTTTTAATTCGTTTCTTAATAAAGAAAAGAATTCAAAATGGCGGCACTAATGGCGTGGGTTATAACAATATACCTTCTTCAGGTTCACTATAAGTATCCTTTTTCTTTGCTGACCCAGTACTGTCAGTACTTCTTCTTGTTTCTGTCTTTTTGGGCTCCGGTCTTTTCCGGTTGTCATCCGAGTGATCTGTAGAGGTCTTTCTACCAGTCCGAGCCGGTTCTTTCTTTTTTGATGTATCGCTTCTGGCATCGCTTTCAGAATCCGACCCTGACGATGATGAGGATTTTGCTAGAATTAAAGTATTTTTGTCAGTATTTTATTTTTAAAGTATTTAATTTAAAATATTTTTTTTTCGGTTTGTCCCGCATGCGTTCCTATACCATTCATCCAATCGCGATGAAGCTTTGGTGAAGTGTGCGTACTGCCGCGTTGTTTTCTGATGCGAACGAAGTCGTGTGCAACAGCTAATGTCCAATAAAACAATAGTTTAGTAATATTTTACCACATTATAAGCTATGTATCCGGGCAAAGATTGACTGATTTTCTGACAAAAGGCAAGGGTGTAGCTAGGTGCAGATAGAGGGGGAGATAGCCTCCCTAGCAAAGATTGAGTAACCAACCGAACAAAAAGGTGAATATCGTTTAAACTATGAACATACTCCCTTAAGAGTGCGCATGCCGTTCAGAGAAACTCGCCGGTGGGCGGTGCCAAAACACTTGCTATTTCGCCAAGCGCCGACGGTGTCAGAAAGGGAGATGAACAATATTCTTGACGTAAAATGAACGCAAAAATGTTAATAGTCTTTGAGAAAAGGGTTTGTAAAAAAAACGTTTGTATGAAAAAATAAGCGACTTGCGTAGGATCATCCGTATCCGTGTACTACCCTCTACAGACTTTTTTTATTATTATTTTTTATCTTGTTTATAGATTATCTTTTTAGTCATAATATTTAATTTAAGTAATAATGTACTTAGAGGCTAGCAATTTTTTTTTTGTAATGATAATACGGGAGATTATTGTTCCTTTTCTGTACGTGTTTCAAAATGCTCCGAATAAACATTTTTTCTTTCTTTCTTTCATCCCGTACACCTTTCCCCTATGTACATACATAAATACATAACTTTCCTTGCCTCACTCCCTCCCCTCCCTTCTCTGTACAAAACCCTGGCTACGCCCTTGACAAGTGGTGTACTTGTGAATATCTTTTATTGCTTGATAAAAGATATTCAGGTTTGGAAGTACTGCAATATTCGTAATGGGTAGAATACGGACAATATAATTCGACAGGTTTGAAGTTCGTGCGAATGGCGGCTTAGAATCAGTTTCTGTGAATTTTGAACCTTATTTAAAAGACTGTATATGACTTTATCTTATGTCTGTTCACTTATAAGATCAATTTGCACTTTTAAGTCCGGATGACAAATAAAAAGTAATTTTATAAAATAGTCTAAAGTACTTCTGTACTTAGGAAATTATTTTTTAATTAATTCAATACTGTTTCTGTACTTCTTGAATCTGTAATTTATGGTACAGATCCAGGAAGTGCAAAAACAGTAGTTGTAAGTGTTGTAACAATGCTTGGGGGAAGGTTTTTGGCGGCAGTGGATGCAGTTTTTCAGCTAGGGCTTAATACCGGTTGTGAAAATACCTGTATCATAACGGTGTATACCGGTATTTTTTAGGTTTTAGGTTACTTGAGTATCGGTATTTTACGATATCGGTATTTTAAGTCCAGTTACAAAAATACCGGTATTTATATAAACGCAATGTGTACGCTGAGCTGGCGTCTGAGTTGTTATCTCACTCGCACGTAACATTCGGTTAAGTTTTACCGGTATAATAGGTACTGATCACTTACTGGTGGTAATACCTGTATCACTAGAATTTCGATATACACTTATGCCGTATTTTGACAAGGTGACTTGAGCCGTAAAAATACCGGTATTTTAAGCCCTGCTTTTAGCTGATATGATGAAAAGTGTGACCAAAGGTCCGAAATACATGTTGAACTTACAATTATTCTTCTTATTGTCATCGTCATCCCAATCTGATTCACTCTCAGATCCTGATCCAGATCTTTTAGATTTAGATGGAGGTGGGGAGTCCCCAGTTTTCTTCTTTTTCTTTGCTAAGTTCAGGAATTGCTGCAATAAAAATATTTTATTAATTTATTTGAAAGGTACTCCAACAACTTGTAACATACAGCATAATGAAGGGAACATTAATATTAAATTATGGTGAATTTATCACATAATTTTAAAAGTTTATTGACAAATATACACATCTAATGGCATACTTAGGATTATAACAAGAAACAGAAATAAAAAAATAAAAAAACCGGACAAGTGCGAGTATGCCTCGCGCTCTAAGGGTTCTGAAATATGATCATAGATGGCGCTACTGCATACTTCCAATGGCGCCATCTATGAGCAGATGGCTCCACTTATGGTCCGGTGACTGACGGCGGACAACAAAGTGATCCTATAAGGGTTCCGTTTTTCCTTTTGAGGTATGGAACCCTAATAAAACAAAACAAAAAATAATAATAAGACACAAAAAATAATAATAAGACACAAAAAATAATAATAAGACACAAAAAAATGTAAATGAAGGTAGGGTTTAATACCGAGTCGAATAATTATGTAATTTAGAAAAATATAAAATAGTGGGTGTGTCAAGAAATCGTCACCTAATATAATGATTAGTTGCTACAAGACATTAGAAGTTTTCTGTGTTTTAGCAAAAAAGGAGTGATTTGCAAGTATGTATTTTATTTAATCAAAGCTGCGCTGTGGTGTTATGATTGACTCTTTGGTCTGTTATTATAATACATACCTATCAGTGGCGAAGGATCCCTACAATATGATTCCTACTGGCTTCCCTTTGAAAAATAGCACAGGCAATATATTGTCAAATAATTATAAGTAGGTAATTAGCTTTTCGTGGCCAGGTAAGCATTTGTAGCTCCGGCTTACCTTTTACAAAATTTGACCCTTTACTACTGATACCTATAACTATACAAGGTGTCATTTTAGTCAGTCGAAATATGAAAAGGGGTCAATGTACTCATCATTATGAACAACTTTTACCATGGAGCCTGAAACCACGAAAAAAATCAGCTGTTCCATACATTTATGTTCACTCAACATAAAAAGCCTTGTATAAAGGTTACACATGTATAGATTTTGACCAAAGTATTGGACTGTATGATGAAAATGAGGAATAATAACAAATGTACAACAAAAACACAATTATAATTACATAGGTACATTCTTTTAAATGAAATTAACTTCTCATTTATAACTTGTGCCAGCAAATAATTATGGACATACAAAAAATATACATAGGTATCATTCAACAGAATGTGTGAATCAGCTGTTTTTTTGTAATTTCAAGATTGGTCCTGTAGTTAATCGTTAATCAAACTAGTATCAAATAGTGAAGTCATTCAATACATCTCATGTTTATCATTACACCCTGTATAAATTAAATTTCCCAAAAAACCTCAGGCTATATAATAATTTATGGATTTACAGGTTATAGAGATGTGGCTAATGCTATGTGGGTCACAGTGCAGAACCATAAAAAATATTTGCGATAAATTCTCTGAATTGGAATTTTATTGATTATAATAAGAATCAATAAATAAAAATTTTATGTCATTATTATCTGTAACATTATTAGTTTACATGCAAATAATATCATGAAGAATGACCAATAAAATATTTTATTGCATAAATAGTTTCATTTCACTCAAAAGAGAAAGTATAGACCTAAAATTACATAATCAATCGACATTTCTTGGCTGAATAACTTAGCAACAGTACCATAGCGAGTTTGAAACTTTTTTTATTCTACTGTAACTTTGAAAAATAATGTTCTAACGTCTGTTTTAGAATTTATTTCAATTTTATAATTAATTAACGAAAAACTAAAGGCGGGAATGTTGGCTTTCATTATTTTTTACATGACTCACGCAACAGAAGCCATTTAAAAAAGCTGTAACGTAAACAACGACGATTTCTAAGAAAAAGATAAGGCACAACATTTTTAAGATATTTTGGAAATAAAAACATGTTTTATGCACTTGTTTTTCATGTAATGCGCAAAAGATCAATTTGGACCAAAGGAACATTGATCTTGGCCTATTTACGCAGTCAAATTAATGAAGAATGCCGTCAAATCGTTACGTACAGACGTGAACTTATAACCTAAGGTTTTTAAAGAAAATTAACTCACTGAGTCTAAATCTGAGCACTCGCTGCTGGAGTCCGAGTCTATCAACGGTTTATTTTTCCTTTTAGCCATTTTGCACTAATTTAAAACTGGAAAACGATAATTAAATGCGTCTGCTTGCTTTTTCCTTCTTCTCGAAGTCGTCAATCAACCACAGACTAAAAAGAAAAAAACGAATTTTTCCTTGTAACTTTTGACGACAGGATACACGTACAAAAAATATTTTTTTAACATTACATACTCTTTGCAAAAATGAGAAAAGCTAAAAAAATATGAATGTTCTAGCTAGAATATAACATAAAAAATCCTTAGGTTTATCTCTTAAAATTGTCCATAGCAAGTTATTTTACTACAAATATTCAGTGAAAGGTAAAAAAGTAAGCAAAAGGTAAGCAGACACTCTCTCGCTAAAACTAATAAAAACGATCAGTTTCTCAGTACTCCATGGAACTCACAGAACAATAATACTCTAGCGAGATGGAACTAGTTAATGGCATGGGGTCTCATCAGGAACAAAGGAACATTTGTTGAAATAACTTATAATAGATGGCGTTATATGCATCGATTTGTTATTGAAGTTTGCGTAAAATTGAGAACATGAAAAAATACATCATGAAAAATATTTGTTTAAATTAATAATAATGCATAATCGCACACCGCTACGCTACTGCAAACGTAACGTGTAGTGGTACAACACTATTGATTGATTGTATCTCGCTAGAGTATTATTGTTCTGTGGATTGTATTTTTTCTGCGAAAGAGTCGTGCTCCTGTCATTGTTTATTTTTTTGTAAAATTGTAAATTATTTAAATATCCCACAAAATACTTGTATCCTGTTGATGTACCTATGTACGTGTAATATTGTCCATATTTCATCAGTTGTTCCTGTAATTCAGAGTGAAAGTGCAAAGGAAACTACGCTATAACGGTATCACCCGTTAATCCAACATTTTCATCCAAAATTTACTATGCCTCATGATTTAAAGGAGTTGGGTGGAAGGAAACCAGTTGTAATGGTAGGTCAAAACTTCATTTATAATGTAAATTAGTTGTTTACGATGTAAATAACCCATGTTATGGAATTGCGTTGATGTTATGTATGAAAACATTGGATGAATAATGCTGTGTCCTTGGCCTTCATGTTGGAAGATGTTCAATGTTCACTATCTATCCAAATTCCAAGATTCAAACATGGAACAGATTTTTTTGCAAACTAAAGCAGAAAGAGATTGTATACTCTTTGGCAGAAAGCACTCCTTTACATAGGGATAGGGATACCTAATATTATTATACCTACAGAAATTAGGTGATAATTAAAATTTGGTCATAGAGTCGCCTTAGTTAGGGTCTAGTAAAGAGGTACCTAGTTAATTTCAGTTAATTTCTATCTGCAATGCCAAATTTCGAAATTCTAGCCATGTATCATGGAATAGACTGAAGAAAACCACTGGAATTATTAGTTTCTTGTACATAGTGTAATGTAAAAAGTTCACTTCACTTCATTTCCTGGTTAAGGCATTGTGATGTAAAAAGTTGTTCCAAATTACTATGCAATAGCATTAAGAATAGGAATGTCAATGACCTAGAACTGTCAACGATCACTTGAAAAGTAGGTAAGTCTTACAAAGAAAATTAATTTGCGAATCAATTACATACATTTTATTTCACCATATTTATCTGAGTCTTTGATTTACCAAATCTATTGTAATAGATTTTTTAATACAAAACAGCTCAATTTTCAATACAAAATGTCACAATATATGGCGCAAGGTCAGTCCTATTCTTATTTTGATTGCATAGGAACAGCCCATAGTGGCCTGAGCGCCTAACATGCGCGCCGCGTCAAAATTTTGTCGACGATTTTATCGTGCATTTGTCTCGTTTTCGCACGAGTAAGAGCGAGACAAAACAGTCGACAAAATTTGTCGCAGCGCGCATGTTAGCCCGGCTGGTGTCTGGATTTGTGCTTGATAAGAGCAATAAGCTTGTCCTAAATAATAAAGATGTGATAGTTCACAGATAAAAATCTTACCCTTATTAGCCACTAATAGGTATATATGCATGTGATTCAAATATATGTCAAGTATTTTTATTTGTCATCTTTATTACTATAGAGCCTTTTAATATTTTAATTTAATTAATAATTAAAAGTGGAAAAAATGCTAGAGAAATTCAAAATATCAAAACGCAACGCTATTGGTTGACACGTTTCAACCAATAGCATTGCGTGACCGACGTCAGAGTCCACAATAACAAGTAATAAGGCCGGCCACATACATCCAAAATGCCCTTCTGGAATTAAGAATTTATTGATTGAAAGGAAAAAAGACTGAATTGTTTATGATTATATAGACTTTTACGCCAAAGTGTAAGTGTTAAGTGTTGTTGCTGTGGACTCTGACGTCACTGAGGCGACGCGCCACAATGGCCGCGTTTAAACCGCCAGAAACTTCAATTAAATATTTTATTGCTTATTATCAATATTTTGTAAGTGTAACATTTTTTTTCGGTAATACACGAACCTAGACAATCGAATAAAAATATTTAAAAAATGCATAAATATACTCTATTGCATTTCTGCTCTAAAAAATAATTTTGTACTGTACTTATTTTTTTAGAGCAGATTGTCCTACAAAATAGTGTCCTACTACTTTAATGCACCATCTACTTATTAGTTTTCTACCTTTTACCAATAGTGTGATAAACAAATTACTTTCCAAAATATATACATTGAAATATAGTTTGATTTCCTTCGCTGTATTTATGAACAGTTTTGTATAGGTACTTATAATATACATATAGCAGTGATAGCCTAGTGGTTGGTTGGTGGCGAATGGTTCGAGTTCGATTCCAAGGCACACACCGCTGACTTTTCGAAGTCATGTGCGTATTAGAAATTAATTATCACTTGCTTTAACGGTGAAGGAAAACATCGTGAGGAAACCGGCATGTCCTAGAACCAAAAATTCGAAGACATGTGACGTCCACCAACACGCACTGGGCCCGCGTGGTGGACTACGGCCCACTCCCTCTCACAGACAGGAGGCCTGTGTCCCAGCAGTGAGGAACATTATAGGCCGATTATGCTATGCTATGCTACTTATAATATACTGTTTGTCCCAATATTTTATTATGCTTACTGTACAATGTACTTGGCTACCTGAAACAAGATAATTTTATAACATAATATTTACACTTGTATCAGATCATGATGACTTGCAATTTTATGTCATGATACATTACAACAAATTTTTGGCTCATAACATATTTGTTATTTGAGTGAGACACTTGTGTGTGTTATTTTATGAAATGTTACTCTTATTTTAATTAAAATATTGAATTTTTTGGTTGATAAACAGTTGGGAAGAGCCATGGATAATAATTGGGACGATGAGGTGAGCTTTTATTTATTTTAAAATAGGTATTTATAAAAAATATTTGTTTTTGGTTGGAATACTTGCAGTGCCTCGTCTTCAAGAGATAAATTTTATGTAGAGAATCTTTTTAAAAGCTGTCTAATTGATGTAGGGTACATGTATAGTGTGATTCACATTTGAATTCCCTTTGACGCTCTGTTGGCTCCCCTGAATGTAAATATGTTACAATGTAATGTAATTTGCAGTATTAAAACCAGATGAATGTATTTACATTCTTCCAATTTTACTGGAGAGCCTAAAAACTGTGAAAATATCTCCTCTTCAAACTTTTAAGCTGGACAATGACATAATTTTGGCATAATTATCATGCAGGACCACTTTCCAAACAGTTTTGTGAAAAAAAAAAGAGTTGAATTTTTGGTAGATACGTTCATCTGGTTTTTATACCACAAATTAATGGTGTTGAAAGTTTTCGTTCACCACTTTTTAGTGTCCCAGGAATTACTTTAATACCTATCTAAAAAAAAATTACCGTCTTACTACAAAAAAGATAGACATGTGTTAAACAAGAATGATACCAAAAATTGATACCACACTTGTTTTAGCACTAACTTGCCTAGAACAGGTGTGTATTATTTTTGGTATCATTCTTGTTCAACGGATGTTTATCTTTTTTGTAGTAAGGCCCTGTATGTTTACATTAGTATTTTCTGAGAAGCATTACAAAGAATTCCCCAGCAACAGGTCTCCGCCTGTCATTTCACTTCACGAATACTTCCTTGTTCCAGGCGCCGTTATCGCCGACTCCATGCGCGGAGATCAGCGATGATGAGCTGGTCTCCATCTCTGTCAGGGACTTGAACAGGCAGCTGAAGATGAGAGGACTTACCAGGGATCAGATTGTGAGGTAAGTTCACGTTTTCTCTAGTGGTCAATAAAGAACTTAGCAGGTTTAGCGATCTACTTAGTACGAGAACTGCGGGTTTAAAACCTGGGGCCCAAGTCTGCTAATGCAATTGTCATAATCGTGTCAGAATGGTCTCTCAATGACATCGTTTTGACCAATGACGAAACAGATAGTCTTACTCTAAGCCAATGAGCGCTTAGGTTTTGACCGTTACGGTGTCATTATGACACCATTCATACACAATTGCAACAGCAGAATTGGGGCCCTGACATGTACCAGTGGGGCGTTCTTAATTTTTTACAGAATGTAGGGTCAAATGAGGAATGTATTGAAAGAGTATTCGGTATTCGATATAGTTCGTACAGCAGTTTTTTGTGTGGTTTCTAAGTTGATCAACTTCAAAACCACAAAAAAATCCGCAGTTTATCAAATATATTGTTGAGTGATTATGATTTTTGTATCACTCAGTTGATTTTTTCGGCAGATACGTATGACAATATCAGTAGCGTGCAGTGGTTGATACAGGAAATATTTGGGGCAGCAGGGCTCCGGTCTAAGAGCATGAAATCAAAACATGTTATACTAAAACTTAATTTATAAGAAACTAGCAAACCCGGCGGACTCCGTTTCGCCACCGTAGTACATGCTATGTATCAGAGATGGCGCTGTATGTGAAAAAAGATTTTCCCGCTTTTCTCTTTAAATTTTTCTGAATTTTCTTTGCTATAAACCTCACGGAGCCCGAGACCTTTCCAACGAATGCAAAACCGTGGAAATCGGTTCGTCCGTTCTGGACTTATATCGTCAGGAAGGAAAACCCGCCTTTTTTTTATATAATAAATTAACTAGTTTATTTATTATCATTTGTTGTGATTGCAGAATGAAACAGCGCCGGCGCACTCTAAAGAATCGTGGGTACGCCGCCTCTTGCCGCATCAAGCGAATAGAGCAGAAAGACGAGCTGGAGACTGAGAAGAGTCAGGTTAGTCAAAAACACCTATAGTATGTTTCTAGCAGGGACCGAAAACCGCTATAAATTACGGTACCGGTATCGAACAGTTTCGGTTACCTTTAAGATTAAGGTTACCGCTATATGGGTAACCAACATAAATAAACAGGTTACCATTTTAATTCCGGTTTTACACCCGCCCTTTAATTTATGCCGACGGCACGTGTAAAAATAATAAAGGTTGTAAACGAAATAATACAGGTATTCGTCATACCGGTTTCGGTCCCTGTCTAGAGCAAGCGTAAGTATTCCCGTTGACCCCAATCCCCATGTCCCCGTCACTGTGGACCTCATACCTAGGTATGTACCTCGTAGTAATATTTTTTAATACGGGTGTGATTCGCACGGTGCACCGCATCACGCGTGATCTTCCGTTGTTTGCAAGTACCTGTATTTGTATAGAAATCACGCGTAGTGCAACACACTGAAAACGCATTCACGCGCGGGGCTTTTGTTCCGTCGCCACGCACCCCGCAGCGTAGCGCGGCAAGGTGTGTGATTCGCCTAAGACTACGCCATCTATAACGTAACTAACGCCATCTGTTATCACTCAAAACAAACAACTAACGCCATCTCTTATCGTTCTCCCGCAACTTTCAGGAGTGGCACGACATGGAACTCATGCAGGATGAAAACAACAGGATTCGTGAAGAAGTAGAGGCTTTGAGGGGGAAATACGACGCCCTGAAACGGTTCGCCATCATGAAAAGCATTCCTCTACCGCCTGAACTAGAGATACAGCCTTAGGATAGTAAAGAAAAAGATCTAGATTAATAGAATAAGTTCTAAGATATTTTTATGGCGGGTTTGCTGAATAAAGACATATTTTACGTCATGAAATTCATTCCTGTGGGCCTAGCACGAATATTTTGACGTATGGTATTGAATTGAAAATACAACAGTCCTAGAACAATTTCTGCATTTTAATAAATATAGAAATATAAAGTGCATAAGCATAGCATAATCGGCCTATAATGTTCCCACTGCTGGGACACAGGCCTCCTCTGTGAGAGGGAGTGGGCCGTAGTCCACCACGCGGGCCCAGTGCGGGTTGGTGGACGTCACATGTCTTCGAATTTTTGGTTCTAGGACATGCCGGTTTCCTCACGATGTTTTCCTTCACCGTTAACGCAAGTGATAATTAATTTCTAATACGCACATGACTTCGAAAAGTCAGCGGTGCGTGCCTCGGGATCGAACTCGAACCATTCGCCGTGGGAGGCACATGGTTAATCCACTAGGCTATCACTGCTTTATAGCTATCACTGAAATATAAAGTATTTAATTTATATAAATATTGTGAAGCAAACATATATTTTCAATTCAAAATATGATTACATTTACAATACCATAAATCAAAATTATTCGTGATAGGCCCATGGCACGTAGGTACGAATTGTTTTTAAATCTCATAAACTACATTATTTTTTATTTATAGGTACAAAACCTGAAAGTAGTTTGTTCAGAATCAGTAAAAGAATCGATTCCAGTTGTTTAATAAATTAAATTTTGTTAAAAAAATTGTTTTGAATATTTTATCGTGTTTGAAAAAGAGATATCGGCTAGCTTCGGCTTTGTACAGCGTCCGTCACTTGTACTTACAGTACCCGGCAATAAATATTGCACATCGAGTTTGAGAAAGAGATAATCGGCTAGCTTCGGCTTTGTAGAGCGTCGTATCCGTCACTCATACCTATGTGACGTTTTGTCGCCGACTTGTTTATTAGATACCAGTTAGTGCTTCGTGCGACAGAGATGACGCTCTATAAAGTTGAAGCTAGCCGATATCTCTGTTTAAAGTTCGATGTGTAATATACAGGGTGGCAGGTTAAACAGTGGAAATATTTTAAGTCATTGTGGTCATTGTGCTCATCATTATGAACAACTTTTACTATGGGACCAAACCTGAAATCGCGAAAAAAACAGCTGTTCCATACATTTATGTTCACTGTAAAAGTTGTTCATAATGATGAGTACAATGACCCCTTAAAATATTTCCACTGTCTTTCTAATCTTTTTTTAAGGTGTAGGTATTAGTAATATCGACACCTTAAAAAAAGACGTCCTTTTACTAATGATAGCAGAACATAATTAAGTTATACCCTATAATGTAAATCGGTGATACAGACAGACATTATTTAATTTTAGTTATAAGATTACATATTTAGTACCTACGGTCGATTGCACGTCGATAATATCATAACCAGTATAAGCTGGTCTTTTACTGTATTGAAACTCCTTGTAACACTAGGCCAGCTTAAGGTCAAAGTTTTATGGTTTTACCACTGTCGTGCGGTCGGCTGTACCTACAAAAAAATAGAAGTCGCAAAGGCGCGTGACCTTGTCGCCGCTTTCGAGCAAATTATGTATCGTATAATTCGCGCCAATAAAGAAGCGAATCTGAAATGGCGGCATTAATCATTCTTTCGCACTCGGGTTTTAGTAAAGACAGCAATAACGTGCGAATGAAAGGGAATGAAAAAACGCTGGAAAACGTTAAGTTGGAAGGTGCAAATGTCATGGCTCAGAAACATCAGAGAATGGACCGGCATCAAAACTGTAGAACAACTGTTTAGATTAGCCATGGACAAGAAAAAGTTTAAGGAGCTGACTGCCAACCTTCAATGATGGAGAGGCAGAAGAAGAAGGGAGGGAATGATTAGTGCCGCCATTTTAGATTCGCTTCTTTATTGGCGCCGGTTATATGTTACATGACACCACAACATCTAGAGCGCGCGTTTAAAAATGTTATGTATGTGAACGGAATTAAGTTTATAATAGGGTAGTGGACTACTATTAAAAAAGTAAGTACAAATAAATTATTTTATTCCAAAGAAGGAATAGGAACAACAATAAAGTAAAAAAAAAAAAAAAAAAAAACCACAAAATGGAAAACATGGACGCTTTTAAAGTTTTTGGAGGGAGTATCGCTCCGTCTTTATCGCGCGAAGCGGACGTAGGTGGTGTTACGTCACTGCATGATAGTGCCGTCCGTGTCTAGCAAATCATTTTAAAACACTTATAACTTTGCTAATTTTGTAGATGTTTCATCGGTTTTTTTGGTGTTAATTATCTTTTTGAGCAAATAGTTTACAGATTCACAATAACAAAAAAAGTAGTCCGGTACCGTATTGCATTGGATGTAAAAATGTGTGCTGCGAACGGCGACACGTAGTAGTGAAATGTAGTAGATAACATTTCTATTGACTTATTATTTAAATTTCTGTGTGCTGTACTTTAGGTATACAAGTGAAAATTTATTTATACAAATAAAAATAATTTTAAGTGACATTTTTTTTTTACCCTTTTTTTCCTAACAATTTCAAGATTAATGATGGCTCATACTTGTTGATAGTCTACTTGCATTACTAGAGTAGGTAGGTAGGTAAAGTTGCCGGCATGAGTCTTGACTCAGATCATAGAAACAAGGAGATGAGAGTCAAAATGGCGGGTGTATCATTACAAATCCAATCAAAATTATTACCAAATAAATGTACTTAAAATGTACTATTTAGTACCTATACTTATGAAAAATGTACCTCCTTTAGAACAAAATTATAACCAAATTAAGATACACCCGCCATTCTGATGTCAATATGGCGGGTGTATCGTAATTTCTCCCTAATTATCCATTGGTGATTGAATATTATTATTCCAAAAAAATCTACCTAAAAAGTACCTACAGTAAAAAGAAACACTCACTCGATCTGTTCATTAGTTGCTGAGAAATAAAACTACAAATGTTTGGTACCATACCGTGGCGTCGCTCTAACTACTGAGCTACCGAGTCAGTGATTAAAGCGACGCCACGGTACGGCAGGGGTCGCGGGTTCAAGTCCCGCCCGTGTAGTTGTTTTTAAATCTCATATATTATTATAAGTATATTATAATTATTATGTTGTTAGTTACATTTTTAGGGTTCCGTACCCAAAGGGTAAAACGAGACCCTATTACTAAGACTCCGCTGTCCGTTCGTCCGTCTGTCACCAGGCTGTAATGAACTCATGAGCCGTGATAGTTAGACAGTTGAAATTTTCACAGACGATGTATTTCTGTTGCCGCTATAACAAAAATACTAAAAACAGAATAACATAAATATTTAACGGGAGTTCCCATACAATAAACGTGATTGTTTTTGCCGATTTGCTAATAAAGGGTGTCTAATGTTGTATAGATAATGGTACGGAACCCTTCGTGCGCGAGTCCGACTCGCACTTGGCCGGTTTTAATATTTTGACAACACTCTTATTTTATGGTTTCCTAGACAACGTATAAAAATGTCAAGCCCGAGTCGACCGGCGAAGGAGGTCGACACCATAAAACCTTAACTATATGACTTGGAAAGCCAAAATTAATAAGGTATGTACGAACATTGACCTATATGTCCCTAGACAAGCAGTTCCGAACAAAAATCATGCCCCACACGCGGGTACTTGTCTGTTGCTCACTGCATCAAACATCAAAGTGAATGTGAAGCTTGTGTTGTGCCCGCACAACACTAAACAAAAATTATAACTGAAAATCTATTCACGAGTCTTTTGGATGTGCCTTTTGCCAAATTAACGGTTATAAATAGATTACATAGCTTTGTATTGATCGTCAAATAACGAGGCTTAATAAGCGCGAATATCCAAATAACGAAACAGGTATAACCGTTTTTTGTTTAATCTTAAAATTTTCGGTTTCGGTTAAAACTAGAGGAGGACATGTAAAAAAATATTCAATAAATAAAAGTTTACGAAGTTGAAAAACGAGATTGGCTATTTTCCAATAATTTTCTTCATTTAAATCCTTAAAATTTTTAAAAAACCGACTTCCAAAAACTACACTAAAAACTATGAAATAAAAATGTTAAACTTCCATAAATAAAAATCTAAATGTATATTGAAGTCGGCGGGGCCTCTTCTTCAGGATTTTACCTCTCAGCCTTTGAACAGGAAAAACGTGCGCAGTGTGTGCAGCGAACGTGCAGCTTGCTTTGCGCCTCGACAAATTAAAATTTCCTTTCATTCCTATATTTTATGCTTAGGCCCCGCCGACTTCAATATACATTTAGATTTTTATTTATGGAAGTTTAACATTTTTATTTCATAGTTTTTAGTGTAGTTTTTGGAAGTCGGTTTTTTAAAAATTTTAAGGATTTAAATGAAGAAAATTATTGGAAAATAGCCAATCTCGTTTTTCAACTTCGTAAACTTTTATTTATTGAATATTTTTTTACATGTCCTCCTCTAGTTTTAACCGAAACCGAAAATTTTAAGATTAAACAAAAAACGGTTATACCTGTTTCGTTATTTGGATATTCGCGCTTATTAAGCCTCGTTATTTGACGATCAATACAAAGCTATGTAATCTATTTATAACCGTTAATTTGGCAAAAGGCACATCCAAAAGACTCGTGAATAGATTTTCAGTTATAATTTTTGTTTAGTGTTGTGCGGGCACAACACAAGCTTTTGGAAGTCGGTTTTTTTTAAACCTGTTTTTATTTTTATCTTTTTAGTGTAGTGTAACCATTTTTGTTGTTGTTAATTTATTACAATAAAGTACCATAAAATCATGGACAGAGCTTTGATCATTTATGTACTTTTACCGAGATCGATTACTTCCACGAATTTAAATAGGTACTTATATTCATAGATGTTGGTGGATGAGAGCATTTCAGTAAACAAAAACCGGGCAAGAGCGTGTCGGACCACGCACAGTGTAGGGTTCCGTAGCAAGAAGTATTTCAGTGTTCCGACCGCAAATACAAGTTTGTATTTCATAATATTATTATGAAATATTATTATTTTTACGGTTGTCAAACTCAAATATTACAAAAATTTACTGACGTATCTTGTTCAAACTAATTTCAATCGAAAGTATTTATTAAGTGCTATAAGCTCGATTTTTTTCAGACTTTTCGATAGCGCGGTTGGAAAATTACAGGGGGGGGGACACATTGTTAACGACTTTGGGAGCTCCTAGTTCACTCAATATGCACTTAAATAAAAAAGGTATTTAGAAACCTTCATGTTATTTTCAAAGACCTATCCAACGATACCCCACATGGTGGGGTGCGCGAAAATATTTTTTTTCATCCCTCAGTTTCATGTATGGGAACCCCCCCTAATTATTTTTTTTTTTTCGTAATTTCACTATAGGCCTTAATGGCGGCTTATAAAAGACATCTACCTACGAAGTTTGATACAAATTGGTTATGAACTGTAGATTTGACGAGGGTGTGACAGACGGACAGACGGACAGACAGACGGACATGACGAAACTATAAGGGTTCCTAGTTTTACTACGGAACCCTAAAAACAGTGTTTTTTCAGTTTGTAATAGAAATAGGCTCGCTCCCTAGCCTTCTATCAAATGCGACTTAAGCATGAAAAAATTGTGTGTTCTATACACCTCTGTCTAACCTTGCGGGAAATATCGGCGTGATGTTATGTATGCATAATATCGAGATCGATTGCGTTCAGAAATTCATGTACCTACACAATATCACTTTTTCATCATCGTCATGATGTCATCGAGATACACCAAAAATACCGTTTATTACACCTGGTTAAAAATCTACTCAACCAAAGTTAATAAAATTTATATGGGACCATCGCGCGAGGTTTATCTACCATATGAAAAAAGAATCACGTAAATCGGCTCAGAAATCACGGAGTAATCGGTGTACAAACATTAAAAAAAAAAAAAAAAAAAAAAAAAAAAAAAAAAAAAAAAAAAAAAAAACCAACCGAATGCAGAACCTCCTCCTTATTGGAAGTCGGTTAATAAAATACATATTTATGTTATGTTATATTTTTGTTTAGTGTTGTGCGGGCACAATACAAGCCTCGCATTCACTTTGACGCTTGATGCAGTGAGCAACAGACAAGTACCCGCGTGTGGGGCATGATTTTTGTTCGGAACTGCTTGTCTAGAGACATATAGGTCAATGTTCGTACATACCTATTTAATTTTGGCTTTCCAAGTCATAGTTAAGGTTTTATGGTGTCGACCTCCTTCGCTGGTCGACTCGGGCTTGACATTTTTATACGTTGTCTAGGAAACCATATTATAAATTTATAACAGTGTTGTCAAAATATTAAAACCGGCCAAGTGCGAGTCGGACTCGCGCACGAAGGGTTCTGTACCATTATCTATACAACATTAGACACTATATTATTATAACCTTTATTAGAAAATTAGCAAAAAAATCACGTTATTTGTATGGGAACTCCCCTTAAATATTTATTTTATTCTGTTTTTAGTATTTTTTGTTATAGCGGCAACAGAAATACATCGTCTGTGAAAATTTCAACTGTCTATCACGGTTCATGAGTTTTTGGGGAATGGAGGAACGAGGTGGAATGTCCCTCCATTGATAAGAGAGGATCCTCCTACCAGACCGGGTGTTATGGTCTGGCGGGCCACTGTCCCCACGTTTGATGTCGGGTTTCTGTATATATGTTATATCGCTGTGAAAACTCTGCTTGCGCGATGTAGGAATCAGCCAATGGTCGACATGTGGTGACATACACTGTTAGCTGTCTAGCTGTGTTGGTAGTCTTCGCTGTTGCCGGCAGATGTCGCTACATCACTCCCCTCCGAGACCGGAGGTCGATACCTTCATGGTGTGTCAGCCGTCGTTCCATCTTGCGATGATTGCCAGTGCCAGTGGTGAGTTCCGGTGGGTCAGAACTGTGTACTGCTCTTGCTCCGGTGTGTCGGATGTGGCGCAGTAGTGGTGCTGCTCTTGCTCCGGTGAGTCGGACGTGGCGCAGTAGTGGTGCTGCTCTTGCTCCGGTGAGTCGGACGTGGCGCAGGCACTGATGAGGCTGAGGGGATGACCAGTCTTGTGCGCTCACTGCAAGGTGGTGGTCAGGTCCCGATGAAGCCGTGGATGCTGGCTGGCTGTGTGACGTGCTGGCTGTTGCTCGGTGTGGAGAGAGCGATGACGACGATGATGCTGGCGAAGTTGCTGCTTGCTCAAAGGTTGCGCTGATGATCACGTCGGGGTCACCAGTTTGGGGAATGGAGGAACGAGGTGGAATGTCCCTCCATTGATTAGGGAGGATCCTCCTACCAGACCGGGTGTTATGGTCTGGCAGGCCACTGCCCCCAACAGTTGATGTCGGGTTTCTGTATATATGTTATATCGCTGTGAAAACTCTGCTTGCGCGATGTAGGAATCAGCCAATGGTCGACATGTAGTGACATACACTGTTAGCTGTCTAGCTGTGTTGGTAGTCTTCGCTGTTGCCGGCAGATGTCGCTACAAGTTCATTACAGCCTGGTGACAGACGGACGAACGGACAGCGGAGTCTTAGTAATAGGGTCCCGTTTTTGGGTACGGAACCCTAAAAATGTAACTAACAACATAATCATTATAATATACTTATAATATATGAGATTTAAAAACAACTACACGGGCGGGACTTAAACCCGCGACCCCTGCCGTACCGTGGCGTCGCTTTAATCACTGACTCGGTAGCTCAGTAGTTAGAGCGACGCCACGGTATGGTACCAAACATTTGTAGTTTTATTTCTCAGGAACTAATGAACAGATCGAGTGAGTGTTTCTTTTTACTGTAGGTACTTTTTAGGTAGATTTTTTTGAAATAATAATATTCAATCACCAATGGATAATTAGGGAGAAATTAGGATACACCCGCCATATTGACATCAGAATGGCGGGTGTATCTTAATTTGGTTATAACTTTTTTCTAAAGGAGGTACATTTTTCATGAGTATAGGTACTAAATAGTACATTTTAAGTACATTTATTTGGTAATAATTTTGATTGGATTCGTAATGATACACCCGCCATTTTGACTCTCATACAAGGAGATGTGCCAAGGCGCTATCGAGCTTGATGCCTGATCTTGAGCAAATTGCTCATATTAAAAACGTACGCGCTGGCGACGAACCGAACACGATCGATGGTATAAATACAGTGTTTTAGTTTAGTGCTAAGTGTTGAGTGACGATTAATAGTGTTAAATTGCGGGTGTGCGGAATGTTCAATGCGTAGGAGATCTTTTTATTCACAAGGAACGCTTAATTATGCGCGTAATTGTGTCGAAAAATGTACTAAAAGTGGCATCAATTGTTCCCGTACTAATTTGCTATGATGGCATATCTCCTTGTTTCTATGATCTGAGGGGAATACCCACTCGTGCAGCGCAGCAGCCGGTTTTTACCCGACTTCGGCATAGCCAAAAGGAAGGAGGGTAATGATTTTAGCAGTCTATTTTGTAATAAGGTAGACAAGAAGGATTCGTCAAAAAAATTCGAAAATCAATAAGATGTTTTTTTGTGTCATCCGAATCTAATTTGATAGCTTTATTAATTTAACACAATGATTACAATATTTTTGCAATATTTTATTAGGCTTTCTAAGGAAACTCTTTTACAAGTAGGCTGCAGGTCTCACGGTACTTTATTTAGTTATAATACCGTACCTACTGATGATAGTTGCCGGAACTACCTTGATGATCTTGCTCTTTGACCTCTGAGCAAATTATTTGTACGTTATCTGTGATAATCATTAGAAATTACGATTGCATATCCCCACCGTGATAACCACTTTCAGGTAGAGTTTCCGGGCTACTGATGATCTTTGCCGGAGCTTCCTTGATGATCTTGCTGCTTATATCTTTGTCTGTGATCACGACCTTGGCGCTCGTAAAGAAGCCGATCGAAATCTTCTCAGTAGAGGTCACATTATTCGGTATACCACCTGTCATTAACACATTTTGGATAGGATAGGCCCAAAAACTATGACCCTCAAATTTAGGATCAAAGTTAGCAAATACTTGGCCGGTGAGGTAAGCTTCGTAGTCTACTTCTATCTTTAAAGTGCCGCGGGTGGCTGAGAGGATCGCCACCACTGCTTCTCCCGGATTCAACTCGACTTCTAAACTCGAAGCAGTTCCTAGAGTGATCGCTTTAGCTTTGCTTGTTCCGTTACCCCATCTCCCTGTGAAAGACATGCTGGTAGTTCCTCCAACACTGGCTGTTGGGGAGTTCACGCTGTAGGTACGAGATCGATTGTCCAGCCGACAGTTCCTTCTCTGTAGACCAACTGATAGTAGCTGTCTTCTCAACCTGATGTGAGATAGAAGCGGTATACTTCCCCTTCACTCGACTGCGGTTCTCAAAATCTTCGGAGGCAACGATGACAGGTCTAGTGTTAATGCCCATAATCCTTGCTCTGACGGGTTTCAGCGTTCTTTTGACTTCTTCCCAATGGAATTGACGGTAAACATCTCCCCAGGGTGTGGGCCCCTTGACGAATACATCTGTGGGTTCACGTCCGTGGTATTTCCGAACGGCTTCCTTGAGGCTGCGCTCCTCGATGTTGAAGCTCTTCCGCTCCGTGTCGCTGATGATTGCTATGTCCTCACCGGTGTACTCCACGGAGGTCTCGGCCTCGGTTCGCCCTGCTGTTATCTTGATCGCTATCCGGCCGTACACGATCGGTATCAAAAGGAGGAGGAGGTACTTGGACATCATCGTGACCTGGGAAAATATTGTAGTAGTCAGTGATGATTTTAAGCTACATTGTAAGCACAGCTGGTGGAGGTCTACTGTTAAACATGTTTAAAGAAAAACGTAAGCGCACAGTTTTAGAATCAATCAAGTAGTAAGTCCTGGGTTCGAGCTTTCGAATCCCGGTAGGTGCACACTGTGCAATTTGTTCATCAGCACTGCGTAAAAAAAAACGTGCTAAAAATCCCAAAAAAGGTGTTCTCCTCTTGACTATTCGTGCCTATCCCTCAAAGGTTAAGAGCAGAGGTGTACTACATTGCGCCAGTTATACCTAAGTCCCTGAAATAGGATGAGAGCCTATTGTCAGTGGCGTATTTACCCTAGGGCCATGGGGGCCATGGCCCGTGGCGGCAGACTGTGACGGGCGGCTAGTCGCCTCTCGCGCCGCCCCTTGCGCTCAGCTTTGTACGAAACCCTAAACTGAGCGTAGTCCGACACGTAGGTACTTAGCCGGTTTTTTCGTTAATTTATGGGGCGGCAAACCTTATTGGCCTAGGACGAAAGATCATCGCGACAAGATCCAATAACACTGACCCGCGAATCGAGCCCAGGACGTCACGCTCAGCTATCGCGCTTGCAATCACTAAGTCAAAGAGGTAACACGCTTAATAATAAATGATAATGACTATACGAACTTACCCGATAGGCTGTAGATGTTTAAATAACATTTCCAGTATGTACACGCAATCTATACTTATAATAAGAATGTAAATTCCACGTGTCTGTACATTGCATATATTTGCATAAAAATAATATGCGGGACTAAGAATAAGTAATAAAGTAAATATCTATCATTTTTAGAATTAATGTCTGTCTGTTTGTCTGTCTGTTTGTCTGTCGGTTTGTCTGTCTGTTTGTCTGTGTGTTTGAACACGCATCAAATCAATACTACTGAATTGATTATGAGGAAGTAAAAAGAAATGTATACGCAATATCTTGAGGTAACATTTAGTTTATATTTCATTAAAATCGGTCCATTCTATCAAAAGTTATTACAACAAATCTATCAGTCAGGAGTAACTTTGCTAACATGTATTATGCCGGGTCCACATATGTATTTGTTCAATCCAATCACCGTATCTGTATCGCCGACGCGTATCATGCGAGTGGTGATACGTAATCATTGCAGTTAATTGGTAATAGGTTAGTGATATGTTAATTGCGTGGTGGTGATTGGTGATAGATGATATCAGATATGTGTGTCGTTACGATTGGTGAAACATTAGGGGTAAGATTGGTACTGATCGATTCTGTGTGCTGCATGGTGTTTGGTGTGGCGTGGTGGCATAATATTATTATTGTTTGTCGATCTTTATGCGGATGATGAAGTAGCATACCTATTACCTACATATCATTGTTCTTTAATGAAATAACGAGCTCATGTTATTTTCCGACTTCCACGCGGACGGAGTCGCGGGCACAGCTAGTATATACTATAACAGTTAGGACTTACCTACCACAAGATAAAGCATTAAGTATATTAATTAGGTAAACATCTTAATTAATTTGACCGCAAAGACATTTGCGGTCAAATTAATTATATACGACAGTATTATAAGAAGCGTGGCGTCATCCCTTACACATTATGCCGCAGCCGCAACGGCTCCGCCGTATTTTCATGCATTTTCATACGCGCGGATTCGCGGAACCATGACTCACCGCTGCCGCCGCGGCGTGATGCGTAAACGCCCTGAAGGTCGCAACAGCTACATTGGGAGCTTGAGTTAGGTAGCTCATGAGTGAATATGTTGTACAACACTGGGCCACTGGGTCTCATCAGGAAGAAATGAACATTTTGTTCACATAAATCTCAAAACATCGATGTTACCTAAAGGACAATAAAGGGCAATGTCCATTTTAGGCTTCGCGTGAACATAATGCTACAAAAAAAATAATTTTAAGAATAATACTTTCATATTTTTTTAAAAATCTTTCTAATTATACCTTTGTATCAATCAACACCTTTATAATTATGATTTTTATCAGTATTTTATTTGATTTTTATGATTACCGGTCATTGGAACAAAGCAAATGTCATTCGCTTTTTTAGAGTCAGTGTTGCCAAAATCTTACTGACAATTTATATCGATTATTAATCGATTAGAAAAAGCTACTCGCTGTTTGTGTACTTTCATTATTTATTTTTGTTTACATACATTTGAAAATAATGTTATTAATAAAATATAAACATTAAATGACTGATAAACTGATGTTTATCAGTCATTTAATGTTTATATTTGATTATGTACTAAATCCAATGAGAAATGATTCCGATTATTAATGATTTTTGTATCGATATTTTTTTTTTTATCATGACAACACAAAAAACGACACAAAATGTCATAGTAAACGCTATCCGTCATTCGCTTTTGTATTGTCTGTATCGTGTGTATTTTCTGCATCGTGAGTGTTGTTTCGTGAATCCTATAGCGCCGACTTTCTTTATTCATAATGGACTCCGATAATTCTCTTCCCCACGACCTTGGCAATCTTACGGACACCGAACCTCGCTCTAACGCTGACTCTGACTCTGACTCTCTCCTCAATTATATGGTTTTTGAGCTGGGCAAGGTACCAAGAACATATATCGCCACTGCCCAGTTCTTAGATAACATATTACTAACTTATGAATCAGAATAAAATTAAAATAATTCATAAAAATGTTTTTTATTTCACATTTAACCTTATTTGTCACATGTAACAGAATATATATTTAAACACTTTTGATACTAAATCATATTCATATTCTGCTTCTTAGGACTGCTAACTAATTAATTATTGTAAAAATATTATTGTCAATGTCTGTTCATGCCAGGCCAAAGCCCCATACTAAATGGACAATCCCCTTTGTGATCTGATGAATTGCTTACAATTTATGTCTTTGCGATACTCAAAGTTGTAGTTTAGAAGTTATACAGGCTATTAAAATTACATAAAACTATGGTAAAACTACTAACTATGTTCTAGCATATTTTTCATAACTTTTCGTCAACCAGCAAGGATCCACCCACTGCGACTAATCCAGGCGCGGTCGCGGACGATTTTGGGGGGGTCATACCGCAACTGAAGACTGGGGGGGGGGTCATACCGATTAATGCCGACGTGCTATACCGTGAATTACCGTGTTTGGCGCAATAACACGTTGACAGTAACGTTTAATGCCACCGTAAAAAAAAACCGGTCAGATTTCGTACAATTGAGTTTTATTACGAAACGAAGTTTTTATCAAAGTTGCCCCAGGAGTCAAAGTAACCCATCCCACGGTACAGAAATTAGTTAATCTTGGTTTCACATTTTGTAATGACTTAGGTAGGTATGAATGATTAAGGTAAGTAGTTAGATAGGTACCTATCTTGAAAAAAAAAGTGATAAAATCATAAAATGCAATGTATCATCGAAAGATTTTTGTAGGTAGTTACTCAATTTAGATTTTTTGTAAAAGTAACAATGGTGCTGATTCTGTCGAACATCGCACTAAACTAATTTTAATCACACTATATCTCTTTCTTACAAATATCATTGAAAAAGGACAGCAAATATTTAGAACAGCTGTCAAATTAGTCTACGCCCTTGTCATTTACGGGAAAATAGTCATGACCTTTTGCGATTACGACTAAATTGACATTAAAACTATTCAAGCGGACTAATTTGACAGGATTAAATATCTGCTATCCCTCTCTCATGTTTTTTATTAGAAAGAGACATAATAAGATTAAATTAGATTAGTTCGTAAACAACAGAATCGGCACCAATACCTACCTATGAACATAAAAAAGGTAGGTAGGTATCTCCCACCCCATTTAAATATGAACGAATTGCCAATAAAAAATCAATTCTGACCTTTCTATCAAATCAATCTGATCTAACTAGCTCCTTTAAACATAATAAAGGCCCTCTAATTTGCCGGAGGACCCGCCATATTTAATTCCAATAAATATTTTATCGAGGCACTCAGGTAGGTACTGCTAAGAGCACCAAACCTTAGTCAAAGTACACCAACCAGAACAGATAGAAGTCTCACTTCATACATCCATCATCCAGCCTGTCAGGGCCCCAAGTCTGCTAATGCAATTGTTATAATCGTGTCAGAATAGTGTCTCAATGGCATCGTTTTGACCAATGACGAAAGAGTTAGTCTTGCTCTAAGCCAATGACCGCTTAGGTTTTTATAGTAATGGTGTCATTATGACACCATTCGTACACTATTCAAATAGCAGAATTGGGGCCCTGTTCTGTACCGAATTGCCGTTCTGTACCGAGCGTTCGAGGGAGAATGCCACGGTGAGATTCTCCCTTGAACGTTTCTATCTGTCTATTCTGTACCGACTCGCCGCGTGATATCACCGCGAGGACTGCCAATTTGTTTGCGAGCGTTCGAGGGAGAATATCACGGTGAGATTCTCCCTTGAACGTTTCTATCTGTCTTCTGTACCGACACGCCGCGTGATATCACCGCGAGAACTGCCAATTTGTTTGCGAGCGTTCGAGGGAGAATGTCACGGTGAGATTCTCCTTTGAACGTTTCTATCTGTCTATTCTGTACCGACACGCCGCGTGATATCACCGCGAGAACTGCCAATTTGTTTGCGAGCGTTCGAGGGAGAATGTCACGGTGAGATTCTCCCTTGAACGTTTCTATCTGTCTTCTGTACCGACACGCCGCGTGATATCACCGCGAGGACTGCCAATTTGTTTGCGAACGTTCGAGGGAGAATGTCACGGTGAGATAAGAGATTCTCTCTCGAACGTTTGCAAACAAATTGGCAGTTGTCGCGGTGATATCACGCAGCGTGTCGGTAGGTACAGAATATACAGGCATAGCATGACCAATTCTATCTCTATTCTGCCTAGACAAAGTTCTTTCTATCCAACTCGTTATCTCTTCTGCCCGAGCACGCGGCGACCCGTGCTTGGCGTAGCAGACTTTTCAACTTCATTCATTCATTCATCCTAGGCGCTACAGCCGCGGGTGGGCCTTGGCCTGGTCGAGTAGACTTTTCAACTGAAGAATAGAAACATTTGTTCTCTTCACTTTTAACATCGCCATGCTGTAATCGGTAGAAATCGTTCTACAATCTGTCATTTTGTCTAATTTTTCGTCGACAAAACCCATTTCTATAGGTGTTCGTGCTACGCGTGCCAGTGGCACACTTCTGTCTGTCTGTTCTGTACTGACTCGCCGCGTGATGTTACCGCGAGAACTACCAATTTATATGCGAATGATCCGGAGAATCTCACCGTGACATTCTCCCTTGAACGTTCGCAAACAAATTGGGAGTTCTCGCTTCATCGCTCGCTGTCTCTGCGTTTGGGAAGCCCGAGTAGACCCTCTTTTAAGAACTTCTATTGTGGCAGAACGCAGCCACTCAGAGTCAATAATTACATTTACGATAGAGTTTTTGGAGGAAAAAAACGCTTGAAGGATACTACTATTTGTTCAGGTAAGTTATTAAATGGAAATCTTGTAGCTAATGATTTGTAGTGTCGGGCCGGTCGGGTTGTTTACTTTCGATATGAGCGGCTTTTCATCTTTTAAATTGAGCGTCAGATCCTTTTTGGACGTAAAATAAGTAAGTAGGTGTTACTGTAAAAGCCCGAATAGTGGCAAATCCTAGGTTTTACCGGTAAATCTTAAGATTTACCAACATGAGTTGGTAAATGTAAGGACTTTATAAAAAGGAGATAATTTTTCGGGTTTTTACCATTAGACTTTGGTACATCCTAGGTTTTACCAATGACGGTTGGTAAATGTTAGTTTTGGGGCTGCGGAAACTAATATTTTGCGAGTTCCATCCTCGTTTTCGGTGCCACTTGCATTTTTCACGTCTCCGGCGCTGCGGGAAGTGCAGCCCCTACGCCCTTGCGTAACAAATCGTAGGCACCCAGGCTCACCTTCGCAACTTCGGCTTTTTGGTCGCGCGTTTGTTACGGCGGGCGGGGGCTGCTCTCTCTTTTCTTATTCTTCTTAACTTATTCACTCTTTTCAACATTTACCGTGTCTCTGAGGTGAAACCTAAGATTTACCGAGTATATGGTGGCAAAAGTCCGAAATGAACGATGATCACAGAACAGTTCAGACTTTTACCAAGAAGGGTTGGTAAATCTTAGGTTTTACTGGTAAATCTTAAGATTTACCTAAGTTCGGGCTTTTACAGTAACATATATAATAGCCAGATTCATGAGGAATAGTATAGGCTATTTAACATCTAGCTACGACCCTTAGGAGCCGAGCGAGGTGCAACAGAAACTGATTGTGACGTGGGTACTTTTGAACCAAAAACAATTTGCGATCCTGATTGATTGGTTCAACCCCTTCCAATAAACAAGCAAGTCTACATATTGATCCAGTGATAGCCGAACCCTTAGCTCGTAATTAACCGTCCGCCGCTGCGGTGGAACTCGTTAGCACAATCAAGTGCCCTAAACTTCGCAGTTTGGCGGCGGTACAGGGTTGATGGTTTCTAGGCTTACCAATTAGATTGATGATAGATGTTTGTGTAGCTATGTGCATGGTGTAGGTACCTACCTATCTTAAATTCGTGAAAGTAAGTAATCTATCTCGGCAAAAGTAGGTAGGTAGGTACTTACATATAAAATGTGTGTTATTCAAATCAGTATATGATTTTAAGGACTTTACATAGGTACCTACTTACTTATAATTATAACAAAAATCTTTTTACACTAAAAATATGAAAATAAAAAACTGGTTTGCAAAAAAACGACTTTCAAAAACTAGGTAGGTACCTACACAAAAAACTATGAAATACTTAAATAAAAAGATTAAACTTCCACTAATAAAAATCTGAATGTATGTTGAAGTCGGCGGGGCCTAGCATAAAAATAAGTAAGTAAGTAGAATTGCTGATAAGGCGCGTCCTTCCTGTTCAAAGGCTGAGAGGAAATATCCTGAATAGGTCTGAATTCACTCGGCTATCATTGTGCCGATTGTCGTAACGGCCAATGGCCAAGAGCCTCGATCAACATCTCATGAGGCTCTCGTTAGGCGGCTGGGTCAAGGGCCTGATACAGAAGGCAGTTCTCCTCGATACGGCTCGCATTGTGAGGAGGTTCCTGTCTCTGGAGCCCTAACCATCGGTAGCTTGGACCCTGCGCCCCATACCGGCCATCTCTATTTTTTTATATTTTTAAATGTTTTGTTTTTTTATTTAATTTTATAATGAAATATTTAAAAATATAAATGTGTAGGTATAAAAGTAAATAAAGGAAATATATTTTGATAAATAAAAATGCAAAACAATTTGATGCAGTTATTATTTATTATATTCATGACAGCTTCTATAACTGTTTATATTACCTATTCGTTTAATCCAAATACATTGCCAGGTCAGAAATATTTACGTAAAGAATAGAGTCTGATCAAAAAGTAGACCTATTCGTTCAACTTGATATTTATACGTTGCTAATTAACTTGTCGTACAAATGAGCCTTCAATCATTGAAGTATAACACTAGAGCAGACACTATGAACAAACATGTTCCAAACGCCGTGTGACACGTGACAAAAAACAATAGAATAGATGCGACATTTACTAGAGACCGTTCCACGCAAGAAGATTAGTTAAAAGATTTTTGGTTCCACGTAAGAATTCTCCTAGAATTTATGTTGGCTCCCCTGCATGTCATTCCTATTTAGGTCATATCCTTTTGTGTTTTTTGTAGATTTATGTTTTATAATAATATTTAGGACGTTAAAAAGTGATGAAAGTGAATTGGTGCTGAAAGAAAAGTTCCAACACCGTTAAAAACGTTGTAATAAATTGAGATTCAGGGCAGCCAACATAGAGTCGTAGGGAATTCTTATGTGGAACGATCTCTACGTGAAGTGCGGCCATTGACATAATTATAAAGGGTTATTTGTAAAACAGTAGAAACCTCTTAAGAGGTCATTGTACTCATCATTAACAACAACTTTTACTATGGGACAAAACTTGAAATCGCGAAAAAAAAATCAGCTGTACCCCGATCATGAGTTTTTTTGACGTATAGTTTCGTTAATGTAAGCATATTTTGAATCTAAAATACAGCAGTCCTGGAACATTTTGATGAAATTTTAAACAAATTGCACATTTTAAAAAATACAAAGAAATTAATTAAGTATTTAATTTATATAAACATTGTGTAACAAACGTATATTTTTAATTCAAAATATGCTTACGTTAACGTTACTATACGTCAAAAAAACTCATGATCGGGGTACTGTTCCCTACATTTTGACGAGTTATACGAACATAAATGTAGGGAACAGCTGATTTTTTTTTCGCGATTTCAGGTTTTGTCACATAGTAAAAGTTGTTCATATAGATGAGTACAATGACCTCTTAAGAGGTTTCTACTGTTTTACAAATAACCCTGTATAGTTCGGCTGTTTTACCGCAGTTGATTGAAACAGCACCGTCTAATGCGGTGTCTTCTCTAGTGTATACCTCAATGCCTTCATTCCGCTTTGTGTGAAGAGTTCGTCTATAGGTTGCGTAGGATCCAGCTCAAGTAAGCCGTGACCCTCATGTAGCCAGTCGCGAAGCCGCTCTGACAGCCGATAGGTGACTGAATTGAAGTCACTCCGATCTGAAATGATAAAACAGATTTTAATTAGGTATATGATTACCTAATGACGAACAAGCAAGCGACCCTTTTTCAGGGTTTCGTACCTCAATATGAAAAACGGAATTCTGTCCGTATTCCGTATGTCAAGAGTCTTAACGGCTTAACGGGCATCTGCTCATAGATGACGCCTCTAGAAGTATGTGATAGCGCCATCTTGCTCACAGATGGCGCTATTGTAGTTTACACAAAATATTTAAACTCAATCTTTGAATTTATTTTGTCAGTATCGGTATCGAAAATAGGCAAAAATCGAGATGGTTCTCCTTACCTCTATAGAAATGAGGCATCTGAACGTAGTATTATATTATCTCTGTGATAAAATTACCACTTACCAGTAAACTGGAGCCGTTATTGTCGTAGTCAGGCACCACCAGTGGGCCCCCAAGGTCGCCCCCGCAGGTGCCCCACCCGTACGAGCCGCTCGTGCACAGGATGTTGTCCGGCGCGTACGCAGGCTGCTGCGGCATGTTGTAGTAGCAATCGTACCAGCTAGAGACGATGGACACCGACACGGCTTGCTGTACCGTGTTGGGACCTACTGGGGACCCTGGAGACAGTCACACAATATATACATTAGAGATTTGGGGAATGGAGGACCGAGGTGGAATGTCCCTGCATTGAAAAGGGAGGATCCTCCTACCAGACCGGTTGGTATTGTCTGGCGGGCCACTGCCCCGACAGTTGATGTCGGGTTTCTGTATATATGCTAACTGCGCCAAACTCTGCTTGCGCGATGTAGGATTTTGACGTCAGACGTAATGTTGTGACATTTGAGAAGTTGTCACTGTTAGCTGTCTAGCTGTGTAGGTAGTCTTCGCTGTTGTCGGCAGATTTCGCTACAGAGATTATATTGGTGCTGATTCTGTTGAACATCGCACTAAACTAATTTTAATCACACTATATCTCTTTCTTACAAATATCATTGAAAATGGACAGAAAATATTTAGAACTGTCAAATTAGTCTACGCCCTTGTCACTTACGGGAAATTAGTCATGACCTTTTGCGATTACGACTAAATTGAAGTTAAAACTATTCAAGGGGACAAATTTGACAGGATTAAATATCTGCTATCCCTCTCTCATGCTTTTCATTAGAAAGAGACATAATAAGACTAAATTAGTTTAGTTTGTAAACAACAAAATCGGCACCATTACCTACTATTGACCTCGCAAGTCGAATCGATCGATCTACGAGGTTAAGCTGCGCTTGCCGCGGTCAGTCCTTGGCGGGTGACCGTTCTTTACACATCGAGACCCCTCCGTGCCTCGGAGAGCATGTTAAACAGTCGGTCCCGGTTGTCATAGAAATATTTGACAACCGCTACGGGTAGTCAAGAGCCCGATGCAGTTGCTCCATGTATAATGCTGATATTCAGCCGAAACTAGTTAGACTGGAAGCCGACCCCAGAAGGCGGGAGTTACATCAAAAGTGTATTGAATAAATAATGCGCCAGTTAGGTTATATATTATGTTATAATGGTAAAAGCCTCGTCCCTTTAACGAGGCTGACACTACACGAGCCTTGATCGAACACAGGACAGGATCCCACGCTAAGCCGGCCTAGCATGACCACGATAGAAACGGGTTTTGTCTACAGAAGAATAGACAAAGTGACAGATTGTAGAAAGATTTCTAGCGTTTTATGCATACAAAGAAGAAATGTTTCTATTCTTCAGTAGACAAAATCCTGATAAGCCAAGCACGGGTCGCCGCGTGCTCGGGCAAAAGAGAACGAGTTGGATAGAAAGAACTCTGTTTATTCTTTAGTAGGATAAAGATAGGATGGGTCATGCTAAGCTGGAAGGAGTCGGGACACTAAAAATACCTAAACAATGACTAGGTACTTACAATCGCTGCTCTTCCCATAGCCCGACACTCGTACGTCGACATCGACGAACGTGTTGTTGACGTCATCGAAAGTCGGCAGGAGCGCTGGCTTCCGATTAGCTGAAAATAAAATGACGTAAGATCAAGGGCATAGCCAGGATTTTGTTCAGGGGGGGGGGGGCGCACAAGAAAAACATATCTAGAGAGAAGGTGTAAGTATGAAATGATTCCCTTGGGGCCGTAAGATCACGGAAGAGAGTTAAATCTCCCGTCTTCGATTGTTTTATACATGAAACCATAGTAAACAATCGTAGACGGGAGATTATACTCTCTTTTCTGTGGTTTAAGCTACGATCGTTCTCATGGCCGGGAGAATGCTCGTAGTTTAAACGATATTCAACTTGACGCGATTTATAATCAATTTATGAATGACTAGCACTTTGCCCGCGGCTTCGTCCGCGTGACCCACAGGAACTGTGCATTTTTCGGGATGAAAAGTAGCCTATTTTACTCAGTGATAATGTAGCTTTCTATTGGTGAAAAAATTTTTAAAATCGGTCCAGTACTTTCGGAGCCTATTCGGTACAAACAAAGATAGTACCTATAGATTTAAAATGCTTTTTTTCGGGAGTTGCTAAGGGGAGGGGACAGCTTCCCCCCTGCCTGTACCTGGCTACGCCCTTGCGTACGATTTGTGGAAGGAGTGCTGAAATACATGCAGTTGTGGTTTAGTTTTGAAAGCACGGCTGGGTCTTATGGTACGTTTACACGCTTGCCAAGCCGCGGCAAGCGACCACCAGCGCAAGCGTGTGAACGGGGGCCTTTGGCATGGCTTGCGTGTGCTTGTGAAGGCTTGTAGCCGATCGGGCGGGTGTCGGACCACAAATCAAAGGGGTTTGTGACAAGCGCTTGCGATGCGTTTACAAGCTTGTGTTCGCTTGTGATCTCGCGTTCAATCAGTGTACGATTTTCGTGAATTATAATCATCGTCAACCATCAATCGTCTTCTTCTTTGTCAGGATTTTCTTTTTCGTATTTTGTTTTGTTTAATATTGATAATAAAAATATGATAAACCAAATGCAATAAACAAAACAAGTTTGGTGTCCGCCATACTTGCTTGTTAGAAGAGTTGTATACCCTTTGGTTTAGAGCAATGACGCAAGCATTCGCAAGCGTATCAGTGACACAAAAACGCGAGTCAAGGTGTTTGTGTAGGTTTGACGTTTGTGGACGCTTGCAATTATGCAATTACAGTCTACGATGATTTCGTCACAGTACTAATGTATGGCAGTGATAGCCTATATAGCAGTAATACCTAGTGGTTTAACCATGTGCCTCCCACGGCGAATGGTTCGAGTTCGATCCCGAGCCACGCACCGCTGACTTGTCGAAGTCAGCGGCGTATTAGAAATTAATTATCACTTGCTTTAACGGTGAAGGAAAACATCGTGAGGAAATCTAGAACCAAAAAATTTACGTCCACCAACCTGCACTGGACTACGACCCACTCCCTCTCACAGAGGAGGCCTGTGTCCCAGTAGTGGAAACATTATAGATGCTATGTTTAGGTATGTATGGAAGGAACTTACCGTAGATATAAACGGAGTATCGGAGGGTGAGCATGGCAAGGTCGTTGGCTAAGGGACTGGGTTTGTACTGGGGGTGTATGGACACGCCGGACACCTCGTACCGACCGCCACTGAACAAGCTCAATGAACCTAGAACTGCCTGCAACAATAGTGAACAAATCAAAAAGTGGATAACATTTACATAGCCCTGCAAGCACTGTTGCCAATTATGCGATTTTTCTGCTAGACATTTACGACTTTTTTGTTAAAATTGGCGACAAAGTCGCAAAATAAGCAACAGTGGTCTCTTCCAGAGAGGTTGCCAATTTTGCGACTTTCGCGCTAATGTACGCAAAAGTCATACATGTCTAGCGGAAAAATCGCAAAATTGGCAACAGTGTCCGCAAGTGCCAATGTGACTTTGGAATGTAATTTATTCCTAAGATAATGTAAGCCGTCGCAGTGAGCGTATGGTGATGGTGATCAACGTCCTTCTGTTACAGTCTCAGATCATAGAAACAAGGAGATGTGCCAAGGCGCTATCGAGCTTGATGCCTGATCTTGAGCAAATTGCTCATATTAAAAACGTATGCGCTGGCGACGAACCGAACACGATCGATGGTATAAATACAGTGTTTTAGTTTAGTGTTGGTGTTGAGTGACGATTAACAGTGTTAGATTGAGGGTGTGCGAAATATTCAATGCGTGGGAGATCTTTTTATTCACAAGGAGCGCTTAATTATGCGCGTAATTGTGTCGAAAAATGTACTAAAAGTGGCATCAGTTGTTCCGGTACTAATTTGCTATGATGGCATATCTCCTTGTTCTATGATCTGAGGTTACAGTGCTATGTCCTGCAGCAATAGCCGCAGTGAGGGCGTGGTGATGGTGATCAATGTCCTTATTGACTACAAAGTGATCCTAAATAAGAGTTTCGTTTTTCCTTACATATACTCTCTAAAACGAAAAATATGCGTCAGGCTTGCTTTCTAGGCACGCCACTGGCTGTAGGGAGTGGTACCAGCGTTGCCAGATTTTATTTCGGGCATAGCGGGATTTTGAAACTTTTTGAGTAAATAACAAAAAATAACCGACTTCAAAAATCCACTACAAAGAAAATAATAATTTTGATTTCGGAAGTCGGTGGCTTTGGTTTTTGTTTGCTTTTTTTTGCCACCAACTTCCGAAACCAAAATTATTATTTTCTTTGTAGTGGATTTTTGAAGTCGGTTATTTTTTGTTAAAAAAGTTTTTTATTTTCCCCTTTTTAGTTCTTTATCCCGTGTTAGATTACTTTCACGAATTCGTTCAACAGTAAATCTTCTACGGAGTGTGTACATTAATGCATATAACTTTGTACATAGAAATGATTACATAATGTATTATATATTAAAACCTTCCTGAAAGTATGTAGATTACGTTAGTGAAAACCCCATCCAAATCGAATCAGTAGTTTTTGAGAAAATCGCGCACATACAAACATACATACATACATACATACTTACATACATACATACGGGACGAATACAGAACCTCCTTTTTTGAAGTCGGTTAAAAAAGCGGGATTCTTTCGTCGAAATCGGGACATAATAGAAAAACGCAAATAATCAGCAATTTTTTTTACTAAGTACTTACTTATCCCTTTATTTGAGTTTCAAATTCAAATTATGTTTAAACAATGATGATAGATAGCCGCCGAAAATGTATTTTAATGAAAATACGTTACTTTACTATAGTAATAACCGCCGCGCTGCACCGTTGCGTAATCCCCGAAAAGCAGGACTAAGACTGTCCCGCGCGGGACATTTAATTTTGGGCTAAAAATCGGGACGTCCGCCAAAATCGTGACGTCTGGCAACGCTGTGTAGTACATACCTCCACTTTCCTCCCCTGTTGGTAGCCATCGTACCAGCACTGGGCGGCCGTCAGCACTTTCTTGGAGCTGACCAGCGTCCCGCTACATACGGACATCTGTCCCGACATCAGTGTGATGAGTAGCCCCGCCTGCAATGAGCATAACAAAATAAATTGACTGCAGGAGCTAGACGCTAGATTTATAATAATATGTTTTTTTTTATAAGTAAGTACCTACTTACATAAAAAATATTTGAAAACGTACAAAATATCTAAATAAATTGAATAAAGATAATAATATCAGCTCTGTTTATAAACTGTTCAACTGCTGGGCACGGGCCTCCTTCATGAGAGGGGATAGGCCATAGTCCACCACGTTGGCCAAGTGCAGGTTGGCAGACTTCACACACCTTCAAAAACTTTATAGAGAACTCTCAAGCATGCAGGTTTCCTCACGATGTTTTTCCTTCACCATTAAAGCAAGTGATATTAATTTCTAATACGCACATGACTTCGAAAAGTCAGCGGTGCGTGCCACGATATCGGATTGAACTCGAACCTTTTGCCGTGGGAGGCGCATGGTTAGGTATATGATATAAACCATAGAAAAAATTAAATAAAATGAACTCACCAAATGCGGATTTTCTCCATATTCAGAGGGTACGCCACCGATGATCCTGGAGCTGGCGGCCAGGGCCTCCTTTCGCTGAATCCTGGCCGCCTCTGGTATCCCGACATCCTCATGATAGCCCAACCCGAACCCTTCAGACACGAGGCAGCCGAACAAACATGATAAGACCAGCAACTTCATGATGGACTTTTAAAAAGAACGGAATAGGGGACTTATATAAGAAATTTTGAATGAATATCGTATGGAAAGTGCGGGCGAGTGAGGGCTGAAAGTGTTTATATACTTTTTCAAATGCTAGTTTTAAGTGGTAAATACTTCAGGGTATGATAAAGACGTACTTAGTCATGCCAAGTGGTTTGTTTGAAGTAGGTTTAGCACGTTACTTCACGTTTAAGGTATGAGGAGGATGTCACGGTGAGATTCTCCCTCGAACGTTCACATTGTAAATATCTGTGCTATTGTCAAGGAATCTGTCAGTTAGCCACTATCTCAGCATAGTGCTGCGACATAAAATGCCGCAGAACTGGTATTCTGATAGGGCCGGGAAAAATATATTTAGGATAGGATAGCCCAGGATAGTCCTCCATCTGTCGCATTTGAAAAATCCGCATTGTGTCTGTCAAGTGCGACAGACAAACGAATAGGAAAAGGAAAAGAATGAGAAAGAGAAAGAAAAACAAAGGAAAAGAATGCTCAATTCAACATTTTGAAATTGCCTATTTATTTGTAAGAGTTACAGTCTACATTTGTATTATAATATAATTTAAGTAGTAATCATAACAATTATCAAAAAACAATGTTCTAGAATAGGTGTCTATGTGAGTTATAGAAGTTATGAATAAAAAGTATTTTTTTTATTAGTTTGAGAGAGCTTTTCTTCAATTAACTCACACAACCTTTTCGTAATGCTGACATTGCAAAAAGAGCAATGCCTAAAAAAATAACCGAGTTCAAAAGGCCACTACAAAGAAAATAATAATGTTGGTTTCGGAAGTCGGTGGCTTTGGTTTTTGTTTGCTTTTTTTGCCACCGACTTCCGAACCCAAATTATTATTTTCTTTGTAGTGGCTTTTTGAAGTCGGTTATTTTTTGTTAAAAAAGTTTTTATTTTTCCCTTTTTAGTTCTTTATCTCGCGTTAGATTACTTTGACGACTTCGTTCAATAGTAAATCTTCTACGTAGTGAGTACATTTATGCATATAACTTTGTACATAGGAATGATTACCTAATGTATTATATATTAAAACCTTCCTCAAAATATGTAGATTACGTTAGTGAAAACCCCATCCAAGTCGAATCAGTAGTTCTTGAGAAAATCGCGCACATACAAACATACATACATACGGGACGAATACAGAACCTCCTTTTTTGAAGTCGGTTAAATACATAAAGTATTTCCAGAACTAAAGTTTAAAAATAGATGTGACAAATATGTTTGTTACCTAGGTAAGCAGGTACCTAGGTAGGTAAGTAGGTAGGTAAGTACCGTACTTCCGATAACAATAATTATACGAGTAATATTATTCTAATTAGTACCTACTTAAGGTTCGCAGAAAAAGATACTACAGACTAGAGAGACACTTAGAAACTAGGGACTTTACACGTTTTACATCTAACGATTGCATAGATTCCAGTATAATTAAGTAATATTAAGTATTTCTGTGGTAAGTACTTCAAAAGTACGTACTTAGCTTAAAGTGTTCCGCTTTTTAGAATGACGCAAATACACTCAAATCATGATTAATGCCATCAAAAACATTTTATGAAAAAAAAAATTAGTTTCAAAAAAACTACACAAAAAACTATGAATAAGTACCTGTATGTATGTATTTTGAAGACGGCGGGGATCTATACGGGGATTAGTATAACTTAGTTCTCTTCGAAGTCTTTGATAATTATCAATGATAATCATCCTGAGAGAGAGAAAAACAAGAATTATTATAGATTAGCGACCCGCCCCGGCTTTGCACGGGTGCTATAAACCTTCGTCTTGAATCACTCTATCTATTAAAAAAAACCGCATCAATATCTGTTGCGTAGTTTTAAAGATCTAAGCATACATAGGGGATAGACAGACATAGGGAAGCGACTTTGTTTTATACTATGTAGTGATAACAAAGTAAAATATATCTTTAACGACCTCCGTTCTTAACTACGCTTACAAAATAACAGAATATAGTGACTTTATCTACATTAATCAATTGTTTATTATAATTGAGTTAATTCGCGACAGACAACGGGATATCATCGTTTTGTCTGCTTCCTTCTGTGACGGAGTTTTGTTTTTTTGTTTAGAGAAATTAATTAATAATTTCACAATGGATGGAATCATTTGTTACCGGTCGGCCACGTTAAAACACTCTGGACTTGGCACATTTTTTTTGATAATTAATATTGTCTTTGGTATTTAGTACAATCATTAGTGCTGAGAAAAGAGGTTAAGTACCTACCTAGGTCCTTGGAAAGTTTTCCAAGAGTTTGGGAAATTGGTGATTTTATAGATTTTGATGTGCTCTTTTCAAATTTCTACTTTATCTTTGCCGCTCACGTCGCTATATTAGAAAAATGGTGCGTATAAACTTTAATTAATAAATTAATCTAGAGAATAATATTTCCTACAATTTATGTAATAACCTTTTTTTGGAAAATTAATAGTTTTAGCAAACGACCGCCGCAAAGTCTATTCAACATTCGTTTAGAGCAAAAAAACTAATTTCGAAGTATTCGAAAGAAAGAAATTCGAAAAGAGCATCAATTTTCAGTACTGCCGGAAAACTTTCCAGGTAAAACTACCAAATGACTGTACTAATTTGTTAAGATTTTTTTTATTCAGTTCAGTCAACTGTCAGTCATATCATAGTGCTAAATTAATTAGGTACGAGATTTGCCCCTTAGATAATATTTCGTCAAGTCCCCAGTCACCTTTGCCACGCACAGTGGGGCCGGCAAAGACAAATTACTTTATCCCTCCACCTATTTATTTGTCGTGCTTCCCTTGGCTTTCATTATTTTTTTGTTTATAATTACTGTCCTCCCCTATTTTCGAATCCACTTCACTGGAATACTCATCAAGTACTAAGTATTGTTATTGTAATAATTGTTTTTTTTTTTTCGAAACCAAGCCGTGACAATAGAAATCCTGTGTAGTGTAGCGCCTTTTTTTTATACAACGGAAGGCATCGAGGCCTACATCTCAATCGATTACAAAAATACTCGGCTAACTCGATACCAACGAGGAATCGATTCTTTTATCGTGTCCATCCGTATGGTTGTCGGTGTGAAATATTTATTGAATTGTTTCGTGGGTATAATAAAAAAAATGTGTTTACAAATTAAGAAAAACTATAAGTAGGTACATGTACATAATACCTAAATATTTTTCTATCAATTTTATAGCATCCTTTAGTTTCTAAATGCGTGATCGTACCTACATAAGCATGCAAAATGCATTACATGATTAAGGCCCGTATTACAGAACGACACTCGAGCACCGATCTCTGCTTGAGCATAGATTTCAACCAATCAAATGTCTTTAAATCTATGCTCAAGCTGAGATCTGTGCTCGAGCATCGTTCTGTAATACGAGCCTAAAATTTGATGATCGGACAGAAGTGAAACTAAGAAAAATCATTTTAAAAATTAATATTACAGAAATTAGCTTATCTATTTTAGCAGTAAGTTCATAATATTGTACAAAAAAAGAAAAATTCAACAAAACCGCAAATATTCCTGCGTTTTCATTTTCTAAATTTGGAATGCAGGTGTAACAACTTTCAAACTTCCAAAATTCTTGTAACTTGAATAACTTTCTTTTAATATTTTCAGCATTTCTCTTTCTTCGAAGTTAAAAGGCGTTGCAAATAGCGGGATTTATTTTACTTTTCACGAGACTTTACTAAGTATTTTTACTCGACTGTGGCGAAGCCCAAAAGAAGGGTATAGTGTTTACGGTAATGCTTAGCACACAGGCTTTGCTTAGGACTAATCTAATAATGGATGTTTTTTTCATCAGCAATTCTCGTTCACCACTTTTTAGTGTCCTAGGCATTACTTTAATACTAAATCGAAATCTAAGAGAACATAGGTACCTAGAACGTTTCAGACTTAAACAAAGTGACAGATAGGGGAGCCAACATAGCGTCGAAGGGAATTCATATTATGTGAAACACACTAGGTATATGTAGTGGAAAATAGAAGTCTATTTTGATCATAAAGTATAAGGATCAATAGTGACAAAAGTTAGTTTTGATGTTGGTATGTGTGGTCCACCTTTAAATTGTTATAATGTTGGTATAGTTAACAATACTGTCTACCAACCTACCGAAAGTAATAAAAATGCAAAAACAAAACAGGAATCTCTAATTTCAACGCTCGCATAACAAGCGCTAATACACTATATTTTTCTTTTATCCCGATTCGTGAATCTCTTTTGTAAAAAAACTGTTTATCATACTTAAATATGATCGCCGCTTAAACAAAGCAAAGGACTTTTTTCGCGGGAATTTGGTTTTTTTTTTAACTTTTGTACACAGTTTCAATTCAGCAGACGTTACGCATGTATAATTCGAGACTCATTTCGGACTTGCCGACATTTTGCCTCTCACTTGTTGTCCAACAATCAGGAGGCAGAAGTTGCGATGCCTTTGCCTCACTGTTTTGTTTTTTTCCTTCTTTTTTTTAAGTTCGTTAAAGTGAAGGCACAGGCAATCAACTAGGCAGCCTCGTCCGTTGATTGTTAAGTCTTTGAAAGTTGTTTTTTTTACTGTTTTGTTTTGTGGACTTTTATCAAAAGGTGTATTACCTGGTTGTCTCTGGTGTATTTTTTGTCGTGCGACTGAGGATTGTAATTAGAGCTTTTTGTAAGTTCCTTTTGTGCTAATAGTTTGCTTAGCGTCCGTGGCGCTTGTATGCTGTGGAAAATGTAGTTTAATTATTTTTTTCAGGGAAATTAAGAGTTAGGGATATAATTGTTCACATTTTTGTGTTTAGAGTTTGAAGCTTCAATGATTTAGCGTGTATTATATACTTTGTCAAAGATTTAAATCGTAGATGTGCCCTCACCGTACTTAGGTACCTATATCGCGCGTAAATGGCCTTATTACGACGTGTGAGCTCACAAATTAGACAAAGATCGATAGTGTGCAATATTCGGTATGAGTGAGCGAGACAATACTATATTTTGATAGTTCAGATCTCGCTAGAGTATTATTGTTCTGTGGTTCAGATGTCATTGAAATCGACATTGGAAACGTGACCATATTTTGACGCAGTAGAAGGTATTCCATGAAGCACACCCAAACGAAGCACACCCAGACGAAGCACACCTAAAGTATGGTGTGCTTCGTCTGGGTGTGCTTCGTTTGGGTGTGCTTCATGGAATACCTCCCATATTGGTGCATCTATGTACAATTTCTTTGCTTTTCTAGTAATACTTATTTTGGAGAGTGTGGAAACATTGATGACATCTGCATGATCTAATTTCGTCATGCCCTTTTTTCTATCAGACGGCTAGAAGCCTAGAAAAACAACATCGTTTCATGGTTGATATACCAAAAATTCGAACGAAGCGCTTTGATTCCACTTTCACTGTGAGAACCGCCAAACAGTGGAATATGCTGCCTGAGTGTTTTCCGATAGTTACCTACAATCTGGGTGTCTTCAAGTCACGAGTAACTCCGTTTCTTCTAGGCAAGCGTGCTCCATCGTAGACTGCATCATAGGCTTAACATCTGACGAGATGGCGGCGAAATGTTCGCTTCATGGATGTACATTCATAGGTACCTACACCTGCCTGTCACGCCGCGTGATCGAGAGAGGATCTCACCGTGACATTCTCCCTCGAACGTTCGCAAACAAATTGGCAGTGCTCGCGGTGATATCATTGCGGCGTGTCGGTACAGAGTAGATAGGCTGTTAATAAATCCCAGCTATTAGATAGACGAAAAAAATTCAGTATACAGGGTGGCAGATTAAACAGTGGAAATATTTTAAGGGGTCATTGTAGGACTCATCATTATGAACAACTTTTACTATTGGGCCAACCCTGAAATCGCGTAAAAAAAATCAGCTGTTCCATACATTTATGTTCTCAAAACTCAACAAAATGTATGGAACAGTTGATTTTTTTTTCGCGATTTCGGGGTTGGTCCCATAGTAAAAGTTGTTCATAATGATGAGTACAATGACCCCTTAAAATATTTCCACTGTCTAACCTGCCACCCTGTATTATGTAAGAATTATATTGCCTTACCTAACTACCTTCCTTTCAAACTCAGCATTCATATTTCCCAACAAAAATCCAGAGAGCGTGGTATTAATACTTTATTAAAAATAATCTCATAACTATGGGCTGTTTATTTTTTTTCGCGTAATAGGCGTACTTTTCACGTCGCTTTCATTCGGTGGGTCGCCAGTTTTTCAGGGAATTTCACCCTCTGACAAATGTGTAGTATTACGGATGCACAGTGCGTTGATTTGAGGGGTAGTGTAGAAAATATGTTTATATTTTTGATAGTTTTTTAGCAGTATGTCTCTCATTTACTTAAGCAGAAAATTGATTGATTGTGCATATAACGGGTGGGCCAAAAATTTTTGCAAGAAATAACAACTAGAAATGATATTTTGTTGATATTTTACTCAACAGCGCAAAGCAACAACTCTGCACATTACGCGTGTAATGGCAGCCATTTCTTGGATTATAGCCATTGATGTTGGTTTCCATAAGTATACTCGACTGAAATGTCTAATCCAAGAACAAATTAAACTTTCCCTTGGACACTAACTTAGGTCCATATTCAGAGCGAAATAAACGCCGAACGCTAAATAAGATAACAAACAAAATACTATTGGACCATATACCTATACGAACGTTGTAGGTATGTACCTATCTCTGTCCGTCGCAGCTCCTTATACTTATTTTCTAATGATATTAATGGCAGATTAAAATTAAATTTAATGAGCGTTCAGAAACTAGGGGTTAATCATTTAACTATTAAAAACCTGCTTGACAATGTAGACAAAGAAAAAAACTTTAGAAAAACTGCAAAATAATCATTTTGTCCTCAATCACACCGCAACGTACCACAGTTCAAGCAGGCGTATAACAGCAATTTAGCTAGCGATGTGCGATATAAATCCCTACCTGTAACGCGATTTACTTGATTTAATATACAACGCAATGTTTTTTGTTGGCATACATATTGGGGTGCGCGTGGCTTGTGACGTATGATCGACGTCACATTTGCATACCTCGTCATAAGTGTCATGATGTATTGGGTTTTTTCGTGTGGGAATTGTTTTACGATGTAGTGTAATAGTATAGTGTTTTTTATGCATAGGTAGTACTGGTATAATTATGTATAGTGTTTTACGGATATGCTACTTTTAAATACATAAAGGTTTATTCAAGCCATACATAAAAATAGTAAATTAAAAATTAAAAAAACCCAACTGCCAAAAAACAACTAAAAAGTTCAAAACAAGAGCACTTTTCAAGCAGTCTGATGCAGTTGGTGGCAATTATTTGTGTTAAATCTTAGATTTTATGCCACCAACTGCATCAGACTGCTTGAAAAGTGCTCTTGTTTTGAACTTTTTAGTTGTTTTTTGGCAGTTGGGTTTTTTTAATTTTTAATTTACTATTTTTATTTTTCACTTTTTAGTTTTTAATGTATGTTTTCGTAATCTTCTTTTCGAGCCCTTCATTTTGATACCCCACATGATAGGTTTTGAGGATAAGTAAGAATTAGCGAGAATGATTGCTTTGTTGAACAACTTTAAATCGTTATATATCCTAAACTATTATTTAAAATGAAAAATGATAAAAGGAACCTAAAGATGATTTTAAAATACCTATTCAACGACATCCCACTTGACATAGTTCATCAACTTTTTTTTTTTTCATTTTGACAATATGGCGTCTGGTTGTCGCTGTGGTGAATTTTGATTACTGTTATGTCTTTAGTGACACTCGCAAGGTTAAGACGAATTGATTGACGTAAGAATTATCAAAATCGGCCTACGCATTTGGTCTCTAGAATGCCACATAGAAACAAACATACATACATACATACATATATACATACATACATACATACATACATACATACATACATAGACTGATAAACACATTACCCTCCTTTGCGTCTCGCAGTCGGGTAAAAATAATTGTGGTGGGTCGAGAATTCAATGACAAAACATCAAATTTTTAACGTTTCCCGCGGTCTGTGACGTCATCGCGGGGGGTGGAGGGAGGGTCAAACATATATTTTTGTGTTGCCGTCAGATGAATCTTCGCAACGATATAACTATGTTTTTTGTAACTTTTAAGCTTTAGGAGCATGAAGCTTTCAAATGTACTTGTTTCAAATTATCTAAAAATAGAACAGGGTAAAACGTTGTTTTCTACTTTGGATATTGATTTAAACTGGCTTATTTAGTAGATTTGTTGTCTATACTGGTAAATAGGCATACGCCTTGTCTGATGGAAAGCAATTACCAATTGCAATACCGAGTAACACATGCGCGTTGCCGACCCTTTAAAATGAGGATTCGCTGTTTTGACAGCTTAGGGGACAAGCAGGAACGATCCTCAGGATCTCTGGTGAACTTACTCACCACAGAAACACAACACTGTTGAAGAGTAGCGTTATTTGGCTGTGGTATTCTGTAAGGTACTTCTCCAGTCAGGGCTACTTCAGATTTGAGTTAGATATCCTGTCTTAATAAATTATTGGTTTATAGGCGGAATTACTCAAGCCAATGAGGTTGACAACTTGTATAAAGCTGGACATAATGCGTTTCTTTCTTTTATTTCCCTTTATTTGAAATCTTACAGGAATCATTATAATAACCCTTTCAACCTTGAAATCGTCGTTGCGACTTTAAGACCTCTTATGTGTAAAATTCAATTTTACACATAAGAGGTCTTAATTACTTACATATAAGACCTCTTTTGTGTAAAATAAAATTTTACACATAAGAGGTCTTAAAGTCGCAACGACGAAATATTCTTGCAATATCCCCAGTTGCGCATTGATTGACATGTTATTATGTAGTTGCTGCCTATCCCCCATGAAAAAATGGCGTGAGTTTATGTATGTATGATAAGATAATGTTACCTTCTCAGTTTTATTGAAACCACTTATAAGAAGAGTTAACTCAAATGCGTAGCGACGAATCTTTAAATCTTTTCGTAAAGTTACACTACGGTGTGATGGGTGCCCCACAAGACTTTGTCTGCCGTAGATTTATAGTGGTTCTTTATGGTAAGATAGAGCTCTCAGGTTTACAGGACAATTTCTTTCAATCGCATAATTGAATAATATTAGACTAGAGCTTTTTTAAAGGTCTGGTAAGTATTAACGATTTTTTCTAATCACAGAACATAGAATAGTTTTTCAGGGGGGTGATTCTCGCGGGTGATATACTGATATCGAATTCGATATATATCGCAACAAATGTCAAAATGGTAGGGATTTTTACAGTTTTTGCAATATTTATCGAATTAGATATCAATATCGAACCCGCGAGAATCACCCCCCAGTTTTTCTAACAGCAGTCATAGATATTGCGTTACTTTTCTTCCTTTTTCGAATTTGAAACCTAAAGCAGCCAGCAATACGGCCTATTTCAGATTATCTAAACACGTTCGGAACATTAATTCGTATTACTAATTTCAGTTTGATTAATTTCGACGCTTCCAACCTAAAATTAGTGTTGAAATCATATCGAAATTATGAATTACCAAAATACCTAAGCGGCTAATTAGCTACGTGACTACTTTACTTAACTTATTAGTGTTTAAGTAATTTATAAATATCTAAAAGTATTAGCTAATGCCAACGATCCGCGTAAAAAGATTTTGAATTTATCTAAATTGGTCAAGTACTAGAACTGTAAAATGTAGGTACTTGTAGAACTCTTTGTTATTCGGGAAAATACTATTTTTAGTAGGGATAAGCAGGTTCCCCGCTATAAACACAGCGCATCCTCAGCAGCTCTGGCGACCTTACTCACCACAGGAACACAACACTACCGAAGAGTAGCGTTTAATTTATTTTTTTATTTATTTTATTGATTTACACGGCATATACACACCAATTACATAAATCAAAGTATAAAATTATAATAATTACAAACATAGACTGATAATAGAAATTATTCAAATCTTATTATTTTCCAAAAAAAGTAGGCATATAACCATTAAATTGGCGAATTTATTATAGAATAGATTGCAGTCCGGGTTGGCTTCCACGAGCTTATTTAGTGCGGTCAATACGCGCGGTATGGGAGATGCAGCACGGGCTGCAGTCCGACATGAAGGCACGTCTAGCAGCCGATGTTTTCTGCTACGGAGATAATTATTCGGTGCACAGAGTCGAATCAGCTCATTATGGATGTCAGGAGCATCCGTCATGCCTTTCAATATTTTGAGTATAACGCCTACCTGGTCACACGCCCTTCTGGTCTCAAGCATATGATACCCCAGACATCCTACAAGGAACTATTATTATTGCATTATTTGGCTGTCGTATTCTGTAAGGTGGAGGCACTTCCCCAGTCGGGCTACTCCATATTTGAGCGAGATACCTCTATTACCTAGATACTTAATAAAACCCTAATTAAATTATACCATGGACCTCAAACGAGCACACCACACAGCAACCCATAAAAATAGTAGGTCCTTATAGTCGTATGCAAAACTTAGCACTTCGAACGAAAAGTATAATATCAGTGAAAGATATCTCGCGATTACGTCAAAATAAATCGATTCAACGTCCAGAGATTTTAAAGTGGGGAAAATTTCGCAATCTGATTCCGATTCTACCATAAGTCCGCGAAAAATGAAAGATGGCAACATTTTGTCACTTTTACCCGACTCCAGAAGGAGAGTAATGTTTTTTGAGTGTATATAATATTACTAGCTGGTCCCCGCGATTACACCCTCATTGCTCGGCTCCTAAGGGTCGTAGCGTGATGCCTATAATATTCCTCACGAATCTGGCTATCATATGCAAAAATAAATTTTCGAATCCGACTGGTATTTTCAAAGGTTAGCGCGTTCAAACGAACAAACAAAACAAACTCTTCAGCTTTATAATAATAGTACCTATCTATTATATAAAAATAAGTCGGATTTTCCTTCCTGACGATATAAGTCCAGAACGGACGAACCGATTTCCACGGTTTTGCATTCGTTGGAAAGGTCTCGGACTCCGTGAGGTTTATAGCAAAGAAAATTGAGGAAAATTTAAAGAGAAAAGCGGGAAAATCTTTTTTCACATACAGCGCCATCTCTGATACATAGCATGTACTACGGTGGCGAAACGGAGTTCGCCGGGTTTGCTAGTACTTACATGTATATTTCTTTGGCATGGTTTGTAATAAATGGCTTAATGGATTTCAAATATGAGGTGTCGTTAGATTTGTCTTCATGGTAGGAATAACTGAATGGGTTTTTGTTTTCTTCTAATAATACACTAGCCTGCAAAAATAAGTATCACACTTAGTACGAAGTAGTAGCAGAAAGTGTAGTAGGTACCTACTTATTTTTGCAGGCCAGTAAGTATATTATTATACTTAGGGCGGGTTGCTTCAAACCATCTGTATTCGTAAGTCAGTACGTAATCGTTAAGTCAGTATGAAATTGTCGTACAAGCCGCCATATTTGACGGTTACAGATACGTAACTGGCGTAACGAGGTAGGTATACCATGGCATTGACTAGGGCCTAGGGCACTAATGTCCCGTACATAAGTATAACGTGAATTAATGTAACATGCAATGAAAGAATTTGCCGTCCATATTGCTGCGATGTATCATGGACGGTCAGTCATGAAAAATCACTTTGTAACTTCTCATAGCGCATGCCTTGTGCGCGCGAACTGGATGTTTAGTAGAGATGAGCAGGTCCCTGTAAAGACAGCGCATCCTCAGGAGCTCTGGCGACAACACAACACTACCGAACAGTAGCGTTATTTGGCTGTGGCATTCTGTAAAGTGTACTTTCCCAAACGGGTTTCTCTCGATTTGAGCGAGATATTTTCATAGCCTTTTTTGAGACATCAAATTTCTTCTAAGTCGAAAACCAGTAGTAAAACTCGCTCAACAATATAAATGGCGTGATGCGAACTGTTGCCAGCTACCATAACTCAAGCTAGTGGTGATACAACTAGCGCCAGTAGCTCGCCTCCGATCACATCGTTTGTTAAAGCGATCGCTTTCTATTGTTCTCCGGTTTTGATTAATAGATGTTAAAAACGCGCTTCAAGCACTCAGGTTTGAAGTTTTAAATCTGGGTGGTTCCATTGTGACTTTTTGAAAGTTATATTATGAGTTTTTAGGGTTCCGTAACTCAAAAGGAAAAAACGGAACCCTGTAGGATCACTTTGTTGTCCGTCTGTCACCGGGCCATAAGTGGAGCCATCTGCACATAAATGGCGCCACTAGAAGTAAGCAGTAGCGCCGTCTATGATCAAAATATGATTTATTTATTTATTTTAATCTTCCTTACATCTATCTTTACAGGTTAGTATCTAATGCCATAGTGTAGTCTCTTATATTAATAAATACCTATATTTACCTATTTACAGTTATAACAATATAAGTAGGGTAAAATTAAAACCAGTGCGGATATTTTAACAATCAGCTGTTCCCTACAAAAATGCACTACAACCTGATCAAAATGTATGGAACAGCTGATTTCTTTTTTCATATTTCAGTGTCGGTCCCATTATAAAAGTTGGTCATATTCATGAGTACTTTCACCTCCCAAAATATCCGCACTGGTTTTAATTTTACCCTGTATATGTATATTAGGAAGTTTGTAAAAAAAATAAAAGGAACTTCAAGTATAAACCTATATAGCAACTTATTAATATACAATTATACCTATTACATAATGAGACACCATGATATATCTACCAAGCTGTAATAGCGGCTTAGATGGCGCTATTACATATTTCGCAACCCTTAGCGCAAGTCGTACTCGCATTTGTCCGGTTTTTTAAATAGGGAGTGACTCCTCTGCCAACGTCATGTCCCGAATCGACTGCCAGCGCCGGTTGCTGAATTTGCCGGCGCTGACTTTGGAAAAAACGCGGAAAATGGGGTTGGCAATTTGGCATAAGGCGGAGTAGGCACACCTAACTCGGGTCCAAGAGGGAGCGAAGCGAGCTCGTGAACTTGCGGCACACCAACACGGACGGGTTAGGTTCGAAGGGGTTGATGGGGGCTTCAGTGAGCGAACGAAGCTCCCGTCAAAATAAAAAAGTGGGTACGTGTGTGTGTGTTTGTTATTGCTTCACGCTAAAACAACTTGACGGATTTGAATGAAATTTGACAAAGAAGTAGCCTGGAACCTAGAAATTCCGTATTTTCAAAAACTAAATAAAGTGTCGGTAAGATGCAAATTCGGGCAAAGCGCAAACAAACTGTGTTGCAGTCGAACAGATCGCAAATGTGCGCGCACAGCACTTCCTACCTATTAAGCCGTGTTGCTGTGATAGTACGGAATATGACTGTTTTAAGATTGTCTATTTTTACGTGACGAAATCTCTGGTGTAAAAGAGCTTTTCTACCGGTGAGCCGGCCGTGGGTCACAGCGCAGTGACTAAATAAAATAATCTAAAGGCAGGGTTTGATATTAAATGAAAACATATTTCAATTCTTATTCTGCACATCCTCGCAATTTCGATGCAATTCTTTGTTAGCGCATCTTCCATGGAAATGTTCTAGCCATTTCCATCGAGGATGTGCTAGGAAAGATTTGTTTTACCATACAATTTTCACTTCTCATCTCTCCTTAATGTCATCTTTCCTAGTCAATGGAAATGCACCTTTACTGTCAAATAAGTAAAATCACAGGCAACTATCTATATCTTACTATTATAAAATTGTAAGAGCCGTGTCTGTACATTGAAGATATTCCAGAAAAAACAAAAAAACCAGAGATACAGCTTGACCTCTTGGTAGTATTAGCCAACCTACACTACGGAGGTCATTTAAACTGGTCAGTTCATTGTAGTCCACGCGGACGGAGTCGCGGGCAAAAGTCTAGTACTAAATAATAATAATATCAGCCCTGTTTATAAACTGTCCCACTGCTGGGCACAGACCTCCTCTCAGAATGAGAGGGGATAGGCCATAGTCCACCACGCTAGCCAAGTGCGGGTTGACAGACTTCACACACTTTCAAGAATTTTATGGAGAACTCTCAAACATGCAGGTTTCCCCATAATTATGGCAAGTGATAATTAATTTCTAATACCCACATGACTTCGAAAAGAGATAGGGGTGCGTGCTTCGGGATCGAATTAGAATCATTCGCCGTGGCACGCACCCCTAACTCTTTTTGAAGTCATGCGTATTAGAAATTAATTATCACTTGCCATAACGGTGAAGGAAAATATTCTGGGGAAACCTGCATGTTTGAGAGTTCTCCATAAAGTTCTTGAAGGTGTGTGAAGTCTGCCAACCCGCACTTGGCCAGCGTGGTGGACTATTATATTATGGCCTATCCCCTCTCATTGAGAGGAGAGCCTGAGAGGAGGCCCGTGCCCTACAGTGGGACAGTTTCTATCACTGCACTATTAAATAATATACAGGATGGCAGGTTAAACTGGAAATATTTTAAGGGGTCATTGTACTCATCATTATGAACAACTTTTACTTTGCGACCAACCCTGAAATCGCGAATAAAAAATCAGCTGTTCCATACATTTTGTTGAGTTATGTGAACAAAAATGTATGGAAAAGCTGAATTTTTTTTCGCGATTTCAGGGTTGGTCCCATAGTAAAAGTTGTTCATAATGATGAGTACAATGACCCCTTAAAATATTTCTACTGTTTAACCTGCCACCCTGTATAATATATATACTAAAATGCTTAGTAACAGTTAGCTACCCACTAGCCATTTCACAATAAGTCCAACACTTCCGCTTGTACCGCGACGCTCTAAATCACATTCTCATTGTACAGTCGGCAGTTCCGACTCATTAGGTTTGCAGCCATTGTCTAGTTTGTACAATAAGTAATTGACGGTTGTTAAACAAGTTTATATACTTACCTACAACTTTATTTGAAGTTTATACGAAACCTGAAAATAGTTTGTTCAGAATCATTAGAAAAATCTATTCCAGTTACGTTACATTTTGACAAAAAAAAATATTACTAAGTAAGTATAACTAGCGGCATCAGTTATGATCACAAACGTCACCTGCGCATTAGCTGGTTTTTCGGTCTCTTTGGCAGAATGAAGAAGACGGGGGGCGCCGAGGCTGCACGCGATTGGTTCGTCAGTCGATGCTCGTCGTCTATTGGACTATTCTCTATTACGTATTGTCAACTGTCTATTGTCTATTGGGCCAAAAATGTACATGCGCGATCTGTGATCAACATCCCTGCCGATACTTATACCTAGGTATCTAAAAATATTTCTACAAAAAAAAAATATAAATAAAGAAAAAATCGTGACGGAACCAGCCTTTCTATTTTGTACTGACACGGGATATCATTACGAGAACAGCCAATTTGTTTGCCAACGTTTGTTGAGATTCTCACCGTGACATTGTCCCTCGAACATTCGCAAAAAAATTGGCAGTTGTCGCGGTGACATCACGCGGCGAGTCGGTACGGAATAGATAGGCAGCGTATAACATTGTCAGTCTTCATTATTTATTTTTCCAAATAATTAGGCGTCATGAAAGTCTACCCCAGCCTAGTTGGGACGCCGCGGTAGACGCTCCGGGCGTCGGGAGCCGCGTGACGACTCCCGGCCACCGTAGGCGCGGGCCTGCGGGCGGTGAGTAATGGGTAGCTCACCGTCCGATCAGGACCAGGCCCGTGCCGAACGGCGCGTACGTGTTCCACGCGCGCCTCAAAGAGATGTCAGCATCAAAGAGGGGGCCCACTAGGGCCCAAGCCTGCCGGGAAAGCGGGATAGTCCGAAAGGGGTACCGCTGACCCGGAACATAAAGGGCTAAGGAAGGAACACGGGTGGGTTTTAGTCAGTAAGAGTCTGACACTCCCTTCCGCTCCACCCAGAGCGGGAGGGGTCATTTGATGATTTCCCATCCTCAAAAAAAAAAAAAGCCTAGTTGGGAAGTTAGGCGAATGAAGTCAGCCGCAGTTGGCCGCAGTACATAATATATCTGCGTGTGAACTATGCGCGTGTCTCTAAAACTTTTTTTCTCTAATGGCACAAACGTGACCAGTGCCCTACGCGGCCCATACAATATTAACTAAGGCAATATCTTTAAGAGGAAGACCAAAGCCAATCTCTTTTTTTTTAAACTATTTTTTTCTGGATCACAGTGAAAATTCTACAAAAAATATTTTTGTCATTTCGTTCTCTATCTAGTGAATTTCTTAGTTAGTTTTTATTTACATTAATATAATGATGTTATAATAAATTATTCTATGAGCACCTTTTTTAGACTATTTATTCAAAATATTATATGCAAACGTGATTAAAGTTTTTTAAAGATAGGTTTTACCAAACCCTTGTGAATTACCTAATAACATTTTGTGTGTGTTAAAATATTAAATACATTTTTGACATCAAAAATTAAAATCGCAAGCACAAATCGTGACTGAACTCTCTCTTAATCTCGTTTTTTTTTTGGTTCGGTCTTATCCTTAATGTTGCCAGATATATTAAGATGGGCAACACCAATAAACTTTGTTCGAAGGAATTAAAAAGAGGTTTATAAGAATTTACGGCTTAAGTTAAGGAAGGGATTTGTTTTTTTGTACTTATCGGTTTTGCTGTACCTAGGGCTGCCATCCGTCCGGGGTTGCCCGGATTTGTCCTAGTTTAGAGGGCGTCCGGGGAGCGTCCGGTAGGGGTTTCCAAAAAGTGTCCGAGTGAAACCCGGACACTTTTTGTGTCAGGGGAATCCTGATTGATTAAAAGCTAAGCTCGTAATCGTAAGTCAGTCAATTTATCGGGGGCGTCCGGGAAAAATACTGAATTCACCAAAATGTCCGGGGTTTTTGATGATTTTGTCCGGCGTCGGCAATTTAAGTGATGGCAGCTCTAGCTGTACCTAAAGCTTTACCGAAAAAAATCGTAAGGATGACATGTTTTTTAACCAACTTCAGAAAAGGAGCTTCTTAATTCAACTGTATTTTAGCGTTCCGTACCTCAAAAGGAAACAGAACCCTTTTAGGATCACTTTGTTGTCCGTCTGTCACCGGACCATAAGTGGAGCCATTTGCTCTTAGATGGCGCCACTAGAAGTATGCAGTAGCGCCATCTATGATCAAGACATGATTTATCTGCTATGATGTAATAGCGGCATAGATGGCGCTATTTCATATTTCGGAACCCTCAGGACGCGAGTCGTACACGCACTTGTCCAGTTTTTTATTACTTTTTCGCAAAGAAACAATTATTAGTAAAAGTACTCCGGAGAAAGTACTACAACCATACTATTTTTGCCGCTAAGCAGTATTGTTGTGTTCCGGTTTAAAGGGTATGTGTGCCCGTGCAATTAAAGGCACATGTGACATTTCAACTTTGTCTCTAGATATCCATAGGCGGTAGTGACCACCTACCATCACATCAGGTGAGCCATCAGCTTATTTGCCACCTTAAATATTAGAAACAAGGGAGATGTGCCAAGGCGCTATTGAGCTTGTTGCTTGAATTCGATGAATTAATTCATATTCATATTCTTTATTGTACACACAAATATTAAATACAACTTTTATATGGAGATTTTATGTACAAAGGCGAGCTTAACTCAACATTGAGTTTTCTTACAGCAAACCTTAGAGTGATAGAGAGATTTGAGAGCATGAGAATAGATATAAGTGTACAATAGGCTATAATATACTAATTATAAACATACATACATACTTACTTATATAAACTAAACAAATATGTGCAAATTGCACCGTACAAAAAAACTTTTTTAACAAAAAAATAACCGACTTCAAAAATCCACTACAAAGAAAATAATAATTTTGGTTTCGCCACCGACTTCCGAAACCAAAATTATTATTTTCTTTGTAGTGGATTTTTGAAGTCGGTTATTTTTTTGTTAAAAAAGTTTTTTATTTTTCCCTTTTTAGTTCTTTATCTCGTGTTAGATTACTTTCACGAATTCGTTCAACAGTAAATCTTCTACGGAGTGTGTACATTTATGCATATAACTTTGTACATAGGAATGATTACATAATGTATTATATACTAAAATCTTCCTGAAAGTATGTAGATTACGTTAGTGAAAACCCCATCCAAATCGAATCAGTAGTTTTTGAGAAAATCGCGCACATACAAACATACATACATACATACATACATACGGGACGAATACAGAACCTCCTTTTTTGAAGTCGGTTAATAAATAATAATAATTAATCGTGCTGCCGCGGACCGAACGCGATCAATGAAAGATAGTATAGGAGTGACGTAGGTAAAATAAAAGAGTAGAGCTCGGGTCAATGATCCATGTAATAATGTTATTAAAATGAGTGTGCAGTCACATTTATAGGTTTAGGCGAGCTGCACACTACAAAATAAAGTGTTTTAGTTTAGTGTGAGTGATGAGTGACGAATAACAGTGTTAGATTGAGGCTGTACGGAATTTTTTATGTGTGAGAGATCTCTATTTACAAAGGAGCGTTTGTAATTTGTGACGCACACTGCTTTCAAAGTGACGACCTGTTCCCGTACTAATTTGCTATGATGGCATATGTCCTTGTTTCCTATGATGAGTTTGCCATTGAATCATAATTATGCAAAAACGATCTCAGACTGGCAATCAAAGTCAAGGTCATGGAAAAGTTCCAGACCAGACGCTTTTGTAACATTTATAGTGAAAGCACTTTAATGTATTCACTGATATAATTCAGGATAACGTAATAACCATTTACAAGCTTCGATAAGAAATTAAATTCTGGCCTATCGGAATTCGGGAAGCGAAAACCAGAAATATACAGGTAAGAACAGAATTCTAACTCCGAATCTATATAATATAATAAAGGTGAAGAGTATGTTTTTTCACGTTATAAAACATTTTTGTAAGCTAGATGAGGTCGGTGTTTCCTTTGCCAAAACAAACTCAAAGGTTTTAATGTTACTTTAAGGTCCATCTATGAGGTTGGCACTGCCTATTTGCCTATATGCAATGCACGCCAATGAATAATCGATCGAACCTTCTGTCAGTAACTCTTGATTCGGATAGTACTTAAGTAATTAGGACGAGCACAGAATCCAGATTATTGGACGTTCAGGCGCGATTGGAAGCCAATTAGACTAACTAGCCTAGTGTATTAACAAGGTACCTATTAGTTACCTAAAGGCTTATGCGCTATTGAGCTCGGTTAACTGGACACGGCAGTACCTATTATAGGTGTAGGCATAGTAGATCTAAACATGGGTCATGCTTTGATTTTTGGCATGAATTCATTGCTACTAACCGAACTTGCACAATTTTTGCTGTGTGAATGATAAAGGGTGGCACAACTCAAAATAATCCAAAATCGAGCTATTGTGATTATCGGAATCTGCGTCGAAAACTGATTCCGATAATCGCAATAGCTCGATTTTGGATAATTTTGAGTTGTGCCACTCTTTATCTAGGTGTGCGATATAATAAGTGCCATATTAAAGGACGTCGGCAGTTTTGGGCTTGATATGGTACAGTAATAAAAGCTTAACCAAAAATAAAAATATATTTTAATTGTTCTTTGCCTAATTTATCTTAGAGATTAAGAATTGGAATCAAAAATCGAAATAAATAAGAAATATAATGATTATGCCATTGACATTTTGAAAAAACCACTAAAACAAAAACGGGTGCATGCTGGCTGGCGCGTGCCTCCACAGAATATCATGTCGCCAGCAACTAAAACCTTTGAATTGAGAACTTTATTAGTCGGGCTGTACTTCACTGGATCATTCACACCATACTTAACCTCACTGTCAGAAATACGAAGATTTATCTTTAACCCAATTACGTACAAAAACAAATAAAAAATGAATTTAAATACTCTTGAAATACTCGACCAGACCAAACTAATTTCATATCTGTACCGACTTACACAATCTGAAGCTCAGCGTGCTATGGGCGTCTGCCAGTGCCCTTTTGTTCCCTATTTTAATTTATTACTATACAGGTACGCCATATTTGACAGTATAGGTACAGATTACAGGGTACAGCATCTTTTCACAGTATACGGGGTACGGCGTATTTTCACAGTATACAGGTTGTTCTCCGAATGATATTAACAACAGCTCGTATTCAAAGCTGGTAAATAGTCAAAGAAAGACGTATTCTCGGTGTTCCAATGCAAGATGGATGTAGGGATGACTGGATGAGACTGAGTTGTGAGACACGATAGAAATGGGTTTTGTCTACAGAATAGACAAAGTGACGGACCGTAGAAAGTGTAAAAAAAATAAGATTTCTACCGTTTTATGCATACAATAGAGAGAAGAAAAATGTTCCTATTATTTTGTAGACCAAATTCTGATAAACCAAGCACGGGTCGCCGCGTGCTCGGGCAGAAGAAATAACGATTTGGATAGAAAGAACTTTGTCTATTATTTAGTAGAATAGAGATAGAATTGACATCCTAAGCGTGCTGGGACCTATTCTAGACAGCTTACCAAAACCAGACCTAGATTTTTGACGTGAATACGGCGAACATCTTACGTTTGGTTCGGCGGTCATTGCAGAGAAATTACGATGCCAAACGAGGCAGCCCCATCAGCATCCTAAACCCGTTATTGTTCTGATCACTCGATGCTCTACGGGTTCAGTACAATAACCGGCTTAGGATGCTGATGGGGCTGCCTCGTTTCTGCAGCGCATCAGGCATGTTCGCTGAGGCTGGCACGGCCAGTTTTAACGCAGTTTTACGCAACAGGGTGGCCTCCTTGATGCGTCGCGTGCGGGACAGCTCCAGCGGCCTCCTAAACACCATTATACAGGGTAAAATTAAAACCAGTGCGGATATTTTAGGAGGTGAAGTACTCATGAATATGATCAACTTTTATTATGGGACCGACACTGAAATATGAAAAAAAAAATCAGCTGTTCCATATATTTTGATCGTGTTGTAGTGCATTTTTGTAGGGAACAGCTAATTTTTTTTTTTCATTTTTCAGTGTCGGTCCTATAATAAAAGTTGATCATATTCATGAGTACTTTCACCTCCTAAAATATCCGCACTGGTTTTAATTTTACCCTGTATACAGAGTTGACTGTCCGGTGGTGCGGCACTGGAATAGCCTACATATGGGGTCTAGACCAGCGCTATTTAACATAAGATAACTGGTTATCATACTAACATAGCTTTAAGTCGTACTAACCCAATAATATTCAAATATTTAAATGTAATCATTATGTGTTATTTAATATGGATGTAATGTCTGAAATAAAATATAAAATAAAAATAAAAAACTAATGTAATGGTAATGGTAACGGTAATGGGAAAGTAAGTTTGTTACCTTTTCACACTAAACCTAGATGCCGCTACTTGTATGTCACGCGTCCGAAATTTTAAAGTGGAGTTACTAGGTCAAGTGACATATCATATGAACGGGCGTGATCTGCACATTTCAAAATATATTTTCATTTTATTTTATGTCTCACAGTTTTCGAAATTATGATGAAAACTGTCTGCAAAAATACCATTCCCCCCCCCCCCCCCCCTTATCTCCGAAATTTGCGGAACAAAAAATCTGAAATAATTAGAGTTGACAGGAACTGACCCAAATATTGCACCAAAATAAAACGATGTTCCTAACTAGTAGGTACAGTTTTTGCAAAATCATCAAAATTACTTCACAAACAAACTTAGTTATGCGGTCCGGTTTTTTTCACTTTATACGTCCAAAAATGACACGGAACCCTCGGTGCGCGAGTACGACTCGCACTTGGCCGGTTTTTTTAATTATTCTTCTCGCACTTTGTCCGATGTTTTTTTTAATGTTATTAAGTACCTACATTTATTTTTAGATTCCTGTAATAAAAAAAAAACAGATCCTATCTAGTCATTCAGTATCTTGGTTCCGTCTTTACATAAAAAGGTGTCTGTGTCAGAGGTACGGTGCGCAAAAACGTCGCCTGCAGTGCTACGTTTCACTGAAGTGAACTCTGACTCGGTACCGTTAGCAGAATAGATGAATTCATGTTAAAATTATATAAAGTAGATTGCTGTGCCCATGGTGTGATATGAATAATTCAATAAGGTTGCCATACGCTCGGAACGTTCCGGACATGTCCGGTCTTTGTCCGGAATGCAGAATTCTTAGGTGTCCGGAATTTTCACATAAATGAAGGAAAAAATTGTAATTAATTAAATTAACGTGGTCAATATTTATTTTTCAACACAATAATAATTTTCATAATAGCTTAAGTAAAGTACGGAATATAATAATATGTAGGCGGTACCTAATTTTTTTTTTCAAATTAATCATTCATCATTATAAAGCTGTCCGGATTTTTCGGCAACGGTCCGGAATTTTTGTTTTTTTTTTATTATTTTTTTTGTAAATAGGCTTGCGTTTGACCGCCATCTCGCCTAATGTTAAGCGGTTCTAGGACATGCCAGTTTCTTCAAGATCGTTGCCTTTTTAGAGCAGTGCTGACAAAACAAATTGGACAAAGTGCGAATAAAGACGTGAAGCGTGAATAGACCATTAGCAGCGCGCTAAAGCATCGGCCATGACACGTCACGAATTAGTGCCGGCAATTCATTGCCAATCGGCACTCCAGCGAGCCGATACGCTATTGGAGCTACTTCTTGCCATTTCCAAATTAAATACTTGGATGTTAGAGTTGAATTTTCAAGTGCCACGGCTCAATAGGTTCTGTTAGAGAGTGTTTCACATAACAAGTCGACGCTATGTTGGTGTTGAATGTCACTTTTTTAGAACGTTTTTAACGGTATTAGAAGTTTTTTTATTTAACCCACTTCATAAAAGGAGGGTTCTGTATTCGTTCCGTATGTATGTATGTAAGTATGTTTGTATGTACGCGATTTTCTCAAAAACTTCTGATTCAATTTGGATAGGGTTTTCACTAACGTAATCTACATACTTTCAGGAAGGTTTTAGTATATAATACATTATGTAATCATTCCTATGTACAAAGTTATAGGCATAAATGTACACACTCCGTAGAAGATTTACTGTTGAACGAATTCGTGAAAGTAATCTAACACGGGATAAAGAACTAAAAAGGGAAAAATAAAAAACTTTTTTAACAAAAAATAACCGACTTCAAAAATCCACTACAAAGAAAATAATAATTTTGGTTTCGGAAGTCGGTGGCAAAAAAAAGCAAACAAAAACCAAAGCCACCGACTTCCGAAACCAAAATTATTCACTAACAATAAAATTCTCGTTCACCACTTTCTAATGTCCTAGGCATTACTTTAACACATAAATCTACAAAAAACTTAGAAGAGATTTCTTATGTGAAAGGCTCTATACGGCTCATTCCCACGGGTTCTGTCATTGACGATTCGTCAAAAAACACAATACGTCATAATCGGCTTTGCGCCTCTTGATTACATTTTGATATTATTACTTTGATAGTACTATGTGGGTTATTATGTTACTGTTATAGATCTCAAGTTCAGTCTGACAGTTTGAGTACTTTAGGGGGCCTACCCAAATGTCCTCTCTGATGGTAATGTTCGTCGGGTCGTTGAGCTCCCTAAGTCTGGGTTGAGCTACCACGATACCCGGCACATGCGTGCACAGTCAGGTCAGGTCCACTCAAATCTGTATGGCTCTTTCCTCTAAAGGCCATTTCAGACTAACCTGCATGGTTCTTACACAATTTATCTTAATTGTCTGGACTTTAAAAGAGACATCAACCTTTGAGTTTGTTTCGGTGTTTCTTCTCAAAGGTAGTCATATAGGAAACACCGAACTCATCTAGCTTAAAAAAAATGTTTTGACGTGTAAAAGTGTTATTTTCTTTCTTTCTTTCTCTTTCTAGGTTCTCCACCTCAAAAAAGGAGAACATTCTTAATTTTACTGTTTCTTTTAAAACATAGTAGTTATTTCAATACAATAATAATTATTTACTTGCTGACTGGCAAGCCATTGTGTTTTGTATAGCTAAACCCTACAAAGTACAAAAGATTTACCCCATTTCAACAGGCTATAGGGTTGTCAAACAAAACTCATTAGCTCACACTATACCCAACATTACTAAACAAGGGACAACCCCCTTTTTGTCACATCAGGAAACAAAACTACCCACATAATGATAATATTTACATCACCCGTTTTTACTGACCCTACGTCTAATAATTTGCGCCAAGCGAAGCGTCACTTTTAATCTCAATATTGAGATGAGGACAATATGAAACTACGAGGTCTTCTGTCTCTTTCCTTCGTACTGCATTTTCTATATCTGTCTCTCTCTTTCGTAATATGTTGTTAGGGGTGGACGAGTAATTGTGGTATGTACATGTTGTAACCTCGAAAATGTCTGGACGTTTTAAATTGCTGTTTTTATTTTTTCTATCGTCTCTTTAGCTTTTTGCTGCTTTGACAATGAGATAACCCGTACTCGCTTGCAACCACTAAACTGCAGTGGTTCTTAACCTTTTAGTAATGAGGGACCATAATATGACAAAAGAGATTCTCAAAAATCGAATGTCGCGAACAGGATCACTTTACTAACTTTTGAATCCTTGGTTCAGTACCCCTATCGTTTTTTTGACGTATAGTTTCGTTAACGAAAGCACATTTTGAATTTAAAATACAGCAGTCCTGGAACATTTTGATAAAATTTTATACAATTTGCACATTTAAAAAAATACAGAGAAATTAATTAAGTATTTAATTTATATAAATATTGTGTAACAAACGTGTATTTTCAATTCAAAATATGCTTACGTTAACGATACTACACGTCAAAAAAACTCATGATCGGTACCCGGTAGGTACTACTCAAAGCCAAACGTTTGTTGGTACTAGCACCCAATCCATATTGGTGCTTGTTATTAATTAATAATTAATTATCAGAACTAGGAGAACCCGATGATTGATTTAGGATGGCTTCAGGGACCACCAGTGGTCCGTAGACCACCAGTTAAGTACCTCTGCACTGGACCAGGGGTCAGCAACCTGCGGCTCGCAAGCCGCATGCGGTTCTTTCGATCTAAATCTGTAGCTATCCAGTTCCATACGCAAAAAAATAATATTTTGTTATCAAAACCCTTAAAAATCTATCTATCTCAGTATCTCTATCTATCAGCCACTTCCACTCGCGTGTTACCCGCACGGCCCCCGATGTGTTTTCAGTCGTTTATTTTAAATAAAAAATCAAATATACATTTATAAGCAAATACTATAATATTGAAACGATTTTTTTTTTGTGGCTCTTTAAAAATTGGTCAATTTTGTAAATTGTAACTTTTGGCTCTTACCTCTCAAAAGGTTGCCGACCCCTGCTTTAAACCAATGAGGCAGTATAATCCGCTAATTTAATTAAAACAATAAACAATTGTTTTAACTGAATCATATCCATCACTTAATTACCTAAATCTGACAGTACCGATATTGTTGAAGCGAACTTAGGATATTAATCAACATCTCTTCATAATTCTGTTTAAGATTTCTAAGAAAAATGACAGGATTCTATATTAATTTAATTTCTGTGATTGATTTTATACCATTCATTTCAAAGTTATACTTGAAAATTCGTTGATTCTTTTCTCGTGATTATAGTCGTACAATTAACCCCCAACGGAATTTTCGCCGGTCGGTGCTAGTTTTGGTTAGGGCTCCATGTAATAATGTTTATTGTGATATCGTGAGCATATTATATTCCACGGCGATTGATATGACTTTCATCAGTAAATTCGAAGGTTTCCGTGTATATTTAGAGCTCTCAAGTGGACGTGGTGAAAACGAACAAAACGCTTAAAAATAGTGTTCTCTTATTTTTATCTTTTTTATTATTTATCCAAATTACATGAAACTTACACAGCGTATAGAAAATATTATATAGATTGTAAATATACGGTTTTACATAGGTCGTTTATCGAAATAGCGAATTATAGTGCTTTTAACGGAAGTGCGAAAATAGTGCGAAATTAGTGCGAAATAGCTCGAAAATGGGTGCGAATTTGGTCACGTCTTGGTTTTGCACGGTGGCCACTTTGGCCACTGTAGGGGTTAATAAAAAATAAATGTTTAATCTTGCATTGGTTTTTAATGGCCAATGGTTTCTGGAACTCGCTGGCCGCTGCCACGGCACCGCTCGCGTCGCTCGCTCGGCTCGTGCATCTTGGTAACCATTTTTACCTAACCTAAGTGGTTTTTTAGCAACTATTGGTATTTCATTTAGCAGCGATGGCGGTTTATGGCCCATCTGATGGTAAGCGGTTACCGTAATCTAAAATGAAACGCTTACAACATATGATCATCATATATGCGCATTGCCGACCCTTTAAAATGAGGATTCACTATGCCGACAGCTTAAGGTACAAGCAGGTCAATACAGCGTATCCTCAGGAGCTCTGGCGACCTTACTCACCACAGGAACACAACACTACCGAAGAGTAGCGTTATTTGGCTGTGTTGTTCTGTAAGGTACTTTCCCAGTCGGACTGCTCCAGATTTGAGTGAGATATCTCGCTGTGCCCTACCTCTCTTATTTATCATCATCACCAATTCCCTCCACTCACAAATTTCATCACTTATTAAAGCATCATTCCCCCAGTCCTCCAAACAAGACAGGGAATGCGTCCATTAATCATACAAAATTCAAAAAAACTTGTACCGCTAACTCGTCCTATAACATGGATTAACTTGTTGTGTAGACAGACAGACGAGCGATTTGTGAAAACCATATTGGGGGCTCATAACCCTGCGGTTGGATTTTAATGTGGGGGACCTTACTAGTGGATGTTGGGGCGAGTTGAGTTCGAGAGTTAGGCTCGTATTACAGAACGATACTCGAAGCACAGATCTCTCCTAGATTCAACCAATCAAATGGCTTTAAATCTATGCTCAAGTCGAGAACTGTGCTCGAGTATCGTTATATACGAGCCTTATAATTATTATAGTGTTAAATTGGGGCACATTAAAATAAAGACTTGTATCCCATTGTTATTCGATAAGGTTGTGCCCCGCGTTTTCACCCCCGTTGCTCACCTCTTATTGTTGTTGGTCCCAGAGTAAAAGTTGTTCATAATGATGTGAATGTCCTTTTCGGCTTTCACATAAACTAAGAATACCTACCGTTGTAAATTAAACTCGAGGGTGAAAATTTACGTTCAAAACTCGCTCTTCCGACATACCAACCAAAACACAGGAACCGTAAGTAGGGGTGACCTAAAACGAAAACTTTTTAATGCCCCCTAAAGTTTGGGAGCAATATTTCAGCGCTTCGTAAACTCGTCCGTTTAATTGTTCCCGGCGTGTTTTTATTGTGATTTCTTTTATATAAACCTGTTTATTTTAACGGAAAAACATGGAAATACCTACTAATTGGCTGACGTTGAATAAGATTTACGTTTTTGTTCGATTTTTTTTTAGGTCAGACAAACATCATTTTTTAACACCCCGACTTGGAAAACGTGGGGTGTCATTGACCTATATATCCCCAATAGACAAGCAGTTCCGAACAAAAATCATGCCCCACACGCGGGTACTTGTCTGTTGCTCACCGCATCAAACGTCAAAGTGAATGTGAGGCTTGTGTTGTGCCCACACAACACTTGAGTGTGACATGTATAATGTTCGGAACTGCTTGTCTAGACATATAGGTCAATGTGGGGTGTAATAAGTTTGACGCCTATGGCTGTCCGTCTGTGGCGTTGTGGTTTCCAAATCAATAAACCTAGGAATAACGTCGGTATAACCATACATTTTTAACGTTTATGCTTGTCATTACTTTATTTCGTGTTTATTTCTACAGAGGTTAAAGTTAACCACCAGTTAAAACCAATAAGAGAACAAATCAAAACATAAATTAAAAATTAGAGGAAACTTCCGACACATAGGTACCTACCTAAAAACCATCCCTCGAAAATTAAAATAATAGTAATTGTTTCAAATTATTTTTGACCATTAAATGCGTCAGGGGATCGGATCACCATAGTGTATGTTAGTATTTGTCAATTTGAACTAGGTACCTAGTTTTAAGGTTCCGTGGTAAAACTAGGAACCCTTATAGTTTCGTCATGTCCGTCAGTTTTTACTTAGCGGTCCACAAAAAAACCCTAAAAATCTCGGTTTTGTTGATCCCGACATTTTTGGGACCAGATTAGGTCTGAGATCCCGGGATCTCAACTTGCATACCTCTCAACTCACCATAGACACGGCCATAACTAACATGACATGTAACATATTCGTACCATCGATATTAATTCTGCAATCTCAAACATCGACAAATCAGTATCAGAGAATCGATTAATGACAGCTCGTAAATCGATATGAGCGCCGCACTACGATGTATCGATACTTATAAATTACTGTCGTTTGTCACATCACTATATTGCTTAGGTGTATGTGTAGTTATGATTTATCTTTGTCATTGTAATTAATATGAATATGACATGTTATTAACTCAGATCATTGAAACAAGGAGATTTATGTTATCATAGCAAATTAGTACTAGGCCCGCTGTGTGAGTCACAAGTCACAACTACAAACGCCTTTGTAAATATAGAGATCTCCCACACATTAAAAATGCCGCACACACTCAATCTATCACGGTTATTCATATAACCTTTCATTCACACTAATCTAAATATTGTCCCTACTACTGCATAATCGGCCTATAATGTTCCCACTGCTGGGACACAGGCTCCTCTCTGTGAGAGGGAGTGGGCCGTAGTCCACCACGCGGGCCCAGTGCGGGTTGGTGGACGTAACATGTCTTCGAATTTTTTGGTTCTAGGACATGTCGGTTTCCTCACGACGTTTTCCTTCACCGTTAAAGCAAGTGATAATTAATTTCTAATACGCACATGACTTCGAAAAGTCAGCGGTGCGTGCCTCGGGATCGAACTCGAACCATTCGCCGTGGAAGGCACATGGTTAATCCACTAGGCTATCACTACTATTGGACCTAGGGCACACAGTGGTCAGGTTTTAGTATTTTTTTTTAAATTTACTATTTTATTTTTATTTGATACTTTAAAACTTATTTAACTTATAACGGCATTACTTAGATTAGACCATGGTCTGATCAATGTTTGTTCTGGAAAAACAGTGATTTATTTTACGGTGTATAACGACATACTTTGGGAATTAATGATCTACGTCCTCTCTAGTAAATTAGTATCTTTGTGAATAGAGAATGTTTCATTTGTACTGCACTACATAATACAATGCAATTTGCACTCAATAATCAGATACCATACAGATTACTTTTGTATTGTTGAAACAGTAAAACTTGTTGACAATCAACTTGACTCCTCATGTGAAACTTATTTGGGATTAGTACACAATGGGCGTTGTGGCAATTCTTGGAGGTGTATCAATCAACTAGCTTTACCCCGCGGTTTTACCCCCGTTGCTCGGCTCCTAAGAGTTGTAGCGTGATGTTAAACATAAACTATTTCTCATAAATCTGGCTATCATTATACACGAACAATTTTTCGAATTCGAAAGTTCCAGAGATTAGCGCGTTCAAACAAACAAAATATAAACTCTTTAGCTTTATTAATATACTTAACTAAAGATATGTGCAGCAGTGGATGTATTTTTAACCGACTTCCAAAAAAGGAGGAGGTTATGCATTCAGTTGTTTTTTTTATAACATGAATTATTATGATACAACGAGCTTTCTAATGGATTTATGACTTTTATGGACGTATTTTTTTAAGTATTATTTTTATACGACGAAGTTGGCAAACATTATGATAAGTGCAGTGATAGCCTAGTGGATTAACCATGTGCCTTCCACGGCGAATGGTTCGAGTTCGATCCCGAGGCACGCACCGCTGACTTTTCGAAGTCATGTGCGTATTAGAAATTAATTATCACTTGCTTTAACGGTGAAGGAAAAACATCGTGAGGAAACCGGCATGTCCTAGAACCAAAAATTCGAAGACATGTGACGTCCACCAACCCGCACTGGGCCCGCGTGGTGGACTATGGCCCACTCCCTCTCACAGAGAGGAGGCCTGTGTCCCAGCAGTGGGAACATTATAGGCCGATTATGCTTATGCTTATGCTATGATAAGCTGTTATTGTAGTCTGTGAAATGCTTGTAACACCAAGAGTAACACACGTGCATTGCCAATGCTTTAAAAACCTATTTACTCCCTTCTTGAAAAACCCCATAATGTAGTCTTCCAGAAAACCTTTAAACCAGTTGATGCCATAACAAATTCACTAGTTTCATATGACAATAGGTAGTACAGACACAAGAGGAATGGCAACTACTATAAGACGACCCCTAACAAATCGCCAGACACTTCTTTGTCAGACTCCCTTCAGCACTTAAAACATACATACATACAAAACACAACACCCCTTTCCACAGTCGGCTAATAACAAAAACTTTTCCCCAATGTGCCACTATCTTTAACAGTCAACCACCATTCTTTATTGTAGCAAGCTTTTCCTTTTTAATCCTTTATTCTCTGCCTCTGGCTTAGCTAGGGAGGGGATGAGTCGATAATCGAGTTGTAATTTTTATTCGGCTCTACTTTATCGATTACCAGATTTATATTATAACCCGTTTTTTTCTAACTGCACCTGTCAACGTCAAATATAATAACATGATGACAGTATTTTTTACCCTTAGTCAGTTATTTCATTTTTTGTAAGCTTTAATGCTCTAAATGGCAAACGGATTCTACATTAGGAAGTACAATTAATTACATTGTAAGGATTAGTCTAGAGAGAAATACAATTTTATTTTGGTAGCTCCAAGTGAACAGTTATAAAAACCGAGTTATGTTTACAAGTTATCTATACTAATATTATAAAGAGGAAAGATTTTTTTGTTTGTTTGTTTGTACCGAATAGGCTCCGAAACTACTAGACTGATATTAAAAATTCTTTCACTAATAGAAAGCTACATTATTACTGAGTAATATAGGCTACTTTTTATTCCGAAAAAATGCACAGTTCCTGTGAGACACGCGGACGAAGTCGCGGGCGAAGGGCTAGTTAAATATATAAGTGGTTTGACATGTTTCAAATTTACAAAAAATAATTATACATTTATTATGTTTACAAGTTATGTGCACAATGTACACACAGTTTATAAATTGAGTCAGGATATTCTTATGAGTACCTACATGACCATGCTAGGGAATCGCAAAAGAAAAAAGAGCTCAATAACTTATATTTACAGAGTCAGTGATGAAAATTATTCGTCACAAAAGCATTAGTGACACTTCCATCGTGGAATGTTTTTATAAATATACTAGCTTCTGCCCGAGGCTTCGCCCGCGTTTTCCGGGATAAAAAGTAGCCTATGTGTTATTTCAGGTCCCATGCTATCTCTTTGCCAAATTTCATCCAAATCCGTCTAGCCGTTTCAGCGTGAAGAAGTAACAAACATACACACACACACAAACTTTCACATTTATAATATTAGTGGGATTTTCTTCTATCATCGTAAGTTAGTGGTTTCTAATAATGAATAATATTAAAAAATACACACTGGTTTCAAACCTGTTGCTTAAATCTTGTGTAAAGTTAACCCTAAACGTCTAGCAACCACGCCATTTTGAAATATTAACTTTTCATCGATATCGACACGTCCATCCCACCCCTAGTTATTATAACCAATACAAAGCGACTGTCTATAAAGAGTTCTCGAGAAATCTCTGTATTATTGAGAAAACAAGAATAGGATCCGCAAAAAATGGATCATTGCAGATATGTTATGGGGTTTTGTATTTTGATTAGTTTAAATTTAAAGTGTTAAATGGCATAAAAATAATAAAGATTAGGTAAGTATGGAAATTTATCTGAATATGTATAATAGGGATGTTAACTACTTTTTTTTATTGTGAATCTGTAAACTACACACATCAAAAGTATCTAGGGATCAACATATATTTTTGCAATAACTTTTCTCCTGATTGATATTAATTAAAATTTTCTTTAAGGATTCATCAAATAAAGTGTTTTCGTTTGTCACAGTAACGATAAACCAAGTCACCTTTGCATTAATAAAGAAATTTGCCATTTTCCTAATAAAGGGATTTTTGACATTTGAACCACTAACATTAAAGTTCGAAAAAAAGACTGAAATAACAGTTTTCTTTAAAATTTTATTGGGTAACTTAAACAATTAATAATCCGTGTTTCTACCGCGAACACTAACAACACAAGAACATCGGTTTGGCATACTCAAAATGAGTTCATCCAAATCACGCTGTGGAATGGCCGCCCATGTTCGTTGCAACAACAAAAAAAGGTCTTCTTGCGACTGGATACCCTCCATATTCGGCAGAGCTCTTCTCTGTAGCATATCCCATGCATGCTCAATCGGGTTCAAGTCTGGCGACTGAGCAGGCCAGGGCAGGACATTGATGTTAGCTGCGGCGAGAGTCTGTCTTACAACTCTTGCGGTGTGCGGTCGTGCATTATCATGCATTAACTGAAATAAGGGACCGATTTGCACTTGTAGAGGAACGATGACGTCTGATACAATCGTCTCAGCATAAATTTGAGCGTTGAGGTTGCCTCTGATCCAAATCAACTCAGTTCTTCCGCCGATCCAAATACCCGCCCATACCATGATGGTTCCACCACTATAAGGATGGACTTCCTGGCAGGATTTTAATCGCTGTTGGCGTCCAGGGGTTCTCCAGTGTCGTATACGTCTTGTATCCGGTCTCATACCAAAACGAGACTCATCAGAAAAGCACACGAAACGCCATTGTTCTTCTGCCCAATTTCTGTGTTCAAGAGCCCATTGATATCGAATCCTACGATTGTGCATTGCTATAGGTGGTACCCGTAGCGGTCTTCGGGAATGAAGGTTCACTTCATGCAAGCGGTTTCTGACTGTTTGGTCGCTAATTAAGTTCCCTGAAGAGTGATGAAGCCTCACGGCTAACATCATGGCGGTTATTGTTGGAGCTCTTCGAGTTAAGATTTGAATGTATCGGTCTTGTCTCCGTGTGGTGCAGCGATACCGTCCTCCATGGCGCTCAGCCACGGTACCAGTGCTTCGGTAACGTGTCCAAAGTCGACTGATAACACTCTGACTTGTATTCAGAGCTAAAGCTACAGTACGTTGCCGGGAACCAGCTTCTATCATTCCCACGGCTCTGAGCATTTCTTCCCTGCTTAAATGACGTCGCCGCTCCATAATAACGTTGGTTTTAATCAGTAGTAGGGAAACAGTAGCACTAATAATGTCTTCAATGCGTTGTATGTTTTTATAGGGAAAATATTGACAGCTTATTTTCATCTTTTACTCGAATTTGATTGAGAGTTCCTGATTCAAATTATGAAATGCACCAAAAAGGATCCATATAAATTTATAAAATCATAAATTTATTACAAAGCCACATCTCAATCTCAAGAAATCCGCATAAAAATGCTTGATCCCTAGACACTTTTGATGTGTGTATTTGAAAAAAGACAATTAACACCAAAAAAACCGATGAAACATCTAGAAAATTGGCAAAGTTATAAGCGTTTTAAAATGATTTGCTAGACACGGACGGCACTACCTACTAGTGACGTAACACCACCTACGTCCGCTTGCGCGACAAAGACGGAGCGATACTCCCTCCAAAAACTTCAAAAGCGTGTATGTTTTCCATTTTGTGATAAATTATTATTTTTGCTTTTACTTTTTTGTTGTGCCTGTTCCTTCTTTGAAATAAAATAATTTATTTGTACTTTTTTAATAGAAGGCCACTACCGTATTATGTAGGATTAGGATGGTATTAAAAAAGCAAATACGTAAAACCAATGTTATCCGATTACTTAAATCATGCGTTAGAATACTCCCTCAGGCATAACGTCTGAATCCGGTGAGTTCACGGTGAGATTCCTCGAGCGTTGCCCAACAAATTGGAGGCAGCCGTGACGCACGCGCGTTGCCGACAACCGAAGTGAGAATGTCACGGTGAGATTCTCCCTCGAGCGTTCGCAAACAAATTAGCAGGTCTCGCGGTGTTATCACGCGGCGAGTCGTTACAGAGTAGACTAGATGATACTCTGTAGACAGGCTAATCTGTTCCCCCCATCTATTCTCGTACAACTCGTGCCGGCACGAGATACAAAGTAAATAAAGGCACATAATAGTTGTTACAATATAAAGTATCGCCAGGTGATGTGTTAGACTCAATATCTCATGGGTGGTGCCACTACGTACGTCTCACGCCTAGCGGAACAGAGAGATGCGTGGAGTCGCCTTGACTTAAAAAAAAAAGATAAAAATGCATATTATTTTGGAATGAAGTTCTTAATGGAGGAGTTGACTGGTAGAAATCAACACGTAATGAAAAAGCATTATGCCCCCTTTATGCGAATTTCTCTCTCTCTGTCTCCTTCTGTTATATATGAGACGTAAGAAACTTTGTATCTGATCAACCGCACACGTTTTTTGATGTATTTCTTTTTAGAATGTCCAATCAGCAACAAACATTGGTTAACTGTAAGTAGTTAAAAACATGAAATATGTAGATGTCAACTTAAATAACACAAAATTTTGATGATTACATAAAATGTTGACAACCAGTGTAACGAATAATTTTTTGTCTATGATGATTTGTGAGACAGCTTTTACCAATATAATAAACTAGCTTCTGCCCGCGGCTTCGCCCGCGTTTTTCTGGATAAAAGGTAGCCTATATGTTATTCCAGACTCTAATCTATCTGTGTGCCAAATTTCATCCAAATCCGTCCAGCCGTTTCAGCGTGAAGAAGTAACAAACATACACACACACACAAACACACACGCAAACTTTCGCATTTATTATATTATACTTAGTAGGATAGGATGTGATAATGCACAATATGAGTGCAATTTATTTTAAATGTGCCTTTTGGTTTTTGGAATTACAAAGAATTAAGAGATTTTTTCTATAAAATCTGGTATTTATTTGTTTTCTTCCCTGTTAGTTGTTTCTTCCCTGAGATAATTGAGAGGGCTCAACAATAAAATGATATTTTATTGTGTCTATTATTGGGCCCATAAATTATCTTTTGAAAAGCAACTAGTCCAAAAACAAAAGTACAAAGTAAGCCAACGAGATAAAAAAAAAACAAATATTTATTTGAAAAACGGCCGACGTCAAAAAAATGTAGCACCAAGCTACTCCATCCCTCCCGCTATTCCACATCCAGGCACGTAGGGGACACCAATAAAACGGACATTAGGCTCCATCTAACTAACTGCCTACCTACATCGATTTAACTTCAAGACTGACGCAATATTGCTGTCAGTAAATTACTGGCGGATAGTGGAATAGGCAAGTGAGCAAAGGTAGCACTGGTGTATTAAACGGACTTCCTAATAAGGCCAAAAATTAAATTGACTGATTGATTTCCGTCTAAGGGCCGTAAGATCAATCGTAGCTTAAGAGGGTTCTCGCATTTTGTTACCTCTCTCGCTCGCACAGAACCAAATTTTAAAGAATAATAAATGAAAAGATTTTTGAAAAGTGTAGTGATAGCCTAGTGGTTTAACCAGGTGCCTCCCACGGCGAATGGTACGAGTTCGATCCCGAGGCACGCACCGCTGACTTTTCGAAGTCATGTGCGTATTAGAAATTAATTATCACTTGCTTTAACGGTGAAGGAAAACATCGTGAGGAAACCGGCATGTCCTAGAACCAAAAATTCGAAGACACGTCCACCAACCCGCACTGGACCCGCGTGGTAGACTACGGCCCACTCCCTCTCACAGAGGAGGCCTGTGTCCCAGCAGTGGGAACATTATAGGCTGATTATGCTTATGCTATGCTATTTTTGAAAAATATAATCTGATAGCAAACTACAAAATAATAATATAATCACTAAGAAAAAATATTTACTGCAAAGGTTGGTCAGTCTGGCAAAAATTTTACTCCATTTTCGAGCGATTTTCATGGGAGAATGTTAATTACACGGATTCCGTATAAACTTTATTATGTATGATAGATATAATTATGTACTTATTAAATAAAATAATTTATTCCACTAAGGCCTGGGTTCCGAACCTGGGGGTAATTACCCCCTCGGGGGTAAAGAAATACACCTGTATTTCTTTACCTATGTTAACAAATAAATAAAAGAAATAAAAAATAAAAAAATGGCTGGTATAGATAGATAATATTTAAAAACTTTACCTAACATTAAAAATCTTGCAAATGCAAAACCTTCACATTACATTATCATTAATTCATCAACTTTTTGTGCAATTTATTATGAACTATTTGTGCTATTGTATTTTCATTTGATAACATTTTAAGGGGGGGGGGGGAGGTAAAATGAGTTTCCCTAATAAGTCATATGGGTAACAAGATTAAAAAGGTTAGGAACCGCTGCACTAAGGGTTCCGTTTTTCCTTTTGAGTACGTTAGTATACTATAGTCCCAGCGCAGGGCACGCCGCAATAGCGGCGGTAAGACCCCTCTTTGAGGAGTGGCTAGGGAGACGTCACGGCGTCCTCACCTACCGCCTGACGCAGGTCCTCACCGGACACGGAAGTTTCGGGAGGTACCTGCACATCATCGGGCGGGAGGAAACGCCCGGGTGTCATCACTGCGTTGATCGCCCCGAGGACACGGTGGAGCACACGGTGGGGGCCTGCCCTGCATGGGCGGAGCACCGCCGTGTCCTCGTAGAGGCGATCGGCAGCGGCGGCGACCTCTCGCGCCCGGCCCTGGTTCAAGCCATGGTCCGGGGCGAGGGGGAGTGGGAGGCAGTCGCCTCCTTCTGCGAAGCAGTCATGCTAGTGAAGGAGGCGGCGGGACGGGAGAGGGAGAGATTCTCCCGTCCAAGCCGCCGCGGTAGACGCTCCGGGCGTCGGGAGCCGCGTGACGACTCCCGGCCACCGTAGGCGCGGGCCTGCGGGCGGTGAGTAATGGGTAGCTCACCGTCCGATCAGGACCAGGCCCGTGCCGAACGGCGCGTATGTGTTCCACGCGCGCCTCAAAGAGATGTCAGCATCAGAGAGGGGGCCCATTAGGGCCCAAGCCTGCCGGGAAAGCGGGATCGTCCGGAAGGGATACCGCTGACCCGGACAAAAGGGCTAAGGAAGGAACATGGGTGGGTTTTAGTCAGTAAGAGTCTCAGTCAGACACTCCCTTCCGTTCCGCCCAGAGCGGGAGGGGTCATTTGATGATTTCCCATCCTCAAAAAAAAAAAAAAAAAAAAAAGTATACTATAGTAAACATTTCCATGCATACATATATTTTATATATACTAGGATAACTTTTATTAAGTACCTATTCTAAGTATTACTACTTTGTTAAAGTGTTTGATTTTTACCCTGTGTAGTGCTGGAGGCGAATCTAAACTTTGATTGTAACACTAGTGATACTAGGGACCCCACGATACAGGCATGCTTAGTATGGGGACCACAGTGAATTCGCGTAGGTATTAGTTCATACTGATCTCTTAGAATGCGTAATGCTTATGTTAATTGCTATAAATTGATCTCTAAGAATGTGTAATGTTTATTTTAATTGCTTATATTGAAATAAAACTTTTTTCAATTTTCAATTTTCAATAGACTAAACGCTGCCCGCATTTTCTCTTCACACTTTACTAGATCCGAGAATCAAACCCAGCAGTCACGCTTAGTACCTACAACTAATTCAACGGCAGTCAACTCAAAACCATTTGCACCAAAAATCTAAATCCAATCAAATCCATCCTCTGCTAGTACCCTAAAACGGGATCGGGTATTAAAAGTGAATACCTTAGTAGATAGTTCTATTCCGACAGTTCACAAAAACTGTGCACGTGTAATCCCTATAGATTTGACTAAAACCATCTAATACCCGCACTTTGCTCTTCGATGTTTGTTTTGGGTATGTTTTCCAGTGCGTTTGGTGAGCTATAAAGAATATTTAGTGCGAATTTCACCAAACTCTGTTATTTGCTAAAAGTCCGACCTCGAGGCACGCACCGCTGACTTTTCGAAGTCATGTGCGTATTAGAAATTAATTGTCACTTGCTTTAACGGTGAAGGAAAACATTGTGAGGAAACCTGCATGCCTAAGAGTTCTGCATAAAGTTCTTGAAGGTGTGTGAAGACTGCCAACCCGCACTTGGCCAGCGTGGTGGACTACGGCCTATCCCCTCTCATTCTGAGAGGAGGCCCGTGCCTAGCAGTGGGACAGTTTGTAAACAGGGCTGATTTTATTATTATTAGTATTTTTATTATAGCTTGATTTTATTATAGCTTCTACAGTATAACAAGCTTCACGCCTAACCTACACTGCAGAGATCCACAGCCTTAATTTATGGTGCACCCATTCATTACAGCCATGAAATTCACATGAAACTCCAGCCTCTGAAATCATATGAATTAGTGAGAGGGTTTTTTGCTTCATCTTCAACTTTTCATATGGAGTTAGTAGTCTTAATAATAATGTAATTAGCCTTTATAAGGGCTTGTATACAAAACTGCGATGCGACTTTGCATCGCAAAAATCTGTGAGCTCGCACGACGCAGGACTTGCGAATTAATTCGCATCGCACATTTCTGCGATGTGACAGACTTGTTGACCCCATTTGGTCCGCTCTGAGATAGTGTGTGGGCAAGACAAAAAAGTCGAAGACGTGTGTGAAGATAATGCTCATTCTTCTGAAATATTATTATATTTATAGATATTGTACACAATGTGTCCGGTCAATGACTGTACACTGTACACACTTTAAGGGAGTGTAGCACTAATGAAAATTAACAACTTTTAGTACACATAGGACCAACTCTGAAATATTAAAAATAAAAAGCAGATGTTCCCTGTTCCATACATTTTGGTCGTGCTAGTATTGCACTTTTGTATGGAACATCTGATTTTATTTTTTCATATTTCAGAGTTGGTCCCGTAGTAAAAGTTGTAATTTTTTCCTACTTTACTCCCTTTCTTGTACAGTCATTTACCGGACACATTGTACTTATATGAAATTGGAATCGTAATGCGTACATAGAACGCAACGAATGCCGCATTAAACAGCGCGCTCTAACTACTGGGCTACTATTTTCAGTTTTTTAAATCTAAATTGTGTTTCAATCTCATATTGTTATTCTCCTCGATCGGTAAACAAAACTACAAATAGCTTAAAATGTAGAAAGACAAAAGGGATGACATCAGCTCCGTTTTATTACAAAAGGTATTATGGCCGCAGTGGGTGATCATCAAATTTTCATGTTCTTATGTCCTTGTACACTGTCACTTGGGATGCAGTAAGACAATAATCCTACTAATATTATAAACGCGAAAGTTTGTGATGTATGTATGGATGTTTGTTACTCTTTCACGCAAAAACTACTGAACGGATGTTGATGAAACTTTACAGTAATATAGCTTATACATCAGAATAACACATAGGCTATTTTTTAACCCAAAAACGCGGGCGAAGCCGCGGGCGGAAGCTAGTAATAAAATATTCTTTACTAGCACTTTGTCTGCGAAACAATTGTGACCGACGAAAGTTATTGTTCTTTCCCTCGGGAACAGTAATTTTTGTTTAGATAAAAAGTCCTACTTTATGTCCTTTTCTGTACCCCTAACAACGTACATATCGTCGCCTTAGAGTGAAGACCTCGTATGTGTAAAAGAAGTAACTTTTCAGGAGGAAGAAAAAACTGCGCGCTGTAAAATGTTGGTTCTGTGTTTTTTATGTTTTTTTATTATTAATTAAGTATAATATGATTTAACAGCTAAGTACAGCAGGATAAACTCAAGTTATCAATTTTCAAATAAGAAACGACACGTTCGTTGCAAGGTATTCACGTCAAACTGACAGATCTGATGAGATTCTCATTTGCTGTCATAGATGACGCCACGAGTATCAAATGAAAAAATAGATCGGGATGTGCGTTGCGAGGAGTTCTTCCTAGAACTGCAATAAAATAAATTTGAGCAAAAATGCATTCCCGAGGTCTTAAGGCGACGATACGCAAAATTTCATGATGATCGGTTTGGTGGTTTTGGCGTGAAAAGGTAACAAACAAACTTACTTTTGCATCGGTACAGAATAGACAAGACAGGGTGAATGTCACGGTAAGATTCTCCCTCTAATCGCAAACAAATTGCTAGTTTTTGAGATGATATCACGCGCGGCGTGTCGGTACCGAATAGATAGGCAGATCTGTACCCCTATCATGAGTTTTTTTTACGTGTAGTATCGTTATCGTAAGCATATTTTGAATTTAAAATACATCAGTCCTGGAACATTTTCATAAAATTTTATATATACATTTTACATATTTTTAAAAATACAGAGAAATTAATGAAGTATTTAATTTATATAAATATTGTGTAATAAACGTGTATTTTCAATTCAAAATATGCTTACGTTAACGATACTAGACGTCAAAAAAACTCATGATCGGGGTACTGAAGAATTATTTAAGTTTCATTACTGTATCCCCTCCACAGTGAGCCGCGCACTTTATAGACGATCGTATGTCGTTGCGTCTTCTTTACGACTACGACCAGTATAAACGCGAACGCATCTGGACGTGATCTTATAGCGGAGAAACTATTCCTTTAAGTTTAGTCGCCATTTTGTTAAAAACATTGCTTTGTTTGTCTTAAGGTGATCCTACACAGGGAAAAAATCGCATCGATTCGTCGCTCGATTTTAGCGTGGGATTGTATGGGTGTGGCGATATCTTATCCAGTCTTTTAGTGAGAACGATGTGATCAAACGATAACGTCGATACGATAATCGCTTTGTGTATTTGGGTCAATCCAAATCTCAGATCATAGAAATGTGCCAAGGTCCTATTTTGCTTCACGCTTTTAGGTTTTTAGTTTTTTTTTTTAAAGTTGCCCCACATTGGAATTTCTCCTGTATCGTGAGTGCGTTTACAAACACAAATTTCACATACACAAACAGCCAGACCAGTGTGCAATGCGGGTATCGAACCCGCGACACGTCGCGCAGCAGCCAATCTCTCAGCCACTGCGACAACTGTGCGGTCAATTTATTTATTTATTTAACGCAACACACTACTGTAACATCTATAATTTGCATGTTTCTATGTAATATTATTTTCACATGTTTTGCAAATAAATATAATATATCTTTATAAAAAAGCGCTCTGAATTTGCTAAAATCAGTTCATCCCCAGCCTAATCCCACGCCCTTAAAGGTCAAGCCATTTAAATATTTGATCGCAACCAATTCTCGAAATAACAAAGCGTTGTTCAATATTGCGTACCTATCTCATACCCTCAGATCATGGAAAGAAGGAGATATGCCATCATAGCAAATTAGTACGGGAACCACTGTCGCCACTTTTAGAACTGTTTGCGACACAATTACAAGCGCTCCTTGTGAATATAAAGATCTCCCACACATTAAAAATTCCGCACACCCTCAATCTAACACAGTTATTCGTCACTCAGCACTAGCACTAAACTAAAACACTGTATTTATATACGGTTTATTAATTCTTTATTTGTCAAAGATTACAAATCACTTACGAGGAGAAACAAAATAAAATTAATATAATAAAGAGATATGCGTTGACGGTATTCTAAAAATATTTCTTTTTCGTATGTAGGTAACTCAACAATAGTCTCGCTGCGATTGCGGGCTATGCATTTGAGCAAAATATAAGGGACAGTTTACATGAAGTTTGTAATATTTATATTTTAAGTAAACAGCTAGGTATTATTTTTTAATTTTAGTGGCGCCTTTGAAAATGTGTTGTTTCAATAATCTTTTGTATAAAAATAGTGACTTAGTATCTTTTAGCTGTTTGGGCAATGAGGTTTAAATTTATAAATATCATCGATCGCGTTCGATCCGTCGCCAGCGTGTACGTTTTAATTAAGCGATGACCATACTAATGCGTCAAGCTCAATAGCGTCTTGGCACATCTCCCTTGTTTCTATGATCTGAGCTTATACCTTAGTGATCAGGGATTGCTTATCTCGATCTACACGTGCTTATTTCCTTAGGGAGCCGGCAGGGTTGTCAGCGATATTCGCTTGTGCGTTTAGTTTTGGCAATTTATTCCGTGCGATTTCGTGTGATATTCAAAATAACCTTTTATGAGTGTTATGAAAATAAAACTCTGTTTGGTTCAGTTGCGAACGCAACTGTTGAGCTCGGGATTATGGATTTAATCTCAGATCATAGAAACGAGGAGATGATTATGCCATTTATAGCAAATTAGTACGGGAACAACTGTCGCCGCTTTTAAAGCGGTGTGCGTCACAGATTACAAACGCTCCTTTGTGAATATTCTCGAAATACAGTGTTTTAGTTTAGTGTATTTAATATGTAGGCATATTAAGCACACTAAACTAAAACACTGTATATAAATCGTCGATCGCTTTCGGTCCGCCAACAGCAAATCTCTGGAACTACCAGTCGAATTAGAAAAAATATTTTTGTATATGATATTCATGAGGAATAGTATTAGCTATTTAACGGGGGGTCCTGGCTAAATGACAGCCGCGCTGATCGATTGATCTGCGAAGTTAAGCTGCGCTTGCCGCGGTCAGTCCTTGGATGGGTGACCGTTCTTTACACATCGAGACCCCTCCGTGCCTCGGAGAGCACGTTAAACCGTCGGTCCCGGTTGTCATAGGAAAATCTTTGACAGTCGTTACGGGTAGTCAGGAGCCCAAAAGTCTGACAAACTGGTCTAACATTCGAATCCCGGTATTACCCAATAATTGGGTTGTGGAGGTCAGATGGCGGTCGCTCCATGTAAAATATTGATATTCAGCCGCAACCAGTTAGACTGGAAGCCGACCCCAATCATATTTGGGAAAAGGCTAGGCGGATGATGATGAGTATAAGCTATTTTACATCACGCTACGACCCTCAGGTGCTGAGCAACGGAGGTGAAACCGCGGGGCACAGTTTATAATAAAACAACAATGTACCGTCGGTTAAATATAAGAACAGAAAATTAAGCAACGATTTCAGTCATCACTCAACTGTCATACTGTTGTTCCGTTTGAAACAATTATAAGTCCATCAAAATAATAAATTTATGATTAAAAATCTTCCGAAAATGTTTTTGTTTAACTCATTAAGCGGAGCGGGGGAGGGGGGAAGGACGGTTCATAAATTCATATTTTCTCAACAACACCCCTTTTCTTATTCAAGATTAATGACACTCGGAGCGGAGAGCGGAGTTTTAATTTTTTTCTTAATTACAAAGCTAATTTATCAAGTGTCCCGAGTGTTGGGCGATAGTGGCGCAACTTTTGCTGTCGTGGTTATCTCTCGTTTTGCTGTTGTGGGAAAATAGTTGACGGCTATTTAAAAGATTGGCGCGGTCACTGACCTAAATAAAGATTTTAATTTTACTTGAAAATAATATTTTTGGGGTGACCTCAGATCATAGAAACAAGGAGATGTGCCAAGGCGCTATCAAGCTTGATGCCTGATCTTGAGCAAATTGCTCATATTAAAAACGTACGCGCTGGCGACGAACCGACCACGATCGATGGTACAAATACAGTGTTTTAATCTAGTGCTAGTGTTGAGTGACGATTAACAGTGTTAGATTGAGGGTGTGCGGAATGTTCAATGCGTGGGAGATCTTTTTATTCACAAGGAACGCTTAATTATGCGCTTAATTTTGTCGAAAAATGTACTAAAAGTGGCATCAGTTGTTCCCGTACTAATTTGCTATGATGGTATGTCTCCTTGTTTCTATGATCTGAGGGGGTGACCTATAACGAGTCGTTCCGTATCTTGTTTGTGTAAGTGAAGATTGTTTTTATAAACCAGAAAAAATCGGCAACGTTGACAAAGTTCAAATAAGTGCTTACAAGATTGGTCTCTGACAGGCGTAGCTCGCAAAGTAGGCGTAGCAGGGACCGCTACGCCGTAGCAATCACTGCACCTACGGCGTAGCATCCAAAATGTGTTTAGTAAGATATTGCCACTTTGTTTTCTTTTCTTATGGTGCGGTTAAAGGGTTAGTTTTTTGACAATTTCTTGCTGCAATTGTAAAGCCGTGAGTGGAGATCTATATCGTGCAAATCAGTAGAATAAAGTTGCCGCAATATTGCAATATAGCCCCGGCGATAAGGCAATGAAATTAAATGATGGTACATCACAATAACAGCTGAGGGGCTCGTGGCTAAATGACGGCCGCGCTGATCGATCGATCTGCGAGGTTAAGCTGCGCTTGCCGCGGTCAGTCCTTGGATGGGTGACCGTTCTTTACACATCGAGACCCCTTCGTGCCTCGGAGAGGCAGTCGGTCCCGGTTGTCATAGGAATATCTTTGACAATCGTTACGGGTAGTCAGAAGTCCTAAAAGTCTGACAGCTGGTCTAACATTCCAATACCGGTATTACCCATTAATTGGGTTGTGGGGGTCAGATGGCAGTCGCTCCACGTAAAATATTGATATTCAGCCGAAACTAGTTAGCCTGGAAGCCGACCCCAATATAATTTGGGAAAAGGCTAGGCAGATGATGACATCACAATAACTGCTGTCCGATATAGATCTCAACTTACGGCTATACAATTGCAGCAAGAAATTGTCAAAAAACTAGCCCGTTAGCACCTTTAAGTTTAAGTAAATAACAGTACTGTCCTGGCAGAGGTCGCGGGTTCAAACCCCGCACGTGACTTAGATTTTTGAGTCTCTTAAATATTTAATAACATTAAACAAGGTTAACATGGCTTTATCATGTTTAAAATTCGCAAAAATATACATTTATAAATCGCCTTATTGTGTAAGAAGGCTTTATTTATTCGGAAGCCGATTTCGTAAATACAAATCGCCCAATTCTGCAACATGTCACCTTGATAAACAGGGTCACCGACTTTGACCACACAATCCATCAATTCTACCAAAATTCATAGGTCCAATAACAAAATCAAACACACTTGACGCTAACCCCGCCCGGGGGTTGAAACAACCCCTACGTAATGGGGTTTCAGTAAAACTTACATAAAACTGCCGCCACGACCTTTTATTTTCATGAGATTCGCTTTCTTGGGGCTGAGTTTGTTTCCAATGAACTTAAGACACGTCAATTTTAAAATCTATCTATACTTATAATAAATCTGTAGAGAGGTCAATTCTGTACATGAAATATATTTTCAAAATAACTATCAGGGGGTGATTAGTGATCGATACTGATGCCAAAAATGCAATCAGTAATTTTTTTGTCTGTCTGTCTGTCTGTCTGTATGTTCCTTATAGAAACAAAAACTACTCGACGGATTTTAACGAAACTTAGTACAATTATTCTTCATACTCCTGGGCAGGTTATAGTATACTTTTCATCACGCTACAATCAATAGGAGTAGAGTAGTAAAGGGAAATGTTGGGAAACGGGAGAAGTTACTCCATTTTTAAGCTTCCGTCGCGTGTGCAGCCTTAATGGTTAAAGCTACATAGAAATCATGTATGACGGAAATGTTCTACATAAAATTATCGAAAAAATATCCCACAACAGCATATGTCTATCTTTTATGGTTGACTCACAATAACACGTGTAACTCCCAATAGCTTAGCAGTTCGGAGCTTTCTGATTGTATTACACACAAGGAGTTACACGCTGATGGAGTCGCGGGCACAGCTATTAATAATAATATTCTGCGGTTCCTTATTGTGATATTTTTCAACAGTATTGTGGATTGACATATTATATTTCCTTACTAAAATACGAAAGTTAATCTGTCTGTTACCTCAAAACCATTGAACCGTGAGGAAGGACATACGCTACTTTTTTACGAAAAACGACGGAAACGCGGACGAAGTCGCGGGCAAAAGCTAATACATAATTGTTGTTATCTGTGGCACCTAAATGTCATAATCTTGATTTTTTCTTTATGCTCTGTCATGGCGTCACTTGCTGTTCACTTGCCTTTTCGTAACACGTACAAATTTTGTTAAAGTTTTTTTATATCCAATATACGTAATATTACCATGGTACTGGCCTATTTTATGGATGAATCCACAAATCCAACAATAATAATAGTCTATCTTTATTAATACAATAAAGCTGAAGAGTTTGTTTGTTTGAACGCGCTCATCTCGGAGACTACCTGTCGAATTTGAAAGAATCTTTTTGAATTTTATAGCCAAATTTTTGCGAAAGGTTATATTTAATATTAAAACTAAAAAAACGACAGATATTAAAAATGTCTTTATTACACAAAAAAAGTGCATACGAGCCATTTGTGGGGTAGGACCCACAGACTCATGTAGGCCACTATTCAAGGAATTAAAACTGTTAACCCTGGCCTCAATATACGTCCTCGTAATAGGTACATTTGTTAAAAAACATCCCGAATTGTTTACAAAATGTATTGAAAATAAGAAATATTTGTCTAGAGACCCGACAAAACTTGTGGTTACTACTAAATTTAAAACAACGACATTCAAGAGAAACTGTGGCTACATATTAATTAAAATATATGATGCAATTCCAAAGGACATAAGAGAATTACCTTTTACACGTTTTCAAAATACACACATCAAAAGTATCTAGGGATCAACATATATTTTTGCAATAACTTTTCTCCTGATTGATATTAATTAAAATTTTCTTTGAGGATTCATCAAATAAAGTGTTTTCGTTTGTCACAGTAACGATAAACCAAGTCACCTTTGCATTAATAAAGAAATTTGGCATTTTCCTAATAAAGGGATTTTTGACATTTGAACCACTAACATTAAAGTTCGAAAAAAAGACTGAAATAACAGTTTTCTTTAAAATTTTATTGGGTAACTTAAACAATTAATAATCCGTGTTTCTACCGCGAACACTAACAACACAAGAACATCGGTTTGGCATACTCAAAATGAGTTCATCCAAATCACGCTGTGGAATGGCCGCCCATGTTCGTTGCAACAACAAAAAAAGGTCTTCTTGCGACTGGATACCCTCCATATTCGGCAGAGCTCTTCTCTGTAGCATATCCCATGCATGCTCAATCGGGTTCAAGTCTGGCGACTGAGCAGGCCAGGGCAGGACATTGATGTTAGCTGCGGCGAGAGTCTGTCTTACAACTCTTGCGGTGTGCGGTCGTGCATTATCATGCATTAACTGAAATAAGGGACCGATTTGCACTTGTAGAGGAACGATGACGTCTGATACAATCGTCTCAGCATAAATTTGAGCGTTGAGGTTGCCTCTGATCCAAATCAACTCAGTTCTTCCGCCGATCCAAATACCCGCCCATACCATGATGGTTCCACCACTATAAGGATGGACTTCCTGGCAGGATTTTAATCGCTGTTGGCGTCCAGGGGTTCTCCAGTGTCGTATACGTCTTGTATCCGGTCTCATACCAAAACGAGACTCATCAGAAAAGCACACGAAACGCCATTGTTCTTCTGCCCAATTTCTGTGTTCAAGAGCCCATTGATATCGAATCCTACGATTGTGCATTGCTATAGGTGGTACCCGTAGCGGTCTTCGGGAATGAAGGTTCACTTCATGCAAGCGGTTTCTGACTGTTTGGTCGCTAATTAAGTTCCCTGAAGAGTGATGAAGCCTCACGGCTAACATCATGGCGGTTATTGTTGGAGCTCTTCGAGTTAAGATTTGAATGTATCGGTCTTGTCTCCGTGTGGTGCAGCGATACCGTCCTCCATGGCGCTCAGCCACGGTACCAGTGCTTCGGTAACGTGTCCAAAGTCGACTGATAACACTCTGACTTGTATTCAGAGCTAAAGCTACAGTACGTTGCCGGGAACCAGCTTCTATCATTCCCACGGCTCTGAGCATTTCTTCCCTGCTTAAATGACGTCGCCGCTCCATAATAACGTTGGTTTTAATCAGTAGTAGGGAAACAGTAGCACTAATAATGTCTTCAATGCGTTGTATGTTTTTATAGGGAAAATATTGACAGCTTATTTTCATCTTTTACTCGAATTTGATTGAGAGTTCCTGATTCAAATTATGAAATGCACCAAAAAGGATCCATATAAATTTATAAAATCATAAATTTATTACAAAGCCACATCTCAATCTCAAGAAATCCGCATAAAAATGCTTGATCCCTAGACACTTTTGATGTGTGTAGATTAAAGCGATGGCTAATTGACAAATGTTTCTATACAATTGACGAATTCCTATCAAACAAATGACATTTATTATTTCATGACATACCTACTATAACTTTATATTGACATTTAATTAATTAAATTGACATTGTTTAAATATCTAAATATTAGATAAGTATTAATGGGATTATAATATTAAAAATATGTCACTGATCAATTATTATGTATTCAAAAGAATGTATTTTTAGCTAAACATTTTATGTACCTACCTACTTCTAGATTTTAATGTTGCATGCTGGAAAATAACGGCCAAATTTGTGAAACATATATATAATTATCACTAACAACCCATGTACCAAATTTGAAGCAATAAATGATTATGATTATGATTAATATAACGCTATGACCCTTAGGAGCAGAGCAAAAACAAATAAGTCAGAAAGAACACTCAAAAATGAAGTAGGTATTAGCGCGCGAGGGCGATGCAACGTTTAAGTTAAAAGGCCGGTAACCGCTAAACTTAATATCTGTGGAGTGTCTGTTCAAAAGTAGATAAATGCAATTTTCAGTGCTATTATTAATCACCACAAATTTTCACCCCATAGTTGAAAAGTTAAAGCCCTCTAACTTTTTGGGTTAACCAACCACAAAAATAATATATTTTCCGGAAACTAAAATACTCATTTCTACGGAACACTACAGTGTGTGTGGTCCAACACACACTTAGGGCTAAGTTCACCGACAAGATAACAGTCCATTATGATGAAAAAGGGCGTTAAACATGACTTTTTCTATAGAAAAAAAATCTTAATCAGCTGTTTTCAATATATCGGACTGTTATCTTGTCGGTGAACTCGGCCCTTAGCCGGTTTTAATAATTTCTCGTGCGTCAATGCACACAGTGACGCGAGTGACAGCGTTTGACATGTGCAGGATATTCCCCGCGTTTACGAGCCACTATTTTGAGGCCACAACCCGGTGACGAATGAAATAGTTCCACTTTAACCCCTCTTCTTAACCACTCATATGTTGGACTGTCGCTCTGAAATATGTTGGACAAACAAAATTCGTGGAGACTGCGTCAAAAGATGGCCCAATTCAACGGGCTTGAGCTGTTGTCGTCTGACAAAAAATCCACGTATTTAATTTACTAGGAAACATTTGTGTATAATCATAGTATATACAAATACAAATATTGTATCAGAAAAAGTAATTATTAATATTGTATCGTAAACATACACGATTACACGTGTTTCATGATATATATACTTCACGATATATTATACTTGTTTCTGAAGGCCAATTCTCGTAAATAAAAATGTTCAAAATATAATTTCGATTTGGTTTCGATACAATCTCAATGCTTTAAATATCACAAATAGTGTTCTCATGTCAAACGAATAAGAGAATACCATTTCTGACATACCTATATGACATTGAGATTATATCGAAACAAAATCGGAACTCATTTTTATTTACGAGAATTGGGCTGTACAAAAATTGTTGTTTCACATACACATAATTATTGTATCTGAAACTATGTTTATAAGCAAATTTTTTTAGTAAATACATTGCTTTAAGGCGACGGTAAATGGTAACGGCTGTAAATCTCAAGTTGTAAATCTCTTATTTCGCCGTCAAATAATGCAGGTTATTTGTGCAATTTTTTTATGTTAAACTAGAACATATTTATATCAATGTACCTGTGAATATTTAACTATTGTAGTAAAATACTTAATGAAATAAATTCATGAATTACTGTCTACCCAAAACATAAAAACGTAATTACTTTCAAATCGCTTACGATATTTTCATGATTTGTTTTGTGTGAAAAGACTTAGTTGTGTGAAAAGTTACTACCTATAATATTGCCTTGTTACTACCTATAATATTGCCTGTTACTTTTTTTTTTATATTTTAGATACTAAAAAGTAATAATACGTCTAATTCGGCACAGCGCGCTCCTTGATAGGCGAGTCGTATTGCTTGGTGGACGTATGTCGCGTTGCTTGAGCTCAGCGCAGAACACTCAAACTATACCACCCAAATCACTCAAGGCTGTTGGCAGTTATCAGCGCCTTAATGCCAAATAACGATCAAGATGGAATGTTTGGTGCAGAGGCTAGCGATTAACTTGTGCGGTATGGGATGCGACCTCGCTATTTCAGGACGCAGTAATATTTTTTATGGCCCATACAGGTTATTGTAAGATTAATTTTTGTAAACACAACATAGAGCGGTAACGTTTAAACTGTATTAAAGACACAGAAGCTTAAAATAAAACAGAAACCTCATTACTTAGATAAAAAAACAATCTAACTTAAGATTTCTTCTGCAAGCAACTCATTATCAAAACAAACAGAACATAATTTTAAATACAGAACATGGATTAAAAGAAAAACCGTTAAAAACTGTTTGCGATTCGGTGCAAATTCGAATTACAAATTTGAACACGGCTAAAGCGAGTGTTGCCGTATAAAAATGAAATTTAAAAATGGTATTCTGAGATTTAAAACTACTCGCTTTCACAGGGTTGCCAGATGGCAGATTCTTTTATTCATGTTTATGTTTAAGGAGTTTTAATATTTATAGTTTTTGGTTTTATGACCAATTATATTGTTTTGTGTTGTTAATATGTAAGTTTTGTTTATTTTAAGTATTGTAAGAGGGTAAACAATGACTACCTTATACAGGGTGGCAGGTTAGACAGTGGAACGTACGTGCTGGTTTAAAAAAATAGTCATATTTACTTAACGTACGAGTCGTATTTGTGAAGAGATGCATGAATGTAAAAACAAAGACCAAGCTTATACAGGGTGGCAGGTTAAACAGTGGAAATATTTTAAGGGGTCATTGTACTCATCATTATGAACAACTTTTACTATCGGACCAACACTGAAATCGCGAAAAAAAAATCAGCTGTTCCATACATTTTTGTTCACATAACTCAACAAAATGTATGGAACAGCTGATTTTTTTTTGCGATTTTAGGGTTGGTCCCATAGTAAAAGTTGTTCATAATGATGATCGGCTTCCAGTCGGCGAGGTCGGCTTCCAGTCTAACTGGTTGCGGCTGAATATCAATATTTTACATGGAGCGACTGCCATCTGACCTCCACAACCCAATAATTAGGGAATACCGGTATTCGAATGTTAGACCAGTTGTCAGACTTTTTGGGCTCCTGACTACCCGTAACGACTGTCAAAGATATTCCTATGACAGCCGGGACCGACTGCTTAACGTGCTCTCCGAGGCACGGAGGGGTCTCGATGTGTTAAGAACGGTCACCCATCCAAGGACTGACCGCGGCAAGCGCAGCTTAACCTCGCAGATCGATCGATGAGCGCGGCTGTCATTTAGCCACGAGCCCCTCACGTATATTTTTAAATGCATTATGACATTATGTCTTCGTATCCCACATCTGTCACTCATCTGTATAATTTACGAACAGTGTTAACTTCGTAGACTAGCTCTACGCCGTAGCCATTTGCTACGAGAGTGCTACGAATCATGATTCAAACTATTACTTTACCCCAAATAATACGCAGACGGGTTTCATGTTTTTTTAAATAATTTTGCTATCTTACTTGTTACAAAAAGTTTATTTTTAGTGATAGATGTAGCGAAATATAATAACTTTAACATATTGTAACAAAAAAAAAACTATCAAAGTAAAACTAAAATTATTTAAGTACTTAGAACCAGTCAAAGAACTTTCAAATAAGAATTAAATCTATCTACGCACAAATGTGTAATCCCACATAGTATATAACTTACAGTAGTATTGTTCAAAGTCGGATCGATAGTGAAAAGCAATTACTTATACATTATTAGAGCTGGCAACATGAGCTATCGGCAAATCCGCTTATGTCGCACAAAATTGTTCGGAAACTATGAAGCTTTTACTCACGGGTGAATATTGTTCGCGGGGCCGGTGATGGACACATTTAAAAATCATTAAATCTATTTATGGTTATTGTCACGTACGCCTAGCCTTTTCCCAAACTAGATTGAGGTTGGCTTCCAGTCTAACTGGTTGCGGCTGAATATTAATATTTTACGTGGAGCGACTGCCATCTGACCTCCACAACTGTCAAAGACAAGACAGCTGGGACCGACTGTTCAACGTGCTCTCCGAGGCACAGAGGGATCTCGATGTGTAAAGAACGGTCACCCATCCAAGGACTGATCGCGGCCAGCGCAGCTTAACCACGTAGATTGATAAAAAAAAAACAGCTGTTCCATACATTTGTTTTCACATAACTCAACAAAATGTATGGAACAGCTGATTTTTTTTTCGCGATTTACGGGACTTTTACTATGGGAGCATAGTAAAAGTTGTTCATAATGATGAGTGCAAGACCCCTTAAAATATTTTCACTGTTTAACCTGCCACCCTGTATTTATTTGTTCTGTGCCCGTACAAATTCGTCACCCGTATGCTCTCAAATAAATGACGAACAGGTTACTTCGCAACCCGTAAATTTCGGTGTCACCCGAATGAATTGTAACCGATAATTTAGTGGTGTGACGTCACCGAACTCGTTGACTGCCTCGCCTGTAGTTTAGAATACAAGTACTGTCACAGACAGAAGTAGTTTTAAACTATAGTAAAAGTGAAATTCTTAATGAGCCATATTATCGTATAAAAAATGCTAAGTTCATGATTCTATCTTCAGTAGTTATGGCTGTGCGTTGCCTAGTAGTAAGGCACAAAATGTGTACTCGTCTATACAAGTATTGGATTTTATTGGTTTCAATTTTTTTGCGCGGTACCTTAATACTTTTTCTAAAATAAAAGTATCCTAAGTTTGTGACGGAGTCATCCTTCTTTCATCATTTAGTGCTGGCAATCTTCCATTACTAGAATCATGTAAATGGTATGAAAATTGTATTCTTTATAATTTATATTTTATATTCTTTATAACATTAGCTATCTGCCTGTGAAAGTCGCATCGAAATAAGTCCAGCCATTTCGGAGATTAGCCGGAACAAACCGACAACAAATAAAAAAATTCAATTCTTTTTTTGTCATAAGTACCGTATTTAATTTCATACGCATTTAGTAAAAAGCCGTTATTTTGAAATTACAAATAGACACTTCTATTTTATTTATTTGTGTAGACGTACAGATAGGTAAATAAACGAGCCTTTTGCTCGAAAAGCTCGCGCTCGAAATTTACATATACGCCACACTTATCAGGCATACAGGCCATAAACAATTACACGCAGCGACAGTGCTCCACTGAAAACATAGTACAATGCGTGTAAGGGCGTGGCTACATGATTCATTCCTGAACATTCCTCTTTTGACTTTAATGGGGCTTCAAATAATGGGTCTCATGGTTAATAACTGCTGTTGGATTCTTCAGCTAATCTATCTCTTAACTATTTTTTTTATTCAATAATAGGCTTGTGTTTGACCACCATCTCGCCTGATGTTAAGCAATGATGCGGTCTACGATGGAGCACGCTTGCCTAGAAGAAACCGATTCACTCGTGACTTGAAGATGCCCAGATTGTAACTGCTGGGAAACACCCACTCGGCGCATTCCACTGCTTGGCGGTTTTCACAATGAAAGTGGAATCAAAGCGCTTTGTTCGGGTTTTTTTGTTCGCTTCTGGCCGTCCGATAGGAAAAAGGGCAGGAGGGAATTAGATCATGCAGATCTGAAGCACACTCTCCGAAATGTATCTGGTAAAATACCGATAGACTAGCAACTTTTCGTCGATGCTCAAGACTTTGGAGCTTGGTCTGAACAAGGGAGTTGTTGATGAGCTTCTTGGCACGCTTCTCAATGGACTCTAACGCCTCAAGCTGGTACTTGGCTGAGCCATCCCAAAGGTGCGAGCACTATTTTTCCTTACGTAAAAATACAGTTAATTTTTATTTTATTTGTCGACCGTTACAAAATGACGTCATAGGCATGACAACCATCTTGAAATGAACGTGTAGCAGGTAGGTACATTGTTTTGGTTATACCTACACACGCCGGCCTATCTCTTGAAGGAGTACAGGCATGTTATCGACAGGTATCGAACGGACATCAAACTTTGCACAATGTATGAATGTATACACAGTGTACCTATATATACTACCTACACTACTAAATTGATTACACATCAAAACCCTCGTGCCTCGGAGAGCACGTACCGCAGAAGGTTACGGGAAATCAGTACCCCTATCATGAGTTTTTTTGACGTATAGTTTCGTTAACGTAAGCATATTTTGAATTTAAAACACAGCAGTCCTGGATCATTTTGATAAAGTTTTATACAATTTGCACATTTTTAAAAATACAGAGAAATTAATTAAGTATTTAATTTATATAAATGTTGTGTAACAAACGTGTATTTTCAATTCAAAATATGCTTACGTTAACGATACTACACGTCAAAAAAACTCATGATAGGGGTACTGAACAATGAAACTTGTCTAACCTTAGAATATCGATTTCTGGCTAGGACAAATCAGTCCCAAGACTCCTTTGAATGTTTGTCGTTATTTCTTATAGTTTCGGATTTGGCCATTCAAGCCTACTTCAAAAATTCACTCTGCATACAGCATATAACAAAAATCCTGTTCAATCCCAAATGGGGCCATTATGCTCATTATTATAAATAATTTTTACTATGGTACCAACCCTAAAATAGCGAAATAATAATTGCTGCTCCATACATTAATTGTGTTTACATAAATCGGTAAAATGTATGGAACAGCAGTTTTTTTATTTACGATTCCGAGGTTGTGTCATACAAAATATCACACTAATATCACACTAATATCACACTAATATCACACTAATATCACACTAATATTATAAATGCGAAAGTTTGTGCGTGTGTGTGTTTGTGTGTGTGTATGTTTGTTACTTCTTCGCGCTGAAACGGCTGGACGGATTTGGATGAAATTTGGCACACAGATAGATTATAGTCTGGAATAACACATAGGCTACCTTTTTTCCTTTAAAACGCGGGCGAAGCCGCGGGCGGAAGCTAGTTGTTCATAATGATGAGTAGGTATAATGGCCCCCCTTTGGGATCAAACATGGTTTTTGTTACATGCTGTATAAACGTAATTATTATGGTCAAACAAGATCAAACACATTATTACTTTTGTCACCAACGAGTTGGTAAAACAAGTGTGTATGAGTCCCAACTCGTTCATACAAACGGTCATACAACAGCGGTTGATGCGAGAGAAATAATTTGTTTCGCTTGTTCTCTCAACTATGAGCTTGCATGCCAATGCATGAGGCCATTCACGTAGCCATACAAAAATATATTGACTGCGGTTTTGAAATATATGGAGAGCAAAGCGCAGATTCTATTGTTCTATACAATAAATGAAATTGAAGTGTCTGTTTCTAATGTCTTAGCAAAAGCTTTTTAAAATCCTCGGACTGACCGCAGTAAGCTCAGCTTAACCTTGGATCCATTAGTATTTTTAGGGTTCCGTACCTTAAAATGAAAAAATAACCTTTATAGGATCACTATAGCCTGTCTGTCAAGACCCTTTTTCTCAGGAACGGTAAAGGTATCAAGATGAAATTAATATCACATACTAAGGTCTAATAATTTCTTGGAGCTATAAAAAAATCAAGCTTCTCAAATAATGCAATAAAAGAATACGGCCATTTATACCGCTTCTTTTGATACTCGCAAATAAATCAAAACTTATAGAGTGCCTCCCATCGACCTAGAATCATAAAATTTGGCATGAAGCAAGGTTTCATAGCTCAAGTAAAGAAAAAAATTTAAGATTTGCAGGTGTTATAAACTGTCCCACTGCTGAGCACGGGCCTCCTCTCAGAATGAGAGGGAATAGGCCATAGTCTACCACGCTGGCCAAGTGCGGGTTGGCAGACTTCACACATCTTCAAGAACTTTACGGAGAGCTCTCAGGCATGCCGGTTTCCTCACGATATTTCCTTCACCGTTATAGCAAGTGACAATTAATTTCTAATACGCACATGATTTCGAAAAGTCAGCGGTGCGTGCCTCGTGATCGAATTCGAACCATTCGCCGTGGCATGCACATGGTTTAAATCACTAGGCTATCATTTCGGTTAAACATAAAAAAATGTTTTTTTGCAATAACTAACTTAATATTTTCTACGGAACCCTCAGAGCGCGAGTCCTACTCGCATTGTCCGGTTTTTTTGCCAAAGCCACTTTATTAATAAATACTACTTGACAATGTCACCATAAAGCATTATGTTTTTCTAACCAAAGATACCCCTTGAACTCAATCTTATAACTCAAAGCCCACTTGACCTCTCCATAGACAATAAATACATTGGCCCAACCATAAACAATATACAGCATGTTATACATACTGCGTGGCTTGACCGGTCATTTCCGGTCACTGATAACCGGCCGGGCGTGACGTCGGTTGTTACTTGTCTGTGTGATATTGTAGGGTCGTTTCATCCCCTTTTAACGTACATGTGGGGGAAGCATAGTTTGATAATTGTTATTGTGTAACATTTACTTCTTCTAGTAGGTACACTTTTATAGGTAAAAAAAAACAATATATTTAAGATTGTTAGTTAAACTAGCGACTTTCTTGATTTTTGCCAATAAGTTTTTTTATTTGATAATAGGCCTGCGTTTGACCGCCATCTCGCCTGATGTTAAGCGATGATGTGGTCTACGATGGAGCACGCTTGCCTAGAAGAAACCGATTCACTCGCAACTTGAAGACCCCCAGATTGTAACCATCGGAGAACACCCACTCAGGCAGCGCATTCCCTGCCAGGGCTGCGGGACTGTTCGAAAGAGACACCGCAGCCCTGGAATGTAACGGGCAACGAAGGAACATGGGTGGGTTTTAGTCAGTAAGAGTCTGACACTCCCTTCCGCTCCGCCCAGAGCGGGAGGGGTCATTTGATGATTTCCCATCCCCAAAAAAAAAAAAAAAAAAAATCAGTACCCCTATCATGAGTTTTTTTGACGTATAGTTTCGTTAACGTAAGCATATTTTGAATTTAAAACACAGCAGTCCTGGATCATTTTGATAAAGTTTTATACAATTTGCACATTTTTAAAAATACAGAGAAATTAATTAAGTATTTAATTTATATAAATGTTGTGTAACAAACGTGTATTTTCAATTCAAAATATGCTTACGTTAACGATACTACACGTCAAAAAAACTCATGATAGGGGTACTGAACAATGAAACTTGTCTAACCTTAGAATATCGATTTCTGGCTAGGACAAATCAGTCCCAAGACTCCTTTGAATGTTTGTCGTTATTTCTTATAGTTTCGGATTTGGCCATTCAAGCCTACTTCAAAAATTCACTCTGCATACAGCATATAACAAAAATCCTGTTCAATCCCAAATGGGGCCATTATGCTCATTATTATAAATAATTTTTACTATGGTACCAACCCTAAAATAGCGAAATAATAATTGCTGCTCCATACATTAATTGTGTTTACATAAATCGGTAAAATGTATGGAACAGCAGTTTTTTTATTTACGATTCCGAGGTTGTGTCATACAAAATATCACACTAATATCACACTAATATCACACTAATATCACACTAATATCACACTAATATCACACTAATATTATAAATGCGAAAGTTTGTGCGTGTGTGTGTTTGTGTGTGTGTATGTTTGTTACTTCTTCGCGCTGAAACGGCTGGACGGATTTGGATGAAATTTGGCACACAGATAGATTATAGTCTGGAATAACACATAGGCTACCTTTTTTCCTTTAAAACGCGGGCGAAGCCGCGGGCGGAAGCTAGTTGTTCATAATGATGAGTAGGTATAATGGCCCCCCTTTGGGATCAAACATGGTTTTTGTTACATGCTGTATAAACGTAATTATTATGGTCAAACAAGATCAAACACATTATTACTTTTGTCACCAACGAGTTGGTAAAACAAGTGTGTATGAGTCCCAACTCGTTCATACAAACGGTCATACAACAGCGGTTGATGCGAGAGAAATAATTTGTTTCGCTTGTTCTCTCAACTATGAGCTTGCATGCCAATGCATGAGGCCATTCACGTAGCCATACAAAAATATATTGACTGCGGTTTTGAAATATATGGAGAGCAAAGCGCAGATTCTATTGTTCTATACAATAAATGAAATTGAAGTGTCTGTTTCTAATGTCTTAGCAAAAGCTTTTTAAAATCCTCGGACTGACCGCAGTAAGCTCAGCTTAACCTTGGATCCATTAGTATTTTTAGGGTTCCGTACCTTAAAATGAAAAAATAACCTTTATAGGATCACTATAGCCTGTCTGTCAAGACCCTTTTTCTCAGGAACGGTAAAGGTATCAAGATGAAATTAATATCACATACTAAGGTCTAATAATTTCTTGGAGCTATAAAAAAATCAAGCTTCTCAAATAATGCAATAAAAGAATACGGCCATTTATACCGCTTCTTTTGATACTCGCAAATAAATCAAAACTTATAGAGTGCCTCCCATCGACCTAGAATCATAAAATTTGGCATGAAGCAAGGTTTCATAGCTCAAGTAAAGAAAAAAATTTAAGATTTGCAGGTGTTATAAACTGTCCCACTGCTGAGCACGGGCCTCCTCTCAGAATGAGAGGGAATAGGCCATAGTCTACCACGCTGGCCAAGTGCGGGTTGGCAGACTTCACACATCTTCAAGAACTTTACGGAGAGCTCTCAGGCATGCCGGTTTCCTCACGATATTTCCTTCACCGTTATAGCAAGTGACAATTAATTTCTAATACGCACATGATTTCGAAAAGTCAGCGGTGCGTGCCTCGTGATCGAATTCGAACCATTCGCCGTGGCATGCACATGGTTTAAATCACTAGGCTATCATTTCGGTTAAACATAAAAAAATGTTTTTTTGCAATAACTAACTTAATATTTTCTACGGAACCCTCAGAGCGCGAGTCCTACTCGCATTGTCCGGTTTTTTTGCCAAAGCCACTTTATTAATAAATACTACTTGACAATGTCACCATAAAGCATTATGTTTTTCTAACCAAAGATACCCCTTGAACTCAATCTTATAACTCAAAGCCCACTTGACCTCTCCATAGACAATAAATACATTGGCCCAACCATAAACAATATACAGCATGTTATACATACTGCGTGGCTTGACCGGTCATTTCCGGTCACTGATAACCGGCCGGGCGTGACGTCGGTTGTTACTTGTCTGTGTGATATTGTAGGGTCGTTTCATCCCCTTTTAACGTACATGTGGGGGAAGCATAGTTTGATAATTGTTATTGTGTAACATTTACTTCTTCTAGTAGGTACACTTTTATAGGTAAAAAAAAACAATATATTTAAGATTGTTAGTTAAACTAGCGACTTTCTTGATTTTTGCCAATAAGTTTTTTTATTTGATAATAGGCCTGCGTTTGACCGCCATCTCGCCTGATGTTAAGCGATGATGTGGTCTACGATGGAGCACGCTTGCCTAGAAGAAACCGATTCACTCGCAACTTGAAGACCCCCAGATTGTAACCATCGGAGAACACCCACTCAGGCAGCGCATTCCCTGCCAGGGCTGCGGGACTGTTCGAAAGAGACACCGCAGCCCTGGAATGTAACGGGCAACGAAGGAACATGGGTGGGTTTTAGTCAGTAAGAGTCTGACACTCCCTTCCGCTCCGCCCAGAGCGGGAGGGGTCATTTGATGATTTCCCATCCCCAAAAAAAAAAAAAAAAAAAAAAAAAAAAAAAAAAAAAAAAAAAAAAAAAAAAAAAAAAAAAAAAAAAAGGCAGCGCATTCCACTGTTTGATGGTTTTCAAAATGAAAGAGAACCGACCAAAAGATACAGATTTTTTTGTAGATACACAGTTCAGACATAATCTTACCTCGAATGGATGTACGGAACCCATATTTTAGCGATCCCTAAAAGGTATGGAAACGCTGTACGCCTATGTGAAAGCACGGCTCGATGGATTTTATCAAAAAGTGATTTGCCTGGCATCAATTCAAGAACATGCACGGTTCATATCGCCGCGAATGAATGAAAGAACGAGTGAAATTGAATGAATTTTGAATGGCAATGAACTTAATCGTGTGAGTCGGGAATGTAATTTTGAATTGGCACTTACGGAGGTTAATTAGGGTTAATGCGTCATTATCTCACAACGCGTTAAGATGCTTCTTCACGACCAGGCGAGGCGAGGATTGGATGGGAAAGGAATGAAACCTCGTCGGCCAATGTTCACCATGTATTTGAGTGTTCATTAAACATCGAACATGTTTTCCGTCACGTGGTCGAGTGTTTTTGCCAAACAAAACGCGTAAGCCACGCCCCTTTTTTGTTCATTATACATGGAACACTCAAACACGTCGCAGGTGTGACTTAATTGTAAACGCGAGCCATTGCGAGTTTGCGCGGCTAAAGTGAATCAAATGTTCTGTCTCTCTCCCCGTGAGAACGCTAGAGCGAGACAACCAGCATTGCCAAAGCCCGGGCCGAGGATTTTTGAAAATGATGACCAAAACCTATGACTAGATCATAGGTTTTGGTCATAATTTTCAAAAATCCTCAAATATTCTAATAAAAAAAAATCAAAATCACTTCAGTAATTTAGGAGTAGTAAGAAAATTTATGGGTAAATCTGGTAAAAAAAACTTAAAAATATTTTTTAAATATGTCACAACTATCGTGTTTTTTTTAAAGCATTTGGAAGAAGAATTTAGGAGAAGTGGGCTTTCAAAGAATGGTATTATTTGCAGTTTAGGGTATCTAATCGCCACCGCGTCCGCACCCGCTCAATCGCTAGACGAGGCCTAAAAGTATACAGGGTTATTGGTAAAACACCAACCCCCAGCAGGAATGTATTACTAACATCATAAACAATAACTTTTGTTCTATGACTTTTGATAATTCATCTTTTTTATTTCATACAAAATTAAAAATATTATCTGGCATTTGCGTAGAAAGCTCGGTAGCTCGTAGTGTGGGTACTAATTCAAATTATTATTATGAATACCAGCGCACAGGAGCCGATACGTGTACATTTACTACAAAATACAGATCTAAAACGTGTCCGATAGGTAGTACAACAAAAACTTGAAAGTCTATTTTTGGTAAATGTATTGTGTTTTGTAAAAAGTCATAGAACAAAAGTTGTTGTTTATGATGTTAGTAATACACTCCTGGGGCCAAAGTCTGCTAATGCAATTGTCATAATCGTGTCAGCATGGACTCTCAATGACGAAAGAGATAGTCTTACTCTAAGCCAATGACCGCTTCGGTTTTGAGCGTTATAGTGTCATTATGACACGATTCTTACACTATTGCAATAGCAGAATTGGGGCCCTGCAAGAGTGTTGGTGTTTTATCAATAACCCTGTATAGCTAGTCTGATGCGGCCCTAAGGTAAGCATATCAAATAATAAGTTAAGAAAACTAATTCCACCAAAAAGTTTTATTATATTTCATAGGAAAGGAATCCCTTTTTCCTCCTAGCTATCGCTGAGTCGACGACTTGAGTTGCAGATAGCGCGCAAAATAAGGAAAGTTGGCAAATTACTGCTTATTTTATCCAGTTTGCGTGTTTTCCTTTAGGGTGCTAGAGGCGCTCGTGTGAAAGAAAAAATGGTGACGGTAGGCGCTTCGGTATTTGAAATAGATGAGATGTTTGTGATTTATAAATACGTTATTTTTATGTTTCTAACTTAAGATTGCGTTATCTGTGAGTTAGTCAATTAGTTTATTACGATATTAAGAGAGGTAGGATCCAGTGGGATATCTCGCTAAAATCTGGAGCAGCCCGACTGGGGAAGTACCTTCACCTTACAGAACACCACAGCCAAACAACGCTACTCTTCGGTAGTGTTGTTCCTGTGGTGAGTAAGGTCGCCAGAGCTCCTGAGGATGCGCTGTGTTAATAGCGGCGGACCTGCTTGTCTTATAAGTTGTCGGTACAGCGAATCCTCATTTTTAATTTTACCATTAGGGGGTCGTATACCTATTTGCCACTATCGTAGTATACAAAAGAAAAAAACTGTTCTGGGTGATATCTAGGCTGTCGCATAAATGGAGAAATTGGCTAGCATAGACCGTAATTTTGGGACTGACCTGGTATGACGAAGCAAGCTTCTTCAGGGGCCCCTGTCCTTCGATGATGAATGTAGCAATCGCAGAGGCTGGAGCCGATATACGTGGTCTATTGTGCTGGACACTTGAATATTGTGATTTTTGGTTTTATAGGCTCAAGCACCGGAGCGAGCTCTTAGCAAACGTGCGGGTAGAAGCGAAGTGTGGCAACACCTCAGCGTTCAGTGTTGCGCGCTTTTGTAAGCGTTCCGTTTTAGGCTTGTCCCGTTTGGAATATGCTAGTCGATTAAGTATAAATCGATTTAAAAACAAAATACGTAGTATTTGTGCGTACATATACAAAAGTACCGAACATAGGCTTTAATTTATAAATAAGTTTTATGTTGGAAAATATTTTTCAAAATAAGCTTTTATAATAGTCACTTTCCAGCTCCATCATGAGACCCTGGACATGATCTAGGTCTATAGTAATTCACAAAACAAATCCAAGGAGCCCAAACACGACAGAATTATGTTAAGAAGTTGAAGAGTTCTGATAGCCACCTCCCGGCTCCATTATGAGATCACCTCCATGGTACTATAATTATTATTGCATTGTCATCGAAATATTCGTTCCAAATTTCAGCTTAATCGGTTGGGGGGAACTGGTCTAAAATTCAGTTGCAAGATTTCGCCTCATACACACAAGGCAAGTTAAATAAATGTTTGAAATTTACACACAAATACATTAATAAGTTTGTTTGTACTTCCACAGTTTCTAAGAAAACGGGTCTTACTGGACAGGACAAAGTGATTCTATATGGGTTTTGTCTTCCCATTGTGTGGCACGGAGTCCTATCTAACCCTACTCATAACAGCCGTTGAATGATCGCACACAATTATACTGACACACCCCTATTTCTCACACTTTAACGCAACACTATAATATAGGGTATTGGGCTAAATCTCAGATCATAGAAACAAGGAGATGTGTCAAGGCGCTATCGAGCTTGATGCCTGATCTTGAGAAAATTGCTCATATTAAAAACGTACGCGCTGGCGACGAACCGAACACGATCGATGGTATAAATACAGTGTTTTAGTTTAGTGCTAGTGTTGAGTGACGATTAACAGTGTTAGATTAAGGGTGTGCGGAATGTTCAATGCGTGGGAGATCTTTTTATTCACAAGGAGCGCTTAATTATGCGCGTAATTGTGTCGAAACATGTACTAAAAGTGGCATCAGTTGTTCCCGTACTATTTTGCTATGATGGCATATCTCCTTGTTTCTATGATCTGAGGGCTAAATTCTTGTACATTTAGTACAAGTGTACGTTATTTTATGTATATGTCGTGGCCAGGGGCCTATTTGATGTCACCACTCTGCAAGTCTGCACTCTGCTCGCTTCTCTTCACTTTTCAAATATTGCAGAGTGTGGAGCGAAAGTTTTATAAAAAAATATTGGCTTTTCGAACGTACGAGCTCACTCTTTACTCTTCCTTTAAATTTTCATTCTGCAAAATGTGTATACATATAACATGATTCTGTTGAAGAGTTTGGAAATTGAAGGGCAGACTTGCAGAGTAGTTACATCAAATAGGCCCTTAAAATTTATGGCTTCATGATGAGGCCGACCATTTCATGAAATCGTTGTATTTCATGAAAAGGAAAATAGCCGCTGCACACATCATGATATGGTCTGGGCAGATCAGTGAATAATTCAGCGTTTGACGATATAAACATCTAATATAATTATGGCTACTTCATGATATGGTCAAACATGGTGATCATATCGTAAAATAGTTACATTATAAGTACTATCACACAGCAATGTATTAGCGGCAGAAGTAGATATGGTAGCATTGCTTACCATGACGTGCTCTTTCACAATGAACTTTACTATAATTTTTCAAAACAAAAACGCATTAAAACTGACTTAAGGTCCATTTTCCCTTGCACGATCAACCCTTCCAATAAAAAGCTTAAAGCAAAATAATTAAACCAATCTCCCACGCCTTTGAAATCGAATGCTGCCGAACTTAAGATCAGAAAGTTGGAACAAAAACCACTCCTTATCTCCGAGCCTCGGGCCAGTAATTTTACAAATAGTCCGATTTCGAACTTTATCAGAACTTTGTCCTCATTGATCGAAACTCAGATCAGAGAAAAAAGGAGCCATCATAGCAAATTAGTACGGGAACAACTGTCGCCACTTTTAGAACGGTTTGCGACACAATTACAAGCGCTCCTCGTGAATTTAAAGATCTCCCACACATTAAAAAATCCGCACACCCCCAATCTAACGCTGTTATTCGTCATTCATCACTAGCACTAAACTAAAACACTGTATTTATATCATCGATCGCCTTCGGTCCCTCGCCAGCGTGTACGTTTTAATGGTCGATGCGACCAAACTATAGCGTTAAGCTCAATAGCGCCTTGGCACATCTCCCTTGTTTCTATGATCTGGGGGTCGAAATGAGTTCTATTTTATTCTGATTGAGACCTTGCAGTTTTTCTTTGAAGATCTTTGTAGGTTTATGTTAGATGGAGTTTAGTTTCCGTTGTAACGTGTCGGAGTTTCTTTTCTTTGTTGAAGACGTCTGGATACACACTGTTTGTTTGTTTGTTGGGGTTTGCGGCTAAACTACAGACTGAATTTTCTGGCTAAGTGATTGCTGTTTCCGATGGGTCGCAGGTTTTCCACAAGAACATAATATGTGTCAGTTCATGAGTAAAGCTACCTTATGGCCGGTATGGAGTTATGCATAGGTACTTCCATATTCTGCAATTCATAAGCTATCGACATCAAAAAAGATCAATCTCATAGCATGTGTAGTTACGGAGATATTTTTTTTAAATATTCATCTAAATTCTGCAGTTTCATAAAATAGCCTATTTAAGTTTAGTATCACAAAATAGTAAGTTGATATGTCAAATCTTCCAATTTTGTAGTCTTTTTAGGGTTCCGTACCCAAAGGGTAAAAACGGAACCCTATTCTGAGACTTCGCTGTCCGTCTGTCCGTCTGTCTGTCTATCTGTCTATCTGTGTGTCTCCAGGCTGTATCTCATGAACCGTGATAGCTAAACAGTTAAAATTTTTGCAGATGATGTATGTCTATTGCCGCTATAACAAAAAATACTAAAAACCGAATAAAATCAATATTTAAGGGTAGCTCCGGTACAACAAACGTGATTTTTTTGCTTGTTTTTGCTCGATATTGATAACGGCAACAGGTAAACGCTTGAAATATTCACAGAATATTGAATTATATATTCACTTTAAAAATAAATAATTAAATTAAAATAAAACAAATATTTAAGGGGGGCTCCCATACAACAGACATGATTTTTTTCCCGTTTTTATAGATAAATGGTACGAAACCCTTCGTGCGCGAGTCCGACTCGCACTTGGCCGATTCTATTCATAATGATGAGCATAATGGCCTCCTTTGGGATCGAACAGGGTTTTTGTTATGCTGTAGGTATATAGATCGCATAAATTGTATCAATGCAGCCGGCAATACGATCGAGCATGCTAGGTACCACAACCGACTTTAACGCTCCGTTTATCTTTCATTTGAAGAAAGTATAGAAAGATAACATTACCACGCTGTTGAAGAGAAAACTATATTGTTACAAAGTTTAACTGTTAGAAGGAAGATAGGAATGCAACTTTGAATAGAAACCTTCTTATAGTTATCGGTATATTATAACGCATAACACAGTAAACTTTAAAAAAGTTGAAACAAATAAACTCTTAAAACATTATAAGTGAATAATGTTTTAAGAGTTTGTTTGTTTGTTTGAACGGGCTAATCTCTGGAACTGCTAATTAGATTAGAAAAAATCTTATTGTATATGATAGTCAGATTCTTATGGAATAGAATAAGCTATTGTACGCACCGGGACTTACCGCTTAGTAAGGCCGTTATTCCAAATGCGTAGGTACAGTGTGGCTATGTATCAGACAATTGAGCTTGGTACCTGTTTAGTTACCCAAGTCCCTACTGACTGTGAACCTAGCCCTACAATACTGACCTAGCACCCTAGTTAGCCTAACGCCCTAACCTACCATAAAAACCATACCAAACGTGGGTTACGTTGGTTTTACGTGCGGGAAGTCTGTTACAGGGAGACCTACGGTAACAGACGGAATTTGGGTAGGAACAGGGGTTTGTGTACGTCGTGCAATGTACACAGGAAATAGTTTTCTCACTGCCGATCCCACAGACTCATAGGATCGATGATGGCTAAAGATGTCTTGGCCACAGTGAGAGGAGTAATAGGAGATGAAGTAAACTCGGCTCCAGCTATTTAATATCACGCTACAACCCTTAGGAGCCGAGCAACAAGGGTGAATCTGCGGGGAACAGCTAGTATTTAATACTAGGCTTGCGTTTGATCACCATCTCGCCTGATGTTAACCGATGATGCGGTCTACGATGGAGCACGCTTGCCTAGAAGAAACCGATTCGCTCGCGTCTTGAAGACCGAGGAACACCTCACTCCGGCAGCGCATTCCACTGTTTCGCGGTTTTCTCAATGAAAGTGGAATCAAAGCGAAAATATGTGTGAAACAGTTTTGAAAATCGATGCCTTTGCCTTTTTTATCCTTCCACACTTAAACCCACACCAAATATGTATCTTAGAGGACCGTAAACTTAAGATTAAAGAAACAACATCCATCAAGCCAAGAGCAGTGTTTTAAGACAAAGGGAAAACTCAGCAAAGGCGTCTATTAACTGAGAACATAAATAACTTAGTCGCATAACAATAGGGGGAAATTACGCGACTCTGAACCTTATTGTGTTAGCATAAGGACGGCTGCAAATGACGGCCGGAATTGTCCGGATCTTTTGGGTAAGTTGGCGGCAGAAGTCGTAATATAGATAATGATAGATGCGGTAATAACTGCAGGCCAATTTTTGTGACAAACAGGCATACGGCTTGCTTGATTGGTAGCCTATAAAAGAAAGAAAGAAAGAAAAATGATTTATTGCATGCGACGACATGACAATAATAAAGGTAGCAAACAACAAAAAAACGAAGTATTGAAAAGTAGGTAGGTACATGCAAAAACATTAATAAAATAATAAAAATAATAAAAGTAAAAACATTTGTAGGTAGGTACCTACATTTAAAAAAATAAAAAAAAACAAGAATGAAAAGCAGATAAAGGAGATGTAAAAAAAAAACAATAAGTTGCGTCGCATTCGCATGCAAAAAGTCCGATACTCAGCATAATGTTGTGGTATGGCAACACTGAGATAATTTTCTCAACATGCCACACCACAACGCTGATTTTCAGTGCCGGCCTAGGATGACGTAATGGCGTCCTAACCACGGAATAAAGAACAAGATTACTGTTCTGTGGTCCTAACAGTCATATTTACCCCTTTCGGCTGTACAAAAAAAACACACTAACTAAAACACTTCTAACATTGAGTATCGCATGCCGGGCTAACATGCGCGCCGCGATAAATTTTGTCGACTGTTTTGTCTTGCTCTTACTCGTGCGAATACGAGACAAATGCACGATAAAATCGTCGACAAAATTTTGTCGCGTCGCGCATGTTAGGCGCTATGGACGTTACCGATCCTATAAAATAAAAGAGGTAGGGCACAGCAGAATATCCCGCTCAAATTTAGAGCAGTTCAACTGGGGAAGTACTCTCCACCTTACAGAATACCACAACCAAACAACGCTACTCTTCGGGAGTGTTGTCTTCCTGTGGTGAGTAAGGTCGCCGGAGCTCCTGAGGATACGCTGTGCCGACAGCTTAGGACAAAAGCAGGTCCCCCGCTGTCAACACAGCGCATCCTCAGGAGCTCTGGCGACCTTACTCAGCACAGAAACACAACACTACCGAAGAGTACCTAGCGTTATTTGGCTGTGGTATTCTGTAAGGTGGAGGTACTTCCCCAGTACCCGAGATTTCGCTGTGCCCTCAGAACATAGAAACAAGGAGATGTGCCATCATAGCAAATTAGTACCGGAACAACTGATGCCACTTTTAGTACATTTTTCGACACTCTTACGCGCATAGTTAAGCGCACCTCGTGAATAAAAAGATCTCCCACACATTAAACATTCCGCACACCCTCAATCTAACACTGTTAATCGTCACTCAACACTAGCACTAAACTAAAACACTGTATTTATACCATCGATCGTGTTCGGATCGTCGCCAGCGCGTACGTTTTTAATATGAGCAATTTGCTCAAGTTCAGGCATCAAGCTCGATAGCGCCTTGGCACATCTCCCTTGTTTCTATGATCTGAGCTCTGGAACTACCAGCCGGCGTAGCATGACCACGATAGAAACGGGTTTTGTCTACATAGAAATAGACAACGTGACAGATTGTAGAAACATTTCTACCGTTTCATTCATAAAACGTAGAAATGTTTCTACAATCTGTCACTTTGTCTATTTCTATGTAGACAAAACCCGTTTCTATCGTGGTCATGCTAGGCCGGCAGCAGATTAGAAAAATATTTTTGTGTATGATAGCCAATTTTATGAGGAATAGTTTAAGCCATTAATATCACACTACAACTCTTAGGAGCCGAGCAAGTAAGTTATAAATGTGCACACTGCACAGCGAGGCTATACTAATATCATAAAGCTGAAGAGTTTGTTTGTTTGAACGCGCTAATCTCTGGAACTACTTGTCAAATTCGAAAAATTCTTTTTGTATATGATAGCCAAATTCATGAGGAGTAGTATAAACTATTTAACATTACGCTACGACCCTTAGGAGCCGAGCAACGGGGGTATAACCGCGGGTCACAGCTAGCAAGTTATAAAATTACCTTCTCCAAATTTTCACAGTTGCGCCTATTATGAAAGCAGTTGTCTTGAAGGAGTATTAATCCTGCCCATTGCTTGTGTAATTGCATATTGTTTCGGCTCTTTTCAGCCATCCTCAAATGAAGCTCTCGCCTTAGAACTGGGAGATACGCGATCAATCAGTATTGTGGTCATAATCGACCAGAAAATTGATAGGATTTGTTATTGAAATTTCAGAGATTGAAATTGGCTTTAGTGGCAATATGAATTGAGGTATTTTATACAATTTCAGTAATAAAGTATAGTCGTAAGCTAAATGGGCTTGAATTTGTAAAAAAGAATCCCAATAAGGCGTCTAACAGCAAAATATCGAAAAGTGTCTTCAATCAGGGGGGAAGATGTGTATTCGAAAATTTTTAAATTACCAATAATAGTCTAATGATATAGCGCTCAAACGACAGAGTTATAGATGAAGGCCTGTTAAAAAAAAAACAAATTACCTGCTGTGACACAACTAATCAAATAATTCTATGATGCACCAAGCCCTGAGAATACGGGTATTAGAATAGGTACATCTAATTGATACAGATCGGACCAATGAAAGCCTAGAAAAGTAACTAACTTAATTATTAACAATAATAAACTCCAAACAAACATAGAGCATAAAGCGAACCAGAGATAATAGAATAATAGACTACAAACTTTAAATCCATATAAGTTTTCCGCTCTCGCAATCAAAGGGCTATAGATTGTTTGAAATCTCATTATGGGGTACAATAGATCCCGGGCTATTAGTTGGCTGGCTACAGGCCAACGGGACTGAGTTTTATTGGCTTCGGTGAATTTTCAGCTCGAATTATAGCCGGGATCCGATAGACATTCGGCGGTTGGACAGAGGAATGGAGTTGATTTAGAAATAGTTTTTTAATTACTAGAATTATTGGACTGGTGACTAACTAACTATTTATTATAGCTATAAATATTATAGTGTCTATATATCTTAATTTCATGTGCCCTCTAGTACACTTGCCAAGTTAAGGGTTAATGGCATGCTGCACCGGTCGACGTCATCACGTCAACGCTGGCTTTCGCTGAAAACCAGCGCTATGGCTCTGCTCCGTGCATGGGTCACATCATCACGCTGGGCGATGGCCGTTTTGCGGGGGTGTGACGCATATTTTCCCTAGCACTTTGTTTTTTGTATTTTTTGTTACTTTTATTTATGTGCGTCATATCGACGTAAATAAATGCATTTTATTTCTTTCTTTCTTTCTATTAGACACGCTGACCCAGTCGGGCTTTGCACGGTAAAATTTATTTAGTCTTTACTATTTTATTTCATAGGTTTTATTTATTTGCTTAGAACCCTAATCACAGATTACCCTTATTCTTTTTCTCAAATAAAAATAGTCAAAGTTACTCCTTATAACATCAGCTATTAGCCAATGAAAGTCCTGTCAAAATCGGTCCTGTCGTTTCAGAGATTAGCCGGAATAAACATACAGTGAAAAAAAAAATGTACAATATATACTTTCAATGCGTTTGGGAAAAAGCTGTTATTATGACATTACAAACAGACACTTCAATTATATTTATTTAATTATTAATGTCCATAGGCAGTGGTGACCACTTACCATCAGGGCCCCAAGTCTGCTATTGCGATTGTCATAATCGTGTCAGAATGGTCTCATAATGACATCGTTATTGTTGACCAATGACCAAAGAGATAGTCTTACTCTAAGGGCGGGTTGCTTCAAACCATCTGTATCCGTAAGTCAGTACGTAATCGTTAAGTCAGTATGAAATTGTCGTACAAGCATGTCGTACAATATTTGACGGTTACAGTTAAGTAACTGTAAGATGAAACAACATGGCCTTAGCCAATGACCAACGGTTTTGACAGTTACGATGTCATTATGAGACCATTCTTACACAATTGAAATAGCAGACTTGGCGTCGGTGGGCCGCTTGTAAGTTTGCCACTAAATAAAATTCAAAAAATATTCTAACCCTGCATAGTGATATCGAAAAGTGTCTTCAAACAGGGGGGGAGACGTGTATTCGAAAATGTTTAATCCCACTAATCCAGCAGCAGTGATAGCCTAGCAGCAGTGATAGCCTAGTGGTTTAACCATGTGCCTCCCACGGCGAAAGGTTCAAGTTCGATCCCGAGGCACGCACGGCTGACTTTTCGAAGTCATGTGCGTATTAGAAATTAATGATCACTTGGAAAACATCGTGAGGAAACCGGCATGTCCTAGAACCAAAAATTCGAAGACATGCGACTTCCACCAACCCGCACTGGGCCCGCGTGGTAGACTACGGCCCACTCCCTCTCACAGAGGAGGCCTGTGTCCCAGCAGTGGGCACATTATAGGCCGATTACGCTATGCTTATGCTATTTTAACCCTGTGGAAGTCTCCACCGCCGCCTTTGTTCCATTGTTTGAAGTGTGCGTAATTAAAATTGGCGCGATATTAGTTCCCACCTGGGGTGGCACGGGGTAGTATATTACGCGTCATAGCGACACGTTTCGTGGGTGATAGCAAGAGATATGGGGGATTAATCTTTTTGGTACTATTACCTGAAATAATGAAAGGAATTATGTTATTTTGCTACAAAGAAAAATATTTATTTGTGATGTTATCATGATACTTTTCACTGACGATAGCAAGATATATTTGTGAGCATTTTTCTGTCTTACAGTTTGTATCGGCGTATCTACAAAACGCCTGGGCTGATTTTGACGAGATTTTTGCAGACAGAAGACTTAGAGTTAACGAAGGGTTTAGGTATCTGCGAAAAAAAAAATACTGCTGAAATTAGTGGCAACATTTTAACGCCTAGTTTTGATAAATATAAAAATGTTTATTTGAAGATTCTAATATTAATAGTAAATAGGTTTTTAAAGGGTCGGCAACGCGTATGTGATACTCTGTTAGCAAGCGTTTCATACGCTACGGTATAGGTACGGGCCGGCACCAGTCTTGAGCATAAACGTCACTAGTGCATTAGTTGATTTTTGTCTCATTGGCTGAAATAAGAAGACGACGGGCGCCGAGCTGCACGCGATTGGTTCGTCAGTCGATGCTCGTCGTCTATGGGACTATTCTCTATTACGTGTTGTCAACTGTCTATTGTTTATTGGGCCGAAAATGTACACGCGCGATCTGTGCTCATGACTCACGCCCGAACCTATAACTGCTAACCATTAGGCGGACCGTATACCTGTTTTTCAACATCGTGGTTTAAAAAAAATCTTTTACAAACGAAATAAAAGTGGTCACAATAACCGATAACACAAGGTATGTTGCATAGTATGCACGCGTGGTTACCCTTGATGTGTGCGACAAACTCGCTTTGTCAAATGCCTATTGTATTTAAAATAGTTTTTTAGAATTTTGAGTGTTGATGGCGCAGTGGCAACGGTCCTGACTTACGAATCGTGGGTCGTGGTGGCGTGCACTTTAATTTAACCTCGTCTTGGCCAAGCTACTATGAACCTATTGGTGATTCTGCCCCCTGTCCTTTACAAATGACAAAATATTGCAAGTGCTACCTTCCCAGCAGGGCTAACTTGCGCGCCGCGACAAATTTTTTCGACTGTTTTGTCTCGCTCTTACTCGTGCGAATATGAGACAAATGCACGATAAAAGCGTCGACAAAATTTTGTTGCGGCGCGCATGTTAGGCGCTCAGAACGAGTAGACTAGAAATCTTACTTATTATCTATTGCATGCGCCTCACGTTTTTCATTTCATTGTAAATTATTTGATACTTTATGGTTTTATAGTCCGTTTTAAAAACATGGTTTTAAAAAAAAAACAATTATTATTTTTTTACTTTTAAGTCCATATTATTGCATTGTCATCCAAATTAAATAAGTATAACGAATTTCAGCTTAGTCCGATGACGGGAAGTGCTTGAAAAATTAATTGCAAGTACCAAACAAACAGACAGACAAGAAAGCAAGGTAATAAAAACGTGGTAATAAAAAGGTCTTGTTTAAATGATACATATTTTTTATATTTTTCTAGTTGTAAAAGGGCAATAATGAAACGATTCACGCTATTTTTATGTCTATATCTTTTGTTCTTTATAAAGGACATAGCATGATATTTTTAAATGACTTAACTAGAACTACTGCTTTCTGGTTGTACAAATTTTGAGTGTTGATAATTTTGGTCGGAAGGTATGACGTCCCCAAGCAATTTGTTATCACTTCTGCTCTAAATACGGTTAAGGAAAACATCGTGAGGAAACCGCCATGTTCAAAGATATGATGTCTACCAATCCATAAATAGTACACGTGGAAGATAAGCAACTCCCTCTCACAGATACGGGTACTGTAAATACTATAAATAATTGCGTTTTAGCTATGTCATAAAATGTCACTAAAATGTCTTGCTGATGGTGGCGCATGCGTTGGGTCATTCGGTTCCCTTTAAAATGGTTGAGCTAAATGGCGCTGATTCATGCGTCATGTTCGTGAACGGGCGCCGTCTGTTGGGACTCTCTGAACAGCTATGGCCAATATTTGGAGTTGTGTTTACTATTATTCTAGACTTTTACATTGTTCTCTCATATTTGTGTTATTTCCGACAAAAGCAATGTAACCATGATATTGTAATCATTTGATTTAAAAGAGTAACCATGGAGTTTCTTGCCCGTTCTTCTCCATAGGAATCTACGCTTTGGAACGGGCATCTAGCTTCATCATTATGACTAACTGACAGACTCCTTGACAATTCAAAAGTACCTGTAATTGGTCTAATTGAAATAAATGCTTTGACTTTGACATATCTATCGTTTATTCATTGTATTCACATATTATGAAAATAAGTAAAACCGATTATTTATAATTTTGTTACTATTTTATTGTACCGACTTCCCCCTCACGCTTCGCCACTGGTACCTACTATACCAGCATTAGAAACATTATACTCCGATTATGCCAGATTTTTTAAATATCTGACATTTTAAATCTCCGACTTTATAAAATTTGACCTTTTAAATCTTTGACTTTTAAATCTCCGAATTTTGAACCTCTGACTTTTTAAATCTCGGATTTTTAAATCCCTGACATTTTAAATCTTTCACTTTTTAAATCTCTGATTTTTTAAATCGCTGACTTTTGGTATTTTAAGCCTAGATTATTTGATAACTAGATAATTTTGCTTTCATAATATAATAGTCTATCTATATTCTTTAAAGCAAGTGTGCATCATCGTCAATTGCATCATTGCTTACCATCAGGTGACATAATTATGTAGCTGTTGTGAAATGTGAGCCTATCAAATACATCTAAAAGTCCAATAAAACCCATAGCATCTAATTAACGACACGTAATGGAACCTTTAAAAGATTTTCATTTCAGAAGTGCCGACCGAATTCCATATGCTTAGCAAATGAATAGCGGTTACGGAATTATTTGAATTTACAGGTTCTATACAATGTTTTATGGTATAATCAATGGATTTTTAAACGAATTATGGTTTTTAATGGGATGTTAAGCGGTCTACACACCAAAGCCGCTGACCCGGCGGCACAGCCCGGCGGCTTAGTGCCGGCGGGTTAACCCGGCGGCTTCAGAATGTCCAAGCCGAACGACTTTGCCGGCGGCAATGCCGGCGGCACGACAGCCGCGGCATGTGGTGTATAAGTGATACGTCACTACTCTATGAAAGCCGGCGGGCAACTGACTGAGTGAGTGGAGAGGGATGCCGTCGGCATCGGCATGCTGCCCCGCCGGCTTGCCCGCGCGGGCGCAAGCCGGCGGCATGATTGTACAAAATAAGGCCGGCGGGTTGGGCCGGCGATCCGTGTCGCCGGGTCAGCGGCTTTGGTGTGTAGACCGCTTTAGGATGCAATCAAAAAAGTTTACCCCCCTTATTCACAAACAATACTATGAGGACTCATAGCAAAGTGTACAAAATACTTATTCAAATATGAACATTAAAAATCACTATTAAACGCAGTGCCATTTTGTTTTATTCCAAAATGGCAAATTACAGTGCATCAGGTGCAATATACCTTCATGCTAAATCATTATTAGTACATCGTAGTGATCAACCTTTGCTCTGAATTATTCTGATCAACGTACCTACACATCGCCATCGCAAAACGTTTGATATTTAGTAATTCGTCACAGCAATCTTTCGAAGTTCCGTACATTGCGATTGTATACCTCACAACAAGTTGAATTTTAAGTATTAAATTGGCATAACTTTTTTGAATATTTTCTCCTACAAATATGTTCGACAAATAAATACAAGTGAAAAATATTACTTATTATAAATCCAATAATAATCTATACTTATAATAAATCTGTAGAGAGGTCAATTACTAAATATTATAAATAATTGCGTACATGAAATATATTTTCAAAATAACTATCAGGGGGTGATTAGTGATCGATACTGATGCCAAAAATGCAATCAGCAAAATTTTTGTCTGTCTGTCTGTCTGTCTGTCTGTATGTTCCTTATAGAAACAAAAATTACTCGACGGATTTTAACGAAACTTGGTACAATTATTTTTCATACTCCTGGGCAGGATATAGTATACTTTTCATCACGCTACAATCAATAGGAGCAGAGCAGTGAAGGGAAATGTTGGGAAAACGGGAGAAGTTACTCCACTTTTTTAAGGTTCCCTCGCGTGTGCTGCCTTAATGGTTAAAGCTACATAGAAATAATGTGTGACGGAAATGTTCTACATAAAATTATCTAAGAAATATCCCGCAACAGCATCTTTTATGGTTGACTCACAATAACACGTGTAACTCCCGATAGCTTAGCAGTTCGGAGCTTTCTGATTGTATTACACACAAGGAGTTACACGCTGATTGAGTCGCGTCACAGCTATTAATAATAATATTCTGCGGTTCCTTATTGCGATATTTTTCAACAGTATTGTGGATTGACATAATTATTATATTTCCCTACTAAAATACGAAAGTTAATCTGTCTGTTACATCAAAACCATTGAACCGCGAGGAAGGACATACGCTACGTTTTTTTTACGAAAAACGACGGAAACGCGGACGAAGTCGCGGGCAAAAGCTAGTAAAACAATAAATCTCTTCCACATAAAACCCCGCTCATATGACGAGCACATGGTTAACGTTTGATGTATTAATCAGTTCGGTTATCCAATGTAAGTGATTGGCCGGCTGCACTACAAAAGCATTAAACTTTCATATCCAATCACTCCCGTGCGGTTGGCGCGAGGGTTGAGGGCTGAGCGAGAGCGGGGTGGACAAGAAAATCTTATTAGTCTCACCACAGTACAACAGAGGAAGCAGAGACGATATTTTAGTTTTTTTAGGGTTCCGTACCTCAAAAGGAAAAACGGAACCCTTATAGGATCACTTTGTTGTCCGCCGTCAGTCACCGGACCATAAGTGGACCCATCTGCTCATAGATGGCGCCATTGGAAGTATGCAGTAGCGCCATCTATGATCATATTTCGGAACCCTTAAGGCGCGAGGCATATTTGCACTTGTCCGGTTTTTTTATTCATAGTTCTGTTTTGTTACACTAACCAGGGTTCCTTACTTATAAACGCCTCTTTGTTTCACCACTGATTAATGTACAACTATTATTGTCATTTGTATGACAATGATTAAAGGTGATAATTGGCATAAGAACTGTTCAATTTAATCATCCCTGCATCCATTTTGAAGTAAGGGGGTAGAGAGTTAAAAAATCTTTTAGTAGGTCATGAAGGGGAGGTATAAAAATAACCGGGCCAGGGCAAAAAAAATTGTGAGACGCTGCCTTATATGATGTTGAGTTTATTAGAGTCCGCTACACCCCCCACCTTGCCCCACCAGCGGTATCCGTGAAGCCGGATGTAACCCAGTTTATTGGTTTAGCAGCACCAGCTCAAATTGACTTGACCTCTGAAAGAGAATTTTATAAACCCCACCATTACGCGTTGAGAGCTTGCACGTGGGATGCTGTGGATTTATGTGCTGTGGGATATGGGTTTTGGTATATGGTGAACTAACTTGGACCATTTTTTAGGGTTCCGTACCAAAATGGTAAAAAAGGAACCCTTAAGGCGCGACTTCGTCTGTCTGTCTGTCACACCTGCTTATTTCAGCAACTACTAATGCTATCGACTTGAAATTTGGAACAGTTAAAAAGAATCCTTGCCCAACTCTATTGCAAATGCAAAAAGTAATAAAATATTTTTATTTTCATTGCAAAAGGGGCCGGAGTGGGGGTCCAAAATTTTAAAGTGGGGTTACTAGGTCAAGTGGCATATCAATGAAAGGGCTTGATCTGCACATTTCAAAATATATTTTAATTTTATTTTATGTATCACAGTTTTCGACATATGATGAAAAATGTCTGAAAAAATACCATCCCCCCCCCCTTATCTCCGAAGTTTGCGGAGCGAAAAATCTGAAATATTTAGAGTTGATGGAAATTGAACCAAATATGGCATCAAAAATAAAACGATGTTCCTAACTAGTACAGTTTTTTCAAAATCATCAAAATTCCTTCACAAACAAACTTAGTTATGCGGTCCGGTTTTTTTCACTTTATTCGTCCAAAAATGATACGGAACCCTCGGTGCGCGAGTACGACTCGCACTTGGCCGGTTTTTTTTATACGAGGATGGTGGCAACCAGGCGTTGGGCCAACCTGATGGTAAGTGACCACTGTAGCCTATGGAACGCTTGTAACACCGAGTATCACATTTATATAAACACACATTATATATAATTATTAATTAAAAGGTGTATCTATTTAGTTTTGTATGTATTTATTATTATGTTCAAACTGGTTTAGGTTTACATCCGTCACGTCTCCAATTGGGTCCAGTTGAAAACCAGCGCCAGGCACTAGTGGTCTGGCATTTATGCTGAACTGGACCCATTTGGCGAAGCCGCTAGGCACATAGCAACCATAATAATATTATAATTTTAAGCCTTTTCTTTATTATTTTTATTTTTGATTGGTCTGTGTGTCTTTGTGTGATGCCAAATAAATGTTTTTTCTTTCTTCTTTCTTCTTTCACATGCGCAACGAGGATTCACTGTGCCGACAGTTTAAGGGACAAGTAGGTCTGCTGCTGTCAACACAGCGCATCCTTAGGAGCCTAATAATAAGACAGATAATGTTCCCACTGCTGGGACACAGGCCTCATCTCTGTGAGGGGCCGTAGTCCACCACGCGGGCACAGTGCGGGTTGGTGAACGTCACATGTCTTCGAATTTTTGCTTCTAGGACACGCCGGTTTTCTGATGTTTTCCTTCACCGTTTTTAGAGTGTGATGACACAAATTGCAAGCCACGACTTATGATTAATAAGTCGGGGTCTCTACCAGTACCTACTGCTTGCCTACCCCTTAACAATAACATAATCAAGGCAGCCAACCATTCGTAATGTCGAACCAATCGAATTATAGTAGAGCCTTAATGAAGACTACACTAATAAATTATTCATATACCACCATCTTGTTTGTGTAACTCATTGATGCTCAAAGTGGTTTATATCGACCCCAGGGATCGACCAGCCAGCCTAGCATGACCACGATAGAAACGGGTTTTGTCTACATAGAAATAGACAAAGTGACAGATTTCATTCATAAAACGTAGAAATGTTTCTACAATCTGTCACTTTGTCTATTTCTATGTAGACAAAACCCGTTTCTATCGTGGTCATGATAGGCCGGCTGCAAGGGGTCTTATGTAGCAAAATAAATAAAAATGTGTGCGGTCGAGGGACCCCCATCAAGGACGAAGTTCCAATAACAAAATATTAATGTTTTTACCCATTTTTACACGGTAAAATTACGCGTATTATTTTCCAATCCGGCGACGCAACCTCCCGCCCTCGAAGGGTACTCGTCGGAGACTGTGAGCGTGATTGTCGTGAGTTTTAGATTTATGGAGGGAAGATAACGCTTTTTTGTTACGTGACGATTGCTCCCAGTCAAATCCTAGCAAACTACGTTGAGGAAATTCGTTCCAAAAGTCCATAGGGGTCCATAAGATGTAAATGGGTGACCACCTGTATTTACATCTTGATTTTTGAAAGCAGTTCATGGGTCAATGACAGCGGATCTTATTTAGCAGGTCATGACTTTAATTTTGGCTTTCTATGAATGGATTATCCACAATATAAGACTCCACTACAGTTAGAAAAACTCTTTCAAAGTGAGTAGCTATACCAGCTGTCAAAAACACATTTGAAGTTTAATGAATTTGCAAATAAACAATCATAGATAGGCAGCGGGGTCTACCCAAAACCAAAAAACTGGCCAAGTGCGAGTCGTACTTGTGCACCGAGGGTTCCGCATCATTTTTGGACGTATAAAGTGAAAAAAAACGGACCGCATAACTAAGTTTGTTTGTGAAGGAATTTTGATGATTTTGAAAAACTGTACTAGTAAGGAACATTGTTTTATTTTTGGTGCAATATTTGGGTCAATTCCTATCAATTCTAATTATTTCAGATTTTTCGCTCCGCAAACTTTGGAGTTAAGGGGGGGGGGAATGGTATTTTTTCAGACATTTTTCATCATGTGTCGAAAACTGTGAGGCATAAAATTAAATGAAAATATATATTTTGAAATGTGCAGATCAAGCCCTTTCATATGATATGTCACTTGACCTAGTAACCCCACTTTGAAATTTTGGACCCCCACTCCGGCCCCTTTTGCAATTAAAATATTTTTTGACTTTTTTCATTTGCAATAAAGTTGGACAAGCATTCTTTATAACTGTTCCAAATTTCAAGTCGATAGCATTAGTAGTTGTTGAAATAAGCAGCTGCGACAGACAGACAGACAGACAAAGTCGCACCATAAGGGTTCCTTTTTTACCATTTTGGTACGGAACCCTAAAAACATGGCAAGTGGTGTACCAGAAAAAAAGGTTGGGGACCGCTGGCCGTAACCGATGGGTGGTAAGCAGACTTGCAGCTATTGTGAGCCGCTTTTGTTTGAGACTTAGCCTTGGGACGGTCACGGAGCTTTATGGACGGAATTAGGTAGGGAATGCCCTTTAATCCGGTCATAACACTTGTTAGGAAATAGGTTTATGAATCATTGTCTGTTCTATGGTGTGATTTCTATTGACTTGACGGGAATTCATTTAGAATAATGAACTTTATGAAATCTTATGGGGTATTAATACACTTCAACCATCATGGAGTTTGTTGCCCGTTTTTCTCCATAGGGATCCATGCTTTGGCTATCTACGAGTATAAGTATGGCGTTTCACAAAAAATTTCCTTTCGAGACCAATGATATATAAACCATAGATACGTTACCCGCGATCTAAAATGGCAACAAAAAAGTAAGGTAATTGCCCACCATTCATTTAATCATGCAACAACCAGTTTCGTGGCTGAACGTCAATTCTTGCAAAATTTTGCGAAGTAAAACCCCTACTAAACAAGAGGTATGCTTACACATATGCACTCATATGTATTTAAACTATTTGCACCGTGTTTAGGGTTCCGTATTTCAAAAGGAAAAACGGAACCCTTATAGGATCACTTTGTTGTCCGCCGTCAGTCACCGGACCATAAGTGGAGCCATCTGCTCATAGATGGCGCCATTGGAAGTATGCAGTTGCGCCATCTATGATCATATGTCGGAACCCTATGGGCGCGAGGCATACTCGCACTTGTCCGGTTTTTTAGTACAGTAATGTTGGTGTATGACGCGTCTATATACGTATATGTCATAGTTCGAGGCGCTATGTTAGCTCCTCTGTTTGTCACTAAACAGATTTAAGTCTTAAAGTAATGCTTAGGACACTAAAAAGTGGTGAATGAGAATCGCTACTGAAAAAAAAATCCAACACTGTTAAAAAACATTATAAACATATTAGTCTATTTTGTCACGTCACGCCGCGTGATATCACCCGAGCACTGTCAATTTATTTGCGAACGTTGGAGGAAGAATCTCACCGTGACATTCTCCCTTGAAAGTTCGCTAACAAATTGGCAGGTCTCAAGGTGATATGACGTGGCGAGTCGGTACAGAATAGACAACGAGGCAGCCAACATAGCATTCGAAGGGAATTTTTATGTGAAAAGTAGTATGGCTTCATCTTTCTGACTAACTGACCGACCTCAGATCATAGAAACAAGGAGACATGCTATCATAGCAAATTAGTACCGGAACAACTGATGCCACTTTTAGTACATTTTTCGACACAATTACGCGCATAATTAAGCGCTCCATGTGAATAAAAAGATCTCCCACGCATTAAAAAATCCGCACACCCTCAATCTAACACTGTTAATCGACTCTCAACTCTAGCACTAAACTAAAACACTATATTTATACCATCGATCGTGTTCGGTTCGTCGCCAGCGCGTACGTTTTTAATTTGAGCAATTTGCTCAAGATCAGGCATCAAGCTCGATAGCGCCTTGGCACATCTCCCTTGTTTCTATGATCTGAGTGACCGACTCCTTGACGATTCTCATTCTTGAATACAGGCGTGATTATAATAAAACAAGTTTAAACGGATTAAATCGCGTATATTACAGATTTTTACGTTTAAACTTGTTTTATTATAATGTGTAATAATCGCGAAAACCTCATTATTACAGGCGTGATGTTATGTTATTATTTCTTTCTTTATTTCTTTCTTTCTTAACCATCCCCTACACATACAATACAACAATCAGTAGGTAGTATCGGCGATTGCGCGACTCTGGCAAATGGCGCGACTTACGCACAATCTTTACTAATACTTTAGCGAACGATGTACGGTGCGCAGAAAAAACTTATTTGTGTTTTTTTTTGAGATTTTTTTTTTGATTTCTGTAAACTTAAATGAAAGATAAAAAATATTTTTAGGAGCAGCCCTCCAAAGTAACCAGATACCTAAATCTAGTGGAAATAAACTTCCCTGAGAGAGAGTTAGAGAGCAATAAAACATCCTACACTGCAGTATATAGCAATAGTATTAGGGTTCCGTACCAATGGTAAAAAAGGAACCCTTATGGTGCGACTTCGTCTGTCTGTCTGTCTGTCTGTCACACCTGTTTATTTCAGCAACTAGTGATGCTATCGACTTGAAATTTGAAACAGTTATAAAGAATGCTTGTCCAACTATATTGCAAATTAAAAATGACAAAAAATAATTTTATTTTTATTGCAAAAGGGGCCGGAGTGGGGGTCCAAAATTTCAAAGTGGGGTTACATTTCAAAATATATTTTCATTTAATTTTATGTCTCACAGTTTTCGACATATGATGAAAAATGTCTGAGAAAATATCATTCCCCCCCTTATCTCCGAAGTTTGCGGAGCGAAAAATCGGAAATAATTAGGGTTGATAGGAATTGACCCAAATATGGCACCAAAAATAAATCGATGTTCCTAAACTAGTACAGTTTTTTCAAAATCATCAAAATTCCTTCACAAACAAACTTAGTTATGCGGTCCGGCTTTTTCACTTTATACGTCTAAAAATGATACGGAACCCTCGGTGCGCGAGTACGACTCGCACTTGGCCGGTTTTTTTTTTGTTTGGGCATAAAAATATATAATAAGTTACCCATAGACATTAAAAACTTAAATTCAATTAGTGTTTTCAAAAGGAAGCTAAAAGACTTCCTGATTAAAAAGGCATATTACTCTGTAAAAGAATTCCTTGAAGAAAAATATATAAGTACCTACTTAATATTAAGACTATAGTAATACAAATTTATTATTTTAATTGTGATATAATGTGATAGTGTGTGCTGTGATATAATGTGAGTGCAGTGATAGCCTAGTGGTGTAACCATGTGCCTCCCACGGCGAATGGTTCGAGTTCGATCCCGAGGCACGCACCGCTGACTTTTCGAAGTCATGTGCGTATTAGAAATTAATTATTTGCTTTAACGGTGAAGGAAAACATCGTGAGGAAACCGGCATGTCCTAGAACCAAAAATTCGAAGACATGTGACGTCCACCAACCCGCACTGGGCCCGCGTGGTGGACTACGGCCCACTCCCTCTCACAGAGGAGGTCTGTGTCCCAGCAGTGGGAACATTATAGGCCGATTATGCTATGCTATGCTTATGCTTATGCTATAGTGTGATCTCAATACAAATTATTTTAATGTGATATAAATTATAAGAATATTTTATAATTTTTAGAATTTCATATAAAATATATGAAAAATTATAATTAATATACCACATATAATGTAAGCTATGTATGTATGTAACTGTAATATTGAGTATGTATATTTTTTTATTTTTTATGGTTTAGAAGCATTATGATTACAATGTACTAGCAGGCAACTAAGTTCTAAGAACCTACCTATATGTTTGACACCTTCAAAATTCTGTACACTTAGTTCGCAATAAAGAATTTGAATTGAATTCTTACTCTTTTTTCTTATTCTTTGAAAAAAAAATCTCCTCAATTTTGTATAAAAAAATACCGTTACGTTTTTCTACTAACCCTACTATCTTCGAATTATCTGGGCTCAAGATATTTAGCCCATTAAACCTTCGGAAAGTCGACAGCCTCGCCCCTGGCGGAATTTCACTAATACATCTACCCCCACCCTACCCCTATGGTATTCGTACAAGATTCCACTTTCACCCCCAATTGGGGGTTAAATGTTATATTAACTTAAATTAGATTTCGTCGTTTTTTGAAACCCTTTTGTTTTATATTGAAAAGTCATGATTTAAAATATCAATTTGAGTGCTTTCTTGTAAGTATCGTTCTCTGTCAATCAATATTTATTTTCCCTTATGAGTTCCCTTTGTGAAACTTTCATTATAACAACTACATGTAATTAAAAATATATAAACAAATCTTGAAGATAATAATAAGCAATGTTGTGGTTTGTTCCTTTTTACCCGACTGCGGCGAAGCCCAAAAGGAGGGTATAGTGTTTTTATTTTAATATCCAGAACATTAATTTCTATGGTTGTAACCTCAGATCATAGAAACAAGGGGATGTGCCAGGCGCTATTGAGCTTGATGCTTTAATTTGCCCACATGCATTGGGCGTAGTACAAAAGTACACGCTGGCGACGAACCGAACACGATCGATGATACAAATACAGTGTTTTAGTTTAGTGCTAGTGTTGAGTCATGTCAGTGTTAACAGTGTTAGATTGAGGGTGTGCGGAATTTTTGATGTGTGGGAGACTTTATATTCACGAGGGGCGCTTGTAATTGTGTTAAAAAATGTACTAAAAGTGGCGACAGTTGTTCCCGTACTAATTTGCTATATATCTTCTTGTTTCTATGATCTGAGGTTGTAACCGTGTTACCATTCCTTCAATTTTCATCAAAACAATTTGAAAATGTATGTGTACTTATACAAAACATAGGTGCGTGATTTGGTTTTCTTATTTTGGAGAAATATCTTAAATTAATAATGCGTCTAAATCATGTACTTGCGCGATTTCCCATCTCTTTCTTACGTCAAGATAAAATAACGCCAATTGTTTCGCGAAGAAGGCTCCATCAGCTAGTCTATTCAATTTGTATGCGAACGTTCGCGGAGAATGTCACGGTGAGATTCTCTCTCGAACGTTCGCAAACAAATTGGCAGTTCTCGCGGTGATATCACACGGTGGGTTGGTACAGAATAGACTATTTTTTTTTTTTTTTGAAGATGGGAAATCATCAAATGACCCCTCCCGCTCTGGGCGGAGCGGAAGGGAGTGTCAGACTCTTACTGACTAAAACCCACCCGTGTTCCTTCCTTAGCCCTTTTGTCCGGGTCAGCGGTATCCCTTCCGGACAATCCCGCTTTCCCGGCACACAGAATAGACTATTAATTAGCATTTTAAGAGCTCACAGCTTAACAAATTACAACAAAACCTAAAAATAATCTAAAAACAGTAACAGTAATATCGCGCAGGGTTCTGTACTCATACATAAATAATTTCTATAGCCCTCTACCTTACACGGAGATCTCATATGAATTTTTCACATTTTAATTTACTGCCTCGCAAGTGAAAGTGGTATACGATTTTGTGTTTTATTGTTACATATTTCTTATAGATATCATCTTTTACATGTCTACTTCTAAACGTTGTTGCTTATGGATTGACGTTTATTTTGTACTCTGAGACGTCATTTAAATACAAATTAACTTTAATTTTCCAGCATGTTTTATCACCATGTCAATAAAATTGAAGTGTTCTCAGTGTTAAAAAACTCGTAAATTCTTGCCAATTAAAGTTAATGATTGATTATTTTTCAGTAATGTCCATGAGTTGTGCAGTAAGAGGATGGCTTAATATTTTTTACTTTCAGTTACATTTTAGGGTTCCGCACCTCAAAAGGTAAAAAAGGCACCCTTATAAGATCACTTTCTTGTCCGTCTGTCTGTCCGTGTGTCACCACCGATTTTTACTTTAGTGCTCATACAACTTATCAATTGATTTCCCAATTCATATTCAAGTCTTATGATAAAGTATAATGACGTGTTGCGATCACAACCAGTAATATTATAACAACACGAATAAGAAACAAGTCCCCGAATTCATTATTTACAACAAAAACCGTACTTTTCAATTTCAAAATCGTTAAAAAATATAGTGGAGTTACGGAGATAATTGGTGCCGAAAATACAGTTTGATTGCATTTTCACCGATACTGCAAAAAACCGGTAACATTGTTACAATAGGGTACGACTATTGTTTTCACGAAATTATTTGAATTCCCAATAGTCCGACACGAGAGGACAAGCCAAGCCAAGTGGATAAGCCGGGTAATTGTAAAATATATTTAGACAAGCAGTTCCGAATATTAAACTGTTGTGCGGGCACAACACAAGCCTCACATTCACTTTGACGTCTGATGCGGTGAGCAACAGACAAGTACCCGCGTGTGGGGCATGATTTTTGTTCAGAACTGCTTGTCTATGGACATACGTATAGGTCAATGTAAAATGATGTCATTTTTGTGAGATCTTTGAAATTCATTCGTGGGTGACTAGTTACAGCTAATCTCATTTTAAAATTAGCCTTAAACAAGGTTTGATTAGAGTAGTTAGACTAGCCTACAGTGGCGAAGGATCAGTTTTTGTAAGAGGTAGACCGAGCAAAAAATGCTTACCTTTGACAAGCGTGACGCATACAGTCATAGTATGCATGTAGGCATAGTCTTGTAGTATAAACAGTTTCTGATTCAATCTACTTTTCTAATATGAACTACATTATTAGTAGGTTTATAGGTAATTACTGCATTAATAGTAAATACTACTAATTTTCAATGGGAAGCTGGTTAGAAACGAATCGAAATCGAATCGAAAACGAATCGTTGTATGGAGCCTTCACCACAGCTTGTCTAGTTACACTAAAGCCATTCTCAATCTATAGTAGGACAAAGGTTAAGTTATGTACCTTCATTTATTAGCGAAGGGACAAAAAAGTAGTTTCACGTAACAGCTATAATTTCCAATAAACAATCATATTACTTCACCAAAAACACAATAAGAAGAAGAAGAGAAGAAACAAATATTGAGAATACTGCCAAATTCCCACACTTACCCCATAAAAAATGATACACCTATTTTAAAGGGACTGTACTTTAGTTAACTGACGTCACATGCCAGACAGAACGTCAACTCCCCACTTCTAGTCATAAATAACCACATGTTTCCCCGAATTCCCTAAAATGCCGCAGTTAAACATAAATTCGTCAGCTCCACGCTATGCTAGCCGTGACGTCACGTGCGGGAACAATTAAACGCTCGCGATCGCAGCACACTGGAAAAATAAACGAATATCGTCGAATGACGTCACTGACGAGTAGCTGGTTAGTATTTGGACAATGTACATAGGTTTTATTTGACGTAACTACCAATTAGTTTACCTACTACAATATACGCATTCCTGTTCCCCGCGTTTTCACCCTCACTGCTCGGCTCCTAAGGGTCGTAGCGTGATGTTAAATAGCCTATACAATTCCTCATGAATCTGGCTATCATATACAAAAATATTTTTTGGAATCCGACTGGTAGTTCCAGAGATTAGCACGTTCAAACAAACAAACTCTTCAGCTTTATAATATTAATATAGACTTTTGCCCGCGACTTCGTCCGCGTGGAGTACAATAAATTGACTACTTTAAATGGCCTACTTAGTGTGGTTTATTCCACCGGAATTAGATGAAAAGTAGCTCAGATTTAACTAGGACTCCAAGCTACCAACTGTAAAAACCATATCCAAATCCCGTCAGTAGGTACTTTTTGCGTGATGCGCGCGAAAAAATTTTTTGGGCATGGTTACGTCCCAGTCCCAGAGACACAAAGGGAGACAGATTAAAAGATGGGAGGACGATCTGCCAAAGGGATGGAGAAGTACAGCACTGGACCGAAACAATTGGAGGGATTTAGAGGAGGCCTATGTCACAAGACAACCTGACCTGGTTACTGATCAGCTCAACCTTTAAATTTTAGATTTTATTTATATTTTAATATTAAGTCATAAGTATATAAGTACAAGTATAAGATCTAAATATATTGTAGATAACGGGTTACAGGTAATAAAGGCTATTTTTATTTATTTATTTATTACGTCCCAGTTTGTCCCCTGTCCGGTCTGTTTTTCTGGAATATCATTAATAGCAAATACACGGTATTTTTACAAGTTTATAATAGTATAGAAGTTGTTCTTAGATGCTCTCAGAGCTAGCTGAAGACCGAGATGAAGCGACTCCTCCTATCAAACAAGTTTCACGAAAGGGCTAGTCCTTTACGGAGACCACGAATCGACAAACTTAATATCGGTCGCTCTCTCAGATCATGGAAACAAGGGAGATGTGTATTGACCATAATTAAAACGTACACGCTGTCGACGGACCGAACGCGATCGATGATATAAATACAGTGTTTTAGTTTAGTGCTAGTGTTGAGTGACGAAACAGTGTTATATTGGGAGTGTGCGGATTTTTTTATGTGTGGGAGATCTTTACATTCACAAGGAGCGCTCTAATTGTCTCGCAAACTGTTCTAAAAGTGGTGACAGTACCTAGTTCCCGTACTAATTTGCTATGACAGCATATCTCCTTTTTTCTACGATCAGAGGTTGCTCTCAACGCCTCTTATTCAGTTGCCTACAGGACGGCTCGATAAACTTGCACAATAGGTTCTAAAACACGCTGTAAGCGAAATTGCAAGGCTTAGGTCCAAGATCGTCTTTGAGATGCAAGTCCTATCTCTAGATGGTTGATTTGAAAAGTTTAAGTTAAATTGGTTGAGGTATTGATCATATTGAGGTTCAATGTTGAGATGTTTGGCCACTTAGTGAATACTATGTTTAAGGCTGACAAAACACATTTTTTTCTAATAATTTAAGCTCACTTAGTAGTAAAGTGAACGAAAAACTGTCTAAACGAGTTCAAAAACAGGGCAAATTTGAACAATTTCGTGAGGTTTTTGAGAAGACTACGATTATTTTGCATCTAGTATTGTTGAATCATGTTTTGGACTCAGCTAGTATTTTCGATATACTGGGTATGAGGTATAAACAAAGGAGGTATAATTGAAGGAGAGTAGGTATTCAATATTAGTAAGTTCAAATAACTATGAAAAAAAATTACAACCATTCCCGCGTTTATGTAGTTAGCCAAAAAATCTCTGACTACTCAAATTGTCGACTTATACAGGTTGTCCCACGGCTGTGCCACATGGAGGGAAAGTACTTTAAATATTGGAGATAGGAAGTTTTGCTTCATGGAGGCTTCACTTTATTTTTAAAATTAAGTAATACTGTATTCAAAGATTTTTAAAAAGTTGCTTGCTTCATCTGGGAATCGAATCCACCAAATGTGAAAAAATGAATATCCTGTATTTTTATGATGCCGATTGAAAGGGTTAATTGTTAGCACTAATTCCCTCTAAGTAACATGGTATCCTAATGAAGTATTACTTAATTTCAAAAATAAAGTGAAGTTTCCATGAAGCAAAACTTCCTATCTCAAATATTTAAAGTACTTTCCCTCCATGTGGCATAGCCGTGGGACACCCTGTATACTTCTTCCCTAGATCAAGCATTTATAATATTAGGTATTCCTACATACATAGCGAATCCTAAAAAGCTTACAGCAGAAATTCCCGCGTAATTGAAGGCTGCGTTATATCCGAGGCTGGCGCGATGCGAGAATCATAAAAACACAACAAATTGTAATAATAATATTTGTGAACGTCTCCATGCCGGAATTGTTGCAATATGGCCGCCGAATCTCGCGCAGGGCTGTCCAAAACATTTATATTAGTTATTTCATTATCACGCGATAAAAACAATATTGCAGACTTGTAGTAAAAGTCTGCAATATTCCGCACAAAGTAAAATGCGGAGCCGTTACCATTGCTACCACTGCTAGCTGCCCGTGACTTCATCCACGTGACATACACGTAGCGCCATCTAGCGTCCTGAAGCAATTGTGACCGTCAAAAGTTATTGTTCTTTTCCTCGGGAACAGTATTTTTTTTCTGGAAGAAAGTCCCATGTCCTTTTCTGTACCCCTGACAAAGTATATGCGAAATTTAATGAAGATCGGTTCAGTAGTTTAGGCGTGTAAAGGTAACAAACAAACAAACTTACTTTTATATTTATAATTATATAATAAAGCTTCCGCCCGCCGCTTCGCCCGTGTTTTTGGGATAAAAAGTGGCCTGTGTGTTATTCTGATGTATAAGCTATATTACTGTAAAGTTTCATCAAAATCCGTCCAGTAGTTCTGCGTGAAAGAGTAACAAACATCCACATATACATCCATCTTCACAAACCTTTCCATTCATAAATAGTATAATAATAATATGTTTATTGCTCTCTTCACAAAGTATATGAATATTATGTATAATTATAATATTAGTTAAGATTAAGATACTCATATCCTTGAAGATTAATAAATAGCAAAAACAAACAATCTGTTTGCGTGGCAGCCCTGACCAACATACGCGATGTAATATCAGAAATGAATTCGTTTTCGTGCTTTGATTAGGTGTCCGTATACGAATGTGCGCTTATCGACTCCACCCATGGCCCGGATAACCGGGTATCCGCCTTACGGTTTATGCCGTGACGTGTGACGTCATAGGATATGCTGATCTGTACGAAAAATTTAGGATATTTTTCCTTTTTTTGTCGATATAAGCTGAAATATCATACCGCGGTAAAAATATTAATTATGCCCGTTTTCATACTAGGAGACACCTTAGTGAAATGTTTACATAAAAGGAGTTACCTAGCGCAAAAAACATGTCACCAACCACTAAGCGACAACTATGGATTATCCATGGTTGTCGCCTAATGGTTGGTGAAATTTTATTGTAATTATAGACAAAAATAATTTTTGTATCACCCCTTACAAGTAGCAAAAGAGGAAAATGGATTATAATGGTATTGGAAACAAAATGTTTATTATGCGCATAATAGCGCAGTTCCAACCGAATACATTACCTGCTGCCGGTGCATCGACAAAACACTGATACTCGTCGTACTTGCTTGAATAATACAGGCTAGGATAGGATGGATCTCAGATCATGGTAACAAGGAGATCATGGTAACTTTCAATCGGCATCATTAGAATACAGGATGTTAATTTTTTCATATTTGGTCAGTTCGATTTCTAGATGAAGCAAGCAACTTTTTAAAAATCTTTGAATGCAGTATTACTTAGGTTAGTCTTTACTTACTTAGGTAGTTAGTAGTACTTGAGGTCAAAATGCTTATATTTTGATTATGTTTGTGCGCGAAAAGTCCCGATATAATTGAAAACACAGTATTACTTAATTTTAAAAATAAAGGAATGTTTTCTTTGAGTAAAATTTTCTATCTTCAGTATTAAGAGTACTTTCCCTTCAGGTGGCATTACAAAATTCCACCCTGTATATTATCACTAGCTTCCACCCGCGGCTTTGCCCGCGTTTTTCGGGACAAAAGATAGGAGAAGCCTATGTATTATTTTGATGCATAAGCCATATTACTGTAAAGTTTTACCAAAATTCGTTCAGTATGTTTTGCGTGAAAGAGTAACAAACATACCTACATTATATCCTTCCTCACAAACTCTCACATTTATAATATCAGTAGGAAGTAGGATGCCACATACCCTCAGTCTGACACTGTTAGGCCTCCCACACATTGGGCGTGCGCGATCCTCCGGTGTGTGAATGACGCGAACGTTCACGCACGGCGGCGTTCGCATGGTTCACACGCTGGAGTATCGCGCACGCCCAATGTGGGGGAAGCGTAATTCGTCAGTCGTGAATCACACTAAACTAAAACACTATATAAATCATCGATCGCGTTCGGTCCGTCGGCGATATGATCACATTGGACATAAATCAAAGCGTCAAGCTCAATAGCGCCTTGGCACATTTTGTTTCTATAATTAGAGGGATGGATCGACTTTTTGAAGAAGGTAGTGTAAAACAGACGATTGGATGGATTATGGAGACGCCTATATCCAGTAGTAGATTGCTATAGAATAGGGCTTTCTTATTAGACGAACAGGGGGCTGATGCGCTAAGACCGCAAGTAACGCGCCAGTGTTACAAATACCGGGACATGATTCTTTATTATTCTTATGCCAACACCTAATCTTTGATCAGCAAACTTCCGCTTAAAAAGCGGATCCATGAATACTCTTATCATTGCCCAGACTTTTCCAATCAAACCCTTAAATAAACACCATAATTAACAACCTTTCGATCCTTATACCACTCAACGCAATAAAAATAAATTCCGAGAAAAAAAAAACCAATTCCATCGCGCGGATGCTAAGGAATTAGGAATCTATAAACCTTTCCATTGGAAATTCCATTTTCTAATTGGAATTAAATTGCCGGATTGTATACGAGTATTTTTTCGTCCATTTTCTACTTTCAATGTCCTTTGGCAGAAAGTATTAGGGATTGATTACTAAGCGTTAGGAGGCAATGATTGGATTCTGGTAAGTTGCCAAGAATTGAACCAGATATTGTTCGGTTCGCTCTTTGAGGTTCAAGCGTGGAATTCTTTCGAATGGTGTCAAGTTTTTTTTAATGGGTAGGTTTTTAAAACTGCTTTTTTTATACGACTATGGTGGAAAACAGGCGTACGGCTCGCTTGATGCTAAGCAACTACCGGGCCTATGAAGCGCTTGTAACACCGAGTATCACATGCGCATTGCCACCTATAAAAATGAAGAGAGATTATGCTGAAAGCTTAAGGGACAAGCAGGTCCCTTGTTGTCAACACAGCGCATCCTCAAGAGCTGTAGCGACCTTACTCACCACAGGAATACAATACTACCGAAGAGGAGCGTTATTTGGCTGTGGTATTCTGTAAGGTGGAGGTACTTCGCCCGACTGGCGAAGTACCTCCACCTTACAGAATACAGGTGGTCCAGATTTGAGCGAAATATCCCGCTGAGTCATACTTCTTATAGTAAATCTATAAAAAACAAGCAGTGATAGCCTAGTGGTTTAACCATGTGCGTCCCACGACGGATGGTTCGAGTTCGACCCCGAGGCACGCACCGCTGACTTTTCGAAGTCATGTGCGTATTAGAAATTAATTATCACTTACTTTAACGGTGAAGGAAAACAGCGTGAGGAAACCTGCATGTCCTAGAACCAAAAAATCGTAAACATGTAACGTCCACCAACCCGCACTGGGCTCCCGTGGTGTACTACCCCACTTCCTCTCACAGAGAAGGAATGTGTCCCAGTATGCTGCTATGCTATGCCACAGATAATATAATACTATACGTACAGATGCCTCATATCATACAAAGAAATGTAACCGATTTAGCGCGGGCTATCTTCGGGCTATACATTTTTCCGTGCTTAAAGGATTTTTAAAATTTGAACAAATATTTTTCATGATGTATTTTTTCATGTTCTCAATTTTACGCAAACTTCAATAACAAATCGATACATATAACGCCGTCTATTATGAGTTATTTCAACAAATTTTCCTTTGTTCCTGATGAGACCCCATGGCTATGCTAAAAAAACATAAAACGTTAAGATTTAGACAGGAGTGACAGACAGGGGAGCCAGCATAGCGTCGAAGGGACTTTTGTATAAAATTCTCTATCAAAAGCCCTACTCCGGAAACATTCAAAACCCATAGATTATACTATTCTCCATATCAACGGCCAACTGCCCTCTTGGGCGCAATGATGAACCGCAAAACTTTTTCAAATCTACCCGCACTTGGCTCAATTTTTTTATTTATGATCGCAGCTATCGTAAAGTTATCTCATAACTCGAGATTATTGACTTTGATTCTACAATTTATCTCCATATTGATTTAGAACGTCGACGAGCGGCCATTTGCTTTTTCATACCTTATTTTTTTTACTCAATTCTTCTTTATGAGTTTTTATGGCACGATGATGGTCTTATTATGAGGAGTAGGATATCGGGTGTTGAGATTGATGTGCATGTCAGCCATCTTTTTTTAGGGTTCCGTAACGATATTGATAAAAGTTGATGTAAAAAATTAATCAGACTTCGCAAACTTCCACTCCTCGTTTATTTACATAGGGTGCAAATCTGTTGAATCCTTGTTTCAGTGTACAGTCAATAAAATAGATATTGGTGTCGATTCTGTTGTTTACAAACTAAACTGATTTAATCTTATTATGTCTCTTTCTAACAATAATCATTAGAGAGGGATAGCAGATATTTAATCCTGTCAAATTAGTCCACTTGAATAGTTTTAACGTCAATTTAGTCGTAATCGCAAAAGGTCACGACTATTTTCCCTTAAATGTTCTAAATATTTTCTGTCTTTTTTCAATGATATTTGTAAGAAAGAGATATTATATAGTGTGATTAAAATTAGTTCAGTGCGATGTTCAACAGAATCAGCACCATTATACACTTATACGGGCAAACTACAACTTTTTTCCCGTGTTGTATACGCCTTGTGCTAAGTAGTCAAGTTTTTGCCATTGCCTAGTTGGACCTTGGTTACGTGACCCCCCCCCCAGACTCCGAAGGCCGGATTTGCCCTTGAATAATAATCAGCCTAACTAGGTATTTAATTATTACTAGCGGTTTCACCTCCGTTGCTCAGCTCGTAAGGGTCGTAGCGTCATGTTAAATAGCCTATACTATTCCTCATGAATTTGGCTATCATATACCTACTAATTTTTTTGAATCTTACTAGTTGTTCCAGAGATTTGCGCTTTCAGAGAAACAAACTCTTCAGCGTTGTAATATTGGTATAGATTCTTATGGTGAGGCCTGCACCCGAATTGCGTAACTCAATTTCTATCACCATGGCGCTCATTTTGACAGTTCAACAACATTCATTGCGGCGTTGAGCTAGTTACGGGAGTACGGATTATGAAACATACAGCGTAATGAACGTCAAAATCAATGCCATGGTGATAGCAATTGAGTTACGCAATCAGGCTGCTGTTTGACGATGTTGATTAATTTTATTATATGTATAAATAATTAAATATTGATTTTTACAAAATAACTAAAAACAGCTGTTTATTTCATTCAATGCCTCTTAGTTATAAAACAACCGTATCAATTGAAATTAACATCAATTTGAATAATGAATATTAATTGTACAACAATTTGTTAGCTTCCCGTCCTTGTAAGAATATCCATGAGTTTAATCTTTTCAGATTTCCGTACCTCAAAAGGAAAAGCGGAACCCTTATAGGATCACTTTGTTGTCCGTGGGCATCACCATGAGTGGAGCCATTTGCTCATAGATGGCGCCACTAGAAGTATGCAATAGCGCCATATATGATCAAGATATGATATATCTACTATGATGTAATAGCGGCATAGATGGCGCTATTGCATATTTCTGAACCCTCAGGGCGCGAGTCGTAATCGCACTTGTCCGGTTGTTTTATGGATTTATACCATAGCTAAATAACGCTATACTTAGTGTTGCCCAAAAGCGGTCTTGCGTGAATCATTTTCGCAAGACCAAGACCACTTAACTGCAGCAAGACCCAGATCAAAACTAAAACTGAGTATGAAATACCAAGGCCAAGACTACGACCAGGTGTACTGACGCGAGACCGAGACCAAAGACTGGGTTAGACTCGTCTTGGTCTTGCATTTGGGCAACACTAGCTATACTCCTCGGTAGTGTTGTGTTCCTGTGGCGAGTAAGGTCGCCAGAGCTCCTGAGGATGCGCTGTGTTGACAGCGTTGGACTTGCTTGTCAAGACAGTTAAACAACTATTTATTTGCATTTGCAACAACGCCTTTTTTTCACCTTTCACCTTTCTTTGTATGAGTCTGTACCTCAGATCATAGAAACAGGAGATGTGCCAAGGCGCTATCGAGCATGATGCCTGATCTTGAGCAAATTGCTCATATTAAAAACGTACGCGCTGGCGACGAACCGAACACGATCGATGGTATAAATACAGTGTCTTAGTTTAGTGCTAGTGTTGAGTGACGATTAACAGTGTTAGATTGAGGGTGTGCGGAATGTTCAATGCGTGGGAGATCTTTTTATTCACAAGGAGTGCTTAATTTTGCACGTAATTGTGTCGAAAAATGTACTAAAAGTGACATCAGTTGTTCCCGTACTAATTTGCTATGATGGCATATCTCCTTGTTTCTATGATCTGAGGTCTGTACGTAGTATTAAAATAACTGTGCCCGCGTCTAAAAAGTTTCCGCTTACTTCTATTTATTTCGGTACCTACCTCATTCTCTTTACTTTTTAAAGTTAATCACAAGCAAGTTAAAATAATGCATTTAGGAGTGTTTAACAAAACCCTTTGCTACCGTCGTCGTCTGTTAAATAAACTGGTTTCAACGGCAAAGGATGTGGCGTCTCATCTATAGTCTTGCCAGGGATGAAACGGAGGTGGTTTTATCGGAACCGAAGTCGGAGTCGGAGCTTTTTTTGGTTTTTCGGAGTCGGAACTGGAACCTGTGGGATAAAAAAGAAGTGTTAAGGGCAGGCCTAATATAATCAAATAGTACCAAAATTATTTAGTCAGTAAAATTATTGCCACAGTCAAAGCATTGCCATTCAACGTGGATATGCAGCCAGCCTTTTTGGCACTTTACTGGTTGTCAGCGATGCGGACGAATATTTTGATGCAAAACTGTTTTTTTTATCTTTTATATACTTGGTGTGTATTGAAGTTAGTAAGTTATGTGTAGTATGGCAACATTGACTTATATCACAGGAAGTAGGAAACACAAAAGGGTTGCGTCTCGCCTCTCCCCGGCCTTACAGGTGCCGGTCATTGTAAAAGGGTGCTCCAACAAGATATTCAATAAAACATAAAGTACCATAATAAGTATTTTATTTAACTGACAATAATACATTATGTAAATAAAATAGGTAACTATGATTTAATTGAAATAAAAGTACTGTAAAACCGCACTATGAATACAGCCCCTCTATCTAAACTTTAAGTAACTTTATAATCATTTAGTTGGATACAAATAACATGTTTGTGATCAGATACGGTACAATTTGTAGGCAAAGCCGGGTCGTTTGTTTGTATTATAGTATTAGGCACCGCTGTAGGCGGTATTACGAATCATTTCATGCGGTATAACTGATTATCATACGGATTTCATAATGAGGCAGTGACATCCCTAATGATAGTTGATTATACATTTGTGGAATAATACGATGGCTATAATAATAATATCGATTTATTTAAGGCACTGATAACTGCCAACGGCCTTGAGTGATTTATAGCTTGAGTGTTCTGCGCTGAGCTCAAGCAACGCGACATACGTCCACCGAGCAATACGACTCGCCTGTCAAGGAGCGCGCTGTGCAGAATTAGAAGTATTATTACTTTTTAGTAGGTAGTAACATAGTCTTTTCACACAAAACAAATCATGAAAATATCTTAAGCGATTTGAAAGTAATTACGTCTGTCTCTATGTATGCTTAGATCTCTAAAACTACGTAACGGATTTTGATGCGGTTGTTTTTAATAGATACAGTGATTCAAGAGGAACGTTTATAGCACCGTGTGAAGCCGGGACGGGTCGCTAGTCAATAATAATATCAGCCCTGTTTATAAGCTGTCCCACTGCTGAGCATAGGCCAAAGACTCAGTTTTATGTATGGGACCCCCTCAGATCATAGAAACAAGGAGATGTGCCAAGGCGCTATCGAGCTTGCTGCCTGATCTTGAGCAAATGGTACGCGCTGGCGACGAACCGAACACGATCGATGGTATAAATACAGTATTTTAGTTTAAGTGACGATTAACACTGTTAGATTGCGGGTGTGCGGAATGTTCAATGCGTGGGAGATCTTTTTATTCACAAAGAGCGCTTAATTATGCGCGTAATTGTGTCGAAAAATGTACTAAAAGTGGCATCAGTTGTTCCCGTACTAATTTGCTATGATGGCATGTCTCCTTGTTTCTATGATCTGAGGGGCCCCCCCTAATTATTTTATTTTTCATAATTTCACTACAAGCCTTTATAAGACAGCGGCCTATAGAAGACATCTATCTGCGAAGTTTCATACAAATTGGTTATGAATTGTGGATTTGACAAGGGTGCGACAGACAGACAGACAGACGGACGTGACGAAACTATAAGGATTCCTAGTTTTACTACAAATCACACAGAGGTATCGACTTTTAAAACTGTTTCACACAATATTAAAGTGATCCTTTTGAAGGCGATTTTCACTTTTATTTTGTTCAATTCTTTTTTAATTTTATTAAATAATAGGCTCGCGTTTGACCGCCATCTCGCCTGATATTAAGCGATGATGCGGTCTACGATGGAGCACGCTTGCCTAGAAGAGACCGAATCACTCTCGACTTGAAGATTGTAATTATCGGGAATCAGCGGGGAATTCAAAATCTGAATCAATTCAAAACTGTCACTCATGGTGCTAAAACGAGAATTGGCCTTCTAATTGTAACTTCTTATAATATTTTATCCGTATGTCTCGAACGTGAGCAGTGATAGCCTAGTGGTTTAACCATGTGCCTCTCACGGCGAATGGTTCGAGTTCGATTCCGAGGCACGCACCGCTGACTTTTCGAAGTCATGTGCGTATTAGAAATTAATTATCACTTGCTTTAACGGTGAAGGAAAACATCGTGAGGAAACCGGCATGTCTAGAACCAAAAATTCAAAGACATGCGACGTCCACCAACCCGCACTGGGCCCGCGTGGTGGACTACGGCCCACTCCCTCTCACAGAGGAGGCCTGTGTCCCAGCAGTGGGAACATTATAGGCCGACTGTGCTGTGCTCGAACCTGACTCGGAAACGTAAATCCTGAACAATTCAACACCTTCCTTTCAACGGCGACACGGAAACGGAAGTCGCCCGTTTCCCGCCGAAAAACGCGCGTAATTTTTTTTCACCGACGCTTAAGCCTTTATGACGTAGCTTCCGGTTGGATTTCCCGCTGTGACGTCACGTTTCGCGTGACGTAGTTCCGGCGGGATTATGTTATTAATACACGATGTGGTTTTATTGTTAGTTGGCTTTTATAATAATTATTGAAGCTGGTATTAGAGGGGCTCGTGGCTAAATGACAGCCGCGCTGATCGCTCGATCTGCGAGGTTAAGCTGTGCTTGCCGCGGTCAGTCCTTGGATGGGTGACCGTTCTTTACACATCGAAACCCCTCCGTGCCTCGGAGAGCACGTTAAGCAGTCGGTCCCGGTTGTCATAGGAATATCTTTGACAATCGTTACGGGTAGTCAGAAGCCCTAAAAGTCTGACAGCTGGTCTAACATTCGAATACCGGTATTACCCATTAATTGGGTTGTGGAGGTCAGGTGGCAGTCGCTCCACGTAAAATATTGATATTCAGCCGAAACTAGTTAGACTGGAAGCCGACTCCAATATAATTTGGAAAAAGGCTAGGCAGATGATTGAAGCTGGTATTAATTTATAGTATTATATTCTGTCTGAAATCAATACTATTAATTGCTTTTATTATTACCACTAGATTTTGCATGCGGCTTCGCTTGGGTGGAGGTCGAGAATTAACCCAAGGGACCGTAATGGGATAAAAAATACAGTGAATGAACGATAAGTATGACTTGAGTAGAATGAAATCTATACTAATATTATACAGCTGCAGAGTTTGTTTGTTTGTTTGAACGCGCTAATCTGTGGAACTACCAGTCGGATTTGAAAAAATATTTTTCTATATGATAGTTAAATTGATAAGCAATAGCATAGGCTATTTAAAATTACGCTACGATTCTTAGGAGTCGAGCAATAGGGGTGAAACCGCGGAGAACAGCTAGTAATTAGGGTTCCGTACCTCAAAAGGAAAAACGGAACCCTTATAGGATCACTTTGTTGTCCGCCGTCAGTCACCGGACCATAAATGGAGCCAGCTGCTCATAGATGGCGCCAATTGGAAGTATGCAGTAGCGCCATCTATGATCTTATGTCGGAACCCTTAGGGCACGAGGCATACTCGCACTTGTCCGGTTTTTTTGTATATGATAGCCAGATTAATGAGGAATAGTATAGTAGGCTATTTAACATCACGCTACAACCCTTAGGAGCCGAGCAATCGTAACCGGAGTCAATAAAATCACACTTTCAACAGAGTAAGACTTTATTAGATTAGGTATTTGTTAAATCAACCACAACAAACAAATCCCGCTCGGGTCATATGATTTTTGAGAATCACTTATATATTTAATAACTTAATAGAAGCATAACATGGCTTTGACATGTTTAAAATTCACAAAAATTATACATTTATAATGTATAGATGGTGATATCGCATTGATGTCCGATAACTGCAAAGTAATTGGCATTGAGTTGGAAACACTGCATAAGTTTTCCGATAGATGTCGCCAAACGCTCCTAAGAAGCGTATTACAAAGGGGTCTCAAATTTCAAATGAGTCGGGCGAGACCCGGTGGCTCAACTATATAAATATAATTATATTCTTTTTCGTACGAATACCGTACCATATCAAATAACATACCAATTATGCGAAAAAAAATTCAAAAAATTAAGAGACTATGTCCACCAGTGCGTTCCATGAAAGAACAACAGCTGCAGTCTTCGATATGTTCTGTTACAGTAATGATACAGTACAGCTACCGGAGACCTTTACTAGAATTATAATCCTATACGAGTAGTTATTTTTTCTTAATATTTTGTCTTATTTAAACAATTTTTGCAAGTTCTTTCTTTATTTAAAATGATTAAAAGACGTTATTTTAACAATTTTACATAATTAATAAAAAAAAAAAAATAGCAATTAAATTTACTAAACAGTTTTTTAAAAATTTAACAGTAATAAAATTACTTCTGACGATTGTTTACTAAATAAGATAAGTACGGTATAAGAAAATATATTATAAAAAATCCATATAATAATACCACGTACAGACTGATGCAACATGCAATGTAACATGCAATGAAACATTCTACAGGATATGAGCACGCATGAATTTTGTTACAACATGTGTTATTGCATGTTACATTGCAGCAATGTGTACGACGCATAGCAATGAACGTGGAATAGGCAGGCCTATGTCCAGCAGTGGCTTATGATTTTGAATATGGAAAATTAAGCGCTGTCCTTGATTAGTTCAGCTCCTTTCTCAGCCAATGCTATAACAGCTGCAGTGCTTCCACCATGCAGAGGAGCAGGGATCACACTAGCATCTATTACCCGAAGGTTCTCCATCCCCATCACTTTCAATTCACCATCGACAACAGTCCCCATAGCACATGTACCCGTATAAAAAACTTTGCCGACATTTCTATTCAGAATATAGCACTTCCAAAATTCTCTGGTACCGTATTTTTTGTCAGCACATTCCTCCAAATCAACGTCGGCAATAGCAGCGTCCATTTTTTGGAAAGTAGCCGTTTTACCTATTTTTATGAAGTCTTCCACATAATCCACCATATTCTCCAGATCTTCGCTGTTAGTGTAGAATTCAGTTGTGATAACAGGATCGTCTAATGGGTTAGTACTGTTGAGGCAAACTGTGCCTCTTGATTGTTGGTTTACGTCAACCAAAAGCGTGTACATTGAATCTCTACATCCTACTTGCCTTTGCAAACTTGCACAAATTTCGCTTTTAAATCCATAGACTGATGAGCAAGCTGATGTGAGGTACGGTGTGTCATGCGCGAATATCATGCTGAATGACTGATAATTTGGGATATTGTCTGATTTATTGAGATCTACGAATCCGACTAAGAACGGGAAGGGTATTTCTGTTGGTTTTAAAGCTGCTTTTGCAAGACTTAGTAAATTAGGAACACATGAATTATGATTTTTGGTCTTATAAAGTATAGGGACAGCGGATGGGAATATCAAATTTTTGCCAACAGGAAGCTTAGATATTACACCATTAGGACCGACGCCTGAGAGCAGTAATATCTTCGGTGTATTTAATGCACCAGCGCTTAAAATGATCTCCTTATTTGCTTTAAAGGTATAAGTGACATCATCATGAACTGCTTCTACAGCAACAGCAGTTTTATTTTCAATAATGATTTTCGTTACTGTAGTTTCTCTAGATACGTGTAAATTAGAAGAGTCTTTCATGGATTTTAAGTACTTATGAGCTGTTGTTTGCCTTATTCCATCAGCTATAGTCATTAATGGTTGTGTGATACCTAAATCTCCATTATTTAAGTCTAATACTGTAGGGTGTCCAGCTTCAGCTAGAGCTGCCAAATAATCAGCAGCGTCTTTGTCATGAAGTTGTCTCGTTAAACCAATAGGACCATCAGAGCCATAGGCAGTAGGATATTTGCTGCTAATTTCGTCATCATGAAGTGATTCAGCTTTTTTGAGATACGGCAGTAAATTTTCATACTTCCACCAATCTTTTCCAGTTATCTTTGCCCAGTGATCGTAGTCTTTTGGGGGATTTCTTAAATACAGGAAGTGGTCCAAATTACTGGTGCCTCCAAGTGCCTTTCCTAATGTAAGTCTAGTGTAGTCATCCTGACCGCCCGCTGCATAGTCGTCATAAGTAGATCGGTAGTTGTAGTCTAGTTTTGTTGTAGGTAGTGAAGCAAACAAACCTGGTAACTGGAAGAAAAAGTATAGCTTTAAGAGGCTTTTCTATATTTTCTGTTAATGCTGTTCTGTAAAGTTCACTTCGAAACTCACTCAAGTGACCGCACAATTTGAAACTGAAAGGCAACTTAATATCACTCATGTAGGGACAGGCAGAGGTGTTTATTACACTATATAATAGCTATAATATGAGTATAGAACGGAAACTCCTTTGTGTTATTATAAACATCTAGGTACTTCCTCTCCCAGCTCGCAACACCTTGCTGTCGCTCTACGGATGCCGCCAGTGTTACTTATACTATTTCATACTGACTTATTTGTTTAACAAACTCGAGATGGTAGGCTATTATTGTGACCTTGAAAGCGACTGGTGCGAGAATTTTATTTCTGTACTCTTTATGACTATATAATATCCAAATTTCGCCAGATATGTTTTATACAGGGTGGCAGGTTAGACAGTGGAAATATTTTAAGGGGTCATTATACTTTTACTATAGGACCAACCCTGAAATTGCGAAAAAAAAATCAGCTGTTCCATACATTTTGTTGAGTTATGTGATCATAAATGTATGGAACAGCGGGTTTTTTTGTCACCATTTCAGGGTTGGTCCCATAATAGAAGTTGTTCATAATGATGGGTACAATGACCCCTTAAAATATTTCCACTGTCTAACCTGCCACCCTGTATAAGATGTAACAGGGATTAAGTCTTTTGCTATTAACTGGGCATAAATCCAGACTCTGGACTGTTACTGAGTCAAAGTCACAACATTTATTTCAATTAGACCACTTACAGGCACTTTTGAATTTTCAAGCAATAGTTGTCAGTGTGTCGTTGCTAGTTGCCCGTTCCAAAATGTAGACTGAGAATGTTTTAATTGGAAAATCCATTAATACTGCCTTACTTGGGGATAAATCCCAAGAGCCCATGCTTAGCAGTCACGCTAGTAACTTCTAGAAGAATGAGGCAGTTGAAGTCTTATAGATTAACACTACTCTCTCCTGATCTTCTTTTGTCTTATTGACATCTACACTCATATAATCTATAGCTATGACCTTTTTCTCCTGCCTATTTTTGTTAATTCTAGAATCTACTAGCTTTCTTCATCCAACATTGGTTCTTCTGAGTACTTACAAATGATTCTGCGCTAGGATTTTCGCCTGCTTCCAATAACAGTACGGCGTGTTTATGATCTTCTGCCAGTCTTCTGGCGAGGACACACCCAGCTGTTCCACCTCCCACAATTATGTAGTCATAAGTTGCACCATCTGAAATGTAAAATAGGTTTTTCAAGAAGTTCCGTTTTGATCCAAGGCATCCGAAAGAGAGACATTGGCTACCAGTTTGAGGGGAATTGATATCGATTAAAATATTCGGCCATTTTATTTTTGCTTTCCTGTAATCCTAGAATTTCTTAGATTTAAGATTTTTGCATAAATTATGAGTTTTTTTTCCAAAATATTCTGTATAACTATATGATTATATATCTACTCTACCAGTTATTGCCTGCGGAGTCACTCGCATTTCAGGAACATTTCTTATACCCGGAAAAACAGGATCTAATAATAATAGCCTTTCTCCATACAATTTATGACATGGGTTTTTGATAATAGAATTTGTGTATGCAACTCGTTAATCCAACGTTCGGATTGGTGGTACCCATGTTGGTATTGGTGGTACACATATTTTTTTGGTGTGGAGATAGTCGCGCCTCAAGCGGTGAAAACAAGAATAATACGTACTTGTTAATGATGCTTGTGGAGGAAACACGGTTCCATCCAGTCCAAGAGTAGCTAGTATTAACGTTAGAGCCGAACTTAACGGCATCTTTATTCCTAAAGAATGAAAATAAATATAAAAAATATTCGCTTACAATAATGCCGCGTACAGACTGATGCAATGTAACATGCAATAATAATTCAACATTTTACATATGCATTGCATGCACAAACCATGCATTTACTACGAACTGTCTACGTACCCTTGTGTGTCCGTCTCAAAAATCAATAAAAAATAATTGACAGATCGCTCCGCGAACTACTAGTAGGTAATGTTCGTATTGTGCACGACAAAGGTGCAGCTCATGCACACAAGACATCCAGACTATGAAAATTTGTTACAACTTGTATGTTACATATTACATTGCAGCAATGTGTACGGCTAATTCTTGCATTGCATGTTACATTGCATCAGTCTGTACGCGGCTCAAGAATATTGGTACAGTACTAGCAGTATTATAAGTAATAAGTAATACTACTTAAAAAAAAATGTGGCTCAGGCTAAAAATGAAATTAATAAAATCATGTGTAAGCGTTGCCTACGCGTAAAAAAATATTGAAAACTAGAGTTTGGCCCGCGACAGCTTCCGCGGGTCTACATTAAATTTACCATTTTAAATGACCTCCTTAGTAGGGTGGCTAATACGAATAGGTAAAGATGTATCTCTGGTTCATCCCACCGGAATAAGATGAAATATGGCTTAGATTTTAGTTTAGTCTATTTCTTACCTCATCACGTGAGATCGGATCAACGAATTTCAATAAAACTTTTACTGTTTTATAGTCTTAATGATGTTGATTGCAATGTTTGGAATTAATAGAATTGAGTTACAAAAAAAGTAAGTAATAATAGCATGTTAAAAGAAATACAAAAATTAAACTTACCTGAGAGCTCGTCGCTCAAATTGATATTGAATAATATATAGGTACTTTTAATTTTCAGATCGTTGGAATATCGGTGTAGTGTCTTCCAACTATGATAAAATAACCCCAAATGTCTCCATATTTATACCAAATTGCATTATATACACAGATGTTAACTTCCTGACATGACTTATAATTCAAACATAATTAATATGCATGCATATTAATATTATGCATGCATATTTTTAATTGCTAAATAGCATGCATCTTAATTTTTTATAATTACTAGAGAAAAATGCTAGGTACATAGGAACCTCTTACCAGACCGGGTGGTATTGTCTGGCGGGCCACTGCCCCGACAGTTGATGTCGGGTTTCTGTATATAAAATATATAGTATGTTTATCGCTGTGAAAACTCTTCTTGCGCGATGTAGGATTCTACTTGATGTTGTCAATAGATGTCACTGTCGCTACAGGTACCTACTATACCATAGCGACCATCCCGGCTTCGCACGGGTACCTACAATTCTAAAAAACCGGGCAAGAGCGTGTCGGACCACGCACAGTGTAGGGTTCCAAAGCAAGCAGTATTTCAGTTTTCCGACCGCAAATATTAGTTGGTATTTCATAATATTCTTATGAAATACAAAGTTATTTAGAACAGTGTTGATGAAATAAGTGCGTATCAGCTTGGGTTCGAACCCGCGACTTACAACTGGTAAGTCGAGGTTTTCAACACTAAGCTACGGTTGCTGGACTACTATCATGCTGATACTAGTTAGGCGCTGCGCAGATGATGGTCAATTTGTCCGTGACGATAGAATAGAACATAGGAAATCTATGCAATAATGCACACGAAGGACAAATAGACTGCCTAGATTTCCATACGAGTTCTATCGTCGCAGAAAAATGTCCATCGTCTGCTCAGCGCTTTATAGAGATAATAAAATTCAATAGGTCGGTATCTTACACCAAAGTCAAAGTCAACACCAAACTCAAACAACAAATTTCCTGCAACATGTGTAAATACAATTAATAAATTGTTATTTACTAATAATTTGACACACTGGCGGTTATACAAGTGTTTATATTGAGTCTGTCTTTCGATTGAAGGGCAGACTAGCGCTAACGCAGACCAATAAAATGAACGTCTTCAAAATATTTGTGAGCAAATTATTATTAAATGCATGTTTTTGGGGGTCAGTTTTTGGCAGGGACTAATTAATCGGGTTAATTAAAAGGTTACCGGTTAAATCTCTAACCCATATGTTTGGTTAATCTTAACACAGGGTAATCGGTTAATATGGTTACCGTTACCGGTTAATATTGCTGATCAACCCGAATGAAATGTAACAAAAATAACAAAAAGGAACAAAAATTTACTCTAGGCGCGAACCCGGTTACCTATTATTAGGCTGATTGACCAAGAATACGGGTTAACCTTTACGCAAGGTTTTTCACTTAACCCAAAAAAATTACCCAGTGATACCCCCTATACGGGTCCTTTTGGTTTTTGGCCAAAATGCCTAAAAAACCAGACAGCTTCCAGTAAAATAAATTATTTAATCCGAGCTGTGATAGTACAGTGAGGTCCCGATCTTTTGTAGGTCCTGGGTTCAAACTCAGGCAGGCGCTCACTGTACTTGGTGCAATATGTTTCATTCTCACTGCTCTATACAGGGTGGCAGGTTAAACAGTGGAAATATTTAAAGGGGTCATTGTACTCATCATTATGATGGGTACAATGACCCCTTAAAATACTTCCACTGTTTAACCTGCGGAAATATTTAAAGGGGTCATTGTACTCATCATTATGATGGGTACAATGACCCCTTAAAATACTTCCACTGTTTAACCTGCCACCCTGTATACGTTGAAAGAAATCGGTATGTTCTAGAACCAAAATTTCGAAAATGTGAGAATTTCGTATAAATAATTTCCGTAATTTTCTTCTTCCACCTACCCACCTACCTACATAACTAATTGTTTTAATTATAGGTACAGGTAGCAGCGTGAATTATGATCACAAATCGCGCATGTACATTTTCGGCCCAATAGACAGTTGACAATACGTAATCAAAAATGGTCCAGTTAGACGACGCATTGACTGACGAACCAATCGCGTGAAGCGTCGGCGCCCCCCGTCTTCTTCATTCCGCCAAAGAGACCAAAAAATCAGATAATGCGCAGGTGATGTTTGTGATCAAGGTGCCGCTAGTTATACCTACATGACTAATTATATTTTTTCCGTACAATCATTGTGTTCTATCGCCTTACTGTATTTTACCACGCTGCTTAGGCCGCGGCCGCACTAGTACGGTGACAGCGACGCGACGGTGATTTCGTGAAAACAAATTCATAATTATTAAACATAATGTCTGGCCGCACTGCAGAAATGACAAGCAAAATTTTTTGTTCACGAAATCACCGTCGCGTCGCTGTCGCCGTTCCAGTGCGGCCGCGGCCTTAGACAGCTTCACCCTGATGACTAATATTGCTGTCTTCCGCTGTGGTTTCCTCGTTCGTCGGCGCGGCGGTTAGGTTGATGCAGTCAGGGGTTTGGGTTTTTTTTCCTGACACACCTGGATATATGCCAGGGTTCTTGGATTCTGGTAATACCCACCGATAACTACAAAATACTACGCTGCCGCTGGGTGTAGCTGGACACTAATGTTGCCGTTTGATAGTATCGATTGGTATCAATACTATCGATTGTATTGTACTTTCGATGGTATCTGTTGTAAAATATAGAGAATAGAAAAGACTTTGTCGGTGAAGAAAAATTTATTTGAGTGATAGGTACAATTTTGTTTTCTAGAAAAACATAAAAATTAAAAGTACATGAAGTTTTAATTAGATGTAATAGCAAAAAGTATTTTAGTACAACATCTCCCCTTAATTAAAACTCTCATAAACAAAAGTGCCACTTTAACTGTGTAAAACAATCTTCAAAAAAACGTTACATCCCTCGACTTCTGTATATGCCGTGGGTTAGAACAATCTCTGAAGTAATATCCATTTGAATCATCTGAATACCCAATAAAGATCCTTTTGTCCAATTGATCCTTTGTCTTCAGATCCAGATTCGTTGTGAGCTTTCTTCAATTGGTCCATTCCAATGCGACATAAATGACTTAACCGTTAGTGCCATAATTGGTACCTACTTAACGAGTTAGAGTGTACAGTCTACCACAAACAGAACCATGTGGCAGGAATTGGTAGTACAATCTGGAGTGTACAGTCCACCACAAACAGAACCATGCAGAACCGCTTCACGCTACATCTTTAATACTAATATATTTATTGTGTTACACGCAGTGTTGATAGATATGTCACCAATACCACCACAGTCAATCTTCTTACGTGTGTTATAGCCGAGCCATCTAATATTAAGCAAATTTTTGCCAGTGCTCTTCTATCTACCTTCGACCGTACTTGTTCAGTGGTGGTATCTCCATCACAGTACCCTTCGATTGCGCTCCACAACTCTTCGTGAATCAGATAGTTCCTCATTTTGAATTTCCACGAAGAATAACCTTCTCTATTTGACAGGAGGAGCGATGGTATAATTGATGGAGACCATCTGATGGAACCAGAGTCACCACTGGACATCTTTGCAACGAACTATATGGCTCCAAATAATATTTTTATATTTCACTATTTATAACAAGCATAATTACTGTAAATTCACTATAAAATCACAGAATTTCGTGCTGATAACGTGTTGTAAAATATAGAGAATAGAAAAGACCTTGTCGGTGAAGAAAACATTATTTGAGTGATAGGTACAATCATAGATAATACATAGGGTACAATTTTGTTTTTTAGAAAAACAAAAAATATAAAAGAACATGAAGTTTTAATTAGATGTAATAGCAAAAAGTATTTTATTACAACAGTATCGATAGTTTATAAAGCAATACTATCGATAGGACAATCGATAGTATCGATACAATCGACGCTATCGATAGTATGGCCCTTTTTAAATGAAAACTATCGATAGTGGAATCATTGTTTGTGTAATTATCGGTAGTGCCTATAGTAGAACTATCGGTAGTGCCTTTAGTGGATCTATCGGTAGTGCCTATAGTGGAACTATCGATCGGCAACACTACTGGACACCTGCGGGCTGTCAGCGTATTCTCTACGTACTGTCCGTGTACTGTCCGCGGGCTGCCAGCGTGCTTGCGAGCTGTGTGTGCTGCACCAAGAGAGCGATCTACGAGACTACGAGGACGGTAGCGTCCTGATGAAGGACCAAATTAACACAGCTACGATTAAGTGACCCACTCCCGGAATCACCGGCATTTTTTTTATATATTTTTTTTTTGAAATATCCATTTTCATTCTGTAACACCCACTACTATCTAATACAGTATCTACCATTAAATTAAAATTTGAACAGTCTTTTTGAATTATTTATTGAATTAACCAGAACATTGTTTAATTGATGTAATAATATATAATTATACATAACATCATGCCTGTATTCCTCGGAAGGTTCGGCAGAGATGTATAACACATTTCGCTAGGTATATTTAAGTCCCATGTAAAATAATGTATGTAATTAGGGGGCGGACCACAGAAATCTAATCAAAATAGTTGTTTTAACAATTCAACATTAAAAAGACTTATGAAGATTGCTCACTAAACAAGTTCTCATGGGAAAATACACTATAAAAAATCCATCTAATATAGATAATATTGCGTTCAGACTGATGCAATGTAGCATGTAATGTTCCGTACATTACATTGCATAATTCAGTCTGTACGCGGCATAACAATGAACGTGGAATTGGCAAGGCTATGTCCAGCAGTGACTCATGATTATGAATGTCCAGCAATTGTAAATGATTATGAACATTGAAAATTAAGTGCTGTTCTTGATTAGTTCCGCTCCTTTCTCAGCCAGTGCTATAACAGCTGCATTTGTTCCACCATGCAGAAGGGCAGGGATCACACTAGCATCTATTACCCGAAGGTTCTCCATCCCTATCACCTTCAATTCCCCATCAACAACAGTCCCCATAGCACATGAACCCATATAAAAAAGTTTACCGACATTTCTATTCAGAACATAGCACTTCCAAAATTCTCTGCTACCATATTCCTTGTCAGCACATTCAGCGAAATCAACGCCGACAATAGCAGCGTCCATTTCTTTAAAAGTAGCTGTATTGCCTACTGATGTGAAATCTACTATATAATCCACCATATTCTCCAGATCTTCGCTATTAGCAAAGAATCCAGTTGTGATAACAGGATCGTCTAATGGGTTAGTACTGTTGAGCCAAACTGTGCCTCTTGATTTTTGGTTTACGTCCACCAAAAGGGTGTACATTGAATCTCTGCATGCTACTTGCTTTTGCAAACTGGCACAAATTTCGCTTTTATATCCATATACCAATGAGCAAGCTATTGTGAGGTACGGTGTGTCATGCGCGAGTATCATGCTGTATGCCTGGTAATTTATAGGGATATTGTCTGAATTATTCAGATCTACGAATCCGACTAAGAACGGGAATGGTATTTGTGTTGGTTTTAAATCTACTTTTGGGAGAGGAATACACAGAATATGCTTTTTGGTCTTATGAAGTATGGTGACAGCGGGTGAGTTTATCAAATTTTCGCCTACAGGAAGATCAGATATTACATCTATGCCTAATGATGTGAGGTGATCTGTAGGACCGACGCCTGAGAGCAGTAATATCTTCGGTGTATTTAATGCACCAGCGCTTAAAATGATCTCCTTATTTGCTTTAAAGGTATAAGTGACGCCATCATAAACTGCTTCTACAGCAACAGCAGTTTTATTTTCAATAACAATTTTAGTTACTGTAGTATGTCTAGATACGTGTAAATTAGAATAGTCCTTTATGGAGTTTAAGTACTTATGAGCTGGTGTTTGCCTTATTCCGTCAGCTATAGTCATTAATGGTTGTGTGTAACCTACATTTGCATTATTTAAGTCTAATACTGTAGGGTTTCCAGCTTCAGCTAGAGCTGCCAAATAATCAGCAGATTCTTTGTCATGAAGTTGTCTCGTTAAACCAATCGGACCATTAGAGCCATAGGCAGTAGGATATGTGCTTCTGATTTCGTCATCATGAAGTGTTTCAGCTTTTTTGTGATACGGCAGTAAATTTTCATGCTTCCACCAATCTTTTCCAGTTATATTTGCCCAGTTATCGTAATCTGTTGGATCATTTCTTAAATACAGGAAGTGGTTTAAAACACTGGTGCCTCCAAGCGCCTTTCCTGCTGTCAATCTAGTGTAGTTACCCTGGCTAACCGCTGTATAGTCGTCATAAGTAGATCGGTAGTTGTAGTCTAGTTTTGTTGTAGGCAGTGTAGCAAACGAAGCTGGTACCTGGAAGAAAAGTATATTTTGAAAAGGCTTTTGTACTGTATATAGGAGTATAAATCATAGTATTATGTGGTATAATTGTTAAATATCTACGATCTACTAGATTGCTTTAACCAACATTGGTTTTTGTACTTACAAATGATAGTGCGGTAGGATTGTCGCCTGTTTCCAATAACAGTACGGCGTATTTTTGATCTTCTGCCAGTCTTCTGGCGAGGATACACCCAGCTGTTCCACCTCCCACTATTATGTAGTCATAAGTTGCACCGTCTGAAATAGTAAAATAGGTTTTTCAAGAAGTTCCGTTTTGATCCAAGGGATCGGAAAGAGGTCATTATCTAGATTTTATTCGTATTATGTATCTATTGAGTTTTTTTTACGGTAATATTCTGTAGTAGCCTACGGTGTCACTCGCATTTAAGGGAAATTTCTTAACATACTCGAAAAAACAAAATCCTATAATAATGTAATGTACCAGTGTCAAAGCCAGCGCCATCTATGAGCAAGATGTCGCTATTATAGGTATCATAGTAGATAATTAAATTATCATAATTATCTTGATCATACATGACGCTATTTCAAACTTCTAGTGGCGTCATCTATGAGCAGATTGCTCCACCCGTAATGGGTCTTTGGACAGACAACAAAGAGGTCATAAGAGGACTCCGTTTTTCCTATTAAGGTATGGAATCCTAAAAGCAGAGTTAATTTCTATTTTAAAAACTTACAATTATTTCTCAACTGTGATCCATCACTGTCTTTCTCGCTCCTTTTAGTAAAAGAAGGAAAAAAATCTTTAAATTAACGCAAAATAGCAAAACAATAATATCTTATAATACGTACCTGTTAATGTTGCTTGTGGAGGAAACACGGTTCCATCAAGTCCTAGAGAAGCTAGTAGCAACGTTAGTGCCGCACTTAACGCCATCTTTATTCCTAAAGAAAGAAAATATAATATAATATCAGCCCTGTTTATAAACTGTCCCACTGCTGGGCACGGGCCTCCTCTCAGAATGACAGGGTAAGCCATAGTCCACTACGCTGGCCAAGTGCGGGTTGGCAGACTTCACACACCTTCAAGAACTTTATGCAGAACTCTTAGGCATGCAGGTTTCCTCACAATGTTTCCTTCACCGTTAAAGCAAGTGATGATTAATTTCTGATACGCACATGACTTCGAAAAGTCAGTGATGCGTGTCTCAGGATCGAACTCGAGCCATTGGCCGTGGGTGGCACATGATCAAACCACTAAGCTATCACTGAAGAGGTCTGGATTCTGATTAATAATTTTTGCAATGTTGATTAAATAGTGATTGCAAAGTTTCAAATGAACAAAACAAATTATACATGGTTTGAAATTGTTTTTTTAAGTAACAAAAAGTAATTGTTTTACAAAAAAAATAATTTACCTTAGCGCTCGCCGCTCAAATTGCTATTGAAAACTATATTTAATTTTTAGACCGTCGGAATATTGGTGTATTGACTCACAGAACCCAAAATGTCTCGATATTTACACCATATTGCATAAATATACACAGGTGATAATTTCATGTATTTATAATTATGACTACATGTATAATTATGCGTATTTTACCGACTTCCAAAATAAGGCTGAGTTTAGACAAATAGTCGCGGTCATGACCAGTAAAAAGTGGGTGTACTATATATACATAGCGACCTGCTCCCGGCTACGGAAGCGATTCTAAAAAAGGTGACGAAAATCGCATTGAAATCCATCATACTTTGATGGATTTTGATGCGGACATCATCTTTTAAACGTACTAAACGGATACATAGACAAACGCTTTGTTTGTATAAAACAAAGCGTTTGTCTATGTTTCCGTATTAAAAAGGTGTAATTTTAGTCAGTCGAAATACGAAAAGGTATTGTATTGTATCCATCATTATGAACAACTTTTACTATGGGACCAGCCCTGAAATCGCGAAATAAAAATCAGCTGCTTCATACACTTTGTTGAATAGGTATAATGATGAACAAAATGACCCTTTTTCTTATTTCGACTGACTAAAATTACACATTGTGTATGTATAATATGTTCCTACATAATGGGACTTGTGCCTTCTCTGTAAAAGGGGGGCGTGGGTTGGTGGACGTCACGTGTCTTTGAATGTTTTGGGTCTAGGACATACTGGTTTTCTCACAATGTTTTCCTACACAGTTTTGGAGCAGTGGTGATGAAATAAAATTGCGAAATAAAAAAGTAAAGTGATTATAGGGACCGGCGTGAATTATGAACACAGATCGCGCATGTACATTTTCGGCCCAATAGACAATACGCAATAGAGAATAGTCCAATAAACGACGAGCATCGAAAAATCAGCTAGTACGTAGGTGACGTTTGTGCTCATGACTGGTGGCTATACCTGCTTAAGCCTGCAATACATGTTGGCCGAGCGTTGTCGAGTGAAGGCTAATACCAACATGTGGACGGTATATTTGCCTTGTCTTGCTGTCGCTCGGTGTCACTTGCCTAGTTGGTTGAGTATAGACAAGCGCCAACGTATATAGACCTCATTTGACGTGGCTTGCCACAACTTGCAGTCGCTCGCGATCACTTGCCTCACTTCGGAGCGGTGTCGGTTTTTCTGCACAAATCAAAGGCGCTCGCACGCGCTCGGACAATAGTGTTCACATGTTTGTCCGCGCGCTATTATGCGGTTGACGTCGAACTTGCCCAACGTCAAGACAGTAGCGCTTGCCTTGTATGAATTTGTCTAGGCTCGCGTTGGCCTAAGCCCGGCCAACATATATTGCAGGCTTAGATTTGAACCCACGACTTCGATGTGCAAAGAAAGATCACCCATCCCAGGACAGACCGCGGAGCTTAACCTTGCAGATCGTTTGATCAGCGCTGCTATCATTTAGCCACGAGGCTCTCCTCTGGTTAAGTACTATTTGTACCACGTTACCACGTTTTTATTAAGTCGCTTTCTTGTCTGTCTGTCTGTTTGGTACATTCATTTTTCAAGCAGTTGCTGGCATCGGACTAAGCTGATACCTATGTAATTTGGATGACAATGCAATAATATGGACTAAAAGTAGAGAAAACAGTTATTTGATTTTTTTAAACCGAGTTTTTTAGTATTTAAATAAACAAAATTCAGTACCATATACACTAGGCTTTAGAGTTTAGTTTAAATATTTAAGGCCACATTTTCTGCAATATTTTATGGGTAAATTCAATAATAATTGTCACACAATATTTCATCACACTTACTGATGGTTACCGTACCACAAAAAAGATAGACACGCGTTAAACGCGAATGCTACCTAAAATAATACACAATTGTTTTAGCACTAACTTGTCTAAAACAAATGTGTATTATTTTTGGTAGCATTCGCGTTTAACGCGTGTCTATCTTTTTTGTGGTAAGGGTGTTATTGTGTTTTTCTTTCATTCTACCTACATATTTTCTTAATTTTTAGGGTTCTGTACCCGAGAGATGCCAACGAGACCCTTATCTATTTATACTTAATATTATAAAGCTGAAGAGTTCGTTTGTTTGTTTGAACGCGCTAATCTCGGGAATTAGCAGTCAGATTCGAAAAATATTTTTGTATATGATAGCCAGATTCATGAGAAATAGTATAGGCTATTAAACATTACGCTATAAGCTACAACCCTTAGGAGCCGAGCAATGGGGGTGAAACCACAGGGTACTGTTAATACTAATATAATAAAACTACCTACAGAGTTTGTTTGTTTAAACACGCTAATGTCTGGAACAACCAGAAAACGAAGTAATAACACGGTTGAGTTAAATAATCTTATTTATTTTAAAATAGCACTTTGCCCGCGGCTTCTTTTGCGTGACATACACGTTGCGCCATCTAGCGTCCTAAAGCAATTGTGACCGCTGAAAGTTATGTTCCTTCCCTCGGGAACAGTACTTTTTTTTGGATGAAATGTCTATTATGTCCTTTTCTGTATCCCTAACAAAGTATATTATTAGGCATGCAACATTTTATGATGATAGGTTCAGTGGGTTAGGCGTCTTCTTCTTCTTTCGTGTCAATGGTTCAATTTAGATATAATTGGAGTAAAAAGTGGCCATCAGTACAGCACTCAGATCTAGAAACAAGGAGATGTGCCAAGGCGCTATCGAGCTTGATGCCTGATCTTGAGCAAATTGCTAATATTAAAAAAGTACGCGCTGGCGACGAACCGAACACGATCGATGATATAAATACAGTGTTTTAGTTTAGTGCTAGTGTTGAGTGACGATTAACAGTGTTAGATTGAGGGTGTGCGGAATATTGAATGCGTGGGATATCTTTTTATTCACAAGGAGCGCTTAATTATGCGCGTAATCGCGCGTCGAAAAATGCGCGTGTCGAAAAATGTACTAAAAGTGGCATCAATTGTTCCCGTACTAATTTGCTATGATGGCATATCTCCTTGTTTCTATGATCTGAGGTACAGCAGTAGGTGTGGCCACATTGAGATCGTCTCTTGTGCAGGTCGGGCACAGTGGACAAACCAGAAGGTGCGACATCGACTGGTATTCGTCACCGCAGTCACATTCGGTACGGTCGGGGTCTCTAAACCGTTTAGGCGCGAAAAGGTTTAGGCGTGAAAAGATACAAAACAAACAAACTTACCTTTGCATTTATAATATTAGTCAAGATAGTTAGGGTTTGATTTTGATTTACACAAAAACACGCACCTGAAAACTTGAAAAGAAAATCAAAATTTGAGATCACTCTGAGGATTAATATTTTTTTTCAATTTTTGAGTTTCATTGACTCAGAACAGACACCAGAAACCTCTGAGGTCATTGTACATCATTAAGAACAACTTTTACTATGGTACAAAACCTGAAATCGCGAAAAAAATATCAGCTGTTCCCTACATTTTGACGAGTTATACGAACATAGGGAACAGCTGATATTTTTTTCGTTATTTCAGGTTTTGTCCCATAGTAAAAGTTGTTCATAATGATGAGTACAATGACCTCTTAAGAGTTTTCTGGTGTTTTACAAATAACTCTGTAAATATACCTAGCAGTGGCGAATGGTACATTTTTGTAAGAGGTAATCCGGAATTAAAAATGTTTACCTGGCCACGAAAAGCTAATTATAAATAGGTATTTGACAGTAGTAGGCAATACTACCTGTCCTATTTTCAAAATGGGATGCCGGTAGGAATCGTATTGTAGGGACCCTTCGCCACTGATACCTCGTACAACCTACGTCACGTTTCACTAGTCATGTCCTTGACAATTTTTCAACTGTAATTAAACGTGAAAATTATCATCTGTGTAAATGATATATAGGTATAAATATAAACGATAGTATATATTTTTCAATATCACGTTGATCGGCGCTGGGGTAAGATTAATTTTTGTATCTCTTTTAATTATTTTTTTTGTTACTATGGAACAATTTAAATTTGATTTGAACCCGTTTCTTTCATTCTATTAATTTGAAACTTTGCACAGGCAACATTTAATTAACATTACGATTTATCAATTGGAATATAGAATAAAAAAACTGCAGCAACTAATTATTCGTGAATAGGAAGGTGTAGCAATATCTTGGAATCTACTCCACTAATAGTAACCTTAAATTAAAACAGTAAAAGTTTCATTGAAACGCATTTATCTGATTTCATGTGATGAGTTATCAATGACTTACCTTATCACGTAAGGGATAATCACAAGATTGTACTGTTCGCAGATGATACCTCACTCGTTTTTAAAATCAAACGACAGTTAGATAATTATGACGACATTAACAATTCACTCAATAAAATTGTCCATTGGTTCAATGTAAATAATCTACTTTTAAACGAAAAAAAAACTAAACTAATTAAATTTTCAACGCCTAATGTTCGGCAGCTAACTACCAATGTGCAACTAAATGGAGTAGAGTTGGACCCTGTTGACTCAACAGTCTTTCTTGGAATAACCATTGACTCCAAATTACAATGGGGCCCTCACATAAACAAATTGTCAGGAAGGCTTAGTTCCGCCGCCTACGCTGTTAAAAAAATTAGACTTATTACAGATGTGGATACAGCCAGAATAGTATATTTCAGTTACTTTCATAGTCTTATGTCTTATGGGATTCTTCTCTGGGGAACCTGTGCTGATATAAATACTATCTTCGTTCTACAGAAACGAGCTGTAAGAGCCATCTACAACCTAGGCCCAAGGGTTTCTCTTCGAGAGAAATTTAAAGAGATTAATATTCTGACTGTAGCCTCACAATACATATTTGAAAACTTGATGTATGTGCATAAAAACATCTCAAATTTCATTAAACTGTCTGATGTCCATTGTTTAAATACCAGGAATAAACATAATCTTGCTGTTCATCCTACTCGTCTCCAAAGAGTAAGCAACTCATTCATGGGTCAATGTATACGCTTTTACAACAAACTTCCCATTGATATTCGAAACTTACCCATTAAGAAATTCAAAAATTGCATTAAAAGCAAACTTTATAAAAAAGGGTATTACAAAATCTCAGATTATCTAAATGATAAAAACGCTTGGGATTGAGCTGCTCGCTTAGTTATGCTATGCAAGTATGTCTCTGCATACTTTACATTTGTATTATTGTTATTCTTTACTTTGACTTGCATCATTGTGTTATAACATAAACCTTGACATTGTAATGTGCAAATTATTATCAAATTTTGTATTTAATACCTTTGACATACTGATGTTTTGAATGTATGAACTGATTTGCATTATTCTAACATCTATTAGTATGGTTTTTATTTGTATATAAATAGCATACTCATTTTGTATAATCGAGTAGAATTATTACTAGCATTTTTTTTTTTTAAACTCCAATTTTAACTCTGTGTGTAGTTTGGCAGTTGGGAGAATGTCATGCTCGCCTAAATGTACCGCTGACGGTGGCACGTGTATTGGATCGTTCGATTCCCTCTAAAATGGTTGAGTTGAACGGTGCTGATGCGCGTGTCATGTTCGTGAACGGGCGCTGTCAGTTGGTACTGGTCATCTCTTGACTGTCTAAGTAATTAAATAATTTAACATATAGTACATTTTTATTGTCTTTGTCAATTTATATACATATAAACTCCAACATATCCTATGTTCTTTTGACATAATTTATTTACTCAATGACATTTAAGGTGACATTATTATTTAATTTAACTTATTTTTGTGAATGTGAGTACGATGTGGGTTTCTATGTTACATAATATAGGTATAGATCTCAAGTTCAGTCTGACAGTTTGAGTACTTTATGCGACCTACCCAAATGTCCTTTCTGATAGTAATGTTCGCTGGGTCGTTGAGCTCCCTAAGTCAGGGTTGAGCTACCACGATACTCGGCACATGCGTGCACAGTCAGGATAGGTCCACTCAAATCTGTATGGCTCTTTCCTTTAAAGGCCATTCCAGACTAACCTGCATGGTCCTTGCATAGTTTCATTTTAATTTGTCTGGACTTTAAAAGAGACTGACCTTTGAGTTTGTTTCGGTGTTTCTTCTCAAAGGTAGTCAGATAGGAAACACCGACCTCATCTAGCTTAAAAATCAAAACAATTTTTGACGTGTAAAAGTGTTACCTGTAACCTATTTACAGAATAAAATATCATTTCATTTCATCAACAAACAGACAGATATGACATGATTTGTATGTTATCTTTTAGAAATCGGCCCCGGTCATACGAATTTCTATGACAGTCGTTACAGATAGTCAGAAGCCCGAAAGTCTGACAACTGTACCCCTATCATGAGTTTTTTTGACGTATAGTTTCGTAACGTAAGCATATTTTGAATTGAAAATACAACAGTCCTAGAACATTTTGATAAAAATTTATACAATTTGCACATTTTAAAAAATACAGAGAAATTAATTAAGTGTTTAATTTATATAAATATTGTGTAGTAAACATATATTTTCAATTCAAAATATGCTTACGTTAACGAAACTATACGTCAAAAAAACTCATGATAGGGGTACAGGTCTTAGGTACTTTTGAATACTAGTATTACCCAGTAATTCGGTTACATGGCAGTAACTCCATGTTGATATTCAGCCTCATCAAGATAGATTGGCAGTTTCCGTCTTTGATCAGATTTTTTTTTATTTATAACGGGATACAGGTTATTTTCAAAGGTTAAACCAATTAAATATAACCTTTGGCAAGCAAGGCAAAAAATAATTTATCATGTTTAAACAGTTTTAGAATCTGCTTATTTAAAGGGGCGAAAAATAAAATCCACATTAAAGGCATCGACTATCTAGGTAAATTGTTTTATTATTATGTTAGAGACAAACTGAGATCGCCAGAACTCCTGAGGATGCACTGTGTTGACAGCGGGGGAGCTGTCGGCACGGGGAATACCTGTTTTAAACGCCCGGCAACGCGCATGTGATATTCGGTGTTGCAAGCGTTTTATAGGCTACGGTGGTTGCTACCATTAGATGATTAGATAGTCCGTACGCCTGGTTGCCACCATCGTTATATAAAAAAAAAACTGGTAGTTCTGTATACTCTTATGCCTCGTACAGACTGATGCAATGTAACGTGCAATGTATCATGTAATGTAAGAATTTGCCGTACACATTGCTGCAATGTAACAAATTCTCAAAGTCTGTGCAAGTGTGCACTCGAGCTGTTGTTGTGCACGCTACGATAATTTCTAGTAGTGTGCGGAGAGATCCATCAAGTATCGGTTTTTCAGACAAACACAAAGAGGCGCAAGTTCGTAGTAAATGCGCACTCAAATTATGCAAAATGCTTCATTGCATTAGTTTGTACGCGGCATACTTAATAATGCCGCGTACAGACTAATGCAGAAAAATAAAATTTATTTTCTTTCTCTAGGAATAAAGATGGTATTCGAGACGCTAATAACGTTGCTACTAGCTTCTCTTGGACCTGATGGAACCGTGTTTCCTCATCAGGCAAAATTAACAGGTACGTATTTTATGATGCATTGCTTTGTTATTTTGCGCTAGTTTAAAGAACACTTATTAAATTTTTTCCTCTTTAACTAAAAGGAGGGAGAAAGACAGTGATAAATCAGAGTTGCTCAAATAGTTTAAAGTAAAAACGAAAGTAACTCTGTCTGTTATATTTTCGCGGTTAACTATGGACTACAGACCAACCACGAGTTATTACGAGTTTGCCGAACCAATTTTCATGTGGTATGGAGATGGTTATGACACTGGGGAAGGATCTTCCAGGGAGACGAGTGATACCGCAGGAAACAGCTAGTAGTATATAATTATGTAGTTTTACAGAATGTTTCTGTAAACCGATATTTGAAAAAAAAAAAATTCCTTAATAAATTCTAAATAAAAAAATCTAAATTTACAGAAAAGCGAGAATAAAATTGCCAATTATTTAATCGTTATCAGAACTCCTCAAACTGGTAGCTAATGTCTCTCTTTCGGATCCTTTGGATCTAAACGGAACTTCTTGAAAAACCTATTTTACTATTACAGATGGTGCAACTTTTGACTATATAATAGCGGGGGGTGGAACAGCTGGTTGTGTCCTCGCTAGAAGACTGGCAGAAGATAAGAAACACTCCGTATTGGTATTAGAAGAAGGCGGAAATCCTACCGCACAAACATTTGTAAGTAGCAACAAGAAATATGAATCTAGTAAGAAAAATAGGTAGGAAGAAAAAAGTTACAGCCATAGATAATAACCGAGAGTCGGATATATGTCAGAAAGACAAAAAGAGATCAGTAGAGAGTAGTAAAACCCTACCATCAACCAGAACACAGCAATGTTGCTAAGCTATAATGGGTATGGCGGTAGTACTTAGCCGGAAGACCTCTTTCACAAAATGCTCTACTGTCACTATAATATGATTGAAAGGGTACATAATATCAATATCAATCATATACAAATTTACTGTAGAAAAGCCTCTTCAAACTATACTTTTTCTTCCAGATACCTTTTTTGTTTTCTTCAGTACATAAATCAGCCATCGACTATAACGACCATTCTACTTACGACGACTATGCAGCGGTCAGCGAGGGTAATTACACTACAATTGCATCAGGAAAAGCACTTGGAGGCAGCAGTCTTTTGAACCACTTTGTGTATTTAAGAGACAAACCAATAGATTTCGATAACTGGGCAGAAATAACAGGAAAAGATTGGTGGAAGTATGAAAATTTACTTCCGTACTTCAATAAAGCTGAAACACTTGATGATGACGAAATTAAGAGCACGTATCCTGATGCCTATGGCACTGATGGTCCAATTGGTTTAACGAGACAGCTTCATGACGATTATGTTGCTGATTATTTAGCAGCTCTAGCTGAAGCTGGAAACCCTACTGTATTAGACTTAAATAATGATATAGGTTACACACAACCATTACTGACTATAGCTGACGGGATAAGACAAACACCAGCTCATAAGTATTTAAACTCCATAAAGGACTATTCTAATTTACACGTGTCTAGAGAAACTACAGTAACGAAAATCATTTTTGAAGATAAAACTGCTGTTGCTGTAGAAGCAGTTTATAATGGTGTCACTTATACTTTAAAAGCAAATAAGGAGATTATTTTAAGCGCTGGTGCCTTAAATACACCGAAGATATTACTGCTCTCAGGTGTCGGTCCAACAGACCACCTCAAATCATTAGGCATAGACGTAATATCTGATCTTCCTGTTGGCGAAAATTTGATAATCACACCCGCCGTCCCTATAGTTCATAAGACCAAAACCTATCATACAATTCTTCCTAATGTAGGAAGTCTTGCAGGAGCAGTTACACAACCAGCACATATACCCTTCCCGCTCTTAGTCGGATCAGTACCCTTGGATAAGTCGGATAATTTTCCAAATTATCTGACATTCAACTTGTTGTTCCCGCACAAAACACCGTTCCTAAAAGGAGGTTGCTCATTGAACTATGGATCTGACAGCAAAATTTGTGCCAGTTTGCAAAAGCAGGTAGAATCCAGTGATTCAATGTACACCCTTCTGCTGAATTTAAACCCAAAATCAAGAGGCACAATTCGTCTGAACAGTACTGACCTATCCGGCCGTCCTGTTATCACAACTGGATTCTACTCTAACAGCGAAGATCTGGAGAATATGGTGGATTATGTGATAGACTTCATATCAATAGGTAATACGACTACTTTTAAAGAAATGGACGCTGCTGTTGTCGGCGTTGATTTTGCCGAATGTGCTGACGAGGAATATGGTACCAGAGAATTCTGGAAGTGCTATATTTTGAATAGGAATGTTGCTGAATATTATTATATGGGTACATGTGCTATGGGGACTGTTGTCGATGGTGAATTGAAGGTGATAGGATATGAAAACCTTCGGGTAATAGATGGAAGTGTGTTCTTTGAACCAATGCATGGTGGAGCCTATGCAGCTGTTATGGCATTGGCTGAGAAAGGAGCTGAACTAATCAAGAACAGCGCTTAATTTTCGACATTCATAATACTAAGTCACTGCTGGACATAGGCCTGCCCATTCCACGTTCGTTTTTATGCCGCGTACAGACTGATGCAATGTGGCATGTAATGTACCATGCAATGCAAGAATTTGTCGTACACATTGCTGTAATGTAACATGTGAAATCACACATGTTTATACATGCAATAAAATATTCTACATGATTTGAGTACGCGTTGCGTCCAGACTGTTGCATTACGCACTCAAATCATGTAGAATGTTCTACGTTACATTGCATCAGTTTGTACGCGGTATTACCTATATTGGATGGATTTTTTATAGAGAATTTTCCCTTATTTGTCTTATTTAGTTGATTCTTATATCTGCCTAACTCTTCAAGGGATACGGGTGTGATATTATGTATATGTCGCAGGGATATGATGAAAACAGGGATTTGATCAAATCACGGAGGTTAGGTTAGGTTTTTGATCAAATCTCTTAAGCGATTTGATCAAAAACCTAACCTAACCTCCATGATTTGATCAAATCGCTTAGAGATTTGATCAATTCCCTGTTTTCATCATATCCCTGCGACATATATATTACTTAATGAATTAAACAATGCTGTGGTTAATTTAATAAGTAATTGAATGTTAAAACATTGATTGAATGTTACTTAACTATATTTTTATTTAGGTAGGTACATACGAGTACATTGTTAAAAAGAATATAATGTATTGCATCAAATATGTTTTTTTATTTTTTCTCACTAATATTATAAAGAGTTTGTAAGTATTATCAGTTGGAAGCATAGAAATCTAATAAGTCAATAGAAATATCATCTACTTTTTTGAAGTCGGTTAATAAAAATAATTAAAATGAATGATTTTTTATAACTTCGTCTTGTTCCTTTAAAATAAAAGAAGTAGCAAACAGCAGTAGTCGATGCTCCGGAATGCAATATCTTTGAACTACGAGTAAGTCCGAATAACTCCGAGGAATTCCGAATGAATGTACCTACTAGTTAGTATCTACGACTAGATATACAGGGTGAGGTTTTGACGGGGTTGTCTATGGCTGCTGTGTTAACCGTTAGAGTTAGATTTTTCTTTGGTTTCTTCGATTAAACCTTGAGAAATCATTGTAAACATCTTTTATCTTTTTTGCACATATCTACTTAAATTTAAAAAAAAAAATCTAGCTTTGCTATTAAAAATCGAATCAGAATTTTACTAACGTACCTCAAACGCATAGTAGGTTACTATGCGTTTGATGTTTTAGGGAAAAAATGAGCTCCGTCCTCAGATCATAGAAACAAGGAGATATGCCATCATAGCAAATTAGTACCGGAACAACTGATGCCACTTTTAGTACATTTTTCGACACAATTACGCGCATAATTAAGCGCTCCTTGTGAATAAAAAGATCTCCCACGCATTGAACGTTCCGCACACCCTCAATCTAACACTGTTAATCGTCACTCAACACTAGCACTAAACTAAAACACTGTATTTATACCATAGATCGTGTTCGGTTCGTCGCCAGCGCGTACGTTTTAATATGAGCAATTTGCTCAAGATCAGGCATCAAGCTCGATAGCGCCTTGGCACAACTTTCTATGATCTGAGGCTCCGTCCTATTTTTTTTGCAGTTGTTGTCTTACAAAGTCAAAATTCCGTTTTACAAAGTCAAAATGGTTTTCTAACAACAATAGGTACGGTATGGTGCTATAGCAAAACAGAGGACGTGAGTTCTGGGCTCCGACTAGATGCCGCCGACGTACTAGACAAATGCAGCAACTAATACTGTGCTATAATGGCATGCTCGCGTCAGTCTCCTTAGCAACCAATGTCATTTATTAAACTACTAGAGTACTAGACTGCATGAAATTAATTTTCCCATTAATCCTGTTAAAGCTTAAAAGTTGACATCACTGTTTTTTCACCCACACAAGCTGCATCGTTGCAAATAGTCATACACACTACGATATCGAGTTGCCGCATTCAAGGAGCCATTGTTTTTAGATCTAGCGGAATCTAGATAATCTAAGGGTGACAAAATAAGAGTCATAAGATAGGTAAATAGTTAAACATATAAAACCCACACCATTGTCCACAGATAATGAAATAAATAAGAAATGGAAACGAAATATTCAGATGTCTTTAAATAACTCACTCTGTATATTACACCAGCTGGTATTTTCAACTGTCATGCTTTAAAACATCTAGGGAAGTTTCTCGTTTACTACCCTGTTCCTGAATCTAAACACGAATGGTATTCCTGGCTAATAATTAATTATTTAAATGTCATGAAAAATAAAAAGGATGAAAATTATTTTTTATTCACACATGATTTCTAACGCATCGCCATGCCAACAGCTGGTCCGAATTTACTGAAACTTTTTTGATGTGAAACATCTAAATATGGCGGACATTTAGGCTCGTATTACAGAACGACACTCGAGCACAGATCTCTGCTTGAGCATAGTTTGAAACTAGTTTCCACCGATCAAATGGCTTTAAATCTTCTGTACTCAGGCATCGTTCTGTAATATGAGCCTAAGATGTTTCACATCAAAAACGTTTAAACCGCCTTCAAAAATATCAGAATACTGTTGTGTGAAACAGTTTTGGAAGTCACCAAATCAAACCCTTACACTTATTTAGATACTATCCCCATTTAGTGAGCTCTCTATCACAATGGGGTTAATCTCGCCTTTGTACATATCTTTTAATTTGTAAGAACCTTGCATTTGTAATTTTATGTAGATATCCTTCCTACTAATATTATAAACGTGAAAGTTTGTGAGGATGTAAAGATGTATGGATGTTTGTTACTCTTTCACGCAAAAACTACTGAACGGATTTTGATGAAACTTTACAGTAATATAGCTTATACATCAGAATAACACATAGGCTACTTTTTATCCCGAAAACGCGGGCGAAGCCGCGGGCGGAATCTAGTTTCAAATATTGTAGCCACTTCTTATTTTCAGTTTATAATGTCCACTTTCCAGCTCCAGCTGGGTAGTGCTATTATAAAAGCTTGTTTTGAAAAATGTGCGCTATAGTTTTTAGGGTTCCGTACCAAAATGGTAAAAAAGGAACCCTTATGGTGTGACTTCGTCTGTCTGTCTGTCTGTCACACCTGCTTATTTCAGCAACTACTTATGCTATCGACTTGAAATTTGGAACAGTTATAAAGAATGCTTGTTCAACTTTATTGCAAATGAAAAAAGTCCAAAAATATTTTTATTTTCCTTGCAAATGCGGCCGGAGTGGGGGTCCGAAATTTCAAAGTAGGGTTACTAGGTCAAGTGACATATCATATGAAAGGGCTTGATCTGCACATTTCAAAATATATTTTTATTTTATTTTATGTCTCACAGTTTTCGACATATGATGAAAAATGTCTAAAAAAGTACCATTCCCCCCCCCTTATCTCCGAAGTTTGTGGGGCGAAAAATTTGAAATAATTAGAGTTGATAGGAATTGACCCAAATATGGCACCAAAAATAAAACGATGTTCCTAACTAGTACAGTTTTTTCAAAATCATTAAAATTCCTTCACAAACAAACTTAGTTATGCGGTCCGGATTTTTTCACTTTACACGTCCAAAAATGATACGGAACCCTCGGTGCGCGAGTACGACTCGCACTTGGCCGGTTTTTTTACACACAGGGTGCTCCAAAATGTTATTAAAAGACAAATCCAAAACCTGAAATCGCGACACCAGATACAATATGTATTAATTTAATTTCACAATTAAAGGACTGCGCTGTATTTGTCCCAATAATAATATGTTTACATTTTCAGAAACAATTATAAAGATTAATTAAAATTTTAGATCATCGGTAGTGTAAATAAGGTTTTTGTCTTTATAGAAATCTAATTAGTCACGTATACATAACTCGTATTTAATTTGTTGTAACAACTGTGCCAACGTTGTTTTATATATAAATATGATTTTGGAGGTCAGATATTCAGATGGTAGTCGCTCCATGTAAAATATTCATATTCACATTATTCAGTCATTTCTGCTTTGACTAGAAGTCGACCCCAATACCTAGTTGAAAACAAAAAAGTTGAAACCGTCTTCAAAAGATCACAATGTTTCTTGTAAACAGTTTGTTGATAAAGTTGATACCTTTGATTTTTTATTTGTTTTAATCTTCTTATTCTTTACTAGCTTCCGCCCGTGGCTTCACCCGCGTTTTTGGGATAAAAAGTAACCTATGTGTTATTCTGATGTATAAGCTATATTACTGTAAAGTTTCATAAAAATCCGTTCCGTAGTTTTTGCGTGAAAGAGTAACAAACATCCATACATACATACATACATCCATCCTCACAAACTTTCACATTTATAATATTAGTAGGAAGTAGGATTTTATACACCTACTAGGTGCCGTCGTTTCCAAATTATGAGTGTCCAAAAGTCGCAATTGTGGGAACTGACTTAGTGATAGATCTGAGAGATGCTGAAGAGATGAGCAGATGGCTCCACTCATGGTGGCGCAATCTGCACATAGATGACAGACGGATAACAAAGTGATCATAAGGTTTCGTTTTTCCTTTTGAGGTATGGAACCCTAAAAAGGAGGTCTGATGCGTCTAAAAAGGAGGATTTTCAAAAAAACGCACGTTAAACAGTCGGTCCCGGTTGTCGAAAATATCTTTGACAGTCGTTACGGGTAGTCAGAAGCCCGAAACCCTGACCCCTTTGGTCTAACGGCTCAAATACACCAAATCCGTCATCGTACGAACTTTGGTCGTACGATGACGGACGAACTCGGACGATTGAATCAAACACTTGTAAATTGTAGAGAGCGCGTACACCAACACGACCGCCATCGGCCGACAAAATGTAACGATTAAAAGTGTTAGATTGAGGGTGTGCGGAATTTTGATTGTGTGGTAGATCTTTAGATTCACAAGGAGCGCTTGTAATTGTGTCGCAAACAGTTCTAAAAGTGGCGACAGTGGTTTCCCGTACTAATTTGCTATGATGGAATAATTAGCTCCCTTTTTTATGATCTGAGGTTTTGACCATAATTTTGAGATTCATTGACTTGACTATAAACAATACCCCACGTTTTGCCAGTCGTGTCCTTGAAAATTTGTAAATTCTAAGCCTTATTTTGCATGTTGGTTAAAAAGGTGTTTTTTATTTGCTTGTAGTCTTAATTATACATGAAATTATCATCTGTGCATATAATGGTATAAAGGTATAAATATTGGGGAATTTTCCTTCAATATTTAGAAGTGATACCTACGACATACCAACTGTCGTAAATGATTTGAAAATTAAAGAATTATATTTTTCAATATCACTTTGATCGGCGCACGGGTAAGTTTGATTTTTGTATCTATTTCTACTATTTTTTTTTGTTATTATGAATAAAATAAAAACCAATTTGAACCGATTTCTTAATGGTATTAATTTGATACTTTGCACAGTAGATAATTTAATTAACATTATAATTTCTCATTGTAATATGAAAAAAACCGGGCAAGAGCGCGTTGGACCACGCTCAGTCTAGGGTTCCGTAGTTTCTTAATAGTACCTATTAATTTGATACTTTGCACAGCAGATAATTTAATTAACATTACAATTTCTCATTGTAATATGAAAAAACCGGGCAAGAGCGCGTCGGACCACGCTCAGTCTAGGGTTCCGTAGCAAGAATTATTTCAGTCTTCCGACCGCAAATATAAGTTTGTATTTCAAAATATTATTATGAAATACGTCATTTTTGCGGTTGTCAAAACTCAAAACTAAAAATAGTGAATATTTCAAAAAGTTAATAAGTTATCTTGTTCAAACCAATTTTAATCGAGAATATTTATTAGATGCTTAGAAACCTTTATGTTATTTTTAAAGACCTATCCAACGATACCCCACATGAAGGGGTGCGCGAAAATATTTTTTTTCATCCCCCAGTTTCATATATGGGGGCCACCCCTAATTTTTAGGCCTTTATGCCGGTTTACAGAAGACATCTGCCTGATGTACCTGTATTAGATAGACATAAATTCTAAAAAATAATTGACTAGCTTTGTAACCATTATTCTAGTTAAAATATTGAAACATACAGACATCGTGACCGCTACGATTTTTAGGGTTCCGAAGTAAAAATAGGAACCCTTATAGTTTTTATTAACTGACTTTGAAAAACAGGAGTACCAATTCGACTGTTTTCTTAACAGTCGGCCCCAATTTTGTCATATGAATAAGTACAGCTGTAGGTACCAATATTCATTAACCGCGTACAGACTGATGCAATGTAACATGTGATGTAACTTGCCGTAGGTACACTTTGCTGCAATGTAACATGTTACATTGCAGCAAAGTGTACCTACGGCAAGTTTAATCGCCCGTTTAGCCCGTTTAATCGCATCTTTAAGATTAGAAGCTCTTTGCATGCAAAGAGCTTCTAATCTTAAAGATGCGATTAAACGGGCTAGTTTTTTAACAATTTCTTGCTGCAATTGTATAGGGGATTAAATATAATGACCACCATAAAATGCTTTGATACCCTTAGTTCTTTTACCAAAAATATATACTTAACACCAGTAAAATAAAGTCTAAAATTACAATAGTACTAGCTATTTTAGTCACGACTGCACTTCAAATTGTATTCGAACACCAAATGTAGTAAATGATCACCAACTCTTAGCGAGCAAATTAATGCGCTATTTCTGCCTAAATAAACCACTATAATGGACATAAAATGTAGGCTTATTACCATAAAAAGCGGGAAATGGGGTTTGCAATTTGGCATAATTAAAAAAAACATTTCATGTTTCATTTGAGTAACATCACAACAACTAGGGTCCAAGAGCGAGCGACGCGAGCTCGGGAACTTGGACACCCCGACACGGACAATTTAGGTTCGAAGGGGTTGACGGGGGCTTCAGTGAGCGAGCAAAGCGAGCGAACGAAGCCCCCCTCAACCCCTTCGTGTTAGGTTACTTTTAACCTTGCAGACGGAAATAGGAGCCCCGCGTAGCGGGGCTCCGTCGCCCACCTCCCTCCCCCTTGTAAGTCCAAAAACGTTATATTTTTTTTTACATTGACACTGTAATTAAAAGTCAGTCTAAGGTAGATAATTCAAATTAAAACACGGCAACATTAATCTGCCGCTACGGTAGTTTGCAATTATATTCGTCTGGTATCACTGCTACTCCAAGGCTAAGCCGGTTTCCAACGGCATTATTTTTGGGAACCGCCGCCGGCTGCGGAGGCGCTCCCTCTACTTTAATCGTATAACGAGATGTTATTTTTTTGCATGTCATTTTAAATTAAAATATGGTTGATAATTTGGTGTTCATTAACTATTTTTGGGTTACTCATGATTTACTTGGAGTCATTTTACTTAAATAGGATAGCAAAGTGTTAAAACTTTGGTTATAATTTTACATTAAAATGCGAGTTTCATTTTGGTGATCATTTACTACTTTTGTCTGCTATTTGTTATTATATCTGGTGGTAAGTTAAACATAAGCCATTGTATAGCCATGACTTGAGATCTATATCGTGCAGCTCAGTAGAACAATTGCCGTAATGTTGCAGTACAGCCCAATGATATTGCAATGAAAATAAATGACGGTACATCACAATAACTGCTGTACGATATAGATGTCAACTCACGGCTATACTCGTACAATTGCAGCAAGAAATTGTCAAAAAAATAGCCCGCTGTAGAGACCGTTCCACGTAAGAATTCCCCTAGAAGTTATGTTGGCTGCCCTGGGGCCATACCACGACGTGTTATTGCCATCATTATTCCGCTGTGAGAGAGGGATGGCACTATACAGCACGAATAGTGCTATTCCTTGTTTACAGTGGAACAATGATGGTTTTAACACGTCATGGTACGGCCCCTGCTTGTCATTCCTATTTAGGTTATACCGTTTTGTGTTTTTTGTAGATTTATGTTTTATAATAATATTTAGGACGTTAAAAAGTGATGAAAGTGAATTGGTGCTGAAAGAAAACTTCCAACACCGTTAAAAACGTTGTAATACTCGTAAATTGAGATTCAGGGCAGCCAATATAACTTCTAAGGGAATTCTTACGTGGAGCGGTCTCTAACAAATTCACATAGTCTGAAGGTCTTGAGCGCACTACGAGCATTTGAAGTCATGCGCGGAGTGATCGCCTGCATCGTGAGCATCGAGATCGTGAGCAGTGATAGCCTAGTGGATTAACCGTGTGCCTCCCACGGCGAATGGTTCGAGTTCGATCCCGAGGCACGCACCGCTGACTTTTCGAAGTCATGTGCGTATTAGAAATTAATTATCACTTGCTTTAACGGTGAAGGAAAACATCGTGAGGAAACCGGCATATCTAGAACCAAAAAATTTGAAGACATGTGACGTCCACCAACCCGCACTGGGCCCGCGTGGTGGACTACGGCTCACTCCCTCTCACAGAGATGAGGCCTGTGTCCCAGCAGTGGGAACATTATAGGCCGATTATGCTATGCTATGCGGAGTGATCCATCAAATGTCGTATTTTTGAGACTAACACAAAGGGGTAAATGCGCGCGACCAGGATGTCATGTAAAATATTTCATTGCATTAGTCTGTATGTGGTATTTTTTTTTTTTAGTTTATTTTCTTTCTTTAGGAACGAGGATGGCGTTAAATACGGCAATAATGATGCTACTAGCTGCTCTTAAGCTTGATGGAACCGTGTTTCCTCCACAAGCAACATTAACAGGTACGTATTACAAGATGCTATTGCTTTGCTATTTTGCGCTTATTCAAAGATTTTCTTTTTCTTTTTATTTTTACTGAAAGGAGCGAGAGAGAGACTGGTACTGATTCTGTTGTACATCGCACTAAACTAATTGTAATCAGACTATATCTCTTTCTTACAAATAAAAAAAGTCAAAGGACAGAGAATACAAATTATGCCGCCCTTGTAATTTACGGGAAAATAGTCGTGACCTCAGATCATAGCTGAGCTAAGCTAAAGCTTTTTATAGTGTTTAAGATTATATGGATGACAAAAAGGTTTGGGATTTAGCTGTTCCAATACATACATGGGCCAATACTACTATTGACATAACCACTAAATTATTGCTCTTTTATTTGATTTTATATTTTTTTCTATAAAATGTTTCCTTTTGAAACAATTTACATACAAAATGACATTGAATGTGATAATAATGATGTAATATATTGATTATAATTATTGTAAATGTGAGTACTATGTGGGTTATTATGTTACTGTTATAGATCTAAAGTTCAGTCTGACAGTTTGAGTACTTTAGGGGCCTACCCAAATGTCCTTTCTGATGGTAATGTTCGTCAGGTCGTTGAGCTTCCCTAAGTCTGGGTTGAGCTACTACGATACCCGGCACATGCGTGCACAGTCAGGTCAGGTCCACTCAAATCTGTATGGCTCTTTCCTCTAAAGGCCATTTCAGACTAACCTGCATGGTTCTTACACAATTTATCTTAATTGTCTGGACTTTAAAAGAGACATCAACCTTTGAGTTTGTTTCGGTGTTTCTTCTCAAAGGTAGTCATATAGGAAACACCGAACTCATCTAGCTTAAAAAAATGTTTTGACGTGTAAAAGTGTTATTTTTAACCTATTTACAAAATAAATATCATTTATAGAAACAAGGAGATATGCCATCATACCAAATTAGTACGGGAACAACTGATGCCACTTTTAGTACATTTTTCGACACAATTACGCGCATAATTAAGCGCTCCTTGTGAATAAAAAGATCTCCCACGCATTAAACATTCCGCACACCCTCAATCTAACACTGTTAATCGTCACTCAACACTAGCACTAAACTAAAACACTGTATTTATACCATCGATCGTGTTCGGTTCGTCGCCAGCGCTTTTTCTCATGTTTTTTGTTAGGAAGAGACATAATAAGACTAAATTAATCTAGTTCGTAAGCAACAGAATCGGCACGCTGTTTGGTGATTTTGAATAATTGTCAAATAATTTCAAAATTTGCAGGCACGCGGCGCTCGCGTCCCATGTTAGCTAAACGCCGCATTGAGCTCTTGAGTCGGTTGAGTAAGCGCAAAACACGCCGCGTGCTCGCAACGTCAACGCTGGTCAAACAATAGAGGACCGCGCACGCCTGACAGACGCTGGTGGGATCAGACCCTAAGAAATTCTAGGTTTGAAAGAAAGCAAAAATAAAATAGGTATAATCATTGATGTCAACACACACTTATGTCATAAAGTAGAAGTTGATGTTGATGGCCCCTTGGATCAAAACGGAATAGTCTGAAAAACCTATTTTACTATTTCAGATGGTGCAACATATGACTACATAATAGTGGGAGGTGGAACAGCTGGGTGTGTCCTCGCCAGAAGACTGGCAGAAGATAAGAAACACTCCGTATTGGTATTAGAAGAAGGCGAAAATCCTACCTCACTATCATTTGTAAGTACTAACTTGAACCAATGTTTGACAAAGGAATGTACTAGATCGTAGAGATTCGGAAAAATAGGCAGAAGAAAAGGGTTATAGTTATAGATAATATCCTAGTGTAGGTATCGAACAATTGCTGTACTTTATCGTCAATAGTGACGCATCACTATAAACTATAAAGTACAGCAATTGTTCTTTCTCAAGTAGTTGTCAATTTATACGAAACTTTATGAGCGGACTCAAACGTCAAATCAGCCATCATTGCGTGCCGCTGATATAAGACAAGAGAAGATCAGGATACAGTAGTGTTATCTTTAAATAAGACTTAAACTGTGTGATTTTAATGTGATTAATAATATGCCATAATAAAGTGTCATAAAGACAAATAGCAGAGTTCCTTGTGGACTGCCATAGCATCGATTACCACACTTAATCAAAACTTTTTCTTCCAGATACCAAGCTTGTTTTCTACACTACCTAAAACAAACCTTGACTATGACGACGAATCTACTTATGACGACCTTGCAGCGTCTAGCCAGGGTAACTACACTAGACTTACATCAGGAAAAGCGCTTGGAGGCAGCAGTGTTTTGAACCACTTCTTGTATTTAAGAACCGTTCCCGATGACTACAATAACTGGGCAGATATAACTGGAAAAGATTGGTGGGAGTATGAAAATTTACTGCCGTACTTCAAAAAAGCTGAAACACTTCATGAAGACAAAATTAAGAGCAAGTATCCAGATGGCTATGGCACTGATGGTCCGATTGGTCTAACGAGACAGCTTCATGACGACTATGTTGCTGATTATTTGACAGCTCTAGCTGAAGCTGGTAACCCTACAGTATTAGACTTAAATAATGATAAATTTGTAGGTTACACACAACCATTACTGACTATAGCTGACAAAATAAGGCAAACACCAGCTCTTAAGTACTTAAACTCCATAAAGGGCTATTCTAATTTACACGTATCTAGACAAACTACAGTAACGAAAGTAATTTTTGAAGACAAAACTGCTGTTGCTGTAGAAGCAGTTTATAAAGATGTCACTTATACGTTAAAAGCAAATAAGGAGATCATTTTAAGCGCTGGTGCTTTCTATACACCGAAGATATTACTGCTCTCAGGCGTCGGTCCTACAGATCACCTTACATCATTAGACATAGACGTAATATCTGATCTTCCTGTTGGCGAAAATTTGATTATTCCACCTGCCGTCTCTATAGTTCATAAAACCAAAAAACATACAATTCTTCCTTCTCTAGGAAATATTGTAGAAGTAGTTACAGACCCAGTAGCAATACCCTTCCCGCTTTTAGTCGGATCAGCAGCCGTGAACAAGTCAAACAATATCCCAGATTATCAGACATACAACTTAATGCTCCCGCACAACTTACCGTACCTCACAATAGGCTGCTCAATGGTCTATGGATTTAAAAGCGAAATTTGTGCCAGTTTGCAAAAGCAGGTAGCATCCAGAGATTCAATGTACACCGTTCTGACGCACATAAACCCACTATCAAGAGGCACAGTTCGTCTCAACAGTAATAATCCGTCCGACCGTCCTGTTATCACAACCGGATTCTACACTAACAGCGAAGATCTGGAGAATATGGTGGATTATGTAGAAGACTTCATAAAAATAGGCAAAACAGCTACTTTCCAAAAAATGGACGCTGCTCTTGTCGGCGTTGATTTCGCCGAATGTGCTGACGAGGAATATGGTACCAGAGAATTTTGGAAATGCTATATTCTAAAAAGGAATATCGGTGAATTTTTTTATATGGGTACATGTCCCATGGGGACTGTTGTCGATGGTGAATTGAAGGTGATAGGAATGGAGAACCTTCGGGTAATAGATGCTAGTGTGTTCCCTGAACCTATGCATGGAGTAACCAATGCTGCTGTTATAGCATTGGCTGAGAAAGGAGCTGAACTAATCAAGAACAGCGCTTAATTTTTGATGTTAATCATCGTTAACCACTGCTGGGCATAAGCCTGCCCATTCCACGTTCATTTTTATGCCGCGTACAGACTGATGCAATGTAACATGTAATGCAAGAATTTGTCGAACACATTGCTGCAATGTAACTTGTTAAGCCGGCTCCAGACATGTGTAATGTAAGATTACGTGCAATTTTGCGTCAACAGTGTGGACGGCACACGAACTCAAAGCGAATTGTGTACGCGAATCTATTTCAATATATGTTTCCACTTAGTTGCTACGAACATGCTTTGCATGCATTGATTGTTGGTCACTCCACATCATGAACGTACACACGACACAACCGTCATGAACACCGTCTAAACGAGCACTGCGAGCGCCTTTGTGTTCGCGCAAAAACCGACAGCCGATGGATCAGCCCGAGAGCCGGCGCGAGCGTTACATGTTAATGCTCGTAGTGCCGCCCATACGTAGAATTCGTGTTACATTACACGGTGGATACATTATACGTTATACTCGTCTGGACCCGGCTTAAGGTAACACACGTTGTAACAAAACCCAATAGGCTCAACGTTTTGTGCGCACGAGCCGTGCCTTTGTCGCGTACGCTACGAACATTACAACGATCCTTCAATAGTCGGTCTTTGAGACGAATACAAGGGGGCGCTTAGAAGGTTCGCGGTATTTGCACGTTTTATGCGCGCGATGCGTCACGTAGAACGTTTCATTACAAGTTACATTGCATCAGTCTGTACGCGGTATTCTCTATGATGGATTTTTTACGATCATAATTCTAATGTAGTCTCTGGTAATTATGCCGTGTCTATTTCCTGATTGCAAATAACTACTGTATCAAATATAATATAACTCCTCCCACAAGTTGTTTCATTTCTCAAGCTATACCCGGAAACTCCCTCAGAGAGTTGCTGAGGCCTGAGAGGATAGAGGGAGGGAGGCACTCCGGGACAACCATACATATTTTGTGTAATGCCAGCCAAGTGCAAGTCGAACTCGCACACTGAGGGTTCCACTCCGGTTGTATGGAGACCCTTCTTGAGTTTTCGAATTTTTATTGTTATTATTTCCATGATATAGCGGCTATACTTACACATATACTAAGACAATTGGCTAGCTATTACGGTTCATTAGATACAGCCCTGTGACAGCCGGAGGAAGGGACGGACGGACGAAAGTCCATTTGAACGGAACCCTATTGCTAATAATAGTCATGTTGGCACCATTCGGGTAGAGAACCCTAAAAATGAAGAAAATATGTAAGTAAAATGAAATACAGACACAATAAATATAATACAGGTGTGACGAATTATTTATAAATAGATAATAATTAATTATTTGCAGGAAATGTGGTGTTTAATAGGTGCTTAAACTAAAGCCTGGTGTATAAGGTACCGAATTTTATCTCTACTAACCCCCATTTAAACGATGATTAAATTAAACAGCTCTTATGTCAATTGTCATCTCTATTCATTGTCATATTAAATGACAAGGATAGTTGTATATTTAATCAGTGTTTAAATTAAGAGGCGTTTAGAAGTAAGGGGTACATATCAGCATGACAGTAATGGAGCAGTAGTGGCTAAGGGGTAACAACCCGATGTTGTAAATAGTATATCGTAGATGTAAATAGTATATCGGGTGTAAAAAGACCCTACACTGAAACCACATACTACCCATCAATACGATGATTTTCTTGTACTGGACCCTCAGATCATAGAAACAAGGAGGTACGCCATCATAGCACATTAGTACGGGAACAAACTGTCGCCACTTTTAAAACATTTTTCGACACAACAAGCGCTCCTTGTGAATAAAAAGATCTTCCACTCAGTAAAAATTCCGCACACCCTCAATCTAACACTGTTAATCGTCACTCAACACTGCCACTCTCAGATCATAGAAACAAGGAGATGTGCCAAGGCGCTATCGAGCTTGATGCCTGATCTTGAGCAAATTGCTCATATTAAAAACGTACGCGCTGGCGACGAACCGAACACGATCGATGGTATAAATATAGTGTTTTAGTTTAGTGCTAGTGTTGAGTGACGATTAACAGTGTTAGATTGAGGGTGTGCGGAATTTTCAATGCGTGGGAGATCTTTTTATTCACAATGAGCGCTTAATTATGCGCGTAATTGTGTCGAAAAATGTACTAAAAGTGGCATCAGTTGTTCCCGTACTAATTTGGTATGATGGCATATCTCCTTGTTTCTATGATCTGAGCTGCCACTAAACTAAAACACTGTATTTATATCATCGATCGTGTTCGGTTCGTCGCCAGCGTGTACGTTTTAATTGCGGTCAATGTGGCCATATCAAAGCGTCAAGCTCAATAGCGCCTTGACACATCTCCCTTGTTTCTATGATATGAGTACTGGACCATACCTGGGAACCGACTGGTTATGGAGATATTGAAGGTTAGTCTCAATATTTTTTTTGAAACATGAGGTGAGTCGCTATGTAGATACCTATAATACACCCACTAGTCGCCAGTCATGATCTTGCATAATCGGCCTATAATGTTCCCACTGCTGGGACACAGGCCTCCTCTCTGTGAGAGGGAGTGGGCCGTAGTCCACCACGCGGGCCCAGTGCGGGTCGGTGGACGTCACATGTCTTCGAATTATTGGTTCTAGGACATGCCGGTTTCCTCACGATGTTTTCCTTCACCGTTAAAGCAAGTGATAATTAATTTCAAATACGCACATGACTTCGAAAAGTCAACGGTGCGTGCCTCGGGATCGAACTCGAACCATTCGCCGTGGAAGGCACATGGTTAAACCACTAAGCTATCACTGCATTACTAAATGCATGATCTTGACTATTTGTCTAAACGCAGCCTTATTTTGGAAGTCGGTAAAAATATATTTAAAAATATGCATGCAGTCATAATTAAACATGAAAATAACACCTGTTTATACAATGCAATATGGTATAAATATCGAGACATTTTGGGTTACCTATTATATCGTAGTTGACAGTCAATACACCAATATTCCAACGATCTGAAAATTAAAAGAATTTATATTACATTATCCATTTGAGCGGCGAGCGGTCAGGTAATTAATTTTTTTTATCTCTTTTAACATGCTATTATGTTGTATTGTATTGATGTATGTTTTATTACTATGAGCCAATTTCTACGCAATGACTGCAATGCAAAAATTTGCCGTATGTATTGCTGCAATGTAACATGCAAAGTAACCGTTTCTATGAGGAACACATTAGGCCGCGTAGAAAGTTCTGTGTAGTCCTGACTGACGCGTCATGTGCTAAAGTCATGTAATGTTCAATTGCATGTTACATTGCATCAGTCTGTACGCGGCATTATTGAGGGCGGGAATTTTTTAAATTTATTTTATTTTTTAGGGATAAACATGGCGTTAAGTTCCGCAGTAACGTTGCTACTAACTTCTCTTACACTTGATGGAACCGTGTTTCCTCCACAAGCAAAATTAACAAGTACGTATTGATGCTAACTGCTTTGCTGAAAAGAAGAAATATAAAGAAAATTTCTTGATTTCTTTCCTTTTCTCACTTTTACTAAAAGGAGTGAGAAAGCGAGACAGTGATAGATCACAATTGTAAAATAATTTAAGTTATTAATAAGTTTTATGATGAAAAAAAAAAATGTTTCAATGCAACCTTTTATAATGATTACTTCCCAACTCCATCATGAAATCCTCATATAGGTCTAAAGTAGGTACTTGTCAAGACAAATCTGACGACCTCAAACATGATGGAGTTATGTTATGAAGTTGAGAAGTTCCTATAGCCTATAGCCCAGCTCCATCATGGTACAAAAAGCAAAAATAAAATTGCAGAATATTTTAATCGATATCAAAATTTCTCCTCAAACTTCTAGCTAATGTCTCGCTTTCAGATCCCTTAGCTTAGATCAAAAGGGAATATCTTAAAAACCTATATACTATTACAGATGGTGCAGCTTATGACTACATAATAGTGGGAGGTGGAACAGCTGGGTGTGTCCTCGCCAGAAGACTAGCAGAAGATCAGAAATACTCCGTATTGGTATTAGAAGAAGGCGGAAATCCTACCGCACGATCATTTGTAAGTACTAACAACTTAAAACAAGAACTAATGTTGGAAAGAATCTAGAAGTTCGTGTAAGTTAATGTTGAAAATCATTGTTCAAAACAAGCTTTTATAATGACACTTCCCAACTCCATCATGAGACCCTGGACATATCCAGGTCTATAGTACTTGTCCACACAAATCCAACGAGCCCAAACATGACGGAGTTATGTTAAGAAGTTCTTATAGCCACCATCATAGACTCCATCATGAGACCACCTCCACGGTACTATATTATTGTATTGCCACCAAAGTGACATATTATGCGTTCCAAGTTTCCGCTCAATCGGTTGGGGGGAACTGGTCTAAAATTCAGTTGCATGATTTCGCCTCATACACACACGGCTAGATAAACAATAAAACTTGACACAGCAATGTTGCTGAGTGGTAATGGGTATGGTGGACTTCCTCGGACGAGCTCCCTCACAAATTGATTTAATATTACAATAAGATAAATGAATAAGTACATTTTAATATCAAGCTCCTATATACAGCAGAAAAGACTCTTTAAACTATACTCTTTCTTCCAGGTACCACCATTGTTTTCTACACTACCTGCAACAGAACTCGACTACAACTACCAATCTACTTATGACGACTTTGCAGCGTTCGGCCAGGGTAACTACACTAGATTGACAGCAGGAAAGGCGCTTGGAGGCAGCAGTGTTTTGAATCACTTCCTGTATTTAAGAACCGTTCCCGATGACTACAATAACTGGGCAGATATAACTGGAGAAGATTGGTGGAAGTATGAAAATTTACTTTCGTCCTTCAAAAAAGCTGAAGCACTTAATGATGATGAAATTAACAGCAAGTATCCTACTGGCTATGGTACTGGTGGTCCAATTGGTTTAACGAGACAACTTCATAACGATTATGTTGCTGATTATTTGGCAGCTCTAGCTGAAGCTGGAAATCCTTCAGTATTAGAGTTAAATAATGATAAAAATTTAGGTTACACACAATCATTACTGGCTATAGATAACGGAATAAGGCAAACGCCAGCTCTTAAGTACTTAAACTCCATAAAGGACTATTCTAATTTACACGTATCTAGACAAACAACAGTAACTAAAGTCATTTTTGAAGATAAAACTGCTGTTGCTGTAGAAGCAGTTTATAATGGTGTCACTTATACGTTAAAAGCAAATAAGGAGATAATTTTAAGTGCTGGTGCCTTAATTACACCGCAGATATTATTGCTCTCAGGCGTCGGTCCTACAGATCACCTCACATCATTAGGCATAGATATAACATCTGATCTTCCTGTTGGCGAAAATTTGATAATCCAACCCGCCGTCCCTATAGTTCATAAGACCAAAAACCATCATACAAGTCTTCCTAATCTAGGAAATCTTGCAGCAGCAGCCTTAAAACCAACACAAATACCCTTCCCGCTCTTAGTTGGCTCAGCAGCCTTGGACAAGGCGGCCAATATTCCGGATTATCAGACATACAACTTGTTGTTCCCGTACAACACACCGTACCTCACAGCAGCTTGCTCAATGGTCTATGGATTTACAAGTGATATTTGTGCCAGTTTGCAAACACAGGTACTATCAAGAGATTCAATGTACACCATTCTGGTGGACCTTAATCAACAATCAAGAGGCACAGTTCGTCTAAATAGTACTAACCCATTGGACCGTCCTGTTTTCACAACTGGATTCTACACTAACAGCGAAGATCTGGAGAATATGGTGGATTATGTGATGGACTTCATAAAAATAGGCAAAACAGCTACTTTCCGAAAAATGGACGCTGCTATTGTCGGCGTTGATTTCGCCGAATGTGCTGACAAGGAATATGGTACCAGAGAGTTTTGGAAGTGCTATGTTCCGAAAAGGACTATTGGCGAATTTTTTTATATGGGTTCATGTGCCATGGGGAGTGTTGTCGATGGTGAATTGAAGGTAATAGGGTTGGACAACCTTCGGGTAATAGATGCTAGTGTGTTCCCTGCTCCTATGCGTGGTGCACCCAATGCAGCAGTTATAGCACTGGCTGAAAAAGGAGCTGAACTAATTAAGAACAGCGCTTAATTTTCGATATACATAATCATAAACCACTCATTCATTCCACGTTCATTTTTATGCCGCGTACAGACTGATGCAATGTAACATGCAATGCAAGAATTTGTCGTACACATTGCTGCAATGTGACATGTAAAGTGTAATTTGTTACAACGTGTGTTACGTTGTAACAAATTCACATAGTTTTTGGGCATCTTGGGCGCACGTTTCGTTACGAACCATCAATTTATTGTCGGTTTTTGAGACAAACACAAATGGGGCGTCGAGGGTTTCTGATAAATGCGCGGTTCATGCGCGCGATGTGTCACGTAAAACGTTTCATTACAAGTTACGTTGCATCAGTCTGTACGCGGTATTATCTACGTTGAATGTTTTTTTTTCTATTACTATACTGTCATGTCTGTAACTTAACATAATAAAGACTGCTGTTATTCTTTCATGGAACGCTCTAGTGGACATACTCTCTTATTATTTCGTTAAAATAATGATTCTTTTTACCTTGGTACCTATGTTATTTGGTATGGTACGGTATTGATACAAAAAATAATAATGATTAAATTTGTTTTGTTATATTCAATTCATTATTATATCGATTGTATGGAATGCTGTGGTTAATTTAATAAATCATCCAAAAAAGATTTTCTCTGTTGAAACTGTGATTTAATGGTATTTAATAAATTGTCTTGTTATCATTCTTTGTTACATCATAAATAAAAAATTTCTTAGATAATGTATTGCATCAAACATTTGTTTTTTTTTCAACACTAATCGTCACTACTACTCCACTTGTCCGTGTAAAAAAGGATGAAAAGTAACCAATGTGCTTTTTCAGTTCCCAGGCTACCTCTTTGTCAAATTTCATTCAAATCTGTCCAGCCGTTTCAGCATGAAGGAGAAACAAACCCACACGGCACCTGGTGCGAGCTTCTTTATCTACACCCTTTGAAAAACGTTTTAATCTGATAGTAAAGCGTCTAGAAAAGAAAGAAGAAAGAAAGAAAAGAAAAATGATTAATTGCATGCGATGACTACATTATAGATATGTACATTATCAACACACAATAAAAAAATTAAAAACACTATGTGGTACATTTAATTAAACAAAATTGAAAAGAAAAGAAAAAAAAAAAAAAAAAAAAAAGTTTCGTCGCATTCGCATGCAAAAAGGCTACTCTTATACACTTATGTATGTATGCTACTAACTACCATGCATGACTCAAAACTTGGTTCTGGTCTAGTCATTTCTGCAACCCTCCAGGGTCTCTGCCCTGTGCCTGGACACCGCTAGCACCACCCTAGTTACTGTAACACCAGCCGGCCTAGCATGACCACGATAGAAACGGGTTTTGTCTACATAGAAATAGACAAAGTCACAGCCGGCCTAGCATGACCACGATAGAAACAGGTTTTGTCTACATAGAAATAGACAAAGTGACAGATTGTAGAAACATTTCTACGTTTTATGAATGAAATCTGTCACTTTGTCTATTTCTATGTAGACAAAACCTGTTTCTATCGTGGTCATGCTAGGCCGGCAGATCGTAGAAACATTTCTACGTTTTATGAATGAAACGGTAGAAATGTTTCTACAATCTGTCACGTTCTCTATTTCTATGTAGACAAAACCCGTTTCTATCGTGGTCATGCTAGGCCGGCTGGTTACATCACAGTTTATAATAATCACTGATTGAACAGCTTTTTTTCCTGAATAGCTTCCCTCTCATAAGCCCCGCTGTCGTGTCTACCTGATCAATCCTGAACGCCTGATCAATCTCACATAGTGGCAAGTCACGTGGCAGCAACTATGTCTCTTGCAGTGCGATAATGTCCGCCTTTTTACAGGCGTCTAACACCTTTCATGGGCCGCTATAGGAAGTGTAAGTGATAGTGTAATGTAAACTAAAACCATGGGTTCAATCCTATTGTTATTTTGAACCTCTCAGCGTTAAAATTGTGTGTCGGTCTTTAAAAAAACTGGACAAGAACGAGTACGACTCGCGCCTTGAAGGTTTCGAAATATGCAATAGCGCCATCTATGCCGCTATTACATCGTACTAAATTTATCATATCTTGATCATAGATGGCGCTATTGCATACTTCTAGTGACGCCACCTATTAGCATATGGCTCCACTCATGGTCATGACAGACGGACATCAAAGTTATCCTATACCTACCTAAGGGTTCCGTTTTTCCTTTTGAGGTACGGAACCCTAAAAATCATGACCCCCATGACTTATATACTTGCAGCAGAAAAAGTCTTTTAATACACAATTATTTATCCATCACAGATGGTTTTTCTTGTTTTCTGCAATCATATAAAAAAATCACCAAATTTCCTTCACAAACAAACTTAGTTATGCGGTTCGGTTTTTTTCACTTTATACATTCAAAAATGATAATTCAAATTCAAATTCAAAAGTCATATTTATTCAAACTGGGCTAAAGTCAATTAGCACTTTTTGAACGTCAAAATATACATAAGACAGCCCCAAAAACGCCCGCCCTTCACCGCTTCCTAGTGTTTTAGCTGCGAAGAAGAAACGGCGCAACAAACTCCGCAGCAACACAATAGATACGGAACCCTCGGTGCGACTCACACTTGGCCGGTTCTTTTTTCTTTTGTTTGGTATCATTGAAATAAGACACAAACTGCACCCGCTACAAATGTGTCCTTGGTGTGCGTGCTTACGCGTAGCGTTTCAAATGTGGGGCCAAACTTATGGTCTACAAGTAGTCGGCTGATGTGCGGCCCGGCTAAGTGGTCTAATTGAAATGAATGCTTTGACTTTAACCGAGATGACAATGCAATAATTACTCGTTTTAAAGACGTGTAGTACCTACAATGACCTACATTAATTAAAAAAAACTGTACCTAATAAAATTATGGAGTAATATTTAAAAATAGAGAATGTATGAAGGTGGATTGAAAGGCAGACTCAATAAACACTTCCATAGAGATCATGTGTGGCGAATTATTAGCGAATAACAATTTATTATTGAATTTACACAAGTTGCAGGAAATGTGGTGTTTGAGTCTGGTGTATAAGATACCTATAGAATTTTATCATCTCTAAAACGCTTAGCAGATGATGGAAAATTTGTCCGCGACAATAGACAATAGACTCTGTCAAAAAGTAGGTTATCAATTCGATACGTACCTATGTAATATTATGTAATATTATATTAGAACTGCACTTTATTCACATATGATGATCTATTAGGGCTTCCAAACAAATCTACAACATTTCATAGGTGTATGTATGTATGTTTGTCCACGAATTTCTCCGAAACTATTAATTTGATTGTGACCATTCTCCTTTAATGGGCTTACATTTATTTCAACTTAGGGAACAGTGCAAGTTTCATCAAAATCGGTTCAATCGTTTTCAAGTTAGGGACTAATATTTGTGTGACGGCCTGGCTTATTGATACAAGCTACGGGTGTGGTGTCAAAGGGAAAACATCTCAAAACCTTGGTTAAATTCTAGTGCATTTCTGTCTGCATGGTTAAAAGTAACCTAAACACGAAGCGAAGAGCGAAGCTAGCTAGCTAGCTTGGGAACTTGCGACACCCCGACACGGACAAGTTAGGTTCGAAGGGGTCCGTTTCTTTTGAAGACGGTAAAAAGGGGGCCATTCCAGTTGGTTTCTACTTTTCGAGATGTGTCTATACCGAAAACTGACCATCTTGAGCTCTTGGGCGTTTCCCTGACGTCAACTCTCAACTTTGGCTCCTATATTGAGTCCAAACTCTCAACTGACTGCTAAAAACCTAGGTATGCTCTCGAAGGTGCGGCGGTACTTCACGTCGGAACAGTTGCTTCTACTGTACTAAGCACAAGTTCGTTCGTGCATGGAGTACTGCTCGCACCTTTGGGATGGCTCAACTAAGTACTAGCTTGAGGCGTTGAAGTCCATTGAGAAGCGTGCTAAGAAGCTTATCAGCAATGACTCCCTTGTCCAAGCTCCAAAGTCTTGAGCATCGGCGCAAAGTTGCTAGTCTATCGGTTTTTTAAAGGATACATTTTGTAGAGTGTGCTTCAGATCTGCATGATCTAATTCCCTCCTGCCCTTTCTTCTATCGGACGGCCAGCAGCACGAAAAAGCGCCCTCGCATCTGTTCATGGTTGATATACCAAAACCCCGAACGAAGTGCTTTGATTTCGCTTTCATTGTGAAAACTATGCAAAGCTATGTAGGTAGGTACACTCACTTTTCATTAGTCATGAGTCATGACCTTGATAATTTGTCAAAACAGCCTTATTTTGAAGTTGGTAAAAATATATTGTATATATAAGATGCACGCTTATCAAGCATGCAGTCTTAATTTTGTCTTAATTTATTAGTCATATCTAGAAATTGACATCTGTGTATATAATGTAAAATGGTATATATATCGAGACATTTTGGATTACTATAATATTACAATTTGAGCGGCGAGCGCTCAGGTAAGTTTGTTTTTTGTATTCCTTTTAACATGCAATTATTATCTACTTACTTTTTTGTAACTCATTTCTAACATTTTTATCTTTTAATTTGAAATTTTGTATTAATTTACAAATCTGACAAAATAGGCTGTTTTTCCTGTTTTTCGGTAGATTTTGCAACCGAATGAACCTAAATCAAACGTAACTAACTATTGCCACGGATAGATTACTCCTTTATTTCCAATTCATACAAATGGTTTTTGATATTGCAAAAATGATTTCCCATTGCCTCTTCACACAAAATTGACGATATGAGCTTGAGTTTAGGATCGTTTTTCTTGATTTATTGACATAATCTTGTTTCTTTAAAAAATCCCTGGGTAAGGAGATAGGTATAATTATCTCAAAACGATACAAAAAATATTTACGAAAATGTTACAAATAATCTCATAAAAAAAATAAAAAATCCCGTAAATTTTTACGTATTTTGCCAATAGACCTTAATGGGTGGCATTAAGGTTTATTTTACTTGTCTTGATTTATTGTACAAATTTTTTTAATTAAATGTCAGTCCACATTGTGAGTGTTGTGAGTGGACCCTGTGTCGCTTGTAAGCAGCAGCTCACAAATTAGTTTACTTACTATTATTCCCGCAACTATATAATTGCGTATTTGTGCGTTTGAGCCGTGTCAATATAGTGCGATCTATTTTGTAAAACTACTCAACTTAATTTAATATTAATACTACTCAACTTTATAATTTAGTAGCTGTTTCGCTGGTAGTACTAGCCACCAGGTCATATAAACTGGTCATTCCATTGTAGTCCACGCGGATGGACTCGCGGGCATAACTACATTGTTATAAAACGTAACCATAGCAACAACATCATAGCACTTCTTGTTGTTCTCCATGTTGTTTCAACTTACAGTTACGTATCTGTAACCGTCAAATATGGCGGCTTGTACGACAATTTCATACTGACTTAACGATTACGTACTGACTTACGGATACCAGATGGTTTGAAGCAAGCCGCCCTTGGTCTGGACGTCTTGTAATCTTGTTTGCATGAGCTGCACCTTTGTCGTGCACGATACGAACATTCCTATTAGTTTGCGGAGCGATCCATTATATATATTATTGGTTTTTGAGACGAACACACAAGGGCGCGCAGAACGTTTAGCGCATCGCGCGCTAAGGCTGGTTTTAGGGTCACGCTGACCGTCAGCGCCGACCATCGGCGCGTAGCTAGTCGGCGCTGACCTGTCAGCGCGAGATTAAAACGCTAAATGGCTGTGGAGGCACGTCGGCGTCGAGTACGGCCGCGCACAGCTCAGCGCTGACGCTCATCAGCGCTGACCGGTCAGCGTAACTCTGAAATGCTTCATAGTAATACATATATACATATTGATCTGTCAGCGCCGACGGTCAGCGTGACTCTAAAACCAGCCTTAAATTATGTAAAATGTTTCATTGCATCAGTCTGTACGCAGCATTTTTTTAGTTTATTTTCTTTCTTTAGGAATAAAGATGGCATTCAGTACAGCCGCAACGTTGCTGCTAGCTGCTTTTGGACTTGGGACCGAGTATCCTCCACAGGCAACTTTAGTAGGTACGTATTAAAAGATGCTATTGCTTTTCAATTTTACGCTATTAAAGAACATTTTTTAACCGACTTCAAAAAACGTATGTATGTATGTATGTATGTAGGTATGTATGTATGTATGTTTGTATGTGCGCGATTTTCTCAAAAACGACTGATTCAATTTGGATGGGGTTTTCACTAACGTAATCTACATACTTTGAGGAAGGTTTTAGTATAAAATACATTAGGTAATCATTCCTATGTACAAAGTTATATGCATAAATGTACACACTACGTAGAAGATTTACTGTTGAACGAAGTCGTCAAAGTAATCTAACGTGAGATAAAGAACTAAAAAGGGAAAAAAATAAAAAACTTTTTTAACAAAAAATAACCGACTTCAAAAAGCCACTACAAAGAAAATAATAATTTTGGTTTCGGAAGTCGGTGGCAAAAAAAGCAAACAAAAACCAAAGCCACCGACTTCCGAAACCAAAATTATTATTTTCTTTGTAGTGGCTTTTTGAAGTCGGTTATTTTTTGTTAAAAAAGTAATTTTTCCTTACATCTTCCATATTTCACTAACAGGAGCGAGAAAGAGAGACAGTGATAGATCACAGTTATTAAAATAAATTAGTTATTAAAAACGAAAGTAACTATCTTTTATATTTTCGCGGTTTCTGAAAAAAAAACCAACTCTTCCATACATTTATGTTCACTTATCTCAACAAAATGTATGGAGCAGCTGTTTTTTTTTTCGCGATTTCAGGGTTGATCCCATAATAAAAATTGTACATAATGACGAGTAGGTACAATTACCACTTTTCGTATCAAGACGGACTAAAATTACACCCAGTATAATAAATTATGTAATTATACAGGATACTTCCGTAAAAATGATACTTATTGCAAAGATAAATCTAAGAAATTCTAGGTTTGCAGGAAAGCAAAAATAAAATTGCCGAATATTTTAATCGATATCAAAACTTCCAAACTGGTAAAATTCAAATTCAAGATTCAAAAGTCATTTATTCAAAGTGGGCTAAAGTCAATTATCACTTATTGAACGTCAAAATATACATAAGACAGCCCCCAAAAACGCCCGCCCTTCACCGCTTCCTAGTGTTTTAGCTGCGAAGAAGAAACGGCGCAACAAACTCCGCAGCAACACGATTCTGTCAGTTACTTTTATTTAACAAATTATATGATCATCATCATCATCATCTGCCTAGCCTTTTCCCAAATTATATTGGGGTCGGCGTCCAGTCTAACTAGTTTCGGCTGAATATCAATATTTTACGTGGAGCGACTGCCATCTGACCTCCACAACCCAATTAATGGGTAATACTGGTATTCGACGTTAGACCAGCTGTCAGACTTTTAGGGCTTCTGACTACCCGTAACGATTGTCAAAGATATTCCTATGACAACCGGGACCGACTGCTTAACGTGCTCTCCGAGGCACGGAGGGGTCTCGATGTGTAATGAACGGTCACCCATCCAAGGACTGACCGCGGCAAGCGCAGCTTAACCTCGCAGATCGATCGATCAGCGCGGCTCTCATTTAGCCACGAGCCCCTCACATCATCATCAATAACAAATTATATGATGAAGGTAGCTAATGTCTCTCTTTCGGATGCCTTGGATTAAAACGGAACATCTTGAAAAACCTATTTTACTATTTCAGATGATGCAAGTTACGACTTCATAATAGTGGGAGCTGGAACAGCTGGGGCTGTCGTCGCCAGAAGACTGGCAGAAGCTCAAGATTACGCCGTATTGTTATTGGAGGCAGGCGACAATCCTACCGCAATATCATTTGTAAGTACCAACAATTAACAGCTCTAGTAGTCCAGCACCCTAATTGTCGCGGGCCTGCGGGCGGTGAGTAATGGGTAGCTCACCGTCCGATCAGGACCAGGCCCGTGCCGAACGGCGCGTACGTGTTCCACGCGCGCCTCAAAGAGATGTCAGCATCAGAGAGGGGGCCCATTAGGGCCCAAGCCTGCCGGGAAAGCGGGATTGTCCGGAAGGGATACCGCTGACCCGGACAAAAGGGCTAAGAAAGGAACACGGGTGGGTTTTAGTCAGTAAGAGTCTGACACTCCCTTCCGCTCCGCCCAGAGCGGGAGGGGTCATTTGATGATTTCCCATCCTCAAAAAAAAAAAAAAAAGCACCCTAATTGTGGAACTCAATTGCTATCACCATGGCATTGTATTTGACATTCATTACGCCGTATGATTGGTAATCCGTGCTCCCGTAGCTAGCTCAACGCTGCAATGGATATTGTTGAACTGTCGAAATGAAAGCCATGGTGAAAGAAATTGAGTTACGCAATTCGGTATGTAAAATATTTTTCAGGTATTTTTTTTATATTTTTATTTCGTAAAACATTTAATTTTAAGCAACTAATTTTAAGCTTTTTTTTTTCCAAGTAACAGTTTTTTTTTAATCATTTTTTGAAGTATTATTCGTAATGACGTCATTTCATAGCCTGAATGGCTTTAAGTCTTTGCCACGTTTTCAGTACATACAAAAAACAATAATAGATAACTTCAAACTTGACATTGACAACAGTTGACACTTGACAGACACGACTATTATTTTGTTGTGAAATGTGAATGCTGTGAACTTTTTGTTTTCTAATTTAATTTCTATCCATTATCCGTGCTGCGTATCCGTGCAATGAATCTGTCATCGACAACTGGTACTAAATGCTTCGTACCGTCATGCAGAAACACTACAACAAATAGCCGACATCCAAACAATAGGCAGGCAGTTCCGTAAAGCGTGGCAGTAAGTATCAAAGTCCAACGGGAAAGCAAAGTCTGTCGTGTACAAAGAATAACTGAGAAAGAGAAATTATGGCAGCGCGCGATCTATCCATAATAACTAGCTTTGACACTGACGGTTTGACTGAGTTTGACAACAACTGAACAACAGTTTTTTTTTTTTAATTTATCTTGAAAAACACGAAGGAATTAGTCTGTTCAGGCTACGTTATGACGTCATTTAGAGGTCAAATGAAAGTCAAATGGTTACAAGTATTATTGTGAAAATAAACACAATCTTGTGATTTAAAGAGCTAAAAATAGAAAAATAAAGCATAAGACCCTAAAATCTCCAAATGGTTTTGGAATCAGCGTAGGTTAATTTTTACTTTACATATCGAATTAGGCTGCTGATTTATGCCAGGTTAGTAGCAAAAGAGGAAATAGGTGCGTTTATAACACGACGTTTTGGGCACGCACAAAGGAGATTCTATTGTATAGTCGTATTACTTATTATTCTAAAGGTGCAGTATACTCCTCTGCCTGGCCCTATATGAGTGATATCGAGTTGCGTTTCAAAATTTGAACGATGTCTCCAAAGATTTTTATAAACAAGTGAGTTCACTTTCGAATTGTGTAGTCACATGAGTGAGGTCCGAAGTGAACTTTACAGAATAGCACTGACAGAAAATACAGAAAAGCCTCTTTAATCTATAATTTTTTTTCCAGTTACCAAGTTCGTTTGCTTTACTACCTGCATCAGAAATCGACTACAACTACCAGTCTACTTATGATGACTATGCAGCAGGCGGCCAGGGTAACTACACTAGATTGACAGCAGGAAAGGCGTTTGGAGGCACTGGTGCTTTGAATCACTTCGTACATTTAAGAAATGACGAAAAATACTACGACGACTGGGCAACTATAACTGGAAACGATGACTGGAAGTTTGAAAATTTACTGCCGTACTTCAAAAACGCTGAAACACTTCATGATGACGAAATCAGAAGCGCATATCCTAGTGCCTATGGCTCTGATGGTCCAATTGGTTTAACGAGACAACTTCATAACAAAGATGTTGCTGATTATTTACAAGCTCTAGCTGAAGCTGGAAACCCTTCAGTATTAGACTTGAATAATGAAAACAATTGTGGTATCACACAACCATTACTGACTATAGCTGACGGAATAAGGCAAAATACGGCTCATAAGTACTTAAAACCCATAAAGGACTATTCTAATTTACACGTATCTAGAAAAACTACAGTAACGAAAGTTATTTTTGAAGATAAAACTGCTGTTGCTGTAGAAGCAGTTCACAACGGTGTCACTTATACTATTAAAGCAAATAAGGAGATCATTTTATGTGCTGGTGCATTAAATACCGCTAAGATATTATTGATCTCAGGCGTCGGTCCTGAAGGTGAAATAGCTGATCTTCCTGTTGGCGAAAATTTGGTAATTCCACCCGCAGTCCCTATACTTTATAAGACCAAAAAGCATTTGCTGTGTATTCCTAATCCTTTAGGTCTTGCAGAAGCAGCTTTAAAACCAACAGAGATACCCTTCCCGTTCTTAGTCGGATTAGTAGCTCTGGATAAGACAGACAAAATCCCAGACTTTCAATTATACAGCTTATTACTTGAGCATGACACACCATACGTCACAGTAGCTTGCTCATTAGTCTATGGATTTAAAAGCGAAATTTGTGCCAGTTTGCAAAAGCAAGTAGCATGCAGAGATTCAATGTTCAACGTCGTGGTGGGCCTAAACACAAAATCAAGGGGTTCAGTTCGCCTGAACAGTGCTAACCCATTAGGCGAGCCTGTTATCACAACTGGATTCTTCACTGACAGCGAAGATCTGGAGAATATGGTGGATTACGTGATGGACCTCACATCACTAGGCAATACAGCTACTTTTAGAAAAATGAACGCTGCTGTTGTAGGCGTTGATTTGCCCGAATGTGCTGACAAGAAATATGGTACCAGAGAATTTTGGAAGTGCTATATTCTGAACAGAAACATGGGTGAACTTTTTTATTCGAGCACCTGTCCAATGGGGACTGTTGTCGATGGTGAGTTGAAGGTGATAGGGATGGAGAACCTTCGGATAATAGATGCCAGTGTGCCCCCTACTCCTATGCGTGGTGGAACCAATGCAGCCGTTATAGCCCTGGCAGAGAAAGGAGCTGAACTAATTATGAACAGCGCTTAATTTTCGATATTCATATTATAAGCCACTGCTGGACATAGGCCTTCCCATTCCACGTTCATTTTATCATACGTCCCTTACATTGGGACTACAGCTGGTGTGATTATGTACAATTATAATTAATTATCTATTATTATATCAGAAACAATGCTGTGGTTAATTAAATAATTAAATAAAGTTTTACACTGCTCAAACTATGATTTAATGGTATTTTATTAATTATTATTTTAATTACACAATTGTGTTGTCTTACATAAAAAATATAATGTATTGCATCAAACTTTTATGTTTTTATTTTTTACATACACTATTATTAAGAGGGAAGTTTATAAGTATTTTTGGCTGGCAACACCGAGTATCATTATGCGCGTTGCAGACTCTTAAAATGAGGATTCTCTATGCCGACAGGAGACAAGCAGGTCCCCCGCTGTCAACACAGCGCATCTTCAGTAGCTCTGGTGACCTTACTCACCACAGGAACACAACACTACCAAAGGGTAGCGTTATTGACCGCACGGTTGTCGCAGTGGCTGGGAGATTGGCTGCTGCGCGACGTGTCGCGGGTTCGATTCCCGCATTGCACACTGGTCTGGCTGTTTGTGTATGTGAAATTTGTGTTTGTAAACGCACCCACGACACAGGAGAAATCCTAGTGTGCGGCAACGTTCTATAAAAAAAAAACTTCCCCAGTCGGGCTGTTCTAGATTTGAGCAAGATATTCCGGCGTTAAAAACATCGAAACAATTATCATCCGCCAAGCCTTTTCCCAAACATGATTGGGGTCGGCTTCCAGTCTAACTGGTTGCGACTGAATATTAATATTTTACATGGAGCGACTGCCATCTGACCTCCACAACCCAATGATTGGGGAATACCGGTATTCGAATGTTAGACCAGTTGTCAGACTTTTGGGCTCCTGACTACCTACCCGTAACGACTGTCAAAGATATTCCTATGACAACCGGGACCGACTGCTTAACATGCTCTCCGAGGCACGGAGGGGTCTCGATGTGTTAAGAACGGTCACCCATCCAAGAACTGACCGCGGCAAGCGCAGCTTATCCTCGCAGATCGATCGATCAGCGCGGCTGTCATTTGGCCACGAGCCCCTCCATCGAAACATTTATGGTTTTACTAAATATTCCGTGGAACCTACACTTAACCTATACTATAGGTACTAATACTCTAGGCCACTACGACATAATAATGTAAGAAAAAACGTAAACCCGGCAATAATTACAAATAAATAATGTTGGAACCACCATTTTATTTCCAGCTACGTCACATCCGCTGGATGTCAAAGGGAATTCTGGAAATTTCAATTTCCAACGATTTTGGTGGATTGCATCCGGTTTCCGCGGAGCTACGATGAAAGCAGAGTAGACTTATACTTTATACTTACTTATACATTTTTAGGGTTACGTACTAAAATGGTAAATAACCGTCCATAGTCGGGTAAAAGGAACCCTTAAGCCGGGTACTGATTAGCGAGCTGTAACCGTAACCAAAATACATAGGGCTTTACCACAAAAAAGATAGACACGTGTTAATCGCGAATGCTACCAAAAATAATACGCACTTGTTTTAGCACTAACTTGTCTAAAAAAAATGTGTATTATTTTTGGTAGCATTCGCATTTAACGCGTGTCTATCTTTTTGTGGTAAGGGTGCTAGTGTGTACGCGGCTCGCTAACCTGAGACTATGTTTTTTGGTTACGGTTACAGCGTACGACTTCGTCTGTCTATCTGTCTGTCACTGCTGCTTATTTCAGTAACTGGTACCAATGCTATGGACTTGAAATTTAAAACAGTTATAAAAATGCTTGCCCACCTTTACTGCAAATGAAGAAAGTTAAACAATATTTTTATTTTCATTGCCAATGGCGGCAAAGTGGGGGTTCAAATTATGAAATGGGGTTACTAAGTCAAATGACATAGGTACCATATTATGTAATGGCATTATTTGCACATTTTAAAAATAGGTATTTTCGTTTTTGTTTATGTTTTATAGTTTTTGACATTTAAGATAAAAAAAAACCGGCCAAGTGCGAGTCGTACTCGCGCAGCGAGGGTTCCGTATCATTTTTGGACGTATAAAGTGAAAAAATCCGGACCGCATAACTAAGTTTGTTTGTAAAGGAATTTTGATGATTTTGAAAAAAATGTACTAGTTAGGAACATCGTTTTATTTTTGGTGCCATATTTGGGTCAATTCCTATCAACTCTAATTATTTCAGATTTTTCGCCCCGCAAACTTCGGAGATAAGGGGGGAGGGAATGGTATTTTTTTGGACATTTTTCATCATATGTCGAAAACTGTGGGACATAAAATAAAATAAAAATATATTTTGAAATGTGCAAATCAAGCCCTTTCATATGATATGTCACTTGACCTAGTAACCCCACTTTGAAATTTCAGACCCCCATTCCGGCCCCTTTTGCAATGAAAATATAAATATTTTTGGACTTTTTTCATTTGCAATAAAGTTGAACAAGCATTCTTTATAACTGTTCCAAATTTCAAGTCGATAGCATAAGTAGTTGCTGAAATAAGCAGGTATGACAGACAGACAGACAGACAGACAGACAGACGAAGTCGCACCATAAGGGTTCCTTTTTTACCATTTTGGTACGGAACCCTAATTACCAAAAAATATTATTCCCCCCTTATCTCCGAAGTTTGCAAAGCTTAAAATCTGAATTAATTAGAGTTGATAGAAGTTTACCTAAATATTGTACCAAAAATAAAACGATATTCGTAACTAACACCGTTTTTTAGAAATCATCAAAATGCCTTCACTTCACACACACACACAAACTTAGTTACGCAGTCCGGTTTTTTTAAATTTTACCTACATACATATTAAAATATAAACTACTAGCTTCCGCCCGCGGCTTCGCCCGCGTTTTCTGGGATAAAAAGTAGCCTATGTGTTATTCCAGGTCCCAGGCTACCTCTTTGCCAAATTTCATCCAAATCCGTCCAGCCGTTTCAGCGTGAAGACGTAACAAACATACACACACACACACACACACACAAACATACACGTAGCGCCATCTAGCGTTCGAAAGCAATCATGACCGTCGAAAGTTATTGTTCTTTCCCTCGGGAACAATCCTATTTTTCTTGATGAATATACTGTCGTTTTCTGTACTCCAAAATTTCATCATGTTCGGTTCAGTGGTAAAAGTAACAAACGAACAAACTTACTTTCGAATTTATAACATTAGTTATGTTAAGGATCCCTGTAAGAGAGTATAATTATTATCTACGAATGTAAACAAAAACTCGTAAATCAGATAAGTGGTTGTCGAGGTACAAGCTCACAAACAGACAAACAGACCTTCCGTTTCACGCATAATAAAATGTAAGGACAGAGATAAGGCAGTTACTAAAATAGAATAATTTTGTAATTTCCTTATTAATTGTACCAGTTTAGTTTTGATAAGAAAATACCTCTAATTTTTCACTTGTTTCTAGTTTATTAGTGCTTATAGTTAAATATTGAACCTTTTGTGAAACAGGTAAGTGAAAATAAAAAACTTTAAGTAAATATGTAGTTTATATCAATGTCATTTTTGTCTGTCTGCTTGTCCACTTAGATGTTCTAAACTACACAATGGATTTTAATGCGGTTTTCACACCAATTTAGAAAAAATATATATTCTAGGTTTGGATACAGCACAGAAACCTCGATGTTTTGACAAACTAATTGAGTCTCATGATGTCTCTTTCTAACTAAAAACATAAGAAAGAGATAGTAGATATTTAATCCTATGTAAGTCCACTTGTTTAATTTCAATGTGAATTTAGTCGTCATCGCAATTTAGGTCACAACTATTTTCCCGTAAATGACAAAGGGCGTAGACTAATTTGACAGTTCTTAATATTTTCTGTCCTTTTTCAATGATATTTGTAAGAAAGAGATATAGTGTAATTAAAATTAGTTTAATGCTATGTACAATAGAATAAACACCAAAGTAAGAGTTTAGTCCATTTGAGGATACCCGTTTTCACCACGTTTTTATTAACTCGCTTTCTTGTCTATCTGTTTGTCCGTTTGGTGCAAATGTTGCAATATAAATTTTTCAAACACTTGCTGGCATCTGACTTGGTATATCTATGTAATTTGGATGACAACGCAATAATAATAACAGTATTTTTATTAGTCTGGAAAATGGGTGCCAGTACTGCAACCCAGCTTCTATCGGCTGTTCAGCTGACCCTCCCGTTTCTGGCCTCTATTGGGCTGGATGGAATACTGTGGCCAGACCAGACTGTCTTTAAAGGTGAGTTCATTCCTTTTTGAGTTCTAGCTCAGAAGCCTTAAGAATGTTCAAAAAGCCCAATTCTCATTTATATAATAAAAAACTTTTTTAACAAAAAATAACCGACTTCAAAAATCCACTACAAAGAAAATAATAATTTTGGTTTCGGAAGTCGGTGGCTTTGGTTTTTGTTTGCTTTTTTTTTGCCACCGACTTCCGAAACCAAAATTATTATTTTCTTTGTAGTGGATTTTTGAAGTCGGTTATTTTTTGTTAAAAAAGTTTTTTATTTTTCCCTTTTTAGTTCTTTATCCCGTGTTAGATTACTTTCACGAATTCGTTCAACAGTAAATCTTCTACGAGTGTGTACATATTGCATATAACTTTGTACATAGGAATGATTACATAATGTATTATATACTAAAACCTTCCTGAAAGTATGTAGATTACGTTAGTGAAAACCCCATCCAAATCGAATCAGTAGTTTTTGAGAAAATCGCGCACATACAAACATACATACATACATACATACATACATACATACATACATACATACATACATACATACATACATACATACGGGACGAATACAGAACCTCCTTTTTTGAAGTCGGTTAATGAAGTCGGTTAAAAACAACCGACACAGGCGGGGTTTGAACCCACGACCTCTGCTGTACCGTGGCAAGTGCTCTAACCATCTAAGCTACTGTGTCTTCGCCTAAGTCAGTTGAAATTTGAAATGTCTTCTGAGCGTTGGTAACATCTATCGGAGACATTATATCGCAGACTACAACTCAATATTATATTTTAATATATTTTAATCTAGATAATTTAGGTTGTGTGTGTTTCAGACAATATGACTTACGACTATATAGTGGTGGGAGGCGGGTCTGCTGGCTGCGTGGTAGCCAGGAGGCTGGCTGAAGATAAGAGTGACAGGGTTATAGTGCTAGAAGCTGGAAATGATCCTCCCATACCAGCTTTGGTAAGAATCTTTATCAAATCTTGTTCCGATACCTACTCTGGGCAAAGTGAACTAGGAATTTGCATAAAAAACAAACTTGAAAAACGGCGTTCATATACGTTGTGAGTGTAGCAGTTTTGGAAGTCATTGATTTTTTTTGGTTGTTGACATCTGGACTTTTTCTGCCTTAAACGCGTTTGCGCGGTACACTAATTAAAATATCTACACAAAGCGAATACGTGATTATAACACGCACGTACACTGTGATGTTACAAGCAAATCAAATTTTGTGTGACAATTTTTTACAGACTTGATATTCATTGTACAATGAATATCAAGTCTGTAAGAATGTACGCTCGACAACATTGACGGTCGACCACTTTTCACCCTTATATTCCTAGTAATAAGGGTGAAAAGTGGTAGACCGTCAATGTTGTCGGTTGTACATTTAATTCACGCTATTCTCGTAGGTATTAGGAATTAAAATCTTACGGTAATTTTTCATTCAAGAAAATTCAACCATCTGCCAACACTCGGAAAGACGTTTTACGTCATAAACAGTCGTAAACAAAATAAAATTATTTCATTTCAGCTTGCAGGACTTTTCGTCATACTCCCTGGTTCTTATGTGGATTACAACTACACATCAACTCCAGACAAATACGCAGCAAGAAGCCAGAATAATGCCACCATGCTAACAGCTGGCAAAATGCTTGGAGGCAGCGATTCTCTCAATCATTTCATCCACACAAGAGGAACTGCTTCAGATTTCGACTGCTGGGCTGATCTCTCTAACGATAACTCCTGGAAATACGAAAATATACTACCATATTTCAAGAAAAGTGAAAGGGTCGATGATCCCGAAATTATGAGCGAATATGGCGAATTCCATGGCACCAAAGGTCCTATGGGAATAACAAGACAACCTGAGGATGATAAAGTTGCTGATTTGTTGAAATCTTTTGCTGAAGTGGGTAATCCTACCGTGTTAGACCTGAACGCTGATGTTTATTTAGGTTATACACAACCACAGTATATGTTAGCTGATAAAAAAAGGCAAACACCAGCTTACGCATACCTGAAACCTATCATAGACTATTCTAATCTATACATCTCTAAAAACACTAGAGTAACTAGAATCATTTTTGAGGATAACGTTGCTGTGGCCGTTGAAGCTGTATATAAAGGCAAAACTTATACACTAAGAGCCAAAAAAGAGATCATAATAAGCGCCGGAGTATACAATACTCCTCAATTGCTGATGCTTTCTGGTATTGGTCCTAAAGAACATTTGGAAACGTTGAACATAACAGTGTTAAATGATTTACCTGTAGGTGAGAATTTGGTCGACCAAATAGCTGTCACTTTGGTGCATAAGTTACAGAAGTATTTATTACCAACTCCAGATGTAGGTGCTGTTACGACAGCAGCAACAGACCCAACGCGAATTCCTTTTCCTGTTTTAGTAGGATCAGTGGCTTTAAACAAGTCCCAGACATGTCCGGAATATCAGACCTTTAACTTGTTGCTGGCACATGACACACCGTTTTTGACACTGAGCTGTGCACAAGTTTTCGGCTTGCGAGATGAAATATGTAACAGGTGGCAGAAACAGGTTATAGGTAGAGATTCACTATACACCGTTGCCGCTCTTCTCCAACCCAAATCGAAAGGTGCTGTCTGTTTGGGGAGTGCCGACCCATTCGCAGATCCAGAAATTACAACTGGATACTTTACTGAACCCGAGGATTTGGAAAACATGGTGGAATATATAACAGATTTCATTAATGTTGGCAATACGGAATACTTTAAAGAAATAGGAGCTGAATTAGTTGGTCTAGATCTTCCAGAGTGTGCTGATAAAGAGAAAGGCTCAGACGAATTTTGGAAGTGCTATATTTTGAATACTGCAAGCAGTCCTTATCATGTTACTAGTACATGTCCTATGGGGAAAGTGGTGGATGGTAAATTGAAGGTACTAGGAGTAGAAAACTTGCGGGTAGTTGATGCTAGTGTGATGCCTAAGATTCCTAGAGGCGCTCCTAACGCTGCCGTGATTATGTTGGCAGAGAAAGCGTCGGACATGATCAAGTGTGACAATTAATTGACAATTTAATGGCCGCTTATTGTTAATGTAATTTCTTCTTTTTAATTACTTGTAAAATAAAATATTTGTTATGACCTAAAAACTTATGCATTGTGTTACTTTAAGTTAATTAATATTATTTTGTTTTTCAAAAGCCTTTCTATCGAGAAATACTATCTAGTCAAGAAGCATACCTCACGACATAGGTACCTACAACTATACACTCTTAAAAACCAGCATTGCTATAAAATAAACTTTTAGTTTCGTGAATACGGAACCTAAAACGAATGTTACTTTAATTAGGTGTATACCTTTTTCATTTCTTTTGTATTGTCTTGTTTTCTGTTTTGCTGTACCTACCTAATTATTATGTTTGTGGTTTTTTTTTGTGCTGTTTCAAATAAATATTTTACTTTCTTTCCAATAAAGTAGGTAGGTATTTGAAATCATCAGTGTTATTTTTGGTTTATTTCTGTGTTAGATGAGGTCGGGTGTGATCACTATCTCACTTACTCTCAGTGCAGGGTTTACATGAACTGTAGCTGATAGGTTACCATCATCATTAGCATCATAATTTCAGCCAAACGGACGTAACCATAACTCGACTGTATTGAAATTATACTTTTCGGTCACAGAAATATTATAAAAATCAAGCCCTGAAACTCTAACCACATTGGTGGATAAAACCCTTCTCATAATGCGTGACGTATCAAGAAGAACCGTCTTCTGTACAACACCAGGTATCATCATTCCAGCCATAGAAAAAAGAATAGATTTCAGCCATAAGACGTCCAATAGTGGACGTAAAGTATAACTCGACTGAATTAAAATAGTATACTGTGATAAATGATATTTATTTTGTAAATAGGTTAAAATAAGTATTTTTAAGCTAGATGAGGTCGGTGTTTCCTATATGACTACCTTTGAGAAGAAACACCGAAACAAACTCAAACGTTAATGTCTCTTTTATGGTCCAGATAATTAAGATAAATGCAGGTTAGTATGAAATGGCATTTAGAGCCATACAGATTTGAGTGGACTTGTCCTGACTGTGTACGCATGTGCCGGGTATTGTGGTAGCTCAACCCTGACTCAACGACCCGACGAACATTACCTACCATCAGAAAGGACATTTGGGTAGGCCCCCTAAAGTACTCAAACTGTCAGATTGAACTTGAGATCTATAACAGTAACATAATAATCCACTTAATACTCACATTTACAATAATTATAATTAATCTGTATTATTGAAGCAAAAATTCTAAATTATTTTCACTTAGGAACTCTAAATATCTTAGCTCTTCAACAATTCAATTCAACATAGTTTTAAAAATCTACCAAATACCGGACGGTGCCGGACAACCGGAATGCGCCCCGTATCGTAGGAGCGCCATTATTACCTGATCCGATTCGGAATATCATGGGAATTGTCGGATTTTAAATAGATGACTAGACTTTTGCCCGTGACTCGTCCGCGGCGAATATAGAATATTGATATTTTATGATTTTAAATGACCTTTTTAGTGTAGAGTAACTAGTAGAATTAAACTGACAGTCCAACGTTTGAGAGGAATGAAATGAAAAATATAAAACCGGCCAAGTGCGAGTCGTACTCGCGCACCGAGGGTTCCGTATCAGTTTTGAACGTATAAAGTGAAAAAAACTGGACCGCATAACTATGTTTGTTTGTGAAGGAATTTTGATGATTTTGAAAAAACTGCACTAGTTAGGAACATCGTTATATTTTTGGTGCAATATTTGGGTCAATTCCTATCAGCTCTAATTATTTCAGATTTTTCGCTCCGCAAACTTCGGAGATAAGGGGGGGGGGGAATGGTATTTTTTTAGACACTTTTCATCATATGTCGAAAACTGTGAGACATAAAAAAAATATATATATTTTGAAATGTGCAGATCAAGCTCTTTCATATGATATGCCACTTGACCTAGTAACCCCACTTTAATATTTTGGACCCCCACTCCGGCCCCTTTTGCAATGAAAATAAAAATATTTTTTGACTTTTTTCATTTGCAATAAAGTTGGACAAGCATTCTTTATAACTGTTCCAAATTTCAAGTCGATAGCATTAGTAGTTGCTGAAATAACCAGGTGTGACACACAGACATACGAAGTCGCACCATAAGGGTGCCTTTTTTACCATTTTGGTACGGAACCCAAAAAATGTCATAACGGTCGAAGTTTCACTTTTTTCGGCCTAGCTCTTATTCGCCTAATGTTTGTCGCCTAGTGTAGCGTGCGCTAAGGAACTTCGTTCGAAAATGTAATTAATAAGGTCGTCATTTAAATATCTCAAACTTGAAATATTTGATGGCACGTGGTTGAGCGATTGGCTGCTGCAGACGTGTCGCGGGTTCGATTCCCGCACGGTACAAATATTTGTTCCAGGTCTGGACTAGTCTGGAGTGTTTGTGTATGGGAAAGGACACGGCAGACTCCCATAGAACGCTGGGCTTCAGATTGTTTATGTCGGTACAGATATGAAATTAGTTTGGTGTGATCGAGTATTTCAAGAGTATTTAAATTCATTTTTTATTTGTTTTTGTACGTAATTGGGTTAAAGAGAAATCTTCGTATTTATGACAGTGAGGTTAAGTATGGTGTAAATGATCCAATGAAGTACAACCCGACTAATGAGTTCTCAATTCAAAAGGTTTTAGTTGCTGTCGACATGATATTCTGTGGAGGTCTAATGAAGTACAGCCCGACTAATGAGTTCTCAATTCAAAGGTTTTAGTTACTGTCGACATGATATTCTGTGGAGGCACGCGCCAGCCAGCATGCACCCGTTTTTGTTTTATTGGTTTTTTCAAAAGTCACCGGCATAATCATTTTATTTCTTATTTATTTAGATTTTTGATTCCAATTCTTAATCTCTAAGATAAATTAGGCAAAGAACAATTAAAATATATTTTATTTTTGGTTAAGCTTTTATTACTGTACCATATTAAGCCCAAAACTGCCAATGTCCTTTGTGTTTGTAAACGCATCTACTACAGGAAAAATCTTAGGGTGGGGCCACGTTTTAACGTTTAAAAAAAACGTATGCCAGTCGCGAGTGCCTTTTCGCTTATTGAATGGAGCATGCCCTATGTATCTATTTACTTTGTGGTACGGCTCCTGATCGACAAACGCAATTGTCTTTAACGGAAAAACACAAACCATTGAAATGATTACATAAAACCTTAAACTCAAGTCTTAACGCACAACACCATGACAGAAAAAAACGCCATGCTTTGTCACTTTCCCTGTGAAGAACAATAAGTCACTCGCCAGGCATCGAACTGTGAACCTATTGTCAATTTGACACACTACGTTCATTCATAGGGTGTTCAGTTCAATGACTCTAATTGTTTAATAAGACAGAAACTTTAAAGACAAAAAAGTCACCCGTTAATAAGAAAAAATATATGCTTAAATAATATGGTATTTTCAAGAGATTCGCTCATGTACTTAAATACCTATTTAGGAATATTAACTAGGGGAGAAACAAAAACTTGCTTGTACACTGACTTAAAAAACATTAAATAACCGGCCAAGTGCGAGTCGTACTCGCCCACCGAGGGTCCCGTGCTCAGATCATAGAAACAAGGAGATATGCCATCATAGCAAATCAGTACGGGAACTGATGCCACTTTTAGTACATTTTTTGACACAATTACGCGCATAATTAAGCGCTCCTTGTGAATAAAAAGATCTCCCACGCATTAAACATTCCGCACACCCTCAATCTAATACTGTTAATCGTCACTCAACACTAGCACTAAACTAAAACACTGTATTTATACCATCGATCGTGTTCGGTTCGTCGCCAGCGCGTACGTTTATAATATGAGCAATTTGCTCAAGATCAGGCATCAAGCTCGATAGCGCCTTGGCACATCTACATTGTTTCTATGATCTGAGGTCCCGTACCATCCTAGGACCTATAAAAGTTTAAAAAAAACCGGACCACAAAACTAAGTTTGTTTGTGGAGGAATTTAATTATTTCAGATTTTTTCCTCTGCAAACTTTGGAGATAAGGGGGGGAGAGTGGTATTTTTTCAGACATTTTTCATAATCGTGTAGTTCCATAGATTAGCGCGTTCAAACAAAACAAACAAAAAACTTTTCATATTACCTAACGCAAATAATACTGCATTTTCTTTCTTTCCTCATTTTCTTTCTCCAGCTTTATTATATTATTATAGGTAGATAGATTTATCCCATTCCCAACCTCATTTACCAGCAGCAGTGATAACCTAGTGGTTTAACCATGTGCCTTCCACGGCGAATGGTTTGAGTTCGATCCCGAGGCACGCACCGCTGACTTTTAGAAGTCATGTGCGTATTAGAAATTAATTATCACTTGCTTTATCGGTGAAGGAAATCATCGTGAGGAAACCGGCACGTCCTAGAACCAAAAATTCGAAGACATGCGACGTCCACCAACCCGCACTGGGCCCGCGTGGTGGACTACGGCCCACTCCCTCTCACAGAGGAGGCCTGTGTCCCAGCAGTGGGAACATTATAGGCCGATTATGCTTATGCAACCTCATTTAAAACTGATCCATTCTACTCATTTCAAAATGACACAAACACATTTGCAGGTGCTAAACACACCTTGTGCAGGTGAATGCGTGGAGACGTAAAAACGTATTAATTCTTATTACTTCACCTGTTGAGCTTTATAATTACAACTATTAGTTACTGTATGGTTAAGGGGGAGTTTAGAGGTTATCTTGGGTTTATAGCATGCTTAAACCCGTGGTCAGTTTACGATAAAACCAGAAAAGTTATGAATTTCACAAGATAATGACGTCATAAATAAATTATGACCGCTTCAATGGTATATAAAGTGATGGTGTGTGGTCGTGTGGTCCTGGGTGCGATCCAGGGGGTCTACTCTGTAAGTCCGTCAACGAAGATACGGGCCCGTCCGAAAGTACAATAGACATAAGATTCCGTCAAAACAAGTGTCAAATTCAATTTTTCGGACGGATAAAAACACATCGGGAGTAGGGACAACTGTCAAATCGTGCTATCATTCATTCTTAGTTCGGGCCCCGAACTAATCTTAAGTCCGTAGGTGATACGGAGTAAGAAATGCCCGTAACTAAGGTCGAAACTACGGATTTCGTGCTTAGAGAGTAGAACCCCAGGGCCGGGCAGTGGTACTGAGCTTTTAACACGTTTTTATTAACTCGCTTTCTTGTCTGTCTGTCTGTTCGGTAGAAATATTGCATTTTTCAAACACTTCCTGGCATCGGACTAAGCTGAAATTTGGTATACCTGTGTAATTTGGATGACAATTGGTTATAATAATAATATAATATAATCTCGATGCCATATAAGTCAGAAATATTCTCTTATCCGTTTGCCGTTGTCATTTAGTACATTAGAATTGTGACATTTAGGGCATTGAGATTATAACGAAACCAAATCGGAATTATATTTTGAACGTTCTTATTTACCAGAATTGGCCTTCTTATGTTTTTTTACGAGTACCTTACATAATTACATATAATTATATACATTTTGACCGCACGGTTGTCGCAGTGGCTGAGAGATTGGCTGCTGCGCGACGTGTCGCGGGTTCAATTCCCGCATTGCACAAGGTCTGGCTGTTTGTGTATGTGAAATTTGTGTTTGTAAACGCACCCACGACACAGGAGAAATCCTAGTGTGGGGCAACGTTTAAAAAAAAAAAAAAAAAAAAAAAAAAAAAAAAAAAAAAAAAAAAATAGAAAAAAAAAACATATGCATTCGCTGCTTGTCGACGGAAGAACAAACAAAATAATAGATTAATAAAAATACTAGCTCTTCCCTACAGTTTCACCCCTGTTGCGCAGCTCCTAAGGGTCGTAGCTTGATGTTAAATAACCTATACTATTTCTCATAAATCTGGCTATCATATACAAAAATATTTTTTAGAATCCGACTGATAGTTTCAGAGATTAGCGCGTTCAAACAAACTCTTCAGCTTTATAATATTAATATAGATTTCTACCGATTTATGCATGGCGATTACCTACTTTTAATAGATTTTTTAATACAAAACAGTTCAATAATGACCTTAGGTCATTCCTATTCTTATTTGAATCACGTTGTAAGCGCTTTTGATTAACAGTGCCTATTCAAAGGTATAGTGTTGCTAAAAACGCTAAAGTCCATGTATTGTGTCGTATAGGTACAATATGAAATCGTTGAGATGCAGCCTCCTGGCACGCGACACTGACAGGTGCACGGCGCGTGCGCTGTTAAGGGCAAGCACTTCATACACTTTTTTATACGGCACAGCAAACTTTAAAAAAAAATGTTTACACCTGGCGTTGACATTGTAATGACGTCAGGTGTTCGCAACCTTGTTAAAATTGTCAACAGACCTGTTGGTGACCTTACAGGTGTGTGGAACATGTTTGAAGGCTGTTCCCTCATGTCAGCATGAGCTATGGGAATTAACATGATGGGGAAAAGGTTAACTAGTTAGACTGTATAGGGTGGGTCAGATTTTCAGTATCGTCAAATTTGTGGAGACTATTCACGTGAATTCGACGCTGTCTTTCTCGTCATCCCAGCGAACATTCCAGAAAATATGTGTAACGAAAAACGTGTAGTTACTTTTGAACGCTTTATTAATCTTAAACTCAGATCATAGAAACAAGGAGATGTGCCAAGGCGCTATCGAACTTGATGCCTGATCTTGAGCAAATTGCTCATATTAAAAACGTACGCGCTGGCGACGAACCGAACACGATCGATGGTATAAATACAGTGTTTTAGTTTAGTGCTAGTGTTGAGTGACGATTAAAAGTGTTAGATTGAGGGTGTGCGGAATATTCAATGCGTGGGAGATCTTTTTATACACAAGGAGCGCTTAATTATGCGCGTAATTGTGTCGAAAAATGTACTAAAAGTGGCATCAGTTGTTCCGGTACTAATTTGCTATGATGGCATATCTCCTTGTTTCTATGATCTGAGATCTTAAAGTATAAAAGTTACAAAAAACATAGTTATATTGTTGTGAAGATCCATCTGACAGCAACACATAAATGTATGACCCTCCCTCCATCCCCTGCGATGACGTCGTAGATCAAGGGATTAAACGCTCTAAGGCTCGTATTACAGAACGTTACTCGAGCACAGATCTCGCCTTGAGCATAGATTTAAAGCCATTTGATTGGTTGAAACTAGTTTCAAGTAATGCTTGAGTCTTGAGTTTGGTTCTGTGATACGGGCCTAAAGGAGATGTTTCGTCTTCTAATTCACGAAAACAAACCAGCGGTAGTAGCGAGACTTCTGCCCACCCCAATTTTAATCAAGGTCACGTTTGAAGGCATTGGTACAGTGGTTAAGCGATTGGCTGCGGCGGAATTCAAACCTGTAACCTCTACCGTACCGTGGCATTGCTCTAACCATTAAGCGTGTTACACCCGTGAGTTGAATTTTTAATTTTATTTTCAACGCCTCTTAAGATATATCTCTAATAATAATAAAGCTGAAGAGTGATGTTTGTTTGAACGCGCTAATCGCTGAAACTACCAGTAGGATTCGTAAAATTATTTTTGTATATGATAGCCAGATTCATGAGGTATAGGCTATTTGACATCACACTAGAGCCGAGCAAAAATAAAAAAAAGTCAGAAACAACGCTACGTGAAAGAATGTTCAAAATATAATTCTGATTTGGTTTCGGTGTTCTGTACCCCGATCATGAGTTTTTTTGACGTATAGTTTCGTTAACGTAAGCATATTTTGAATTTAAAATACAGCAGTCCTGGAACATTTTGATAAAATTTTATACAATTTGCACATTTTAAAAAATACAAAGAAATTAATTAAGTATTTAATTTATATAAATATTGTGTAACAAACGTGTATTTTAAATTCAAAATATTCTTACGTTAACGATACTACACGTCAAAAAAACTCATGATAGGGGGTACTGATGTACTAAATCTAAATGACAACGTCAAACGGATAAATAATATTTCTGACTTAAATGACTGTAGCACTCGACGTGTACATATCTATTGATATGTATATATGTATGTACTTATTTGTTTATTTAGTATTTAAATATGTTACTATTTGTTTGTAACTCTAGGGTTAAAAAAAAATATAAATATCCTGTCATTGCCATGTCATTCTCATAATTTTCACCCTTCAAACTTTTCAGTTTTCACCGTTTTCACTGAACAACCTCCTTCATGTGACAGTCTAACACTAACGTGATATTGGCAAAATTGTGGTGGCTTTTCTACAAAGGCCATTAAATCAAGAGTTGAAGTTGAAGTTGACTTAAATGACATTATGATGATATCGATGACTTCAATATACATTTAGATTTTTATTTATGGAAGTTTAACATTTTTATTTCATAGTTTTTAGTGTAGTTTTTGGAAGTCGGTTTTTTTTAAACCTGTGTTTATTATTTACGAGAATTGGGCTTCAGATTTCTATTAAATTAAATGGGTGAACAGCAGGGCACAGCTAGTTTAATATAAACAAAGTTGTTTAGTAATATCATGCGTTGTTATAAATAAAAAACATAGAAATAAGAAAAAAATTAAAACTGGAATCCGAGACGAACCATTCCTCTGTCTTCAGTAGAATCCTTCCTGAATCAGAAATAAAGGAGCAGCTGAAAAAATAGCTGGATGTACAGGCACCCTTGTCTAGGGAAGTTAATTAAACTGAAAAAAGATGGACTCTTGACAATAACAAAGGGTGGTAAAAATCCAATTAATTTTCAAGTAAATGCTTGGAAATTCTCTGTTAAGACTTCTTTCTTGTCTATTAGACTGCAGTGCTAGCCGAACATTTAGCTAAATAGTAATAATATGTAGTTAGTTGAGTCGCTATCGACTTTTGATTATCTACAATAATCTATATTTTTTTTGTCGTTATATAACGTCGTACCTATCCAAAAAAATCTAAATAGGTAATAGATAAGTCAATAGAAATGTTCCATTGTCTTCAAATCACGTAAAAACCGTTCGCAGTTCCATACATTTGTGTTCACTTGAATCGAAAAAATGTATGGAACGGCTGATTTCTTTTTTCGCCATTTTGACGTATGGAATAATTTCGGAAATCAATGCCGATTTCCGAAACTATTTCTCACAACATTGATTTTTTTGAAGGCAGTTTCAACTTTGTTTTTTTAATTATTTTCCTATTTTGACTTAAACTACTACAGCAATAGCGTAAATTAATTACCACTGACCAAACCTTCATCGCTTTTGCTGTAAATAATTATATCATCAACATAGGCAAAGTTCTTGAAGCTGGTTAAAAACAACACCAAAAACTTATCAGATTCATATTTTCTGTACCCCTATTATGAGTTTTTTTGACGTATAGTTTCGTTAACGCAAGCATATTTTGAATTTAAAATACAGCAGTCCTGGAACATTTTGATAATATTTTATACAATTTGCATATTTTTAAAAATACAGAGAAATTAATTAAGTATTTAATTTATATAAATATTGTGTAACAAACGTGTATTTTCAATTCAAAATATGCTTACGTTAACGATACTATACTTACGTCAAAAAAACTCATGATCGGGGTACTGGTCATAATATTTATTCATTAATTTGTTTATTTATTTAAGTATTTGTTTATTTATTTAATAAATGTTTTTATTTATTTATGCTATTCTATTAAGTACCTAGGTACATGATCCTGCTAGGGTGTTACAACAAAACGGAGCAAACATTATGCAGATGTAGACCATCAAGCCGGTTTCTTGAAGAGAATGAAGATACCCATATTACCATGTTTAAAAGACACCATAACAATTACATGACATCTGCCGTAAATGCCAAGGTATCTACTAAAACAACCTTGTATAATTAAACATGCAATTTTAAACCATATTTTGTGACTAGTAGGATTGAAAATTGGTTGGCAATGGTGGCAGTTAATGCAAGGTGCCTAATGAATAATAATGCAAGTTATTGTGTTTTGTAGTCATCTGTCTGAACGGTAGCAGACTTTATGTCTTAAAAGGGTAAGCAGGAATGGACATAAGCACCTTTTCCCGAAAAAGCGTGGACATTTTAGCGAGAGTTTTCGTTGATATATAATCAATGAAAAATCGTGCTAATTTTTTTTAATGTAAGTAACTATGTCGCAGATATATAGTCAAATCCGCTGTTTTACAAAACCGCTAGTTGTTTTACATATCAGCTCCGTTATGTTAGGTCTCTCTGGAGCAATCCGATTGGGAAAGTTCCTCAACCACAGCCAAATAACGCTACTCTTCGGTAGTGTTGTGTTCCTGTGGTGAGTAAGGTCGCCAGAGCTCCTGAGGATGCGCTGTGTTGACAGCGGGGGACCTGCTTGTCCTCTAAGCTGTCGGCACGGCGAGTCCTCATTTTAAAGGGTCGGTAACGCGCTTGTGATACTCAGTGTTGCTAGCGTTTCATAGGCTACGGTAACCGCTTACCATTAGGCAGGCCCTCAGATCATAGAAACAAGGAGATATGCCATCATAGCAAAATATTACGGGAACAACTGTTCCCACTTTTAGTAAATTTTTCGACACAATTACAAGCGCTTCTTGTGAATATAAAGATCTCCCACACATTAAATATTCCGCACACCCTCAATCTAAAACTGTTAATCGTCACTCAACACTAGCACTAAACTAAAATACTGTATTTATATTATTATCATTGATCGTGTTCGGTTCGGGGCTCGTGGCTAAATGACGGCCGCGCTGATCGATCGATCTGCGAGGTTAAGCTGCGCTTGCCGCGGTCAGTCCTTGGATGGGTGACCGTTCTTTACACATCGAGCCCCCTCCGTGCCTCGGAGAGCACGTTAAGCAGTCGGTCCCGGTTGTCATAGGAATATCTTTGACAATCGTTACGGGTAGTCAGAAGCCCTAAAGTCTGACAGCTGGTCTAACATTCGAATACCGGTATTACCCATTAATTGGGTTGTGGAGGTCAGATGGCAGTCGTTCCACGTAAAATATTGATATTCAGCCAAAACTAGTTGGACTGGAAGCCGACCCCAATATAATTTGGGAAAAGGCTAGGCAAGATGATCGTGTTCGGTTCGTCGCCAGCGTGTACTTTTGTATCACGCTCAAAATGACCAAACTAAAGTATCAAGCTCAATAGCGCCTTGGCACATCTCCCTTGTTTCTATGATCTGAGGGCAGGCCGTAAGCTTGTCACCATCGTCGTTTAAAAAAATCCAACGTTTCATTTAAAATTCGCCCTGATACGGAATAAAAAGACTTGTTATTTGATACAGACCCATTCCAGGATAATTTAGTCTCATATTAAAATAATCATTTTGATCTCCATTCAAAGTTTAATCCACACGTGCCTCATTAACTGTCATTAGTATATCAATTCATAGCATTTAAGTATATAATATCTATGTATAATTACAATATGCAAATCTTCAGTTTCATAAAGGTTTATTACGATGGTACAATACAGACGATTTAAGCGATTTTACCTTGGAGAATCTAACATAGGAGTGTAAAAAAACTTTTTTAACAAAAAATAACCGACTTCAAAAAGCCACTCGGCCAGTCGGTTATTTTTTGTTAAAAAAGTTTTTATTTTTAACCAACTTCAAAAAAGGAGGTTCTGTATTCGTCCTCCTTTTTTGAAGTCGGTTAATAATAAAAAAAAGGGAAAAATAAAAAACTTTTTTAACAAAAATAACCGACTTCAAAAATCCACTACAAAGAAAATAATAATTTTGGTTTCGGAAGTCGGTGGCAAAAAAGCAAACAAAAAACCAAAGCCACCGACAGACGATTTAAGCAATTTTACCTTGGAGGATCTAACATAGGAGTGTAAAAAAAACTTTTTTAACAAAAAATAACCGACTTCAAAAAGCCACTTGGCCAGTCGGTTATTTTTTGTTAAAAAAGTTTTTATTTTTCCCTATTTTAGTTCTTTATCTTGCGTTAGATTACTTTGACGACTTCGTTCAACAGTAAATCTTCTACGTAGTGAGTACATTTATGCATATAACTTTGTACATAGGAATGATTACCTAATGTATTATATACTAAAACCTTCCTCAAAGTATGTAGATTACGTTAGTGAAAACCCCATCCAAATCGAATCAGTAGTTTTTGAGAAAATCGCGCACATACAAACATACATACATACATACGGGACGAATACAGAACCTCCTTTTTTGAAGTCGGTTAATAAAAAAGATGAACATTGAAATATACTTTTGGGGAATGGAGGAACGAGATGGAATATCTCTCCATTGAAATGGGAGGAGCCTTCTACTCCTACCAGACCGGGTGGTATTGTCTGGCGGGCCACTGCCCCGACAGTTGATGGTAAACGAAGCAAAACGGAGAAAAAGGTGCCGGCAGCAGTCATGAGCACAAACGTCACCTGCATATTAGCTGATTTTTCGGTCTCTTTGGCGGAATGAAGAAGACGGGCTGCGCCGAGGCTGCACGCGATTGTTTCGTCAGTCGATGCTCGTCGTCTATTGAACCATTCTCTGTTACCAGTGGCGTGCCTACAGGGCAAGCCCGAGGGTATATCTCTAAATTTTTCATGAATGTAAGTGAGTAGCGTACTATAAAAAACACAATAATAAAACATTACAAGATATACCCTCGGTCTTGCCCTGTAGGCACGCCACTGTCTGTTACGTATTGTGAACTGTCTATTGTCTATTGGGCCGAAAATGCACATGCGCGATCTGTACTCGTGACTCACGCCGGTACCTATACCTGCCTGTTTATTCTGTGCAGACACGCGCGTGATATCACCGTGAGAACTGCAAATTTTTATGCAAATGTTCGAGGGAGAATCTCGCCGTGACGTTCTCCCTCAAACGATCGCAAACAAACTGGCAGTTCTCGCGGTAATATCTATAGACATATGATAGCGAATAGACAGACTGTTCTCTAGTTTCTGCCTTTCCATTTTTAGGGTTCCGTACCTCAAAAGGAAAAACGGAACCCTTATAGGATCACTTGTTGTCCGCCGTCAGTCACCGGACCATAAGTAGAGCCATCTACTCATAGATGGCGCCATTGGAAGTATGCAGTAGCGCCATCTATGATCATATTTCGGAACCCTTAGAGCGCGAGGCATAGGTACTCGCACTTGTCCGGTTTTTTTCATAGGAAATGGGCGTGAGCATAGAAAAGATAGACACGCGTTAAACGCGAATGCTACCAAAAATAATACGCACCTGTTTTAGCAGTAACTTGTCTAAAACAAATGTGTATTATTTTTGGTAGCATTCGCGTTTAACGCGTGTCTACCTTTTTTGTGGTAAGGGTGTTGGTATATTTTTATTAAAACGCTTAAGTCTTGTGACACACAGCAAAAGCTAGTGTAAGTAGGTAGCAAGCTGTTGACATCTGAGATCCATTTCATCTTGTATGAATAAATTACAATATTGACTACGAATTAAGAGCTCATTTTCGGCTAAACTTATACCATTTTCCACTATCGTCATAAGTAACCTTAATGGCATATCTAATGAAGACTGTAACGCTAACCTTTTTGGAACGCATCTCGCCGCTCTCACTGTGAACTATCTAGAATATTCTAGAACGTAGGAGTGCATCCGCGCACCCCGTCACGCGTAGCAGTGGAATAACAAGAGAGAGTCTGACACACCGCGTAGTGACAGCATGTCCGATTACTTGATACCTATATTTCTATATTGTACCTAGTGAATGTATTCTTTGCCTCTTAGAAATAAACCTTTGCGGCCATACGTGTAGGTTTCATTCCTTTGCCCTTCGCCCCGAACCCTCCGCTTCACGGAAAGTTACAAGACTAGATATAATTAAACTAGCTGTTCCCCGCGGTTTCACCCCCGTTGCTCGGCTCCTAATGGTCGTAGCGTGATGTTAAATAGCATATACTATTCCTCATGAATTCGGCTATCATATACAAAATATTTATCGAATTCGACTGGTAGTTCCAGAGATTAACGCATTCGAACAAACAGACAAACTCTTTAGCTTTAAAACCTCTTCATGATAAACTTAGACACTGAATAAAAAGTTAATTTTTCAACTGTTTTGTTACCAGACAATCGATAAGGCATGGGGGAGACATGTAATCGTTATTCAAACTGGCAGAATATTTGTCTCTAATATTGCAGATGTCCATAGCGGAGCACAAAGGGTCTCTATATCTTGGCACATGTTTACAGCAAGGCAATCAAGAATCAACCTGTAATATGGCCATATATTAATTCTAACCACATAAGTATGCTTATAATAACTAGTACGCTTAGACTGTTAAACCACGAGATAAGAACACTCAAAAAAGCCTCCTCACTTACTCGTCGGGCACCCGTATGCTCGGCTATCGCGCGGAGCGTTAATCCTATCATAGGCTCTAGACAAGTTACTTTTCTGTTAGCGTTCACGCCAAACGATAAGCACTAAATGTATGGCAATGACATTACCTGCGGAAAAGTCACGTGACTCACAAATGTCATTTCCATACATTTTATCCGTAGCGTTTGACGCTAACGCTAACAGAAAAGTAACTTGTCTAGGGAAGAGGCCCTACTTCTTACTAATATCACACTAATATTATAAATGCGAAAGTTTGTGCGTGTGTGTGTGTGTGTGTGTGTGTGGGTGTGTATGTATTCTTGTGTGTATGTTTGTTACTTCTTCACGCTGAAACGGCTGGACGGATTTGGATGAAATTTGGCACACAGATAGATTATAGTCTGGAATAACACATAGGCTACCTTTTATCCCGAAAAACGCGGGCGAAGCCGCGGGCGGAAGCTAGTGTAATATAAATGTCAAAGGTTGTGTGTGTGTATGTTTGTTATTTCTTCACGCTGAAACGGTTGAACGGATTTGGATGAAATTTGGCAAAGAGATACTTGGGACCTGGAGAAACACATAAGCAACTTTCATCTATTTTTACGCAGACGGAGTCGCGGGCAGCAGCTGGTATACTTAATAACTATTATATAGGTAGCTTAGATCATAGAAACAAGGAGATATGCCATCATAGCAAATTAGTACCGGAACAACTGATGCCACTTTTAGTACGTTTTTCGACACAATTACGCGCATAATTAAGCGCTCCTTGTGAATAAAAAGATTTAAACATTCCGCAAACCCTCAATTAAACACTGTTAATCGTCACTCAATACTACCACTAAACTAAAACACTGTATTTACACCATCGATCGTGTTCGGCTCGTCGCCAGCGCGTACGTTTTTAATATGCGCAATTTGCTCAAAATCAGGCATCAAGCTCGATAGCGCCTTGGCACATTTCCCTTGTTTCTATGATCTGAGGTAGGTACTAACCTGAATTGTTAATTACGTACTTATAATTTTATAAGGAGGTACTTATTTTTAGGGTTCCGAACCAAAATGGTAAAAAGGAACCCTTATGGTGCGACTTCGTCTGTCTGTCTGTCTGTCTGTCTGTCTGTCACACCTGCTTATTTCAGCAAGTACTTAAGCTATCGACTTGAAATTTGGAACAGTTATAAAAAATGCTTGTTCAACTTTATTGCAAATGAAAAAAGTCCAAAAATATTTTTATTTTCATTGCAAAAGGGGCCGGAGTGGGGGTCCGAAATTTTAAAATGGGGTTACTAGGTCAAGTGACATATCATATGAAAGGGCTTGATCTGCACATTTCAAAACATATTTTTATTTTATTTTATGTCTCACAGTTTTCGACATATGATGAAAAATGTCCAAAAAAATACCATTCCCCCCCCCTTATCTCCGAAGTTTACGGGGCGAAAAATCTGAAATAATTAGAGCTGATAGGAATTAACTCAAATATGGCACCAAAAATAAAACGATGTTCCTAACTAGTACAGTTTTTTCAAAATCATCAAAATTCCTTCACAAACAAACTTAGTTATGCGGTCCGGATTTTTTCACTTTATACGTCCAAAAATGATACGGAACCCTCGGTGCGCGAATACGACTCGCACTTGGCCGGTTTTTTTTATTTAACGTTTAATTTTATAAGTACTTATTTTTTTATTTTACGTTGCTGTGCCTTACATGGCCCATGATTGTGCCAGGCTTTAAGCCGTTGTTTTAAGATCTTGTAAATATTGTGGAATGCAAATAAATGATATCAATACGTCATTATATATATCGCAGACTGTGTTAGTTATATTTCGTGTCCTGAGGTTTGTATGTCTATGTTAATACCTAATTAAACGCAACTTTTCCCGATCAGGAAGAAATTCCTAAGAAAGGGCGCGGCGACTGGGACACTAAAAATTCTTTATTAACGACGTAAGGTGTCATTTTATACAGCATACCAGTTGTTATATGCCATATTTTTATGATGATAATGTTATTGCCTGCTACTTTACGCGAATAAAAATGTCAACTTCCCATTAGACCCGTTTCCTAGATATTGGATGCGAAAAGAGTGAATGATAAAAATTGTTGCAATTACATATTTTGCATAAACAAAAAGATGTGTGCAGTGATAGCCTAGTGGTTTAACCATGTGCCTCCCACGGCGAATGGTTCGAGTTCGATCCCGAGGCACACACCGCTGACTTTTCGAAGTCATGTGCGTATTAGAAATTAATTATCACTTGCTTTAACGGTGAAGAAAAACATTGTGAGGAAACCGGCATGTCTTAAAACCAAAAATTCGAAGACATGTGACGTCCACCAACCCGCACTGGGCCCGCGTGGTGGACTACGGCCCACTGCCTCTCACAGAGAGGAGCCTGTGTCCCAGCAGTGGGAACATTATAGGCCGATTATGCTATGCTATATGCTTATAAACAAAAATAAAATGTTGTTTAGCTAAGCTATTATAGATTACCTACCATCATATTGTACCTACTTAAGAGGCATAATGTCATCAACTCATGTACTAGTGAACCTAAACAGATTTATTATAAATTAAACCCCGTTCCAAAAAAAAAACTTCTTCGTACAAACATTTTCTCTTCAGAATATACATGATGTCTCTACTTACACTATACAGGGTGTTGGCTACAGGTAGTGTAGGTACTTGGCAAACAGTGGGGGTTAATTCTCACCCCTTTGTACTAGTACGCTCCGTTCTTAAACTAGCGTCCGTCTGCAGCGGAATTCCGTTTTGTTTGAGGGAGCGTAGCGTCAAAGATTAAGGGGGCGAATATTTTCTTGGGACGGTTTTGTAGGTATTTGTGTTGAGCTTCTGTGAGGTGTGTTTATAGCCTTGTTCGAAATAGAGCACCATAATTATTGTATTTCTTTTAAGACTTGTATTCAATAGACGAAATGTAATTTTAATTTAATATTGATAGGTATTCCAAGAATTTCCAATAGGTATTCCAATTTGACTTAAAAAAAGTGATATTTATTATTATGGTTTTTAGTAATTATGTTTTTATATTATTTATTTCTGCATGTACACTTTTAGAATTTTTATATTAAGTAATAATGATTATGTGTAATTTTAATTAATTTTAAGTAATGTATCAAACACAATTTATATTGTTCCTGATAAATAAATAAATAAATAAATAAAGAGTCATTTTCAAATTTTGTGGGTGTTACCAAATTGTTTTTTTGTCCGTTATCAAACTGTTGTAGCGTAATTGTTGTAACAAAAACTGTTGTAAATTGAACTGAAATAACAAAATTTTAATTCTAAAGTTTGATTTACAATAGGTTCGTTACCAAACAATACAATACAATATTCAATACAAACAAAAGAAAAATAGATTTTTTTTCTGTTTTTAGGGTTCCGAACCAAAATGGTAAAAAAAGAACCCTTATGGTGCGACTTCGTCTGTCTGTCTGTCTGTCTGTCTGTCTGTCTGTCACACCTGCTTTTTTGGAATTAGTGGCGATATGATGAATAGGCGCCGTTTGAATCAGGTAGGTATAGCTTTGATTTGAGATTGAGACTCATAACAAACATCATCATTCGCCTAGCCTTTTCTCAAACTAGATTGGGGTCTGTATCCAGTCTAACTACTTAGATGCGGCTGAATAATTATATCGATATTTTACGTGGAGAGAACCAACTTTTTTTTTAAAGTTCTTATACATAGATTAATATACCGTATTTTTACATAATTAGTCATTTTTTTCAATGCAGCTTGATCTAATCTTGCACATCTCAAGCCGATACGACAGAAAAACACAAAACATCACTATCAAAACACAACCCTTCTGTATTTTAACTTAATCTTTGCCAACTGCAACACCTCTACGTCCCTATAGTTATATGAAATAACTTGCTACCGGCTTTGATACCTTCAAGCAGAAGCGCAAAACTTGAGGTACTTAGCCACACATAGAGTCCTCACCCCACTATAGGGATATTAGCTGTCTGCCGCAGTTTGCGGCTTAAACAGCGACAAAAAGGTTTGATATACCTGCGTACAAAACTTTTTCCGTCTTACAACAAAAAGGATTAAACATCTTTTGAACAAAAAGGATATCGAAAATAATATACACTTGTTTTAGCACTGAATTGTCTAAAACAAGTGTGTATTATGTATCATTTTTGTTCAATGGATGTTTGTCTTTTTTGTAATAAGACGGTTTATGTTTATTGAAACACTACCTGTGCCCCGCGGTTTTGTTTAAAATATATCGGATTGTTTAACAACCCGCGCTATTATTTCGTGTTCGCTTAGCGTTTCTTCTGACTTTTTTATTTTTCCTCGTCTCCTAAGGGTCGTAGCGTGATGTTAAATAGCATATACTGTTCCTCATAAATCTGACTATCATATACAAAAATAATTTTTCGAATCCGACTGGTAGTTTCAGAGATTAGCAAGTTCGAACAAACAAATACTACAGCTTTAATATATAATGTACAGGGTGGCAGGTTAGACAGCGGAAATATTTAAAGGGGTCATTGTACTTATCATTATGAACAACTTTTACTATGGGATCAACCCTGAAGTCGCGAAAAATCTGCTGTTCCATACATTTTTTTGAAGAACATAAATTATGGAACAGCTGATTTTTTTTTCGCGATTTCACGGTTGGTCCCATAGTAAAAGTTATTCATAATGATGAGTACAATGACCCTTTTAAATATTTCCACTGTCTAACCTGCCACCCTGTAGAATAACAGACAATGTCTGCCTACCCTCTATCCACGTTCTAGTGACTATGTGAGGAATTCCTACACTTTGACATGATTATAGCGTCCTTTGTAGAGGCAATCCCTATCACTTAGGGTGCGTTCATTAAACTAAGTATTATAGTATTATGTACTACTAGCTTCCGCCCGCGGCTTCGGCCGCATTTTTGGGATAAAAAGTAGCCTAGGTATATGTTATTCTGATTACTGTAAACCACGGGGTCTCATCAGGAACAAAGTAACATTTGTTGAAATAACTCATAATAGATGGCGTTATATGTATCGAATTGTTATTGAAGTTTGTGTAAAATTGAGAACATGAAAAAATACATCATGAAAAATATTTGTTCAAATTTTGAAAAATGCTTTAAGCACGGAAAAATGTATAGCCCGAAGATAGCCCGCGCTAAATCGGTTACATTTCTTTGTATGAGATGAGGCATCTGTACGTATAGTATTATATTATCTGTGCTGTAAGGTTTCATTTAAATCCGTTCAGTAGTTTTTGCGTGAAAGAGTAACAAACTTCCATAAATACATCCATCCTCATAAACTTTCGCATTTATAATAATATTGGAATAGGATAGGATTAGTAGGATAGGAAGGACTAGTTGGTGCCCGCGGAGTCACCCGCATGTTATGATAATTTATTACTTCATAGATCAACATAAAAAGTATCATAGTCTTTCCCTAGGGTTTCAATGAAGGAAAAAAAAAACAGGTATAGTTTTTCACCATCAATTTATTTTTATTTCTCAAAACAAACTATCATCCGCCTAGCCTTTTCCCAAACTAGATTGGGGTCGGCTTTCAGTCTAAATTCTTCTGTCGGTGAACTTGGCCTTTGTGCAGTACTTTTTACTTGTGCATAAAGTATTAAATAAATAAAAACATAATCGGACTAGCACTGTATTAACACCTAAAAGTATCACTAATAAATATACCAAGTGAAAAATCAAGACATTTCCTTCTAAACTCACCTTTATACATCCCAGTGTTTGCGAGTACCGACAGCAAAATAAACAAACGAAAATGCTCAATACAAACTTTTTGAACAAATATAAAAAATATCTCTTTTATGTTTGATGGTCTGTTCTTCATTTTGTGACACTTCGTCTCGATGAACTCTGTTTGTTGTTTTTTTTTTTTATTTCTGGTTTGGATATTGAAGTATCTTTTGATTATAAAAGCTGCGAGCTTGGACATCGGTGGAGCGGAGCGACGGGCGGTGCGGATGGGTGAGTAAAAATGCGTTGTTATAGTTAATTGTTGATTTTGCTAGGGTTTGGCTCATAAATCGAGCATAATAATTATTTTTCTTATTTTAGCAGTGATAGCCTAGTGGTTTAACCATGTGCCTCCCACGGTGAAGGTTCGAGTTTGATGCCGAGGCGCGCATCGCGTACTTTTCGAAGTCACGTGCGTATTGTATATTAATTATCACTTGCTTTAACGGTGAAAAAAGCATCGTGAGGAAGTTCTTCATAAAGTTCTTAAAGGTGTGTGAAGTCTGCCAACCCGCACTTGCCCAGCGTGGTGGACTATGCCCTCCTCATATTGAGAGGAGGCCCCGAGGCCAGCAGTGGGACAGTTTATAAATAGGACTATTATTATGTTTTAGTCATCGTCGCAATTTTGTTTTACAACAGTATTTTTGATAAAAGAGAAAAAAGCTTGCAACGTGAATTGAGATGACTTCTTAGCTAGTTTGCTGACGGTACTTCGAAGAATTTACAATTATTTTATTGCAGTTTCGCGTGGTACGCAATTTTATGACTTTTTTCTCGTGTGTTCATACCTTTGGTCAATTTTCTGGTGCATTCTTCGTACGTTTGCACTTTTGTTGGTGTAGATTAAGTCCTTCGGCACATTTAAGCCTTATCTTTTTAAAGGAAGTTCCTTAACGCGGCTTGCGGTAGTTGACTGGTAGAATTTTTTTTTCCCTTACTTGTGTTTTAAGACCTTGCTTCTTGACAAACATGATTCTGGGCCAACGGAAAGTACCTTACAGCCATAGGTTTTGATTTATTTGCGAGTGTCAAAAAATATCTGGCATTAATTGCCGTATTTTTAGGGTTCCGTACCAAAATGGTAAAAAAGGAACCCTTATGGTGCGACTTCGTCTGTCTGTCTGTCTGTCACACCTGCTTATTTCAGCAACTACTAATGCTATCGACTTTAAATTTGGAACGGTTATAAAGAATGTTTGCCCAACTTTATTGCAAATGAAAAGAGTCAAAAAATATTTTTATTTTCATTGCAAAAGGGGCCGGAGTGGGGGTCCGAAATTTTAAAGTGGGGTTACTAGGTCAAGTGGCATATCATATGAAAAGGCTTGATCTACAAATTTCAAAATATATTTTCATTTTATTTTATGTCTCACAGTTTTCGACATTTATGATGAAAAATGTCTGAAAAAATACCATTCCCCCGCCCCTTATCACCGAAGTTTGCGGAGCGAAAAATCTAAAATAATTAGAGCTGATAGGAATTGACCTAAATATTGCACCAAAAATAAAACGATGTTCCTAACTAGTACAGTTTTTTCAGAATCATCAAAATTCCTTCACAAACAAACAGTTATGCGGTCCGGTTTTTTTCATTTTATACGTCCAAAAATGATACGGAATAACGGAACCCTCGGTGCGCGAGTACGACTCGCACTTGGCCGGATTTTTTTTATTGCGTTGACTTAGAAGCTTGAATTTTTTACATCTCCAGGGAATTGTAGACTTAAGTATTTGATCATTTGTTACAGAAGTCAGTGCCGAATGAACCAGAGATACAACTTGACCTCTTCATAATACTATAGCCACCCTACACTAAGGAGGCCATTTAAAATGGACAATTTCTTGTAGTCTATGCGGATAGAGTCACGGGCAAAAGTCAATTATTTATAATAAATTGTTTGTAAAATTATTTGCCATTTTATTCTACCGGCTGCCCTCTCCGTTCATCACTGCAAGGTAGAAAAAGGTAGGTACCTACTTAAGATAATAATCCTTGGTTGCGAATAACTGTTTTGATTTTAAGTTATATTCTTCTATTGTCTACAAACATTTTTATAAACATAATCCTAAAAGCAAACTTAAACAGTTCCTGAAATTAATGCCCCACTAGTCCTCACATGAGCACCGAAGCTTTTTTTAAATAGAGCTTTAAAATATTCAAATTTAAGACCGAAACTAAATTCTGGGTAGCGTTTGTTCCCGGGCTAAGCGTCAAATAATTTTACCCGGAGAATAATTAAATGTGTGCACCCCGCTTTAGCTTGAACAAAGATTGTAGAAATGGAGGACATGGTTTATTATGAAGTCATTAGATTACGTCTGTGCAACAGAGCACATTTGTATCGGTAAAGGGTTTGGCACAATTTACTAAATTCGATGTACCTATTAGAAAAAAAAAAATTAAGAGTGACCTGTTGCCATTCTTCTTCATAGGTTAGGTTTTGTTTTTAAAAAGTATCTACTTAATTATGATTTTATTGAATTGTGACTTTGAATGATCTAAATTTTAATTATAAAAACCAGAAAAACAAAATTAATTAAAAATCATAAAACCTGACTGAGTAGGTAATATTTAAATATTTTACCTGTCATATGTTCTGTATACATATATGTTGAAATCTCAGATCATAGAAACAAGGAGATAATTATGCCATCATAGCAAATTAGTACGGGAACAACTGATACCACTTTTAGTACATTTTTCGACACAATTACGCGCATAATTGAATTTATATAATTATATTTGAATTGCGCTCCTTGTGAATAATAAGATCTCCCATGCATTAAACATTCCGCACGCCCTCAATCTAACACTGTTAATCGTTACTCAATACTAGCACTAAACTAAAACACCATCGATCGTGTTCGGTTCGTCGCCAGCGCGTACGTTTTTAGTATGAGCAATTTGCTCAAAATCAGGCATCAAGCTCGATAGCGCCTTGGCACATCTCCCTTGTTTCTATGATCTGAGGTTGAAATCCATCAAGCCATTTAGGCTATAGGCATTCCAAAAAAATAGACATACGTACATACACTTGAAAGATATTACTTTCCTTTTATGCAGTCGGGTAAAAAGCCTTATCTACCTCTTTACTTACACATCTGAGTTTGTATATTTTATTTTGTAATATTTTGAGCTTTATATTTTTTTAGAAAATGTTTTAACCTTAAGTTTTCTCTATTTTATCTCGTGTCGTCACGAACTATACAAAAATAGCACATATCGTAACAAAAACTATTTATTCCAAAGTTTTTCTTTATTCTGGGTATACAAATACAAATCTTACAAGTACTGAAGCGTTCAGACAAGGAAAACAGGACGTAGTTAAGCAAAAACGACTCAAACCCCAACAAGTAATTTTTGAGAAATCAGCATTCAAAATTCAGTTTAGTTATGTTTGTACTAATTTTTTTTATTTTTTTAATGATTTTTTTAATAACTGTATATAAGTATCATTTCAGTGAATTTTATTAAACTTCAATTTCTTTTCCACGTTTCTATTATCCGCGTCACAAACGCGATTGCACAAAAGGGATGGCTTGAGGTAATAGGTTTTCTTTGTAACCGTTTCTTGCTTAATTGTTACAGTTCTCTTGTTCTTAAACACACAAGATGGTGACTTCATTAAGATCCCCCCTGAAGCAGTGATAGAATAACAAAATAAAGTAAATATAGGCGACAGTCTTAGAGAAAGAATTAATATAGAAAGAGTAAAAAAAGATAAACACTGCAATCCTACTAATATTATAAACGTGAAAGTTTGTGAGGATGGATGGATGTAACTCTTTCACGCAAAAACTACTGAACGGATTTTGATGAAACTTTACAGCAATATAGCTTATACATCAGAATAACACATAGGCTACTTTTTATCCCAAAAACGCGGGCGAAGCCGCGGGCGGAAGCTAGTAACTTTATAAAGTAAGTAGAAACCTCATAAAAGCAGTAAATTAAAAAACCGGACAAGTGCGAGTATGCCTCGCGCTCTGAGGGTACCAAAATATGATCATAGATGGCGCTACTGCATACTTCCATTGGCGCCATCTCTGAGCAGATGGCTCCACTTACGGTCCGGTGTCTGACGGTGGACAACAAAGTGATCCTATAAGGGTTCCGTTTTTCCTTTTGAGGTACGGAACCCTAAAAACAATAAGCATTACACAGTGCGCATTTTAATACGCGTTTTCAGGGTTCCGTATTTCAAAAGGAAAAACGGAACCCTTATAGGATCACTTTGTTGTCCGTCAGTCGTGACCATGAGTGGAGCCATCGGCTCATAGATGGCGCCACTAGAAGTATGCAATAGCGCCACCTATGATCTAGATATGATATATCTACTATGATGTAATTGCGGCATAGATGGCGCTATTGTATATTTCGGAACCATAATATTATAAGAACGTAAAGTTTGTAAGTTTGTGTAAGCGCTAATCTCTGGAACTGATCCGATTCTGGAAAGGTATAAGTCTTATAATTGACGAAGATATCGGGTAATATGATACAAAAGAAAAAACAGAATTGAGCACTTCCTTTTTACAGTTCGTCAAAAAGAAAATCCCTTCACCCATAATATTTCTAGGTCCTTATTATGACCATGTTAATATCAGCATTGTTTTTGTAAAAGCAAGACGGAGCGATACAAGCCAGATATCGTTATCTCTTTTTCAGAACTAAACAATACTGGTCTCTTCGCAGAATGTCCGATAACAGTTTAAACATGTGATATCGGTTGACTAGTTCCGAGTGTTCCGACATTGTACACATAGAATATAATCGTATTGTTGTCTATGAACGAAGGGAAATGTTATGGCTCGCCCATTAGGACGGTTCCCATGTCAAAACAAAAGTATGGCGTACAATAGAGAGTATTAAAGCTTGTGCTGTAGTTAGAGCGAGGCGAGGCGAATAAAATGATACGGATGTTTTACAGAGGCTTGTGGCTAAATGACAGCCGCGCTGATTGATCGATCTGCGATTGCCACGGTCACTCCTTGGATGGGTGACCGTTCTTTAACATCGAGACCCCTCGTGCCTCGGAGAGCATGTTAAGCAATCGGTCCTAGTTGTTATAGGGATATCTTTGACAGTCGTTACGGGTAGTCAGAAGCCCAAAAGTCTGACAACTGGTCTAACATTCGAATACCGGTACTACCCAATAATTGGGTTGTGGAGGTCAGATGGCAGTCGCTCTTCGTAAAATATTGATATTCAGCCACAACTACATAGACTGGAAGCCGACTCTAATGTCCAATCTAGTTTGACACAACATCATTTTGATCTTTTTGAAGGCGTTTCTAACTTTTTAAAAGTTTTTTTTACAAGCTGTGTACAATAAAGTACGAGTATATTCTATCTATCGAAATATTATAGCAGATATATTTCATATCTTTTAGTGTGACCACAACTTAATCTGCGAAATTACCAAAGAATACAATACGTCGGCCATTGGCGAAAATTCCCAGAGCACAGCTACTGGGAAAGTACAGATATGTGTTATTAGCTAAATGTCCATTTTTAATTATAGACTACATTACTTCCACGTTATGGGAAACAATGGAAATTGGCCTCCCATAGGAAATGTTGTGAATTTTTACATGTATAACACACATATTTTTATTATGTAGCCTATACTATTCCTCATGAATCTGACTATAATATACAAAAAAAAACATTTCGATTCCGACCGGCAAATGATAAATGATATTTATTTTGTAAATAGGTTAAAAATAACACTTTTACACGTCAAAACATTTTTTTAAGCTAGATGAGTTCGGTGTTTCTTATATGACTACCTTTGAGAAGAAACACCGAAACAAACTCAAAGGTTGATGTCTCTTTTAAAGTCCAGACAATTAAGATAAATTGTGTAAGAACCATGCAGGTTAGTCTGAAATGGCCTTTAGAGGAAAGAGCCATACAGATTTGAGTGGACCGGACCTGACTGTGCACGCATGTGCCGGGTATCGTGGTAGCTCAACCGACTTAGGGAGCTCAACGACCCGACGAACATTACCATCAAAGAGGACATTTGGGTAGGCCCCCTAAAGTACTCAAACTGTCAGACTGAACTTGAGGTCTATAACAGTAACATAATAACCCACATAGTACTCACATTTATAAAAAATATAATTGTATGTTGTATTGTGTATTGTAAATATATATATTTTTGAACGCGCTAATCTGTAGAACTAGCAGTCAAATTAAAAAAATATATATATTTGTATTTAATAGCCAGATTCGTGAGGAATAATACTGGCAATTTAACATCACGCTAAAACCCTTAGGAGCCGAACAACGGAGGCAAAACCGCAGGGCATAGCTAGTTACGAATAATTTTCAATTGGTGATAATTTTTAACCAATTCAGTTTTCCGATAGTTCTGCAGACGTGGCAAAAAATCAGTATTTTGTTCGAAGCGTCTTTTCCACCTAAATGAGCTTAAGGAAACTCTGCTATTTCACTTCGATAAAATTGTTTTACCATCCAATTTAACAACAAAATAACAGGAAAGTAGTTGAAACTTCAAATATAGACTTACCGACGATTTTGTATACGACAACACTTTGGAGACAATGGCGAAACTTGGAGCAGAAAAAAACAACAATATTAACATCAAACATGCGAAAATCGACCTTAACTTCACAGTTATAAAGTTGAATTTCCAATAGTAATGTCTGTTAAATTCGGTGACGCTTATCTCAATTCAGCAAAGTCTAATTTCGCGTAACGCAAACGCTTTTCAACCAGAAGAAAGGATGGACGTAAAAAATTGAGCAAAACAAACTTATGAGTGCGTTTGTGAAAACAGTTTAAAGTTGAACGTTGTTAGGGAAAATGTTTTGGGAGCGGCAATATTAAGTTTGTTTATAACCCTTTCGCTGGCGAAGTTCCGTGAATGCAGGTTTTTGAATATAAAAGATTGAGCGAAGGGTTATCGGGGATGAGGAGGCACTATAAAATCTTTATCTATCGATTAGAGTTATGTTTAATTTTGTTTATTCATGTTTTGGTCCATATAAAACTCTTTATAATTCCATTTTAGAAACGAAAAAATCAGACACTAGAAAAAGTATCTACCTACTAGGTACACGGAATTCCTGAATTAATGATTTCTGATTTTTTAAAGTTTTCTTTTATATTTTTTTACGTTCAAAAAGATACAAAACATCCACCTCCTGACTCTGTAAAACCCCAAGAACACACTTGACACTCTGAAAATATGATCTATTTGATCATATTACCAAAGAATCGAACGCGAATAGGTAATACAGTGTATTCGTTTAGTGTGAGTAACGAGCGACGAATAAGAGTGTCAGATTAAGGGTGTGCGGCATTTTTAATGTGTGAGATATCTCTATATTTACGAAGGAGCGTTTGTAGTTGTGACGCACACTGCTTTAAAAGCAACACTGCGGTCGCATGCCGCCCTGTGGAGACAGTTTATTAGTCAGAAATACGGTGGCATGCGACCACAGCTATACCCTGGATATTAAAACGTTGATTTATTAATGGCGGGTTGCTTCAAACCATCTGTATTCGTAAGTCAGTACGTAATCGATAAGGCCATGTTGTTTCATCTTACAGTTACGTATCTGTAACCGTCAAATATGGCGGCTTGTATGACAATTTCATACTGACTTAACGATTACGTACCTACTGACTAATACAGATGGTTTGAAGCAACCCGCCCTAAGTCAGTATGAAATTGTCGTACAAGCCGCCATATTTGACGGTTACAGATACGTAACTGTAAGTTGAAACAACATGGCCTATGTTTTTCACAACACTGAATTCCTTAAGGCTAGAAAAGAATTTCAGGCTGTCAGACGAGAATGTTTTCTCGTTTCATGTTTTTTTCAGTTCACCAGCAACTTGCTTTGAAATACCGTGGATTCAGAAGTACCGTTTTTTTTTTTAAATAGCCTTGCTTTTGACCGCATCTCGCCTGATGTTAAGCGATGATGCGGTCTACGATGGAGGACGCTTGCCTAGAAGAAACCGATTCACTCGTGACTTGAAGACACCCAGATTGTAACTGTAGGGGAACACCCACTCGGGCAGCGCATTCCACTGCTTGGCGGTTTTCACAATGAAAGTGGAATCAAAGCGCTTCGTTCGGGTTTTTGGTATATCAACCATCATGAACCGATGGCGCTTTTTCGTGCTTCTGGCCGTCCGATAGAAAAGGATCCACACTAAAATGTGCTACAGGCCCCGGTACGATACTTTTAGTGGTGTTATAAGCTGATATGACGGTGATTTTCGATGTTAAGCTGTACATGCCTCGGCTAGCCTTTAGATGGGTGACCGTGTTGGAACTAAGGACCCTTCTGATGTCCCAATTGAATCCACTGAACATTCTGACAATATTAACTACCGTAAAAGTAGTGGGTCGCGGGTTCGAACCCCTTCAGACGTACACTTTGTGCATATTTTATCACCACTGCTTTTATAACGGTGATAGAAAATATCGTGAGGAAACCGGCATGTCCTAGAACCAAAAATTCGAAGACATGTGACGTCCACCAACCCGCATTGGGCCCGCATGGTGGACTACGGCTCGCTCCCTCTCAAGAAGAGGAGGCCTGTGTTCCAGCAGTGGGAACACTATAGGCTGATTATGCTTCAGCTGGTATTTGAACCTTAGACCTTATATTCATCAGCCAGAACCACTGCACTCTAAAGCCAAACAGATAAAGTATTAAACAAAACAAAAAAATACTCAACTCGGATTCGTATCCCTAACTTAGGGTGAAATGAAGCATGAACGGCTTCCAGAGAAAACCGACTTTGAAGTCGGTGAAACTTTACACCTGTATAACTTTGAGTCCAAACTTGCGACTTCAGATATAGAAATGCTGGATGGGACCTTTTTTATTTAATAATAGGCTTAATTTCGTTTGGTTGTCATCTCACCTGATGTTAACCTGCGGTCTACGATTGAGCACGCTTGCCTAGAAGAAACCAATTCACTCGTGACTATCGGGGAACACCTCAGATCATAGAAACAAGGAGATATGCCATCATAGCAAATTAGTACGGAACAACTGATGCCACTTTTAGTACATTTTTCGTCACAATTACGCGCATAATTAAGCGCTCCTTGTGAATAAAAAGAACTCCCACGCATTGAACATTCCGCACACCCTCAATCTAACACTGTTAATCGTCACTCAACACTAGCACTAAACTAAAACACTGTATTTATACCATCGATCGTGTTCGGTTCGTCGCCAGCGCGTACGTTTTTAATATGAGTAATTTGCTCAAGATCAGGCATCAAGCTCGATAGCGCCTTGGCACATCTCCTTGTTTCTATGATCTGAGGGGAACACCCATGCTGTTGTTAATATCTCTAAGCAGTGGACGCTTTTCAGGGCATTCTCCCAACAAATAGATTTGTGTAGGTAATAGCTTATTTTTTAAGAATAAAAGATTTTAAAAATGTTGCGTAAACCTGCTAAAAGCACTTAAGCATTGCGTCAGATCTGAATCTAAGAAAATACGGCCCGAGAAAATTCAGTACCTATGAAATATATGATGTCAACACAGAATTAGTTCGAATGCAACGCACAAAATCTCATACAAACAGTACTTTTTTTAGAGTACCGTACCTTAAAAGGAAAAACTGAACCCTTAAAAGATCACTCCCATGTCCGTCTGTCTCTTACAGAGGTTTTATTCGAAAAATAACCAACTTTTTCGGATTCAAATCAAGCGAAGTGCAATAGTGGTCTGACGAATCGTAAAAAAATCTCACCTTGTCACTTCCAGTAACTCAAAATACTCCTAAATACTAATCTAAGAAAACAAACTGCTAAATTCCGCATCCGTGTTCAAAATTTGTTACACTGCATTATTAAAGAGGAACAACTTTTAACTATGAGGAGTTAGGGGGTCGGCAGGTATTCAAGTTATTTCTGACTTTTAGGCGGGGTAGAAAGTTTTGGTCCGTTGAAAACAAAATCAGGCTTTAGCCGGATTTTCTTTAAATGGAAAAGTCGGTGGGTTTATTTATTTTGACGTGAATTTAATGTCTTCCTTGGCATTCCAGAAAAAATGTGCAACGAAAAACATGTACTTTTGAATGCTTCATACTAAAGTTTAAAAGTTACAAAAAGCATGGTTATATCGTTGTGAAGATCCATTTGACAGCAACACAAAAATATATGTTTGACTCTCCCTCCACGCCCTGTGATGACGTCATAGATCACGGGAGTAAGCGTGACTTCATGGTGTTTTTAGGTTTCCGTACCTCAAAAAGAACAACGTAACCCTTATAGGATCACTTTGATGTCCGTCTGTCCGAATACCCTTAACTTAAATGAGCAAGATGTCGCTGTCACATACTTCTAGTAAGAAGTATGTGACAGCGACATCTTGCTCATAGATGGCGCTATTGCATATTTCGGAACCTTCAGGGCGCGAGTCGTACTCGCATTTGTCCGGTTTTTTTTACTACGATGGTGGAAAACATGCATACGGCCCGCCTGAGTAAGCAATTACAAGAGTAGCGTTATTTGGCTGTGGTATGTTGCAAGGCCAGCATCGTGTGGAGATTAAAACCCACAATCGTCATATAAAAAAGAATCTGGCATACCCTAGCTGTCCAATCCAGAACTACCTCCTAAATTATTTTCCCCTCGATCCTATTTTTCGTACGAATGCATTCCAGATTCGCGTAATTATGCAAATGACGCCCCAAGCTACGACAAAGCGTATTTTAACATCCCCTAATCTTGGGGTTCGATGGTGGCTATTTATCTGTCACTGCGGAACCATGGCTTGACTTTTTGGGGTGCCTAAATGTTTAAGAAATGATTAAGGATTAAAAGGATTTAAAGTGAGATGAACTTGCTCAAATCTAGAGAAGCCTAACTGGAAAAGTACCTTTACTTTACAGAATACGAATAACGATATTCTTCGGTAGGGTTGTGTTCCTGTTGTGAGTAAGGTCGCCAGAGCTCCTGAGGATACGCTGTTTTGACAACGCATGTGATGCTCGGTGTTGCAGACGTTTTATAGGCTATGGGAACTGATACCACGAATTGCTCAATTAATCATTTGTTTACAGAGTTTGTAGCGTTAAATAGTCTTGAACAGTTTAATAATGTCACAAATGTAAACTCAAAAATTCTTGATCTCGTCTTGACTAACCTACCTAATGTTTATGTGGCTCGTTGCAGTGATCCATTGTCTAAAGTGGATAAACATCATCCTCCTCTTACACTTAGTCTAGACTTAGAGTGTGAGAAAACTTTGCCTACTCATAAACCACCTACATTTAACTACCATAAAGCCGACTATCAAGCAATTACACAAAAGATTGATTCCGTCGATTGGACTACTATTTTCGACGAATGCAAAACTATTGACGACATGGTCAATATATTCTACGTCGAAATTAGGAACATAATATCCATGCACGTACCATTCTCACAAAAAACAAATATGAATAAACGACCACCTTGGTTCACTAGAGATCTAACAAGGCTACTCAGACAAAAGTACAAACTTAGGATTAAAGTTAAAAAATACAATAACGCAATGGACAAAATTGATCTATCCTTACTAAAGGAAAGATGCCGTAATTTGAATAAAATTTGTTATAATAACTATATTAAGACAATGGAAGCTAAAATAACAACAAATCCTAAATACTTTTGGACGTATATTAAACAAAAACGGAAAAACAAAAGTACAATACGGGGAAAATGATTCTGCATAATGAAATGGCCTGCGATAGTGCCGATATATGTCAATTGTACGCGAAAAACTTCTCCTCAGTGTATAACTCTTCAGATGAAGTAGTTTCACCGACCACCTTGCTACAAAGCGAAAGTTCCGACGTTTTATGCCATGTATCGCTAACTGAAGAAACTGTAGCTAAAAAACTAAAAAATCTTGACATTAATAAAGGGTCTGGTCCCGATGAACTTCCACCCATGTTTCTAGTAAAGTGCTCAAAGTCACTGTCGGTGCCCTTAACTATATTATATAACTCTTCGCTTGCAACCGGTAGCTTTCCTTCTGTTTGGAAAAAAAACAAAATTATTCCCATATTTAAAAACGGTCGTAAAAACCAAATACAGAACTATAGACCGATATCCATAATCTCAGCTATACCAAAAGTCTTCGAATCACTTGTATATCCGTATCTCTATAATCATGTGAAAGGTCTTATTGTGAGTGAACAGCATGGATTTTTTAAAGGAAGATCAACTAACTCAAACTTGGTGTCATTCACGGAATATCTTATCAACTATATGGACAAACGTATTCAAGTAGACGCAGTGTACACCGACTTCAGTAAAGCATTTGACAAAGTAGACCACCAACTTTTAGTCGAAAAACTTGCTGAACTAGGAGTGTCTGGTCAGCTTTTGCAGTGGTTTAAATCATACCTTAGTAGTCGAAAATCATTTGTTGTCGTGAATGGCGCTAAGTCGGAAGAATTTAATGTGACATCTGGGGTACCACAAGGCTCTCATTTGGGGCCGTTACTGTTTAATATATTTATAAATTTCATCACCAAGTGCTTCCATCACGCGAAACCATTTTTATTTGCGGACGACCTTAAATTAACCTTACCCATACAATCTATAGAAGACAAATACTTACTTCAAGACGACTTGAATAGGTTAGTTGCATGGTGTAAAAAAAACAGGATGAGCTTGAATTTGGACAAATGTTTTCATATAAAATTTACTCGAAATAAGAATGTCATTGCCACTAATTACACAATTTGTGGCAAAGCACTTGAGGAGGTTTCGTGCGCACGTGATTTAGGTATACTAATAGATAATAAATTAACATTTAATAAACATATTGACCACATAATATCAAATGCAAATAAAATGTTGGGCTTTGTTTTGCGGACTTCAAAACAGTTTAAATGTACCAAAACAAAAATACTATTATATAACACGTTGGTCCGCAGTAACTTGGAATATTGCTCGCAAGTGTGGTCACCCCAATACGATGTTCATAAACAACGCATTGAGCGGGTTCAAAGAAGGTTTTTGTATCATCTTGCATATCAGAACAACAAAGCAAGAGAATTAAAGTCATATAAAGACCGCGCACGTCACTACAAGTTGCAAAGTCTAAATAATCGCAGAAAAATATTAGATTTGAGTTTCCTACATAATGTGATCACCTCAAAACTGAATACTGATCTCCTGGCCAAAGTATTTTTTAATGTCCCCAGAAGGCTGCCTAGATCACAAACTTACAAATTATTCAATGAGTCATTGCATAAGACCAATCTAGGCAGAAACTCTGCCCTTGCAAGAGCTATAAAATTGTATAATGCACTTTTTAGAGCAGCCGACTTAGACATCAACTACGACAAGACTAAGAGTTTTAAAAACAAATTAAATAATTATTTTTTTAAACAGGATATTTGAATACTAAAATTTTTCTATCTTCTATTTGCTTAATTTTCTTTCATGGATTTATTTTTAATCTATTTCAATTATGTAATGAATTTAATTATGATGATGTACTGGATTTTACTATATTCATTTTTTGAATATTATGCTTATCAAATTTTGTTTTATGTATTGTTATAATTGTGTTATTTGTGTTTATTTTGAATGTATAATTTACTTGTATTTTGCATGTTTACTCGATTTGTTATGTTATGTAAGTTGTGATTGCCTATAATTGAATGTACGTTACGTAAAATTTATTGATCATATTTTTATTATTCATCAATTTAATGTACTATTCGTTGGCAGTCCTTAAATAAATAAATAAATAAATTACCATCAAGTGGACCCTAAGCCATCGTCGTATAAAACAAAAGATCAGATGCGCAGTACCTTTTGGCAACCGGCGCGCTTGTAACAAGTTGTAGGTATAGATGGATCCAAACATTGCGAGGCATGCGCCGCGCACGACGCACATCGCGTGCCTCGCAATGTGAGGCATGTGCATTCAATTGAAATGGATCCTACATTTGTGTAGGGTCCATTTCAATTGAATTTGTTAACTTTGTAAACAATGTTCGTATGGCCAACTGTCAAGATTTGATGTTTTTTTTTTTTTTTTTTAAATTTTGTAGAAAGTTTGTTTACATAGTTTACAAGTTCTATTGAAATGGACCATATGTCGAGCCATGCGTTGCGAGGCGTGCGCTAAGCATGCCTTCTATCAGAATTTTCTACACATATAGGTACATATACCGACATGACCCATCAATTTCCCGACCTCAATCTATGTCGCTTTACCTCGAAACTATTATAATGTCTTTGCGGGTACAATAAGGGCCGCAGTATGAAGCATTTGAAACATGGATCAAAGGGCAACTGCTTCAACTAAGTTTGTTAAGGAATTTCACATAGTTCGACTTAGGGAGTGGGTAGGTATACTGAGTGAGAGGGTAAATCTAATTATTATAATCGCAATTTCAAAGTGTGTAACAATTTCCATGTATTATGCAGAAGTTATATTAAATTTTAGAATTATTACGAAAATGTATTGTAACATTTTAGAAAAATATACCTAATTATTAATTTATTATTTGGTATCATCAAATAAATAAAATATTTTTTATTAATAAAATGTATAAGGTCAGGTCCCGAATCAAAAATCAATTTCACAACATTTTTGTGAATGTGTTCTTTTTAATTACTTTTTTTTTTATTATTTTTTTAATGACGATTCAAAGTTTCGATTGAAAGAAGTATAAAGTTTGTGATGTTTTAAAAATAATATTTATGTATATACTTTCATTTCAAATCTCACTATGCATTTATATAAACTCTACTTAAAGACCTATTAATTAACATATTTAATTAATACTTACTAGGTATTACTTACAGTAGGTAATTTGTTTTAAAAGCCGTGACCTTAAGGGGGGGAAACAAATTGCTGGCGTCACTCTTGTAGCTTCCCGTACCTTTATTATTTTTGGGGGTGGACAGGGCGATATTTCGTGTCCAGGAGTGATGACTTTCAAGTTAAAATATTAGACACTTAAGTAGCAAGTTTAACAGTTGTTTTGGGATGATCCTATGTGATACCCTGCTCGGTGGATCAGAGTGGATCAGACTGGAATAGAAATTAATATAAAATAAAAGTGATCCCCAGGGTATCAGATACGAGCTATCCGACCGGAATAATTCGTATTTTTTTGCATAAAATAGAATAATACTAATTGTTTTCAATTATTGAATTAAAATAAAACAATAAAAAGTCGTGGACATACAAATACACATACCTACTACAAACGGGTCGAATACAGAAACTCTTTTTTTGAAGTCGGTTAAAAACCTCTTTGATGGTGTAGGTGTAGGTGTAGCAGAGTGACTAAAAACATGCGAAAAAAAAATATTTATTTGACATTAGTTCATAATTATTTTTTGTTTGATTAAAATTTCTAAAAATTAAAATTCAAAACTCGAGACAACAGACAAATCCTTACTAAAGTCTGTTCTCAAAATCAGTACACAAAACAATTTGTATCATTTCTAACATATTAAGCCTGCAATACATGTTGGCCGAGCTTAGACCAATGCGAGCCTAGACAAATTGACACAAGGCAAGCGCTACTGTCTACACGTTCGGCAAGTTTAACGTCAACCGCATAATAGCGCGCGGACAAACATGTAAACACTATTGTCCGAGCGCGCGCAAGCGCCACAGCGAGCGCCTTTGATTTGTGCAGAAAAACCGACACCGCTCCGAAGTGAGGCAAGCGATCGCGAGCGACTGCAAGTTGTGGCAAGCTACGTCAAATGAGGTCTATACACGTTGGCGCTTGTCTATACTCAACCAACTAGGCAAGTGACACCGAGCGATAGCAAGACAAGGCAAATATACCGTCTACATGTTGGTATTGGCCTTCACTTGACAACATTCGGCCAACATGTATTGCAGGCTTTAGCATCTAAACACAACTTAAAGTCATTGGTACCATCTACTATGTAGTTATAGTTTTAGCAATTTTGATGAAGCCAAATTGCTTTGTCAAATCAGAACTTGAGGATAATCCTCGAGAATTCTCCAAGTTCTACGGACGAGGGTGATGGTCATTTTCAGTTTGAGATTTGACAGAAAATCAGGTATGTAGTTTGAAATAATTTATACCAATATAGAAAATTTAAGAGTCTGTCTGTGATTTCAACATAAATCCCAAAATATCCATAATCATAAAAAGGTGCACAATCTTAGTTACCTATACCTATTACCGATTTTAGAATGTTTGTCGTTATTTTTGCGGTTTGCAAACTCAAAACTGAACATAGCAAATATTTCGAAAACTAAAATTGTTGTACTTTCTTCTATAAACGAATTTTAATTATTTATTTATTTATTATACAACAGGTACATATTAAGGTCTATAATATAATACAAGTTCCAACAAAACTGTAACCACAATTGAAAGTGCTTATAGCAATGAGCAATGAGCAATAGCAAATATAGCAATGAGCTTTATTTTTAAAGATTAAACACCTAAGTACCTAGAAAAGATTACACACATTGTTAACGACTTTTGGCTAAGTAGAAAGTCGGTAAGAATCCTTTATTCAAAGACCTATCCAACGATATCCCACATGAAGGGGTACCGAATTTTTTTTTTCATCTTTCATTTTCATGTATGGTATGTATGTCCCCCCCTTATCATTCAATTTTTCGTAATTTCCCTATATTATCTACGCTTTTACAGAAAACTGCGAAGTTTCATTAAAATTGGTTAAGAACTGATTTTACGAAGATGTGACAAATATACAGACGGACAAAACTAAAGACACTAAAAATTTAGCAATTACACATTAACCTATTATACCTACAGCCATTGTTCACAACAGCATTATTCAACATTCATAGCTACAACACCCGTGCGGTAGTTTCCATTATGTAATCTCTGGTGGACTATAGATGATAATTGACCGCCAATCAAAGTGACGTATGCTGATATTTGATGTCCTGTCGTGACGTCACGGTTCGACGTGAACCGTAATTGGTCAGGCACTGTATCAGTGGTGAAGGGTGAGGGGAAGCAGGTACATTAATATAGTAACAAAATCTATACAAATACGTAAAAGTGTCTGTTAGTAATGTCAAAATAACAGATTTTAAATAATGCTAAGATTTTAAATTATTATTTATGAAAGTCAATAAAAAAAAAAAAAATGGTCATACAAAAAATCTTTGTCATTATATTGTAGTTCAAAAATCGTTTTTCCCTTTCTCTCTGATGGATATGGCAGATTTAACTTCAAGCCAGCACAGTTAAATCTGTTTTTCAAAAACATCGTGAATACCCAACTATTTTAATTTCGACTTTCAGTTTTGGCAACATCAAAAAAATCCTCCCCTAATGAATTCACTCGTTGTGTGAAGCAACAAACAGTCGTCCATCAGAACGCTGTATGTAAAACAAAAACGAGTTAGTACACAACCCCAGATCATAGAAAAAAGGAGATATGCCATCATAGCAAATATGACGGGAACCACTGTCGCCACTTTTAGGTCAGTTTGTGACACAATTACAAGCGCTATTTTTGAATTTATAATAGATCTCCCACACATCAAAAATTCCGCACACCCTCAATCTAACACTATTATTCCGAATAACAGTGTTAGATTGAGGGTGTGCGGAATTTTTTTAGTTAAGTGCTAGTGATGAGTGACGAATAACTTATTCGTTATAATAATGTCTTAGGTTTTCGCGATTATTACACATTATAATAAAACAAGTTTAAACGGATTAAATCGCGTACCATATTACAGAGTTTTCCTGACGTTTCGAACACTTTGCAGCGTTCGTGGTCGCAGGACGACAGTCGTCCTGCGACCACGAACGCTGCAAACTCTGTAAAAATCTGTAATATACACGATTTAATCCGTTTAAACTTGTTTTATTATAACTTATTCGTCACTCATCACTAGCACTAAACTAAAACTACACTATTTATATCATCGATCGCGCTCGGTCCGTCGCCAGCGTGTACGTTTTAATTATGATTAACTAGCTTCCGCCCGCGGCTTCGCCCACGTTTTGGGATAAAAAGTAGCCTATGTCTTATTCTGATGTATAAGCTATATTACTGTAAAGTTTCATCAAAATCCGTTCAGTAGTTTTTGCGTGAAAGAGTAACAAACATCCATCCATCCATCCTCACAAACTTTCACATTTATAATATTATAGTAGGTTGTGACCAAATGACCAAACTGAAGCGTCAAGCTCAATAGCGCCTTGGCACACTCCCTTGTTTTTATGATCTGAGTGCACAACAAACGGTCATGCGGGCTATGGACGGCGTCGACTTTGTGCGCCTCGGGTGAATGTGGTTTGAGCAGGTATCTTGGTTGAGCAAGACAGTCCTGAGATTGTAGGACTGAGATTTTCTAAAAAATTGAACCCCATCTGTGAGAGGCAGTGGGCCGTAGTCCAACGCGGGCCAAATGCGGGTTGGTGGACGTGTTTTCGGATGTTTGGCTCTAAGACGTGCCGGTTTCCACACGATGTTTTCCTTCGCCGTTTTTAGAGCGGTGTAGAAACAAATTGCACGAATTGTGCCGGGGTTTGAATCCACGACTGACTAAGTCGGGTTCCCTACCATTGGCCTACCACTGCTCTCAAATAACATGACAATATGTTAAAAAAAATCCTGAAATTGTCCCTCAAATCTCAAACGCGTATCCTCCCTTATTTAGGCAAACTAGAAAGAAGAGATGGAAAAATAACCTAGTTTAAAACCTAGACTGAACGCAGTAGCCTTTTTAAAAAGATGTCTGACTACAAAGTCTTCGCCCAGGGCTCTAAATGAACATCTGGCTGGATATTAAATCCCTTTTTTTCATCTTTCTCATACCTTTGAAGACAGGTGTGCAGATGAACAATGTTTTAATTTTCATAAAATGAGTTTTTCAGCTCAGTGCGTATTCAGTTGCTTTGGTTTTAATGTGATTAGTTAGAGTATTAGACTTTGAGGTCAATTAATATTCGTTTGTTGAAATACTTAATAGATAATAATGGGCAATGGTTTTATCTGAATTATCTATTATGGATAATGTATTATTATAAGACCGAAGCAAAAAATAATCGGGATCTGCGGGCAGACAGTTCAGCCACGATTCGATTTTAATTTTTGATGGCAATCTGGGTATTTTCAAGTCACGAGTGAATCGGTTTCTTCTAGGCAAGCGTGCTCCATCGTAGACCGCATCATCGCTTAAAATCAGGCAGGATGGCGGTCAAGCGCAAGCCTATCATCGAATTAAAAAAAATTACAAGGATATTTGCATATGGAGTTGTATATTTAATCAGTGGTTAAAGTTAAGAGGCATCTATAAGTAAGGGCGTTATTGAATTACGATCGAATTTTGACTGCTGGGTGGCCAATAGTTATGAGCTCTTTATAATCGTCACTTCATACGAAACAAACTATTTTTAATTAACAAACGATAAGTTCTAGAAGTGAGCTAGTAACAAATTTGCGAATTAATTATGTCTGGGAGCAACGCAGGCTCTTGGCAAAGCGCTGGATTATAGTTGGCAAGCATTTTACTATTATTTAATCCAAATACTGGGGATATTTGAGTAGTATACGGCTTGGGGTTGGGTAGAGCATGTTGGGGTTAAACCGAACATGTTGGGGTTAGAACCGTGCATGTTGGGGTTAGAACCGAGTATGTTGGGGTTAGATCCAGGACGCTAAGGTTAGACCGAGCATAAGGGGTTGGACCGATCATGTTCTCTATACTCCAGTGTCTTTTTTGCATATAATTATGTTACAGTCAAAACTCTTAACCAGTCAAAACTAGTTTTGCCTAACGCGCTTGGTCAATACTAGTTTCATTTTATAATAAACTTAACTAGAGTCCAAGAGCGAGCGAAGCAAGCTCGGGATCTTGGGCGGCGTGCCCAAGACACGGACAGGTTAGGTTCGAAGGGGTTGACGGAGGCCTCAGTGAACGAGCAAAGCGAACGAAGCCCCCGGCAACCCCTTTGTATTAGGGTACTTTTAACCTTGCAGACAGAAATGGGAGCCCCGCGTAGCGGCCCATAGACCCGTCGACCGCCTCCTTCCCCCTTATCTATATATTATAGTACCTACAGCAAAAAACAATCAAAACTAGTATTGACCAAGCCCGTTAGTCAAAACTAGTAGGTATACCTATATTTTTCCTTACAAGTCTTAGCCAGCATGTTCGTCGCAATAGTCCCCCGTATCTTTTCACCCCTAAGTTCGTAGGAGAGAGCTATCCCGTGTTAGTCACACACAAATTTACTGCGCTGCCATCCACCTACCCTGACGCTTACTTGGACATCACCCATGTTTAAAGCTTTAAGCTTAGCTGACCATGTCCGAAGCAAAGAATTGTCAATATGTATGTAATATCTATCTATACTATTATAAAATTGTAAGAAAGCCGTGACTGTACATTGAAGATATTCCCAAAAAAAACACATTGACAAAATTGTGAATTTAATAATTTCACACAAACCATAGGGGGTGTAAAATCCCTCATAACCAAGAAGTGAAGAAGATAAATATAACAATGTCATAGTCATTTCACAGTTTTACACCAAGGTATAACACACCATAACATTCCTATACTCCAGTGACTTACCAAGAGGGCAAGCCAGACGCATTTTTAACCGACTTCAAAAAAGGAGGTTCTGTATTCGTCCCGTATGTATGTATGTATGTATGTAAGTATGTGAGTATGTATGTAAGTATGTATGTATGTATGTTTGTATGTGCGCGATTTTCTCAAAAACTACTGATTCAATTTTGATGGGGTTTTCACTAACGTAATCTACATACTTTCAGAAAGGTTTTAGTATATAATACATTATGTAATCATTCCTATGTACAAAGTTATATGCATAAATGTACATACTCCGTAGAAGATTTACTGTTGAACGAATTCGTGAAAGTGATCTAACATGGGATAAAGAACTAAAAAGGGAAAATAAAAAACTTTTTTAACAAAAAATAACCGACCTCAAAAATCGGACGTTTTGGTTTCGGAAGTCGGTGGCAAAAAAAAGCAAACAAAGCCACCGACTTCCGAAACCAAAATTATTATTTTCTTTGTAGTGGATTTTTGAAGTCGGTTATTTTTTGTTAAAAAAGTTTTTTTTTAGGGTTCCGTACCTCAAAAGGAAAAACGGAACCCTTATAGGATCACTTTGTTGTCCGCCGTCAGTCACCGGACCATAAGTGGAGCCATCTACTCATAGATGGCGCCATTGGAAGTATGCGGTAGCGCCATCTATGATCATATTTCGGAACCCTTAGAGCGCGAGGCTACTCGCACATGTCCGGCTTTTTTTTTAGTTTTAGACGGTAGTTTTTATGTAAATTTTTCATGAATTTGTCGAGTTAATGTCGTTATTAAAGCAATACGTACATTGAAAATCATCCACATTCATGAAAAACCGGCCAAGTGCGAGTCGTACTCGCGCAACGAGGGTTCCGTATAATTTTTTGACGTATAAAGTGAAAAAAACCGGACCGCATAACTCAGTTTGTTTGTGAAGGACTTTTGATGATTTTGAAAAAACTGTAGGTACTAGTTAGGAACATCGTTTTATTTTTGGTGCAATATTTGGATCAATTCCTATCAACTCTAATTATTTCAGATTTTTGACTCCGCAAACTTCGGAGATAAGGGAAATGGTATTTTTTCAGACATTTTTCATCATTTAATGTCGAACTGTGAGACATAAAATTAAATAAAAATATATTTTGAAATGTGCAAATTAAGCCCTTTCATATGATATATCACTTGACCTAGTAACCCCACTTTAAAATTTCGGACCCCCACTCCGGCCCGTTTTGCAATAAAAATAAAAATATTTTTTGACTTTTTTCATTTGCAATAAAATTGGGCAAGCATTTTTTATAACTGTTCCAAATTTCAAGTCGATAACTTTAGTAGTTGCTGAAATAAGCAGGAGTGACAGACAGACAGACGAAGTCGCACCATAAGGGTTCCTTTTTTACCATTTTGGTACGGAACTCTAAAAATGAACATAAATACTATGTAAAACGAAAAAAAGCGTTGGGCTTGCCGTCCAGGCACTCCACTGCCCATAGGGCGTATAAAATCCCTTATAACCAAGAAGTGAAGAAGATTAATAACAATGTCATAGTTATTTCACAGTTCTACACCAAGGTATAATACACCATGGAAGTCCTATACCCTCAATTACCGCATGCAATTGAACAAAACGCAACGGTTAACCTTTATCAACCGAGTTCGAACCAGCGACATTATTGTGACCAAATTGACCGTGATTATCCCGGGACGGGACACAAATGACCCCATTACCGGGGTACGAGCATATAAAACTATTATTATATCTTTAGTTCATGTAATAGCTCCTGTTTAAGGGTAATGGGTATCTCGTTTGTTCGTGTGGTCGGCCTATTGTCTGGAAATCTGTGGCACTGCACAAGTTACGTCAAAATCAGATTTATATGATGAAGGAAATTTTGAAATAAAATAAAAAATAATCTTAGTCCGGATATTCTAAAATCCATTATCGTAAATCTTTCTTTCACGTCGATTATTTATTCTTAGGAACACGAAAGTTTTAATTAACTTGACTATGCATATAATTGAGAAATAATAGTCGTGAAAATGATGTTTATTTTTAGGGTTCCGTAACTCAAAAAGAAAAACGGAACCCTTGTAGGATCACTTTGTTGTCCATCTGTCACCGGACCATAAGTGGAGCCATCTGCTCATAGATGGCGCCAATAGAAGTATGCCCTATTGCATATTTCGGTACCCTTAGGGCGAGAGTCGTACTTACTCGCACTTGTCCAATTTTTTTATTATATCAATGAAAAAAAGTAATGTATGAGATTAGAAAATGTACAGCGTAGATTCCTCAAAGCCCTGAAGTATCGCTGCCGCCACGATTGCATTCCCTCTAGTTCATGTCACAAGAATATTGAGCTACTAAGCTTAGAGACTAGACGCCTTTTTCTAGAAACTATGTTTCTCTATGACTTATGTAATAACAGGTATGACTGCATAGATCTCACCAATAAGCTAAGCTACGTTGTTCTGAGGACTGTCATTGGACGAGGGGTGCGCGCACGTCCGCTTTTCGCAGTTTCCTCCTGCCGCACTAACGAGGAGTCCGCGGAGTGCGTGGAGTCCGCGCACCTCTTCGTCGTATAGCCAAACATTTTAATATTGTATTTGGAGATTTGGATCTCTTTGCACTATCTGCTAATAGGTTTCGAAGATCCTTGATACAAGTCATTAATGACTCAAAGTTGTAGAGCATGAACTGTAATGTAATATCTTTATATTATGTATTACCGTTATTATTTTCACTTAAGATATATTTTTTTCTTTTTTCCTTAGTTTTACCGTTTAAGTTTCACTCGTGTGCAAATAGTTTCCTAATAACGCTAATTTTATTTAAGATGTGGATAACGTTGTGAGCTACACATATGTAATCTTTTTTTTAACATTACCTGTATTTTAAGAAACGTGTGTAGCTGTTTGTTTTCCCAAATGAAATAAATAAAATAAAATGAGTAGGTATATTTTTCATAATCTGAGGCTCAACGCAAAAAAGGTTGTGGACCTTTCAGTCTTTTCAAGAAACTATAACGGTAAGGCACAGTGCACACAGAGGCAACGGGGCCTGCATTCACGTCCCGTTGCCCTGTGTGCATTGTGCCAGTTAATAACACGCAATGGCCGAGCAAGGGACAAGCGTCCGGGTCACGTCCTTGCCCGTTGCCCGCGTCCCGTCCTCTTCGCCTCTATGTCACAGATTAAGAGTGGACTAGATACCGCAAACCGTCCGTCTCAGCGTGTCCGAAAGTTTGTGCAATGCGCCTACTTGCCGAGTTTCTACTTGAGTTTACTTTCAAACGCGCCGGTGAAACTTGACAAGTGTCGCTGAAGACATACAAATGCCAAATTGTACCAATAATAACTGTAAAAACTCTTATCTATAGGGTTGCCCAAGGCCTTTAAATTACTTTTTTTTTTATTTTTTATTTATTGGGGAAAATAAACAGTGACACATTACATGTTACAAATAAAGAAATAATTACAGAAGGTGAGTAAATGTGTAACCAACAGCATTTTCCACAGAATATAAATTAAGAAATATTTAGTGAACGTCATGCGATTATCTTATAATTAAGTAAACCTACAGACTTTTATAAACATTCAAAAAAAAGTAACAGTAATAGGTACTCCTGCAAAATCTTTGTAAAACCTAACAAGACATGCAGAGAAACGGATATGAAAAGGGAAGAAAATATTAATCATCCACAAATCGCTTCATAAATTTTGTTTTTAAATTTTCCAGCAGACTGGGCAAACATGTTAATGTGGTGGAAGTGCTTGTGCGACAGCATAGTAGGTAGGAAAAAGTGGCACGTTCGTTTTCATACTATTTAGTGAACATGCGGTATCTAACCTTATCTAAATCTGTGCTCTATGTGCACTGCGCTTAATTTTTTTTGTCATTGTCACTGAGTATAGTGTCCGCAAACAATAGAATTATTATAACGCTAGACTTTTGCCCGTAACTCTTTCCGCGCGGGCTACAATGAAATTATCTCCTTGGTGTGGCTAGCTCTACCAAGAGGTCTAGCTGTATCTTTGGTTCATCTCACCGAAATTTTATTAATATGTAGCTTAGATTTTAAGTAGGACCCCATGAAACATGAACAGTACCGCTAATAAAATAACATTTTAAAATCGACTACTTAGTTACATTTTGAGACATTGTAGCCCATTCCTACAATTTTGGAGATTACTACTGACTACTTTTTATCCCGAAAAATTGCAGTTCCCTTAAGTCACGCGGACGAAGATTATGCATGTAACAAAAACCTGTTCAATCACAAAGGAGGCCATTATGCTCATCATTAAGAGTAATTTTTACTATGGTTGGTACCTAAAATAGCGAAAAAATAATTGTTGTTCCATACATTTGTGTTCACATAAATCGATTAAATGTATGGTACAGCAGATTTTTTGGGATCGAACAGGGTTTTTGTTACATACTGTATAGTGAGAGAGTATGCATAGCAAAGTGCTAGTTTATACAGCTGCACGCCCTCAAAAGGTTCCGTATAAAGAATATAATACAGAACAAAATCCTACATAAATGTATCACCGCCTTGAAATGTATCCTTTTATACAGCAAGCGTGTACTATATAATACATTTTGTTATTTACCTGGTTTGTCCGCTACTACCCCTCTTACGCTTTGAGGGATAAATGCACCGGCGACGGTAGGGTTGTCGTGAACGAAACGTGTTCATTATAATTTTGATGTTGTCATTTGTTGAAAACTGAAAATAATGTAGAAAATTAATTAGCTCCAACACCCTCACACACTTCATTACATCATAACACCACATGCTGCACCACACCATAGTATAAAAATAGGGGAAGTAGGTTATCTTCATACAAACGCACCGTGCGCGGCTTGTATGTGTGCGCCAAAGTATCTATGCGTCGCCACACGCACACGTAAACTTAGATACTACCCGTTTCTCAGTAGAAACGGGTCGAGATTGTGTTTAAGTGTGCGTGCGGCGACGTATAGATACTTTGGTGCACACATACAAGCCGCGCGCGGTGCGTTTGTATGAAGATAACCTACTTCCCCTATTTATACTATGACCACACCCCATCACCCCACGTTACATCACACATACATGACCGTTTTCACAAACACTAGGAGACAATGAAAAGAAAAACATACTCAAAGTCCTTCTTATATTATTCTTAAAAATTATAACCGGCCCAGTTTTTGTGGAAAAAACAGGCGAATACGAAACTGTTTCATACATTACTATGATCTTTTTGTAGACGGTTTTAATTTTTTATTATAAAATTATAGTTTTATATTTTAGTCTTTATTTAAAAATACTAAGTATATTAAAAACACACATGGAAAATTTCAGCCAGTCCAGATAATATAATAGTATAGAACTGTACCCCGATCATGAGTTTTTTTGACGTCTAGTATCGTTAACGTAAGGATATTTTGAATTGAAAATACACGTTTGTTACACAATATTTACATAAATTAAATACTTAATTAATTTCTCTGTATTTTTTAAAATGTGCAAATTGTATAAAATTATATGAAAATGTTCCAGGACTGCTGTATTTTAAATTCAAATTATGCTTACGTTAACGAAACTATACGTCAAAAAAACTCATGATAGGGGTACGGGTTTAAAACCGATTCGCTAGAGAGACAAAAACAAATTAAGTACCTACCTAAAATAAATAAAAAACTTTTAAAATTAAAGTTTTTCTCTTAAGAGACAACCCTAGCACGTGCAGTTAGTACAATTCCGGCTCGCTCTACCTCCCTGACTCCATGCAGTCTATAAATACTTAGGACCTACTAGAAACCTTGTAATTTTAACCTTTTGTTAAACCTAACACGGATTTACAGTAACCAGTAACATAAAAAATTTGATCAAAATTGCTTTGTATTTTTAACTGAGTTCAAATAAAGGAGGTAACTAGGTATACAATTTGTTCCCCCCTCAAACATTTTTCAACTATGAGATAGAAAATTCTAAAGAAAGTACAATCAGTCTCCCTTGATAGGTGCCAAGGCGCTATTGAGCTTGATGCTTTAATTTGCCCACATTGGGCGTAGTACAAAAGTACAGGCTGGCGACGAACCGAACACGATCGATGATATAAATACAGTGTTTTAGTTTATGCTAGTATTGAGTGACGATTAACAGTGTTAGATTGAGGGTGTGCGGAATTTTTAATGTGTGGGAGATCTTTATATACACGAGGGGCGCTTGTGATTGTGTTGTAGTGTAGTGTAGGTACCTACTAAAAGTGGCGACAGTTGTTCCCGTACTAATTTGCTATGATGGCATAATTATCTCCTTGTTTCTATGATCTGAGGGGGAAACGCTTTACCTCTTTAGAATCGCAAATCTCACCCAATAATTATTATGTGATTGTAATTTCATAATTATATTATGAAATACAAACTTATATTTGTGGTCGGAAAACTGAAATACTCTTTGCTACGGAATCCTGCACTGTGCGTGGTCCGACACGCTCTTGCCCGGTTTTTCAATAACTTACCTAATGATATTTTGATACCATTGAATGGTACTAGACAAAATATATGCTAGAAAAAAACAGTGATTTCAATGCGCCGTGAACTGAAAGAATATAGAAACCCCAGCACGCATAGCATGACCGATTCCATCTCTATTCTACAAAGAATAGACAAAGTTCTTTCTATTCAACTCGTTATCTCTTCTGCCCGAGCACGCGGGGACCCGTGCTTGGTGATGTAGAATTTTGTCGACTGAAAAATAGAAATATTTCTCTTCATGTTTAACATCGCCATGCATAAATCTGTAGAAATCTTTCTATGGGTAGGTACCGGCACTAATCATGAAAACAGATTGCGCATATATGTACATTTTCGGCCCAATAGACAATAGACATTTGACAATACGTAATAGAAAATGGTTCAATTAGACGACGAGCATCGACTGACGAACCAATCGCGTGCAGCCTCGGCGCCCCCCGTCTTCTTCATTCCGCCAAAGAGACCGAAAAATCAGCTAATTCGCAGGTGACGTTTGTGCTCATAACTGCTGCCGCTAGTACAATCTGTCATTTTGTCTATTCTTCAGTCGACAAATCCCGTTTTTATTGTTCTCATGCTACGCTATATACCTACTAGTATGTACATAGAAAATGTACAGAAAATATGAAACTTAACCCAAGTCTGTACATATATATTCCTCGCTTTGTTCCAACAACGGAGGTAGATCTCATAACTTATTTACCTATGTTGTGGTTAGGACAAAGGTTTCCTACGGTAATACTAAGTTTGTGGCGTGGCGATTCACTAATGCCCTGCGGTTCCCACCGTTTAATTCAAAAGAAATCAGAAGCCCAATTCTCGTAAATAAAAATGAGTTCCGATTTTCGATATAGTTTCATATAACCTCAATGTCATTTATGTCAGAAATGGTATTCTCTTATCTTTTTGACGTTGTCATTTAGTATATTAAAACACCATTTGTGACATTTATGGCACTGAGATTTTCAATGACATACAATTCGTTGCTATTGGTTGTTGGGCCAAGTTCCATATATTTTTGCCCATCGTCCTAATCCGACTGATAGTTTCAAAAATTAATGCGTTTATAGAAACAAACAAAAAAAAAAACTTTCAGAGCTAATTGGGATTTAGTCTCACTATTGTATCTTCCTAGAAAAACCGAGAGGAAAGAACATATTTACTACCAGTTTCTGCCTGAAAAGCTAGTCTAGTAAGTTTAAAACAAAAGATACAAAATAAACAATCATTGTTTGGAACAAGCGACGCCACGGGTAAACTTATGGTCTAAACAAATAGTACCTATTCAATAGCTACAAGAAACGATTAGCAATAGAAATGGAACAATGGTATTGTCGTGAACGTACCGGGTAATGTCTATAAGTCCAGGATAGGCCGGGAGCTGGGTAAAATAATTCTAGAGCATAGCGGAAGCGTAATCAGCCTATAATGTTCCCACTGCTGGGAGAGAAGGCCTGTGTGGCCTTCCCTCTGTAAGACGAAGTGAGCCGTAGTCTACCACGCGGGCCCAGTGCGGGTTGGTGAACGTCACATGTCTTCGAATTTTTGGTATTAGACATGCAGGAACAGCTACAACCGCAAATAAAATTAGTATAATTCATGTATTAAAAACATTTTAAAGAGAAGAAGTATCTTCTATGCATAAAAAAATCATCCAAAGAAAAAAACAAGTAAAATAGATTTATATTATTATGTATTAATATGAATTGATTTCTAAACATAGTTTAGCCATAACGTACTTAAAATAAATGCACAATTATCTGCCATTCATAAAAAAAAACAAAAAGAGAAAAACATATTTTGTACCTATACGAAAAAATAATCCCATCTCCTGGCCTATAGCTTTATCGGCCGCCGCCGCAGTCGGCAATAAAAACACAGTATTATGGAAACATTAAAACAATCACAAGCATTGATTGATTTATATCATATTTATGACTATTAGCTTTTTATGGGATATTTTCTATGGTTTGAGTGTATTTTTGCATCGGTATAAGAAAGCATGGTGAACGAAAACATTATTAAGAAAAACTGCCTTACTTATGAAGTATCCAAAATATCATTGTTCTACAGTGAAAAAAGGATAGTGCTATTATATCTGAACAACGATGCCAGTAATACTTTGAGCCAGTTATATTAACTCAATACTCAATAATTATTGCAATCCATAATAGTGGTAGCCTGTATAACTAGCGACAGCAGTTATGAGCACAAACGTCACCTGCGCATGAGCTGATTTTTTGGTCTCTTTGGCGGAATGAAGAAGATGGGCACCGATGCTGCACGCGATTGGTTCGTCAGTCGATGCTCGTCGTCTATTAGACTATTCTCTATTACGTATTGTCCACTTTCTATTGTCTATTGGGCCGAAAACGTACATGCGCGATCTGTGCTCATCATTCGCGCCGCTACGACCTAGGTACGAATTTTGAGATAATCATGGACCCTGCCATACACAGCCAATTAGGAGACTCATAGCCCATTCACACTTAAGTTTCTTATCATAAAATATCGAACAATCAAGTCGTTACTAAATCAATAAACGGCTACAAGCCTTGATTGATTTATTAATATTAAATAGGCTATAAACTTAGTTCTGATAAGGCGTAAGGCGGTTTCACACTTACAAGAATATAGTACAAAAATACAGTATAGTTTTCTGTTTTTTCAGCACAATCTTTCGCTGCTCGTCGAGGTATTTCCACACATACATAATAGGGATACGTACCTACTGTAATTTAAAAGTAAATCTAAGGTAATTCAACTTAAAACACGGCAATTAATAGTAATCTGCTGACACGGTAGTGTAGAAGCTAGAGGTAAGGGGAACGGAAACTCGCGTCTGAGCTTGATATTCGTGTATTTAGGAAGAAATTACAGACAAAGTAGAAAAGCCCGACTAGTTTAGATCACGGCCGATGTCAAGCCTCTCTTGTTTTTTCTATGTCACAACCTATTCTATTTAATTTAAAATTCTTAAGTCATCGCTTGTCTCATAGACGATAAAGTTAACCAGCCTACTAAGACTTCACATTAAAACCTCTACAGTAGTTTGCACAATTTTCATCTGGTAACACTGCTACGGCCAGTTCCCAACGGCATTATTTTTGGCACTCTCTAAAAAATAACAAAAATACGAGAAAAAAAACTGTAAAGAAAATACAGCGCAAAACGGTGCACGGAGCAGAGCCACAGCGCTGGTTTTCAGCAACGTTATTTTCATAATTATACCCATTCATTAATAATCTTAATTGCAGGCAAAGCCGCAAAGCACAGTTAGTTCTGTATAAAACAAAACACAGCCAGACTTACAAACGTTGAGCTCAAACGAGCGAACACTTTTAAAGAAGCGTACAACCAAAAATACTTCAAGTTGCAAGTTTTAAACTATTTGTAGAAGAGTTTGCAAGTTGTTCCGAAATGTTTACAGTATTGCTTTGAGGACTAAAGTCGAGTTACATCTGTGAAGTTCAAAAAGGAAGCTTTTTACTTTAATAGCCGAAAGCCGAATTTAAAATGCGAAATGTGGTATCAAATTCGTTAACTAGTTGTGCCTCACGATTTCACACATGTTTAATTTAAAAGAAATCGAATTATTTATCCGCCCTCGCTATTATTCGTTTTTGCGTACTAACGTTTTTACAAGCTTTTATTTAACTTGCCGTGTGTGTGCCGGGCGAAATCTTGTACTTAAGGGCGCTCTCGGAATTTTGTCTCCTCTCTCGCTCGCACCATTTTTAGGAATCTTGAATGAAAAGATGCATTTTTAAGAAATGTAATCTGATAGTGAACTACAAAATAATATTAATTTTACAGGTAAATAAATTAAAACACATTTCTACTGTGATATCTATTAAACAAACTTAAAAAACAATTATGATGTTTTTGAGGTTTGTTTAACGCATGTGTTTTTAATAATTGAAATTAAAATATTATAATTAATATAATTTTGTAGTTCGCTATCAGATTACATTTTTCAAAAATGCATCTTTTCATTTAACATTCTTAAAATATATGGTTCTGTGCGAGCGAGAGAGGTGCCGAATGCAAGAGCCCTCTTAACTAAATTTTAGACCAGTTCCTCTTAACCGATTGAGTTGAAAAGACACCGAAAATTAATTATTATTAAAAACCGTAAGCCCGACCGTGGCTAAAATTAGTCTACCCGCAGCTTTCGATTTTTTTGGTTTAGTCTTATCCTTATAGCATAAAGTGTATTGATGACCTACCTTGTCATCTAGACGGTATATCTTAATTTCTTTCTTCACCTAAGTTGACTAATGGTTCTTCGAAAGATGAGCAGCTGATACCTAAGTGCAATAAGTACAGCACTTGAATCTATCAAGTGAATTTATATTAGAACTTGACTACACTCGTGTGGAATGAAAATAATATAAAAAAAAATTGAAAAACCAAAAACCGGCTGCGTAATCTATTTACTTAAAATGCTTTGTCCTGACTTACTGACTGATGGATCAACGCAAAGCCTAAACCGCTGGTCGTAGAAACGTGAAAGGAGATGTTTAATTTTTGTATGGGACTTCGGCCATAACATGTGCCCTTTAAAAATCTAAGAAACGAACCCCTACATAGAATAAAGTAACATTTTTTCATAATATCTAATACTTTTTAGGCACAAAATCAAAATAAAAAATATTTAACGTTTTTCGTGAGAGTTATGACCACGGTTATGACAGCATTTCATTGGGTTTTTCCAATGCGAAAGTTTGTGTGTGTTTGTTACTCATTCACACTGAAACGGTTGGACGGATTTGGATGAAATTTGACAAAGCAGTAGCCAGGGACCTAGAGAAGCATTAGTCTACTTCTCATCCATTTTCACGCAGACGAAGTCGGGAACAACAGCTAGTGTTATATAAAAAACATTAAATATCCATAGATTTCAAATGATACGGTTATTACATGTATTAAATAATATACGTGCGATTAGATGCGTTTAAATGAGTCCAGCTATTCGCTAGATAATTACTGACGCACCATTGATTACATAATGTTCTGCAGTAGCAAAGAATAAGCTGGATGAAGACTGGACACTTTCTCGAGTATCTCTTCGTGTGAAATAGTTACAGGGTCGTATCAGGGACGTATGACAGATCCATTTTTTTTTCGTGTGGAATTGCTCATAGATATGGGGTCTGTCAGACTCACCTCTTCACTATGATGACGGGATGACGGTTTCGCTTTCGCATTCTTCCGCCACCCCGTCAGTGATAGTTTGCTGTAGCAAACGTTTCAAACCATTTGATTGGTTGAGTTAGGACGTATGACAGATCCTAACTCAACCAATGAAATGGTTTGAAACGAGCTTTAAGTACCTACTTAATGTTTGAGTCTTGAGTTACTAACCTAACGCAAGACTCATACTAAACCTCGTTTTAAACCATTGGAATCGTTTCAAACCAGAGAAGTTGGTCACTTATCTCTTTGGCGTTAGCCAAACTTCTCTTTACCCAACTACCCCATAAAGAGGGTCATGTTTTCGAATATATTTATGTCTATACCTTTGGCACTCAGTTTAAACGGTTTGATGTATCAACGATGGTGGTAAACAGGCGTACGCCCCGCCTGATAGTAAGCTGTTACCTATGAAATGCTTGCAACACCGAGTAACACAAGCGTGTTGCCGGCCCTCCGACAGCTTAGGGGACAAGCAGGTCCCTCACTGTCAACACAGCGCATCCTCAGCCCTTAGGACAACCCATCGCTATTCATACTTACTCTATGGTAACTAACTGACTGGATGAATAAACTCATAGATAACCATAACTACACAAACTCGGTACCTATTCAATATTCGTGCTCAGTTTAAAGTTAAAACCTGTCGATTTTACGTGGATGTGGCAGAAATACAGATTTGACGAAATTATAATGGTTCCTAATTTTACTACGGATCTCTAAAAAACCGGGATCTGAGATGCTACTAAGGAACTACACAATGGGCGTTGCCGTCTAATTGAAAAACATCCATAGTACGGTATGTTGACGCCGTCGATATGACGACGGTGACGGCCCGGCGACGTCACAGAGACGCCGACGGCATGGTGACGGCACAGATACGCCGACGGCACGGTGCGCTGATGGCACGGCATCGGCACGCAAACGCCGACGGCACGGCGACATCAACGGGAACGGCGATGCCAACGGCACGGCGACGGTACAGCGACGCCGACGGCACGGTGACGGCACAGATACGCCGACGGCATTGCGATGCCAATGACACGGTAGCGCTGAAGACGCGGCGACACCAACGTCACGGCGATGCCAATGGCATGGTAACGCTGACGGCATGGCGACGCCGCCGCCGGCGGTACGATGCAGCAAAAATGTATTTATCATATATTTTCTGATTTAGTTCACTGCAGTGGATCATAATACCTACAAGGCATTATAAAACTTGCGTTTAGCTCTGTAGTCGCCATAATGAAAAAACGCCCTAGGTTTTCATTGAAATATAATTTTATACTCGATATTCAATATCCTTGCTTGGTACCTACTAAACGAGATGGCCTATCTAATGAAAAGTGGTTACTGGACACTTAAAGAAGTCCTAAGTGCCTGTAATTTTACCGGCATTCATAACCCTTTAAATTGGAAGTTAGCGATGCTGCTTGTCGGTTGTAATTTCCTTACTATTATTATGAACCAGCACCCTTTTAATCGACATATAAAAATACAGGATGTTAATTTTTTCACATTTGGTCAGTTCGATTCCCAGAGGAAGCAAGCAACTTTTCGAAAAACTTTGTCTGCAGTATTATTTAATTTTAAAAATAAAGTGAAGTTTTCATGAAGCAAAACTTCATATTTCAAATATTTAAAGTACTTTCCCTCCATGTGGCATAGCCGTGGGACAACCTGTATAGTATAGCTTTGTATGGCGCGCCATACCTACTTAGTATAGCATATAAATTGTCTTCAGACAGCTTTATGCTTTTGTATTACTATGACGATTTCTCCCAGTCAATTCGTACCGCAAGCCGCGTTATGGAACTTCGTTTCAAAAAAAACAATTTACTAACACAATCAATAAATAACTTAGTTTATTTTATTAATCTTTCAAACGGATTGGTGCTTGGTCTTTTTAGGTTGTATCGTGAGAAACATTTGAACAAACTTTTACAGTTTTACCCTACACACTTGCATTGAACCTTAATAAACAGAAATAAGGTTGATATTCGCTTGTTTTCAGCTCAAATTAAGTTGGTAAAAGTTTTTAAAAGGGCAGTTTTGCAAGTACGATTTATGTGCAGCATTGCAAACAAAATTAAAAAATAAGTTTTGCGCACATGTGCTGTTTTGTAAGTAAATAATTACGATGCGTGTCGTATGGGAACAGAATTTGATGTCATTTAGTTGTAGGTACTACTTTTTTACGTTTGTCTAGAACAAGGATATAGAATTATACAAACCTTCCGGAATAAATTCTCTAAATGGTGGTGTAAACCGTAATAAAGTCCGTCGTGTAGTTTGGAAGAACTAGGCAGACAAACAGATATACTCAAAAAGTGACTTTGTTTCATTCTATTGAAAGATAATAATATATTTTACATTCATGTCTCGCACTTAAGGACCTTATTACAGTAGTCATCATTAGATCAGCAATATAACATTGTATAGTCATCAAAACTACATCAGTGTGCAAAATTTCAACTCAATAGGTCTACGGGAAGTTTGTGAAAAATTGATTGGAAGATTTGACTGCTACTTAAGAGTGCTCTCGCATTCGGCACCTCTCTCGCTCGCACAGAATAATAAATGAATAAATGTATTTTAAGAATGTTAAATGATAAGATGCATTTTTGAAAAATGCAATCTGATAGCGAACTGCAAAATGATATTAATTATGATATTATAAACTCATATTTAATTATTAAAAACACATGAGTTAAACAAACCTTAGAAACAGATCGTAATTGTTTTTTAAGTTTGTTTATTAGATATCACAGTAGAAATGTGTTTTAATTATTTACTTGTAAAATTAATATTATTTTGTAGTTCACTATCAGATTACATTTTTCAAAAATGCACCATTTTTTTTATTCAACATTCTTAAAAATGGTTCTGTGCGAGCGAGAGAGGAGAAAAAATTCCGAGAGCGCCCTTTAACCGGTAGCAAGCTTGGGCGTAATTAATCTATTGAAATATCTCTAAGCAGACGCGGTATACTCGAACAAAACAACGTGTGTCATCTTATCACTCTGTTGCTCCCTTTCTCAGCTTTATGGTACCCCATAAAACTGTATAAGTACACCATAGACAAAGGTATTAGAATCCCACGGTCCTAAAGACTACCGTTCGGTTTTTTACGCCAACGCTCGGCTTTCTTCGTCCCACGTTCGAGGCACGCGTCTCAACCTTCGGACCCACTCGGGCAGCTTCGGGTAACTTCGGCCAACCTGTTCCTGGCTACCGGTCGTTTGGTCCTTGACCTACCCAGTTCTTTTTTTAAATTGTACTTTTTGAAGCGTTAAATGCTTTGTAACTTTTTTGTTTATTGCTTTGTAGGTTTTTGGATTTGGAATTCGGGGTAACTTTTTTAGAATGTTTCAATTTATCGTCGTTTTTCTTTTTAAATCTGGGTAATTTGGGATTAAAAGTAACCGAGGATAAGAATAAGGATATAATTATAACTCAGAAAATATTGTTCTTTTTTTTAAGTTTCTTAACTAAACTTATCAAACTTTTCGCTAATTAGAATTACCTATTGCATTAAAAAAGATGTTGATAATTATGCTTGGGTTAAGTATCGATGGCGAGCATTGCATATAGGCAATTAAACAGTGTCTATCTCTTTTTTTTTTTTTTTTTTGAAAATGGGAAATCATCAAATGACCCCTCCCGCTCTGGGCGGAGCGGAAGGGAGTGTCAGACTCTTACTGACTAAAACCCACCCGTGTTCCTTCCTTAGCCCTTTTGTCCGGGTCAGCGGTATCCCTTCCGGACAATCCCGCTTTCCCGGCAGGCTTGGGCCCTAGTGGGCCCCCTCTCTGATGCTGACATCTCTAGTGTCTACCTCTTAAGATTTAATTAAACTATTTTAACGATTACTGCATAAATACCTATTCGTATCAATAATTGATCAATATTATCAGTGATGCTGATGATTGATATATTTTATTTATGTAAGTAGATAGTAATACCTAGTTCAAATAATTTAATTGAATCTTATGAGGTAGGCACACTAATATATCTAATAAAGCCGAAGAGTTTGTTTGTTTGAACGATGCTAATCTCTGGAACTACCAGTGGGATACGAAAAATTATTTTTGTATATGATAGCCAGATTTATGAGAAATAGTAGGTTATTTAACACCATAGATACGATTTTTAGGAGGGAACGCCGAACTGCGGGTGTGATACCACGGGACCTACTAATATGAATCGAAGTTTACATAATTAGACGTTGTCAGGGGTATAGAAAAGGACATTCATCATCATTCATCCAGAAAAAAAGTTTACCTTTTCACGCCTAAGCCACTGAACCGACAGGGGTACAGAAAAGGACATAATTCGCACATCGGCAAGAAGAGTGTCACAACACAATAAATGTAGTTTTTGGGAAATCACGATTTTCTTTTTTTTAGATCCTAGAATTCCATTAAAAAAATTCTGTATTAAATGCCCTCTCTCAGCGAGGAATCGCACTATAATTATAATTTTTTTTAGCAGATCAAGTTTGTAATTGCCTTTCAGATGGCATACATAACTCAATTTCGTATTATTATGTGTTGTGACACCCTTCTTGCCGATGTGCGATATAATACCTTTTATCCAGAAAAAAGTAGGTAAGTACCTACTGTTCCAGAGGGAAGGAACAATAACTTTCTACGGTCACAATACGGTACCGGACTATTTTTTTTTATTGTGAATCTATAAACAATTTGATAAAAGATAATAAACACCAAAAAAACCGATGAAACATCTACAAAATTGGCAAAGTTATAAGCGTTTTAAAATGATTTGCTAGACACGGACTGCACTATCATGCAGTGACGTAATACCACCATGTCCGCTTCGCGCGACAAAGACGGAGCGATACTCATCCCTCCAAAAACTTTAAAAGCGTCTATGTTTTCCATTTTGTGATATATTTTTTTGTTACTTTTTTGTTGTTCCTATTCCTTCTTTGGAATTAAATAATTTATTTGTACTTTTTGAATAGTAGTCCACTACGTACCTATTGCGTTATGCCGCTAGATGGCTCTATGTAGCGCTATGCGGGGCAAAGTGCTGGGCCCCAATTCTGCTATTTGAATAGTGTATGAATGGTGTCATAATGACACCATTACTATCAAAACCTAAGCGGTCATTGGCTTAGAGTAAGACTAACTCTTTCGTCATTGGTCAAAACGATGCCATTGAGACACTATTCTGACACGATTATAACAATTGCATTAGCAGACTTGGGGCCCTGGTTGCTAGTTTATCTAATACCCAAAGGTAAATTACAGAATATCATGACGCTATTGCCCTAATGAGGTAGGTAAATCAAGTGTCAGTCACCGACCTCTGCTCTCAGTTAGTTTAACTTTTATGTTTATTAGACAACCTGTTAAGTCGTGATAGGTTGAGTTCCCTTGGCCCGGCAAGTTATGGTGTAATTATACACCATAGTTTGATATTTAGGATTCGGATTGGCACTATCCACTAGCAAGATTTTAAAAATGGAAAAGAATCATTTCATTATATTAATACGCGAAGCAAAAACTTTAATCCCTTTTTTCGAAAATTACGAGGACGAAGTTTATACAATGGAGGGAGTGCAAAAAGCTAATATTTTATACAGCATGTAACAAAAACCTTGTTCGATCCCAAAGGGGGCCATAATGTTTTTCAAATTCAAATTCAAATTCAAAAGACATTTATTCAAACTGGGCTAAAGTCAATTAGCACTTTTTGAACGTCAAAATATACATAAGACAGCCCCCAAAAACGCCCGCCCTTCACCGCTTCCTAGTGTTTTAGCTGCGAAGAAGAAACGGCGCAACAAACTCCGCAGCAACACAATTCTGTCTGTCAATTACTTTTATGTAAAAGTTATATAAAACAAAACAGTAAAACTAAGATTTAAAACAACAAAAAAAAATTAAGTATAAATACTTAACAGTAAAGAAATAATGATGTAACCTGACACCCGTCAATATACCTAATCAAAGAAATCTATAAGAAGAAAGATATAAGTGCGCACAATAAAATTATTATTAATCGGTAATGAAGGCCGTGTGTTCATCATTATGAATATTTTTTACTATGAGACCAACCCTAAAATAGCAAAACAATATTATTCCATACATTTGTGTTCCCATACATTGATAAAATGCTCATTTAATGCATTTAAAACTCAATTGACACAATCTATAATAGCGGATCATACCTAATCAGTTTATTTCGAAACAAATAAATGCATTAGGTGGGTACCTACTTAGAAACTAAGACGAACTTGTATCTTATACCTACTTTTATTTGTTGTTCTCAAGTAAGTGACTTTATGTTTTTATTGAGAATAAATATTTTTAAACCTAAATGTATTTTTTTTGAGAGTTTCGGGGTTGTTTCATATAAAATATTGTTCTTATAGGAAGAATGCAGAAAGAGACATTTTTCTAGGTATACAAAACGCTTTAAAACTAGGGATATTACGAATATTCGCATTCGCATCAAGCGATGCGAATGTTTTGCGAATGCGAATGTGTACAAGTCGTGTTGTGTCTCGCCCTGCGGCCGCACGGTTGGTCGATCCTCGCACGCGCATAAGGCGCAAGCAGGCATCACGTGTTTCATTCGACCAATAGAAAGCGTTTCTTTCTCGCTGCTAACAAGGCAAACTAACTAAGCAAGTTAGTTTGCCTTGTTAGTTTTGTCAGTCAGTTTAAGTAAATAAACAAGTATAGGTAGTTTGTGAATTTAGAATTGTGTTGAGCTGTTTTGACAGCTTTTCCCATGGCACCGGGAAAGAAAAGTGAAATATGGCGATTTTTACGATCGAGACCACGCGAAATGCAATGTTTGTGAGAAAAATTACTTAAAAAAAAACTTTTATGTTTTTCCCAAACATTCGCATTCGCATTCGCACATGTCAAAAATATGACATTCGTAACATACCTGTTTAAAACTACAAAATAATGGTCGTATAGATACTAGTAATAATAGATGAACTAGGAACTCGGAGAGTTAAGTTAAATAACTATCAATAAACTTGTTTTAAAAACAGTGGGATGCTTGTTAAATTACTTGAAACACGAACACGATTAATCGAATTAAAAGTCGTGGGTGTCATGGAGTTGACAAAAAACTTTTTTAACAAAAAATAACCGACTTCAAAAAGCCACTTCAAAGAAAATAATAATTTTGGTTTCGGAAGTCGGTGGCTTTGGTTTTTGTTTGCTTTTTTTTCCACCGACTTCCGAAACCAAAATTATTATTTTCTTTGAAGTGGCTTTTTGAAGTCGGTTATTTTTTGTTAAAAAAGTTTTTATTTTTCCCTTTTTAGTTCTTTATCTCGCGTTAGATTACTTTGACGACTTCGTTCAACAGTAAATCTTCTACGTAGTGTGTACATTTATGCATATAACTTTGTACATAGGAATGATTACATAATGTATTATATACTAAAACCTTCCTCAAAGTATGTAGATTACGTTAGTGAAAACCCCATCCAAATCGAATCAGTAGTTTTTGAGAAAATCGCGCACATACAAACATACATACAAACATACATACATACATATATACATACATACATACATACGGGACGAATACAGAACCTCCTTTTTTGAAGTCGGTTAAAAATATTAAGGAATAGCTAGGTGGGACAAAAGTGTTTTTAAGCCGTTAAAGTGATTGCTAGTTTATATTATTTATTAGCCGAAAGACGTCCATTTCTGGACATAAGACCCCAAAGGGGGGAAGGGTGGCATATGGATAGCTACATAAATAATTGTGGTAACAATTCTCGGAAATGCTCGAGACATAAAATTATTACTTACACGAACTCTTGTTCGAAATATCTATGGAAATAACAGCCAAATATGAAATACAGTTATGTTTAATTTAGATAGAACACACAAACGGACACACATGTTTAACACATTTATATCTTCATGTTTTATAGCTTATAAGGGACAGACGGACGAACAAGTAATAAAACTATAAATGTAATATAAACATTGTGGGTGGCCGGATTTAAAAATTGCCTTTTATATATTTTCTTGGAATATTTTTTTACTAGCTATGCCCCACGGTTTCATCTCCGATGCTCGGCTCCTAAGGGTCATAGCCTGATGTTAAATAGCCTATACTATTCCTCATGAACTTGGCTATCATCATCATCCGCCTAGCCTTTTCCTAAACTAGATTTGGGTCGGCTTCCAGTCTAACAAGTTGCGGCTGAATATCAGTATTTTACGTGGAGCGACTGCCATCTGACCTCCACAACCCAATTATGATAATACCGATATTCGACTTTCGAGTTCCTGACTACCCGTAACTCCTGTCAAAGATATTCCTATGACAACCGAGACCGACTGCTTAACGTGCTCTCCAAGGCACGGAGGGGTCTCGATGTGTAAAGAACGGTCACCCGCGAAGGACTGACCGCGGCAAGCGCAGCTTAACCTCTTAGGTCGATCGATCAGATCAGGGCCCCATGTCTGGTATTGCAATTATCATAATCGTGTCAGAATGGTCTCATAATGAAATCGTTATTGTTGGTTTTGACCTATGACCAAAGAGATAATGTCACTCTAAGACAATGACCAAAGGTTTTGACAGTTCAGAGGCCCTAGACAAGTTACTTTTCTGTCAGCGTTAGCGTCAAACGCCACAGATAAAATGTATGGAAATGACATTTGTGAGTCACGTGACTTTTCCGCAGGTAATGTCATTGCCATACATTTTGTGCTTATCGTTTGGCGTGAACGCTAACAGAAAAGCAACTTGTCTAGAGCCTCAGATGTCATTATGAGACCATTTTTACACAACTGTAATAGCAGACTTGGGGCCCAGCGCAGCTGTAATTTAGCCATGAACCCCCGAACACTTCATATTGATGTTATTCATTTGGTCACATGTATAGCTTAAGTAGGTACTTAGGTACATAAATATATTATAAGTTGACACATTCGTTAGCAAGGGTCAGCGGTTAAGCGTAATAAAATTAGGTGCGTAGGCGCAGCCGTGGGCGATTCGACAGGTGATCTATGCATGTGTGTGTCTAGACATTTTGTTTTTATGTCAAAATTAATTTGCATAACGGTTACGCTTGTTATGATAGAGGTGTCCTCTTGTACATAAGCACAAATACATGGATTGATGTTACATCATCATTCTGAATCTGAAGGTATTAAGTAAAGTAAATATATAATGTAATCCCGGTCGCCCGGGTGACTTTTTGCAGCGATGCAGACGCGTTTCGTTAACGCGCTTCTGCATCGCTACTCTTGACCGTTTATCGCGTTTGCAACGCGCGACTGTATCGATGCAAACACGCGACTGTATTGATTTAGCATCGCTACGAACGCGCCACTGTACCGCTCTTAACGCACGACTGTTACTACAGCGCACGACTGTATCGATGCCGCATCGCGCCTGTATCCATGCTGTATTACGATAGTAGCAATGCAGAATCGTGGTTACGTGGGCAGAGGTATCCGACCAGCGACAGCATCGCGACAGTATCGCGGCCTTTCTGCTATTGTATCGCAACTGAATCACTGCAAAAAGTTTTGCAAAACTTTTTGAAAATTACGCGGCGTAAGAGATTACGCCGCGTAATTTTGGCATAGTCTGTCGTGATCCTTAGAGAAATTGAGGTAGTTAATTAATCAAATTAATGACGTTAGATATTAAAATAACATTTTTAACATCAAATTACTATATCAAATACCTTCTTATTATAATATAATTATAATATTCAGTTAGGTCACCTCTAAAAAAATAGCTACATCATAAAAAACAAATTCATTCACAAAATTTTTAATATATTCAAATTCATACAATAGGTAAGTATATAAAACTAAATACCTGCGCCGATTATATTATGTTATTGTATTTAAAAACTCACTATGAATATTAAAATTGGCTTAAAAATACCATAAAAAGCAAACCACCATATAAAAAATAAAGAAGTCTCACTCTTCTAGTTCGGAAATTTATTCTCTCGTGACGACACGAGATAGCTCATGTCGTGCTGAGTAGATTAGCCAATCAGCAGATAGCATGGTTAACAGGCCAGTGTATGCCGGACATAGGTAAGTACTTAAGTATCGTTACTTGTGGTAGCTGTTTTTATGCCCTTTACGTCTTAACGTAAAGGGCATAAAAACTACTAATTACTAAAACCCTGTAGTCAAGTTAGGTCAGGTCACAGAAATCTCCTGGATGCAGACAGCGCAGACTGGTTGTTGTAGCGATGCTTGGGGGAGGCCTATATCCAGCAGTGCACGTGTTTCGGCGGATATAAGGAAGACAGGTTAAAAAAAAAAATAGACAGTGATTTACAACAAGCTAAAATAAAAACATACTAAAACATAACCTAACCTGTAACCCTAACTTACAGCATGTAACAAAAACCCTGTTCGATCCCAAAGGGGCCATTATACCTACTCATCATTATGAACAAGATTTTGTATGACACAACCCCAAAATCGCAAAAAAAATGCTGTCCCATATACATTTTATCGATTTTTATGTGAACACAAATGTATGGAACAGCAATTATATTTTCGCTATTTAAGGGTTGGTCCCACAGTAGAAATTATGCATAATGATGAGCATAATGGCCCCCTTTGGGATCGAACAGGGTTTTTGTTACATGCTGTATATCCCCCCCAACACTATATATATCTTGACTTAACATTTGTACAAAGTTGAACTTCTTAACTATTTATATTTTATGGTGACATCATTAACAACACAATACGATTATCAATCAATTTTAATGGCATCATGTATTATACTTTTTTTTTATTGGTTTTAAATGTTTTTTATAGTCTGCGACTTAAATTTCTATGGGCTTAGATAAATTACAAGATTAGCAATTAAAAAGAAACTTCTAGCTCCATTTTGTTGTTTATATTCTTGTTAGCAGAAAAATATTACCTATGTGGAGTTTTTAAAATTAAATAAGTAGGTACATAGGTGTAAAATAATTTAATTTTGACGGAATTATTACGGAACTGACACTGCTGAAACACAAAAAAATTAAACGGTGAAAATTGTAAAACTATGAAACAAATAGAAAATAGAATGCAGAGACTATAAAAAAATGATGACCCACAAAACTGTAAAAATATAAAAATAAATAGTGTTAACCGTAAATAGTGTAAATCCTTTAAAAACATATCAAAAAGTAATAGGTCCAGAGTAACATATATTATTAAAAAGTAAAAAAGGTTTTTATGTCACGAAAAATTTTCGTTTAGGGCTTGTGCACACCACGTTTTTTAAACGCGCCGTCAACGCGCGTTTTAGAAAAGCGCGTCGACGGCGCACTTTTATCCTACAAAGCAGTTTGTTGTCGTTTGTATCGATTCAAATGCGCGGCACCGGCGCGTCTGTATCGATACACACGCGCGTTTGCATCGCGTCTGTATCGCTACACACGCCTATTTGAATTTATACAGGTGTGCAAAGGTATACAGGCTGCGTCTGACTTGCGTGCGTATCGCGTCTGTATCGCTACAAACGCGGGTCGACGGCGCGTTTAAAAACGTGGTGTGCACACTGCACAGTACCCCTATTATGAGTTTGTTTGATGTATAGTTTCGTATAGAAAATGCAACAGTTCTAGAACATTTTGATAAAATTTTATACAATTTGCACATTTTAAAAAATACAGAAATATTAATTAAGTATTTAATTAATATAATTATTGTGTAGTAAATGTATATTTTCAATTCAAAATATGCTTACGTTAACGAAACTATACGTCAAAAAAACTCATGATAGTGGTACAGTACCCCGATCATGAGTTTTTTTGACGTGTAGTACAGGTCCTAAGATCAAATAGGTACAACTCACTCTCGACAGTTTTTTAATCAGGTTAATTAATGAAGTTACTAAATTCAAAAAAAGCAATTTCGCTTTCTCCCCAAAACTTAACTTAACTTACTGAACTGACTTAACGATGGACAAGTATAAGCGATGACGTCTTACCGTCATCGCTTATACTTGTCCATCGTTAAGAGTCATAATTAAGCGAAGTTAAGCAATTGCTTACTTATTAGTAACTTAATAACACCTACATACTCCCAACTTAATAATTTATTTATGTTACAAGTTAAGAGCGACAACGCGGCGATCAATAATGAAATATGGATAAGTTGGTCCAAGTATTGGCGATATTGTAGGAGGCGCGAATGCAGCGGACCATAGGTTAATAGACATTTGATGGTACCAAAGTGCAAACCTTGAAATCCGTGGGGTATGGAAGTTACAGCTTGACCTCTTGGTAGTTCTAACCACCCTACACTACGAAGGTCATTTAAACTGGTCTATTTATTGTAGTCCACGCGGATGGAGTCGCGGGCAAAAGTTTAGTCTGTATTTAAGCTTATTATGTTGTTACACATTCTGACACAATTATGAAACAATTGCTCTCACATTGAAAATATCATAGTATTATTAGTAAGGATTTGTAGACAAAAGTCAAAGTCAATCCCACAGTTTTTCGAATAAATGAAAACATTTTTTTAATGTACAATATAAGGCTACTCAGACCGCACATAAGAAGTGTGTGTCGACTCTGGGTATTTTTTAGCCTCACCTATGTCACTTCGAAGACATTGCAATAGTATGCCATGGAGGTAGTCTCATGATGGATATAATACCAGTTTTGATACGCCGATCTCTTATAACTTGAGTCACACTTGACCACTGACCCACGCCCACGCCGTCCGCCAACAGTGGGCATAATAACTCATGTCGTTAAAAACTGTGTAACACTTTCCATTGATATATTAAGTTTTGCATACGAGTTTATAGTTAAAATGTTATGATCTCAGATCATAGAAACAAGGGAGATGTGCCAAGGCGCTATCGAGCTTGATGCCTGATCTTGAGCAAATTGCTCATACTAAAAACGTACGCGCTGGCGACGAACTGAACACGATCGATGGTATAAATACAGTGTTTTAGTTTAGTGCTAGTGTTGAGTGACGATTAACAGTGTTAGATTGAGGGTGTGCGGAATGTTTAATGCGTGGGAGATCTTTATTATTTATTCACAAGGAGCGCTTAATAATGCGCGTAATTGTGTCGAAAAATGTACTAAAAGTGGCATCAGTTGTTCCCGTACTAATTTGCTATGATGGCATATCTCCTTGTTTCTATGATCTGAGGTTACGATGTTTGGAAGGTTAAGGGCTTTTTGAATATAACGCTATGGGTTTACAGTTGGTCGGTAGGTACTGTAGAGTAGAGGTTTTATTATGAAGTTAAAGTAAGCTGGTTAGATTTATGGATTAAAAACAAGCTTCGATTGAAATATTATGATTTAGAGGAAAAAGCATTAAACAAGAAACTCCTGTCTAACAGCCTGATATTCTTATCTTAAGGTGCGGTTAAATGGGCTAGTTTTTTGACAATTTCTTGCTGCAATTATGTAGCCGTGAGTTGAGATCAATATCGTGCACTCAGTAGAACAATTGCCGCAATCTTGCAGTATAGCCCGGCGATATTACAATGAAATTAAATGATGGTACATCACAGTAACTGCTGTACAATATCTATACTCACGGCTATACAATTGCAAACAGAAATTGTCAAAAAAATTAGCCCGTTTAACAGCAACTTTAGGTAGGTAATACCTACTTAAGGAATTTAGTTTTATGAGAAACTTAATAAATCAAGGTTTTAATATCCAGGGTATAGCCGTGGTCGCATGCCACCGTATTACTGACTCCACCAGGGCATGCCACCACGGCTATACCCTAGATATTAAAACGTTGATTTATTAAGTTTTTCACAACACTGAATTCCTCAAGTATAAGAGAAGAATTTCAGGCTGTCACGCCGGAATGTTTTCTTGTTTCATGTTTTTAGGGTTCCGTACCAAAATGGTTAAAAAGGAACCCTTATGGTGCGACTTCGTCTGTCTGTCTGTCTGTCTGTCTGTCACACCTGCTTATTTCAGCAACTACTAAAGCTTACGACTTGAAATTTGGAACAGTTATTAAAAATGCTTGCCCAACTTTATTGCAAATGAAAAAAGTAAAAAAATATTTTTATTTTCATTGCAAAAGGGGCCGGAGTGGGGGTCCGAAATTTTAAAGTGGGGTTACTAGGTCAAGTGACATATCATATGAAAGGGCTTGATTTGCACATTTCAAAATATATTTTAATTTTATTTGATGTCTCACAGTTTTCGATATATGATGAAATTTGTCTGAAAAAATACCATTCCCCCCCACTTACCTCCGAAGTCTGCGGCGCGAAAAATCTGAAATAATTAGGGTTGATAGGAATGGACTCAAATATTGCACCAAAAATAAAACGATGTTCTTAACTACTACAGCTTTTTCAAAATCATCAAAATTCCTTCACAAACAAACTTAGTTATGCGGTCCGGTTTTTTTCACTTTATACGTCCAAACTGATACGGAACCCTCGGTGCGCGAGTGCGACTCGCACTTGGCCGGTTTTTGCTCTTTTAACCATAAACACAACTATACGACCTCCCCTACCTGAATAACCACCAACCTGACCTCATTATGACCTCTAAAACGGACGGATGATCCTGAAAGACCATTTAGTTGGATACAAACGAAGTAACATGCCTCTACACGGTTTAAATTTAACGAATAGTAGCCACAACCTGACCGAGGCGTAGTCTACATGTGATAGTCGACCTTTACGAAGATGTAGACTTAATGGAAATACTACGGAACATAACATCACGCCTGAATTTCCTCAAGGGTTAGGTAGAAGTTATTACTTTATCCACGTTACGCCAGTTACCTGTGTTTAAAAGACTGACAAGACTCAATATATACTCACACAATTCTCTTCCATAAAAGTTTTTTTTTTTTTTGGCAATTGAGCCGGTATCGACTATTCTGCCAGTGTCATGTTGAGACGGCAGCGTAGCAAGGCGAAGCGAGCCGTCGAACTTTGCACTTTGTGGTAGGAAAATGTTAGTAGCTGAAAGGACGAAAACAAGGGTTAGTAGTTATTATTGCTATTACACATAATAAATATTTCTATTTACAAACTTAATAAAATATGGTAATAAACGTCACAAACAGACTATACATGACATACTACATAGATAATGCACCACTTAAAATTTTAAATCATTTTCATTTAGAAATTTTGCTAGCATTTTTATGATTTTGGGAGAGAAATGAGATAATAGGGAATGAAAATTACTTGGAAGAGGAATGTTATTTTTAGAAAGGTTTAGGTATATATCAACAGATTTGGAATACAGGGGGCAGGAAAAAAAGACATGGTCCAAAGTAGGTACCTTCCGTAAGACCGCACTCGCATAGGGAACTCTCCCGAACATTCCATAAAAGTTAACATCAAGTCGCAATAGAGTGAACGGGAAAATGTCAAAATATGTATTGTTTTAAAGTTCCATGGTTATTGACGTTAGTAGAATAAACTATGTCGGGATTTACACCATGTACCTGTTTATTTTTGAGACTCCGATATTTCGGCGCAGTTGCATGCGCCATGATCACGGAAGAACTGAGAAGAAATATCGGAGTCTCAAAAATAAACAGGTACATGGTGTAAATCCCGACATAGTTTATTCTACAAATGTCAAAATATGTTCAAAAACAAGGTAAATTTTAACTAAATTTTTAATTGCGGCGAAAAAATGTAAAGCTTGTGAGAAATCCTGACAACTATGTTTTTCCTAATCCATAAATGCCCTACCTAAATATTAAATAATCATTTAAATTGATTAATAAATTGGAGATTATTTGGGTTTTAACATTTTTTTTGAGGTAACTGTGATTTTTTCTGTCGAACGAAAATAGTTGAATCGAGTTTTGGGCTCAATACGGATCTTTAATAGGTAGGTATATAGTCAATATTAGGTATAAGTATTTTTTTTAAAGTGACAAACAATATGAAATAGGCTAGAAAAGTGCAAAAAAAAACAGATTTGGCTGCTATCAGCCTCATAACCGGGCACAAATCCAGGTTTCAGACTGTTACTGAAAATTTCCAAAAGAAATCCGATAACAATTACATTGAAGTAACGCTTCTTTTTCAATGTAAATAAAACCAGTTCTTTCAAGTCACTTCCAGTATGCTACATCTCTGTTCACCCTTAAAGCTAAATGGCATCTAAATTAGGTGGAATTCGGTTTAGTTCGGACTAAATTACATTTTAAAACTAACGTTATCCTTTTCTAATGCCTATTCATCTTGCTTTAATCCCTTCACTGTTTGTTTAGACAAAATTCTGGATATTAACCCTTTCCACGGTAGTAACTTTTTTTTTTTTTTTTTTTTTAATAAACGTTGCCCCACACTAGGATTTCTCCTGTGTCGTGGGGCGTTTACAAACACAAATTTCACATAATACGCAAACAGCCAGACCTTGTGCAATGCGGGAATCGAACCCGCGACACGTCGCGCAGCAGCCAATCTCTCAGCCACTGCGACAACCGTACGGTCAGACTTATATTGATACCTACCTACTGTAGCTCACGGCGATTGTTTACGTTTATAATTTTATACCTACTAAAAAAAAACCGGCCAAGTGTGAGTCGTACTCGCGCACCGAGGGTTCCGTGTCATTTTTGGACGTATAAAGTGAAAAAATCCGGACCGCATAAATAAGTTTGTTTGTGAAGGAATTTTGATGATTTTGAAAAACCTGTACTAGTTAGGAACATCGTTTTATTTTTGGTGCCATATTTGGGTCAATTCCTATCAACTCTAATTATTTCAGATTTTTCGCCCCGCAAACTTCGGAGATAAGGGGGGGGGAATGGTATTTTTTTGGACATTTTTCATCATATCGCACACCTAGATCTAAAGAGACCTAACTCAAAAATTAAAATTGTTTGAACTAGCTCTCTAGTACCTAGATCTAAAGAGGGCTAATTCAAAAAAATATATTTTTGAGTTGGCTCTCTTTACATCTAGGTGCGCGATATGTCGAAAACTGTGAGACATCAGATAAAATGAAAATATATTTTGAAATGTGCAAATCAAGCCCTTTCATATGATATGTCACTTGACCTAGTAACCCCACTTTTAATTTTCGGACTCCCACTCCGGCCCCTTTTGCAATGAAAATAAAAATATGGACTTTTTTCATTTGCAATAAAGTTGAACAAGCATTCTTTATAACTGTTCCAAATTTCAAGTCGATAGCATAAGTAGTTGCTGAAATAAGCAGGTGTGACAGACAGACAGACGAAGTCGCACCATAAGGGTTCTTTTTTTACCATTTTGGTACGGAACCCTAAAAACTGTAGAAAAGCCATGTCTGTACATTGAAGATATTCCGGAAAAAACAGTCCGGATAGGGTACCAGCACCCTAATTGCGTAACTCAATTGCTATCACCATGGCATTGTTTTTGACATTCATTACGCCGTATGATTGCTATCCGCGCTCCTGTAACAAGCTCAACGCCGCAATGGATGTTGTTGACCTGTCAAAATGAAAGCCATGGCGAAAGAAGTTGAGTTACACAATTAGGCTGCCGGACGACTAACCAAGCCCAAAATATATTTTTAAATATTTGTTTGTTTATCTGTTTGTGAGCGCACCACGCACAAACTGCTAAACGGATGTCGCCGTAATCCGTTTTCGCCACAACTTTTACATAAAGGTACATACCTACATTAATTCTGATACATAAAATAAAATCATAAAACAAAGATGCCATACGATTTTATTACATTTTATATGAATGAGCATTATAAATTAATAGCTCCACAAACCGGTTTATTAACTTTTATGTATTCATTTAAATAAACGATAAGCGCCCACGTGCTTCACCGGCGTGTGTGCGACTAAAAATAGGATATGATTCATAAATAAATAAAAAAAAATACATTTAAGGTGTACTGCCGGCCTAGCATGACCACGATAGAAACGGGTTTTGTCTACATAGAAATAGACAAAGTGACAGATTTCATTCATAAAACGTAGAAATGTTTCTACAATCTGTCACTTTGTCTATTTCTATGTAGACAAAACCCGTTTCTATCGTGGTCATGCTAGGCCGGCTGGGCGTTGTTTTAAAGTGAAAAGGAGCGGACCGGAAAAATATTAACCAATAAAATTGCAAAATAAATACACAACAATATTTCTTGTGCAATTATATTGGTTAATATTTCTCCGCTCCGCACCTCTCTGCGTCAGTGAAAACGCACCCTTAGGGTCGTAAGATCAATCGTAGTTTAAACCACAGAAGAGAATTTTTGACTGTTTGTGTGCGCATCACGCAAAAAGTACTGAATGGATTTCGATATGGTTTTCACGGTTTGGTAGCTTGAGATTCAACTTAAAATTACGAACCAAGGATACAGCTTGACCTCTTCGTAGTACTAGCCACCCTACACTACGGAGGTCATTTAAAATGGTCAGTATTGTAGTCCACGCGAACAGAATCGCGGCCAATAGTCTAAGGGCCGTAAGATCAATCGTAGCTTAACCACGGAAGATAGTTTAATCTCCCGTCAATAAAATAAAATAAAATAAAATGGTCAATACTGACCATTTTAAATGACCTCCGTAGTGTAGGGTGGCTAGTACTACGAAGAGGTCAAGCTGTATCTCTGATTTATCATTTTAAATTGGACCTCAAGCTACCAAATCGTGAAAACCATATCAAAATCCATTCAGTACTTTTTGCGTGAGGCACGCACCTCAGATAATAGAAACAAGGGAGATGTGCCAAGGCCCTACTAAAATTGACGCTTTGATACGGTCACATTGACCGTATATAAAATGTACACGCTGGCGACGAACCGAACACGATCGATGATATAAATACAGTGTTTTAGTTTAGTGCTAGTGTTGAGTGACGATTAACAGTGTTAGATTGAGGGTGTGCGGAATGTTCAATGCGTGGGAGATCTTTTTATTCACAAGGAGCACTTAATTATGCGCGTAATTGTGTCGAAAAATGTACTAAAAGTGGCATCAGTTGTTCCCGTACTAATTTGCTATGATGGCATATCTCCTTGTTTCTATGATCTGAGGCACGCACAAACAGACAAAAATTCTACAAAATATTCTTTTGGGCATGGTTACGTATCAGAACCCTATCCCGACTGGGTTTTTCTGGAATATCTTCAATATACAGATACGGCTTTTTTACAGTTTTATAATAGTACCTACCTCAGATCATAGAAACAAGGAGATGTGCCAAGGCGCTATCGAGCTTGATGCCTGATCTTGAGCAAATTGCTCATATTAAAAACGTAGGTACGCGCTGGCGACGAACCGAACACGATCGATGGTATAAATACAGTGTTTTTGTTTAGTGCTAGTGTTGAGTGACGATTAACAGTGTTAGATTGAGGGTGTGCGGAATGTTCAATGCGTGGGAGATCTTTTTATTCACAAGGAGCGCTTAATTATGCGCGTAATTGTGTCGAAAAATGTACTAAAAGTGGCATCAGTTGTTCCCGTACTAATTTGCTATGATGGCATATCTCCTTGTTTCTATGATCTGAGGCACGCACAAACAGACAAAAATTCTACAAAATATTCTTTTGGGCATGGTTACGTATCAGAACCCTATCCCGACTGGGTTTTTCTGGAATATCTTCAATATACAGATACGGCTTTTTTACAGTTTTATAAATAAGACCTACCTGATAATGTCAAACATGAATTCCCCGATATTATGAAAGCACTCGTAAGTTCTAGGCTTCTAACACTATCACTGCCGCCAGTCATATCGCATGCACATAATTTAGCAAGTCATTACCGTGTTCCGAATGTCAACAAGCTGTCACAATATTATAGTAGACGCCATGTTGTGGGAGATGGGAGATAGTAATTTCAGCTGTATTCGATTCGAAGTTTAGTAAAAATATTAATTGGTTATTTTTTAACCGACTTCAAATAGGAGGTCGTCAGTTCGACTGTATGTGTTTTTTGTATGTTTAATAAGCCATATCTTTGGCGATTATAAACCGATTTTAATGTTTTTTTTTTTTTTAACTTTGGCTGAGTAGTTTCTTGCTTCAATAAACGGTATTTAGCTCACTTTGTCTATGCCTTTTATAAATTTTCAATATGCTATGAATATTGTCAACTTAAGCAAAGTGAACTAAATGCTGTTTTTAGGGTTCCGTACCTCAAAAGGAAAAACGGAACCCTTATAGGATCACTTTGTTGTCCGCCGTCAGTCACCGGACCATAAGTGGAGCCATCCGCTCATAGATGGCGCCATTGGAAGTATGCAGTAGCGCCATCTATGATCATATTTCGGAAACCTTAGGGCGCGAGGCATACTCGCACTTGTCCGGTTTTTTTTTTATAAATATAGGAGTTCCTCCCGGTTTGACCCCCGTTGCTCGGCTCCTAAAGGTACAGTTAAATGGGCTAGTTTTTTGACAATTTCTCGCTGCAATTTGCCGCCAAGCTGCGGACTATATCGCTCAACAAAGTGCAACAATTGCTGCAATCTTGTATAGCTCTGCGAGATTGCCAAGATATTTCATAGTAGTCGCAAGTATTCAATGTCTAGCCGGCTAAATTGTAAATGATTTTTCCCGCTTTGACTTTACTGCAATATCGCCGTATATCGTCTTTGCTCTTCCTCAGCAAACCAGTTGCAGAATATTGCTGGATTACACTCAGCAATGTATTGCAAGATGAAATTGCAGCATTGAAAACATATTGAGATATTATATTGGTTAATAAAATTGCCAACAAGATGCAATTTTTGTAGCCCGTTTACAGGCCCCTTTAGGTTTGGAAAGTGATGTTAAATAGCCTATACTATTCCTCACAAATCTGGCTATCATATACAAAAAAGATTTTTAGAATTCAACTGGTAGTTCCAGAGATTTTTGCGTTCAAACAGACAAACAAACCCTTCAACTTTATAATATTAGTATCTAAGGGTGGAGTTAATTAGTTTTTACGCAGTCGGGTTTTTTGTTTTTCTTTAAATTATTATTTTTTATTTTATACTTTTTAGTTATTCACTGTTTTTTTGTTTGTATATCGTTAATATTTGAAATAAAAACTTAAATCAATAAGTAAGAATTAGCGAGAATGATAGCTTTGTTAAACAACTTTAAATCGTTATATATCCTAAACTATTATTTAAAATGAAAATGATAAAAAGAACTTAAAGATGATTTTAAAATACCGTACCTATTCAACGACACCCCACTTGACATAGTTCAGCAACTTTTTTTTTTTTTTCATTTTGACAATATGGCGTCTGGTTGTCGCTGTGGTGAATTTTGATTACTTTATTGATGTCTTTAGTGACACTCGCAAGGTTAAGACGAATCGATTGACGTAAGAATTATCAAAATCGGCCTACGCATTTGGTCTCTAGAACGCCACATAGAAACAAACATACATACATACATAGACTGATAAACACATTACCCTCCTTTGCGTCGCGCAGTCGGGTAATAATAATGACCAGTTTGGAAAGCTTACTTTGTAATCGATCCTAAACATCTCCTCTCTAAATACATTATGTAGATCGGTCTCGTCAAATGATATGCCACATAATATCTATTAACTAAGTTATTAATTACTAACAGGACATACGATAATGTGACGTCACTAAGACGCTGTTGACGTTTGAGACATCATGATGACGTGTTAAATTATGTAGCTGTCAGATCAGTGAGGTAGTGTATGTATGTAGGTATCTAATTACCGTGGTTGTTGATATTTTGTACGCTAACAGTCAGTTGCAGAAAAGCCGAAAAGGTCATATAGTTTTAAAGGAGACTTTAATGATAGAAATTGTAGGATTAAAGTCTCCTTTAAAATTTCATTAAGTATCTTTCTGCAACCGACCGTAAGTGTCGTATCCTCAGATCATAGAAACAAGGAGGTATGCCATCATAGCAAATTAGTACGGGAAGAACTGATGCCACTTTTAGTACATTTTTCGACACAATTATGCGCATAATTAAGCGCTGCTTGTGAATAAAAAGATCTCCCACGCATTGAACATTCCGCACACCCTCAATCTAACACTGTTAATCGTCACTCAACACTAGCACTAAACTAAAACACTGTATTTTATACCATCAATCGTGTTCGGTTCGTCGCCAGCGCGTACGTTTTTAATATGAGCAATTTGCTCAAGATCAGGCATCAAGCTCGATAGCGCCTTGGCACATCTCCTTGTTTCTATGATCTGTACCCCGATCATGAGTTTTTTTGACGTATAGTATCGTTAACGTAAGCATATTTTGAATCTAAAATACAGCAGTCCTGGAACATTTTAATAAAATTTTATACAATTTGCACATTTAAAAAAATACAGAGAAATTAAGTAAGTATTTAATTTATATAAATATTGTGTAAGAAACGTGTATTTTCAATTCAAAATATGCTTACGTTAACGATACTATACGTCAAAAAAACTCATGATCGGGGTACTGAGGTCGTGTCATTTTTCTAAAGAAACATGACATAAAATCTCGCCTATAGGGGTTAACTGTACTATTGTTGGCACCCCTTTAGTCATTGGCACTTTGGATTTTAAATACAAATAGTAAAAAATATTGTTATTGCAAAAATTATGTAGAAATGTTTTTTTCCAGTCTGCAATGGCAAAATTATAATAATAATTATATAGATGGTTTTACAGGGTAAAATTAAAACCAGTGCGGATATTTTAGGAGGTGAAAGTACTCATGAATATAATCAACTTTTATTATGGGACCGACACTATAATATGAAAAAAAAAATCTGCTGTTCCATACATTTTGATCGTGTTTTAGTGCATTTTTGTGTGTGAGACTCTCACAGACCCAACCTCCATGACGCCGGGTTAAGGTATTAAACAAATAAACCTTCCAGAATAAATTCTTTAAATGTCTGAAAATCGTATTAAAATTTTAATATTGTAGTTCAGAAGAACTAAGCGGACAAACAGACACGAAAAGCCACTTTGTTTTATAGTATTTAACTAATATCTAGTATTTAAACGATGCTATGTATATTTTGAATTTTTGACCATATCAAAACGACACAATGCCGTGATTTCAGACTATGTAATTGTAATATTTCATATTCTGAGACAGAACATGACGTTCACACTGTATTGTGTATGACACGGTGTTGATATTTAGTGGCATAGTAATGACGTGCCTAGTAATAATTATGTGTAGCGGAGGAGGGTTAGACAAATACGTAGTGTCAACAATCACAACAATGGATGTTAAATCTATACTAATATTATGAAGCTGAAGAGTTTGTTTGTTTGGACGCACGAATCTCTGAAACTACCAGTCGGATAAAAAAAATCTTTTTGTATATGATAGCCAGATTCGTGAGGAATAGTATAGTCTATTTAACATCACGCTACGACCCTTAGGAGCCGAGCAATGGGAGTAAAACCACGGGGAATAGTTAGTGTATTTCTTTTGTTGGGTAGAATATTTGATAAATGAATTTACAGCTGGGAAAACCTATTCTGAGGAGTAAAAAGAGGTGTCCAATTTCAACGGATTCAGGCATGACACTGTAGCTCAGTTGGTTAGAGCGATGCCACGGTGAGGCAGAGGTCGCGGGTTCAAACCCCGCCTGTATCAGTTGTTTTAGAAAATCTCCTATATCGTTATTATTTAGATTTCTGTAGGATAAACCATTTGTCCAGCAGTGGGCAAATACAAAGCTAGCATTACACCTCTACCAGCCATCTTCCAAGTATTTGCCTCCAACATTAATAATAAAACCAAACATTACCGTAATTTCCTCAGATCATAGAAATAAGGGAGTTGTGCCAAGGCGCTATTGAGCTTGATGCTTTAATTTTCCCACGTTGGGCGTAGTACAAAAGTAGGCGCTGGCGACGAACCGAACACGATCGATGATATACCTAAATACAGTGTTTTAGTTTAGTGCTAGTGTTGAGTGACGATTAACAGTGTTAGATTGAGGGTGAGCGGAATGTTTAATGTGTGGGAGATCTTTATATTCACGAGGTGCACTTGTAATTGTTTTGAAAAATGTATAAAAAGTGTCGACAGTTGTTCCCGTACTAATTCGCTATGATGGCATATCTCCTTGTTTTTATGATCTGAGGTAATTCCCCACTATTCGGGCAGACCGGTCATTCCGCGAAGCGCCCGAACCGATCCAAAGCTAATGGGGCGCGGAGGAACAATTAAAATAGTCCGTTTCCCTTTATCCAGTGCAGTGTCGGTAATGAGACGTTAACACGATGGAAACTTGTGGATGTGACTTCAAAAGTTACGCTTGATTCATACTGGAATTAGGTACCTACGCGTAGAGTGCATCAGTAGAAGCCTCAGATATTTTTTTTTAGGGTTCCGTACCAAAATGGTAAAAAAGGAACCCTTATGGTGCGACTTCGTCTGTCTGTCTGTCTGTCTGTCACACCTTCTTATTTCAGCAACTACTTATGCTTTCGACTTGAAATTTGGAACAGTTATAAAGAATGCTTGTTCAACTTTATTGCAAATGAAAAACGTCCAAAAATATTTTTATTTTCATTGCAAAAGGGGCCGGAGTGGGGGTCCGAAATTTTAAAGTGGGGTTACTAGGTCAAGTGACATATCATATGAAAGGGCTTGATCAGCACATTTCAAAATATATTTTTATTTTATTTTATGTCTCACAGTTTTCGACATATGATGAAAAATGTCAAAAAAATACCATCCCTTATCTCCGAAGTTTGCGGGGCGAAAAATCTGAAATAATTAGAGTTGATAGGAATTGACCCAAATATGGCACCAAAAATAAAATGATGTTCCTAACTAGTACAGCTTTTTCAAAATCATCAAAATTCCTTCACAAAACTTAGTTATGCGGTCCGGATTTTTTCACTTTATACGTCCAGAACTGATACGGAACCCTCGGTGCGCGAGTACGACTCGCACTTGGCCGGTTTTTTTTATTCAATGACAGGCTTGCGGTTAACCGCCATATCATCATAGAAATAAAGGAGATGTGCCAAGGCACTATTAAACTTGATGCCTGAAAAGATCAATTTGATCAATGTTGTCGACGGACTCGGTGATTTATACCTATAGCTACAGTGTTTTAGTTTAGTGTGAGTGACATCGCTCGGCTCCTAAGAATCATATTGTGAAGTTATATAGCCTATACCTACTATTTCTCATGAATCTGACTATCATTATGTATATAAAAATATTTTATCGAATCCGACGGGTACTTCCAGAGATTAGCGCGTTCCACCAAACAAATTCTTCAGCTTTATTATATTAATATAGATAAATAAATATCACCCTCACCATTAAGAACAGGCCATAAGATAAGATAAGATAAGAAAGCCTTTATATTTCCATGCAATTTACACACAAGAAGGTAAAAAAACACAAATTATTTCAAGTAAAAGTTTAAGACATGGCCCCGTTCCGGGTATAGGCCTCCTCCAACTGTTTCCATTTTTTCCTATTTCTCGCTTTCATCATTCAGTCTCTACCGGCAATTCTTTGGATTTCATCGATCCAGCAATCTTTGGGTCTCCCTTTACTTCTTGTACCGCTTGGACCCGTCCATTCGGTGACTCGTTTTGTCCAAGAACAGGCCATACTTGCAACTAATTGTTGTGCGATAGTTGCACTAATAAAAAAAGTAGGTATTGATTAATCGCTTTGCAACTAATTGCAAATGCGCGCGCACTTTCCTTTGATCAATGCAATTATCGCACGGCAATTAATTATTCCAAGTGTATTCCTGCTCTTAATCATCGGCGCATCCACGTTAGCACTAACTAATGAATTCAAAGTACCTATAACTATATCGTTTAAAATAATATCGTGTGTATGTTCAGAAATTTTTGAAATTAACGATGGCAACACTTCTGTGTTAGCAATAGCGTTAATTGGTCTAGACTAGTAATAGAACCTTTAGTTTCATCGTAAATTAACCAAATATCTACTGCTAGGAATGAGGTTCTTTTTGTTAAGGGGACGTCCATTAATCACGTGATGGTTTTTTAGCAAGTTTTAGACCCCACCCCCTCCCCCTTGGTGATACGTGGTGAGGTTTTTAACTAAACCCCCTCTACCCAAGATCAAGTGTATTTTTTTGGTACAAATTCTCTTAATGTTTTTCAGAATATTATCTTTAAAATTAAATACAGCTAAATATTTTTTTCTGTTTAGGAATCGCGTGTCCAACGAAAAAATAAAGCCACGTGATATCTCACTACACCCCCCCCCCAAAATCACAAGGGGGGAGGCCCCCTTGTGATTTTTCGTGATTTTTGACCCCCCCTTTCAAGCCTCACGTGATTTATGGACGGCCCCTAAGATAGGTACATCTATCTATAGTTACGACTCATGATACAATTTTTATTTTTTAATTAATGAGAAGTTTGCTAGCTATTTTTAGCATCAGCGACTTGGCGACTGTATCTATGCTGCACTGCGTTTGGCGAAAAAGGACTAATTAGTAAAATCGACTCATGTTTGAAGGTCGAGGTAGAGTGGTATACTTTGTCCCGGAGTGCCTCCCTCTCGCTATTTCAGGCCTCACCTAGCTTTCAGAGGGAGCCTCCGGGTGCATAGCATAGCATAGCATAAGCATAATCGGCCTATAATGTTCCTACTGCTGGGACACAGGCCTCCTCTGTGAGAGGGAGTGGGCCGTAGTCCACCACGCGGGCCCAGTGCGAGTTGGTGGACGTCACATGTCTTCGAATTTTTGGTTCTAGGTCATGCCGGTTTCCTCACGATGTTTTCCTCACCGTTAAAGCAAGCGATAATTAATTTCTAATACGCACATGACTTCGAAAAGTCAGCGGTGCGTGCCTCGGGATCGAACTCGAACCATTCGCCGTGGGAGGCACATGGTTAATCCACTAGGCTATCACTGCACTGCAGTTCTCACTGCTATCCTCCGGGTGCAGCTTGATAAAAAGGAACCAACTTGCAAGGAGGAAAAGGTATATTAGAGGTGGGAAAGGTATATTGTATTTTTACAGTATTTATTTGCACTTTTACACTTTAGATAACAACTTTAGGTTTACAATCGGATGATCTGTCTGTCTATTCTGTATCGACACGCCGAGTGTCACGGCGAATGTCACGGCACAGTAAAAATATGTACAGTACGGAAACTACGTACTTACGTTCGAAACGGCACACTCACACAAACACGCGGCAACCACTCGTCTTGACGCGGCACTCACGACTGACAGCACCGCGATGTCCGCTTAGAGGTCTCGTCGATTCGCGTGTTTGTGTGAGTGTGCCGTTTCGAATGTTAGTACGTAGTTTCCGTACTGGTGTACATATTTTTACTGTGGTCACGGTGAGATTCTCCCTCGACCGTTCACAAACAAATTAGCATTTCTCGCGGTATATCACGTGGCGTGTCCGGTGTCGGTACAGAATAGAATTAGACAGGCAGATACTGAAATCATAAATGTCCAATAATACATATTAATACTAATTGCCATTAATGTTGAATTATAATAATTGATGTCAATTGGGAAATCAATACCTATTAGTGTTGCGAATTTAATATTTAATTGCTTGTATTGTCAGAGAATTGTTTGTAGTGCACATTATGTCCGCTAATAACAAGATACTGTGATCACCAACCCGATTTCTAAAAGCGACGATTATGATGATTTTTGCTTTTGACCGTTCATTTTAGGCAATTATCCAGCAGTGGATGTTTAAGTTTATACTAAAACTCACTCTCTAGTTAGCCCTAAAGTCCGTTTTTAGGGTTCCGTACCAAAATGGTAAAAAAGGAACCCTTATGGTGCGACTTCGTCTGTCTGTCTGTCTGTCTGTCACACCTGCTTATTTCAGCAAGTACTAATGCTATCTACTTGAAATTTGGAACAGTTATAACGAATGCTTGCCCAACTTTATTGCAAATGAAAAAAGTCAAAAAATATGTTTATTTTCATTGCAAAAGGGGCCGGAGTGGGGGTCCGAAATTTTAAAGTGGGGTTACTCGGTCAAATGGAATATCATATCAAAGGGCTTGATCTGCACATTTCAAAATATATTTTCATTTTATTTTATGTCTCCCAGTTTTCGATATATGATGAAAAATGTCTGAAAAAATACCATTCCCCATACCCCTTATCTCCGAAGTTTGCGAAGCGAAAAATCTGAAATAATTAGTGCTGATAGGAATTGACCCAAATATTGCGCCAAAAAACGATGTTCCTAGCTATTACAGTTTTTTCATAATCATCAAAATTCCTTGACAAACAAACTTAGTTATGCGGTCCGGTATTTTTCACTTTATACCTACGTCCAAAAAAGGAAGCGCACGACTCGCACTTGGGCGGTTTTTTAATCTCAGACACTGATTGTGATTGAACAGATGCAAATGTCAATACCCAAAACGTGTAGAGGTATTAATATGAAGTTATTTAAAAGCAGGCTGGTTAAATTGATGCAATTAAAACAAGCGTTTGATTAAATTATTTCCATATACACTGAAAAACTTTTTGAAGTTGATTTAACCTTTTTTAACCATATATTTTGGGTTAATATAGCACCTACCGACATGATTTGTTAAATCAACAAAATTAAAATTGTTTTCAACTTTATTTTTGTCAAAACAAACGTCATGGAACAGTTTTTTTTAACACAATTTAATGTCAACTCAACCAAAAGGGAATCAACAATCAAAAAATCAACTATTCGGTTTTTCAGTATAAGTAGAATAATATATGTTTTGTTATAAAAAAAAGTCCACACGACTTCCGCACGACAGCAGTCCGTCCGACACTAAACATCTAAATTGAAAGAGCCCTTAAAACCAAAACTTTAAATAAGCCCTAGTTCCCCCCCCTCCCAGAAGTTGGCAGCATACAGTAATTAGTGCAGCATCGGATCTGGTTGACTTAGCGCCGGCGAGCCGCTCTCAAACAAACACACGACTTTACAAGTTTAATTAATTACTTGAGTCGTACATTGAGAGGCAGAGGGAGGGATACAGTTGGGATTTCATTTATTTCAGGCTGTAAAAAAAAAAAAATGACAAGCTCTATAGAAATAATGTCAAAAATCTATCTTTAGAAGCGTAAAGAGTCGATAGATCGGTTATAGGAACGGCGATTAATCATTGAATTATTCCAGCAACCAGTTGGATGCAGGAAGCACAAGCCCGATCAATATAGGGTAGGTATTATTATCACAAATCTTGAAAGTACATAGTTACCGCAATGATAGATGTAAGTTAGAGAAAATAAATAAATTTATTTCAGAAGTAACTGAGCCGTTAACTCTGCACTGCAGTGTACAAGTAACCTATTTCTACAGTAGAGCCCGCAGCCATTGTCTTATCACATACTTGTAGCCTGTTAAATTGTTTTTACAAGTATATATACTTAACTTACTAACTAATGTACCTATATAGGTAGGTACATTATGTACAAAGTTAAGATTCTCTGAGACTTCTTGGCGTTTTTGTAAACATACTTTATCGTAGTTATTAATTACGTCATCTGCCTAGCCTTTTCCCAAATTATGTTGGGGTCGGCTTCCAGTCTAATTAGTTTCGGCTGAATATCAATATTTTATGTGGAGCGACTGCCATCTGACCTCCACAACCCAATTAATGGGTAATACCGGTATTCGAATATTAGACCAGCTGTCAGACTTTTAGGGCTTCTGACTACCCGTAACGATTGTCAAAGATATTCCTATGACAACCGGGACCGACTGCTTAACGTGCTCTCCGAGGCACGGAGGGGTCTCGATGTGTAAAGAACGGTCACCCATCCAAGGACTGACCGCGGCAAGCGCAGCTTAACCTCGCAGATGGATCGATCAGCGCGGCTATCATTTAGCCACGAGCCCCTCTAGTAGTTAGTAGTAGTAGTTATTAATTACGTATAGTAACAAAATCTACTTGCTTTTGCCCGGGGTACACTCGCATCCTATGAGGACTACTTTCTAGAATTACTTTCGGTTCATGGTTGATATACCAAAAACCCGAAAGAAGTGCTTTGATTCCACTTTCATTGTGAAAACCACCAAACGGTGGAATGTGCTGCCCGAGTGGGTATTCCCCGACAGTTACAATCTGGGTATCTTTAAGTCACGAGTGAATTGGTTTCTTCAAGGCACTTGCGTGCTCCATCGTAGACCGCATCCTCGCTTAACATTAGGCGAGATGGCGGTCAAACGCAAGCCTATTTATTATTTCATAAACAAAATAGAATTATCTGTGAGTCAAAAAAGCAGGCAAGGAGCCTCCTGGCCATTAAACTCATAATTTTGGGTTGTAAAACTAACGAAAACATCGAGTATATTTCAGACCGTCCTGACGATAGTTCGTGGCAAGGAGTCACAAGACCAAACGCAAGAACGACCCTTTTTCGCGTACCGTGGAATATTTCTGGGGATTGCACTAATTATTTTGGGTCCTCAATAACTTAAAATACTGTTGCTAATTTATCTTTTGTGGGAGTTTGTGAAATATTCAGTTAAAAGTTTGTTTATTGATTGTGAAAGTTAAAACGTAATGGCCGCACGGAAAGACGTCCATTAACTATATTAAGTTGTAATAGCCCAACTGTTAAGTTTTATCACTGGCGAGGCTAGGCGAGGAGAGGAGAGACGAGAATTGAAAATTGTATGGCCAAAAAAAGAATTCTTTCCTACATAGAGAGTACCTATTGACATTTTTACTGTTCAATAAGTATTAAATTCAATTATTTCCGATGGTGGTGATGATTGGTGTCACCTATACTAATATTTCTATAAACTGAAGAGCTAGTTTGTTTGTATGAACGCGCTAATCTCTGGAACCACCAGTCGGATCCAAAAATTATTTTTGCATATTATAGCCAGATTCATGAGAAATAGTATAGGCTACTTAACATCACGCTACGACCCTTAGGAGCCGAGCAACGGGGGTGAAACCGCGGGAACAGCTAGTGTAAGACATAATTTGAACTTCTATTGACTAATTATTTCGATTTCTGTGCACGCCACATATTATGAAAACAATGAATTCCCTTTCTTTCTACAATTATTTTGCTCTTATTTAAACACAGTACTTTTAAAAGGAAACACCTGACTGCATTTAATTAATTAAAACAGAATGAATATTTTATTAATTAAGCACAAGTGACAACAAACAGAGTTCCTACTTACTCTTCACAAAGTAATTATGTACTGTTATATTAAACGTTAATTTTTACACACGAACGTTTCTGGAGGACTATTAAAAATGTACAAATAAATCTGTGCCTCCTGTGATAAGTGATACAAGTCAAAAAACGTCATTTTACAGGACAGCAAAAACAAGTTTAAAAAAATCTAGTTCGTTAATTAAGTGGGCTATGTTATATATCAGTGCACTCTTTTGTAGAACAAAACATTTTCTTTCTCTATATAATTTAGAGTTTTTGATAGATATTTAATTTTGGAAGTAATTCATGAAAAACCTGCGACTTGTAACTTTTACTTAGTTTTTTATGTGCTAAAATTAAGTTAATTATGATACTTGTACAGTTAAATTACGTTGCACCAAGCTTGCACCAACAAATTGGCTTAGTGTAAACTGATATACATGAAGTGAAAACGTCTAATAACTCATTAGAATAATAATTCTAGCAAAATGTAGCAAAAGAATTTGTTCAAAGGGATATTACTCTAGTCACATCAAAATTCACGATAAATATACTGAAAAATAAAATGTGAAGTTAAATACAATAGCATTTAAATCACGAAGCACGAAAAATAGTGTGTTAAGTGACCGGTTTTGGGGTTACAACTTGACAAATATCGATTGTCACGAATTTTTTGCCAAAATCCCTATAGTTGTATCACTTTGCACAAAATTATCTCCGAAACTATAGCAGATAGAAGAACGTGAGTTAGACCAAAAAACACGTTTTTTTTTTTTGATAATGCTCATGTGAAAATCACAAAAAGGGTACAACTCGAGTTATATCACTTAGCACAGGAGGCACAGAAATACATTCATTTCAAAGAATATGCATAACTAGCTTCCGCCCGCGGCTTCGCCCGCGTTTTTGGGATAAAAAGTAGCCTATGTGTTATTCTGATATATAAGCTATATTACTGTAAAGTTTCATCAAAATCCGTTAAGTAGTTTTTGCGTGAAATAGTTACAAACATCCATACATCCATCAATACATCTATTTACAAACTCCATCATTCATACATACTCACAAACTTTCACGTTCATAATATTATACAGAGTAAAATTAAAAAGAGCGCGGATATTGTAGGAGGTGAAAGTACTCATGAATATGATCAACTTTTATTTTGGGACCGATACTGAAATATGAAAAAAAAATCAGCTGTTCCCTACAAAAATGCACTACGACACGATCAAAATGTATGGAACAGCTGATTTTTTTTTCATATTTCAGTGTCGGGCCCATAATAAAAGTTGATCATATTCATGAGTACTTTCACCTCCTAAAATATCCGCACTGGTTTTAATTTTACCCTGTATAGTAGGATTAAAGAAAGGTAGGACACAGCGAGATTTTACTCAAATCTATACTTCTATACTAATATTATAAACCTGAAGAGTTTGTTTGTTTGAACGCGCTAATCTCTGGAACTACCAGTCTGATTCGAAAAAATGTTATTGTATATGATAGCCAGATTCATGAGGAATAATATAGGCTAATTAACATCACGCTACGATCCTTAGGAGCCGAGCAACGGAGGTCAAACCGCGAGGAACAGCTAGTCATAATATAAAACTCAAATCTAGAGCAGTCCGACTGGGGAAGTACCTCCATCTTGAATACCCTCAGATCATAGAAACAAGGGAGATGTGCCAAGGCGCTATTGAGCTTGATGCTTTAATTTGCCCACATTGGGCGTAGTACAAAAGTACACGCTGGCGACGAACCGAACACGATCGATGATATAAATACATACAGTGTTTTAGTTTAGTGCTAGTGTTGAGTGACGATTAACAGTATTAGATTGAGGGTGTGCGGAATTTTTAATGTGTGGGAGACCTATATATTCACGAGGTGCACTTGTAATTGTGTTGAAAAATGTACTAAAAGTGGCGACAGTTGTTCCCGTACTAATTTGCTATGATGGCATATCTCCTTGTTTTTATGATCTGAAAGAATACCACTACCCAAAATACCACTACACCAAACAACGCTACTCTTCGCTAGTTTTGTGTTCTTGTTACTATTGCTGTTGTTTCGTGTCCAAGTGTTGCATGTAAAGTTTGTGTTTGTTGATGCTAGTGTTGCCCAAAATCGGTCTTGCATCAATCATTTTCGCAAGACAAAGACCACCTAATTACAGTAAGACTGAGACCAAGACCAAGATTGAATGTGCAATACTAAAACCAAGACCACGACCATGGGTACTGACGTAAAACCGAGACCAAAGACTGAGTTAGACTCGTCTCGGTCTTGCATTTGGGCAACACTAGTTGATGCACCCACAATACATGAACAATCCTAACTATTATTATAAATGGGAAAGTAAGTTTGTTTGTTGTTACCTTTTCACGCCTAAACCACAGACTGGTCATCATGAAATTTTACATACGTTGTCAGGGGTACAGAAAAGGACACAGAGTACTCATCCAGATAAAAAAGGACTGTTCCCGAGGGAAAGAACAATAACTTTCAACGACACACAGAGGACAGCCTCAATCTTGGCACATCTCCCTTGTTTCTATGATCTGAGGTCGCAGCAAAAATAACTTAAGCCCGTTTTCACCATCACTAGGAGACACCTAAGTGAAATGTTTAATATAAAACCGGCCAAGTGCGAGTCGAACTCGCGCACCGAGGGTTCCGTATTAATTTTGGACGTATAAAGTGAAAAATACCGGACCGCATAACTAAGTTTGTTTGTCAAGGAATTTTGATGATTTTGAAAAAACTGTAATAGTTAGGAACATCGTTTTATTTTTGGTGCAATATTTGGGTCAATTCCTATCAACTGTAATTATTTCAGATTTTTCGCTCCGCAAACTTCGGAGATAAGGGGGGGGGAATGGTATTTTTTCAAACATTTTTCATCATAAGTCGAAAAAGTGAGACATAAAATAAAATAAAAATATATATTGAAATGTGCAAATCAAGCCCTTTTATATGATATGTCACTTGACCTAGTAACCCCACTTTAAAATTTCAGACCCCCACTCCGGCCCCTTTTGCAATGAAAATAAAAATATTTTTTGACTTTTTTCATTTGCAATAAAGTTGGACAAGCATCTTTTATAACTGTTCCAAATTTCAAGTCGATAGCTTTAGCAGTTGCTGAAATAAGCAGGTGTGACAGACAGACAGACAGACGAAGTCGCACCATAAGGGTTCCTTTTTTACCATTTTGGTACGGAACCCTAAAAAGGAGTTCCCTAGCGCAAAAAAACATGTCACTAACTACTAGGCGACAACTATGGGCTATCCATGGTTTTTGCCTAATGGTTGGTGACATGTTTTTCTTTTTTGGCGCTAGGTAAATTCTTTTAATATTTAAACATTTCAATTAGGTGTCTCCTCAGATCATAGAAACAAAGAGATGTGCCAAGGCGCTATCGAACTTGATGCCTGATCTTGAGCAAATTGCTCAAATTAAAAACGTACGCGCTGGCGACGAACCGATCACGATCGATGGTATAAATACAGTGTTTTAGTTTAGTGCTAGTGTTGAGTGACGATTAACAGTGTTAGATTGAGGGTGTGCGGAATGTTCAATGCGTGGGAGATCTTTTTATTCACAAGAAGCGCTTAATTATGCACGTAATTGTGTCGAAAAATGTACTAAAAGTGGCATCAGTTGTTCCCGTACTAGTGTTGGTGAAAACGGGCGTTAACCTTGTAGCTTACAAGAGAATCTTATTAAATTATCTTGAAATCTGAATATTACTTATATTACACAATAAAACAACGAGTGCTATTAGGACGTTTTTGACTTGGCTTTCAGGTCGAGTTGTTTATTAAAAACACGTGTATGTTTTTACTGCTATTAGAGACACGTGTAACAAGTAAGAGCTTTTACCTGTACCTCGAGTTTTCCTTAATAATCTTATTGAATATGTATAAACATCGTTATTAATATTTTATTTGCTGCCTTCGAGCCCAATAAAAAATTATAAGGTTTGGGTAAAAGGTTCTGTGCCAGAAGATGTGCCAGAAGATGTGCCATGGCGTTATTGAGCATGACGCTTGTACATGATCAATGTGATCAAGTTGTCGATGGACTGAACGCGATCAAGCATTTATGTACAGCGTTTTAGTTTAGTGTGAGTGACCAGTGACGAATAACAGTGTTAGTGTGAGTGACGAGTGACGAATAACAGTGTTAGTGTGAGTGACGAGTGACGAATAACAGTGTTAGTGTGAGTGACGAGTGACGAATAACAGTGTTAGTGTGAGTGATGAGTGACGAATAACAGTGTTAGTGTGAGTGATGAGTGACGAATAACAGTGTTGTGTGAGTGACGAGTGACGAATAACAGTGTTAGTGTGAGTGATGAGTGACGAATAACAGTGTTGTGTGAGTGACGAGTGACGAATAACAGTGTTAGTGTGAGTGATGAGTGACGAATAACAGTGTTGTGTGAGTGACGAGTGACGAATAACAGTGTTAGTGTGTGCGGCATTTTTAACTTGTGGGAGATTTCTATATTTACAAAGGAGCCTAATTATTTTATTTTCCGTATCTACTCATTTATGAAATCTCTTACCTACTTATATTTTTAATAACTTAAGAGAAGCAAAACATGGCTTTGACATGTTTCAAATTCACAAAAATATACATTTATATACACAATGTCAATGAAAATAATAACTAATGTCTTTATTTTCTTCATACAATGTTTACGACCCCTTATCACCTTTAGGGATGGAATTAAAAAAATCCATTCCATAATACACCTCTAGGGTACTTATGGAATATTTTCATAATGTCTTCGATGCAATATTTTTCATAATAATAATTCGAAGTAAGTAGCTACAGTATGAGTTTCAACCAGAAAAAACAATTTTGTATGAAATCTGATGAATGATGAAAAGTTGTTGTTTATGATGTTAATGATAATGATAAATGATATTTATTATAGGTTAAAAATAACACTTTTACACGTCAAAACATTTTTTTAAGCTAGATGAGTTCGGTGTTTCCTATATGACTTTTGAGAAGAAACACCGAAACAAACTCAAAGGTTGATGTCTCTTTTAAAGTCCAGACAATTAAGATAAATTGTGTAAGAACCATGCAGGTTAGTCTGAAATGGCCTTTAGAGGAAAGAGCCATACAGATTTGAGTGGACCTGACCTGACTGTGCACGCATGTGCCGGGTATCGTGGTAGCTCAACCCAGACTTAGGGAGCTCAACGACCCGACGAACATTACCATCAGAGAGGACATTTGGGTAGGCCCCCTAAAGTACTCAAACTGTCAGACTGAACTTGAGATCTATAACAGTAACATAATAACCCACATAGTACTCACATTTACAATAATTATAATCAATATATTACATCATTATTATCACATTCAATGTCATTTTGTATATAAATTATTTCAAAATGAGACATTTAATGTCAAAGTGTATATAGAAAAAATAATAAAATTAAATAAAAGAGCAATAATTTAGTCGTTAAGTCAATAGTAGTATTGGCCCATGTATGTATTGGAACAGCTCAATCCCAAGCCTTTTTGTCCTCCATATAAGTTAGTAGGTAGGTACCTAATATAATCCTGAGAGGTTGTTAGTATTTTACCAATAACCCTTTAATAGATTCCTAATTTCAACATTTTGATCGGATTAACTTAATCTAAATCATTATAAACTTGAACTATTTTGAATGACCAGTCTTATTAAAACCAGTTTGTTGATAATTCCAAGAAATATAAGAGTAAAATAACATTGTAATACACACTACACCTTAATTTATAAGTCGGAGGCTTGTGAATGAATCTCACAATGGACGCAATCACACCGAGACGTAACATCTAAAATATATTTGAAGACTTGTTTATAATAAATAAATAATAAATAAAACTTTATTTTCAGACACGTTCCATACAAAAAAAAATAAAAAAAATAAAGAACAAAAGTCAGCACAGTAAATTTTAACATACACACTTAAGTAATGTTTATGAGAGAAAGAAGAAAGATAAAAATTGTTGGTGATGTATGTGAACGGCTGCGTTTTTGGGAAACTTTTGGGAAAATGATTGCGAACAAAAAAATACACCAATGTAGTGAAGAAAATGCATTTATTGGCGTAAATATGACGCCCAAAAAAAATAAAGATACGAGAGAAAAAACTGTAAGGAAAATATGCTTCACATCTGCGCAAAACGGCCATCGCTCAACATAATGCTGTGACCTGTGCACGGAGCAAGGCCACAGCGCTAGTTTTCAACGACAGCCGTCTGTTTAAATTTTGGCTTCACTTGAGAGCAATTATTATAAAGCTCCAATGGCGATTTACGATTGTGGGTTCGAATCCAAGCAGATACGCACCTTTTGTGTAATTTGTTTTATCACCACTACCCTAAAAACGGTAAAACCAAATATTGTAAGGAAACAGGCATGTCCTAGAATAAAAAAAAATTGAAGACGTGAGATGTCAATCCACCCAAGCTTGCGTCGTTTACCTCTCCTTCTGGCAGAAAGAAGACATGAATCAAGAGAGGTAGGGCAATCTGGGTTATTTCGCTCCAATCTGGAGCAGTTCAACTAGGAAGTACCTCCATCTTGCAGAATACCACAGCCAAATAACGTTACTGTTTAGTAGTTTTGTGTGCCAGAGCTCCTGAGGATGCGCTGTGTTGACAGCGGGAGACCTGCTTGTTCCCTAAGCTGTCGGCACAGCGAATTCTCATTTTAAAGGGTCAGCAATGCGCATGTGATACCTACTCGGTGTTGCAAGTGTTAAATAGACTACAGTAACCGCTTATCATAAAGCGGACCGTACGCCTGTTTGCCGCCTTCGTCGCATTAAAAAGTAAAAAATAATCAAGTAATATCTCATTATCAAGGCATGTAAAGGCGTGCGCCATTGTTTCCTTCCCATACAATGTTACGATATGGTGTAATAGTAGCCCGTCTCGCTAAACCGTTGGTTTCCTTTCCATTCACTACTCGGTTCTCGTGGCGAGGGAGACCGGTTTGTACATTAACAGTAGCTTCAAGTTATAAGCGATGTTAGGTTCACATGAGTGTAAGTGTAAGTGTAACATACCATATTCTAAACAGATCGCGTGCACCTAATCTATAATTGGCCGAAGTATGTTCGGGCATCATCGGGCAAACTCGGCCGATCGAACCAAAAGCATGTAAAAAAGCCGTATCTGTAATTGAAGATATTCCAGAAGAAAGGGCGGGATAGGGTACTGCGACGTAACCATGGCCAAAAATTTTCCATGCCTGAGAATTCTCCATGAAGTTCTTGAAGGTGTGTGAAGTCTGCCAACCTGCACTTGGCCAGTGTGGTGGACTATGGCTTGTCCACTCGCCTTCTGAGCGGAGGCCTGTGCCCAACAGTGGGACCGTTTGTAAACAGGGCTGATATTATTATTTTACTTTAGTTCTTTCATCTTTTGAATCTTCTGAGTCCGACCTCTCGGTAATCTCCAATATACAATGCAACCTCAAACCTTCATGGCTTGCACCACAACCATTCTCGAACCAGTTGCAAGCCGTAATGATAATAAAAATGTAACCACTTCCCGCGGATCGATGCATTTTATACTTTAATCAATACGTATAATGAAACATGAGCAATTGTAGTTATATTGTTATAAACTGTAGTTTTATGGCCTATACGGTGCTTCACCTGCGTTCTAACGCGCATTTAACGCATTCATGATATCACTTGTGGGCTCGTGGCTAAGTGACAGTCGCGCTGATCGATCGATCTGGGCCCCAATTCTGCTATTTGAATAGTGTACGAATGGTGTCATAATGACACCATTACTATCAAAACCTAAGCGGTCATTGGCTTAGAGCGAGACTAACTCTTTCGTCATTGGTCAAAACGATGCCATTGAGACACTATTCTGACACGATTATAACAATAGCATTAGCAGACTTGGGGCCCTGCGAGGTTGAGCTGCGCTTGCCGTGGTCAGTCCTTGGATGGGTGACCGTTCTTTACACAGCGAGACCCCTTCGTGCCTCGGAGAGCACGGTAAGCAGTCAATCCCGGTTGACATAAGAATATGTTCGACAGTCGTTACCGGTATTCAGGAGCCTGAAAGTCTGACAACCGGTCTAACATTCGAATACCAGTATTCCCCAATAACTGGGTTGTGGAGGTGAGATGGCAGTCGCTCCACGTAAAATACTGATATTCAGCCGCAACCAGTTAGACTGGAAGCCGACCCCAATCTAGTTTGAGAAAAGGTTAGGCGGATGATGATGATATCACTGAGCAGATACAGCCAACACTTAAACGCGTTATTTTATCAACCACGCTAGCTGTTCCCCGCAGTTTTACCCCCGTTGCTCGGCTCCTAAGGTTCGTAGCGTGATGTTATATAGCCTATATTATTTCTCATGAATCTGGCTATCATATGCAAAAAGATTTTTTTGAATCCGACTAGTTGTTCCAGAGATTAGCGAGTTCAAACAAACAAACAAACAAACAAACAAACTTTTCAGCTTTATATTAGTGTAGATAGATTATCTCTAGAAACTTCTCTTCGTCGTATTTTAAAACACAAAACAAAAGTTTTTCCTGTCAAGCTGAAAACAAAATCGGAATATTTTTATAACAAAATCGATGTAAGTATGGATTAATCTTAGGAACGATTTTGTATAGGAAATGATATAATATAAAGTATACGAGTCGGTCGCGAGTATTTTTATAAGGGTTCGCATTTACTGGAGAAAGTTTTTATTTTGTAATAAAAATATTTTTATTTTATAAAGACTGGTCTGCATAGGTATACATATATGTATACAGGATGACAGGTTAAACAGTGGAAATATTTTAAGGGGTCATTGTACTCATCATTATGAACAACCTTTACTATGGGACTAGCCCTGAAATCGCGAAAAAATATCAGCTGTTCCAAACATTTTGTTGAGTTATATGAACATAAATGTATGGAACAGCTGATTTTTTTTTCGCGATTTCAGGGCTAGTCCCATAGTAAAGGTTGTTCATAATGATGAGTACAATGACCCCTTAAAATATTTCCACTGTTTAACCTGCCATCCTGTATAAAAATATAGATTGGCAAATAAGTGTTCCTGTGGTGAGTAAGATCACCAGAGCTCCTGAGGATGCGCTGTGTTGATAGCGGGGGACCTGCTTGTCCCCTAAACTGTCGACAATGCGTACGGCGATAGTCGGTGATGTGTTTCATAGGCTACGGAAACTGCTTACCATCAGGGCCCCAAGTCTGCTAATGCACAAGTCACAATAGTGTCAGAATGGTCTCTCAATGACATCGTTTTGACCAATGACGAAAGAGATAGTCTTACTCTAAGCCAATGACCGCTTAGGTTTTGACCGTTATGGTGTCATTATGACACCATTCGTACACAATTGCAATAGCAGAATTGGGGCCCAGGAAGATTGTACTCTTGTTTCCCACCACCGTCGTTTAAAAAAAATAAGTCTCATAAAACGGAACATTTTTTTCCTTTATTTTATAAACAATCAATATTTTTCTACATTTTGTAGAATGTGTAGCTTTTTGTTTCGTTAATATTCGTGTGTAGATACTACTATACACATTTTATAATCCATCGATATTTAAAAATATCGAAAGTTAGTTTAAAAATCGATAGTTTAAAAAAGAGAAGCAAACAGAAAAAACACAATTCTTCATTAGAAAATTGGCCTCAAATTGAAAAACATATCTGCCCATTCCCTCAAGAATTACCACCGTAACGAACACATGGGTAAAAACTAATAGTTTTTAATTAATGTTAATTATTGCTACGCTCACTTACCTTCTTACAATTAATCAATTAGTAAGTCACCACTGCTTTTAAATATTTATAGTAGTTTAACTTTGACGGTCTGCCACCTTCTTTGCATAAATGAACTAGCTTCGGGTATAGAAAAGCCTTAAGTTGGAACTTTTCGAATGTCATATCTTATTTATTCAATACCAACCGTTGCTCGTCTCCTAAGGGTCGTAGCGTGATGTTTTTTTGTTTGTTTGAACGCGCTAATCTCTGGAACTACCAGTCGGATTCGAAAAATTCTTTTTGTATAATGATAGCCAGATTCATGAAAAATATTATTATAGGCTATTTAACATCGCTACGACCCTTAGCAGCCGAGAAGTGTGACAAAGTATATTTTTAAACAAACAAGTCTCCAGTGTGGCCATCCCCTTACAAAGGAAGATCTAGCTTTATTTATGATAGCACAATAAACCAGTTGGAATCCTGCCGCGGTATTATTGCGCCGTTTCCGAAACGGACCGAGCAGCTTTGTAATAGTTACGTTTTCTGTTGTTTAGAACGAAAGAATGGGTCGATGAAAAATCTTATTTTAGTGAGTTTAAAATACTAAGCGTGATTTGTGCTGGTTAAATTATTAGTAAGTATAGATAGCTACCTATAGGTAGATTTTGTGTAAATTTTTTTTTATTCCTTCATTGATACTGAACCCGCGTCTCGTGCGTGCAATTTAATTAACACCTGCATAATACAGCATGTAACAAAAACCCTGTTCGATCTCAAAGGGGATCATTCTCATCATTATGAACAATATTTTGTATGACACAACCGTGAAATTGCAAAAAAAATCTGCTGTTCCAAACATTTTATCGATTTAGGTATGCGAGCAAAATGTATGGAACAGCAATTATTTTTACGCTATTTTAGGGTTGGTCCCTCAGATCATAGAAACAAGGAGATATGCCATCATAACAAATTAGTACGGGAACAACTGATGCCACTTTTAGTATATTTTTCGACACCCTTGTGAATAAAAAGATCTCCCACGCATTGAACATTCCACACACCCTCAATCTAACACTGTTAATCGTCACTCAATACTAGCACTAAACTAAAACACTGTATTTATACCATCGATCGTGTTCGGTTCGTCGCCAGCGCGTACGTTTTTAATATGAGCAATTTGCTCAAGATCAGGCATCAAGCTCGATAGCACATCTCCTTGTTTCTATGATCTGAGGTTGGTCCCATAGTAAAAATTATTCTTATTCATATGATGAGCATAATGGCCCCCTTCGGGATCGAACACGGTTTTTGTTACATGCTTTATGTAATAGGTAGCAACCAACTTGGGCCACATAGACAATTTGGCATTGAATGGGTTAAATAATTAATTAATCTTTTCTTTTCTACATTAAAACAAACATGAATTCCCACTTGCCCTGGTCACTCACCTCCATTGAAACACGCCCAAACAGCAACAAAAGTTGTTTGTCCCTTAAAAAGGGCCTTAAATAAATAGCCTGAACTGGTTCAGCGTTTCACTAATGAATGAAGTAATTAGCCCGTTTTATAGTTTTTTTTACTTTTGATTGTAGCTTACAAAGGAATCTTCCCTATGGTTTGTTTAGGGTTCCAGTATATAACCCTGGAGATGGTATAGCGGTATATCACTGAATAAATTTTTCTACCACTTTTACCGCGTCAAAAAATATGGGGTTATAGCTACGTAATTAGTGAGAGATTTGCGGCGAGCGCTTTACTTTATGTAATTTGCTCTAAGAACGATGAAAAAACCGGCCAAGTGCGAGTCGTACTCGCGCACCGAGAGTTCCGTATCAGTTTTGGACGTATAAAGTGAAAAAAAACGGACCGCATAAGAAACTTTGATTTTGAAGGAATTTTGATGATTTTGAAAAAACTACTTACTTGATCTCGTTCAAACCAATTTTCAGTGGAAGTTTACATGGTAATGTATATCATATATTTTTTTTAGTTTTATCATTCTCTTATTTTAGAAGTTACAGCCTGTAACTTCTAAAATAAAAGAATGACACACATTTTACCACTTTGGAAGTGTCTCTCGCGCAAACTATTCAGTTTAGAAAAAAATGATATTAGAAATCTCAATATCATTTTTGAAGACCTATCCATAGATAGAGATACCCCACAGGTATGGGTTAGATGAAAAAAAAAATTTGAGTTTCAGTTCTAAGTATGGGGAACCCCAAAAATTTATTGTTTTTTTTTTTTTGTGTAAATATCTTAATGCGGTTCACAGAATACATCTACTTACCAAGTTTCAACAGTATAGTTCTTATAGTTTCGGAAAAAAATGACTGTGACATACGGACGAACAGACAGACAGACATGACGAAACTATAAGGGTTCCTAGCTTTACTACGGAACCCTAAAAAAGACATTGTGAGGAAACTGGCATGTCCTAGAACCAACATTCGAAGACATGTGACGTCTACTCTCCTTTCACCGTGCACCTCCCTAATCACGTAGGTAGGTATGTCCGTATGTCATTACTTCCCAGAATTTCTTTCAGAAGTCTTATTAGCGACGCTATCGCATAGTATATATCCAACCAAGGATTACAGACCTACTAGGTATAATTAAAATATATATTAGTTAAATGATAAGTTTACAAGTAAAATTACGTATAAAATATCAACTCGCTCTCTGTGGTTTCAACAATCACTTTTTAATTAAATTGAAACGAAAACCGGCCTATTTTAATCATAATTAAAGCTTATGCTAATTAAGTTTTAAAATTAATAATTTGTTTTTTAATTAATTTAACAGGATACCTGTTTCATGTATTATATCTGTGCGCGGTAAGTATTAAACGGCCGTTAATTTGACAAGCCTCAAGGTAGGTAGGTACCAGTGGCGAAGGGTCAGTTTTTGTAAGAGGTAAGCCGAGCTACAAATGCTTATCTGGCCACAAAAAGCTAATTAATAAAGGTAGGCAATACTGCCTGTGCTATTTTTCAAATGGAAGCCGGTAGGAATCGTATTGTAGGGACCCTTCGCCACTGGTAGGTACTTTTATAAACTACTAGTTGTGCCCCGCGATTTCACTCTACTTTGCTCGGCTCGTAAGGGTTGTAACGTGATGTTAAATAACGTATATTATTCCTCATGAATTTGGCTATCATATACTGATGACAAAATGTTATTGTGTTATGTTTAAGTGCTATGTAATAGCCCTCAAATCATAGAAACAAGGGAGATGTGCCAGGGCGCTATTGAGCTTGACGCTTTAGTATAGTCACATTAACCATAATTAAATCGTACACGATGGACCGGACCGAACGCGATCGATGATATAAATACAGTGTTTTAGTTTAGTGCTAGTGATGAGTGACGAATAACAGTGTTAGATTGAGGGTGTGCGGAATTTTTTAATGTGTGGGAGATCTTTATATTCACGAAGAGAGCTTAATTGTGTCACAAACTGTTCTAAAAGTGGCGACAGTGGTTCCCGTACTAATTTGCTATGATTGCGTATCTCCTTTTTTCTATGATCTGGGTAATTGCCTAATAGGGGACAGACCTTTAACCGGGCAAAAATCCAAATTCCGGGCTGTTATTGCGAATTTCCTAATAAAAAAACCCATATATCACTGCCCGACCTGGAAATCGAACCCAAAACCCCAAGATCAACAGACCATTGAGGCAATACGTAAATAATACAGATCATTCACATTAAATCCCTCACTATGACTCGCATCCGGTCAGAGCCTTAGAATTTATTCAATTAGATGCATATTTTAATTTCTCACAGTAATCTTTAGTGTATTCCCACGGTATTAGCATAGGGACCTGTATAAGGAGTTGGTGTACTCGAAAATAGAATCTAATGTTAAAAATAGAAATCTGAGTTGATTTCAAGTAAAACCAATAAAGTTTGTCACGGGTAGTGTAGAACGTTGTTGCATTTGCTGATAGTTGTGAAGACCTAAGACCATACCAGTCTTGCTATGATACAGGGTGTTGGCTCAGATCATTGAAACAAATGCTTTAGTTTGGTTACCACCATAACTAAAACGTGCACGCTGGCGACGGACTGAACGCGATCGATGTCAGTGTTTAGTGCTAGCACAGATAATATAATACTATACGTACAGATACCTCATCTCATACAAAGAAATGTGACCGATTTAGCGCGGGCTATCTTCGGGCTATACATGTTTCCGTGCTTATAGCATTTTTCAAAATTTGAACAAATATTTTTCATGATGTATTTTTTCATGTTCACAATTTTACACAAACTTCAATAACAAATTGATACATATAACGCCATCTATTATGAGTTATTTCAACAAATGTTACTTTGTTCCTGATGAGACCCCGTGGCGCTAGTGATGGGTGACGAATAACAGTGTTAGATTGAGAGTGTGCGGAATTTTAATGTGTGGGAGATCTCTAAATTCAAAAGGAGCGCTTGTAATTGTGTCGCAAACAGTTCTAAATGTGGCGACAGTGGTTCCCGTACTAATTTGCTATGATGGCATATCTCCTTTTTTCTATGATCAAAGTCTAAGACCTACGAGTCTTCAGTCTATTCCCAATAGGCTACAATTGCTATAGTACAATACAGGCTGGTACTACAAAGGTACAAGAATCAAATGAAATGTTTCTCACTATTAGTTAAAATGTTTATAAAGTAGATACAGAGATAATGTGATGTGGTGAAATAAAAAAATAGTTCGAAGTCGCGTCCGGTCTACGATGCACTTAAGGAGCGTGTTATGTGAAAGTAAGCCATGAAATAAATACAAGTATAGTAGCACCGGCAGCATGAGGGGCTCGTGGCTAAATGACAGCCGCGCTGATCGATCGATCTGCGAGGTTAAGCTGCGCTTGCCGCGGTCAGTCCTTGGATGGGTGACCGTTCTTTACACATCGAGACCCCTCCGTGCCTCGGAGAGCACGTTAAGCAGTCGGTCCCGGTTGTCATAGGAATATCTTTGACAATCGTTACGGGTAGTCAGAAGCCCTAAAATTCTGACAGCTGGTCTAACATTCGAATACCGGTATTACCCATTAATTGGGTTGTGGAGGTCAGATGGCAGTCGCTCCACGTAAAATATTGATATTCAGCCGAAACTAGTTAGACTGTAAGCCGACCCCAATATAATTTGGGAAAAGGCTAGGCAGATGAGTATCCGGCAGCATATATGATCACAGATCGCGCATTTTTGGCCCAATAGACAATTGCTCTTCATCATTGGCGAGTCCAAGTTCACAGTAAAATCGCTGCACGCACAAAAGTAAAGTGTTTTAATAAATAATTCCTTTCACACATTAAATAAATTACAATTAGAGGAAGGGTGTTCAGTTTTAGTTAAAATAATCTATAAAGCATTTTGTGAATGAGGAATCGGCCAGAGAAACGACTAAGTACGTAGGTACTATAAGGAGCAATGCACAGGCAGACATCTGCGGTGACGTGGAGGGGAGCGAGCGCCGCGAATGCAGCGGCTTACTGAGCCGGCGGAGAGGGGCACTCGACGAGCATCAACCGCCACAGCGCGCACGTACCGTTCACTCCGAATAATTGTCATTTCTTTATCAATACAATTATGTTTTCCTCCATTGTTTTGTCTCATTTCTGAACTGCCTCTAACAGTACCTTTAAGTAATAAGCATTGATCAACTTCTTATTGCTTACAGCTTTCTTGTTCGATTAAGTACAGGAGGGTGAACCTTAAAATCGCGATAAAAATCAACTGTTCCATAAAAAATATATTCATATCACTCGATAAAATGTAACTATGGAAAAGGTGATTTTAATTCGCGGTTTTTGAATTGGTCCTATTATCAATCAAATGAGGTTTTAAAATTTTAAAGTGTTTTAGGTTTAAAACACGCAAAGCTGCTGAAGCAGGTTCCCAACTTTCGGAGACTTTAAATATAATTCTATTCAAAACTAACCCACCTAAAAACTTATCTAGTCTCTCTAAATATCTCAAGTAACCAGCAAAACATCAGAAACATTTTTTCTCCTTTGTTCTTCGATGTTTGACAAGCAGAACAGCGGAGTCACGCCGCAGATAGCTGGCTCAAACAAAAACGGTAATGACTTGGTAACGTTGGACCAAAATTGAAGGGGCGTGGAATATTAAGTTTCACTTTTTAGGGTCTCAAAGTTAATTTTATTTAGTATTCAGAATCTTGAATATCATTGAAGTTTGTAATGCTTTTGGTGATCATTAAACGATTATATTGGGTAGTAAATAGGAGTATGGTGTGTTATTTACTTATAAAAGTAAATAAGTGGAATGCAAATAAATGATATGAAAAAGTACAAACTTCAATTAAAGGATAAGCTTCAAACCTAAAATTCACTTTAAGACCCTAAAAAGTAAAACTAATTATTAGTTACACAAAAGAGATTTCAAAAACAACTGACACGATGTGTCTGACGAGATGTTTTTAAATACATGGCTTTGACGTGTTTAAAATTCACAATAAATATAGGCTCTTAAATATTTCATAAAAATTGTGTCATAAATCGAAACTAATATTATATTCATTTATTTATTTTTTTATAAATAACGAGAAAATTTTTTGTATGTTTGTTTATAATGAATAAACTCAAAAACTACTGGACCGATTTTAAAAATTCTTTCACTAGTAGTAAGCTACATTATCACTGAGTAGTAGATATAGGCCATTTATTATCCCGAAAAAATCATAGTTCCACCAGTTGTGGGCCACGCGGACAAAGTCGCAGGCAAAATAACATAAAAAGTTCTTTTAATAAATTTTTCTTACTGCCCTCATCGTGCATAGTGCGGTCCAAGCCTGCTGGGACCGGTTTGGCTATAAAAAGCGACAGTAACAGGTCGTCAGCCGCAGGTGCATCGCGACCGGACAGATGTGGGCCTGGGGTAGGCACACTTGCAGGTAGGGCAAACAGACAAATGTCCAAAGTCACTTACGTTTGAGGAATGAGGTTTGGTGACGTATATTTGAAATAAGGGCGATTTACTTAGGGTCGATTTTTCAAACGCCAGATAAAAAATTCTATGAATAAACTATATCGGTTTCACTCTAACACCTTTTGTTTTATGAAATCGATATAGTTTATTAGGAATAAATACCTATATGGCGATTGAAAAATTGGCCCTTAAACATTTCTTTAATTTGGCTTCGTGAATTTATGAAAATACTTTATCTAGTAGATATTCTGAATTCTGTAGGGACTGTAAATAACAATACGTTTAAATAAAGCATTAAAATAAAAAAATCACACCACCTAATCAACATCAGTAATTAACAAAAAAAAATCTGGAAACTTTAAAAGAGTCGTATTTCCAAGTTTGTCCGCAACCAAATACAAGTTATACCTTTAGTGACTCCGGAAGAGATGATGGATATAATCGTTAAGATAATATTTGGCCCTTAACGAAGGCAGGAAGAGGTCTCTACATGTAGAGAGACTTATTTTAGAAAGTGAGTATTGTCGGGGAGAGAAGTACCTACTTTAATTACGATCAAACTTTTATATGAGCTATATTCATATTGGAGCTTTAGGAAGAAAACATCTAGATATACAGGGTAAAATTAAAACCAGTGCGGATATTTTAGGAGGTGAAAGTACTCATGAATATGATCAAAATTTTTTCATATTTCAGTGTCGGTCCCATAATAAAAGTTGATCATATTCATGAGTACTTTCACCTCCTAAAATATCCGCACTGGTTTTAATTTTACCCTGTATAATATTATAAAACTGTAAAAAAGCCGTGTCGGTATATTGAAGATATTCCAGAAAAAATAGTTGGGATAGGGTAGGTACTAGGACATAACAATGATCGAAAATGTTTTTTTTTTTTTTACTTTTGTCTGTTTGTGCGCGCATCACTCAAAAAGTACTGAACGGATTTCGATATGGTTTTCACAGTTCGATAGCTTGAGGTCCAACATAAAATCTAAGCCACGTTTCATCCAATTCCGGCGGGCCGAACCAGAGATACAGCTTATTGTATTCCACGTGGACGGAGTCGCGGGCAAAAGTCTAGTAAGAATTATAAAACGCGAGTTGTTCGGATAGATGACGTGCAAAGATTCGTCTCCTGTATTTTCCTGTGTCAAAAACACATTCTATATATAAATCGGAAATTGTTTCCTTTCATAAATGTAACCGGCCTATACATTAAAACCGTCAGTTTCTATCAGTGGCGAAGGCTCCATACAACTCGATTCCTACCGGCTTCCCATTGAAAAATGCCATTAAAAGTACGCCGAAGTTCATTCAAATCTAATCGTTATTTAGTTTGACAGCACTAAAGTGTCATTTGTCCTTTTCTCGTGCTGGCTGTTAGAAAAATATAGCAATACTCTAGAGAGCGTTGGCTGCCCTGAATGTCAATATATGTTACAACATTTTTAACGGTGTTGAAAGTTTTTTTAGTACCTACCGATTCTCGTTCACCACTTTTTAGTGTCCTAGGTATTATTTAACACATAAATCTACAAAAAACATAAAACGAAACAAGTGTGACAGACAGGGGAGCTAATATAGCGTCGAATGGACTTCTTCAGTGAAATGCTCTATAATTTAGTTTGACAGCACTAAAGTGTCACATATCCTTTTCTCGTTCTGTCTGTTAGAAATATATAGCATTATTCTAATATTAGTTTAGATCGTGCTTACGGTGGACCCGTCAAGGCTGCGCGCGAAATTAAAAATATTTTGGGCTTTCTGCAAATTTCAGCGCAGTTTTACGTTGTATGTTGATCCAAAATCGATTTGCGACAATAATAATAAAGTTACTAAATAATAATCATCAATAAAGCCCTCAAAATTATATTTGAGGAAAATCGTAATGGTTTCATGAAGTAATTGTATTTTCCTCAAATATAATTTTGAGGGCATTATTTAGTAACTATACTATTTATAATTATTTTCGCGAATTTAATTTGGATGAACGCGCTGCAATTTGCAAAAAAATACCATTTGAATTTCGCGCGTAACTTTGACGGATCCACCTTAAGAGAATTGGCGCCATTATCTATCCTCATTTCGATCCCATAGTAGATATCTAAGTATTGACTTTTTACAAGGAACACGTTATCTCCCAGTTACCAACACAACAGGTTTCCGTAACACGTCCTCGGTACAACTGTCCGTAGTTCGTAGATAAATATAGATTGCACTGGCCAGGAACTCGCCTTGTATGTAATTGCCTTTCTGTTTAATGCGGGGTGTATAATGTAAAAGTAATATAAGGTTGTAGTTTTTAAACTTTCGCGAATTGTACACATGTTTTTAATTATATCGGGACTTTTCGCGCACAAACTTAATCAAAATATAAGAATTTTGACTAACCTCGACGTTTCGATCAAGTTGCATTGACCGTGGTCACGTCAATTCTTATATCGATACCTTTGGGTTCAAAGGGCGTAAAGACCATTTTGCCCAAAATGAGATTTGAGCCATATAATCGATAGTTTTAGGCCCAAATTTCATTTTTGCCAAAATGGCCTTTACGCCCTTTGAACCCAAAGGTGTCGATATTTTGATTAAGTTTGTGCGCGAAAAGTCCCGATATAATTAAAAACATAATATATTATAAGGTTATCATGAACACCGACAGGATATAATACTATGCTTCCTATTTTGACGTAGGTATTGTTGACCCGTATTTAATAACTTGCTGACCCGTACCTACTTAATAACTAACTGTGTCAGTTTTACCCCTGTTGCTCGACTTCTGAAGATCGTAGCGTGACGTTAAATAAACTATAACCTTCCTAAAAAAACAGGCTATAAAATGCAAAAAGATTTTTTCAAATCCAACTAGTAGTTTCAGAGATTCGCGCGTTTAAACAAACAAACAAAAAAACTCTTCAGCTTTATTGTTATTGTGTGGAAGTTTAAATATCAGAAGCCCAATTTATTTTCGTAATTAAAAATGAGTTCAGATTTGGTTTCGATATAATCTCAATGCCTTTTATGTCAGAAATTATACTCATCATCCGCCTAGCCTTTACCCAAACATGATTGGGGTCGGCTTCCAGTCTAACTGGTTGCGGCTGAATATCAATATTTTACAGGGAGCGACTTCCATCTGACCTCCACAACCCAATTATTGGGGAATATCGGTATTCGAGTGTTAGACCAGTTGTCAGACTTTTGGGCTCCTGACTACCCGTAACGACTGTCAAAGATATTCCTATGATAACCGGGACCGACTGCTTAACGTGCTCTCCGAGGCACGGAGGGGTCTCGATTTGTAAAGAACCCATCCAAGGACTGACCGCAGCAAGCGCAGCTTAACCTCGCAGATCGATCGATCAGCGCGGCTGTCATCTAGCCACGAGCCCCACCTATGTCAGAAATTATACTCTCTTATCCGTTTGAGGTCGATTTAGTAAATTAGAACACGATTTGTGACATTTAAGGCATTGAGATTATATCGAAACCAAATCGGAATTATACATATTTTGAACATTCTTATTTACGGGAATTGTGGTGACTAGCGGTGATCCATAGTTTCATCCAGTGTTGCTTGGCTCCTAAGGGTCGTAGCGTGATGTTAAATAGTCTATAGCCTGTCTCGAGAAATAAGCTATCAAATTCAAAAAGATTTTAGAAATTCGACTGGAAGTTTCAGAGATTAGCGCGTATAATCAAACAAAAAAATCTTCAGCTTTATTATATTTTTAGGTATAGAAGTTATTTCGTTAGAAACAGATAATATTGAGACTAAATTAGTTTATTTTGTAAACAACAGAGTTGCCACCATTGTTTATCTAAACACACCTCCGCAACATTACAATTACAAATCAAGGTAGCATCCCTATTAACAGGGCTGTCACTCAAAACTTTAGTTGTCACCAAACACCTGTACCCAATTATGCTAACTATCCATCCGAACACCAATATCCGGTTGTAATCCACATTAAACCGGTTTAATGCAGTTCCAACTGGTTAACCGGTGTTCCCCGGGGCGTTCTCGATAAGCGAACTATCCGTAAAATGGTTATTATTTGAGTTATTGCGTTTTAATGGAACTAACCGGTAGGTTTAGGACAATAATGATAATAAATTAATTGTTTATACTATTATTTCGATGGTCGGGATTATATTAATGAGTGTTTCTGGGAAATAGGTCGGGCATAGTATGGGATTAATTAATTATTTAGTATTTAAGAGTTTATAGGTCACTGGGAGTTAATCTCACTAATTTATACGTAACTAGCACTTTGTCTGTGACTTTATCCGCGAGACACAAAGGAATTGTACATTTTTTCGAGATAAAGAGTAGCTAGTAGGTACTCAGGGATAATGTAGCTTTTTTATTATTATATAATAGGCTTGCATTTGACCGCCATCTCGCCTGATGTTAAGCGATGATGCGGTCTACGATGGAGCACGCTTGCCTAGAAGAAACCGATTCACTCATAACTTGAAGACACCCAGATTGTAACTGTCGGGGAACACCCACTCGAGCAGCGCATTCCACTTGCGCTTCGTTCGGGTTTCTGGTATATAACCAATAACCATGAACCCGACAGACAGAATAACAGCCCGATGAATCGAAAACGGTCGTTTAACATGACTTTTTACGTAGAAAAACATAATTATGTTAAACGGCCGTTTTCAATTTATCGCACTGTTAACTTGTCGGTGAACTTGGCCCTTAGTCAATTCAAAATATAATCTCAGTTCAGTTAACTGTCAGCCATTTAATAGTTAATTACGAGAATTAGCCTCTTGTACATATATAGTGCTAAATTAATTACTAGAATTGGCTCCCCGTGTTTCGATAGCCATCTGCGGAATCAATTCTGTTGAAGAGCTTTTGAAGCTTTCAAAATACTTATACATAGCAAATATGGAAGTTACTACTACACCTTTGTCAGCCCTTAGATGGAGAATAACCATTATTTTATAACCATGATAATCTCTCATAATCTACAATGATACAATATAAAGGTAAAGTAATTAACATTTAATTCCGCACCTTTCTTCGGCACCGGTTCGCGGCGGACGTAACCGGATCTAACCAGTTATGGCCGGCATATAATCCGGTTATTACTGCTTAATTATCGCGGGATAAATAACACGGAATAGAAAAGTTTAGAAGGTAGCAATGAAAATTAAATAGGTAGTAGTATAAGATATATCATCACTCTTGTGTTCTTCGAAGGGATAGGCAGAGGTGCAGTACTTTTATATTTCACTGTTTCTGCGTAAGTCCCATATAATAGAGGGGACAAGCCTGTCGTCAGTGGTCAAGGTGTCAGTCAGTCAGAGCATTGTTCATACATATTTCTTACAGTAATCATCTGTTAAATGTCTACTTCTAAACGTTGTTGTTCTCAGATAATAGAAACAAGGAGATATGCCATCATAGCAAATTAGTACGGGAGCAACTGATGCCACTTTTAGTACATTTTTCGACACAATTACGTGCATAATTTTAAGCGCTCCTTGTGAATAAAAAGATCTCCCACGCATTAAACATTCCGCACACCCTCAATCTAACACTGTTAATCGTCACTCAACACTAGCACTAAACTAAAACACTGTATTTATACTATCGATCGTGTTCGGTTCGTCGCCAGCGCGTACGTTTTTAGTATGAGCAATTTTCTCAAAATTAGGCATCAAGCTCGATAGCGCCTTGGCACATCTCCTTGTTTCTGTGATCTGAGGTAGGTACCTATTAGCGCGGATCAAATCTCGCCAAACCCTCGCAAGTCCAGGTACCTTACTTGGCTGACTGTTTTCAGTCCTGTTATCCTAGTACCTACTTATTCACGCGGATCAAACTTGCAAGCTTGTAAAGTACTACAAATATTATAAATGCGAAAGTTTGTATGGATGCAGGTATGTATGGATGTTTGTTACTCATTCAAGCAAAAATTACTGAACGGATTTTGTTGAAACTTTTCAGTAATATTGCTTATACAGGGTGGCAGGTTAGACAGTGGAAATATTTTAAGGGGTCATTGTACTCATCATTATGAACAACTTTTACTATAGGACCAACCCTGAAATCGCGAAAAAAAAACAGGTGTTCCATACATTTATGTTCACATAACTCAACAAAATGTATGGAACAGCTGATTTTTTTTTCGCGATTTCCACTGTCTAACCTGCCACCCTGTATATCAGAATAACATTTTAGACTACTTTTTATCCCAAAAATGCGGGCGAAGCTGCGGGCGGAAGCTAGTAGATTATGAATGAATCAAAGGGATCCCATTGAAACTACTTTAATGAAATTAATTATTATTTAACCATGCGTTATTGATTTCGTAACGTTAATCCAGCTTAAAAGATAGCTGTAGATACATGCTTCACATTTTATCACATGAACGGTTGAGCAATCAAAATGCGCCCTTAATTTAATATTTTATCAATATTGTGGGTATTATCCAATGTGTTCACGTTCAAGTATGATTAATTACAGTTAAGTGAGTACATGACGGAGTAAAACCAAAAACAATAACAAACATTGCATAATACATCACGCCTTCATTTTTCAAAGTGTAGGCAGAGGTGTAAAGTACATTATGGGCACTGAAAATCAGCGTTGTTGTTCAGTGAAATGCGCTGCCCGAGTGGGTGTTCTCCGACAGTTACAATCTGGGTGTCTTCAAGTCACGAGTGAATCGGTTTCTTCTAGGCAAGCGCTCCATCGTAGACCGCAAGGCACGATAGCGGCCGATTATTGTTTATGCATTATGTGGCACATTAATATTTTTGTTTACTGTGAAAAAACACTACCCCCTTTTACCTTTGCCGCAGTTGGATAAAAGGCCCCCTAACAATCCTACTATCCTACTTCCTACTAATATTATAAAATAATGGGAAAGTATGTGAGGATGTAAGTATGTTACTCTTTAACGCAAAAACTACTGAACGGATTTTGATGAAACTTTACAGTAATATAGCTTATACATCAGAATGATACATAGGCTATTATATATTATCCTTAAAACGCGGGCGAAGCCGTAGACGGAAGCTAGTTTTTTTATAAAGACCCCATTTAGGACTAATTACGCCACTGTCCTGTTTATCCCCTAAAGAGAAAAAGGGTGTTAATATACTATAAATAATACTTCGTTCACAATAAGTCTCATTTGCAGCGATGTATTCAGCTTTAAAGCGAATGATTTATGTTCAATATGCCGCTAACAATGAGTTCACTGCCTTATTTTTGGCTGAGAGGTTTATTTTCTGTCTCAATAAGTAATGGTGGTATTTAATGGTTAATGATTATTTACTGATTTACTTTTGATGGTGTCGGAATTGTACGAGTCACAAAAATCTAAATAATAGTCATTAGAAGTGATAAAGGTGCGTGACCTTGTCGCCGGTTTCGAGCAAATTATGTAAGCAGATGGTGTCTTACACGACACTACAACATCGGTAGCGCCCGTTTAAAAAACCAGCCAAGTGCGAGTCGTACTCGCGCACCGAGGGTTCCGTATCAGTTTTGCACGTATAAAGTGAAAAAACATAACTAACATAGCCGCATAACTAAGTTTGTTTGTGAAGGAATTTTGATGATTATGAAAAAACTGTACTAGTTAGGAACATCGTTTTATTTTTGGTGGAATATTTGGGTCAATTCCTATTAACTCTAATTATTTCAGATTTTTCGCTCCGCAAACATCGGAGATAAGGGGGGGGGGGGATGGTATTTTTTCAGACATTTTTCCATTTTTCATCATATATCAAAAACTGTGAGTCATAAAATAAAATGAAAATATATTTTGAAATGTGCAGATCAAGCCCTTTCATATGATATGCCACTTGACCTAGTAACCCCACTTTAAAATTTTGGACCCCACTCCGGCCCCTTTTGCAATGAAAATAAAAATATTTTTTGATTTTTTCCATGTGCAATAAAATTGGGCAAGCATTCTTTATAATTGTCCCAAATTTCAAGTCGATAGCATTAGTAGTTGCTGAAATAAGCAGCTGTGACAGACAGAATAGAATAGAATATTGAATAGAATTAAGTTTAATTTATATTGCATTAGATGCACTGACATAGACTGCAAACCGGCGTCACGCGTCTCAGGGTGGACCCATACATTACGAGGCATGCACGCACACCTTGCAATGCACGGCTCGACATGTTTGCACATGCCTCACCACGAATATTATGAAAGTCCACACATTGCGAAGCATACGATGAACGCTGTGCGCCAAGCATGCGAACAATGTTTGTATGCACCTCTATAGTAAAATATCGTAGATATATCGTTATTTGGATATCTGTGGTCCGAGTATTTACGGAGTCGGAGTCACGGAAAACCGGAATCACTTCGCCTAAACCACAGAACAGAAGAATTGCTGTGAGTGTTAGATTTATAAAGGGGGCGCAAACGCTTTTTTTTGTTACGTGACAATTTCTTTCAGTCACCTACCATAAGCCGCGTTAAGGAACTTCGTTCCAAAAATATCTTTCTGCACTCCTCCTTTCTCCTAAAACAAAATGGAGCCTAGTTAGAGCAGGTTGTAACACCATATTTTACAAGCTTATTGTAATAATAAATCATTTTCCATACATTAAGTTTAAACCCGAATATATTGCTTACAAATGAGCAACATATTATGAGCGGTGGAATTTATCGTCTGTTCTGGTCCTTATTTTAATATTGTGTGTGAAAACTAGGTGATTTTATTTTATCTGATTTAGTTTGCATTGTAAATTGTAACATGTTCAGCTACTGAGTGTGTGTATTACGGTTTGATGCCCAGTTCAAGTAGTGTTTTTTTTTAATATTTTTAAAGAGAATTTCCAGTAGGTAGCAGCTTGAAGTTAGTGTAAAAAAATGTAAACTATAAACAAAAAAGTTGGTCACTAAAAAATATGAAAAAAATAATTAGAATGTGATGGGTACCTAAATAAATAATTGAATAATTTTAGAATTGGTTTCGTCAAATATAAAAACTTTTTTAATAAAAAATAACCGACTTCAAAAAGCCACTACAAAGAAAATAATAATTTTGGTTTCGGAAGTCGGTGGCTTTGGCTTTTGTTTGCTTTTTTTGCCACCGACTTCCGAAACCAAAATTATTATTTTCTTTGTAGTGGCTTTTTGAAGTCGGTTATTTTTTGTTAAAAAGTTTTTATTTTTCCCTTTTTAGTTCTTTATCTCGCGTTAGATTACTTGGACGACTTCGTTCAACAGTAAATCTTCTACGTAGTGAGTACATTTATGCATATAACTTTGTACATAGGAATGATTACCTAATGTATTATATACTAAAACCTTCCTTAAAGTATGTAGATTACGTTAGTGAAAACCCCATCCAAATCGAATCAGTAGTTTTTGAGAAAATCGCGCACATACAAACATACATACAAACATACATACATACATACATACATACATACATATATACATACATAAATACATACATACATACATACATACATACGGGACGAATACAGAACCTCCTTTTTTGAAGTCGGTTAATAAAAATATAGTAGCTTAGGGTTATCGCGAACTACATCAGTTTCTGTGGAATATCCTATAAATAACGTAAGTACCACATCCAGGAGTAGGTACCTATTCCATAATGAAACTCCATCTTTGTGACCAGGTGAGAATCAGGATTGATATCCTGATCCTGAAACCTGATGGTTTTTCTAAACAAACATCAACACTTCGAAAAATCCTTTCATATCATAAACTTTACAGTTCATAAGGAAAAAAAATAACTGATTATTTTAAGAAACTTTGTCTTTATGGTCAGATAGATGCACGATATTATTTTTAAACTCCCGCCAATTCATTACACTACAACATAAAATTCTAGACACAGAAATGAAGAAAAATAGAACTCCAAAATTAAAAACCAGACGGCAAAAAGGTAATAAACAAAAAATCTCTTTCTTTACTAAACGAGGCACACATCCACTTAATTTAGCACAATTATCATTTGAGAAAAATCAACACTTAAATTAACAAGAAAATACCCAATTTTTATGCCCCATTTACCCCCAACCCCTAAGGAAATCCCCCAAATGGCAACCATTAATTAATGGACCCCGTAATGGCAGTTTCTCAGTGTTGCCAGCTATAAATTTATTAATTAAGGCAAGTGGTCTCGCGTTTTTTCTGCAGGTAACACTGTGTGTGAATTATTTGGGAACTAGTTGGTATCTAATGTTCATTTCTTATGTTGTTCTTAATTACTGTGTGCGTGTTGGATTTTTGTTGATTTTGAGTTATGTTGGACAGTTTTTTAAGTTTCAGGTTGAAGGTTTAATACAACGTAATGTACCAATACCCTTTAATATAATTAATATATTTTTACAAGACTGCCTAGAAAAGGAGTGTTATGTTTTTAGGGTTCATAATTACCTACCTAATGTATTTTGGGGCCTGTCGGGGGACCTATTAATAAAACAAAAGAACAGAACTGTCCCCCGATTGCGATGTAAATGCATATTCATTCTATCACAACACAACTTGTTTTTCACTTTTTAGTTCACTTGTAGACAAATGGCAGGCGTGTTTTTTTATTACTTGTTTTTTTATTCTAATCTAAGGGTGAGATATTTTAAACAGTCTTAATTTTTAAGTCAGTACGTAATTGTAAAGTCAGTAGGTATAGATATTTTCATTTGTATTAACGCTTACAGACGCGTAACTATAACGATACAGTTACCCCCCGTAACTGTAATGATACAGTTACCCCTTAGAGGGTAATACACTATCAAATAATTTATATATGATCAAAGATCAGTCAAGTCATCGTCAAAGATTTTTTTAATCCTCCCTACAAAATATTGGATAAAAGATATTATGATCCTTTAAGATCGTTATACAGGGTGGCAGGTTAGACAGTGGAAATATTTCAAGGGGTCATTGTACTCATCATTATGAACAACTTTTACTATGGGACCAACCCTGAAATCGGGAAAAACAAACAAAATGTATGGAACAGCAGATTTTTTTTTTCGCGATTTCAGGGTTGGTCCCATAGTAAAAGTTGTTCATAATTATGAGTACAATGACCCCTGTAATATTTCCATTGTCTAACCTGCCACCCTGTATATTCGATAGTGTAATCATCCCCCATAGATAGGACCACGGAGGAAAAATACAGGATAGGACCGATGATAAGGAGTCACTGTCACTGATAATGATTCATGGTTCACTTCTTTAACCAAAAAGTTTCATTTTCTAACTGACCTTTGTAAGTTAACTATATTTATAATTACATCATATCGGTCTAGTTAGTGTAACAATCGAACAATTACTCCGTGTGAATGTGATGTGCAGATGACTGGCCCACGGTGTCTTGAGGTTAACTTACAGGCTGTTGTTATTTGAAGAGATCTTTTTATGATTTTTTTTATATTGATATTCGCCACAACTAGTACCTAAGACTAGGAGCCGACTCCAATCTAGGTTGGGAGAAGTCCGTTTTGAAAATGTGGTTTTGTAACACATATACAGGGTGGCAGATTAAACAGTAGAAATATTTTAAGAGGTCATTGTACTCATCATTATGAACAATTATTATTAAGGGACCAACCCGGAAATCGCGGAAAAAAATCAGCTGTCCCATACATTTTGTTGAATTATGTGAACATAAATGTAGACTGACTTTTTTTTCGCGATTTCAGGGTTGGTCCCATAATAAAAGTTGTTCATAATGATGGGTACAATGCCCCCTTAAAATATTTCCACTGTCTAACCTGCCACCCTGTATATTTTTTCCAATATTATACTATTGAAGTATTGGGGCTCCGTCAACCACCTCCCTCACCTCGTATGCATCCATATTCCTTATTGTCAAAATGACAACAATTGTAGGTTGCAAGCGTGTTTTGCATTAAGAATACAGATCGAAAAGCCTTAGAGATAAAAATAAGAATCAAAAGAAAACAAAACACAAGCAAGCATATTAATTAAAATTTCTAAAAATTCAAGGAAGGGGTTCTTTAACCAACCTGTACGCAATCGGCCGGCTATCTTCGTAACCCTACGCCGCCGTCACAGTCCACGGCCCAGTGTGGGACGATCCCACGGCGTTGTTTTAATAACCCGTGGGTTACAGGGCACAGATTAATGACCATAGCGAGATGAGGGTTTTAAGAAAATATTGGGGGAAATTAGAATCGAGGGAATGTATGGGTTTGTTATTGTGTGTAGGTGATTTGATTATGCAATGTGTATTTAAGGGCCATATCTCTTTAAGATGCCATGGCAGCGACGCCAGCAGCGCCGCGTATTAAAACATGTCAAATTGTATTACAACGTAGGTACCTACCTAACCATATCTCACTTGGCGACGGCTTGGCGTCGCCGCCAGCCCGAATGCCCCGCACACTCGCTCAATACGTACACATTCCTTCGACCCCCATTTTGGTCGCGTGAACAAGCGATACTAATCAGAGGCTCTAGACAAGTTGCTTTTCTGTTAGTGTTCACGCCAAACGATAAGCACAAAATGTATGGCAATGACATTACCTGCGGAAAAGTCACGTGACTCACAAATGTCATTTCCATACATTTTATCCGTAGCGTTTGACGCTAACGCTAACAGAAAAGTAACTTGTCTAGGGCCTCAGGGCCGTCTTTACCCGGGGGTGCAAGGGGTGCATGCCGCATGGGCGCAACCGATCGCCTAAGGCGTCGTAGACACTGCCGTGGAGCCAGTGGCGTATTTACCCTAGCGCCCGCGCCATGGGGGCCATGGCCCGGGGCGGCAGCCTACAAGGGGCGGCAGCCTGCAAGGGGCGGCGAAGCCACCCCTCTTTTGTCTTTTATGACGTCGCCCCTCGCGCTCATCTCTGGGCGCCTTTCATAATCGCTACTTATCTTTTATGAAGTCGCCCCTCGCGTTCATCTCTGGGCGCATTTCATCATCGTCACCTATCTTTTATGAAGCCGCCTCTCGTGCTCATCTCTGGGCGCCTTTTTTATTCGTTACCTATATTTTATGAAGTCGCCCTTTGCGCTCATCTCTGGGCGCCTTTCATCGTCGTCACCTATCTTTTATGAAGCCACCTCTCGCGCTCATCTCTGGGCGCCTTTCATAATCGTTACCTATCTTTTATGAAGTCGCCCCTCGCGCTTGGCCTCGTGATCACTGCACTGCATAGGGCTCCGAAAAACCACGCCTGGGCACGCGTGATGTGCGGGGCAGTTTTTATGACGCCTAAGCAATTTTTTTTTTCTGTTGCCAAGGGGGGCGCAGGTTGATTTTCGCACCCCGGCGCCCAATATGGTTAAGATGGCCCTGATACTAATCTCACCTGGCATCTCCTTTAGCGGCAAGTTTTGGCGAGTCACGGACGCTAATGGTAGCCACGGAAGCACTGCTGGCATGCTGGCGTCGCAGCCATGGCATCCTAATGAGATATGGCCCTAAAGGAATAAACGGTCATGCCTCGCTGTTCTACTGAGCGTAGAGTTCTGAATTCGATTCCCGAGCTATGCAGTATTATTGGGTTTCGCTATCAGGAGCCTGAAGTTCTCTCGGGTTGTCCCTTACTACATAGAACATAGGTACTAAGTCAAAAACAAAAATTATAGAAAAAAGCCTTTAAAATACCTGTAGGTACATAATATATTCTAAGTTATTCTTTCACTTTTTGGCTAGGTATAGGTACATTATTTTTTTTGTTTTAGTCAGTGGCACTATTTGAGCGGAGGTGCGATAATTATGTAGCTAGAGAATTGAGGGTGACTATATAACTTTGGTAGCCGTATCTCTGGTTTATCCCACCGGAATTAGATGACATGTAGCTTAGATTTTAAGTTGGACCCCAAGCTACTAAACTGTGAAAAAATCCGTTCAGTACTTTTTGCAAGAAGCCCGCACAAACAGACCAAAATTAAAAAAAAAAAATTGGGCATGGTTACGTCCTAGTACCCTATCCCAACTGTTTTTCTGGAATGTCCTCAATGTACCTACAGACACGGCTTACATTTTTATCAAACAAGTATAGTTGATTCAGTATTTAGGTACACCTACTACCAACATGAAAGACCCAGCAGATCAGACCTGCAGAAATACATAAATAACAGTTTATAAACAACAAAGCCGTAACGTCAAGTCAACGGTTTAGTTAAAGGAACAGCCGGCGACGCAGGTGCCGACAATGGTGAGACGTGACTCACGTACACTGGCGGCCAGTGTGAGGGATACAGTTTATGCAATAAAGAATATAGTCTTATAGTGGGTGGTTAGTTTTTTTTTAATGTTTGGTTTGATAAATACGATTATTATTGAAAATATATTAAAAAGTTTCAGGGATTCCAGGAAATGCTAGGAAAACCAATTAGGTCTATGCAAATTATTTATTAACAATTGTCCTATTTAATGACACCTTATTCATAAACCATCACCATGACCATAATTAAGTACATCACAGTGATCAGTGCGCGGCTCGGATCCTGGCAATACAAATGGCATTTTGTAAGTCACTACAAAGTAATTAGGAACTCCATGTAAGACGTAATAACATATTTATTATCATTTGATGTTTTTCATACAGTAAAATAAGTTGTATATTTATGAAGTTTGTATGACTCCAATACAAGGCGTAAGGAAAAACTTTGAAAAACTTATGGCTTTTTCTAGAATTTAAATTACATGTCCACGCTAAAATTTTAGGAGTAATCGTAGACGAGTTTAGAAATACCAATTTTAAATTAAATATTCTTATAGGTAACAACATTCCAGCAAAGAAAACCCTTTTTGTAATCACAAATTTAATCGAATTCCATTTAAATGTAAATCAGAATCTGTTTGTAGTCCATATTAAAAATTAATGAACATATTAATTCGGTGAGTACACGCGCTAACCTTTTTGCCAATTAATCAAATTCACGCAACGACAAACAAATGGCTTTTTAATTGTTGGTGACAAAAATCTCGTGTGAGAAAGGGTTTTTTTATTTCAGCTTTTTGTGTGAGGGTTGAAAGAATTTTTCTATCAAAGGGGCAACGGGGAGAATTAAATGTTGAAACAATGGGAAGAAAAGGTAATAAAATTATATCAAACAGCATAAAGCTTTGTTTCTTGTTTTATTAACTAGACTGATTAAAATAAAATGAATAAAACTAGAAAAATATAGGAAAAAAATGTTATGCTTATTAAAAGCAGATAGAAACAATATTTTTTAAAGCATGAAAGTTTAATTTAAGGCCTTAATTATAAAATAGTACTGATAATGTCCTTAAAATATAGCAGATATACCCACAACGTATTATTCAAAAAAATATTTTAGTTAAATTAAATTACATATTTGGAAAACATTCTTACATCGTCCCAATTTATTTGGCCAACAGTGTAGCCCGCCACCTGTTCCCTTTGGGTATGTTTCGACACATAACGTCTGTATTCTATCGTCTTTAATATAAACTTACAATACATTGCCTCTTCTCTTCTATCTTACAGAACACTGTCTTTAACACAAACCGCAATGGACTTGAAACCTTGTAATATTATATTTTTCATAGTACAGGGATATAGAAAATATCAGTTGGTTAAGCTATGTTTTTTTTTTGTTAAGTTTCAAACGTGGTTTTTGAATTGTAACCAATATTAGTAAGATACGTGTGTAAAATAATATGAAAGAAAGTGTACAGCATTATTATTTTGTTATTAAAAACTGGTGTTGGTTGTTATAGGTTCGTTGTAACTTTTTTTTTTTAATGTTTTCTTATCCGATAAGCTAGGATCATAGCGTGATATTAAATAGCCTATTCAGTTTACAATCTCGCGAGATAGATTTTAATCTAACGGTATTTACAATTTTACGGTGACAGAGACACAGATTATACTGTGACAGAGAAAAGTTGTGTCGCAGATGAGTCCTGTCGAAGAGCAGTCTTTCTCTATTGTGAATATTGTGATGCTATTTATATATATAACAGAACCATAGAGCTATCTATATATCCGTTCCTACCATAACATCATGGGAAATAGTCCTCCATCTATATTTATATAAACGTTAGCTCATTCCTACCGCTTCCTATACCGAAGTATGCGGCACTCGATATAATTGCTTTGTTTCGCAGGGATCTGAGGGAACTGGTTTAATAGCGATACAATAGAAGCAGAGTAGGTATGTATAGTATCTATGTGCAGTTGACATAACAACATTTTGCCCAACCCAGGGATGAAACCTAGGACCCCACGCTTAGCAGTTTTATTATTAACGAACTTCAAAAAGGAGGAGGTTTACAATTTCTTTTTTGTATCTTGTTTCGCGATATCTTGTAATTCACGTGTGTTTATGTCACTCAAAATAGAAAAAAAAACTGTCTTCAAAAGATGTGTGAAACAGTTTCGGAAGTCGATGCCAAATCATTCATTCATTCATCCTAGGCGCTACAGCCGCGGGTGGGCCTTGGCCTGGTCGAGTAAAATTCCATACGTCTCTATTTTTGGCTTTCTCTCTCCAGCCGTTGACTCCAATAGCCTTTGTGTCCTTCTCAATGCCATCCAACCATCTGAGTTTAGGTCTTCCAAGGGGCCTCCGGCCGTTTCCGAAAAAAACCAAACCAAATCAAAAATCAAAGGCATCGACTTCCAAAACTGTTTCACACAACATTAATGTAATCATTTTGAAGGCGGTTTTATTATTACCCGACTGCGGTGAAGCCCAAAAGGAGGGTATAGTGTTTCACCTGTATGTTATTATGTATGTTAGTATGTGGGTATACGTAGGTTCCGTTTCTGTGTTCCTAGCGACTAAACGAGCGAACGGATTTTAACATATAATATATGACATATTATTAGATTGGTATTAACGTCGCGAGTAACATAGGATATATGAATTTTGAAAAAACCAACATGGCGGATTTTAATCGCAATTATGAGAAGTCGTAAAAATAAATAAATCTGCAATGGTCATGTGGGATATCAAAATGAAGGGCTTAAAAAGACAATTATGAAAATATATAATATATGTCATGGACATCAAAAACTAAAAAGTGAAAAATAAAAAAATAGAAAATTAATATAAATACCCGAACGCGGCTCGCCCTACGCCCTGCCGGGCTAACATGCGCGCCGCGACAAATTTTGTCGACTGTTTTGTCTCGCTCTTACTCGTGCGAAAACGAGACAAATTCACGATAAAAGCGTCGACAAAATTTTGTCGCGGCGCGCATGTTAGTGTTGTCATGCTGTTAGTTTGTCATGCTGGTGTTATAGACCCACCAAAAAGAAAAGGAAAACAAGACATTGCAGTCGGGACCCATTATAATTATGACTATTACCCGGAAACACTGGGTCCCGACTGCAATGTCTTGTTTTCCTTTTCTTTTTGGTGGGTCTATAACACCAGGGCGTAGGCCGAACCACGCTCGGGTATTTATACAATTTTTAATTTTCTATTTTTTTTTAACATCTGAAATTTCAAACAAGTTTATTTATTAGATTTTTTTACAAATATTGAGCTGTATGAAATGTCTAACGGTAACTTAAACTGTAATACTTAAGCAGTAATTGATCATACTGCAAGTTTTATGAAAAAACTTCTGACATTATTGAGATTTATGAAGGTATTATGAAAAAATAATGTGGAGTTCAATGTTGCCATCTGTAGTAAATAATAACGATTGGCTTTTAAAAGCCTTAGGGCGCTTGTAGACGGTTTTTCAGGTTTTTTTCACCGGACAACGGACCGATTTTTTACCGGATTCGCGGTGGTGTATGGTTTATAATGAATGTGTGTACACGCACCGGACATTGGTCCGGCGAACAGCTTGCGCCGGATTCATATTATAAGCTATACAATGGTAAAAAATAATTGTAAAAAAAATGTTTTAATAAAAAAACACGTTTTTAAATCGTACTAAAAAGTATAAAATAATTTCTGATGAAATAAAATACGTGGGGCGCATCTTACTATTATCTATTGCATGCGCTCCACGTTTTTCATTTAATCAGAAATTATTTTATACTTTTTAGTCCGATTTAAAACAAAGTTTTAAAAAAAAAATATTTTTTTACAATTATTTATTTTTTACTTTTTAGTCCGTATTATTGCATTGTCATCAAAATTACACAGGTATACCAAATTTCAGCTTAATCCGATGACAGGAAGTGCTTGAAAAATGAATTGCAAAATTTGTACCGAACAGACAGACAGACAGACAGACACGAAAGCGACTTGGTAAAAACGTAGAAAAATCGGTCCGTTGTCCGGTGAAAAAAATCGGACGTCTACAAGCGCCCTTAGAGTAGGTATACATAAGCCTGCCGTAGGTACCATCAGAGGTTAAAATTAGAGACGAATTGATACAGTTTGGTCGATACCTCAGATCATAGAAACAAGGAGATCTGCCAAGGCGCTATCGAGCTTGATGCCTGACCTTAAGCAAATTGCTCATATTAAAAACGTACGCGCTGGCGACGAACCGAACACGATCGATGGTATAAATACAGTGTTTTAGTTTAGTGCTAGTGTTGAGTGACGATTAACAGTGTTAGATTGAGGGTGTGCGGAATGTTCAATGCGTGGGAGATCTTTTTATTCACAAGGAGCGCTTAATTATGCGCGTAATTGTGTCGAAAAATGTACTAAAAGTGGCATCAGTTGTTCCCGTACTAATTTGCTATGATGGCATATCTCCTTGTTTCTATGATCTGAGGTCGATACGATACCAATAACGATATTTATGAACGGTGTTAAATGGACTTAATATCAATATAACCAACATTAACATTAATAAAGATTTTTATGGAGACAAATAATTTTCAATTTATGCGGGAAAAACTTGCAAAAACTTGTAACACAAACCAATATTGCTGTAACGTTTTTTGCCGATAAATGGTTAGTAAAATTATAAAATAAAATACACCAGCTGATGAATTAAATTTTCTTTATAAATATTCATATTTTAAATGGTGGTAAACTTTATTAATAATTATGGTAATCGCAACCAGTTGCAGTGTGACCTTTGCGAACGGTCGCCACTTGTTTTTATATGGTAATTGCATGGCACCGGTTGGGTACAAACTATTTTGCGATGGTACGATCATCAGAGCTATTTCCTCTTGAAAGTATGATGAACTTTATTGCACCTATTAAGTCTTTCGTACGCCGAATCTGAAACAATACTCACACCATAGCTCATACAATACACCCGGACACCCACATATCAACTTCACTCTCACTTACATACACAGCCCCACTTCACTCTAGAACACGGTCACCCTCACATTACTTTCTGTTTACTTATTAATTAAGTTTCTTATCTACTTTGTTACACTGCTTAAATAATCCCAAATTGTGTTTGTTTTTTCTCTTTGATTTTTCTCTTTATAATTATACCTATGTCATCGCAACTCTGGTCCCCAAGATACAGGCCTCGCCTAGTTTGGGGACCACCGTAAAGAACTTAATGATGTACATACCAATGGTTCAATAAATGATTAAATGATTAAATGACCTTTAATTGATTAGGTGTAAATAAACGGCCCATCTTTTAGATGTTTTCAAGTCGCGAGTGAATCGGTTTCTTCTAGACAAGCGTGCTCCATCGTAGACCGCATCATCGCTTAATATTAGGCGAGATGGTGGTCAAACGTCAGCCTAGAAATATCTATAAAACAGTAGGTACCATGACTGACTTACTGGCTAACAGTCAATGCACAGCCTAAACTGGTGAACCTAGGGGTTCAAAATTTGGAGGAAATATTCCTTGAGTACCTACCCTAGAGGTTAGGGAAGAATTTTTTGAAATTCCATCTCAAAAGGGTGAAAAAGGGTAGTAAAGTTTTTAGGAAGAATATTGCTTTTTGCAACTTCGCGTTGTTTTTCGACTACTACTATCTATCTACTACCTACTATCAATAAACATTGAAGTGAACATCAATCATATTTATGGTAACCATAACGATAGCATTGCATTGAAAAAACGTGATAAAATCGTGGGAGAAAACTCCTAACAAGAATATTGTTTTTTTAGAGTTAAATAGATCTTTCAAATCTATTTAACTCTAAAAAAACAATATTCTCGTTGTAAAACTGTTCACCCGTAAACAGAATTGACGCTTGACCAGTTTCTGAGGTGTAAATTCATGAAAAAATAGCAACAAACGTACATGCAAAACGTATGTAAATGTCAATACAATGTATATGGAGAACTAGTTTCTTCACGGGAAATAGCTTTGCAATCTATGCGTATGATTCTGGGAATCATATAAATTTTATACATTTCTTAGTCATCGTTTTGATGACGATGATTCATAAAGAGTATATCGTACCGATGTCTTTAACTGCAAGAGGGGCTCGTTGCTAAATGACAGCCGCGCTGTTCGATCGATCTGCGAGGTTAAGCTGCGCTTGCCGTGGTCAGTCAGTGCTTGGATGGGTGACCGTTCTTTACACATCGAAACCCCTCCGTGCCTCGGAGAGCACGTTAAACAGTCGGACTCGGTTGTCATAGGAATATCTTTGACAGTCGTTACGGGTAGTCAGGAGCTCAAAAGCTGGCAGGCTGCCGCATCATACTTTTTGTAGGTCCGACAATCGGGGCAAATGTTTCGCCGACTTTTATCACCAATTTTGTGACCGACTCAACGTGTACGTCACGTCCGTCGCTTTCGTTCCCTAGCAAGTGCACGCAGCCGACTGTGCGTCATATATTTCCGAATGTTCCATTTTCTACTGACAATAGGGTCGACCGGGGTGCACTGATTTTTCTTTGACCAACTTTGTAAGTAGTTGTAGGTAGTTTCTTTTTTCGCTGACAAAAAATCGGTCACCTATTGTCGGACATGAACAACCTAAGAAGTATAAGTATACCAGCCTTCTGGGCACTTTACCCGTTTACAGCGATGCGGACGAATATTTTGATGCTTAAATTTTAATTTTATTTATATTTTCTTTTAGCTTATAAATATTGTATGTATTATATAAGATAATAGTAGTATGTTAATTTATAATAAACATGGAAAATATTAAATAAGATAATGAAATACAAGAGAAAAAAAGCTCAAGAAGTATAAATCTTCATTAGCTCAACTAGTAGGATCCTTTAGTCAATGCCTCCACGAAAATATTGACAAATTAGAAGAAAACCACATACCTACTACCGTATTATTACAAATCTTACTCCAAATTCGAACCGAAAACCCACCAGACCCCCTTGTAAACAAAAGACGATAAAAACCGCCTCCCACGGTAGTCATAAAGCCACTGACCCATGTACTGAGTCACTTGGACACGGTTCAGAGAGCCACCTGAGTGCGATGCGAATAAGAATCGTTGCTTCATCATCGAAGGGTGTTATTTCTATAGATATGACAATTTTTTAAAACTACGATGATGGCAAACGAAGCGTATGGACTACCTGATGGTTACCGAAACACTGAGTAATACCTACATGCGTGTTATCGGAATGAGGCTGCCCGAGTGGGTGTTCCCCGACAGTTACAACCTGGCAGTCTTCAAGTCCCGAATCAATCGGTTTCTTCTAGGCAAGCGTGCTCCATCGTTGACCGTATCATCGCATAACATCAGGCGAGATGGCGGTCAAACGCAAGCATATTATCAAATAATAAAAAAGTCATCGCTGGGGTGGAGGGAGGATCAAGATCCTCGCAACGATATAGCTATGTTTATTGTAACTTTAAACTTTTGGAGTATGAAGCTTCCAAATGTACGTGATTTTCGTCACACTGTTTTTTCTGGAATGCCCGCTGAAATTACGAGAAATTCACGTCAAAACAATCAGACTATAGCCAGCCTGTCTACTCTGTACCAACATGCCAAGGGATATCACCGTGAGAACCGCCAATTTGTTTGCGAACGTTCGAGAGAGGATCTCAACGTGACATTATCCTTCGAACGCGTTCGAAGGATAATGTCACGTTGAGATCCTCCCGTACGCAAACTAGTATATTTTTTTTTATATTATAGGAGGCAAACGAGCAGACGGATCATGTGATGGTAAGTGATAACCGCCGCCCATGGACACTCGCAACACCAGATGAGTCACAAGTGCGTTGCCGGCCTTTAAAAAACTGCTCTTGCCTTGGGCATTGTTGTGCGCAGTTTTGGCCCCCCCCAACAATGGATTTATCAACTGCGCCATCAATTGTTGGGCCTCCGGTACCCTCACTCACTCAGCGAAACACGACGCAAGCGTCGTTTCACGCCGGCTTTCTGTGAGGCCGTGGTATTACTCCGGTCGAGCCGGCCCATTCGTGCCGAAGCATGGCTCTCCCACGGTAGTATTGCCCAAATGCAAGACCGAGACGACTCTAACCCCGTCTTTGGTCTCGATATTGCGTCAATATCCATAGTCGTGGTCTTAGTTTTAGTATTGTACATTCATTCTTGGTCTTGGTTTTAGTGCTGGAATTAGGTGGTCTTGATCTTGCGCAAATGATTGTTGCAAGACCGATTTTTGGCAACACTATCGCAAACAAATATCAGGCAGCGTGTCGGTACAGTATAGACAATCAGACGAGACATCTAAAAACTTGGGTGACCAATCTTAACCTGTAACCGCTGTGAGTCATACGTGGACAGTCACGCTTGATGTAACACGCTTCCTAACCAACAAGACAGGTGGTCGTTTAAGGACCGAACCGGGGTGAAGGTTAGCGAGGTTTAATGTTAGGTGGACGGTTTATAACGTCAAATTCATGTTTATAAATGGGTTGTGTATTGGAACTAGTAAATAAAAGTTTAACTCTCTTTACTTGAAGTTTTTGAAGTCCGTTTGATTTCATTGCTACTTATGTTTAACATAAGTAATAGGTAGGTACCTACTACTACCTACGACTTAGAACATTTTTTTTTAGAGCCTGCTTTTTTTCACAGTAACTGATTTTGGTAAAATGTTGAGTTGGTCGATGTTAGACTAAGAGTGCGATGTATAGAAACTACTGATTTCCGAAGTTGGTTCGATTTATTTTTAGGGTTCCGAACCAAAATGGTAAAATGGAACCCTTATGGTGCGACTTAGTCCGTCTATCTGTCCGTCTGTCTGTCACAGCTGGTTTTTTAATTTAATTTAGTCACCAATCCTTTTAGAAACACCTACACGATACAAACTTTTTAATCGTATTTTATTTTAATTTAAAACAATCTAAATGGAGCCTCTTCTTTTTTGAAATCGGTAAAAAACGCCAATTAATCTAAGCTAGTACATCGCAAGAATCATCATCATCATTCAAATCAAAAATCCAATCATTAATTCATTAATCTCAACCATCAGCGTCATTACTAATAAATACTTAAACTTCTGCTGACCTCAAAGAGCAAAAACCCGTAATGATAACTAAGTAAGCCTATATTACTATTATGTCGTCATTTCCTGCGTCGAGACCGATCTGCCGGATGTCTTATAAACATGGACTTTTTGTTTTACACAACGTTGGGAAGAAAATTAAAATGGAGTCGAGATTCAATGCGGTAAGGGTTCTGTGAGGTAATGTAAAAAAATATGTATTATGGGTTAAGAGCTCAGCCAGTCGATTCTGTAAAAATCTCACCGTGAAAACTTAGGTGAAGTGAGTTTGTTTTTGCTAGGAATTGACACTATTGACAGCTCACTCCACGCTCACTTCACCTAAGTTTTCACGGTGAGATGGTTACAGAATCGCACTGCAGGTGCAGGTCATAGAATGATCCGAGGTTAAGAGACTAGTAGGTACTTGCCCGCGGCTTCTCCACGTTTTTCTGGATAAAAGGTAGAAGACTGTGTGTTATTCTGATGTATAATCTGTATTGCGTGAAAGAGTAAAAAAACATCCATTAAATTACAAAAAACATGACATTAAATTATAACAGGTAACACCCAAAAGACTGGATGCATTGCTACGTTAAAAATGGTAATGTTTATTTTTTGACCAAAAAATAGGGTCACGATATCTCGAAAAAGACACTAAACTATCTACACTCTGATATTGCCAAAGATCATTAGCAGTTAATTAACCTCAAAATTCTTCTAACTGTGTAACTGAAAGCTCAGATGCACTTTCGTGATCTTAAACGTAAGTTACACTTAGGTGCATGTTCCATTGAAAACCTACTTAGAAACAAAGCCTTCAAGTTCTCACACGCAACCCTAAAAAAACACCAAAATAAAAAAACATGGCGGATTCTAGGAGCTCACTTAAACTCCCGCGCAATGCGTGATTATGATAGACTTATATATCAACGTATGCGTGCGACAGAGACAGATGTAGGTCGTTTAGCTCCCACACCGGATCTTAAAAAGAAGAAATTATGAATGAAACTAGTTTTGTATGAGATTGTTTAATGATGAAATGTGTTGATACAATCTTAGCGTTTGAATTTATGGATGTTGTATAAAAGAAGCTCAGAGCTAAACAAAAGCCTAATTTTCGAGGTCAAGCTGAGACTGTCGCGTTCAGTCCATGGATAGGTGACCGTTTTGACGTGAATTCGAATGCCTTCCTTGTCATTCCAGCGGGCATTCCAGAAAATCTGTGTAACGAAAAACATGTAGGTACTTTTAAAAGCTTCATACTCCTAATTTCCTAAAGTTTAAAAGTTACAAAAAGCATAATTATATTCTTTCGAAGATCCTTCTGACGGTAACACAAAAATAATGTGTTTGGCTCGGCATTCCCCAATAATTGGGATGTTGAGGTCAGACTATTGGATGTTGAGGTCAGACCTCAGATCATAGAAACAAACAACTTGTTTCTATGATCTGAGGGACAGACTATTGGTTGCCTTTGACAACAAGATGCCGCAATATCTTGTTGTCAAAGGCAAAGAAAAATTCGCTTCGATGTTAGGATTAATGAAAAGGTACTGAGTTACTGATTAAGTAATTGGTAAATCGCACAAAGTCTATTCCGTCAACAGTAGATCTTAGGTTAAAACAAGTTGGCCACCCCTGCACTAGTGTGATTCGCACTTGAGAAGTGTCGAGCTACAGTTCTGCATTCGGTCTTCCGTGGTTCGCGCTCTGCCCCCCTAGCCAAGTTACTTTTCTGAAACGCTACGGATAAAAAGTATGGAAGTGACATTTGTGAGTCACGTGACTTTTCCGCAGGTAAAATCTTGCCATAAGTGCTTAAGAGGCTTAGAAGACCCAATTTTATCGATTCATACAATTCCCGCCCGTAAAAGCTGACACGCACAGGTCACAATAGAGTGAACGGAAAACTGTCAAAACGTGTTCAAAAAGTGGGCAAAATTGATGAAAATTTGTAATTGCGGCGAAAATATTAACTTCATGAGAAATCTAACACAGTATTACGTTAGTATACGTAAGCTTGTAGAATAATCTGTCAAAAAAATAGATTTATTGCATGTAGTGTATACAGTGCATATTATTATGGATTTTATTCGTTAAAACATGTTTTTAGAGGTATCTTCGTGATTTTTCTCTATCGAGCGAAAATAATGGAATCGTGTTTTCAGCACAGTACTTAACTAGCATATATCCTAAAGAAAATTATATATTTTTCTGATATTTTTCTCTGCAGTGGATCATATATTTTAAGGCCATTAAAATTTGCGTTTAGGTCCTGTAGTCGCCTTAACGTTTGGCGTGAACGCTAACAGAAAAGCAACTTGGCTAGGGCACAGTAAAAATATGTACCAGTACGGAAACTACGTACTAACGTTCGAAACGGCACACTCACACAAACACGCGGCAACCACTGGTCTTGACGCGGCACTCACGACTGACAGCACCGCGATGTCCGCTTAGAGGTCTCGTCGATTCGCGTGTTTGTGTGAGTGTGCCGTTTCGAACGTTAGTACGTAGTTTCCGTACTGGTGTACATATTTTTACTATGCCTAGGGCCTCAGTTTTGTCGCACAAGCGATATTCGCACTTAGTACCTGCGCATCCTGCGCACCTGAGCATCATCTATAAATCGTGTAAATACAATAAACTAATTAGTCAACAAAAACCATGATTTACAATCAATAGAAATTCCCATTAACATGGGAAAGATGGGAAACAAGCTCGCATGTCGGAAGTCTTGTATGGGAATTGGGTTGTGGAGTAATAATATCCGATAAGCTAATCGGTTTCCGGTTGGCTGAGGAACTTGTTGCGCGCGCGCATGCGACCTGTTTGACCGAACATCTTATTACTTTCGTTTTAGGACCGTTGTTTGGACGGAGAAAGCCTCATTAATAGATTTGATGTAGGTATATGTAGTAGGTATTCAAGGTTTTGTATAATGAGGGTAGGCAGAATTTAAAAGCGTTCCTTGTAAAAGTTTTAAATATTTTCTGTGGTTTACTAACCTCATTATCATTATTTAGACTTTTAGAGAATTCATTAAGAAAGGTTTAACGTGTACAAACGGGGGGTTTCTACAAGCAACAAATACCCCTTTACTTATAAACGATAATTAAATTTTAAACAGCTCTTAAATCAATCATCATCTCTATTCATTGTCATACAACAAAAATGACAAGGATGTTATAATTAATCAGTGGTTAAAGTTAAGAGGCGTCTATAAGTAATGGTGGTTAATGTGTAAGAGCCGGTCTAAGTAACTAGTTATGTATAAATTAATAGTTTGTAATCTATGGTTAAAAGCCAGTTCCAATTTGAAAAGCGCGAAAATAATCGCATGCGCTTGAAACACGATTGAACTTTCAAGTGAACCTTTCGACATTTTGCAGGTGTCAATAGCGGTACCTAGTTTCCATCAGGCGAATCAATTAACTACCTTTATCATTAAAAAATAGACATTCCATCTTAAAAATTAGACAATGTTTCTACAACATGGCATCCACATCTGATAGGTACTATTATAAATTTGTAAAAAAGCCGTGTCTGTACATTGAAGATATTCCAGAAAAAATAGTCGGGATCGGGATAGGGTAGGTAGGTACACTCGACGCCATTGACGGTCGACCACTTTTCACCGTTGTTAAAAATAAGGGTGAAAAGTGGTCGACCGTCAATGGCGTCGAGTGTACCTACTGAGACGTAACCATAACCAAAAAGATTTTTTTTTAATTTTTTTCTGTTCGTCTGTCTGTATATCTGTTTTCTGTTTATGCGCGCATCACGCAAAACGTACTGGACGGATTTTGATGTGGTTTTCACAGTTTGATAGTTTAGGGTCCAACTTAAAATCTAAGCCACGTTTCATCTAATTCTGATGGGAGGAACCAGAGATACAGCTTGACCTCTTGGTAGTACTAGCCACTCTACACTGAGGAGGTCATTTAAACTAGTCCTTTCACTGTATTCCACGCGGACGGAGTCGCGGGAAAAAGTCCAGTTTTACTTATAATCGATATTGTTTGGAATGCATCTGTCTACACTTATTTACTAGTTTCATATCATTAACATTTTGATACATTCGTTGCACTGCGACGTTGGCATGACAGGTGGCGAGAATGCTACCCTACCCATCGCTTCAAGATACCTGTCCTAACAAAAAACATATATCGTTAAAATTGTGTCTGTTCAAGACGACTTTGATGGTTATGTTTTAAATTTTTGAAGGCACGTTTAGCGCTGTGGCTTAGCGATTCCCTCGCAAAGGACGTTGGCAGTTTTGGGCTTGATATGGTACAGTTATAAAAGCTTAACCAAAAATAAAAATATATTTTAATTGTTCTTTGCCTAATTTATCTTAGAGATTGAGAATTGAAATCAAAAATTGAAATAAATAAGAAATAAAATTATTATGCCTTTGACATTTTGAAAAAACTAATAAAACAAAAACGAGTGCATGCTGGCTGGCGCGTGCCTCCACAGAATATCACGTCGACAGCAACTAAAACCTTTGAATTGAGAACTCATTAGTCGGGCTGTACTTCATTGGATCATTCACACCATACTTAACCTCACTGTCACAAATACGAAGATTTCTCTTTAACCCAATTACGTACAAAAACAAATAAAGAATGAATTTAAATACTCTTGAAATACTTGATTACACCAAACTAATTTCATATCTGTACCGACTTACACAATCTGAAGCCCAGCGTCATATGGGCGTCTGCCAGTGTTCTTTGTTTTGAGTGTGGGTGTTTGTGTATGTGAAACTTGTGTTTGTATAACCCGCGCTAATAAAGAAGCGAATCTAAAATGGCGACTTTAATCATTCCCTCTCACTCGCACGTTATTGCTGTCTTTAGTCACACCAGACGTGTGTGAGTAAAGACAGCAACAACGTGCGAGTGAGAGGGAATGATTAGTACCGCCATTTTAGATTCGTTTTTTTATTGGCGCGGGTCATTAAACACACCCACAATACATGAGAAATTCCTAGTGTGGGTCAACGTTTAAATAAAACATTTGAAATATTTTGTCGATAGCTTTCGGATTTTTACTGCATATGGGATTTAAATTAGATGTGCGATCTTGGGAATGCATTAGTGTTATCTGCTGCCACCGGAAAAGCCATTATCTTAAGCTGGCAAAACATGTAGGTGTAGCCTCAACCATTGAGGTTACACCGCCGCGTGACACGTGACAAAAAACAATTGAATAGATGTGACATTCACTACTTGAAGTGCGGCTGTTTTACCGCAATTGATTGGAACAACACCGTCTAATGCGGTGTCTTCTCTAGTGTATACCTCAATGGCCGCCAACGCGAGCGAAGGCGAGATACAAGGCGAGTGCTACATTCTATACGTTGGTCAAGTTTGAACTAGACCAATGCTAATACAATTCAAACATAGACATCACTTGCCGAGTGCAGGTGAGCGGCTTTTGATTTGAGCAGAAAAACCGACACTGTCCCGAAGTGAGACGAGTCGTGGCGAAGGTGGCTGGCAGGCACATGAAATGAACTGTATACACGTTGATGCTCGCTTGTACTCGGCCAGGCGGCCTAGCCTGACAACGATAGAAACGGGTTTTGTCTACAGAAGAATATACAGAATGACAGATTGTAGAAAGATTTCTACCCTTTTATGCACGCAATGAAGAGAAGAAATAAAGAAGAATCTTAGTAGCCAAAATTCTGATAAACCACGGGTTGCCGTGTGCTCGGACAGAAGAGATAACGATTTGATAGAAAGGACTTTGTCTATTCTTTGGTAGAATAGAGATAGAATAGGTCATGCTAAGCGTGCAGCTAAGCGAGCGACAACGAGTGTTAGCGAGGTTAGACAAATGTGTTATTATTTTATATGTTTGTAGTCGTTCGGCTTCGCTCGGCCAACATGTACTGCCGGCTTTAGATCTTAAGCCTGCAATACATGTTGGCCGAGCTTAGACCAACGCGAGCTTAGACAAATTGACACAAGGCAAGCGCTACTGTCTAGATGTTCGGCAAGTTTTACGTCAACCGCTTATTAGCACGCGGACAAACATGTGAACACTATTGTCCGAGCGCGCGCGAGCGCCTTTGATTTGTGCAGAAAAACCGACACCGCTCCGAAGTGAGGCAAGTGATCACGAGCGACTGCAAGTTCTGGCAAGCTACGTCAAATGAGGTCTATACATGTTGGCGCTTGTCTATACTCAACCAACTAGGCAAGTATACCGGCAACAAGACAAGGCAAATATACCGTCTATAATATGTTGGTATTGGCCTTCACTCGACAACGCTCGGCCAACATGTATTGCCGGCTTTAGGTCTTAGAATAATAAAGAATAGGAATGCCGTTGTTCTAAACGAGACATCCAAGAATTTGCCAATTAAGTTCCGATCGGATCTGAACGAAAGAAAAGCTTTTCATCTTATCACGCTTGTATACTCCGAAGGGGTCATTAGAGATGTATCCTATCCTACTTACTACTAATATAATAAATTAGAAAGTTTGTGAGGATGGATGGATGTTTGTATGGATGCTTGTTACTCTTTCACGCCAAAATTACTGAACGGATTTTGATTTGTTATTCAAAATTCGATAGCTTGGGGTGCAACTTAAAATCTAAGCCACGTTTCATCTTATTCCGGTGGGATAAACTTGAGATGCAGCTTGACCTCTTGGTAGTACTAACCACCCTACACTACGGAGGTCATTTAAACTGGTCATTTCATTGTAGACCACACAGACGGAGTCGCGGCCAGAAGTCTAGTAGGTACCTCTCTATAAAACGATAGATCCATACGGTTACATCTCTTAGCAAATATTGCGTACGTTAAAGGATAAACATCTATTGACAAACAAAATAGGTAAAAGGAACGTCGTGAAGGACGAACAAACATTCACTAAACACCAATCTATTGAAATGTCATCTGTCTCTGTACTGTCGAGTTGAGTTGCAGAAGTTTAGTCCTAAAGGTTCATGGTTGATATACTAAAAACCCGAACGAAGCGCTTTGATTCCACTTTCATTGTGTAGACTGCTAAACAGTTGTGGAATGCGCTGCCGGGGTGGGTCAGTCTCTCAGATCATAGAAACAAGGAGACATGCCATCATAGCAAATTAGTACCGGAACAACTGATGCCACTTTTAGTACATTTTTCGACACAATTACGCGCATAATTAAGCGCTCCTTGTGAATAAAAAGATCTCCCACGCATTAAACATTCCGCACACCCTCAATCTAACACTGTTAATCGTCACTCAACACTAGCACTAAACTAAAACACTGTATTTATACCATCGATCGTGTTTGGTTCATCGCCAGCGTGTACATTTTATATACGGTCAATGTGACCGTATCAAAGCGTCAATTTTAGTAGCGCCTTGGCACATCTCCCTTGTTTCTATGATCTGAGTGTAGACTGCTAAACAGTTGTGGAATGCGCTGCCGGAGTGGGTCAGTCTGCATGCCTGCCTACCACTAAGCCTACACAATATGCAGGGTGTCAGGTTAGACAGTGGAAATATTTTAAGGGGTCATTGTACTCATCATTATGAACAACTTTTACTATGGGAGCAGCCCTGAAATCGCGAAAAAAAGTCAGCTGTTCCATACATTTTTATATTATATTCCACATATATTATATTCCACATATTTTCATAGTAAAAGTTGTTCATAGTGATGAGTACAATGACCCCTTACAATATTTCTAACAAAACTGTTGTAAATTGTAAATAGCATTATACTTATACTAGCACTTTGCTCGCGACTTCGTCCGTGTGTCCCACAGGCACTGTGCATTTTTTCGGGATAAAAAGTAGCCTGTGTTACTCGGTGATAATGTAGCTTTCTACTGGTGAAAGAATTTTTAAAATCAGTCCAGTAGTTTCAGAGCCTATTCGGTACAAACTAAAAAAGTTTCCTCTCTATAATAATGTATTAGTATAGAGTATAGATAAATTGAAAATTGTATTGTATTTTTAACCGACTTCAAAAAAGGAGGTTCTGTATTCGTCCCGTATGTATGTATGTATGTATGTAAGTATGTATGTAAGTATGTATGTAAGTATGTATGTATGTATGTATGTATGTATGTATGTATGTTTGTATGTGCGCGATTTTCTCAAAAACTACTGATTCGATTTGGATGGGGTTTTCACTAACGTAATCTACATACTTTCAGGAAGGTTTTAGTATATAATACATTATGTAATCATTCCTATGTACAAAGTTATATGCATAAATGTACACACTCCGTAGAAGATTTACTGTTGAACGAATTCGTGAAAGTAATCTAACACGGGATAAAGAACTAAAAAGGGAAAAATAAAAACTTTTTTAACAAAAAATAACCGACTTCAAAAATCCACTACAAAGAAAATAATAATTTTGGTTTCGGAAGTCGGTGGCAAAAAAAAGCAAACAAAAACCAAAGCCACCGACTTCCGAAACCAAAATTATTATTTTCTTTGTAGTGGATTTTTGAAGTCGGTTATTTTTTGTTAAAAAAGTTTTTTTTATTAGCCGACTTCTTAGCCGACTTCAAAAAAGGAGGTTCTGTATTCGTCCCGTATGTATGTATGTATGTAAGTATGTATGTATGTATGTATGTATGTATGTATGTATGTATGTATGTATGTATGTGCGCGATTTTCTCAATAACTACTGATTCGATTTGGATGGAGTTTTCACTAACGTAATCTACATACTTTCAGGAAGGTTTTACTATATAATACATTATGTAATCATTCCTATGTACAAAGTTATAGGCATAAATGTACACACTCCGTAGAAGATTTACTGTTGAACGAATTGGTGAAAGTAATCTAAAACGGCATAAAGAACTAAAAAGGGAATTAAAAATAAAAAACTTTTTTAACACAAAAATCCACTACATAGAAAATAATAATTTTGGTTTCGGAAGTCGGTGGCTTTGGTTTTTGTTTGCTTTTTTTTGCCACCGACTTCCGAAACCAAAATTATTATTTTCTATGTAGTGGATTTTTGAAGTCGGTTATTTTTTGTTAAAAAAGTTTTTTATTTTTCCCTTTTTTAGTTCTTTATCCCGTGTTAGATTACTTTCACGAATTCGTTCAACAGTAAATCTTCTACGGAGTGTGTACATTTATGCCTATAACTTTGTACATAGTAATGATTACATAATGTATTATATACTAAAACCTTCCTGAAAGTATGTAGATTACGTTAGTGAAAACCTCATCCAAATCGAATCAGTAGTTTTTGAGAAAATCGCGCACATACAAACATACATACATACATACTTACATACATACATACTTACATACATACATACATACATACATACATACATACATACATACATACGGGACGAATACAGAACCTCCTTTTTTGAAGTCGGTTAAAAAAATAACCGACTTCAAAAATCCACTACAAAGAAAATATTAATATTGGTTTCGGAAGTCGGTGGCAAAAAAAAGCAAACCTAAAGCAAACAAAAACCAAAGCCACCGACTTCCGAAACCAAAATTAATATTTTCTTTGTAGTGGATTTTTGAAGTCGGTTATTTTTTGTTAAAAAAGTTTTTTTTGGTAACAAATTACAAACCACTTGTAAACCAAAATTTAAAATTAAGAATTTGGTAACTTTGGTCCAATTTACAACTATTTTGCTATTTGATGACGACCAAAAAATACTTTAGTAACACCCACAAAATTTTAAAACGACTCTTTTATTTGTCTTTCTTGTAAATTCATTCATTCACACATTCATTCAAAGAACAATAAAATAGTTTCATCTCACTAGGTGCACGTGTCAGTGGCGCCTTACTTAAATTGTACTTCATTTATCCTTACTGAGTTCTTGTTGAGTTATACTTCTACTATCTACCTGTACCTTGTACCCTCTCACTTCAACCGACACACTCGTTGTATACCACAGGTGTTTGTATTACGAAGGCTACTGCAACTAGACCATTACTGTTATTAACCATATCTTTAAGTATTGAGACTAACGGAACTTGACTCTAATCAGCTGACTCAGAATCCGGGTGGCCAAGATTTGAACGGCCTTGAAACACCTGGTTAGGTCTAAAACCTAGACCTACTAGGTTTTAGATAGAGCCTGCCTTTGTTGTTGATAGCAGGACCATCTGTCGTGTCACGTAGGTACATGTCTGTTCTTAAGATACATAAGATACTCGTAATAGGTGCAAATCGTATTTTATTAGGCCTCTTTAAGGACGCGTTTACAAATCTGACAAAAATAGGCTGTTTTTCTGTAGAATTTCCAACCGAATGAAACTAAATCAAACGTAACTGTTTAACTTAAAAATGTTGGATTTTGATATTGTAAAAACGATTTCCCATTACTTCTTCACACAAAATTGACGATATGAGCTTGAGTTTAAGATATTTTTTCTTGATTTATTGACATAATCTTGTTTCTTTAAAAATTGCTGTGGTAAGCAGATATAATCAGATGATTATATCTGCTTACCACGGCAATTTTTAAAACGATACAAAGAATAATTACGAAAATTTTACAAATAATATTAGAAAAAAAATAAAAAGTCCCGTCTAATTTTTCACGTATTTTGCTAATAAACATGAACCTTAATGGGTGGCATCAAGGTTTATTTTACTTGTCTTGATTTATTGTACAAAATTCTTATGAAATGTCAGTACACATTGTGAGTGTTGTGAGTGGACCCTGTGTCGCTTGTAAGCAGCAGCTCGCAAATTAGTTTACTTACTTATTATTCCCGCAACTATAATTGCGTATTTGTGCGTTTGAGCCGTGTCAATATAGTGGTGCGGTCTATTTTGTAAACGCACCCTTAACAACCACAAAATCATTTTTTCATCTAACTTTAACCGATTCGTCGTATGGGCCTATCCAAAACTTGATTTTTAAAAGTTTAATTTTTTTTTTTGGACAGGGCCTCTCGCAGTTGGCTTCTAACAGCCGTCACTGCTTAACGCGGACTTCTGGTGAGGACTTACAAATGCCTCCAGCCAGGCTTAAAACTAAGGTACCTACCTAAACTACAAACTAAGCGACTACACGCTAAGGGCACCCCCTACTGGGGTACGGACCTCGGCTTAGGGCATTGCTGGGGGGAGGACAACTAGAGGGAGGGGCTACTAGCTGGAACGGATTAATATGATTCAGGGACATATTTATATCTACAGGCTCAGCGCGGGCTGGCTCGAGCAAGGGTTGGTTAGGGGACTGAGTCATACTCGGCGGCGGACTCGGGTCATGATGGGGACGTCGCGACAGGCCTCGTCGGCGAGGTCGGAATGGTTTAAAAGTTTAAACGCTGATATCTCATAATATGTTTTTTGTGATACAGCAAATAGGCCTGACACGGCACCACTGGTGACCATCATCAGGCCAATAGCATAACCACTATCATCAGGTCTAAAGGCCTTATCACAGTGGTGATTCGCGAGCGAGTTCAAACAAGGCTAGAACGTAGCGGGCTCGCCACGAATTCCCAGCGAATGCACTGCGCATTCGCTGGGAATTCGGACACGCCGCGAATAGCACCATGGAGGCTTCGTTGTACACTCTCGTATGATAGACAGTCCATCCCGAGCCCGACCCACTTCAGTAATAAATTTGCTAACCTAATTATTGGGCAATACGGTATTCAAATGCTAGACCGGTTATCGAGTAATTCCTTTGACAACCGGGACCGACTGCTTAACGTGCTCTCCGAGAGGCACGGAGGGGTCTCGATGTGTAAAGAACGGTCACCCATCCAAGGACTGACCGCGGCAAGCGCAGCCTAATCTCGCAGATCTATCGATGAGTGCGGCTGTCATTTAGCCACGAGCCCCTCTTAAAGCGCTACTGTGATAAGGCGCTTAAATGTCCAATGCTGAATATTAAGCTTCCCAATAACCTTTTCAATGAAAATTCTAAGGATTAATATTGCCATAATATTCGCCATCACCAAAACGAATTGGTGATGGTGATAGCTAGCTGTAAACGCACCCACGATTAAGGATCGAGTTTTTTATCTTAAACAACTAAATACTGTCCTTAGCCATTCATGTTTAGAGGCAATATTTGCATAAAAACTATTAAATGAGAGCAGTGAACTTTTAACTTGACACCATTCAAGTAAGAACTCTCACTGCGTAGTCAATGCTTCTAAGTAGAGGTCTACACAAACTGGGAATTTAGCAAAATCCAGTATAATTTGAGATAGATTGAAGAAGATATTGGACGGGAAAAGAGGTCATTTTAGTTTCGGTTCGATGTGATGCGTAGGAGTACCATTTTGGTCGGTAGCTAATTGTAGTTTTTGGGCGTGGAATTAATGTTAATTTTATTGGTTTTCTATCTTACTGCCGTAGTCAAAGACATCATTTGAAAATATCAATCATTTACTGTGACAAGAATACATATTGTAAACGCTATCAGTCAAAAATACGATAGTAATGCCCATTTTTTTACAATAGGTATACTTAAATTAAATAATTTTCAATTAAATTAAATTTAGCTTAATTGAAATTAAACCTACCCCAAAATATAATATTTTTCCTTAAAAAAGTAACTAATTTTATTATTTTTAAGATTTTTTTTTTTCTTATACATAACATAAGTATTTAAAAACGACTAACATTTCATTTCCAATTAATTATTTAAAATATTTTTGTTACAATATCTTAATTAATTAATTATATCTTTTAAATTCGAGAACGTTTAACGAAGAATTTTTTAAGAAAAATCTTTATAAGCTCTGATTAATAAGAAATTACTTACAATTAAATTATTAGGTACCTACTTCAATTATTTCAAAATTCTTTCACAATACTAATTTACTATAAATATATTTTTTTGTTGAAAATGCTTTAACAATAAAAAAGCCATATAAAAGAAACTATGATTATTATTAATAAACAGTAAAACATTTTTGGTCAAAAAAGGCATTGGCCAGACAATTACGTAGCTTTGGCATTATCATGCAGTTGATGCAGTACTAAGTGGTCGGTACTAAGGTATCCCCTAGGTTGGTGAAAATGAATTTAAGCCTGCAATACATGTTGGCCGAGCTTAGACCAACGCGAGCCTAGACAAATTGACACAAGGCAAGCGCTACTGTCTAGACGTTCGCCAAGTTTGACGTCAACCGCATAATAGCGCGCGGACAAACATGTGAACACTATTGTCCGAGCGCGCGCGAGCGCCTTTGATTTGTGCAGAAAAACCGACACCGCTCCGAAGTGAGGCAAGTGATAGCGAGCGACTGCCAATTGTGGCAAGCTACGTCAAATGAGGTCTATACACGTTGGCGCTTGTCTATACTCAACCAACTAGGCAAGTGACACCGAGCGATAGCAAGACAAGGCAAATATACCGTCTACATGTTGGTATTGGCCTTCACTCGACAACGCTTGGCCAACATGTATTGCAGGCTTTAGGTAGGAGATTGATTTAAGGTACTCCTTAGTTTAGGAGACTCTTAGTTAGGGAGTCATTTAGGATTGGTTGGTGAAAATGGGCATTAGTTACCTACTTAGAATAAGATTTTTTTTTTACATGTGCTAAGATATGCTGGTCAATTAAAGTTATTAATTAATTAGGTATTTTTAAGTGACATATCTGAGTACAACAGTGAATATTCAATAATATGTATAGGTAGGTAGTGTATAAATACGAATAATACTTATAAATGAAGATTAAATCTTTTGCAGAATATCGATTTTGTCTATTAAATCTGATGATCGTCTGAAAAGTCGTGTACTTAAGTAGGTAGGTACTTATTTAAAAAAAAATTAAGGTTAAGCAGATTTCGATGCATAAGCAGCAAAATTTCTTTCTATATTAATATTATATTGAAACTAATATTATTAACTTTTGATATACTTAATATTAATTTCAATTTTTACTGCGAACTTAAAAATTCACCCCACAATTTTTGACACTAAACTTAAATTAAATTTTCAGTAAAAAGTTTTAAAAATGAATTTTTAATCTAATTTTGTTGCTCGGGACTTTTTTCATTAATTTTTGAAACGTAATAGGTTTCGATTATGAAATTGTGTTTGTAAAATATCTAATAATGATTGATGAGTTAATATTTATTAACTTTAATAACGGTCCTTTTTCCCTAGACGTATTGCCAACGGGACGCGAAACACTGTTCTTTTAATGTAAATTCGATAAAAATTGCCCTCGTCATCCCAGCGGGCATTCCAGAAAAAATGTAAAATGTACCTTTGAAAGCTTCATCCAAAGGTGAAAAGTTACAAAAAGCATACCTAGTTATATCGTTGCGAAGATCCATCTGACGGCAACTCAAAAATATATATTCGCTATCTGATATATGCATATTTTCATTTAACACTGACAAAATGCGAGAGCCCCCATAAGAATTTCTTTCAACGCTATATTGACTCCTTACAAAGTTTTTAGGTAACGGTTTTGGTAGTTTTCTTTCAGCATCAATTCTCTTTCACCGTTGTCTCAGGTATTACTTTAACACTTAAATCTATCTGTTTCGTATCCCGTGGATTATATGTCTACGGGTTTTTCACACAGATTTTCGAGAATGTTTGTTTAATTTTTATTAAGCTAATATTTTTCACGATCTATTAATATCAATGGGATTATGTTACAAGTTTTGGTAGAAGTATTCTCTTTACAAGGACTGACGTGGACATCAAAAGTCTGACTTCGGATTCTCCATCTTCACCTTCAAAGAGTGGGCTTTTGTTTCATCGTTTTTGGATAGGCACTATCTACCAGATATACTTAATAAAAAAATAGCACATAATTTGTGAAATTATCTGCCGGATAAGTTAATCCGAAATAATCCAGAGGTGGATAAATCGCCAGACCATCGCTGTTTCCATATTAACTAATTGAATAAAATTTTACTTAGGTAAGTATAAGTATGTTTCATCACAGATTTAACTAAAAATCACAGTGTAACGTATTAGTTAAAAACTCTTCTGTAATTCACTAAAATTAAAACCATGATTTGCGAAGATAGGTATAACTTTCCATATCAACACAGTACCTACCTAATATTGTTCTATCTATTCAATCGCTTGACCCTCTTGCGTGTATAAGAAAAAGGTGTAAAGTAAAATAATCACGTAGGTACTACATACATAATGTTCACAGTTCATAACTTATATAGACAGTAAATTATTGCCAATTAGGTACGTAATTACCTTACTTCTATTTCATACAAAGAATATACAAAAATACAGAAGGATATTATTACCAAACTAGGTAGGTACCTACGGACAAAACACCTGTTCATCAAACATTAAAAAAAAAAAAAAAAAAAACAAAATACCACTTGACATCAGTCGGATACCAGTACCAAGTTAATCACATCACTAAACAATAAAAACACGTTCGAAATTCAACTCTCACACGCCCAAATAAGTCCTTCATTAGTGTAGGGACGACGTCGAATTTATTTGGTATCCGATACCAAAAAAAACGGGTATCGAAAAAAGCGAAACGGGTTGTGTGAGAACAAAAAATCGGAGTAAGATGCTACCATTTTTTTCTTGTCGTTCAAAACATTGTTTATCGCCTGTTTTTGGTAAATAAATCTTTTTTCGTACCGATTAGTAATTTGTCAGTAGTTAAATGTGATATTTATTTTTACGGCTATAAATGTGTAAAAAAGTAACAACTGCGTGTGATTTTATATTATGTTCTTGTGTGCAAACGACATGTGATATTTTTTCAATCTACCACTGTAAGTCGATACTATATGTAAATGGATCAAAAAGGCTGTATTGTGTCCGTCTATAAAGATAATGAGCTTGTCGGTCTAACGAGTTGTGTATTGAGTATAGTTCATTATTACTTAGCGTTATTTTATCAACCTCTTCAAAGGAACTATTTTGAAGGAATCTATGGTTCTCCCTGAATAATGTATTTATAATCACACCAATAATATTAGTATACTAATATTATAAATGCGAAAGTTTGGATGGATGGATCGATATTTGTTACTCAATCACGCCAGAACGGCTGAACGGATCTGAATGAAATCTGGCACAGAGATAGATTATAAGCTGAAATAGCACTTGGGCTACATTTTATCCTGAACGACGCGAGCGGAAGCTAGTATTTGAAATGCAAAAATTGTTCTGTGTTTATATTATTCCTTCACGCTGAAATGGCCGAACAGATTTGGATTAAATTTGACAAAGAGGTAGCCTCGGACCTGGAAAAGCACATAGGCTTTTTATTATCAACAGCTACTTCTACATACTGTATGAATTATTGTATGACGAATTGTACTCAGTTTTGTGATAAAATAAGTCGTAGCTCAGATAATCATGCACTTGCTTCGATTAATTTCTTTTGAATAATTTTGTCCCAACGCTGGACATACATAGGTGCACTACACTACACCTCAGTTCAAACAATAGCAGCATTATCATTAAACTAAAACATGTTGGAAACGTCAATACAAATAGGTACATTACAATCAGCTGAAACGTGGCAAATTGACGGTAGCAGTATAACCGCCGTTTTCATTGTTACTAATGAAATTGAATTGGTACCAACTCGTATATGGTATCATTCGATTCAGCGTTCCCCACCCTATTACAATATTTTTTGAAGATTGTAAAAATCATAATTTCGTAAATGACAGGTCGCTGAGTCAACGTCTGGGAAAACTTACTTTGCTGTTTAAGGGATCTTTGACACTGCGTAAGATGATATAACCCGCGCCGATAAAAAAGCGAATCTAAATTAGCGTTAATAATCATTCCTTCTCACTCGCACGCTATTGCTGTCTACTCGTATACGTTGGGTGTGAGTAAGGACAGCAATAACGTGCGTGTGAGAGAGAATGATTAGTGCCGCTATTTTTAATTCGTTTCTTTACTGGCGCGGGTTCACATAAACATTACCTAGATGTCAATGCTGTTATATTGTATAGCTGTCAGAGATAATTAATTGTAAGTCGAAGAATGACATCATATGACTGATAATTAGCTGGAAATTAAAATCTATTACTTACAAAGTTTGAGGCACAGTTTAGCATTGCCCCGTTGTGGAAAAAAGTGCTATTCGTCCTATAAAGCTCCATCTATCTCTCACCGTTGGGGTTGCTATAAGTCCACAATAATAAATCAAATATAATAAATGTTGAACGCAAGAAATCGACATGCCGCGAAATTAGAAATTTTGAAGAAAGAAAATTTCTAGATTTATATGCAAATGTCAGGATTTTTCTCCCTATTTTCGTTTTTTCTTATCTAGCAACCTTACAATGGAACAGAGATGGTATTATCACATCACAGTATAGCCCCAGTTAGCCGCGAGCACGCCACCAAGCCTAGTACAGTTTTCATAAGTCTAGGATCAAAGTGGGATTCACTGGTTTTCCAAAGTTATTGTTAGAAACCCATACAAATATCGGATCTGTAATCAGTAAATAAATGCTGTCTAGTGTAGACACTAGACAGCATTTATTTACTGATTACAGATGTTGGTATTCTGATCAAACAATTATAATTAACATAAGATTTGATTGTAGATTTTCTAATAGGAATTGAAAAAAAATTGTCCCATTTTAAAATTCGTGAGGTAAAAATGTCGGTAGTGATGATAGGCTAGGTAACCGCTTACCATCAGGGCCTCAAGTCTTCTATTGCAATAGGGTACATGCATGTGATTCAAATATACGTCAAGTATTTTTATTTGTTATCTTTATTACTATAGAATTACACATATATCTTTATTTTTTTTAATTATAAGCCTTTTAATATTTTAATTTAATTAATTAAAAGTGGAAAAAATGCGAGGGAAATTCAAAACATCAAAACGCAACGCTATTGGTTAAATCGTTTCAACCAATAGCGTTGCGTGACTGACGCCAGAGTCCACAATAACAAGTAATAAGGCCGGCCACATACATCCGAAATGCCCATCCAGAATTAAGAATTTATTGATTAAAAGGAAAAAAGACAGTGAATTATTTATGATTAGATAGACTTTTACGCCAAAGTGTAAGTGTTAAGTGTTGTTGCTGTGGACACTGACGTCACTGAAGCCACGCGCCAAAATGGCCGCGTTTAAACCGCCAGAAACTGACTGCAGTTTTCAATTAAATATTTTATTGCTTATTATCAATATTTTGTAAGTGTAACATTTTATTTCGGTAATACACGAACCTAGACAATCGAATAAAAGTATAAAAAAAATGAATGAGTATACCCTATTGTGTAGGAATGGGGTCATAATGACATTATAACAGTCAAAAGATAAGTCAAAACCTTCGGTCATTGGCTTAGAGTAAGACTATCTCTTTGGTCATTGGTCAAAACGGTGTCATTGAGAGACCATTCTGACACGATTATGACAGTTGCATTAGCAGACTTGGGTCCCAGGTAGGCCGCACGCCTGTTTTCTGCCATAGTTTTAAAGAAAAAAACTAATCAGTTTAAGGCTTTAAGCCTGCACTAGAAAATTAGATCACTCCGTACAAATTATCTGGTTGTTAAATAAGACTAGTTTTTCTGCAAATGTAACGTTCCTACATGAAAGTAAGTTTTAAAATTAAATCCTGTGCAGAATCTTTTTAATTAACGCTAGTTTAGCTTTTTCTTTTTTTTAGAATAAGCAGAAGCTTCAGAGAATCAACATAAAGTCTTAGTATTGACAAAGGTTATTTAAATAATTGAGTAAGCACTTAGGCCAGTATTAATATACAGCTCTCGTTTGAAAATTTATTCTCAAATGACGATTTGTCTCCTTAAGTGCTGATTTAAAAAAAAGAACAATCTTATATTTTGACATATTCCAAATTCAGATGTCATTCGGAAGACTGGCAGTTACAGTTGTTATTATTATTTGCCAGTACAGGAACCAAACAGAATAGGTAGGTATTTGTTTGATGAACCAAATGTTGGAATTTTGCGGGCTAACACTTTAAAACAATTGCTTCAATTTTGACTATACCTACATTCTATTTCAGGTCACAATTCCCCCTTCCAACTGTTTGTATGACAGCAAGCTCCTGTATATTTCAGGTGGCTTCTTCGCTCTGTGGCGGAAAATTTAAATAACAAGCAGTTTCTTGTTGTTTTGGCTTATTGGTTTATCCTAAAACATCACCACATTCAAAATTAAATATGCTACAGTTATACATGCAATCCAAAAAACGCAAAAAGGGGTTCAGTCAGACTTTGCTTCCCAAAAAGGGCGGTGAAACCCTGTTTTAAGGGATTAACCAGTGTTTTGGCTTTCATCGAGTGTTTGTTAAAAACTGTTTAATATTGCATTTTCATGGAATTTTAATTTCGATTGAGTTTTAAAGTAAAACAGGGCCAAGGAATTGTATCGAATAAAAATAACAAAACACATTTTGTTTAAACCCACCACAGGGCGATATAACCACATCAATCGATCCTGCTATTTTGACTATTACAACTTAAAGTAAACTACTAAGTACTAGTGTTCTATGTTTATCCTTCGCACTGGGTTGAGTAAACTGAAATTATTCCGTCACAGAGCAATTGAGAGGACTATTACGAGTAATTTAGTCACTAATAGTCAGTCAGTTTTTACGGTTTACCTACTAGTTAGAGCTTGGCGATAGAAAACATGACATAATGGGTGGTAGGATGAAGGAGGTTTCAGTATTCGGATAATAAACAAGGGACATATTGGTTCGTCTGTCGAGCAACCTGGGCCCCAAGTTTGTTATTGCAATTGTCATATCATGTCAGAATGGTCTCATAATGACATCGTTATTGTTGGTTTTGACCAATGACAGAGATAGTCTTCAGTGGCGAAGGGTCCCTACAGTACGATCCCTACCGGCTTCCCTTTGAAAAATAGCACAGGCAGTATTGCCTTCTATTAATTAGCGTTTTGTGGCCAGATAAGCATTTGTAGCTCCGGCTTACCTTTTACAAAAACTGATCCGTCGCCACTGATAGTCTTACTCTAAGCCAATGACCAAAAGTTTTGACAGTGATGATGTCATTATGAGACCATTCTTTCACAAATGTAATAGCAAACTTTGGGCCCTGATTCAATCAATTGTTTCTGTCAATTGTAACAGTTGAAGGGTTAAGTTATAAGTAGTACCTATTTATGGACGTTGGAAATGTTAAAATGTCACAGTATGACTCAGAGCAACATGCAGCTTTTACCTACCAGTCCACAGCTGGGCGTGCCGCGTGGGCCATCTTTCAAGTCCAAAATACACGGCTTTAATTCCAATCTACCCTCGACAGCTTTTTCAGCTCCCTCGAGTCGGATTTAGTAATGTAAGACGTCAGTTCTCTGAAAATTGATAGCGTCGTCCGATTTAGATAAAGATCTTTCAATGTGTCATCGCGATCTAAGGTAAGAATGAATCGTGAAAACAAATGAGTAGGTAACTAATCAAAGGCCTTGAGCTTCATTTAGATATTTTCTTGCAGGTTTGAGCTTAGAATACCTACCTCCCTACATGCTAGTTGGCTTGTTAAACAATTAGTTGCCGCCCGCGCCTTCCTCTGTGTGTAGGTACCTACTGATGGATAAATAGTAACCTATGTCCTTTGCCAGGTCCTAGGCTACCTCTGTGTCAAATATCATTACAATCAGTTCAGTGGTTTAGTCGTGATGAGGTAACAAACAGACAGACAAAATTACTTTCGCATCTATGATGTTATAGGAACCTATTTAACGATGGAAACGCCCTCACTATCATTGTATCAAACGCAATAGAAGCAAAAACATCAAACATTTAGATCGCTCCCCAATGTCCACCGTTACAAAAACGATAAATAACTTCATAACTATTCACAGCGTAGTACCTAACTACCTACCTACCTACACAAGAAACAAGTCGAAGCTGTTCATAATCCATCATGATATGATGAAAGGCGCAAACAGAACAATTTGTACGATGAGCAACAAGAAAACGGAATCCGAAACAACATTTGAAGCAGAAACCAGATACCACATAGGTATTAAAGATACCAACGTGGTAACATCACTAAAAAGAACGAAATTCGAACGAATTTGCGCAATTTAAATTTCGAACGTTCTTGTCAATACATACGTCTGTACCAAACAGTTCGTTCATAAAATAGATTCAATCAAAATATTCGATGTTCAACGGTTTCATATTCAGAAAAAAAAAAAACTTGTAATACGAAATCACTACGCAATTCAGCCCCAAATTATCAGTACGCAACGAAAACCGCCCCAGCGTGAGCGTAGCAACGTCAAGCCCCAACACGCAGGCTCTGGCGATAGCTCCCCGGGACGCTGTAGTAGTGATCATCCCCTCCCCTCGCCCCGCTCGCACAGCGCACGCCCTGACCAAACGGCATCCAGCGCCCGCCGAGAGCGCACGTCTATTCAGTGTTACGGTCACCTGTGGCGCCGAACCCAGTGTTTACGGATTACAGTGAAAAATTGTGCCGAAGTGTGTGTTACTCTGTGTTTTTATGAATGAATGAATGAAAATCATCGTGCATAACCGGTCGCCGGATGGTTTGACAGTGGACCGGTTCCGATTTCCGCCGATACGAGTTTCGTGGGAGTAAGCCTATGTTTTATGTTCTTTTGCTTGGAACTGGATTTGATAGAGTTTAATTAATTTCTTTAAGTGGATTAGGATGTGTGGTGTTGAAACCTCTTTGTAGTATTTTTTTAATTTTATTGATTTCGACGCCATTAGGAATTAATTTGAAATTGATAGGCGCGTCCTGTGTTTGATTGTCAATTGACATGGCTTGCGAAAAAAAAACAGAAAAAAAAACAAAATCTATACCTATTTATAAAGTAAACATAGGTAGGTATCTATTTCATTGCATTAAACAAATAAGAAAAAAAAAATGACGGTAGAAAATGATCGTTTAGGAAAATAGGCTATGTTTTCTCTGCACGATAATTATTATTTTATTCCTATTATTGATTTACATTATCTAATCAATAAAAGATACCATGTGCCTACCTAGGTAGGTACATTGTTGTATGAGATACATAATCCAGAAAACGGTAGGTAGGTAGGTACCTACCTACCTACATGTCTAGGAAAATCGTTTTGCGTAGGCGACTTTATGGTAGTAAACTGTTACTAAGGTTTTTATCAGATCAAGCTTTTCTATCTTTTAGCCTTTGAGCGAAAATAGCCGTTTAACCCTCCGTCTCCCCTGTTGTGATAAGGATGCGTGATACAATCATAAACCTTGCCTTTTCTGAAGTACAGTCAGACTGAAAAAGATGTGTACACTCACTGAAACTCAAAAGCGATTTTTCTGAACATATTGAATTAAAAATTATAAAAAAAAGCTTAACTACCTAGGTACATGATCTTCAAACACATTATTATGAAATACCTAGCTGTTGCCTACTTCGTTCGCGTGGAAATTACAAATATATCCCACAGGAACCGTATATTTTTCCAGGTTAAAACTTTTAACCTATGTGCTATTCCAGATTATAATCTATTTCTGTTCTAAATTTCATCCAGATCCGTTCAGCCGTTCTGGCGCGGGCGTGATGGAGTAACAATCATCCATCCATCCAAACTTTTTAATTTGTAATAGGTAGGTAGTAGGTAGGTACCTACTTACTTAGTAAGATTTATTCGATACTCTATGAGAAAATTGTGTATGAATTTTGGTAAGTGTAGGTATACCTACGTGTTTTCGACGCTGACTGTACCTAGGCACGGGGTCTCATCAGGAACAAAGCAACATTTGTTGAAATAACTCATAATAGATGGCGTTATATGTATCAATTTGTTATTGAAGTTTGTGTAAAATTGAGAACATGAAAAAATACATCATGAAAAATATTTATTCAAATTTTGAAAAATGCTAGCATGGAAAAATATATAGCCCAAAGATAGCCCGCGCTAAATCGGTCACATTTCTTTGTATGAGATGAGGCATCTGTACGTATAGTATTATATTATCTGTGACCTAGGTAAGTTAGGGTTGCTTCCAGTCTAACTAGATGCGTTGGTCTTTCCGCGCGCGCCTCTCAAGAGGAATGTGTGTGTAGAGTGAGTGGAAGTAGTAGGAGTGAGGTACCTATTCCAAACTTCGCACTCCTTGCTCGCAATATTTTTTATAAGGAACCTGCCTACCTATAAAGTTTTCTATTTCGATTTAACTATGCCTATTTTCAGCATGAATAGTACCTATATTTATATCCAGGGTACAAGCTACCCACACAAATATTTCAATACATTTCGATAAATACAGATAAATTAGGTTTGGTTGCTGAATCAATGAACAATTTTGCGTGTGTTGTAAAGCTACCTAGGTAGGTACTTAACTACCTACCTAGTTACGATATAGACACGGTGAATTTTCCATGGATGGCATAAAAAATAGCAAAAAAATTCCATAGGAGTCTCGGAGCCGAATGAATTAAAACTAAAACTATTCTTTATTAAAAATCAACACCTTTTAGTTTTTCATAGGTACGTAATTACTTCCCAAAATTCGATCCTTATTGGACATTATCGGATGGTGCATGTAGGTATTTTTGCATGTGTGTGATTTTTTATCCAAATCAACGGGCTGGCTAGGAAAATTGATTAAAAAAACTAATGATACCGTTTTAGTTTTCATCAAAATTGGCCTCGAGAATCCTGTATTTTTCGCTATTTCGGATTTGGCTGTTCACGCACATTTCGTAAATTCATCCTGGGTATCTCAAAATCGGCAAACTAAGGGTTGTATTACAGAACTTGACTTAAGCATTCAGCACTGCACTTGCAGCAAGCACTTGACTAAAACTAGTTTCAAGTTCAAGCCATTTGATTGGTTGAAACTAGTTTTAAGTATATTTTTTGTAAATTTGAAACATGTCAAATCCATGTTAAGCTTCTATTAAGTTATTAAATATATATAAGTGATTCTCAAAAATCCCGCTCGGGTCATATGATTTTTGAGAATCACTTATATATTTAATAACTTAGTTTTAAGTAATTCTTGAGTTAGGTTTTGTAATACGATCCTTAGTTCTAATATTACGTTAAATTATTCGTCTTGATACTCTTCACATTTAAGATGAGTAGGTAGGTACTTCTCAAAACAATTGCTAGTCATGAGAGACACTGGGTGGTAATATAATAATACAGTGAGTTAATTTACATACGGTCTACCTACCTAGTAGTAACATTACACTGTGGGCATTACACTACAGTGCACTCGAAATGACATGCAGTAGCTTCTAAATTATAATCATTTATGTCACATTAATGCTCCTCTCCCTGAAACAATTGGTGTCCTTTTCTGTTTGGCGCGTAATGTATGGGAGATGGCGCAAGAACACAATTTAGACGCATTATCACTACATAGTATAAAACAAAGTCGTTTCCCGCTGTCTGTCTGTCCCTATAGCATAGCATAATCGGCCTATAATGTTCCCACTGCTGGGACACAGGCCTCGTCTCTGTGAGAGGGAGTGGGCCGTAGTCCACCACGCGGGCCCAGTGCGGGTTAGTGGACGTCACATGTCTTCGAATTTTTGGTTCTAGGACATGCCAGTTTCCTCACGATGTTTCCTTCACCGTTAAAGCAAGTGATAATTAATTTCTAACACGCACATGACTTCGAAAAGTCAGCGGTGCGTGCCTAGGGATCGAACTCGAACCATTCGCCGTGGGAGGACATGGTTAAACCACTAGGCTATCACTGCTGTACCTATGTATGCTTAGATCTTTAAAACTACGCAACGGATTTGATGCGGTTTTTTTAATAGATAGAGTGATTCAAGAGGAAGGTTTATATCTCAGCATTGCACCCGTGCGAAGCCGGGGCGGGTCGCTAGTTAATTTATAAAAAATAAAATGAACTTAAAAGGTACCTATTTCTTCAAAATAGGAAAACCAAATCGTGCTTCTATGTTTTCTAAAGATGCACGTAAACAAAATTGTTCTGATGGAAATCGAAAGAATAAAACCGGTTACAAACTGTAATAATAGGGGTGACTTTATAATTTTTTTATTTAATATATCTCTCAAATATAAAAAAAGAAACAAACCACATCATTGTTTATGTCTTGAAGATTTTTTTATATTGTTTTATTATAATGTATCTAGTTACTATTCAACGAAAAATATTGCTTCTAAGTTAGTTAAGTTTCACGCTTTTCGGAAAGAGGGGCCTTAAAGGTCACATCTGTCCCTGAAAACAGACTTCAAACTTAGGTCTTCGAAAGAACTTTGTTCTGAAGGCCAATTCTCCGAAGTAATTAAAAAATCGGCTAAGTGCGTGTTGGCTCACGGACACTAGCGTTCCGTAGCAAGGAGTATTTCAGTTTCCGATCGCAAATATTATGTAGGTATAAAGTACGATATTGGTTAAAACTCAAAACCGAATATCTCAAAAACTACACAACATTATCTTAAGTTATTTAATATTTAATATCTTATTCAAATCAATTTTCGTTGGTAGTGTTAATTTTTAATTGTACCCCCTTACAATTTTTCTCGAATTTTCCATACCATAGTTGAAAAGTTAGAGGAGGGAGACACGTTTTACGAGTTTAAATGCGCATATAATAATTGATTATGTTATAAAAAAGGCACATAAAAACAATTCAAAAATGTAATTTTCAAAGACCTATCCAATGATACCCCACATGAAGGGATGCTATCTATAATAGCTTCTGCCTGTTGGCGATTTTTGTCGGTTCAATTTTCCTTACGAATTTATTTGTCTTCCCATAAATCTATGGTGCTTTAACAATTGAAGTATTTGGTAATACCTGGATGGTCCTTCGTAATTTTTGAGGGTAATTTTACAAAAACTTGAACGTTTACATGCTTAGTTAGCAAGGATTACGGTTTCATAGATGGCAATTCTCAGTTAGGAAGGATTACGGTTCCATAATGGCAAATGTTAATTTCAACCTGTAACCTAGCCATTTGTATATTGACGGGTAAATAAAAAAAAACCAACCAAGTGCGAGTCGTACTCGCGCACCGACGGTTCCGTATCAGTTTTGGTCGTATAAAGTAAAAAAAAACGGACCGCAAAACTAAGTTTGTATGTGAAAGAATTTTTATGATTTTGAAAAAACTGTCCTAGTTAGGAACATCGTTTTATTTTTGGTGCCATATTTGGGTCAATTCCTATCAACTCTAATTATTTCAGATCTTTCACTCCGCAAACTTCGGAGATAAGGGGGGGGGAATGGTATTTTTTCAGACATTTTTCATCATATGTCGAAAACTGTGAGACATAAAATTAAATGAAAATATATTTTGAAATGTGCAGATCAAGCCCTTTCATTTAATATGTCACTTGACCCAGTAACCCCACTTTGAAATTTTGGACCCTCGCTCCGGCCCCTTTTGCAATGAAAATAAAAATATTTATTAATTTTTTTATTTGCAATAAAGTTGGACAAGCATTCTTTATAACTGTTCCAAATTTCAAGTCGATAGCATTAGTAGTTGCTGAATTAAGCAGGTGTGACAGACAGACAGACAGACAGACGAAGTCGCACCATAAGGGTTCCTTTTTTACCATTTTGGTACGGAACCCTAAAAACCACTGCATATTTTCATATTGAACGAAAAACCCGACGAAAAATTTGGAAATATTTTATGTCCAAAAATAAACAAACAGACAAAAAAAGAGCCGTCATTTTATGAAAGAACGTTTATTATTTCACGAAACTATAGAATCAATATCACAACAAACACATAGGCATTTCCTTGATGACCAAGTTACACGTTTCCTGACAAAAATTGGAAATATTTATTTTATTTTTCAGAATAAAATTCGAAGCGAAATTTTTTTGAAAGAACGCGATTTCCGTTCGTGTGTCATACATTGAACCAAATTATTAATACGATTCGACTCAATGTCAGCCATGATGAATCGGTGAAACTTCATAATGTTTCAGTTATTCGGAAATACCTCAGATCATAGAAACAAGGGAGATGTGCCAAGGCGCTATCGAGCTTGATGCCTGATTTTGAGCAAATTGCTCAAATTAAAAACGTACGCGCTGGCGACGAACCGAACACGATCGATGGTATAAATACAGTGTTTTAGTTTAGTGCTAGTGTTGAGTGACGATTAACAGTGTTAGATTGAGGGTGTGCGGAATGTTCAATGCGTGGGAGATCTTTTTATTCACAAGGAGCGCTTAATTATGCGCGTAATTGTGTCGAAAAATGTACAGCAAATTAGTACGGGAACAACTGATGCCACTTTTGGCATCAGTTGTTCCCGTACTAATTTGCTATGATGGCATATCTCCTTGTTTCTATGATCTGAGCTTCCGACACAACATTATTTTGATCTTTTTGAAGGCGGCTTTAAGTTTTTTTATTTTTCTTTTTTGAGTGATACGAATTGATTTTTCTTACATGTACCTACCTACTATAATTTGACCAAGGTTTTGAGATGTTTTCCCTTTGACACCAAGCCTATAGCTTGTATCAATAAGCCAGGCCGTCACACGTACACGTTTTAGTCCAAGGAGTACAATGGGGTATCTTGCTCAAATCTGGAGCATTCCGACTAGGGAAGTATGTCTACAGACCTTACAGAATAAAACCGGCCAAGTGCGAGTCGTACTCGCGCACCGAGGGTTCCGTATCAGTTTTCGACATAAAAAGTGAAAAAAACTGGACCGCATAACTAAGTTTGTTTGTCAAGGAATTTTGATGATTTTGAAAAAACTGTTATAGTTAGGAACATCGTTTTATTTTTGGTGCAATATTTGGGTCAATTCCTATCAGCTCTAATTATTTCAGATTTTTCGCTCAGCAAACTTCGGAGATAATGGGGGTGGGAATGGTATTTTTTTAGACATTTTATAAGTCGAAAACTGTGAGACATAAAATAAAATGAAAATATATTTTGAAATGTGCAAATCAAGCCCTTTCATATAATATATAATTTGACCTAGTAACCCCACTTTAAAATTTCGGACCCCCACTCCGGCCCCTTTTGCAATGAAAATGAAGATATTTTTTGATATTTTTCATTTGCAATAAAGTTGGGCAAGCATTTTTTATAACTGTTCGAAATTTCAAGTCGATAGCTTTAGTAGTTGCTGAAATAAGCAGGTGTGACAGACAGACAGACGAAGTCGCACCATAAGGGTTCCTTTTTTACCATTTTGGTACGGAACCCTAATAACGCTAACTACTACAGCCAAATAACGCTACTCTTCGGTAGTGTTGTGTTCCTGTGGTGAGTAAGGTCGCCAGAGCTCCTGAGGATGCGCTGTGTTGACAGCGGGGGACCTGCTTGTCCCCTAAGCTGTCGTCACAGCGAATCCTCATTTTAAAAGGTCGGCAACGCGCATGTGATTCTCGGTGTTGCAATCGTTTCATAGCCTATTGTAAACGCTTACCACCGTCGTTGTATAAAGAAAAGGCTAGACTAATAAATTGAACTCGCAAATCCTATTTCAATCAATAAAATCTGAAACTATTTTACCTAACTCGGTTATTCTACACCATAAAGCTATTAATTTTAGGGGCGTTGCCATTATCCGATGCTCTGGTATTTGTCAATTGACCAGGATTAGGTCATTATCGTCAAAATGACATGCGATTGAATTTTATGATTCATGTTAATACGTTCGAACGAAATTCATTGGATTTTATAGTTTTGCATGTTCAATAGTATTAAATGTTATTAGGTAGTGTTGGCACTTGGCACCCGACTGGAAAAAATCGTTTTTTTTAGGGTTTTTCGATTAGTAGTTAAAAGTAATGCCAAAAAAGGTTACGTTAGTGAAAAAATCATAGAAATTGGTAGAGTGGTTTGTTTAAAAAGGCGGACATACAAGCTTACAAACAAAAACCGAACCTCCTTTTTCTGAGGTCGGTTAAAAAACTTTGAAATGTTTTCTCTACAATATTGTGTGTTTGCAACATAGTAGGTATAGTTAAAACTACTATGGTCAAAGAAGGGTGTCTATAAAAATAAACCAGCTAGCCAGTTCAGAACCGCTTCAAACCAGTTCCGAAGACATACAAGTTTCGCGTCCGGTGCGCCTCCCACTTAAACATTAGTGCAGGTTGGGTTCCCATGTTGGATTTTTTATTGTAACAGGATGACCGGTTGTTTTGTTTGTTATTAAATGTTGATTTTTATGTATGTTTGAGTTGTTTTTAATTGTTGATTTTGTTTAATTTGATCTGATGATAGGTTGTGGTATCTTGTACCTATACTTGCGTTAAGTTAATTTATTTATATCACTGGACTACCTCGCTTCTGACTGTCCGTAACGACTGTCATAGATATGCGTTGACAGCCGAGATTGTTTAGGCCCGGTCGCACATTATCAGAATTTTCTGTCAGACAAATTCTGCAACCACTAAGCAGTGGGCCTAGCATGAATAATTTTGACGTATGGTATCGTAAACGTAAGCGAATTTTTTATCTAAAATACAACAGTCGTAGAAAATATTGATAAAATTCTGTACATGCACATTTTAAAAAATAGAGAAAAATAAATAAAGTTATAATTTATATAAATATTGTGTAGCAAACGTATATTTTCAAATATGCTTACATTACGATACCTTACGTCAAAATTATTCATACTAGGCCCCCTGAAGTCCGTACAATCCGACAAGAATCTACTAGTGTGCGGGGTTTAGTACAAATACTATCAGCAGAGTGCCTTCCGGCGAGCTTCAGAATTGTTCTGACAAAATTCTGATAATGTGTGGCCGGCCTTAACGAGCTCTGTGAGACACGGAGTGAGAGTATGTCCTTATCGGATTTAATTATTAACCTGTTCTCGAGTCGGTTGTAGTCCTATGTTAAGGTTGTATATTATAATTATCCTTTGTAAACTTTCTACTAAGCTATATTGCATGGTGCCTATGTTGAAGATATAACTCACACAGCAAAAAGTGTGTAGGTTCGGTTAGTGGTAACGAATTCATGATATCTGTAATCGCGTGTTTGTATCACTCAAAAAAATTAATTAAAACTGCCTTCACCAAAAGACCTAAAACATGAATAAGTTTCGGAAGTTTGATTTGGCACCGACTTTCGAAACTGTTTCACACAACATTATTGTGTCCTTTTTGAAGGCTGTAAATTTTTTTTTTCAAGTTTTTTTTCTCATTATTTTCTTGTGAGTCTACCTCTTCGTGATATGTACAGCTTATTAATTTCCAATTACCTATTAGTGGTTATATTCGTGCTTATATTCGTGTATTGTCGCGTTGGTCGATGAAACTGTATTTTTATCGTAAGCTTGTCATTATATTGTTTAGATACAGGGTGTGGCGGTGTGGGATGTGATTTTAAATTGCGTAATGTGTGTTTTAAGTTACGTAGAAAGTGATGTGTAATTTTGCGATTTATGAGTAGGTAAAATACTTATTTACATAACTTGATATAAAATAATGGAGTTAGTTATTGCGGCAATGCGTAGACTTAATTCTAATAATAATAATGTCTTAGGTTTTCGCGATTATTATACATTATAGTAAAACAAGTTTGAACGGATTAAATCGCGTATATTACAGATTTTTACAGAGTTTTCCTGACTTTTCTCTCTGTAAAAATCTGTAATATACGCGATTTAATCCGTTCAAACTTGTTTTATTTAATTGTAATATTTTAGGTGCTTACTACTGTATTTTTAGGGAATTTTATTCAAGTAAGTAGGTACTTACGAACTTAAATAAGTAGTATTCTTACTTAGACGTCTGATAAGAAGAAACAAACTTATTTGGTGGCTTTAATTTTCTTCCATCCTCTTCTTGTTAAAGTGCAAAAAAGAGATGACGATGATGATTTTTCTTTTATATGCATGATTTTTCGTTTATCCTTTCAATAAAACCTGAAGGTGGGCGATCCAGAAATATTCATAAAAGGGTCTGAAAATTCTTCCAGATATTTTTTGGAAATCAAAACACTGAGTCACTAATATAATCTGTCAGAATTAAAGAAACGGTGGCAGGGGTCCAGCCCCTAGCCCCCCTAGATGCGCCACTGGTAAACACAACTTAAAAAAATCTAGTGTAGGTAGGTACCTATACCTACCTACCTCAGGCAAAATACCAATGCGGGACCGTTCGAAAGAGACACCGCAGCCCTGGAACGTAACGGGCAACGAAGGAACATGGATGGGTTTTTGTCAGTACAAGTCTGACACTCCCTTCCGCTCCGCCCAGAGCGGAGGGGGTCATTTGATCATCATCCCATCCAAAAAAAAAAAAAAAAAAAAGGCAAAATACCAATATATTTTGTCAACTGTATAGGTAGGTGAATTTGTGTGCAAGCTTGTTCATCTGAAAATTGATAACGTAGTAAGCTGGAAAATGTGGTTTAATTGGCAAATAATTTATTTGTTAAACATCGCAGTCATGTTGAAGGATAGCAAAGATATTTTTACACTGAGTGAAGTTGAAAACAGTATCTATCTAGGTACCTATACTATTATAAAATTGTAAACAAGCTGTGTATGTACATTGAAGATATTCCAGAAAAAATAGGTCGGATAGGGTACTGGGACGTAACCATGTCCGAAAATATGTTTTTTGGAATTTTTGTCTGTTTATCTGTTTGTCTGTTTGTGCGCGCATCACACAAAAAGTACTAAACGGATTTTGATATGGTTTTCACAGTTGGATAGCTTGGGGTCCGACTTAAAATCTAAGCCACGTTTCATCTAATTAAGGTGGGATAAACCAGAGATACAGCTTGACCTCTTGGTAGTACTAGCCACCCTACACTACGGAGGTCATTTAAACTGGTCATGTCATTGTAGTCCACGCGGACGGAGCCGCGGGCAAAAGTCTAGTAGAAAATATAAATATTGAAAAAAAAAATGGTTTAGGCAGAGGTCGCAGGTTCGATTCCTGCCTGTGCCGGTTGTTTTTGAGAATGTCTTATATATAATTAATTACAATAACAGTATTGAAAATGTTTAGTTTCGAATGTTTTTAGTTTTTTTTAGTGAGGGAAAGACATCTATGCTGATATTATAAACCTAAAGAGTTTGTTTTAACGCGCAAATCTCTGGAACTACCAGTCGGATTCGAATTTTTTTTTTATATATGATAGCCAAATTCATGAGAAATAGTATAGGTTATTTAACATCACGCTATGAGCCTTAGGAGCCGAGCAATGGGGATGAAACCGCGGGGAACAGCTAGTTATAAGTAATAGTGAAAAATATGTTTAGTAGTTTTGAATGTTTTTACGTTTTTAGTATGGGAAGACAAACCAAAAGTTCTAATTTCTTTTTTAACTTATAAGTACTTGTAAGTACCTACTTTATTTATTATTAGGATTAGGAAACATCAATAACGAATTATTTCGAATCGAAATAATTAATCGAATCCTAATCAAATTCGCGACCCGTGACGCTAATAGCTTAGCTCAGCTTAATCGGGCCCTTAAATAAACCGAATTTTGTTACCATGAACCTCTAATCGATTAAAAACTCCATTGTACACCTGAAAATACTACTAGACAAAGAGTTACACGTTAATTAAATATTCATGCGTATTGAATCCATCGCAAAACGAACGCACCCTAAAAATAATAAAAATGCAACTCATAAAACACACTTCGAACTTTTAAATAAATAATTGGAAAGTTCCATTATTAATTATTTGAAAATTCCAATAATAAATCGAATAAAATCCAATTACGTTTGACTTTGATAAGTGCGCAAGTAAGTACCTACACACTATTAAATTTATTACCACCCCTCGATCTCAATTTAATAAAATGGCTGCTAAAAATTTTAGATTTTTTGTGTAACGTAATAAGTGCCTTCAAAGCCAATTATTCAGACCCATTATTGTCTAAAAGTCTGCATCTTACATCTTGTTGTTTTTTTTCAAATATTTTTTTTTGTAATTAATTGAATGTTAAATACGACTTGTCAAAGCAAAATTATGATGAATGACTCATCTTTATGTAATAATTGGTTAAGATTATAATGAACTGTTCTAATTAATTGATGTTTTAATTATTAATTGCATCTGTTATTATTGCCTTATTATTGTATGTATTATTTAATTAGACATAATGTTATTGTAGATATGTAATGCATCTAATTATTTTTGTATGCCTTCTGGCGGAACATGGTATGGAACCAAAATTTATTGTAACATCTCTATAACCCTGTGTTCACAAATAAACGCATTTGAATTTGAAAATAAATGTTAATTCAATGTTGAACTCCACGCCATCAGACATGATAAAAAATCTATTGTTTTTTGGTCACCGGTGACCGACACGGCGTCAAAAACTTATTCATATTACATTAACAAAGTAATTTACTTCTAGCATAGTTATGTAGTGTTTCTAATTGTAATTCACTAGGTAGTTAATGGGTATATTATTCAGATGTCGCGTCCAGCCTAATTGCAATCACACAATCATAATAGATTTCAGCAGGCTATTTGCGTAACACTCTGCCGTAGACAATCGCTTTCAAAGTCGAAGTCAAAGTCAAAGTCTAAACATTTATTTCAATTAGACCAGTTACAGGCACTTTTGTATTCTCAATCAATAGTTGTCAGGCTGTCCGCAAGTTGAAGCTAGTTGCCCGTTCCAAAACGTAGATTCCTATGGAGAAGAACGAACAAGAAACTCCATGGTTACTCTTTTTCAACAAATTCAATTACATTTTCTTTGATTATTTCATTTTACAATTCAACAATACTTAATATACACTGCGTTCATCTAGTTGCCAGTCAGACGAACTTTTCAAACAATGGAAGCAATGTAGAGGATGCCATATAATATGACGAATCATCGATATTGATTGCGCTGTACGTTTCAAAAATACGTCTGCTTAACAAATAGTCAACCCAATGAATATTTAAGTTAAACTGTCAAAATAAAATCTGTTACCCATTTTACAATTATGTAGAGAAGTTAAGTTTTTTTATTTTTTTTTCATGTTTTTTTTTCATTTGACGTTGGATCTGGTGTTCTAGTCTGAAGAAGGATTCTAGTCTGAAAACGAGATTGAAATAGGCATAGTTAGATACTGTTAACATTTCATTCAAAATTGTTTTTTTACCCGTTATTTAAGTAGGTACTTACCTATTATAATTTACAACGAATCACATCATTCACATCGAAAGCATTTTCAAACATTGTTTACTATTTAGTGTCCTAATTTTATTCACACATTTTTTTTTTTACTTAACTCAATATGCCACAAGACTTTTTTGTACAATACATTTCGAATGAAACCAGCCTGTAATTACATTGCAGGCCTTTTTTCAAGTAACATAAAAAATAAATTATGCTGCTCACAGAATCACCCTGTATATACGCTCGGCAACACTCGTCTCCCACGTAGCAATGTGGTGGCCATATTTAGCGCACAGATGTGGCTGTCCGATGTAGGTACCTACAGTTTCGATCGCGGCGTAAAAAGGGTAGACAGATACTTCTGCAGGTTACCAGTACCACGTATTAGTGTTGCCGTTCGATAGTATTGATTGGTGTCAATTAGTATCAATACTATCGATTGTTTTGGAATCTCGATAGTATCGATAGTTTATAAAGCAATCGATAGGACAATCGATAGAATCGATACAATCCATGCTATCGCTTGTTTGGCCTTTTTAACCGACTTCCAAAAAGGAGGAGGTTCTGCATTCGGTTGGTTTTTTTTTTTTTTTTTATTTTTTTTTTTTAATGTATGTACACCGATTACTCTGTGATCTGTGAGCCGATTTACGTGATTTTTTTTTCATATGGTAGAAGAAGCTCGCGAGGTGGTCCCATATAAATTGTATTAACTTAGGTTGAATAGTTTTGTAACCAGCTTCAATAAACGGAATTTTTCGTGTATATCGATGACATCATGACGATAATAAAAAAGTCATATTATGTAGGTACACAAATTCCTGGACGCAATCGATCTCGATATTATACATGCATAACATCACGCTAGTATTTTCCGCAAGGTTAGGCAGAGGTGTATAGTACACACAGTTTTTTTTATGTTCAAGTCTTATTTGATAGAAAGTTAGGGAAAGACCTATTGCTGAAAAAACATTGTTTTCGATTACTGAAACGTACTTATCCATAAATATTTTAGAAGGTAAGTACCTATTTAAATGAGTGGAAGTAATCGATCTCGGTAAAAGTACATACCAAATGTGTGTCAAAGGTAGTATATTAGTCGCTCTGTGCATGATTTTATGGTACTTTTATATACGTAAGGTATTATTATTAAAAAAAACATGACATGTTACACTACACTAAAAAGTTAAAAATAAAAAACAGGTTTTAAAAAAACCGACTTCCAAAAACTACACTAAAAACTATGAAATAAAAAGTTTAAACTTCCATAATTAAAAATCTAAATGTATATTGAAGTCGGCGGGGCCTAGCATGAAAATAAGCAAAATTGCAGATGAACAAGGAATAAAAGGAAATCTTAATTTCCACGTGCACACACTGCGCACACCCTTCCTGTTTAAAGACTGAGAGGCAAAAACCTGACAAGGCCCCGCCGGGTTCAATATACATTTAGATTTTTAATTATGGAAGTTTAAAATTTTTATTTCATAGTTTTTAGTGTAGTTTTTGGAAGTCGGTTTTTTTAAAACCTGTTTTTTATTAGATGAAAACTATCGATAGTGGAACTATCGATAAATCGATAGTGCCGACAGTAGAACTATCGATCGGCAACACTACCACTAGGTACTGTATTTTGCTGAGTGAGTGAGTGAGTGACCTTTATGCATGCGAAGAAGACGCAATTTTTTTTTAAATTCTGTTTATTTTAACCTAGTGTTTTTAGGGTTCCGTAGTAAAACTAGGAACCCTTGTAGTTTCGTCATGTCCGTCTATCCGTCTGTCTGTCTGTCTGTCTGTCTGTCACACCCTCGTAAAATCTATAGTTCATAACCAATATGTATGAAACTTCACAGGTAGATGTCTTCTGTAAGCCGCTATAAAAACCTGTAGCGAAATTATAAAAAATAAAATAATTAGGGGGGGGGGGGGCATACATAAAACTGAAGGATGAAAAAAATATTTTGGCGCACCCCTTCATGTGGGCTATCGTTGGATAGATAGGTCTTTGAAAATAAGATCAAGATTTCTACATTACTTCTTTATTTAAGTGCATATTTAGTGAACTAGAAGCTTCGAAAGTCGTTAACAATTTGTCCCCCCCCCCCCTGTAATTTTCCAACCGCGTTATCAAAAAACTGAAAAAAATCAAGCTCATAGCATCTTATAATATATAATTACGATTAAAATTGGTTTGAACAAGATACGTTGATAACTTTTTGAAATATTCACTATTTTCAGTTTTGACCGCAAAAATAAGTTTGTATTTCATTATAATATAAGGAAATACAAACTTATGTTTGCAGTTGGAAGACTGAAATACTTCTTCCTACGGAACCCTAGACTGTGCGTGGTTCGACACCTCTTGCCCTGTTTTTTTGTGTTAGTATTGTTTTATATTTTGTTTTTTACCCGACTGCGGCGAAGCCCAAAAGGAGGGTATAGTGTTTCACCTGTATGTTAGTATGTATGTGGGTATGTATGTGAGTATGTATGTATTTCCGTTTCTGTGTTCCCTCCTAGAGACTAAACGAGCGAACGAATTTTAACATATGACATATCATTAGATTCGTATCGACGTCGCGAGTAACATAGGCTATATGGATTATGAAAAAAACCAACATGGCGGATTTTAATCGCCATTAAGTAAAGTCGTAAAAAATAAAAAAAAACTGACATGGTCATGTGGGGTATCAAAATGAAGGGCTCAAGAGACGATTACGAAAATATATATATCATAAACAATAAAAACTAAAAAGTGAATAATAAAAATAGAAAATTAAAAATTTTATAAAAACCCGACCGCGGTTTGCCCTACGTCATCTGATGTTATACAACCACCAGACATTGCAGTCGGGACCCAGTTTTTCCGGGTAATAGTCATAATGGGTCTCGACTGTAATGTCTGGTGGTTCTATAACATCAGATGACGTAGGGCAACCGCGGTCGGGTTTTTTAAATTTTTTTTTTTTTTTTGTTATTGTTCTTTGCATTGTTGTTGTCATGTCGTCGCATGAAATCAATTAATTTTCTTCTTCTTTCTTTCTGCTCAGGTTGTTTGAAGCTCGTATCAATAAACCAATTTCTATTGAAAGCTTTTATAAACTATCACTTAAAAAGTAACTTGAGAGAAACTTAAACATCACTTAGTAGAAGCTTTCGGATCCAATAAGGAACTGTTTATTACTACGCGGATTTTATTTTTATTTTTAACTATCATTTGCCCACGACTTCGCCTACCTGATCCACAGTAAATGCGCAATTTTTCGGGAAAAAAGTAGCTTATTAAATAGCACTCAAAAATAATGTAGCTTTCTATTAAGAATCGGATCAGTAGTTCCGGAGATAGCCCTTCACATATGTAACACAAACTTACAAAATTCACAATGTCAAGTTATATTTTATTAGTTATTCTATCTATAAACTAGTTGCGGGCACGATTGCTGAGGTCTATGATTCGATTCCTGGGTCGAACAAAATTAAAAAAAAAAATACTAATTTCTATAGCATGATATAAATTTATTATTTCACCTTACATAATTATTATATTATCAAATCAAAACAAACAGACAACAAGGGCAGCTAATACATAAACATTATGCGTAATACTATCAGATTATAGATGAGGTAATGTCATTGTTGGCAATGACAAAAGAAAAGAAATCTAATATTATATTTTGTAAACAAATATGTGGGTGGAGGTAGCGAGGTTAGTTTATTTATAATATATTTTCTTTATTATATCTGGAATTTAGAGTAGTCTTTTGTAAATTGAAGGGCTAGAAAAGTCACGTCTATCCTTAGATCATTAAACAAAGGAGTTGTGCCAAGGCGCTATAGAGCTTGACGCTTTAGTTTGACCAAAATTAAAACGTAGGTACACGCTGGCGTCAGATCGAACGCGATCGATTAATAAATACCGTGTTTTAGTTTAGTGTTAGTGATTGATGAGTAACGAATAAGAGTGTTAGATTGAAGGTGTGCGGAATTTTTAATGTGTGGGATGTCTTTATATTCACAAGGAGCGCTTGTAATTGTGTCGCAAAATGTTCTAAAAGTGGCGACAGTGGTTTCCATACTAATTTGCTATGATGGCTTATCTCCTTTTTTCTATGATCTGAGCGTCTATCATTCTAGAAATCTAGACTGTTCTTAAACATGTCTGAAGAACTAGAAAACTCTTCAATATAACGATACAAAAAATTACTCTTTGGCTACTGTGTAATATATAATCGTGATACCGTGAGATTGAGAAATCATTAGTGGATTTGTTTGAATCCGTATCGAGTCGGGCATCCCGGAACATACACGCGAGTAATATGGTAGGTATAAAATTATGCGAAAATGGCATTTTGCTTGTGACGTTTTGTGATATGACTTTTTCAGATTATGTCATTTTGAGAATAGGACATTTTGCGAAATTCCAACATGATGCCGGCTCCACACGATGGTCCAACAAGTCTAACTGTTCGTCCAACCTTCCACGTGTGGAGATATGCATACGTGCATGTTTGACGGTGATGGAGAGTTTGTTTGTTTCGATAGTGAGTTGGGACAGATTGGAGTCATGTTGGAGTGTTGGACTGTTGGACGATCGTGTGGAGCCGGCTTGACATTTTGCAAATGTGGCATTGTGCGCAGCATCTTGTGGAACACTTAATTGGCAGTAGAAATAGGTAGATTCATAATTGGTACCTATATTGGAATTACCTACTTCCCCAAGCTAGTCGATTTCACAAAGTGCGTTTCAACTACCTAATAATATAATATCCATAGTAGCAATATAATAAAACTGCCAAGGCACTTAAAAAAGCGATAAAATTACTTAAAAACATCCTACCAAAGGAATCGATAGGAAGTATTATTAAAACTTTTCTTACGTCGCAAAACATAAAATGGCGGACAGTTTTTTTTTACAAGTTCGATCATAAAAAAGTTTGGCTCTCTCACAATAATTAGGCTTGATATTATGTCCCCGGAAAGTTTTGAGGACGTAAAAATATATTTTTCGGAATTTTTCCTGTGAAAATATACGTAGTTCGAGATTGTTTATTCAGACAAGTTTTTTAGAGGTATGAGTAGTCATTTTTCCTCGTTCCCGGCAAAGGGATAAGAAACCCCCCCTCCCACCACACAGGTGCGATAATATCGCATGCGTTATTTGTTCTTGGTACCTACATTTTGTATTAGGACGCGTGCGATCTCACACACTACCTACTGCGTTTATTTATAACGACGTGAAACAAGTAGATGAAATGATGAAATGATGAAATGATATTTTATTCTGTAAATAGGTTACAGGTAACACTTTTACACGTCAAAAATTGTTTTGATTTTTAAGCTAGATGAGGTCGGTGTTTCCTATCTGACTACCTTTGAGAAGAAACACCGAAACAAACTCAAAGGTCAGTCTCTTTTAAAGTCCAGACAAATTAAAATGAAACTATGCAAGGACCATGCAGGTTAGTCTGGAATGGCCTTTAAAGGAAAGAGCCATACAGATTTGAGTGGACCTATCCTGACTGTGCACGCATGTGCCGAGTATCGTGGTAGCTCAACCCTGACTTAGGGAGCTCAACGACCCAGCGAACATTACTATCAGAAAGGACATTTGGGTAGGTCGCATAAAGTACTCAAACTGTCAGACTGAACTTGAGATCTATACCTATATTATGTAACATAGAAACCCACATCGTACTCACATTCACAAAAATAAGTTAAATTAAATAATAATGTCACCTTAAATGTCATTGAGTAAATAAATTATGTCAAAAGAACATAGGATATGTTGGAGTTTATATGTATATAAATTGACAAAGACAATAAAAATGTACTATATGTTAAATTATTTAATTACTTAGACAGTCAAGAGATGACCAGTACCAACTGACAGCGCCCGTTCACGAACATGACACGCGCATCAGCACCGTTCAACTCAACCATTTTAGAGGGAATCGAACGATCCAATACACGTGCCACCGTCAGCGGTACATTTAGGCGAGCATGACATTCTCCCAACTGCCAAACTACACACAGAGTTAAAATTGGATTTAAAAAAAATAAAAAAATGCTAGTAATAATTCTACTCGATTATACAAAATGAGTATGCTATTTATATATTATACAAATAAAAACCATACTAATAGATGTTAGAATAATGCAAATCAGTTCATACATTCAAAACATCAGTATGTCAAAGGTATTAAATACAAAATTTGATAATAATTTGCACATTACAATGTCAAGGTTTATGTCATAACACAATGATGCAAGTCAAAGTAAAGAATAACAATAATACAAATGTAAAGTATGCAGAGACATACTTGCATAGCATAACTAAGCGAGCAGCTCAATCCCAAGCGTTTTTATCATTTAGATAATCTGAGATTTTGTAATACCCTTTTTTATAAAGTTTGCTTTTAATGCAATTTTTGAATTTCTTAATGGGTAAGTTTCGAATATCAATGGGAAGTTTGTTGTAAAAGCGTATACATTGACCCATGAATGAGTTGCTTACTCTTTGGAGACGAGTAGGATGAACAGCAAGATTATGTTTATTCCTGGTATTTAAACAATGGACATCAGACAGTTTAATGAAATTTGAGATGTTTTTATGCACATACATCAAGTTTTCAAATATGTATTGTGAACGCTGCGTTATTGAGTCTTGCGAGTGTTCTTAGTACATTTAGTATTATGACGCGTGCAATCTTACACACTACCTACTGTGTTAATAACGACGCGATAAAAGTAGAATGCTGCGTTATTGCGTCCTGCGATAATTCCGATATTCGTTCTTAGTACATTTTGTATTAGGATTAGGACGATTTTACACGCTGATGGCAGCTAGATGAGAGTGGCCGAGGGTCGAGTTAAATGGCGTGCAATTATAATAGGCTGATGATGATGATGATGAATCACTCGTGACTAACTTCAGCCCAGCCAAGTAGCATAGTGCAAACGGTACAGGATGATTTGTTATTTATCAAATATCTTTTGCGCTTCTTCGACGCCAAATTTAGCTAATAATACACAGACCACTTAGCATTCTATAAAGCCTATAGGACATTTAAACAAACTAACTAAACTCGTGTGAACGGCAAACATCTGCCTCGCGAATGTGCGTGACTTATTTTATACTTTTTAATGGCGTCTACTTGCCCAGCCTTTTTGTGCGTGCTTCTCTTTTTTGCAATAATTAATAAGACAAATGATTTGTGTATGAGTTCAGCCTGTCAATTATGTACCGACACGCAGCGTGATATCACCGCGGGAATGCCAATTTGTTTGTAAACGTGCAAGGGAAATCTCACCGTGACATTTTCCCTTGAGCGTTCGCAAACAAATTGACAGTTGTCGTTCTCGGGTATTTCTTTGTTTTTTTTATAATCATTTATTTATGTAATGTATAAATGTAAATAATAAAGGCATGTGTAGGATATTAATAAAGGTAGGTAGGTACTTACTAATATTATTGTTCGTAAAGAAGAATTTTCGTTACAAGAAGGGTTTAAAAGGGTAGTACTTATCAACTATTCTGTGATAAAAGCGTGGTAGTACAATCGACGCCATTGACGGTCGACCACTTTTCACCCTTATTACTAAGAACATAAGGGTGAAAAGTGGTCGACCGTCAGTGGCGTCGAGTGTACCTACCTCAGATTATAGAAACAAGGAGATGTGCCAAGGTGCTATCGAGCTTGATGCCTGATCTTGAGCAAATTGCTCGTACTAAAAACGTACGCGCTGGCGACGAACCGAACACGATCGATGGTATAAATACAGTGTTTTAGTTTAGTGCTAGTGTTGAGTGACGATTAACAGTGTTAGATTGAGGGTGTGCGGAATGTTCAATGCGTGGGAGATCTTTTTATTCACAAGGAGCGCTTAATTATGCGCGTAATTGTGTCGAAAAATGTACTAAAAGTGGCATCAGTTGTTCCCGTACTAATTTGCTATGATGGCATATCTCCTTGTTTCTATGATCTGAGGTACCTACCTACTATTATCTAGATATTATGCGGTAAACACGTAGCTGTTATACCTACTTAATTATATTTTGCGGAAAAGGTACTAGTAACTATTTTCTATTATGTGGTAAAGGCGTAGTATCTACTATTATATTCTATTCTGTCGTAAAGGCAAGAACGGCCATTTTCTCGTTCCATGGAATATGTCTACGATATTACCCCCATTTTATCCTACAATAGATCTAACCTATTCGACCTCAAAGATATTTTATAATATTAACAATCATTAAAATCACAATTTTCTCCAAAATTTGCATTTAAAGTAGACACGCTTTGACACGGGCGTCGGAAATTGGGCAATAGTCCGTTTGCACGCGGGCGGAGGCGTGGGCGCATACTAGTGTTGCTCGTTGAGTAGGTACATATGTGTCAGACATTGATGTGTGACATTTGACTTGCCTTGTATTAGATCTTGGACATTGGTATCCATTTCAGCTTGATACCCTCACATATTCCTGAGAAGAAGGGTCTTGACAGATAGACAGATGGACGAAGAACAAAGTGATCGGATAATGATTCCTCTTTTTCCTTTTGAAGTTCGAAAATAAAAATAAAACCGGCCAAGTTCGAGTCGTACTCGCGCACCGGGGGTTCCGTATCAGTTTTGGACGTATAAAGTGAACAAATCCGGACCGCATAACTAAGTTTGTTTGTGAAGGAATTTTGATGATTTTGAAAAAACTGTACTAGTTAGGAACATCGTTTTATTTTTAGTGCCATATTTGGGTCAATTCCTATCAACTCTAATTATTTCAGATTTTTCGCCCCGCAAACTTCGGAGATAAGGGGGGAGGAATGGTATTTTTTTGGACATTTTTCATCATTTATGTCGAAAACTGAGACATAAAATAAAATAAAAATATATTTTGAAATGTGCAGATCAAGCCCTTTCATATGATATGTCACTTGACCTAGTAACCCCACTTTAAAATTTCGGACTCCCACTCCAGCCCCTTTTGCAATGAAAATAAAAATATTTTTGGACTTTTTTCATTTGCAATAAAGTTGAACAAGCATTCTTTATAACTGTTCCAAATTTCAAGTCGATAGCATAAGTAGTTGCTGAAATAAGCAGGTGTGACGGACAGACAGACGAAGTCGCACCATAAGGGTTCCTTTTTTACGATTTTGGTACGGAACCCTAAAAATATAGGTACCTTCTAATATTTAAAGCGTTTGTTTGTTTGAACGCGCTAATCTCTGGAGCTACCGGTCGGATTCAAAAAATTCTTTCAGTGTATGATAGCCAGATTTGTGAGGAATAGTATAGGCTATTTAACATCACGCTACGACCTTTAAGAGCCGAGCAACGGGGGGAAACCTCGGGGAATAGCTAGTCTGTAATAAAAGAAGCCTCGCTGCTGGTGCGATTCCCATACGAAACAAATATTTGTTATTACAGATACGCGTTTGTGTTGATGTGTCAGTAAACATAATATGTTTACTGACACATCAACACAAACGCGTATCTGTAATTTTCTTATTTCTGTAATCTGTTTTTTTTACTCTATATTATAGAGTAAAAAAAACCGTTATCCGTCACTTTTAGGGTTCCGTACCAAAATGGTAAAAAAGGAACCCTTATGGTGTGACTTTTTTTTTTTTCGAGGTGGAAATCCTTATGGATGTCCCCCGCCCTAGGGAGCGCGAGGGGGTCTGTCAGACTCTTACTGACTAAAACCACCCCGGTGTTCCTCCAAATACCTTACGCCGGGGGCACGGGAGTCGCTTGCGCATTCGTCCGCACCCCCGGCAGGTATTGGCCCGCCAAATGAAAGGCGGGCCCCGTCACCCTATGCGGCCGTCATGTACGGCCGCAATTGCTTTGGACAGGCGCGCGCGGAACACGTCGCGCCACCGTCTCGGGCCTGTTTCCGTTCGGGTGACGGACGCCCCAAGTCCGTCGCCCGCAGGCCGCACCCTATGGTGGCCGGAGATCGTTGGCCACCCTACGGCGCCCGGTGCGTTTGCTGCGGATGGGAAGAGAGGACACCGCCTCCCTCTCCCTTTCCGCCGCCTCCTTGGCGTCCATCACCTCCTCGCAGAAAGAGGCGACGGCTTTCCAAGCGCTCTCGCTGCCGACCATGGCCTCAACCACGGCCGGGAGCGAGAGGCCACCCGCAGCACCGACCGCCGCGACGAGGTCACGGCGCTGCACTGCCCAAGCTGGGCACTCCTCCAGTGATGGTGCGACTTCGTCTGTCTGTCTGTCTGTCTGTCTGTCTGTCTTTCTGTCTGTCACACCTGCTTATTTCAGCAACTACTTATGCTATCGAGTTGAAATTTGGAACAGTTATAAAGAATGCTTGTTCAACTTTATTGCAAAGGAAAAAAGTCCAAAAATATTTTTATTTTCATTGCAAAAGGGGCCGGAGTGGGGGTCCGAAATTTTAAAGTGGGGTTACTAGGTCAATTGACATATCATATGAAAGGGCTTAATCTGCATATTTCAAAATATATTTTCATTTTATTTTATGTCTCACAGTTTTCGACATATGATGAAAAACGTCCAAAATATACCATCCCCCCCCCCCTTATCTCCGAAGTTTGCGGGGCGAAAAATCTGAAATAATTAGAGTTGATAGGAATTGACCTAAATATGGCTCCAAAAATAAAACGATGTTCCTAACTAGTACAGTTTTTTCAAAATCATCAAAATTCCTTCACAAACAAACTTAGTTATGCGGTCCGAATTTTTTCACTTTATACGTCCAAAAATGACTCGGAACCCTCGGTGCGCGAGTACGACTCGCACTTGGCCGGTTTTTTTTAACATGCCATTTCTTACACTCACTAACCGTTATACAATAACTAAGGTTATAAACGTAAAACGATCACCAAACACATTTAAATCAAATTATATTGTGCATAAAACTATGGAGATTACACAAAGCTATAATAATGCCACTAAAAATGTAATATAAACGCTTTATTCGTTAATAAAATTATTATATGACGCACTAAAAGTGTCATTCCGGCAGGTTAAATTTATTGTTGCATTTTGTATTTCAATATTTTAATGTTCTGATATTTTTGAATATACCTACTTATTATACAGGGTGGCAGGTTAAACAGTGGAAATATTTTAAGGGGTCATTGTACTCATCATTATAAACAACTTTTACTATGGGACCAACCCTGAAATCGCGAAATAAAAATCAGCTGTTCCATACATTTTGTTGAGTTATGTGAACATAAATGTATGGAACAGCTGATGTTTTTTTCGCGATTTCAGGGTTGGTGCCATAGTAAAAGTTGTTCATAATGATGAGTACAATGACCCCTTAAAATATTTCCACTGTTTAACCTGCCACCCTGTATAAAACTAAGTCGCATTTTTAACCGACTTCAAAAAAGGAGGTTCTGTATTCGTCCCGTATGTATGTAAGTATGTATGTATGTAAGTATGTATGTATGTATGTTTGTATGTGCGCGATTTTCTCAAAAACTACTGATTCGATTTGGATGGGGTTTTCACTAACGTAATCTACATACTTTCAGGAAGGTTTTAGTATATAATACATTATGTAATCATTCCTATGTACAAAGTTATATGCATAAATGTACACACTCCGTAGAAGATTTACTGTTGAACGAATTCGTGAAAGTAATCTAACACGGGATAAAGAACTAAAAAGGGAAAAATAAAAATCTTTTTAAACAAAAAATAACCGACTTCAAAAATCCACTACAAAGAAAATAATAATTTTGGTTTCGGAAGTCGGTGGCAAAAAAAAGCAAACATAAACCAAAGCCACCGACTTCCGAAACCAAAATTATTATTTTCTTTGTAGTGGATTTTTGAAGTCGGTTATTTTTTGTTTAAAAAGATTTTTATGTGTCTGCCTGTTTATCCGCTTAGTTGTTCTAAACTACACAATGAATTTTAATGCGGTTTTCATCACCATTTAGAAAATTCCGGAACGTTTTAAATTATGTTAGTACCGTACCAACATAGTGCACAGGGGCTCCTAATTACGTAGATTTATCGATCTTCCAAGTTAAGCTGCACTTGCCGCGGTCTGTCTGTGGATGAGTGACCGTTGTTCACATATCCACGCTTTCCATAGTTATTTTGGCTTAGTTTCAATAATAACAAGAAATAACTCATATTACAAATAGGTATTTAGTGGAAAGGACATCTTCTCACTTTGAAGTCAGTTAAAAGTACCCCAAGGCACGAATCTTTTGAACCATTTCTTCAAGCAGCCGCAGATACAGAATTTCGGTTAAGGGGCGGAATTTTTGATGTGATTTTCAAATTGATGTCTTTATGACAATTTTAATATTTTGAAACTGGTAATAAAGTGCTTCAGTCGTGAGTCAGAAGGGGGGGGGAATTGCACCCATTACCCCCCCCCACATAGCCCGGGAGTTTCAGCTCATCATGATTGACAGTTAATGTTCATAAAAAATGTTAATGTTCGAATCCCTGCTCGGAACACACGGAACAAACACTTTGTTTATTCCTGTACATTTTCTTACTTACACTCATCTGATGTAGATAAGTCGCATAAACTAAAAGACTTTCTCACATCAAATGACAGTCAACGTCGTGTCTCGACAGAATGCCAACAAAAGCAGTGCAAACAGACAGACAGACAAAATAATTGTCTCTACCAAACATTTATGCCGCCTACACCTGACTAAAGGATGATGGAGCAAGTTATAAGCGGTAGCGGAATGCAAAAATATTTTATAATTATTAAAAAACTTAAATTAAAATTCATAGAAATATTTTAGGAATTCTTATTCATTATTTTTTACAATTCCATAAAATATTCACTATTAAAATGGATTTTGTTTATAGATTTCATCTAAGTAAATATTTCATTAGAATTAAGAAGTGTAGGTACGATTGAACTTCGAAACACTGCAGCAAAAGACACAATTTTGACAGGACTCATCTGCGCTGACAAAACTTATCTCGGATAGCCAGATAACCCGCTAGAACCAATGTAAGGATAATTAAATTTTTATTAATTGTAAAATTACGAGAAAAGCTTTATTAGGCTAATATTTTATTATTAAAAAAATACAATTTTCAAAGTTCTGGCTGAGTTAGTAGTGTCGTATATGAGTTTTTCGGAGAAGACACCTGTCGGATATGAATTCCGTCGAAGTTATCTCTTTCACTATACTGTTTGTCGAAGTAGGTACATACACTCAGAACTTAGAAAGTAGGACAAAAATATAGGTATTGCTTGGAAACTTGACTATGTAACTGAATAAAAACTTTGTAAAAGGTTTTAAGTATTTCCTCTTTCATATTATGTCGTAACTAGAAGTTCTCTGTAAAAGTCCAACAGTACCCTTCGGTGCTATGTTGGCTCCCCTGTCTGTCACTTCAGTTTAGGTTATAACGTTTTATGGTTTTTGTAGATTTATGAATTAAAGGACACTAAAAAGTGGTGAACGAGAATCGGTAATGAAAAAAAATTTCTAACGCCGTTAAAAACGTTGAAACATTGACATTCAAGGCAGCCAACATAGCGTCGAAGGGATTTTATATGTGAGACGCTCTCTAGATACTTTATATAAATCTACATTAATTGTTGTACAACCCGTTTAGGTAAAAAATGGGATTATAAATAGCGGCGCCTCTATTCCACTTTCGTTTGCACACTTGCTGTCTATACACACACCCGCTGGGGTGCGAGCGAGAGGTGAATAGAGGCAACGCAATTTTCAATCCCATTCTTTATCCGCACTGTTATTATCATTTATTTCTATTTGACAAATTGAAGAAATGGATAAAGTACTTTTCTACATAACATTTGTTTCATTATTCTTTAGCTCATACATTAAGTACTACATAAATAAATAAAATATGTTAGAGACAGCAATCAGCACTGATTCATAACGAAACAAAAACTTTAGATTATCAGCTGCTCGTTATACAATTAAATAAATTCTTTCAAGTTCAAAACGGGTTGCAATCAATCATATAATGTGTTTTGAGTGGGTTGGTAACACAGATATTGATATAATACAGTTGAGTCAGATGAGCGATAATAAAGAATTTGCCGCGCGAGGTACAGCAGTAGGTTAACATTTCGGGATTTCAAAATAATAGGAGTAAGTGAGGTAAGGTATTTGTGTAGTGCATTGCCCCCTTCAGCTAGAGACAAAATTAGTATTTAATCCATATAAAAACACTAACTACTACACATTTTAAGAACAAGTTTAATGAACTACATTGCGAAAACCAAACGTAAAAAAAAACAAAAAACTTAAGAAAAAAATATAAGTACGATAATATACGCGATGTACCTAATCCTTTGAAACTTTTTAAATTAAAATAGAAATGCAATTGTATTTTTTTTAAATAAAAGTCGAGCCCGAATTCCAAAATGTAAACGCCAATAGCTTAAATGTTGACCCACCGGTCAAAATTAAACTGGGCTAAGCGTGGGTTAAGTTGTGTCGTAAGCAGAAATCAAGTTTTTAACTTAATGATTTTTTTTTGAGTGGGCACTGGCTACCTCCTAACAGTTATGGCGAGATGATTTCATTCATTCAACTTAGAAAGTATTAGTCGTAAGTCCTTTTAAATCATGTGAACTATGACAAATACATATTACGTTTACTATTTCTAATGGAAAAATAAGCTTTTTCAGTTCATAAAATATTTTTAAAAGCGAATTTATTACAGTATTTATTATTTTAAAAGCTTCTGATCTTTTAAAATAATATTTATACTGTAATAATTCTAATTGCCTGCAGCAAATAAATAATACAGAAAGCAACGAAACAACAAAAATCAGAAGATTTTTTGACCAATCGTTTGACAGGAAGCCAATCACAACTTGATTGCAAAAAAAAGCTAAACGATAAAATAAAAATATAAAACTTAAAACTAGTTACATAATTAATGTAGAATCAAAGACATTCGAATTCGTATATACTTCCCATGAAAATAAATTACATAAAGCCGATAAACATAGGTTTTTATTTATTTGTACAAAACGTGCCGAATTTAATGACTTTTCTCCGTTTGTAATAAATATTATGATACAACCGCTTAATATTGAATAATGATGTCACCACAGTATATGTAATGCAGACAGATAAAAAAATCTTAATGAAATTCACACAACAACATTATCTGAGTTTATTAGTCTACGAATTTGCATAGGATTTTTTTTGTGTAAGTAATAAAGTATCAACATTTTACCGGCCACGACTTTTATGTTGTTGTTTGAAAATAAAGTTACATTTAACACTTTAACATGCTATAAATATCGAATTTGAATGAAATCTTTTTTATGCTTCTTATTTTGGGTATCAATATTGTAACCCATTTTAGGCACACATTAAATAGTTCCCGTAACTTACATTAGGTGAAGACTATAACATAATTCGAGCTAAATCCACAAAGTGTTAAATAAAGGCGTGTTTCAATAAAATCTATCGCTCTGACGACAAATCAAAATCCAGGTCAGTTAAAAAACTGAAGTAAGAAAAAATCCAAAGTTATTTAGAGAATTAATATATTTTACGAGCCTCCGAGACCCGAAACATATTACCTAGATGTCAAATTTTACAACTATGACCCAAAATATGACACAACCTTTTATCTACAATAATGCGACATTACTCGTTTTATAGACCATTTAAAAATACGTCTTTTCTAAATAAAAAAGGTGTTTAAAATGTCAAAATAAACTGTCAGAACTTTTTGTGTTCATATTTTCGTAATTTAAGCTAAAAACATGTTGTTTTTATTCATAAAATTTGCAAAAAATGGGTTCTGTTTTTATGTTTGGTTGGTAGGTAGTTCAGTTTTTATTTTCTAAAGTTAGCTAAAAATGTTTTTGTTTGTTTAGGCTTTTGGACGACGAAACGTTTTTTAATGTTTCTATAGAAACATTGAAATTGGTTTAGGTATTTAAATTTTATTGTATAGGGCTTAGAAATAATATTCTATGTTCGTTAAATCCTTTCAAGGGATTTTGTATTATTTAGTTTTTAGTGCTATTAAAGTTCTGAATATTTATGATTCCATATCAATACTAGTGTACATCGCATATTTCTGAATAATTACAATATTTATGTTTTTTGAATATTTTATCTAACATATTTTTCTCTTTTCAGAATCACGGTGGACTGAGTAAAAAGGCAAAAATGACCAAGTGACGTGAAAAGTACGGTGGTACTTTTAGTGACAGTGTAGTGACATTTAGTGACAAAATAGTGCTGTGCTAGTGTAGAAACGGATTTAGTGACAAAATGTGGAGGTGATTCTCACGACTGATTACATAAATTATGTGCTGTGTTGTTGGTAGAAAAAAATCAAAATGTGTGCCAAAATTAGAAATCTAATCGCCGTGTTTTGTGGTAAGTTTCTTTTATTATTTATTTATAGAAAATAAGCCGGTTGGTACTCCTAACCTGAATATCTATCAAAGTAACAATCATCATCACACAATTTTTGTATAGAAATTGTAAACGTTTAAGTGTTTTTTCTTTAGGACTTCATACAGCTTAATAATCTTAATCTTAAATACAATCCAATAAAATGTAGACCAATCACGTAACTACTACTGAAATTCATATAAAAATAAGCTGCTTACCAAAAAAACAGCACACCTAGGTAGTTTTTTCTTAAAAACAATTATGACGTAGGTACATAATAGTAAGTGCTTTAGAGATAAATCTTTTCCGTCGCTTATTATTCCATCAGTATAAAACTACTTACTTATGTAAACTAATGTACTATGTAAACTAAAATAGAAATTGTATGGTTAATGCCTCCTTTAAAATTTAGTTTTCTTTCTGCAAGTGACCGTAAGGGGCTGGCTGAAAACCAGCGTTGACCCGTGCGGTAGCTAAGCTGCCCACGGATCAACATTTGCTGAGCCTGCTCCTTTTGCTATACTGCACAAGTTTTGTTTATTTTAAGTACTCATAATATATGTATATATGAGTATATATATATATTTTTTTGTTTTTAATATTTGTGGTTATGGCAATAAACATTTTTTCTTTCTTTCTTTCTTTCTAAACGAAATTATTTTCAATGGGATTCGCTCAAGTATCTACTTCATCAACGCTTTTACTTACAACTTTGCAAGCGTGGCACTTAGTCTGTTTTACTTGAAAACTCCTTAAAGAAATTATGGATTTAAAATGTAAGAATAGAGAATAATGATAGCAAAGGTACCAAAAATGTACATTAATTTTACTCGCAATTGTTCGGTTTTTTTAGCATATTCGTCTTAGCGCTATCTATAAAGTAGCATCAGTCACAAATTCAATACATTATTTTTTCTTTTCATGTCACAAAAAAAAAAACGCTATGTTGGAACCTAAAAATGTAACACATTTTTCACCACACCAAAGTCAAATAAAATAATAAAAAATAAAAAAAAAGCTTTACTTTTTTATTGTAAATAAACTTGCCAATATGGCTTGCTATTGGGTCTGTGTTAACACGGACTTTTCAAATAAAATAAAAAACACACACGTTTAAAAGTTCTATTGTGGAGTTAGTATTTATTGGGTTCGCCTCTGTAGGGTTTCGGTAGGGTTGTCGAATGGCGGATATAAAAATATTTCCGATATTTTGGTTGCGGGGTAGTTGCGGATATAATTTTCTAATTAATTTTATTTGAGAAACAAAAATATACAATATGATAAGAAGATAGTACGAAATAATACATCATCCAAAACAGTTAGCACATAAAATTACGAAAGTTACGAATGAAATATATTATACTTACCTAAATGGTTCGCAATGAAAAGAACAAAAATACTTTTGAGGCAAATCATAATTTTGTTGCAAGAAAATCTTCAATAGACTTCTTGGAACTTTGGCAGGGAAAGGTAACATATCCATACATATTTTTTTGCTGATGTATAAAAATAAATTGGCCCTTCAGGCCTAAAGAATAGAAAAACACAATGAACAAGAATGTCATAATAAAGATAAAACACTCCGTTTTTAACACTCAAAACAATACACAATCTACTAATCAATATTACTTGGAAGCGGCAGTTATGAAATTAGTAATATCCGTTTCCTTGTTCCACAAACGTAGGTGTATCAGAAATATCTACCTACATGTAATATCCAATACGTACAGTACATTTATGTTTGTTGTGGCTTTGTTCCGCTCTCGTGCGTTGCGAGATGAGTTCTCCAAACATGCGGATACTTAATTATAAACAAACATCAACCTGTACTAACACTGATAATTATGTGTCGCATGCTAATCTAAACAAGATTGTGTAATAGCAAATATGTCTTATACGAAACTAGCTGTGCCCGCGACTCCGACCGAAATAACACGATGTTGTTATTTTCTTCATACAAACCAGTTCTTTTCACCCTTTATGGATAAAATTTTCAAAAACTCTACTCATGGAGTATTTCCTCCACATTTCAAAATTGCCCATAAATTAATTAATTTACTAAGTACCTACTCAAAAACCTTTTTAGAAAAAAATGAAAATATTAAACTAAAAACAAACAAACATATCTAACAAGGTACCTACTATAAAACAAAAACAAAAAAAAACTGAACTGAAAAAATAGAAAAATCTCAAACAAAAATATAATATCCGCGCCAATATCCGCACTCACAACCCTTGCGTAACAAGGTAGGCCACCATTGTTTATAAGGCTAGCCGGCCACCAATTAAACTTTAATTAAAATACTACATTTGCTACCTCTGCTTTATAATTTGTATTGTTAGTTCGTATTTGTGTGCTCTCGACTTGTAATGTTTGATTATTACAGGCTTTTTAAGTGTTTCTGTTTTTTTTTTTTTGTTTTTGTGTTAGGGGTTGCGTGTGACTGACATATTGTTGACGTCAAAACTTGAATGGTACCTATTTAAAAATGTTTCCATTCATTCGGTAATTGATTAAATATGTTTATGAGTCTTAAAAAGTTTTGTAAAAATATCCCAGCTGGCGTTTAGTTCAATATTTAATAAATGCATTAATAAATAATTGTTTTATTGATAAAAAGTGAGCGTGCCCTAAATTACATGTGACGTAAAGACACATGACATGACACGTTTGACACGTCACGATTGGCACATGACATGATTGTTTTAGGCAGAGGTTTTCAACCTTTAAACATACATTCTTATTAAAAAGCAATCAATTATTTCTCTCGAGTCAGCACGAGTTGTACTAGAACAAGAATGAATCCTGTTGTGCTAAAATGGATAGCCAGATAGGCAAGGTTGGTAGCGAGATTGCCCAGAGTGCGCAGATTATACCTAGGTACTAAAATATCATTAAGACCGAGTTTCATACCATTACCTTAGAGAAAAATAGGTTTAAAGAAAATCTAGACTAACAATATCTATGCACGATCCTACTTTTCCGGGCAAAAGTTAGTCACAAGAGACTGCTAATTTAAATTGCTAATCATACTGCATAAATCAAGAAATAACTGAAAAAGTCTATTTTTGTGCAACAACAAATTTTAACTGTTTTCTTAGTGACTGTACATAGGGTAAAACCGGGATAGATGCCCCACTTTTTAAAATAGCCTTCTCATTTAAAAAATATTAATTTTATATGGATAATTTCTATGAGTGTAGCTAGTTTAATCATTTATGTTGAATTATAATCATTATTTTTTGACCTATCAATAATACATTTTGCAGAATTTAGCTTTTTGTGGAACACTTTTTTTGAGGATAGATGCCAACCTGTATGGATAGTTGCCCCACCATGGAAATACTAAGAAGGATAGATGCCTGCAGTGCCGGATAGATGCCCTTTATACTGTGTAAACGAAAAACCCAACCAAATATGAGGTCGAATTACGAAAAACCATTTTTTTAAGTGTTTTAATTGTTATAGTTATAATGTGATTCTTATACGACACAAACAAACATAATAAAACTTCAAAATATAAATTCAATCATTACCCTTCCTTTTGGCTTTGCCGAGTCGGGTAAAAATAAAAATATGAATTCTTAATTGTTATTATGTTAATTAATAAGTGTCAACATGCCAATAGATACTTTTTTTAAATTAAAATAACACAATAAAGAGATCATTCCTAATCCTACTTAAATGAAGTTGAACCGGATAGTAGTGCTTTCAGTTTTCCACATCTTGAGCTCGCACTCCTTCCTCTTGTATTTTCGTGGCATGGTTCTGCTACAAGTAAAAAGTCCAAATATAAAAATACGGAAAAACTTAAAAAATATAACAAAACACAAAAATATTTTAAAGTAGGTATGCACTGACACCATTAAAGTGTATGGAGGGTTAGATGCCCCTAAGGGCACCTATACCTCGAAAAATTGGGGCAACTATCCTTTATGATAGGGATAGATGCCCAAGTATTTTTTAAATAAATTAAAAACAAAAGTAAAACTATTAACACCCAGACGAACACTTAATGAACCAGTACATTGATGTAATAAAAAATATAATGGAATTTATTACTACTTATAAAGTTATACAATGGCAAATACTAACCTTTAAATCTTTTACGCGTTCGTGGAGTTCGCCGCGGAGATGATTGCATACACGAGCGAAACGCATCCTCAACGTACGACAGCCAGGGGGCAGCTGAGGTGCGGGGTGACTGCGGCTCCTACTTATACTATTAATTCATAGTTGCGAGTTTAGGAAGTTAGGTTTTTTGAAAATGAGGCATCTATCCCACTGCGGCATCTATCCCGGTTTTACCCTACATGCTCGATTGTTGAAGCCAGCTGCTGCTCTAGTCAGTGATGCGCCATCAGTTATAATAATAATATCGATAAATAAATTCAAAATGGCGTCCCTAAAATTGCCCGTTATGTCTAAAATATCTCCCGAAATTTAATAATCTGGGAACCTAATCCAATAATTAAACAATAGATTGGATTAGGTTTTAGTCTAGATTAGAAATATGTGTTGGCTTAAGTAATTTATGTATGTACTGAACGGATTATGTGGTTAGGTATTATAGTTTAGATTTTGAGATTAATTCGGGGTATCCTAGCTTTAATTAAAATATTTAAATTAAATGGTGGGACTGTGCCTCCATTTTGGACGTCCCCTGCAAAATTTATGGACTGAGAAATCCTAAATATTGTCTATTATTGCAATAATAACGTGCTTTATAAATTAATCGGTGATATTTGCGCGAAACGACGATCCTGGCCATCTTTCTGTTACTCAGGCTAAGTATGCACAACCCAGTTATTGCGTAATACCAGTATTCGAATGTTAGATCAGTTGTAAGACTTTCAGGCTCCTGACTACCCGTAACGACTGTCAAAGATATTCCTATGACAACCGGGACCGATTGTTTAACGTGCTCTCCGAGGCACGGAGGGGTCTCGATGTGTAAAGAACGGTCACCCATCAAAGGACTGGCCGCGGTAAGTGCAGCTTAACCTCGCGCAGCCTCATGTAGCCACAAGCCCCTCCATTAAATTTTATTGCATCCAAAAATAATTTCTGGTTACGCCGTTGATCCGCAAAGAAAACAAAGTAAACAAGTGACGATGCAGATATAAAAGCAAGCTTTTAAAGAAAAGCTTGGTTCTATTTTCTGTTTAAAATATCCTACCCATCATATTGTTAGTCTGTCACAAAAATCTAGACGATAATATCCAAAAATCCTATCGAAACCCGATCGGCATGAAAATAGGTTGAAATCGAAGCAATACCGATATTCCGGGATCAGTGGGGGTAATAAAATCGTCCCGGACCTCTATATGGGAAGGGCATGACCTTATTCTCAAATACTTTGATCCCAGAACAGCGAATCAAATCCTGGATAGGGATGGGACCTGTATCGATAGTTGCGTAATGTATCGATTTTTTTCGATTGACAACTCTTTGTAAAGGATATTGTTTGATCTGTTTGGTTTGATTGTGTATTTTGGCGAATGCTTTTTTTACGACTGAATGATTGTATTTTTAATGGGAATAATTTGTAAGTCTTGTTTGGGTTCTTTATTTCAACAATTTCTAAATTTATTTGCTAAATGCATATTATTATTTGACCCTTTATTATTGTTTGCAATAACTTGATAGTTTAAACTATAAGCAAAATAGTGTTGAGGCACTGAACGAATTTGCGAAAAGAACGAATGATAGAATACTTAGTTGAATTAAATAAAACAAATCAATGAAAAGTACATTGTAAGTGTCTGTTTCAATTTCAATCAATTTTGTTCATTCTTTATTTTTACATCACTACTTATGCTGCTCTATAGGTATCGCAAGCAGACTTGATTGCTCGTATGTGAACAGCTGCTGCAAGCTTTCCACTTTAATGAGTTTGTAGCAGTAATTCGCATGACAGATTTAACCGCACCGACCTGTTTATCGACTATCGAGTATCGACATTACACCACAACCCTTAAGTTATTCCATTAGCTTCCAGAAATTAATTTAATATATTTTAAACTGTACCTTACCACGACCAAAGTACACTCTACCCGGATAATATGAATATTTGCCGGTCAAAAAGGTTCGTAAACAACTAATTTTAATAAACTGACTTTGCCTTAGCGTATCAAAATGTAAATTTTCGTATCAAAGTTCCCTAGTTAATTACATATTTTGGGTTAAAAACATTGAAAAATTAACCAGATTATGTTGCAGGAGATATTATTAACATTTATCATAACTTGTATTTTTCCCAGAAAAAGGCTTATCTGTCTAAATAGCCTATCCATGTAATTGGGTGGTAAAACAATTTGACAGCTTACCAAATGGAATTTAGAGACAAAGATGAAATGTGTCATGTGCCTGTTACACTGGCACCTACATCCTTAAAACTGAAACGGCATAAATACGTACCTACGGTAGTACTTTTCTTTTTCAGATAAGCCCTTTTGCCAGAACCTTTTCTACATAAGAGAATAACTGACACTGCCGTACCGTGGCGTCTCTCTAACTACTGAGCTACCGTGTCTTGTCCACATCAGTTGAAATTTTAAATCTCTTTGAATATGCCTTCCATGACGCCGGCTCCACACGTTGGCCCCAATATAGGCCCCAACGCTACTCGTCCAACGTGTGGATCTAGAAAATAGCATTGGCCCCAACGTTGGCCAATGCTATTTTCTAGATCCACACGTTGGGCGAGTGGCGTTGGGGCCAACGTTGGGGCCAACGTGTGGAGCCGGTGTGAATGTTGGTGACATCTATCGGAGACGAATACAGACTCAATCGTACCAATTTTTCTATTTAGCCTTCAAAACTGTTCAGCATAATCTTAATAGATCGCAACATAATCACAACATTCTCATTACCATATTCCTCTCAATCATCACAGTAGATACGCCCTTTTTCCACTCAACAGCGCCATGAAAGCCAGCCATCAGTCTTCGATAAAACGGCTCTAAAAGATTCCAGCTATATACAGGATGTTTGATTGAATACAGAGACGGAACAATTAATAATAACAGGAAAAATAATGTGATCAATTATGGTGGCTGGCGAAACGGTAATGATGGATAGGGCGCACCCTGTACCATCTGTTACGGCGAGTGCGGGGTGAGAATTTCTCGAAGGTATTTCGGTGTTTTATTTTGGATTGATTTTTTTGTATTCTAAATAAGCTTGCGTTTGACCGCCATCGCCATCTCGCTTGATGTTAAGCGATAATGTGGTCTACGATGGAGCACGCTTGCCTAGAAGAAACCGCGACTTGAAGACACCCAAATTGTAACTATCGGGGAACACCCACTCCGGCAGCGCATTCAACTGTTTACCAGTTTTCACAATGAAAGTGGAACGAAAGCGCTTCGGAGACTTAACTTATTATTAATTATTTTGTATTTTTTAAACAAAATTAAGTGAATTTTGCTTGCATTTTATCGTGACCTCTTTGTGATTTGCCCGTGAAAGCCATAGTCAAAGCGTTTAGGTATTTCAATGAGATAGACCATTACAGGCGCTTGAATTGTCAACGGTCTGAATAGCCAATGCCTGTTTTTTTTTTTTTTTTTTTTTTTTTTTAAACTTTGCCCCACACTAGGATTTCTCCTGTGTCGTGGGTGCGTTTACAAACACAAATTTCACATACACAAACAGCCAGACCTATGTGCAATGCGGGAATCGAACCCGCGACACGTCGCGCAGCAGCCAATCTCTCAGCCACTGCGACAACCGTGCGGTCGGTGCGTTTGTCAGTAAGTGGAAGCTATTCGCCCGTTCCAAAGCGTGGCTTCCTATTCATGACTAACACCCATATTCTAAGACGTTTACTCGAAACTTCCTCGACTCCACTCAACCTCACTCAAGGAAATCGGTATTCACAGTTGCAAAAATTCTCCTCCACTTGGCGTCACTCGACATTTTTCCTTACTCGAGGTAAGGAAACAACTGTTAAACTCAAGGTACGTCGGGATCTACCTTAAGGAACACTCAAGGAAGATTTACGCCATATTCGCCTTGTTTTTCTACTCGTTCACTGACGCTTGTTATACAAAATTTTGTATAGTTTTTCAATAGTGTTTAGGTACAAAGTGTTTATAATGGATATAATAAATATATATTAAAAAAAAAACTTAGGTACCGTACATACTCCAAAAAATAACTCGTACCTTAGTATACTTGCGATAAGTGAAAAGCTGGATACCCCTGGGGAGGGGAAGGGTTGCCTGCATCGAATATTGCCTTCATCATTATGTCGAAACCTTGTGACAAAACCCTTTTCATAACAAAATCATCGTTTACGTGTTAGTGGATAATGTTTTGCTTACAACTAACTGTTATAAACTAAACTACTAGCAAAAACCACCAGCCACTAAAACAAAATTCCTCCGCTGAAAAAGGAGTCTAAACCACCAGTTTTAGTTGAAAATCCACTAAGTTGGCAACACTGGACACAGATAAAAAAACCGCAATCTGACAACAGCTATTGAGTGACCATAGACAAAAAAAAACAAAATGTATGCTGAATCTATGATTCAATGACGTATACAATGACGTTTTTCCTCGACTCAACCTCATTCGAGGATCCTCAAGATTACCTCACGACAAGATCGAGTTTTAACTAAGAATACCGATTTCGAGGATTAGTTGAGGTGATCCTTAAGGTAACCTCAGTTGAGTCGAGGTCGAGGAAGTTTCGAGGAAACGTCTTAGAATATGGGTGTTAGTAGGTACTACGGTTGAGTTCGCAATTCGGACAAGTCATGGATCGACTGTTATTTTACTTCTGATGTCCTAAAATCGGCTGTAAGTTATTGGTGCGTATTTTAATTTTATGTCATCACTGGCTGTTGAACGCGACTTCGTCCACGTGAGAATAGATGAAAGTAGTCTCTGTGTTTCAGGCTATCTCTTTGTCAAATTTCAACCAAATCTGTCGAGCTGTTTCAGCGTGAAGGTGTAACAAACACATACAAACTTTCGCATCCTACTAATAATATAAATTGCTAAAGTTTGTGAGAATGTATGGATGTTTGTGTACTCTTTTACGCAAAAACGACTAAACGGATTTTGATGAAACTTTAACGCGCTAATCTCTAGAACTACCAGTCGGATTCGAAAAATTATTTTTGTATATGATAGCCAAATTCATGAGGAATAGTATAGACTATTTAACATCACGCTACGACCCTTAGGAGCCGAGCAACGGGGATGAACCCGCAGGGCACAGCTAGTTACTACATAATTATATCAAATTAATGCTAAACACCTACCCGTGAACTGAACACTGTATTATCATCTAGAATTGCTGACGCACAAATTATAAGAATTAAGTTTTTTATCAATGGGGCTAACAATTCTATTGACTATGGTTCATTGTCAGTTGTTCCCGTTCTCATGGTAGAAACTGTTTCTTCAAGTCTGGCGTGGTTTTGCGTCATCTGGGTATGGACATACAATTTACTTGTTGTTTTTTACTCAGTTATCATTTAAATAATACAGAAGAATATTTAATCTTTGAAAGAATCGAATTATTGGGAAATTATATTATATTTTAAACAAATTAACACACATAGGTATGAATGTCTGTTTTTTCATTTAATATTCCAATTTTGTTAGGTACTAGGTAGCTGTTCCCGCGGTTCCACCTCCATTGCTCGGCTCTTAAAAGTCATACCCTGATGTTAAATAGCCTATACTATTCTTCATGAATTTGGCTATCATATACAAAAATATTTTTTCGAATCCGACTGGTAGTTCTAGAGATTAGCGCGTTCAAACAAACATACAAACTCTTCAGCTTTATAATTATTAGTAGGTAAGTTTTATTTGATAGGTAACTAATTTATCACAAAAAACATCTTCCAGCCGACCTTTAGGCTGTTTTTTCTATTTTAATATCGAAAACAAAGAGTAAGGTACCGGTATAAACTCATGGTATAGCTAAGGCAGCAACATTAATACAGGAATTAGGAGCGAACGCACGAATGATAAATAATACACCCTGTATCGCCGTCAAGTGACGTCAGTGATCGAATGGCGGCCATCTTGCTTTCGATAAAAAGGGACATTCACACCGAACTGGGATAATGAGAATATGGATGTTGAATATATTTTTTTGTTGTGAATCTGTAAACTATTTAAAAAAAGATAATTAACACCAAAAAAGTCGATGAAACATCTACAAAATTGGAAAAGTTATAAGCGTTTTAATATGATTTGCTAGACACGGACGGCATGCATGATAAGTGACGTAACACCACCTATGTTCGCTTCGCGCGACAAAGACGGAGCGATACTCCCTCCAAAAACTTTAGAAGCGTCTATGTTTTCCATTTTGTGATAAATGATTAAATTTTTTTTTCCTTTTTTGTTATTCCTATTCCTTCTTTGGTCAGTCATTGAAAGGGCTTGTCTAGAAAAATGTTCTTATCTGATAGTAGGGCGTGTCTATACCCGTTTTACGCTTTGAGTATTTAGCCTATGGAGTTGCCAAAGCCGGGCGAACCCCTCTACCAAAGTACTCTGACCATCTAACAGATTTAGGGCCGATTTCACCAACGTCAGATAACATTTATCCAAGGAATAAAGTTGAGATTTGACAGATTTTGTATAGAACATCTGTGTGTTAGGCTTATAAAAATTAATTCATGCGCGACAGCTGTCATTTTGAAAATGGTTAACTGAAGTAGTTTGAAGTAGCAGACCGCCTTTGGTGCAAAATTGAAATAAGTAATACCAAATGATAAGACCTTAAAAATATCAAAACAGTCGGAGGTCGCAGGTTTCTGCCCACTGGTCGATCTAAAATAAATGTCTTAACTTTGACTTCGTGACATTTCACCTTTGTCTTGGAGGACAACTGGACAACGCACCTGCGACAAGAAGGTACGTACTATTCTGTCTGTGTCTGCGATGCCTCTAGTATTGCAGATGCCATAGGCAACGGTAACCAGACTAACCAGTTCCCAATTAACTAACTATCTATTAAAAAAAAATACAATCCGAATTCGCAAACATGGTGAAGTAAAGCTTTTTTGATGATCATTTAATTCTTATTGTACATTCTTCCAGAACAGACTGCGGATCTTATGTCATACTGTATAGTACATACATTACATTAAATTACAAAAAAATGTGAAATTTGTGAAACTGAAAGGTATTTACACGTGAAATTTTGATCCTAATTAGTTTACGCATCCAAACTGCGCCCCCTTCCAAAGGGAAAAGGGGCGCAGTTTGGATGCGTGCCCTGGGCGCCGTTTTACGGCGCTACGCCCCTGCCTATTAGTCAATCAAATTATTATATTACCTACTAGACTTTTGTTTGCGACTCCGTCCGCGTGGACTATAATAAATTAAACATTTTAAGTGACCTCTTTGTGTACTACGAGGAGGTCAAGCTGTATCTCTGGTTCATTCCACCGGAATTAGATGAAACGTGACTTAAATTTTAAGTTGGACCCCAAGCTATCAAACTGTGAAAACCACATCAAAATCCGTTCAGTAATATTTTCGTGATACGCGCCCAAACAGACAAAAATTTTGGGTTTGGTTACGCCCCCAGTAGCCCATCGCGACTGTTCTTTCTGGAATATTATCTTCAATGAACAGACACGGCTTGTTTACAGTTTTGTATATAAGTCCCGGCACCAGTCTTGATCACGAAAGTCACCTGCGCATTAGCTGGTTTTTCGGTCTCTTTGGCGGAATGATGAAGACGGGGGCTGCCGAGGCTGCAGGCGATTGGTTTGTCAGTCGATGCTCGTCGTCTATTGGACTATTCTCTATTACATATTGTCAATTATATATTGTCTATTGGGCCGAAAATGCACATGCGCGATCTATGATCATCTTTAGTGCCGGTACCTATAATAGTGAAACCTATAGATAATAACTCTTGTTTACCGGAAACCCAGCCAATACACGCCATTGTGTAAACGCCAACTCATCGTATACAACACTCAATCGAACTGTCGTTAACCATCTCCGCATCGATCAAACTTTAAGTTAACTTTGCATGTCTATTATGTATATCGTAACTTTACAGATTATTCACCCCATCCGCATCCTCTTGTCTAAGTTATGCCAATATGTATTAATTAATTAAGTTTAGTATGTTCAAAAAGTTTGTTATTGATACCATGTTCAGGAAATTATTTATTGTTCAGAAAGTTTTGGTTTAGTGGTGTCGTGTGATTTTCATCAAGTTATGTGTTGATGACATAATTTATTAGCATAAATATCACTACATCACTAATATTTTAGCTGTAGAGTTTGTGTTTGAACTCGCTAATCTCTGGAACTACCAGTCGGATTCGATAAATTCTTTTTGTATATGATAGCCAAATTCATGAGAAATAATATAGGCTATTTAACATCACGCTATAATCCATAGGAGCCGAGCAACGGGGGTGAAACTGCGGCGAACAGCTAGTCATTTGATATGCATTCAGAAAATAACGAGATGGACATTTCACTTTAGTTTTGCTTAACGCTTTAAATACATATATGCCGACTTTGATTTTTTTGGTGTGCATATTTTGATGTGCAATTAGTATTTTTGATAGTAAACTAGTAAATTTTGTTGAAAAATACAGGGATATTCTGATGTGCGGTTAAATACTATTGAATACTCTCCTTCAATATGCCCCTCTTTTGACCTGTCACCCAGTATACCTACTTATGTAATAATTTGACTTATTCCCAAAACAGTAAAAATTCTTTACTAATTATCTAGTAAAAGCATTCCTACCCTTTTGCGTTTAAGTTTATCTAAGACAGTACATTTTAGAAAGTGTCCTTGTCCCTCATTGGAGTGCCATAAGGCCCTTAAGATATACTACAGTTGTCAGCCCCAATAGTTAACGATAAAAATGCTCATTAACTTTGGGCATACTTTTTTGAAGTCGTTTTTAGGGGTCCGTGTGGGTAAAACGGTGAATATTTTAAATTCACGTTGTAGTACATTCGTTTAATAATAAGTATAACTAAATGTGGATTATATGCGAACGGCTGCATCAATGGGTTGGTACCCTTTGTTAAGGGTTTAGTATGCGTGGGGGTACCCAATTTATGAATGCAATTGTACCTACACTTCTGTCTTCGGAAAATACAGGCGTAATGTTGCCTGTATAAAATATTTCCCGCTCCATAAGCACAGCTCGTGCTTGCCACATTAAAAAAATCGATATAGCCAGGATGTCACCATAATTGAGTTAAAAACTTCCCTTCAAGCTAAATACTGGCGCTTCCTCCGATATTACGAAGTTTTCTCTCGGAGAATTTTTCAAGGTTTCTTCTACATGCGGTTCGAAAAGTTAGATCTTTATTTGACACCTATAATGTACTTTTGGTATAGTTTGGTTATTGGAAGCGAGTCGTTAAAGCCTCAGATGTTTCTAGAATTTTAGACTCTAGAGTAGGGCCGCCATAATCACCGACCGGTACCTACATTTGGAATTAAAAATACTGAAGCATTTTTATACCCTTTACAAATAAAAAAGCGTCTTTCATAAAATATACATATACAGGGTGGCAGGTTAGACAGTGGCAATATTTTAAGGGGTAATTGTACTCATCATTATGAACAACTTTTACTATGGGACCAACCCTGAAATCGCGAAAAAAAAAATCAGCTGTTCCATACATTTTGATGAGTTATGTGAACATAAATGTATGGAACAAGTGATTTTTTTTTCGCGATTTCAGGTTTGCTCCCATAGTAAATTCATTTCTGGTCCCACGATCGATTTTGATTTTTAATTTTAAAAGTTGACCAATATCAAAGATGAATAATTAAAATTTTTAAAATACGCATGCTCTCATTACTTAAAAAATATATTGTTTCGACACAATACTAATCATATTTATGAGTGGCAGGGATAAATTAAAGAATATTCGTTTTATACGAAAAGAACTCAAATCATAAGCTAATAACACTGAAAGTAGTTTTGAACTAACCCATATATTCAACTTTGAAAACTGACCTACAGAACGTAGTTAATAAAACCTATCTAATGAAAGTTATGGGCGAATTGGAAAGCCAATTAAAACAAAAGTATTAATTAATCGTCGGTTTCGTACACTTCGTTGAAATTATTTTCTAATAATTGAATATTATGTGGGAAAATAAGACGTATAGGTTTAAAACATAATTATGGGTCAAAACATATGGTTGAAAATTGCTGACCATTCATTTTAGGAGGGAGAATCTCACTGTGAGTGACATTATGCTCCCTCGAACGTTTGCAAACAAATTGGCAGTTCTCGCGGTGTATATATATATATATATAATAGACAGTCAGTTTGTGGCAAGACGGATAAATGTGAGAACAATGTCTAATAGATCTATTCTATGCCATCGACATTTTGTCATAATTGGCAAAATATTCCCTGCTGTTTTACAAAACCGTTGTCCTAATTCCAACCACCAAATATAGGCCTCCCGCAACGACCAACTCGACTGCCGCTCTTGGGGGGATTTGGTCTAAATAACTGCACTTAGACCGAAAATTGACTTCAATATAGGCACATATTTTTAGATGTTAGGAGAGAAAGATAGGTGACCTATTTTGAAACATGTGTCTTAAGAAACAAGGCATTAGGTATTAAAATAATTGTTTTTATTAATTTTTTGTACGACGATGGTGGCAAATAGTCGTACGACTCGCCTGATGGTATTCTAAATTGACTACAGTAAATTGACCTCCTTAGTGTAATGTGGCTAGTAACACGAAAAGGTCAAGCTGTATTTCTCTGGTTTACGCTGAAATTAGATAAAATGTGGCTTAGATACCAAACTGTGAAAACCACATCAAAATCCGTTCAGAACTTTTTGCGCGATGCGCGCACAAACAGACAAACAGACAAAAATCACAATAAAAATGTGAGCATGTGAGCATGGTTACGTCCTAGACCCCCATTTGTATTTTCTGAAATGTCTTCAAAACAGACGCGGCTTTATTAGTTTTGTGATAGTACTAGCTTTCGCCCGCGGCTTCGCCCGCATTTTTCAGGATAAAACGTAGCCTATGTGTTATTCTGACGTATAAGCTATATTATTGTAAAGTTTCATCAAATTCCGTTCAGTAGTTTTTGCGTGAAAGGGTAACAAACATCCATACATCCATACATCTTTACATCCTCACAAACTTTCACGTTTATAATATTAGTAGGATAGATCGACGGTCCCTACTCCCTACGTACAATAGGGCTGCCATACGGCCCGGGACACCGGGACATGTCCCGGTGTCCCGGTCAGTAAGTATGTTGTCCCGGTTTGGTAGGTTATTAGACATGCATTTGCATACACGAAAGAAAAGCAAATCTTCTCAAAATATGCCAATCTCACTTTGCAATCTCAGGCCACAATACTCATGTGGAACGGTTGTTTTCATGACCTTGTCGCAATTCGCAGTGGGCGAAAAAACGAAAAGGGTAAAAAGAAATTCAGACTTCAAAAAAATATGAAATGGCAAAAAAAGTTGCACTCAGAACGTAGAATAAGCCTAAGAAAATTAGGATGTCGTTTTTTTCGATAGATCATCGCTAATTTTTCGCATTACCTAACCTAGATTTTATTTTATTTTTTTTTGTTCTATCCTCAGATCATAGAAACAAGGGAGATGTGCCAAGGCGCTATTGAGCTTGACGCTTTGATACGGTCACATTGACCGTATAACAAACGTACACGCTGGCGACGAACCGAACACGGTCGATGATATAAATACAGTGTTTTAGTTTAGTGCTAGTGTTGAGTGATGATTAACAGTGTTAGATTGAGGGTGTGCGGAATTTTTAATGTGTGGGAGATCTTTTTATTCAGAAGGAGCGCTTGTAATTGTGTCGAAAAATGTACTAAAAGTGGCGACAGTTGTTCCCGTACTAATTTGCTATGATGGCATATCTCCTTGTTTCTATGATCTGAGGTTCTATCCAAAATGTCCCGGTCGGCGTTTCAGCATTTATGGCAGCCCAGATACGTGATTTGTGTTTTTTGCCTAAACTATCGTTTAGTTTAATAAAAATAATTCTAAGTTGGCCAATTGAACATTAAAACCACACGAAAACTCTCTTGTAGAACATTATGTACGCGCGTTTGAATCTTTGCAGCGCTCTACTGTAGTCATTTGTAGTGTACGTAGGAACCGTAATAGAGATAGAAATAATATTAAGTTCTAAATACTAGTTGCATACCCGTTCAATAAAGTCAAGAATGCACTAATAAGCTCGCATCCTAGTATTTTCCATTATACAAGCATCTAGTCTAACTGGATAGCTGGAAGCGGCTGAATATCAGAATTTTATAATTTATGCGTGTGTGCTAGGCATAAATTGTGTATGGTAATCTAGGTTCTAGGAAGTGCCTCGGATTATGTAGTTTATTGGAGCTGCTAGATTGGATCTTAGATGGAAACTCGTTTTAATAATGTAATTAAACTCTTTAGTTAAGTACGGAATATTATGCATGTGAGTATAATACGCTCTATGCCTTAATGGCAGACAAGGTCCGTAAAAACTAATAGTATGTTATGTTATAGTAGATTGAACGGAAAACTGTAAAAATGTCTTCAAAAACAGGGTAAAATTAAACAAAATCATTAATTGCGGCGAAAATATAAGCCTTATGAGAAATCCTCAGATCATAGAAAAAAGGAGATATGCCATCATACCTATCAAATTAGTAGTCGCCACTTTTAGAACAGTACCCCTATCATGAATTTTTTTGACGTATAGTTTCGTTAACGTAAGCATATTTTGAATTGAAAATACAACAGTCCTAGAACATTTTGATAAAATTTTATACAAGTTGCACATTTTAAAAAATACAGAGAAATTAATTAAGTATTTAATTTATATAAATGTTGTGTAGCAAACGTGTATTTTCAATTCAAAATATGCTTACGTTCACGATAATACACGTCAAAAAAACTCATGATCGGTGTACAGTTTGCGACACAATTACAAGCGCTCCCTGTGAATATAAAGATCTGAAGAAAATAATAGAATCTAACACTGCTATTCGTCACTCATAACAGTCATAACTTAACTAGCACTATAAAACTAAATTAAAAACGCTGTATTTTTTCATCGATCGCGTTCGGTCCGTCGCCAGCGTGTACGTTTTAATTATAGTCAGTGTGACCAAACTGAAGCGTCAAGCTCAATAGCGCCTTGGCACATTTCCCTTGTTTCTATGATTTGAGGAGAAATCTAAGACATTGTTCTTCCTAATCAAACAATGCACTGCATATAAAATTACACACAAAAAAGCACGACTTTAAGTACCTAATCATTGAAATCCAGATACCTACTTAGTTGTGTCGAAACTAAAACTAACTCACTACAACTACTATCAAGAACAAAATTTCTTGACTTCACATCAGCCGTTGTATTTGTGTAATTTAATATATTATGCTAATACTGTAACTCAAGCCAACGTTACATAGTAATTAGACAAGTATCATGTTAGTACGTGGGTTTATTTTGTGAATCATAATTTCAACGTAGGAGATAGGTACTTCATACATTAAGAAAAAAAAAACCGGCCAAGTGCGAGTCGTACTCGCGCACCGAGGGTTCCGTATCAGTTTTGGACGTATAAAGTGAAAAAAAACCGGACCGCAAAACTAAGTTTGTGAAAGAATTTTGATGATTTTGAAACTAGTTAGGAACATCGTTTTATTTTTGGTGCAATATTTGGGTCAATTCCTATCAACTCTAATTATTTCAGATTTTTCACTCCGCAAACTTCGGAGATAAGGGGGGGGGGGAATGGTATCTTTTCAGACATTTTTCATCATAATTATGTCGAAAACTGTGAGACAAAAATTTAATAAAAATATATTTTGAATTGTGCAGATCAAGCCCTTTCATATGATATCTCACTTGACCCAGTAACCCCACTTTGAAATTTTGGACCCCCACTCCGGCCCCTTTTGCAATGGAAATAAAAATATTTTTTTAATTTTTCCATTTGCAATAAAGTTTGGCAAGCATTTTTTATAACTGTTCCAAATTTCAAGTCGATAGCATTAGTAGTTGCTGAAATAAGCAAGTGTGACAGACAGACAGACAGACGAAGTCGCACCATAAGGGTTCCTTTTTTATTATCATTTTGGTACGGAACCCTAAAAAGGCTTAGAGACTAATAATAAATTTATTATGTGTGTTAGGTAGTTTGGCATGTGACACGCCTTTTCAGAAACCGGCGGTGAGTAGGTATCACATGCGTATTGCTGACAATGAGTATTCGCTGTGCCGACAGCTTACGCGACAAGCAGGTCCCCCGCTGTCAACACAGCGCATCCTCAGGAGCTCTGGCGACCTTATTCACCACAGGAACACAACACTACCGAAGAGTAGCGTTATTTGGCTGTGGTGTTCTGTAAGGTGAGGGGCTTGTGGCTAAATGACGGCCACGCTGATCGATCAATCTGCGAGGTTAAGCTGCGCTTGCCGCGGTCAGTCCTTGGATGGGTGACCGTTCTTTACACATCGAGACCCCTCCGTGCCTCGGAGAGCACGTTAAGCAGTCGGTCCCGGTTGTCATAGGAATATCTTTGACAATCGTTACGGGTAGTCAGAAGCCCTAAAGTCTGACAGCTGGTCTAACATTCGAATACCGGTATTACCCATTAATTGGGTTGTGGAGGTCAGATGGCAGTCACTCCACGTAAAATATTGATATTCAGCCAAAACTAGTTAGACTGGAAGCCGACCCCAATATAATTTGGGAAAAGGCTAGGCAAGATGAGATGATTCTGTAAGGTGGAGGCACTTCCCCAGTCTGGCTGTTTCAGATTTGAGCGAGATATTCCGAAGTACCTACCCTCTCTTGCCTCACATTAAGGTCTAAAATGCTTTCTTACCTCTAAACTTGCGATAATGCACTTTATTACCAAGAATATAAAGTATGAAATTGTTTGGTAATAGGTTTTCTATACAAGTTCTTGCTATAATTATTTTGTTTCCCGTACAATAATGATAATGGTTGTCGGTTAGTTCATACAGCGAGGTTATTAACAATTTCCTACTTGCGGTTCAGTTTGAAAGACCTAACTGTTGTATAAGGCTGGAATATACAACGTGCCTCCCATTATGCGAATATTTTTGTATCCATCATAATGAGCAACTTTTACTATGGGACCAACACTGAAATCGTGAATAAGAAATCAGATATTCAGATGTTGATTTGTGTGAACACAAATGTATGGACCAGCTGATTTTTATTTCGTTATTTTGTTATTCGTCACTAAAACTTCAATTCAATTCAATTCAAAAGTCATTTATTCAAAGTGGGCTAAAGCCAATTAGCACTTTTTGAACGTCAATATACATTAGACAGCCCCCAAAAACGCCCCTTCACCGCTTCCTAGTGTTTTAGCTGCGAAGAAGAAACGGCGCAACAAACTCCGCAGCAACACGATTCTGTCTTTCAGTTACTTTTATTTAAAAAAAAATATATATAAATTTACGAAAAAAAAAAAATTAACTGAGCTTTTAAAACAAAAAATATTTATATAAACTATAAATACTTAAAAGTAAAATAATGATGTAACCTAACACACACCAATATACCTAATCAAAGAAAATAAAGTAAAAAATATGTAGTCGCAAAAGATGCTTTAAAGTTTAGGCGTTACTAATATTCTAGTTACTAATCGGTAATAAAGGCTGTGTGTCCGGTTACAAGTGCCTTTTATAGACAAATAAATTTTATTTGACAGTCAAGAGTCATGCTTGATAATCTAGGACCAGGGGCTAGTTATTTCAACAATGTATATTAAATTAAATTACTGGGCTCAGTCAACAGAACTAAACTAAAACACTGTACCTATATTAATGCGTCAAGCTCAATAGCGCTCATCTCCCTTGTTTCTACGATCAGCATGCTCATGATCGCAATAGAAACGGGTTTTGTCTTTAGAAGAATAGACAAAGTGATAGATTGTAGAAATACAATGAAGATTCTATTCCCCAGTAGACAAAAGTCTGGTACGCCAAGCACGGGTTGTCGTGTGTTCAGGCAGAAATAATGAGTTGGATAGAAAGAACTTTGAATGAGGGGCTCGTGGCTAAATGACGGCCGCGCTGATCGATCGATCTGCGAGGTTAAGCTGCGCTTGCCGCGGTCAGTCTTTGGATGGGTGACCGTTCTTTACACATCGAGACCCCTCCGTGCCTCGGAGAGCACGTTAAGCAGTCGGTCCCGGTTGTCATAGGAATATCTTTGACAATCGTAACGGGTAGTCAGAAGCCCTAAAGTCTCACAGCTGGTCTAACATTCGATTACCGGTATTACCCATTAATTGGGTTGTGGAGGTCAGATGGCAGTCGCTCCACGTAAAATATTGATATTCAGCCAAAAACTAGTTAGACTGGATGCCGACCCCAATATAATTTGGGAAAAAGGCTAGGCAGATGAGAAAGAATTTTGAATGTTCTTTGGTAGAATATAGATAGAATTGGTCATGCTAAGCCGGCTGGAGACAAGCCTTCTCTATCTAATTATTTATGGCAACGTAGCCTAATGCTACCTACCCATAATAAATACTATCGATGTAGGAGTGTGTTAGGTGATAGATCGCTCGTTTATACTGTCACGATTTCGTGACAACGATTAGATTGTATTTAAAAGGGTAGGTAAGCACGCACGATTTTTTCGAAGAAACAGCATTATTAATTGATTAATAATGTATTAGGCCTAGTACTATGATTTTGATCATGGCAAAATGGAGCCAGCTTGCGAGGTTAAAGGATCCGCAGTCCCACACAGGTACCTACTGTAAATATCGGTTGATAATATCGCAAGCGTTTTAATCATATTGTAGTAGGTACATTTTGTGCTAGGAAGCATGCTATCTTACACACTGCCGCGTTATTATCACAGCAACACACACACGTTGGAAATATAGGACGATAAAAACGCAGCTGTGTGGATAAGACAGGGACGCATTATCGCAATAACGCCTGTGTTTTTATCGACCGATAATATCGAACAGTTGTGTGGAGCTTTAACCGTATCTTCTAAGATATAACCTAACAAACACACGCACAGTCCATCAAACATTTCGGGAGGAACAGACTGGTTAAAATAATCTGAAAACTAAGAAAATTAAAAATCTCAATAATTGAATCGATATTTATTTGTTGGGTTCGATGTCTATTGTTAAACCAGATCCAGCTAAATGTCACTATTTATGGCATATATTCAACTAAAATTTAAACAATCGATTTACACTTTACACCTACCATAAAAGAAAATGTCCAACTTTCCAATTGTTTCGTCACTACCGCCACTTTCTAATTGTTTCAATCACTACCCACCATTTTTGGGACTTGTGAAACCATCTTTAAATTAAACAAGACACTAGAATAGACAAAAAATAAGGAAACGGAAATTTTAAAACTATTGTTCTGCATTAGCACTCGCCACATATGGTAGTAACACATGTCAGACAGTTGTGTTAATTCACGCACTTGTCGCAGTCGCGCGTGTGGAGTGGCTCTTAGCCGGTGACGTAGGGCCACTTGGTAATAAAAGTCATAAGAGTAAGCGATTTTTCAAAAAAAAAAAACATTCATTCACTATGAACTCACACTTTTTCCCACCTTAGGCAAAAAGTATAAAAAGTACTTCATATATTTTTATTCCTTTTGTCTCGTTCACGTTCATAATTTTTTTGTTTTAATTTTATTGGGACGAGCGATGGAAAAATTATAAAGCGATATTCCAAAAATAACCTTATATGTTGGCTTTTTCGTTTAGTACAAGCATTAATATCATAAAAATATACAATCCTTACCTTTGCATAATAATTATATCAAAAGTTATATTATAACTTGTTATTATAACTAAGTAATTCGTGAATAAATTATTTGCAAAGCTATGAAAATGTTAGTGAATTATATTTTTATATTTAATTCGTAAATGTTTTGAACATTCAATATTTTTTGAGTGAGCGTAATGTCACTGTTGACACTGTTAGCGATTTTTTGTAAGGTAAAAATAATTTTGACAGTAATGATGTCAAAATTATTTTTACCTTACAAAAAATCGCTAACAGTGTTACCTACCTACAGAGTACATTCACCTCGTGTCTCGCCGCTAACTCAACGCCCACTTCAGACAGTGTCGCATTAACAACCAATATACAGCTATTGTATCTTTTGTTTAAGTCAATTAATAATTATTAATAATAAACAGGGACCGAAAAGGTCACCCGTATAGGGGTTAACCCGGGTTATTTTTTTTGGGTTAGGTAAAAACCTTGCATAAAGGTTAACCCGTATTCTGGGTTAATCAGCCTAATAATACATAGGTTATACATACATAGGTTCACGCATAGAGTTCATTTTTTTTCAATTTTGTTCTATTTCATTCGGGTTAATCAGCAATATTAACCGGTAACGGTATCCGTATTAAAGGGTTAACCGGTTACCCTGCATTAAGATTAACCAAGAATATGGGCTAGAGATTTAACCGGTAACCTTTTAACCCGATTAATCGGTCCCTGATAATAAACCCTCATACTTATAGACGATGATTAAATTAAACAGCTTTTATGTCAATTGTTTTCTCTATTCATTGTCATACAAATGATAATGATAGTTGTAGTCAGTGGTTAAAGTTGAGAGGCGTCTATAAGTAAGGGGGAAAGTGTTGGATAGTTCCTTTTATAAGAGGGAAGAGGTTTTTGACCTACAGGACATTTAGTCTGGTATCTATACTAATATTATAAAGCTGAAGAGTTTGTTTGTTTAAATGCGCTAATCTCTGGTACAGTCAGTGCCCCACATTGTCTGACCCCTCTTAGAAATAGTAAGATTCTAAGAGGGGTCAGACAATGTGGGGCACTGACTGTACTACCAGTCGGATATGAAACATTATTTTAGTATAATGATAGCCAGATTCATGAGAAATAGTATAGGCTATTTAACATCACGCTACAACCATTAGGAGCCGTGCAAAAAGAAAAAATGTCAGAAAGAACGCTAAGCAAAAACGAAGTTATAGCGCGGGCGGGTAAACTTCTTTTGAATTAAACGGCGGATGAAACCGCGGGGCACAGTATAGCTAGTAATACAATAATACTAGAACTAGGGCTGCCATCAGTCCGGGGTTCCCCGGATTTGTCCTAGTTTAGAGGGCGTCCGGGAAGCGTCCGGTAGGGGTTTCAAAACAAAAATTCACTTTGTGTCAGGGGAATCCGGGTGAATGAAATATTTTTTTCGTGGGAGCCGGGAAAAATACTCAATTTCACCCAAATGTCCAGGGTTTTTAAAGTTTTTGTCCGGCGTCAGCAATTTAGGTGATGGCAGCCCTAACTAGAAATAACACATGGCTATCAAACAGATATCATGTAATTATATCGTAACGAGATTCGAAATAAACATCTGTTGTCCATTTTAATATTGGTATCTATGCGAGAATCGTATCTGTGACCCTGAACGCAAAAGGCGCCTAGGCCATACGAAGCCTATGTAGCCTACCTACCTAATCATAAACACATTTTACTAACAAAAACACTTGGTATTATTGTTTGAATTCAAGATTTATACCATGATTTAAAAGTTAGAATTTACTCATTTATCCAATGCTTAAATTAATAAAAAAAGGTAGGTAGGTATGTAGATTAGGCAAGTGAAAAAATCATAAAAATGGGCACAGTAGTTTTTCAGAAAATCGTGAATATACAAACTTACATACAAGCGGGTCGAATACAGAACTGTTTTATTTTTAATTCGGTTAAAATAAAAATATTTTTAGAGATCGACCGAAGTTTCGGTTTCGGCCAGCTTCGGCCAAAACTGCTGTTATCGACGGCAAAAATTACTGAAACTCGGCTTGGCCGAAACTTAATTGATCTAACTTTTAGTTTTATGGATTTCTTTCTTAATTTTGTACCTATATTGCATTCCAAAAATGAAGTTAGTGCCTAATCCACTGAAGATTTAATCTAATCTATGGAGAAACAATAGATATTAGCTTTTAATGAAAACTTAACAAAATTTTAACTTACAGCTACAATAAGTATCGATTTCGGTTACGGTTTCGGCCGAAACTACAAAACGAGCGGAACATTCGGTTACGGTTTCGGCCGAAACTAGAAAACGAGCCGAACATCGGTTACGGTTTCGGCTGACAATCATGTTTCGGTCGGACACTATTTTTACTCCATGTTTTTCTTGTTACAGTGCTGGTGTGTGCGGCTGGTTTCCAACAGCAATACTTCAGGGTTGTGCCTCGAAGTCTGAGGGTGCAGGAAGGCGCTGAAGCAGTGCTGGAATGCGCAGTTGCCAACCTTGCAGGCCAGGTGCAATGGGCCAAGGATGGGTTTGCACTTGGTAAGTAGAGAATTTTTAATTGTCATGTACCTATTTTTGTGAATTTTAGCCATCGTATTTCAGCTCAAATATCGTGATAAATCAAAAACAAAAAAATCTAAATCCCCTTTTATTGTACCTGAAAAGTGAAAAATATTTAGAATAATTTTTTTAGGACATTTAAAAGTAGGCCCCTCAGATCATAGAAACAAGGGAGATGTGCCAAGGCGCTATCGAGCTTGATGCCTAAACTTAGCAAATTGAAACGTACGCGCTGGTGACGAACCGAACACGATCGATGGTATAAATACAGTGTTTTAGTTTAGTGTTAGTGTTGAGTGACGATTAACAGTGTTAGATTGAGGATGTTCGGAATGTTTAATGCGTGGGAGATCTTTTTATTCACCAGGAGCGCTTAATTATGCGCGTAATTGTGTCGAAAAATGTACTAAAAGTGGCATCGGTTGTTCCCGTACTAATTTGCTATGATGGCATATCTCCTTGTTTCTATGATCTGAGGTAGGCCCAAGCATCGGCCTAGTTTTAAGTTCTCACGCTAAGTTACTAAGGCCCGTATTCCAGAACGATACTCGAGCACCGATCTCTGCTTGAGCATAGATTTAAAGCCGTTTGATTGGTTGAAACTAGTTTCAATCTATGCTCAAGCAGAGATCGGTGCTCGAGTATCGTTCTGGAATACGGGCCTAATATTAATAAAATTTATTGTTTTGTGTACTTAGTTTTGTGAGGGTAATACGTGACGAGTATCGTCTAGTTACGAACTCAACCGGAGCCGTATTAATGAGCTCATGAAACAACGTCACGGCTACAAAATAATGCACATAAGTCAAACCATAAACGTCCATAAACCCTTCAGCCCGCTTAGCATGACCAATTCTATCTCTATTCTACCAAAGAATAGACATTTTTTTTTTATCCAAATCGTTATCTCTTCTGTCCAAGCACGCGGCGACCTGTGCTTGGCTTATCAGAATTTTGTCTACTGAAGAATAGAAACATTTCTTTTCTTCATTGTATGCATAAAACGGTAGAAATCTTTCTACAATCTGTCACTTTGTCTATTATTCTGTAGAGAAAACCCGTTTCTGTCGTGGTCATGCTAGATTTAGTTATAAACTCCGAATAATAATCAACATTAAACTAAGTTATGTATATTTGTTTATAAACCTAACTCGGTCCATTGTTTAGTTTAATGTGAGAGAAGCTTTATAGACTTAATTATCTTTGGTTCTAGAATAATCCCAGATTACACTGAATTTAGGTGCAAGCCTTAATTAGAATGGTTTCTTTTTATTTTGTGTATATTCGGACATAAGCGGAAATAAGCAGTAATAATCTAGTGAAGTCTAGTGGTTTAACCATGTGCCTCCCACGGCGAATGGTGCGAGTTCGATTTCGATCCCGAGGCACGCACCGCTGACTTTTCAAAGTCATGTACGTATTAGAAATTAATTATTATCACTTGCTTTAACGGTGAAGGAAAAACATCGTGGGGAAACCTGCATGGCTAAGAGTTTTCCATAAAGTTCTTGAAGGTGTGTGAAGTCTGCTAAGCCGCATTTGGCGAGCGACTTTGAGCTATTTCCTCTCATTCTGAGAGGAGGTCTGTGCCCAGCAGTGGGACAGTTTATAAACAGGACTGATATTATTATAATTCATATTCGGTCATGAAAGCAAGACAAAAACATCAGTCCGTATGCCTACTGCAGACCAATAGGCTCTTCTCAAACAGATAAGAAATTAGGGATCGATTGGACGGCGTTAAGAAACAACAAATTAGCGACAGTTTATTGAAAATAAAAAAATCTCTATTATATAATTGTAAAAAAAGCCGTGTCTGTACATTGAAGATATTCCAGAAAAAATAGTCGGGTAGGGTACTGGGACGTATCACGTTTTTTTTTTAATTTTTGTGATTGTCTGTTTGTGCGCGCTTCCATTTTTTTTTGTTTGTTGCTTGATTCGTTGTTCTTAACGCCGGCGCCGTCCTATTATGGTACTGAAAAACGTTTAATTAGTACAACATGCTAAGTTCTGAAGCCATAACCTTATCTTGCTGTTAACCCCAAACTCCTCTTTCTATCATCGACTTAGTTGTAAACAAGTTTCTAACAACATGTCAGGTCAACCGAACCAGTCAATGCACATCACCATAGATCTTGCTCATTCCTAATCCGAGACTCCAAATCATTCGGTCTTACGCCCGAGAGTGAATGTATCCGAACTGAATGAACATTCATCGTCAATTGATTGTGAACGGCTAGGTGACAGGATTTGCTACTACTATAGACTAATTACTGCGGCCCAAGTTATAGGTGACAGCGATTTGATTTAAAAAAAAACATAAAAAACATGGTCGCATTTTTATGATTTCGTTTTTGTTTTCGTTTTTGAAAATCTTAAGTCGACCGCCTTTATACTTTATTACACCATAATATTATGCTGTCATCAGAACTATAATAGGGGTGTGCAAAGTTTCAACTCAGTAGTAGATGTATGGAAAGTGGATGAAAAATTAATTACAAAATTCGACTGCTAAACAGGTTTTAAATAAATTAAATCGAAAGATCTCTTTCATCAACGCAGACTGGTTAAGCGTTTTTGGCGCGTGCTTGTAGCTCCAACATTCTAGGTATCTAAGACTGTGCTACATAAGAGGCAGCAAGAAAATTAAAACCTGACCGTGGTTTGCCCTCCACGTCTTATCTGGTGTAGATAAAACTACTCAAAAGAAAAATAAAACAAGACATTGCAGTCGGAACCCTCTGTTTCCAGGTAATATCCATTTAATGGGTCCCGACTGCAATGTCTTGTTCGTGCATCATCATTCATCGGCGACTGCATCATCGGGCGAGATAGTGGTCAAACGCGAGCCTATTAATTATAAAAAAAAAAACATCCAATAGTCACTGTTTACACTTTTATGCCACGTTGTTGAATAATTCGGTTAAACGAAAAGCTTTGTATATGCTATCATAAACAGGGTTTTTGATAGCATTATGTATGTAGACAATGTGTACTCACCGTTGACTTATCGGTCATTAGTATACCGTTCACTCTAATACCCTGAGCGCTGATCTCAATAAGCGCATACTGACTGTAATATAGCCAGCTCTGAGCATTCACAGTTACCAATTGATAGCGAACAGCGAGGTGACGGCACACAGCGCTGCTAATTACTGAGGGCCAAGTTATAAGGTGCAGCGATTTTATCAAGATGCATTAAAATGGTTAAAGGTTATGTTAATGGCAGTTTACCTTTTTTTATTTTTATTTGTAAATAGGCTTGCGTTTGACCGCCATCTCGCCTGATGTTAAGCGATGATGCGGTATGACCTTCTTACAAATTGTGGACGTGGATTTAAATATGGGATTTTATTTCTTTATTTACGGGCATTCTTTTTTGTATTGTACTTATTAGACCGATTTATGCGTCGGCGTCGTCTAGATAGACGCGATCTACGGTGGCAGTCAGTAGTAATATTGACATTTGATACCGCATTTGAGACCGCCACCGCAGACTGTCTCTGTCTGGACGACGTATCAAGCTCATTACAGACAAATAGAACAGAGACTACTTACATCATTATCATTTAATTGAGCTATACTGGGTGTTAGTGACAGCCTAACGAAAACTTAAACCATGGGTTCAGTACCTTATTCTAAACGCCTCAGTGAACAAAAACGTTACGACTTTGTTTGCAGTTTTAGTCGTTTGTTAAAAAATCTCCAAAGAAAGTCCGTCGCAAAATATTAACGTTTTGGGGTTCAGAATAAGGTACTAAACCCATGGATTCACTAACACCCAGTATAATAGCCACGGTATTACTTGCTGATAATTAAAAATCCTAATTCATTTAAAATCGCTGCCGCTTATAGCTTGCGCTAACAGTGCATTGCGGTAGTCGTATGGGTCACAAGCTCTCTGTTGTTCCATAGCATTGGATTCAACGGCAAATCCTATTGAAAATCAGCGTTATGTCTGCGTTCGCAGTATTCCATCCTGGTAGCTTGCCATCGCCTCATAGAGTCATGGGGAACAATGTTACCATGATTAAATAGTGGAATTTAGAAGCTGATGCAAGCTGGAAGTTTGCGTTAAGTCATAATCAAAAAACAATACAGACAAGTAGCAGATTTGGAAATTGATATGTAAAATGGGACTATCATACTGCACTACGAAGTTTAAAATACCGATGTTGGTACTACAGTCATAATATATTCATAAAAAATAAAATTACGATTTAGAAGGGTTTCTATGACGACTTATTTAATGATAAGTGTTTAATATCGTGATTTTATTCAATAATAGGCTTGCGTTTGACCGCGATGATGCGGTCTTCGTGGAGCATGCTTGCCTAGAAGACACCGATTCACTCGTGACTTAAAGATACCCAAATTGTAACTGTCGGGAAACACCCACTCGGGCAGCGAATTCCACTGTTTGGATGTAAGGAACTATGAAATCGACGAATTACTGGAGTAGAACATAAATTACGAAAAAAACAATATTGGAAATAATATAGAAATAGCTCGAGACAGGGGTTAATTGTGTGAGGTCTAAATCCAGTAAAAAGTTGAAGAATAAGTAGCAAGCAAGACAAGACTGATATTGTAAACAAAAAGTACAAATACAAACAAATTAATGTGTATTCTAGGAATTCTAAAGAGAGTTAGAAAAATAAAATAGGTAACTCAGATTCCGCTGTGTGCATAACATGTATTCAAGAGTCGTGACTGTACAGAAAACCTCATATTCCTAATGGATACAGAGGTACTCTCAGTGTCACAGCACTTATTGGAATCACAGTTACCGCATGTACATGTTAGGAGTTGATCTAGATCAGTGATTCCTAATCTTTTTTGCGATGAGACTCCCCGTATTAAAAAAGTAAAACCCATGATTTTCATAATTATTTCTCAATTATTATAAGCATAATCAAGTAAATTAAAACTTTCATGTCCACTCTTAACAATATCTAGCTGACCCGCCCCGGCTTCGCACGGGTAAAGTTTAGTTTATCCTTGTGAATCGAGTCACGCGAAATTCGCTCCTTTGAGGCAATCTCACAAATTATTACATCACTCCGTCGCGCGTTGATCACATCGTTTTATCTCATAAATTTCTATCAAAATCATTCTATTCCAAATATCTCATAAATTATTATAATTACTAAATTTTCCCTGCGGTTTCACCCCCGTTGCTCGGCTCCTAAGGGTCGTAGCGTGATGTTAATAGTTTATACTATTCCTCATGTATTTGGCTATCATGTACAAAAATCATTTTTCGAATGCGACTGGTAGTTCCTGAGATTAGCGCCTTCAAACGAACAAACAAACCCTTCAGCATTATAATATTAGTATAGACCAGCTGTGCCCGCGGCTTCGCTCACGTGGTTATGTTTTCTTTTATCATAATTAGTCATGTAGGTAGTTAATAATAAACGTTTCACTGACTGCTCTATGTTTTTTATCATACGGACCTATAAGTATTCGTATTTCCGATGATAAACGAAAATCATGGTCGAGGCTTTCTAAAACGCTTTCGCTCATGATTTAATCCACACACTGCGTCAGTCGTATGGGTCACAGCGTCTGTATACCATGACATCGGATTCAATGGGATTTATCACGTTTATGTCTACATTCGATGCACCGGATTACGGGGTAAGCAGAATAGTCGTAATGGCTTGAAAATGTAACTAGGACTTGAAATGGGAATAGTAGCACATGATGCTTGACTAGGTAATAATAATAATATCAGCCCTGTTTATAAACTGTTCCACTGCTGGACACGGACCTCCTCTAAGAATGGGAGAGGGTACATAGTACATAGTCCACCACGCTGGCTAATTGCGAATTGGCAGACTTCACACACCTTTAAGAACTTTATGGAGAACTCTCAGGCATGCAGGTTTCCTCACGATGTTTTCCTGCACTGTTAAAGCAAGTGTTAATTAATTTCTAATACGCACATGACTTTGAAAAGTCAGCGGTGCGTGCCTCGGGATCGAACTCGAACCATTCGCCGTGGGAGGCACATGGTTAAACCACTAGGCTATCACTGCTGCTGACTAGGTAATAAATTTTGAAATTATTGTGTCCTGGCTGACCCTGTTAGAAATCTAGGCGGATGACGTTGCAACAAAGTCAAAAGTCAAAATGAAAAACATTTATTTCAATTAGACCGGCACTTTTGAATTGTCAAGCAATAGTTGTCAGTCAGTCTGTCCGTTAGTTGAAGCTAGTCGCCCGTTCCAAAACGTAGATTCCTATGGAGAAGAACGGACAAGAAACAACTTTCTTTAGCAACTATCTTTTACTGACCTCTCGACTAAAAATCGTGTCTTCAATACAACCTGGGAATGTCTGACGTCCCAATCGCGTGACTATAGCTGTAACCATTTTACCAATTAACGATTCAATCGCAAATCGTAACGATTGTCTGACCGTCTGTATCCAAGCGATTGATACGGTGTTAATAATTTTAGACTATAATTACGTTTCTTGCGAAATAGATTTCTTTTTTTTTCGGGTTTTTTGTAAGTTAAGGTTCGGAAGTGATGGATTTTTTTTATTAGGTCGGATTTGACAAATACTTATATGAAATAATTTTCTCATCTTTTCTCATCGGATATAATTTTGGGCGTATAGAAGAGGGGAAATCAAACTCTAAGGCAGGGCGCAAACGTGTCTTGTGTCAGATACAAGCTACCAATGAATATTTCATTTCTATAGAACCAGTATGAAATCATCCACTCCCTGCGCAGACGTACCTAAACATTTTTTGTGTCCAGTTGCTTCCACTATGACGATCAAAAAGTGTTCGGTGTTGGTAACTGGAAACTAAAAGTGTCCACGTTTGCGCAGCGCCTAAATCCCTAATTTAAATGGTTTTAAAGAACGCTTTAATTTTCAATTATGTTAATTTTCCATTTTTAAGAATGTCAATTTTTAATATGCGCTGACTTGATTTTTGTAAGTTACCTAGACCTACTATTGAATGTTTTCTTTTGAAATAATTATACTTATACATAATGACATTACTATTTTAATTATAATTGTAAATGTGAGTACTATGTGGGTTATTATGTTACAGTCCCAGATCTGAAGTTCAGTCTGACAGTTTGAGTACTTTATGGAGCCTACCCAAATGTCCTTTTCTGATGGTAATGTTCGTCGAGTCGTTGAGCTCCCTAAGTCTGGGTTGAGCTACTACGATACTCGGCACATGCGTGCACAATAAGGACAGGTCCATTCAAATCTGTATGGCTCTTTCCTCTAAAGGCCATTCCAGACTAACCTGCATGGTTCTTACATAGTTTATTTTTTTATTGTCTGGACTTTAAAAGAGACCTTGACCTTTGAGTTTGTTTCGGTGTTTCTTCTCAAAGGTAGTCAGATAGGAAACACCGACCTCATCTAGTTTTAAAAGAAAAACTCATTTGACTTGTAAAAGTGTTATTAGTAACCTATTTGCAGAATAAATGATTTCAATTTCAATTTCAATTTCAATTTCAATGAATAATTTATGAATGACCTGTAAGTTTGAAAATTATAAATAAACTAAACTAATCCAAGCTGAAAACTTAACATTTTTGTTTCAGGTCCTAGTCCCTTCCTAGATCTGCTACCGATGTTAACTTCCATTTTTTAAATATTTTATTTTTTTCCAGGTTTTTCCTCGGTAATCCCCGGCTACCCTCGTTACACCATGTTCGGGGACCGTCGCCACGGCGTTTACAACCTTCGGATAGTGAACTCAACGTTAGAAGACGATGCCGAATATCAGTGTCAGGTGGGACCCGCGCAGATGCATAAAGTCATAAGAGCCAATGCGTCGCTGACTGTTATATGTAAGTACTTAGATTGATAATTTATTGATGAAGGTGTGTTAAACTTTGTGTTATGGTGACAGAGTTGAATTTTCTTTGGAAGTTTTACAATATTGAATAGCGTAAATCCGAAATATTTTGTTCACATTTTTAAAAACTATACATTATATTTCAATATTTTTTGTGAAATATGAGGCTAGTCGCGTTCATGTATAAATTAAGTCCTAAAATACGATTTCCATTAAAAATATGGTCCAATTTTTATATATTCTGTTAGTAAAAGTTATGAAAATAATATTATTTGAATACGGTCTCATATTGTACAAAATAAAATGTTATAGGTATTTTTTTATCTATGTCTAACAAAAGAATACGTAAGTAGGTAACTACAGAAAAAAGTAGGTACCTATTCTTTTTTATTAGAATGTAACGCCGGCTCCACACGTTGGCCCCAACGCCACTCGCCCAACGTGTGGATCTATAAAATAGCATTGGCCCCAACGTTGGCCAATACTATTTTCTAGATCCACACGTTGGGCGAGTGGCGTTGGGGCCAACGTGTGGAGCCGGTGTAAGTAACAACAATCACATAGGTATTATATGAGCTGTGTTACAATTCTGGTGTATAATAAAGTATTCTATTTATCTATCCATAATAACATGATTATATATTATAGGTAACTAGGTATTTGAATTCATATCCTGTCAAATATTTCTTTGCCTAGGCAAACATATTTTGGTAAAAAATATCATTAGGGCAAGTCATACTCGAACTGGTCTGGATTTAAAAAAAAATCCTGACTTAATAAAGTTGTACTTCATAATTTTTAATTTCTACCCCAATTTTATTTCATCCCCTAACGTACCTCTAATCAACGGCGTCTTGATTCATTAACTTTACTGCCCACCCCCTTTGTCATTGCTTTATGACGTCATAAAAACTTGTGAATTTTCTCTGCTTATTGAACCAAATAACGTTTTATTACGTTACCTTTTTTTAATTATTTTGAATAGATAAGATTGAGTTGCAGTGAAAGTACTTTTTTTATGCGACGAATGGCTGTGCCCCTCGGTTTCACCCCCGTTGCTCGGCTCCTAAGGATCGTAGCGTGATGGTAAATAGCCTACAGGTTTATTCATTGTAGTCCACGCGGACGGAGTCGCGGGCAAGTCTAGTCTCATCTAAAAATGAAGACTTACGAGTAGATCTTCTAAACATAAAAATTCCTGCAAAATCAAAATTATTTTAACATAATCAACAAAGAAATGTGAGGATTAAAAGAGGGACATGGTCCAAGGATTATCAAGCATTTTAGTATTTTCCTATTTGCGCTTAAATTATCCTAAAAATGCCTTTTAGTTTTGTATGTCAAACGTTTCTTTGACGCTTATGACGAACAAGCAATGCTCTAGCTCTGTTTATCACAAAGAGCTCCGTATTAGTAGCAGAAGAGCTTTTGGTGAAAGAGCTTATCGGGTGAGTACTACCACCGTATCTACTACCCATTTTATGGGTGCCAGTTTAATTACAGGCAAATTAGACAATAATTCTTTGAAGGGTTGACACTATGGACAGAACATCTGCGATGCCTTGGTATTGCACATGTCTGATCACTTACTATCAGGTGGCCCGCCTATGATAGAAACAGGTTTTATCGACGGAAGAATAGACAAAATTACAGATAGTAGAAAGATTTCTACCGATATATGCATGCAATGAAGAGAGGAAATGTTTATATTCTTCCGTAGTAGACAAAATTCTGATAAACCCAGCATGGGTCGCCGCGTGGTCCGGCAGAAGAGATAACGAGCTGGATGAAAGAAAGGACACTGGCAGACGCCCATAGAACGCTGGGCTTCAGATTGTGTATGTCGGTACAGATATGAAATTAGTTTGGTGTGATCGAGTATTTCAAGAGTATTTAAATTCATTTTTTATTTGTTTATGTACGTAATTGGGTTGAAGAGAAATCTTCGTATTTGTGACAGTGAGGTTAAGTATGGTGTGAATGATACAATGAAATACAGCCCGACTAATGAGTTCTTAATTCAAAGGTTTTAGTTGCTGTCATGATATTCTGTGGAGGCACGCGCCAGCCAGCATGCACCCTTTTTTGTTTTATTGGTTTTTTCAAAATGTCAACGGCATAATCATTGTATTTCTTATTTATTTCGATATTTGATTCCAATTCTTAATCTCTAAGATAAATTAGGCAAAGAAAAATTAAAATATATTTTTATTTTTGGTTAAGCTTTTATTATTGTACCATATCAAGCCCAAAACTACCAACGTCCTTTGTTTACTCTTTGGTAGAATAGAGATAGAATTGGTCATGCTACGCCTGCTACTTAGGTACCTACTCGGTTGCCAACTAATAACCTAAAAATAAACTTAATCCTAGATTTATTTATTTCGTCGAAAAATCTAGATCCAGACCGTTCGACATTATTAGGCTACATAAATTTGCAAAAATCTGAAATTAATATAAAAGTAATTAAGCCTACAAAAGTCTTCTTGGTAATCCATAAAGCGATTAAATTAACTTGTAAAATTATGATAAACATTTTCTAAGAGGCGGAGCTAAAACTGGGGGATTTAATTTAGTTTTTTAATTACAACTTTAGATTCGTTTACGTAGTCATTTTATTTACACATAATAATAATATAACTACATTTTTTAATCTATATTAATATAATAAAGCTGAATACTTTTTTTGTTTGTTGTTTGCTTGTTTAAACGCGCTAATCTCTGGAACTACCAGTAGGATTTTAAAAAATATTTCTGCATTTGACAGCCCATTTTTCGAGGAAGGTTACAGGCTATTTAACATCACGCTACGACCCTCAGGAGCCGAGCAGTGATTGGTAAAACTGCGGGGCACAGCTAGTATAAAATAATAAAAAGTCAAATATGCTGTTGCTTAGTGTGTAACCTCAGATCATAGAAACAAGGAGATATGCCATCATAGCAAATTAGTACGGGAACAACTGATGCCACTATTAGTACATTTTTCGACACAATTACGCGCATAATTAAGCGCTCCTTGTGAATAGAAAGATCTCCCACGCATTAAAAATTTCGCACACCCTCAATCTAACACTGCTCAACACTAGCACTAAACTAAAACACTGTATTTTATACAATCGATCGTTTTCGGTTCGTCGCTAGCGCGTACGTTTTTAATATGCGCAATTTGCTCAAAATCAGGCATCAAGCTCGATAGTGCCTTGGTACATCTCCCTTGTTTCTATGAACTTATCTGCTTCGCGAACATTTTTTTATTTCAATCCCCGCATCTCGCCCCGCTCGCGTTTCCCGGAGACATTTATTACATAACATTCCCTGAGCTAAAATTCCGGGATGTTACATTTCAACCCTTATTACGAACAATTACAGCAAAAAGTGACGTTTCAATCTTTTTAACCCTATACTGCGTGCATAATATATTTTATAGCTACCATATAACCTACCCACAATGACACAGGGTGGTTATAAAACATAATATGGTACTCGGCTTGCCGCTCGTAAATTTCCTAATAACATCCCCTTCTAGGGGTTGACATTCAATTTGATGTGAATTTTTTACTATTTTCACCCCGCTTAGTTTATTGGTTTCAACCCCAAGGGTTGCAGGTTCGAAATACGTGTGAAATATTTTCAGGTATGTGTGTGAATTGGACCGTTTATGGCGGACTCGTAGACTGATTTTGAGGGAAATTCAGAGGGTTGAATGTATCATGTGTTTTCGGGATAGCTTTGCTGGCATTTTCGTGATTGAATCGAGATTATTTGAAGGGTGCATTGATTTTGAAACTGTTTGGAAGGTTACCTGTTTCTATATTTCTTGCTGAAGTTCTTTTATATTTCTTGTTTATCGCTATAAAAAAGAAAAAGTAATGTTTTATGAGCCGCGGGTTGGCGCTGATTGCTTACGCAATTCATCAAATTAGTGGTTTAGAAGATTTTGATAAGCCGTGACTCACGACATTTGGAATATCCTATTATCGTCTTGTATTAAGAAATCTCACACCTTGTCAAGTTGATATGGGAAAGTGATATCTTTTAACCCACCCCATTGAATTCAGCCCCTCCTCCCCAAACAACCTTATCTATTATCACAGTCCTAATTACCATTTCCACCCCACAACCCCAAAAAAAAACAAAAGAAATAGCCCCGTTTAACTAAAGCCAATACAACGGTAAGCGCAAACTCTTGTAACAAGTGAGGATCGCAAAAATTTCGCTTAAAGATACGTCATGTAAGAACGTTTTAACCCGGGCAGGGTCAGATATACCCTGCTCGCTTTATGGAGGGTTACGATGATAGGCCGGGTTAGGGAAGGGTTAGATGTCGATGCTTTTTAGGGTTGATTGTTGTGTATTGTTTTTTATGTGCGAGTGAGATAATCGTTGGGAGTTGAAAATGTAGGTGCACGATTTTTTTGTTAGGATTCTGTTTTTGGAACGAAGTTCCTCAACACGGCTTACGGCTGGAAAACTTTACTAATAGAAATCGTCAAGTAACGAAAATAAGTGCTATGCTCCATAAATCTAAAACTCACGGCAATCGGGCTCGCGGTCTCCGACCAGTATCGGTCAAAATGTCGGAGCTAAGTTGCGTCCTTCTAATTTTAAAATCTGCAATACAAACTTAACCCTAAAAAGGCTTGAAATCCCAAATATTATATTTAGTGCTATCGATATCGGGGCTACCCTAGACCCCGCGTCACAATAATACCCCACGACTATTTTACGGCGTCCCTTTATTCAAATTCGCCGTTTCTATGCTCAATAACCAATCGTTGGACCTGCTATATTTCTTGGACCTTACATGCATGACGGGTCCCGAAAATATAATTATGTAAAGTAACTTTTTATTGTCAACCTTTAGTGAAAAAGGTGAAAATTATACGCAATTTCAGCGTTTATAAGGATGGTTTTAAATGTGTAAGTAGGTCCTTGGATAATGGTTTTTAGATCTTAGTGTTTTTATTATCTTTTTAGGGGCTTGCTTCGTGCGGCTTAGTAAGGAAATTGCCTACTTTTACGTAGCTTTATAAATCTTAGTATAATGGATTTTTAGATAGTATACAAATACAGGCTAGCATAAGCATAATCGGCCTATAATGTTCCCACTGCTGGGACACAGGCCTCCTCTGTGAGAGGGAGTGGGCCGTAGTCCACCACGCGGGCCCAGTGCGGGTTGGTGGACGTCACATGTCTTCGAATTTTTGGTTCTAGGACATGCCGGTTTCCTCAAGATGTTTTCCTTCACCGTTAGAGCAAGTGATAATTAATTTCTAATACGCACATGACTCCGAAAAGTCCGAAATACAGGCTAAATTATACAAAAGATAATGATTTTTGTTTTGGTGATTTTTTACTACTTACTTATCGGAAAGTGCCAAAAATCCTGACAAACAGTCCTCTACAAAAACACTGACTGTGCTCTAAAAATGTTTTTTCCCAAACAAAATTCTAAGCCTAAGATCAACCATTCAACCGTATTCAAACAAGCGTCCCTAGAATCTAGTTAACACTACCAATCCGCACGTACGCCAAAAAAGTAAGTAACACGTACAACTACGAAATTACGCTTAATGTTACGGATTCGGGGTCGTTCGGACCCCTCGGCATCATTCGCAGGGTTATGACATCGTTAATTGATCGTCAAAGAGGCGTAAGATAAGAATTTTATATTATAGCTTGTCCTCTTTTGAGATAGCGTTAAGAAACGTGATTCTGATAAGGGTTGTAATAAAATGTTTAATTATAACCAATGGTTGAATTTATAGAATTTGGGTGTAATGAGTTATGGTTTTGAAAATTACAATTTGTTTTAAATATCTGAAAAAGGGGAGGTATATCTACAATTGGTCTGTATTTTTTTGTAACCTGTATATCTTAGCCAATTATCATGAACAGATTTTAATTATGGTTTTTTTTCATTTGATAGAAAAAACTTGTCCGGTGGTCCCATATAAATTTTATTAATTTTGGTTGAGTAGTTTTTTAACCAGCTTCAATAAACTTTGCCTATGTTGACGATGTAGTCATTTACAGCAAAAAGTATGTGGGTACGGTTAGTAATGAATTCACGCTACTGCCAGCTGTAATCGCGTGTGTTTATGTCACTCAAAATAAAAAATAAAAAACCTAAAAAAATCTTAAAAATACCACAATAATGTTGTGCGAAACAGTTTCAAAAATCGGCCCTGAATCAAAAATCAAAGGCATTGACTTCCGAAAATGTTCCGAAAGGCAGTTTTAACTTTTTTATGTAATAATAAAAAAAATCCACAGAAAAGTTTAAAAGTTTTTTAGCAGGATTAAATATAAGACATTCTTTTCGGCCATGTTTTAAAGTAAACATGTTCCAGTAATGCTTTTTGGCATATAACTTGATAGTTCTTATGGTGGTTCTCTTGGCATGGCTTCCGATGTGGAATAGCATTGCAAATACCATTGTAAACCGAACGGACAGATCCAATTTTTCTATATGCGTTTTGTAATACGTTTTTGGGGAATAAAGTTGTATCTTGAATATGGCAAGAAGTTGTAAAAATATAATGGTAGAATTGTATAATCTTAATATAGAACTAATGCAGAACTGTTAAGATGGTAATAGAAACTTTTCCGCCTACAATAATGTAAATATGAACACCATGTAGCTATCAAAGTAATTGTCATTGATTTAATTTCTTAGGCTCGTATTACCTACAGAACGACGCTCGAGCACAGATCTCTGCTTGAGCATCGATTTAAAGCCATTTGATTGGTTGAAACTTGTTTCAATGTATGCTCAAGCAGAGATCTGTGCTCGAGTATCGTTCTGTAATACGGGCCTTAATCTATGCCAGGGATGGCAAACCTTTTTACAACTGCGTGCCATACTAACTTGAAATATAAAATTGTGCCTTTGCTGTGCTTTTTTTATTACTCTTAATAAAAGACAGTTTTTACACAAAAGCAATCCTACTTCCTACTCCTACTAATATTATAAATGTGAAAGTTTGTGAGGATGGATGTATGGATGTTTGTTACTCTTTCACGCAAAAACTACTGATCGGATTTTGATGAAACTTTACAGTAATATAGCTTATACATCAGAATAACATATAGGCTACTTTTTATCCCAAAAACGCGGGCGAAGCCGCGGGCGGAAGCTAGTAGTATTATAATGTAGATTTGTTTTATTGAAAAGATAATGAAAATCATAATGTTGGCGTGCCCATTTTTTTCTATCACGTGCCACTTTTGGCATGCGTGCCATAAGCCCGGTCTATGCTGACATGTAGCCCACACATTAAATTAATACTAAACTGACCCGAAAAATAAACACAATTTTAATAACTAAAGCCTTGAAAACGTATTTAACCTTATCACACTAAATAAAAACTCAAAATTACAACTTCAAAGGCTAACCCTCGTCGCGCTACACCAATAAACATGCCGAGTTATATTAAAACGACATTCAACCCTGTCAACGCGTCACCGTTCATTTTTATTGCATTTCGAGCCCAAGTAATTTATTTAATTTTTTTTGTTAATATTTTATACTTTTTTGCTGTACTTCTTTTTTATTGCCATTTTAAAGACTGAGTGTTTTTATGTTTATTTTTGTTGAAATATAAAGATTTGAATCACTAACTACATTATTTCTGTTATAAAATATTTGGCGTACTTAATGATAACTCGGACTTGGAAAAACTTAGAATATTTTTTAACCGGGTACCTACATAAAGTAGCTATATACCTAGGTAGTTTTCTTAAAATGCGAGTTACACCGCTGGCAAGCGCTAGTGTAATAAGCACACAAATAGATGCTGCATCCATCGATCTTGAAATCCCTTAGTGACCTTTGAGGACAACCACCATTGAAAAATAAACTAAACAACAAACATACATCTTTTATATATCATTTATTCTTTTGAAAATTCTCAGAAAATATCGCCCTGTATACCCGTTACCATGGCAACGTCGCAAATCTAAACCAGCTTAGCACTACAGATTCTACGGAACAATTCTACCGCAGACATATACCCATCTCTTTCGCACCGCATACATCTGTCTCGCTTCAACACGCAAATATACGTAGCATTCGTACGATCTCGTAGAGGCATAAAATTTGCAATCGAAAGGGAGATGTTTTCGCATAAGCCCGAGTAAAATATTGATAAGCTGGCTTTAGTAGGGAGATAAAACAGCCTGTGTGTATCATTGCGACTATTTGTACTTAGAGAGTATGCAGAAAGCTATTCGTTAACACCATTTTTTTTTTTATACGATGTTGGTGGCAGACTGGCGTACCTGCGGCCTGATGGTAAGCAGTTACCATAACCTATGAAACACCATGTTTGGGTTAGCGTTGCCGACCCATTAAAATGCTCATTAGATAGAGGACTCTCCCCCACTTCCCCCAAAATCGGGCGAGTGGAAGAGGGGGGGTTATCAAAATTCTGTTTTGGAGGACTTAGGGCTCATCCGATAGGGGGTTCTCTCCCAGAGGGGGAAATCAAAACTCTAAATCGTAAATCTACATTGAAATCTTTAAGATATTAAAAATTTTGGAAACGCTTGCAATACAGAGTATTACATGTGCGTTCGGCGTTGCCGACCCTTTAGAGCAAGTCAACATAGCGTTTCCTCAGGAGCTCTAGTGGCCTTACCACGGGAACACAACACTACCGAAGACTAGCGATATTTGGCTGTGGTTGTCTGTAAAGTTGAGGTACTTCCCTAGTCGAGCTGCTCCAGATTCGAGCGAGATATCTAGCTGAGCCCTATCTTCATTTCTCTATTCTTTATAATTCTTATGAAAAAACTTAATAACAGACTCGACCCGGCAATCAAACCTTCACAATCACAGCAGCTGCATATGCGACCACTGAACGAACGAGGCATTTCAACTTCTATATCAGTATTCAAAACAAAGACGGAGCCATCAAAAATTCCATACGAGCATTCACACGAAAGTTTTTATTGACTCCGTCTTGTCTACTCCGGTCGACCGAACATCTACGAGCTCGAGTATGACTTTAAAAGTAGTTTTCGACTCTTTATTGTAGGAAAATTTTGTTTATATTTTCCCTGCGAGCCATTCTGTTGGCTGAAACAGGAATTTTTACGAATGCTCGTTGTTTTCAAGCTGTATTTTAGATGGTAATGGGTTGTTCGTTTTAAAGTTTTGTTGTTTGAGGCGTAAGATCCAATTTGGAGTGTACGGTTTTTGGTAGGTTGCTATTGCGGTGAGCGGAGGTCTTCAGTTCGACCTCACTCATTGCATTTATAAATTCACTAAAGCATATTTTTCATAGAAACAGCACCAGAAACATATTTTTCATAGAGAGCTTAACATAAATTATTTTTATACTAGCCGTTTCTCGCGGTTTTATCCACCGTCGCTAGGCTCCTAAGGGTCGTAGCGTGATGTTAAATAGCATATAACCTTCCTCGAAAATTGGGCTGTCAAACCCAAGAAGAATTTTTCAAATCCGTCTGGTAGTTCCAGAGATAGCGCGTTTAACAACCGTTAAACAACCAAAAAACTTTTCAGTTTTAATATACATACTTAATAGTATAGATTTAGCACACATTGCTGTAGTCATTTTTTAGGGTTCCGTACCTCAAAAGGAAAAACGGAACCCTTATAGGATCACTTTGTTGTCCGCCGTCAGTCACCGGACCATAAGTGGAGCCATGTGCTCATAGATGACGCTACTAGAAGTATGCAGTAGCGCCATCTATGATCATTTACCGGAACCCTTAGGGCGCGAGGCATACTCGCACTTGTCGGGTTTTTTCTTTTTTGATAATGATATTTTTATTATTGCAGAGGTCTAGGATTTGAGTCATGTAAGTTGTCTTAAAATCAATAAGTTTACCTTGATATAAACATGTTTAATAATCTAATTTTTTTTGCGTAAAATTAACCGGCACCAAATTTGCAGCAGCGTTAACGGGTTAAAACAGAGTTATATTAAACCCCGAAAAATCATCATTTAAACAACGAAATAAGCAAACGAAATATGATTCAGCGCAGCATACTCGAAAACTTTAAAATAAACGGTTCTAGTACTGAACTATTACAGTTTAAACACCCATGTTCAGTGTTAATTTAAACTTAGTTTTAGCTCGTATTGAAGTTAGAAACAATTTAGATTCACTAAACTTATTCCCGTGTAGTGTAACTTAAGTTATCTTAATGGCGTTTAACGTGTGGAGGTGGGTAGTATTCTAGGTAATGAGTCACCTAGATTTCTAGACTTTGAGTAGTTTATGAACTAACACCTATATTCTAAGATTTCAAAAGCTATTCGACTTAGTCGCCTTGAAGACGGCTTCAAAACAGTAGCGTGTCTAGAGGGCAAGTCCGACGCATTTTTAGGGTTCCGTACCTCAAAAGGAAAAACGGAACCCTTATAGTATCACTTTGTTTTATGTAATGCACATGCTTTAATAACGACATTAACTCAGTTAAATTCATAAAAAAATAAAAAAAATTCGCAGGAATTCGCGTCGCAGTTTTCTGTACAAACCCATAAAGGGTTATCTGCATCGCGTGAATAATATCGTGAGAAAAAGTCTTATGAAGTATCGTACCGCGATTCCTTTTTCACTTGAAACGCACAGAGCATTGGACTGCACGACTGCACCGCTATTTTCACTGCATCACATTAAAAAAAAAACCGGCCAAGTGCGAGTCGTACTCGCGCACCGAGGGTTCCGTATCAGTTTTGGACCTATAAAGTGAAAAGAACCGGACCGCAAAACTAAGTTTGTTTGTGAAAGAATTTTGATGATTTTGAAAAAACTACTAGTTAGGAACATCGTTTTATTTTTGGTGCCATATTTGGGTCAATTTCTATCAACTCTAATTATTTCAGATTTTTCGCTCCGCAAACTTCGGAGGTAAGGGGGGGAAATTTTGAAATGTGCAAATCAAAAATAAAAATATATTTTGAAATGTGCAAATCAAGCCCTGTCATATGATATGTCATATTTTGACCTAGTAACCCGACTTTAAAATTTGGGACCCCCACTCCGGCCTCTTTTGCAATGAAAATAAAAATATTGTTTGACTTTTTTCATTTGCAATAAAGTTGGGCAAGCATTCTTTATAACTGTTCCAAATTTCAAGTCGATAGCATTAGTAGGTAGTTGCTGAAATAAGCAGGTGTGACAGACAGACAGACAGACGAAGTCGCACCATAAGGGTTCCTTTTTTACCATTTTGGTACGGAACCCTAAAAACTAAAATAAACGTACAACAAGAGCCCAGCAAGTCTGAACAAAACTTAGTCCGTAGGTGTAGGTTTACGAACTTTTTACGTAACAGTCTCCTTTCAATGGGCTAACATGGAAACTTGTTCGAGTTTATTCAAGACCAAAGTTTGGAATTAACCTGTTAAGACGTGATCGTTTTGAAGTATAATAAGTACATTCTAAGGTAGGACTTTTTGTACAAAGAAATTGAGATAAAGAAATGGTTTAAGGGGGAAGTTTTGTTTTGTTTTGATATACTGTTTGCAGATAAGGTGGGTAGTTTGGTTCTGGACTCTGTTTTCAGAACAATACGCGTAAATATTACACATTGAACTTTAGAAAGATAATCGGCTAGCTTCGGTTTTATAGAGCGTCATCTCTGTCGCACGAAGCACTAATAGTCCGGTATCTAATAAACAAGTCGGCGACAAAACGTCACTTAAGTATGAGTGACGGATACGACACTACAAAACTGGCCAATGATCTCTTTCTCAAATTCGATGTGTAATAATTCATTGCCTCGTACATACTGTATTTCTAAAGACCGATCTCTTTCATGAGATTATATCCTTTTTCTATCAGACGGCCAGGAGCCAGTGCTTCTGGCCGTCTGATAGAAATACTGGCCGTCTGATAAACGTGAATAATACCTGATTGCTGAAATAAAGTCTGATTCTTATTCATATCAGACGGCCAGTATTTCTATCAGACGGCCAGAAGCACTGGCTTCTGGCCGTCTGATAGAAATACTGGCCGTCTGATAAACGTGAATAAGTTGTGACAAGTGACAGAACAGTTTCTGTCACTTGTCACAACTTATTCACGTTTACAAGTACGTAATAATACCTGATTGCTGAAATAAAGTCTGATTTGTCCGAACTGTGTTTTATCATGGTCACCCTAAAACTATAACCAACGACGAAATCATAGTTATCATTTTGCCTTCGGCATATTGCATAACTGCAAGCGTTTATAAACAGACGACGCGTATGTAAACGGCGGAATCATTCAAATTGCCTGCGACAGATACCTATACCAAAAACCCGAACGAAGCGATTTGATTCCTCTTTCATTATGAAAACCGCCAACCAGTGGAATGCGCTGCCATAGAGTGTGTTCCCGATAGTTACATTATACACTGCTGAAAATTGGTACGAATGTTGGGAACACCATTATAAAGGAAAGTGAAAAGTCCTCATTGATCACACTATGTACAAAAAAACAATCAAGGTAAAATTTCGAAAATATGGGATTTTTTATTTTTTCAAGCAAACGGTAACTTTTATAAATCACAAAAACAGGTCAGAAAAAAATGCATATCATGCAGTTATCTATAAAAAATGTTCCTGTATCAGTTATCTGATATACAACAGATTAATGAGTTAATTATTAAAAAAACAGCCCCCAGTTAACAAGAAAAGATCTTTCGGCACCGCTTATGATGAATACCGCCCTCCTTTTATGTTAAAATTAATTATTCCCTCCATAAAGTAGTCCGTGTTATAATTAATTTAACTTTGAATACTTTGGGAAGTTTAATTAAGTTCCGCCAGGTAAGCTGGTTAGTGGCCCAGTTGATTTTATTTGACAGTAACAAATATTTTAAACCTTTTGTGGTTGAGAATTTTCGTGTAAGACTCTTTTAGGGTTCTGTACCTTAAAAGGAAAAAGGGAACAATATAGGATCACTTTATTGTCCGTCTGTCCAAAGAACCTTAACGGGTGGAGGCATCTGCTCATAGATGGCGCCACTAGAAGTATGTAATAGCGCCATCTTGCTCATAGACGACGCTATTGCATATTTTGGAACCCTCAGGGAGCGAGCTGTTTTGATCCGACTTAAAAATAGAGGGTTCAATTGACACGTTTGTATGTACATATAGATGCACACATATAGGTATGTGTGCATCAGGGGACAAGCAGGTTCCTCGCTGAGCTCTGGCGACCTTATACAGGGTAGAATTAAAACCAGTGCGGATATTTTAGGAGGTGAAAGTACTCATGAATATGATCATCTTTTATTATGGGACCGACACTGAAATATGAACAAAAAAATCAGCTGTTCCCTACAAAAATGCACTACAACACGATCAAAATGTATGGAACAGCTGATTGTTTTTTTCATATTTCAGTCACTTTCACCTCCTAAAATATCCTCACTGGTTTTAATTTTACCTTGTATAGGAACATAACACTACTAAAGACTAGCATTATTTGACTGTGGTATTCTGTAAGGTGCAGGTACTTCCCCAGTCGAACTGCTGCACATTTGAGCGGCTTGTCCCCTTACCTTTCCTTGTGTCTGTTACATTTTTAGGGTTGACACGATGATGCGATTTTGATGAAATTTGGTATGAAGATAGCTTGGAGTCGTGAACCTTAAAGAAGGTCATAGGATACCTTTTATCTAAGTAAGTATAGGTACCGGCATGAGTTGTGAGTACAGATCGCGTGTGTACACTTTAGGCCAAATAGACAATTGACAATACGTAATAGAGAATAGTCCAATAGACGACGAGCATCGACTGACGAAACAATCGCGTGCAGCCTCGGCGCCCCCTGTCTTCTTCTTCCGCCAAAGAGACCGAAAAATTAACTGAAGTGCAGGGTGCTCAAGACTCATGCCGGCCACTACTTATACCTAAAATAGTTTCCATAGGATTTGATTGAAACCAACAACATCTAGTTTGATCTAATAAACAACTGAGCTACCACAACAATAATACTATATTTCATCTCGTTTCCACGCTCTATTTTTCATATCACACTATCCTTTTCATTTCTTACACAGATTTTCATGAAAACACTTTCTTATTTTGTGCGAAACCCAACTAATAATGGTAACGGGCGATATATTGTAGTGAATGTGTCACCGCAGATATGTTATGTGTCGAGCCGTCGCCGTCGCCTGGTGCGAACGTGTTGTACCTACCCACTTATTTATTTACTTAATCTTTGTGCTGGGTGTTAGAATTTTACAATTATTAGGAGGTAATTACATAATTTACTATCAGTTTGTCACTTCGTCTGTGTGAAAATGGATGAAAAGAAGCCTATGTGCTTTTATATGCGTTTCTAGGTCCCAGGCTACTTCTTTGTTAAAGGACGTCGGCAGTTTTGGGCTTGATATGGTACAGTAATAAAAGCTTAACCAACAATAAAAATATATTTTAATTGTTCTTTGCCTAATTTATCTTAGAAATCAAAAATCGAAATAAATAAGAAATAAAATGATTATGCCGTTGACATTTTGAAAAAACCAATATTAAAACAAACGGGTGCATGCTGGCTGGCGCGTGCCTCCACAGAATATCATGTCGACAGCAACTAAAACCTTTTAATTGAAAACTCATTAGTCGGGCTGTACTTCACTGGATCATTCACACCATACTTAACCTCACTGTCAGAAATACGAAGATTTCTCTTTAACCCAATTACGTACAAAAACAAATAAAACATTAATTTAAATACTCTTGAAATACTCGATCACACCAAACTAATTTCATATCTGTACCGACATACACAATCTGAAGCCCAGCGTTCTATGGGCGTCTGCCAGTGCCCTTTAATTCAAATCCGTTCAGCCGTTTCAGCGTGAAGGAGTAATAAACACACGCAATCTTTTGTATTTATAATATTTAATTTTCTATTCACATAAGGACAATGCAAGCCTATATATGGCGCCCCGTATCACACTCAAAAGTTTTTATGTCACGACGACCAAACGACGACGAAAAAAGGCCCGTATTACAGAACAAAACTCAAGTGTCGATTTCTGTTTCAAACTAATTTCAACCAATCAAATGGCTTTACATCTATGCTCAAGGCGAGATGTGCGCTTGGGTATCGTTCTGTAATACAAACCTTAGTATATTTGGAGCCCGTGCCGAACGGCGCGTACGTGTTCCACGCGCGCCTCAAAGAGATGTCAGCATCAAAGAGGGGGCCCACTAGGGCCCAAGCCTGCCGGGAAAGCGGGATTGTCCGAAAGGGATACCGCTGACCCGGACAAAAGGGCTAAGGAACACGGGTGGGTTTTAGTCATTAAGAGTCTGACACTCCCTTCCGCTCCGCCCAGAGCGGGAGAAGTCATTTGATGATTTCCCATCCCCAAAAAAAAAAAAAAAAGTATATTTGGAGGAGAAGTAAAAGCTCTTTCTTTATTGCTGTTTTTAGGGTTCCGTACCTCAGAAGGAAAAACGGAACCCTTATAGGATCACTTTGTTGTCCGCCGTCAGTCACCGGACTATAAGTGGAGCCATGTGCTCATAGATGGCGCCTCTAGAAGTATGCAGTAGCGCCATCTATGATCATTTAGCGGAACCCTTAGGGCGCGAGGCATACTCGCACTTGTCTGGTTTTTTAGATGGAGTCCTGCAATTCGTATTTATTTTTAATTTACCTACTTAATATTTTGAGGTTAAGTTCTAGAAAAAAACAAATTCAAAGTCTATAGTAACTATAGACTTTGAATTAGTTTTTTTATGTCAGAAAATACTTACACTTGGCACTTACGTTCAAACTAAAATTATTCACTACTTCTGCTTACCCTGCATAAAATACCTTTGGAACATGTAGGTAAATAAAACTGTCTCAGTATATTCTGAAGATTAATCGAGTGTAAGATATGGGAGATACATTATTTACTTCTGACGGGAATATGCGACGCTCAGATGTAAGGAAACCTTTATATGTATAGGGTAGTATAAGTAGCGGCGTGAATTATGATCACAGATCGCGCGTGTACATTTTCGGCCCAATAGAGAGTTGACAATACGTAATAGAGAATGGTCCAATTAGATGACGAGCATCGACTGACAAACCAATCGCGTGCAGCCTCGTTCTGCCCCTGTCTTCTTCATTCCGCCTAAGAGAGTGAATCAGCTTGCTGCGGAGTTTGTTGCGCCGTTTCTTCTTCGCAGCTAAAACACTAGGAAGCGGTGAAGGGCGGGCGTTTTTGGGGGCTGTCTTATGTATATTTTGACGTTCAAAAAGTGCTTATTGACTTTAGCCCAGTTTTAATAAATGTCTTTTGAATTTGAATTTGAATTTGCGCAGGCGACGTTTGTGATCAAGACTGGTGCCGCTAGTTTTATCACAGATCATAGAAACAAGGGAGTTGTGCCAAGGCGGTATTGAGTTTAACGCTTGAGTTTGAATACATTGACCATAATTAAAACGTACACGCTGGCAACGGACCGAAGGCGATCGATGATAGAAATACAGTGTTTTAGTTTAGTGCTAGTGATGAGCGACGAATAACAGTGTTAGATTGAGGGTGTGCGGAATTTTCAATGCGTGGGAGATCTTTATATTCACAAGGAGCGCTTGTAATTGTGTCGCAAACAGTTCTAAAAGTGGCGACAGTGGTTCCTGTACTAATTTGCTATGATGGCATATCTCCTTTTTTCTATGATCTGAGAGTAGAATCATAATAATGTCTTAGGTTTTCGCAATTATTACACATTATAATGAAACAAGTTTATACGGATTAAATCGCGTATATTACAGATTTTTTACAGAGTTTTCCTATATAGCATAGCATAATCGGCCTATAATGTTTCCACTGCTAGGACACAGGCCTCCTCTGTGAGAGGGAGTGGGCCGTAGTCCACCACGCGGGCCCAGTGCGGGTTGGTGGACGTCACATGTCTTGGAATTTTTGGTTCTAGGACATGCCGGTTTCCTCACGATGTTTTCCTTCACCGTTAAAGCAAGTGATAATTAATTTCTAATACGCACATGACTTCTAAAAGTCAGCGGTGCGTGCCTCGGGATCGAACTCGAACCATTCGCCGTGGGAGGCACATGGTTAAACCACTAGGCTATCACTGCTTTTTTTCTATAACTCTGTAAAAATCAGTAATATACGCGATTTAATCCGTTTAAACTTGTTTTATTATAATGAGTAGAATCATGTTCGTAAAATAATATCACGCCGTACTTAGTCCCCTAAAAGGTAAGCAGATGTGTGTAGTACACCCACATTTCATGATATTTAGCCGCATCTAGGTAATTCTAGGTACCTATACTGGAAGTCAATTCCAATCTAGGAACAAGCTAGGCGGATGAAATATCAAGCTATTTTAACATAGAAATCTGTGAAGAGACCTGACCAATGCTAATCAAATCTACATAGTAATTACGTAAAACACCATAAAATACATATTAAAATATCCTTATAAGTATGTACATAACAATAATTTACTCTTATAATTTCCAACCACGGTTAAGTTGAAAAGGTAAACATCATTTGCATTTAACCTTTCAGTTCGCAATCGGCTTAGTATCGAATGATACTCGATAGTTATCGATTAGATGCTGTTGAAACGAGTTGTTTAGCTTTAGATAATTCTGGCTTTTTAGGATAATCTATACCAATATTATAAAGCTGAAGAGTTTGTTTCTTTGAACGCGCTAATCTCTGGAACTGCTAGTCGGATTCGAGAAATTCTAAAATGTGTATAATGATAGCCAGATTCATGAGGTATATGTGATGTATATGTTCATGAGCGGGTTGCTTCAAACCATCTGTATTCGTAAGTCAGTACGTAATCGTTAAGTCAGTATAAAATTGTCATACAAGCCGCCATATTTGACGGTTACAGATACGTAACTGTAAGATGAAACAACATGGCCATAGTATAGCCCATTTAACATCACGCTACGACCCTCAGGAGCCGAGCAACGGGGGCGAAATCACGGGGCACAGCTAGTTATTCAACAATATGACGTTTACCAAATCGCATTGGGCCGTGGTGGATAATGACCCATTTCGAGGACACAAAGTTTGCTGGTAGAAAACTCAACTTTTGAGTTAAGCTCGCCTTTGTCATTAAAAATCGCCATGTCATTATAAATCTGTGCATAAATATTGTATGTGTACAATAAAGAATAATATTATATATATATATTAGAATAATAATATATGTTTTTAAAAAAATGGTAAAAGAGCATTACCTGTCACTTTAATCTTGCTACTTTCTCATTTGTATTGAATATTTATTAGTTTACAATTTGATCAAGTTATTATTTTATTTTATATTGTATTTGTGTCATAGTAATTTTATGTAGGTTCTCCTATCATTCAGTCCATCCAAAGGTTGTCTGGAAGAGATCGCCTTGTGCGATAAGACCGCCCATTGTACATTATTATTTTTAAGCCTTGTTCTATATTGTTACTAGTGGTGTACAATAAAGAGTATATAAATAAATAAATAAAGAAAGAGGACGTCAAGCTCCAACAGTGGGAATAGCCCCAATAGTGACGTATTAGGCTGTGTCCCCAGTAGGCAAACTGTAAGCGGCCGTCTGAGTTTGCGCTAACAGTTTGCAGTAGCAAACTGTTAGCGCAAAACTAGCACATTGTGGACACTCCATTTCAAATATATGGAAGAGCGTACTCAACCGATGCGCCGCAAACTCAGTCGGCCGCTAACAGTTTGTCTATTGGGGACATACCCTTAGAGCTTATATTTCTGCCCACCCTCCAAGTCTCCATATCTTCAACCATTATGAGCTCCCATTTATTCTCAAGTGTAACAGTTAGCTTACGGCATACAGAACGGACCCGTGGGAACATGCTACGAACAATGCTGCCATTGAAGCTTGAGAGTAACTTGAAGATGTGAACATCGCTGTCAATCTCAAGTGATTTAATTGATTTCGTAATTAAATTATCATATGGTATGCATGGATCATTTTGACAGATGCATGCATGCCATAAATATGACTATTTAATCTGAGGGGCAATTCTCCCAGTGAAAATGTTCAAATTATACCTACGTACCTACCTAGTTCCGCAGTGTCGTTCTGCTAATATTTTGAACTGGCACATAAATAACCAAAAAAATAATATTCATATGCATAATATTTGTACGACAATGATTAACAGAATACCATTTTTTATGAGCATATTATATTTTTTATGTGAACTTTTGGTAAATTTTCGATTTCATTGCTGCATAGTTTAGGTTTGTCATTGTTTGTTCGAAGAATACCTATCCTTTATGACACATATGACCCTGATACTAGATCAGAACTACATATATTTCGAAGATTTTAATTAAAAGGATTACCCTTTTGATATGAATAGCGCTCTTTCTGAAAGAGTTCCCAAAAAATAAAACCAACATACACACACGTATGTACTCATAACAGACTCATGAGATATTTCATCATTGTCTTAGTTGACATTACTTTGGAAATACTTCATTAATGAGGAAAGTTATTCTATCAATGCCTACCTAGTTTAAAATTCTTGAGTTCTAGACACATTTCAACTCCAGGTCTAAGTTAGCACTCGAACAAAATTTAATTCCGACATAAAACACTAAGGAACAAACGTATTCGAAACATTAACGAGTAAGGAGTCGTTCCAAGATTTCCCCGATGACTTGATCGCGCTAGCTCTTTACTTTGAACTTCTTGCGTTACTAGGAGCCTGGTACCTGTATCTTTGTAAAAGTGTGGGGGATAGTTTTTGGAATTTCTTGCTGCAATTGTATAGCCGCCAAGTTGCCGTTTATATCGCTCAAGCTCAACACAGTGCAACAATCGCTGCAATCTTGCCAAGATATTTCATAGTAGTCGCAGGTATTCAATGTCTAGCCGGCTAGATTGCAAATGATTTATGCCGCTTTGACTTTACTGTAATATCGCCGTATATCGGCTTTGCTCTTCCTCAGCAATCCAGTTGCAGAATGTTGCTGGACTATTCTCGGCAATGTATTGCACAAAGAAATTGCAGAAAGGTTACTGCAAATATACTGAGTTATATCGGTCAATAAAATTGCCAACAAGATGCAAGTTTTGTAGCCCGTGTACAGGCCCCATAAAAATTGAACTGTAAGATTTTCCCTCTTTTCGGGGTGTTTTGAAGTATCTCCTCAGCTTTATGAGACCTTAGTCAATCAAAAAATATTTCAGTGAAACTTATCTTAAATTCTAGCAATTTAAGACCGAATTCAGGTAGAAAAGTGCGCTTCTTTCTTTTTATTTATTTTCTTAAGGGTTGTAACGTAACTTAGGGTCGTGTTGCAGAAACTAACTCTAGACTCACGGATTACTTGAGTGAGACTAGTTTATTTAAATTTTAAATCTTTTATTGAAACTCCTCACCGTACTTACACCGCGCGAAAATGTGTCCTTATTGAGACGTGTGAGCTCACTAATTAGACTGAGAATGATAGTCTGTAATATTCGGTATGAGTGAGCGAGACAACACTATATTTCATACTTCAGTTGTCATTGAAATTGACATTGGAAAGGTGACCATATTTTGATACCCCTACCGCATCTATGATTTAAATCTTTGGTTTCAAACCATTTGATAGGTTTAACGAAATGTTCGATTATAAGCGTTCTATTTTTCTTTTAGGGGTACGAAAGCCTAAAAATGAGTGAAAAATACATATTAACATCCCATTTCGAGTGTAACATGAATATTTCGTAAAACACCAAGAAACGGCGTGTACAGACAAAACATTAGCGGACAGCAGAGAGATTTCCCCGCGGAATAGTGCACAATGTCTCGCGAATAAGAAACATTACTATAGGTATATTCATTTTTTAGAAAGTACTTGCACGAAATTGTTGTTGCTCACTTCTGACTCCTTGGTAGGTAGGTTTAGTGTAAGCTGACCAACTAAAACCTTCAAATCTCTTGAGATACTAAAGAAACCGGACAAGTGCGAGTATGCCTCGCGCCAATAGGGTTCCGAAATATGATCATAGATGGCGCTACTGGATACTTCTAGTGGTGTCATCTATGAGCAGATGGCTCCACTTATGGTCCGGTGACTGACGGCGGACAACAAAGTGATCTTATAAGGGTTCCGTTTTTCCTTTTGAGGTACAGAACCCTAAAAACAACGTATAATATAAAATAAAATAATAATCCTACTGCTGGGACCTCATATCATAGGAAATAAGGAGATATGTAATATCATAGCAAATTAGTACGGGAACCACTGTTGCCACTTTTAGAACGGTTTGCGACACAAATACAAGCGCTCCTTGTGAATATAAAGATCTCCCACACATTAAAAACACACCTTCAATCTAACACTGTTATTCGTCACTCATAACTAGCACTAAACTAAAACACATTTATATCATCGATCGCGTTCGGTCGCCCGCGCCGCCAGCGTGTACGTTTTATTATAGGCAATGTGACAAAACTATAGCGCCTTGGCACATCTCCCTTGTTTCTATGATCTGAGTGCAATTCATACGCACACTCTCCGAAATGTAAGACTAAAAGTCTAATTCGGAAAAGTCTATCAGGCTAATAGGTAACCTAGCATGGTCTTATTTCAAAAGGGCGTAAATCCAATACGTAGCGCTTACCTAAAAGCCTTTTTTAGGTTAATAAATCTCCAGGGCTGCTGCGTTTCTGAAAAAGTCCGCACCAACGAAATCTGATTCATTTCCTTAGGGAAATCTCTTTCCGTTTTTAATTTGGACATTTCTCTCCCTAATTATGGCTACAGGTATAAACGTAGTACATTTCTAGTAATAAAACCTTAGGTTATTGCTTTTAATTTTTCACCATTCCTTCTGCCACTAAATTATAGTGATTATCAATTTTGCCCTTTAAGTTTGACCTTACACTATCGAGGTCACTGGTTAAGTTAGCAGTGAGACTTTTGAAATTAAAAATATAAAACAGATTGACACTGATTCACAATACCTTGACTTTTTAATGATTTTTTAAACCAATTAAGTATGAACGCTTTGTAAATTCAGGTGTCAAACGTAATTTATGTCCTCATTATAATGCTGAAAAACCAAAAGAAAATATTCTTATTATGAATGACGGGAGGTAGTCCTAAATCTATACTTATATTACTTATACAAATAAATTAAATTGAAGTGTCTGTTTGTAATGTCAAAATAACAATTTTTTAATAAATTTACCCATATGAAAGTATACACGGTATTAATAACAAAACTCAATTTTTAAATTTTTTGTCTGTCTGTTTATTACGGCTAATCTCTGAAACGGCTGGCCCGACTATGACGCGACATTCACTGGCGGATAGGTGATGTTATAAGGAGTAACTTAAGCTACTTTTGTACCGCACAAAATAAATTATGACTATGATCACTTGAATATTTGTCATCTGAATTCCACGCAAGCAAAGTCGCGGGCACAGCGAGTCTTGCTATAAAAAAAACTAGTGGCGCCATCTATGAGTAGATGGCTCCACTTATGGTCCGGTGACAAACGGACAACAAAGTGATCCTATGAGGGTTCCGTTTCTTTTTAAGGTACGGAACACTAAACACCAGAACAAAACAAATAAAATTAGCACTAATATGAAAATAATTTGAGATCGCGATGCCCTCAGAAGTTCAATATTCTTACATTCGCTAGAATCAGATATCAATACCAAGAAAAGTAATAAACTTCAAAGTTCATTGTGTAGGCGTACCATTTACATAAAGTATTGAAGATAACTTTGAAGTTTGCTTATTGGAAAATCATTATTGGTACTTGAAGAAATAAGACACCATTTCAATATCTCACCATCATCATAATGAAACTGAGGCCTAAAGCACCTATACAGGGTAAAATTAAAACCAGTGCGGATATTTTAGGAGGTGAAAGTACTCATGAATGTGATCAACTTTTATTATGGGACCAACACTGAAATATGAAAAAAAAATCAGCTGTTCCATACATTTTGATCGTGTTGTAGTGCACTTTTGAAGGGAACAGCTGATTTTTTTTTTCATATTTCAGTGTCGGTCTCATAATAAAAGTTGATCATATTCATGAGTACTTTCACCTCCTAAACTATCCGCACTGGTTTTAATTTTACCCTGTATACACCCACAGTTCGCCAGTTGTGTTTTTAGGTCAATTTAATAGAAAGAGCTCGTGTTTAAATGACAGCCGCGCTGATCAATCGATCTGCGAGGTTAAACTGCGCTTGCCGCGTTCAATCTTGGATGGGTAACCGTTCTCTACACATCGATACCCCTCCGTGCTTCGGTCGATCGGGCTTCGTTAAACAGTCGGTCCCAGTTGCCATAGGAATATCTTTGACAGTCGTTACGGGTAGTCAGGAGCCTGAAATTCTGACAACTGGTCTAACATTGAAATACCGGTATTACCCAATAATTGTTGTGGAGGTCAGATGGCAGTCGCGCCATATTAATAATCAGCCGCAACTAGTTAGACTGGAAGCCGACCCCAATCTAGTTAGGGAAAAGGCTAGGCGGATGATGATAATAGGCGGCAAGTCTATTGCCATCAACCAGGCTAAAATCCAGATTCTGGGCTATTCAGGCCACACTAGTGCGTTTTTATCGGTCGATAATATCGCAAGTTTTATTGCGATATTAGGAATATAGGACACATGCGATCTAACAACGACGTGTTATTATCTCAGCAACACACACGCTGGAAAAATGGGACGATAAAAACAGTAGGTATGTGGACAGGACCGATAATCCACCGATAATATCGCACCTGTGGGAGCCTTTATTGAGAATCTTAGCCCGGATATTGAACTCAGGAGTCACGCTTGCGTTATTGGTGATTGCTAAGTTTTAACCCATATTTTTGTGCCAACCCACAAGCCAACATGTCCCATAATCATTTTCCCCGAACCATACAATACCTATCTTAAGCATCATACCTCAGATCATAGAAACAAGGGAGATGTGCCAAGGCGCTATCGAGCTTGATGCCTGATCTTGAGCAAATTGCTCAAATTAAAAACGTACCTACGCGCTGGCGACGAACCGAACACGATCGATGGTATAAATACGGTGTTTTAGTTTAGTGCTAGTGTTGAGTGACGATTAACAGTGTTAGATTGAGGGTGTGCGGAATGTTTAATGCGTGGGAGATCTTTTTATTCACAAGGAGCGCTTAATTATGCGCGTAATTGTGTCGAAAAATGTACTAAAAGTGGCATTAGTTGTTCCGGTACTAATTACCTATGATGGCATATCTCCTTGTTTCTATGATCTGAGCATCATACATTACAACCGCGCATATTTTTACTCGTACCCCTATCGACCGCAACATTTTAAGTTTCATAAATTTTCAGATACAACGTCCAAGTAATATATTAAACATTTTTGAAATATTTTTAACATATTTCATAGATATATGCTTCAAGTTCTCTGTCGTGGTACTAAATAGCATTTGATAAGAAATGCGTACCATATTTTTATTTGAGTAGGACACATACCTACGTTATTTAATATTGACGATGTATCTAGGTTCTGTGTGTTATATTTAAGGCACAACATTTACCGTTTTCCAAGCTTTATACAGCCGGTTTTTAGGGTTCCGTACCAAAATTGTAAAAAAGGAACCCTTATTGTGCGACTTCGTCTGTGTCTGTCTGTCACAGCTGCTTATTTCAGCAACTACTGACGCTATCGACTTGAAATTGGCAGTAGATGTTTGCCCAACTGTATGGCAAATAGAAAAAGTTATTTTTTTTTATTTTCTTTGCAAATGGCGCCGAAGTGGTGGTTCAACATTTTGAAGTGGGGTTACTAGGTCAAGTGGCATATCAATCATATGCAAGGGCCTTCATGTACAAACAAAATATATTGTTGTTTTCCTTTATGCTTTATTGTTTTCGACATATGATGAAAAGTTACCAAACCAATACTATTCCCCGCTCCCATATTATTATCTCCGAAGTTTGCAAAGTGAAAAATCTGAAATAATTAGAATTGATAGAACTAAAACTTTGCACCAAGAATAAAAATATGTTCGTAATAGGGATGTTGAATATATTTTTTTTATTATGAATCTGTAAACTATTTAAAAAAAGATAATTAACACCAAAAAACCGATGAAACATCTACAAAATTGGCAAAGTTATAAGCGTTTTAATATGATTAGCTAGACACGGACGGCATGCATGATAAGTGACGTAACACCACCTATGTCCGCTTCACGCGACAAAGACGGAGCGATACTCCCTCCAAAAACTATAAAGCGCCTGTTTTCCGCGCTATGTTTTCCATTTTGTGATATTATTTTGTTTTACATTTTTGTTAATCCTATTCCTTCTTTGGAATAAAATAATTTATTTGTACTTTTTTAATAGTAGTCCACTACCGTATTAGCACAGTTTTTTAGAAATCAGAATTTCTTCACAAACAAACTTAGTTATGCGGTCTGGTTTTTAGGGTTCCGTAGTAAAACTATTGAACTGAATATTTTGCGCGAGAGACACTTCCAAAGTGGTAAAAGGTGTCCCCCCCCCCCTGTAACTTCTAAAATAAGAGAATAATAAAACTAAAAAAAATATATGATGTACATTACCATGTAAACTTTCACGGAAAATTGGTTTGAACAAGATCTAGTAAGTAGTTTTTTCAAAATCATCAAAATTCATTCTAAAACAAAGTTTGTTATGCGGTCCGGTTTTTTCACTTTATACGTCCAAAACTGATACGAAACCCTCGGTGCGCGAGTACGACTCGCACTTGGCTGGTTTTTTTTTAACTTTTATACGTCTAAGAACGATAAGAAACCCTCTGTGCGCGAGTACGACTCACACTTGACCAGTTTTTTCAAAACGATACCAAAATAATCCGGGACACTAAACATTTATGATTGTTCAATTTTCTACGCTGCCTCCTCCAGGGTTTACCGTCTACCACTTAGATACATTCAGTTAATCCCGCGATTTTTCTCCTTTTTCTTGAAAAGGTTTAAGACTCTTTAATATGCTGTTTTAGCTCGATTTTTGCTTTTAAGTGGTGGGTGGTAACCGTTTTTGCTTGAAGTTGGTCTGGATTAAGTAAAATAGCAGGAAATCTGTATACTTTTACATTAGTTTAATTAAAATTTGATCTTTATAAACTTTAGAGTATTAAAGTATCTTAGAAAAAAACTATGATGTACTTACGAACTTTCAGGGGTTAGTTATTTTTAGGGTTCCGTACCTCAAAAGGAAAAACGGAACCCTTATAGGATCACTTTGTTGTCCGCCGTCAGTCACCGGACCATAAGTGGAGCCATCTGCTCATAGATGGGGCCATTGGAAGTATACAGTAGCGCCATCTATGATCATATTTCGGAACCCTTAGGGCGCGAGGCATACTCGCACTTGTCCGGTTTTTTTATTTGATTTTACAATATATTTGTCCTTGTAATTTTATTATTGTTGTATACATGGTGTCCCACGGCTATGCCACACGGAGATAAAGTAGGTACGGTACCTAGTTTTAATATTGTACATAGGTTTTTTTCTTCACGGAGACTTTATTTTATTTTTAAAAGTAACTAATACTTCAATCAAAGTTTTTTAAAAAGCTGCTTGCCTCATCTGGGGATTTTTTTTTCTTTTTTTTTTCTTTTAAAAAAACCAACCAAATTCGAAAAAAAAATCCTGTATTTTTATGATGCCGATCGAAAGGTTATAAGGGTTAATTCCTTCTAAATAACATACGGTCAGCCGCAGAAAGATAATTAAATTTTAAAGGGGGCATTAACCATACAATTTCTATCGTAAAAGTCTCCTTTAAAACTTAAAGACCTTTTCTGTTAATCAGTGATTGTACTTAAATTAAACCACAAAAAAAAATTCTTTGTTCTGAATCAGTGAAGGTATACAAAGTATGTTGTCTTCTCAGATCATAGAAACAAGGAGATATGCCATCATAGCAAATTAGTACGGGAACAACTGATGCCACTTTTAGTACATTTTTCGACACAATTACGCGCATAATTAAGCGCTCCTTGTGAATAAAAAGATCTCCCACGCATTGAACATTCCGCACACCCTCAATTTAACACTGTTAATCGTCACTCAACACTAGCACTAAACTAAAACACTGGATTTATACCATCGATCGTGTTCGGTTCGTCGCCAGCGCGTACGTTTTTAATATGAGCAATTTGCTCAAGATCAGGCATCAAGCTCTATAGCGCCTTGGCACATCTCCTTGTTTCTATGATCTGAGGTTGTCTTTCATCTTTTACAGCCAGCAGAATACAATTTCATATAAAGATTCCATAGAGAAGAATTTCAAATAATATCAGCGAGATTACATCCTGGCCTTACCATGTAATAATACCGGTACATAATATGTATCGTTACCTATATTATGTTGTGTATACAGGGTGAGTTTTTGAACAGAGATGGAAAGAAGCTAAGGCCCGTATTACAGAACGATACTCGAGCACAGATCTCTGCTTGAGCATAGATTGAATCTAGTTTTAACCAATCAAATGGCTTTAAATCTACGCTCAAACAGAGATCTGTGCTCGAGCATCGTTCTGTAATACGGGCCTAAGAGTTTTTCAAACGGATTTAAACTGCATGAAGTATATAAATGAAAATGTAAATTTTGGTCCACTTGCAACTTAGCCAAAAATTGTTTTTTGATCGATAAAAACAAGTATTTACAAAAAAATATAACGTTTTAATGATTTTAATCAATCACTTATTGCACTCAAAAATAAAATGGAGCTAGGGTTCCGTACCTCAAAAAACGGTACACTTATAGGATAACTTTGTCGTCTTAGGCTTATGGGTCAAGCAGCTCTCGCTGTCAACACAGCGCATCCTCAGGAGCTCTGGCGACCTTACTCACCACAGGAACACAACACTACCGAAGAGCAGCGTTATTTGGCTGTGGTATTCTGTAAGGTCGTATTTCCCCAGTCGGGTTATTCCAGATTTGAGTGAGATATCCCGCTGTGCCCTACCTGTCTTAAGCTATACCTGACATAATGATTCTTCAACAGTTATAAACTAAGATACAAGTTATTAAATCACCCGCTAAGACCATAATCACCCATTTACGAGCTTTCGTCCATTTTTCAACTGTAATTCAAAGAATATAATGTTTCAATTCACAATTTTCTCGACAGTATGGCACCCGCGCTTTCACGGTAATAATTCATACCAAGGTTTTTAACTCGACACGATCATTTCCTAAATTTCATTTTTTTGTCGTTCTTCGAATTAAAATTGTATGTATTACCTAGTCGTTTCCATTTGTCGTAAAAAAAATTCGGTCATATTTTTATTTTTAATGGAAATTTGAATTTATTTCGTCTTTTCGCAGTTGGGGGAGTAAAAGGGTGGTATAGAGCGCGGATTTATGTTATGGTTGTATGGTGTCTATGGGTATTCAGACGTTTTATGGAAGATCGTGTAAATGTAATGCATACTAATAGGTATTTCTGTCTTTTCTGCATTGTTATGTAATTTGCAGTCCCAGGTCGCGCTGAAATATAATATTTTTTGCCTGAATTAACTGGCCGTAATATAAGACTTGTATAGTCTATAGATATAGGCTTGTCGCGGAGTGCCTCCCTCCCACTGTCCTCTCAGCCTCGGCTAGCTATCGGAGGGAGTCTCCACAGACACAAATCTTGATATTTAAATAAAACACGATGGATGGTTGAAGGGTTGCGACGTAGATCGTTTATTGCACTTTACAACACTGGTATAAAAATAACTATTACAAAAGACGTTTGCTTATAGCATTGATCACTTTATAAATTGGTAATATTAAAACGGATAAGCGGTTCAGCGGTCCACGACCGATGTCTTCGGAGACCAGACAAAAAGTGACGAAACAATGAAATAAATGCATAAAAATATGAGATGTTCTAATTTTGAAATTTGAAGTTCAAATCTGGAAGAATGGAGTGGATGAAGTGGCCAGTAATGGAAGATTGTCAGCACTAAATGATGAATGAAGGATGACTCCGTCACAAGCTTATACAATACACTCTTAGATTTCTTTGACCGGTACCTATCACATGCGCCAAAACTTTAAAATGAGGATTCGCTTAGGACACAACAGGTCCCACGCTGTCAACAGCGCATCCCCAGGAGCTCTGCCGACTTTAATCACCGCAGGAACACAATACTACTGAAGAGAAGCGTTATTTGGCTGTGGTATTCTGTAAGATACTTCCCCAGTCATACTACTCCAGATTTGAGCGAGATATCCCGTTGTTCTTAATTGTATTCAACCGAAAACATTTGACCAGAAAAAACCCCAGCATTTAATCTTATTACTTTCCAAATTAAATCGTCGACTCAGTAACACCAAACAGAAAAATCTAATTATACTTTTACCCCGACAGAATTTCAACAAAATTCGTATAAAAAATAACCCTAAAAAGGCCGTGAAGGGAAAAAGTCCCCATTACCCAGGTAAAATAGCAATATATCGCGTGCAAAACAAACATGCCTATGCAAATTTGCAAGCTACACATTGAACGTATGTCATTCATCACGGTCGTGGGGGAAGGGGGGCAAAGGGGGAAAATGGGGTAAAGAACGAATTTTACGGGGACGCGAAATTTTCGGAAAAAAAATAAGTAAAGACGTTTTGAATAATGATTCTATGGTTACAATGAGGTTATGTATTTAGTGATTTATGTTATTTTTTTATGTTTTGCTTTTCGATTTTTGACTAAATTGCTTCATTGGCGAAAGAATCGTTGACGTAGGCTAGTTTGAAGTCTTGGATTCAATTTTCAGATGAGGTAAACTTGTTCTGGAGTCATTCGCTCGTCTTTAGCTTGCTCTGAAAGCTCTATTCTACTTGGAGGAGTAGAACAGGTATATTGTAGTAGGTCATTTTACACTCGCATTATACTGTTTATGTACGAGGGGCTCGTGGCTAAATGACGGCCTCGCTGATCGATCGATCTGCGAGGTTAAGCTGCGCTTGCCGCGGTCAGTCCTTGGATGGGTGAACGTTCTTTACACATCGAGACCCCTCCGTGCCTCGGCACGTTAAGCAGTTAAGCAGGTTAAGCTCAGCACGTTAAGCAGTCGGTCCCGGTTGTCATAGGAATATCTTTGACAATCGTTACGGGTAGTCAGAAGCCCTAAAGTCTGACAGCTGGTCTAACATTCGAATACCGGTATTACCCATTAATTGGGTTGTGGAGGTCAGATGGCAGTCGCTCCACGTAAAATATTGATGTTCAGCCAAAACTAGTTAGACTGGATGCCGACCCCAATATAATTTGGGAAAAGTCTAGGCAGATGATTATACTGTTTATGTATAAAACTGTTATAAATTACTAACTATGCCCCGCGGTTTCACCCCCCTGGCTCGGCTCCTGACGGTCATAGCGTGATGTTAAATAGCCTATACTAGGGTCTGGCAAACGAAAGCTGAGCCTGAGATTTAATCGAAACTTTTTACATGGCAACATTTTTACAGGGTTATTTTACCAGATATAGTTTTGATACTTATACGTAATAAATATTTCAAATTGTCATATTTACCTTATTCGCATAATTATGTAATAAATGGTTTATTTAATATACAGGGTGGAATTTTGTAATGCCACCTGAAGGGAAAGTACTCTTAATACTGTAGATAGAAAATTTTACTCAAAGAATACATTCCTTTATTTTTGAATAGAAAGAAAACTGCATTCAAAGATTTTCAAAAATTCGCTTGCCACACCCGGGAATCGAACCGTGATAAATTAATAATTTAAGATTACACGGTTTTCCTATCATTTAATTTATCAAGTTTGTTAGAGAGATTTCATCCTTATAATTGATCCTAACGATCAATGCAATAAAAGTACAGGGTGTAATTTTTACAGATTTTAGTCGGTTCGATTCCCGGGTGTGGCAAGCGATTTTCGAAAATTATTGAATGCAGTTTGCTTTCTATTCAAAAATAAAGGAATGTTTTCTTTGAGTTAATTTTTTTATCTTCAGTATTACGAGTACTTTCCCTTCAAGTGGCATTACAAAATTCCACCCTGTATAGAATCTTTATAACAAATTAATCTATGTAAAATTAAAACCAATTAAAATATTATTACGTACCTTTTTTATTTACGTTCGATTTTTCAATCGTCAGTTATCTTTTTCTGAGTAATAGATGTGGTTGTTTGGCATCTTTTGTGTAGAAAATATGTCAAACCAACCACCGCATTTATTTTTCAAACCATTGAAAAATCCGGCCCTAATATATTATTTGTTGTCAAGTATCAACACAATTTATTCCTACTGTTCTTAGTGATACCATAATGTGTTTTTATTTAATTTGCCGCGCTTTTTCAGGGTCATCTTTCGTTTGCCAGACTCTATTCCTCATGAATCTGGCTATCATACAAAAATAATTTTGACTCAATGTTACTTAGTTACACGTACAGAATGCGTAGATTTCGGCTTGGTGATGTGTCTTTTTACACCGTGTATTATTTGTGCCTCTGCCTACCCATCCATTCAGCCATCACCAAAAGATCTGCTGATCTTTTCTGTAGTAACACCACAATGAACCTGGATACATTTACGGAACACTGAAACCCAGCTTTCAGAGCCAACCTAAGCCTTTTATTAACATGTTTAACGTAACCCTAAAATTTCGCGCCAAAAACTCACACGTCACACAAAGCCGGTGAGATAGGGTTATTTTTATTACAGCGAATAAAAAGAAGATGGCGGTTATACGTTATTTTACAACTTTATTGTCCCCAAAGAGGTATTAAGGAAATTACATGGAACGAAGTGAAAAGGATAATTCCTTTCAATTTTGCGTATTGGATTGGTCTTTGGGGTAGGCAGGGTTAAAGTTTAGGTGTTAAAGTTTAATATTGGTTCTTGTCTTAACAGCCTGTCTTAGGCTGTGTCCCCAATAGGCAAACTGTGAGCGGCCGACTGAGTTTGCGGCGTATCCTCAGATCATAGAAACAAGGAGATATGCCATCATAGCAAATTAGTACGGGAACAACTGATGCCACTTTTAGTACATTTTTCGACACAATTACGTGCATAATTAAGCGCTCCTTGTGAATAAAAAGATCTCCCACGCATTAAACATTCCGCACACCCTCAATCTAACACTGTTAATCGTCACTCAACAATAGCACTAAACTAAAACACGGTATTTAAACCATCGATCGTGTTCGGTTCGTCGCCAGCGTGTACGTTTTTAATATGAGCAATTTGCTCAAGATCAGGCATCAAGCTCGATAGCGCCTTGGCAGATCTCCTTATTTCTATGATCTGAGGGCGTATCGGTTTAGTACGCCCTTCCATATATTTGAAATGGAGTGTCCACAGTTTGCTAGTTTGCGCTAACAGTTACGAACTCAGTCGGCCACTAACAGTTTGCCTATTGGGGACACAGCCTTAGTTATAAGAGAGGTAGAGCGAGATATCTCGCTCTAATCTATTAGTCTATTCTGTAACGACACGCTGTGTGTTATCACCGCGAGCACTGACGATTTGTTTGCGAATGCGTTAGAGAGAATCTCACCGTGACATGCTCACTCCGATTTTCGTTCCAAAGTTATGAAAGTATGGCAGTGTAGGGATTTTTTTAAAGAACAGTCTAACTCTTCAGCGTTTACGTTTTCTATATAAAGTTATAGTTTTCCCTCAAGATCAAGACAATATCATGGTGCCCTTAATAGAAAAAGATGTAATGTCGACATCTTCTATAAATAATAAAACAAAGTCGCGTTCCGTGTTATTATTTACCAATGGCAGAACGCCAATCAAATTTTGAGATCTTATGAATGTCTAATTTAAGTGTCCATTAATATCCTATAAATAAGTAAGCACAATTTCTTAGGAACCGAATTAATTTCCTTATCAAATATTTTTTAGCACATTAATACGATAAAGTAAAAATTTCTTGACAGAATTTACGTCCCAAAAACGTATAGCATAATAAGCATAGCATAATCGGTCTATAATGTTCCCACTGCTGGGACACAGGCCTCCTCTGTCTGTAAGAGGGAGTGGGCCGTAGTCCACGCGAACCCAGTGCGGGTTGGTGGACGTCACATGTCTTCGAATTTTTAGTTCTAGGATATGCCGGTTTCCTCATGATGTTTTCCTTCACCGTTAAAGCAAGTGATAATTAATTTCTAATACGCACAAGACTTCGAAAAGTCAGCGGTGCGTGCCTCGGGATCGAGCTCGAACCATTCGCCGTGGGAGGTACATGGTTAAACCACTAGGCTATCACTGCTTACTGCAAAAACGTATAATAAAACAAAAACAAATCGCATTGCTAATTAACCCATCGTGTTTTTCTAATAGCCTATAAACATACCGCGAAAATGCGCCTACGTAGAATCATTTTTATTTATATTCGCTAAAAGGATTCTGCGGCCGTAATGGGTTACATTTGTCAGACGCAAAGGTATTGTGGTAAGATGAGTTACATGTGTTTGTACCTTTTTGTAAAGCCTGCAATACATGTTGGCCGAGCTTAGACCAACGCGAGCCTAGACAAATTGACACAAGGCAAGCGTTACAGTCTAGACGTTCGGCGAGTTTGACGTCAACCGCATAATAGCGCGAGGACAAACATGTGAACACTATGGTCCGAGCGCGCGTGAGCGCCTTTGATTTGTGCAGAAAAACCGACACCGCTCCGAAGTGAGGCAAGTGATCGCGAGCGACTACAAGTTGTGGCAAGCTACGTCAAATGAGGTCTATACACGTTGGCGCTTGTCTATACTCAACCAACTAGGCAAGTGACACCGAGCGATAGCAAGACAATGCAAATATACCGTCTACATGTTGGTATTGGCCTTCACTCGACAACGCTCGGCCAACATGTATTGCAGGCTTAATAGGGTGTGGGGGGAATAGGACCGTACAGTATACAAAGGTATCATTCAGTAGTATTCCGCAACGCGCTTTCACCCGCCATCTATACTAATATTATAAAGTTTGAACGCGCTAATCTCTGGAACTACCTGTCGGATTCGAAAAATTCTTTTTGCATATGATAGCCAGATTCATGGGGAATAGTATAGGCTATTTAACATCACGCTAGGACCATTAGGAGTCGCAGAGTGATGTTAAATAGCAATTTTCGAATATCAATTTATTTTTAAGGATAAATATCGGTTTCACAGTCGCCACAAAATTTAACCCTTAAATTACTGATGATCGACTGTTTTAACAATAAATAAATAACATTTTCTTTGAAATTTTTTACTAATTTTGTTATGTATCGAACATTTTTAGTGATAAAAAAAATCTTAGAACACGGACTCACCTAAAAGCATATTAAAAAACATATAAGCAGGTACGATAACCTGGTTACGTGTAAACTACTGCCCCACATTCAATAAAGTGCCATATTGCTGCACCTAGCGGCATAGGATGCGGCAAAATGTCCCACACCACGTAATAACCATAAAAACTAAGTGCCAAAGATAGAAGACATGGTTTTATCTGTTCCCATCAAACGATATTGGGAAACACACTTAAGTGCAGCGTACAGGTCTACTCGATTACGGCAGAAAGGAGGGTAATGTAACTAATAGAATGAAGCTGCTAAGCATTGGCACAGAAAATATAATACTATACGTACAGATGCCTCATCTCATACAAAGAAATGTGACCGATTTAGAGCGGGCTATCTTCGGGCTATACATTTTTCCGTGCTTAAAGGATTTTTCAAAATTTGAACAAATATTTTTCATGATGTATTTTTTTATGTTCTCAATTTTACGCAAACTTCAATAACAAATCGATACATACGCCATCTATTATGAGTTATTTCAACAAATGTTCCTTTGTTCCTGATGAGACCCCATGGCAGTGGCGTGCCTACAAGGCGAGCCAGAGGGTACATATCTCAAATTTTTTCATGAATGTAAGTGAGTAGCGTACAATAAAAAAACCGGCCAAGTGCGAGTTGTACCTACTCGCGCACCGAGGGTTCCGTATCATTTTTGGACGTATAAAGTGAAAAAAATCGGACCGCATATCTAAGTTTGTTTGTGAAGGAATTTTGATGATTTTGAAAAAACTGTACTAGTTAGGAACATCGTTGTATTTTTGGTGCCATATTTGGGTCAATTCCTATCAATTCTAATTATTTCAGATTTTTCGCCCCGCAAACTTCGGAGATAAGGGGGGGGGGGAATGGTATTTTTTTGGACATTTTTCATCATATGTCGAAAACTGTGAGACATAAAATAAAAAAAAAATATTTTGAAATGTGCTGATCAAGCCCTTTCATATGATATGTCACTTGACCTAGTAACCCCACTTTAAAATTTCGGAACCCCACTCCGGCCCCTTTTGCAATGAAAATAAAAATATTTTTGGGCTTTTTTCATTTGTAATAAAGTTGAACAAGCATTCTTTATATCTGTTCCAAATTTCAAGTCGATAGCATAAGTAGTTGCTGAAATAAGCAGGTATGACAGACAGACAGACAGACGAAGTCGCACCATAAGAGTTCCTTTTTTACCATTTTGGTACGGAACCCTAATTACGCGAAATACCCTCGGGCTTGCCCTGTAGGCACGCCACTGCTGCTAAGGTAAGGAGAAGTAAGTGATCATTATGCCTATTTTCGTAGGGGTAGGCTTAGGTACATGTTTGGACAATAGCGGCAATGCTAATAGGTTTTTTCTAATACCATGAACTGTCAATATATTCCGAACTAGCTGTGCCTCGCGGTTCTACCCCCGTTGCTCGGCTCCTAAGGGTCATGCCGTGATGTTAAATAGCCTATACTATTCCCCATGAATCTGGCTATCATATACAACAATGTTTTTTTGAATCTTACCTACTGGTAATTTCCAAGATTAACGAGTTCAAACAAACTCTTCAGCTTTATTATGTTAGTATAGAGGAAGGCTTCAAAAAAAGCAGGAACTAATAATTTTGTAGAATCTGCTTACATTGACAGTTGAGATGTTAATAAAACAATTGTCTAATACTTTTACCAGATACCTACTAGACTTTTTTCCGCGACTCCGTCCGCGTGGACAAATGGATGTTAGTACTACCATGGGGTCTCATCAGGAACAAAGTAACATTTGTGGAAATAACTCATAATAGATGGCGTTATATGTATCGATTTGTTATTGAAGTTTGTGTTAAATTGAGAACATGAAAAAATACATCAAGAAAAATATTTGTTAAAATTTTGAAAAATTATTTCAGCACGGAAAAATGTATATCCCGAAGATAGCCCGCGCTAAATCGGTCACATTTCTTTGTATGAGATGAGGCATCTGTACCTACGTATAGTATTATAATATATTATCTGTGGTACTACGAATAGGTCAAGCTGTATCTCTGGTTCATCTCACCGGAATTAGATGAAATGTGGCTTAGATTTTAAGTTAAACCCCAAGCTACTAAACTGTGGAAATCACATCAAAATCCGTTCATTACTTATTGCGTGATGCGCGCATAAACAGACAAGAATAAAAAATAAAAACTTTTTGGTTACGGCTATGTACCCAGTACCCTAAACCCGCCTGTTTTTTCTGGAATCCTACTAATATCCTACTTCCTACTTATCCTTCTAATATTATAAATGCTGTGTGTGTTTGTTACTTCTTCACGTTGAAACGGATCGACGGATTTGGATGGAATTTGGCACACAGATAGATTATAGTCTGGATTAACACATAGGATACCTTTTATCCCGGAAAACGCGGGCGAAGCCGCGGGCGGTAGCTAGTTAATATTATAAATGCTGTGTGCGTGTTTCTTACTTCTTCACGTTGAAACGGATAGACGGATTTGGATGGAATTTGGCACACAGATAGATTATAGTCTGGAATAACACATAGGCTACCTTTTATCCCGAAAAATGCGGGCGAAGCCGCGGGCGGAAGCTAGTTAAAACTACGCAACGGATTTTGATGCGTTTTTTTGGAGGTAGCCTGGGACCTGGAAATACACATAGGCTACTTTTTATCAATTATTACGCAGACGAAGTCGCGGGGAACAGCTAGTTTAATATAGGTACTTAGATGTTATTGCATTACCATAATTATTTTTCTTTGGATACAAAAATAACCCAACTAGTGTTACACAAATCAATCTTGAACCTCCCAGAAAATCAACATAAAAACAAGTCCCTTCTCTCTATATTTCTCGCACACAATAGCGTATACCAATAATAATAAGTCACAGATCAACCGTGGGTACGCGTGGGTACGGTCCCCTACTGGTGGGGACATGAATGGGTAGAAAGGTTGGACTATAACTTTCGGATTCAGTCCGGCCATGTTTTGGCCCTAATGGTGTCTGAATAGGTATTCTAAAAAAGGTCTTTATTGTGGCTCTTTTGTATTTTAAAATACCTATACAAGGTAAAATTAAAACCAGTGCGGATATTTTAGAAGGTGAAAGTACCTACGATAAATATGATCAACTTTTATTATGGGACCGACACTGAAATATGAAAAAAAAAATCAGCTGTTCTCTACAAAAATGCACTACAAAACGATCAAAATGTATGGAACAGCTGTTTTTTTTTTTCATATTTCAGTGTCGGTCCCATAATAAAAGTTGATCATATTCATGAGTACTTTCACCTCCTAAAATATCCGCACTGGTTTTAATTTTATCCTGTAGTCTTTGATTTTGGTATGTATCTGCACTTGACTCATGATTTATATTGTCCGCGACTTCCTCCGCTTGACATACACGTAGCGCCATCTAGCGTCCTAAAGCAATTGTGATCGTCGAAAGTTATTGTTTTTTCCCTCGGGAATAGTGCTTTTTTCTGGATGAAAGGTACCCTATGTCCGTTTCTGTACCCCTGACAACGTATAAGCGAAATTTCATGATGATCAGTTTGGTTGGTTTAGGCGTGAAAAGGTAACAAACAAACTTACTGTCGCATTTATAATATTAATTGGGGTAGGATTATTTTTACCCGACTGCGCGACGCAAAGGAGGGTAATGTGTTTATTATACAGGGTGCTCATTAGATAGCTCAAGGATGGGTTCAGTATCAATAAAGGAACACAAAAGTCGCAAGTGAATCGGTTTCTTCTAGGCAAGCGTGCTCCATCGTAGACCGCATCATCGGCGAGATGGCAGTCAGACGCAAGCCTGTTATTAAATAAAAAAATATAAAATATATATTTTGTTTTCTAATAGTAATTCCAAAGCAAACAGTACAATCACGAACAAAACACATACCAATAACAATAAATAAACTCGCATCACACTAACTTCGTCACCAATCGGCTAGATTCGGCAATTTTCGTTCACCATTCGTTAAGTCGACACAATACAGTCTGTTACATCGGGAAAGGCCTAAAGAAATACCTTTTTTCCTTTTTTACGGAACGATATTGTCCACTTTGTCGTTATAAATGGGCTGAGTGTGTAATCTTTATTACTTTTACGTAAACAGAGTTATCTTTTACGGTTAGTTTTTCTTTTTGTTGCTGTAATCATTGGACATTGAATAGTTGGGTTGGGGACGCGAAATACGAGCGTCCGATGTAAAAAATGGCTGTTTGTAAATCGCACAAATGTTAGTTCCTAATAAAAAAAGGATTTGGTCCGTTTTTGGTGTGATTTTTTATTGACTCGGTAATGGCGGATGGTCTGGCAAGTTTTTTGGTTGTGGTGAACATTTGCAAAGGGAATAGTTATAGCACATTATTTAGAAAAAAATACTAAGAATTGCAAAATAATAATTAGCAACATTCATTTTTATGAGTGTTAGACGTGTCGACGCCATGTTATGCGTATTTTACGTTCTCATTACGTATATTTAATAACAGTAGTAATTTGTTGATTAGATTCTATATTTCAAGCAAGTTTTGAGTAATAATTACTTACAACTTGAGCTACCATAATAACAATAATTCCATTACTCGTAAGAAACATCAGCCAGCCTTGTCAAACAACTTATAACACAATACAAACTTAAACTTTTACATCAACTGTACCGAAGCGAATCTTAAATATTTTATAAATCAAAGAACATACTTCGAAACTTGATCTCATCTGAAAGTTTCAGTAAAAAAGTAACTACTCGCAATCCACTTAAAAACTAAAAGATAGTTTTATAAAATACGTCTTTTTTTCATCCAAAATAAGATTTCTATCACAGAAAAACTTTTACACGAAGTAAGAACACTTAACTTTAATGAAATACAAAAAATAATGGTTTTGTACAAAAATAATGTTCGGTAACTACTTTTATTTTGAAATAAGAGGATTATGGCGTGTAGAGGCTAAAAAAGATAGAACACGCTTACTCTCACGAGGTCCTAAATTCGATTTCAGCTACGAAGCTAAACGTTGAAAATTTATTTATAAATTTTCCTCGGAGAGCACGTTCTGGCCTCAGTCAGTCAAAACATGAAAAGATGACGACTCGAACCTGTGAGTCAACCTATATGTATATAATAATAATATCAGCCCTGTTTATAAACTGTCCCACTGCTGGGCACGGGCCTCCTCTCAGAATGAGAGGGGATAGGCCATAGTCCACCACTTTGGCCAAGTGCGGGTTGGAAGACTTCACACACCTTCAAGAACTTTTATGGAGAACTCTTAGGTATGCAGGTTTCCTCACGATGTTTTCCTTCACCGTTATAGCAAGCGATATAATTAATTTCTAATTATTTTTTAATTATTTTATTTTTTAATTGTTTTTTAATTATTAATTTCTAATTTCTAAGACTTCGAAAAGTCAGCGGTGCGTGCCTCGGGATCGAACCCGAACCATTTGCCGTCGAAGGCACATGGTTAAACCCCTAGGCTATCACTGCTTTAGTCAACCTAACATAACATATTTTAAAGTGAAGTTCCATCATATAAAATATTGACGATTTTCTATCAAGTCCATACAATTTGTAAGATTTAATTCATTTGCCAAAATAATCCTCAACAATAAATACTACCCACTTACATCACAGTTTACTCCAAAACCGCGACAACATAGACACTTACAGTCGTCGCCCCAAAGGTAATTTTTCACGCGAAAATATTCCACCAAAAGAAAATATCTACAAACGGCTGAATTTCAGGTAGTGGCCTCAAAATGGCTGCGTGTCTGTTTGAGGGCAACGGTATGGTCTACCATGTATCTGGGACGCTTGTTAGTACAGACGGAGCGAGAAGTGAATTCCGAGATTTTATTTTTAGGATTTTTTTTTGCTGTACAGTGAATATTGGCTTTAGGCCTGCGGTTGCGTAGATTTTGTTGCTTTTTTTAGCTAGTATATAAAAAAAAAAATGGTTTCAGGAAGTCTGTACAGGAGTTGCATTTATTTAATGTGTGTGTAATTGACTGTGTATCATCTAAGATAAAATTGTATGTAAATGTGTATCTAATCCAGTTTTATTTTTGTTTCAGGTAAGTACCTAATCTTTAGCAGATATTGGATATGATAAAAACAGGTACCTAATATCTATTTAACAGTTTTTTTTTTTCAGTATCATTATTGAAACTACTTTTACTAGTATCACTTGTGGATGAAATTTGATCAATTGTATTTATTTATTTATTTAATTCTTTATGCACAAGTAAAAAAAATACTGCACAAAGGCGGACTTAATGCCTTAGGCATTTTCTGCCAGTCTAACTTAGGGTGATGCAGAGACAAAACATGGTAGGTGCATCAAAATAGAATGCTAACTAGAAATAATTAAATATCTATGGATTACATACATAGATACATACATATAAATAAATAATACTATGTTAGGAGAAATAAAAATACGTTGATAATGAAAAACGGTTCCAACAAATCACCGCTGGGATAGTTCTGCCATTTTCTTATTTAATCGTTTTGTATGGAATAATAATATATAAACTTTAATTAAGCCAAATCTCACTCCTCCGAGCGTGCTATTAAAAATATACAAAGTTTTCTCTTCACGCATTAATTAATATACATAGATTTTATTCTGTGTAGAATCCGTGGCAGTTTTTCTAATTCCTACTAAACACATAACCCATGTTTCTTTGGTCAATCGAACAACAGAAGGCCACAAACGCTACATTAATATATGCCATGTCAAAATCCTACCTCAATCACAAGTTCGTTGCATGCTCTACATAAATATAACAAAAGACATTGATGCAGGGTTTTGCTAATTAGACATTTCTGGTGTGATGTGGGGTGATATGTTACATTTTGACTAAATATGTAACAGTTCCATATGAACGGAATACCGAGAACTAACTTTAATGTATAGAAACTACCAGAACCGTGGAAAGTTTCTCACATACCCATTTGAAACGCTGGAGCTTCGCTATATGTTGCCGCATACTAAGCGATGCCGATTTATGGTTCTAACTACAAACAAAATGTTTGATGAAACCATGATATATTTAGAAAGAAAATGTATTATATGAAAAACACATCGTTTTAATAAATATTTATAAAAACGCTCGCAGCCTATTCTTTTTCGAGATCAATTAAACAATTTTTTCTTACACGATCCTCTACTGAAAAAGATTGATTATCTACCTCTACATCAAAATGTCCAGTGTGGCAGAAAAAGTATTAATTAATTGATGAAACGACTATTTTTAATTAATTTACAAAAGGTCCAATTAATTTTGCTTTTAAGCTATCCTGGATTCTGGCTACAGTCCAAGGAAAAAGAGTTTCGTAGTTGAAAAGTCCGTAACGTTATTTGATTTTTCGTATAAAAATTGGAGTGTAAAAGTCAATCTAGAATAACCCTGCCTAGATTTTTATTTGGACTCATAATATATAACTAAGTTACAAAACATGTAAAGCATTTAACTATTTAGTTTAACCTAACTAGTTAGTCTCCATTAAAAACATACGTAAGGGCTTTAGCAATAACAATTTTAGACAGCATAAAGTTAACTGGGTACCCTATAATTTGGCACCGTACCTATGCCAGCCGTATGGTCATTTAGGTAACAGGTAACAATAAAATAGCCCAACGAGCCGTCACAAACGGACATCCCGAAAAAATCCAATTACCTACGCGGAAAAATAATAAAAAAACCCGAAAAAAAGAGAAAAAAAAACGTCGCGAAAAAGAGCACTTCTGTCCGCGACTGTCCGACGGAATTCTGTTGCCAAGCGAAGCGTTACTTTTAATCTCGAATATTGCAATGGCGACAATTTGAAACCTACCCTAGCTCTGTCCTTGTCTCTCTTTCACACGTTTGTATATTGCTATCTCTTTTGTTCAGTGCGTAAATTTATTTTTCCCTATTGCCAGATACAAGACCAATTATTATGTAATTCCTGAGGACTTTCGGGCCCGAATTTCCGAGTATTCGAGCGAAAATTTCTAACACATTTCGGAATGTTGTTACCTTTTATCTGTTTGGGGATGGTAATTTTTAATCTGTTGTTAAAGCTAAAGTACCTAGTGCAATTTTGAGTGCTTATTAAAAGATTACGGGATCAAATCTGCGTTCGTGTTTTTCCTTTTAGTCTTTTGTAAGACCTTTTTGGTCTCAAGGTCAAAAGTGCGATCCGATTTGGTTCCCAAGGTTAATAAAACATTGTTTACGTTTACAATCGGCTCAGAAAGGAGGAGGTATACAATTCCCCCTTTTTTTGTATCCTGATATCTTTGCCGAATTATGAACCCGATTTAATCATTGTTTTTTTCATTTGATAAAGAAATCTCGTCCAGTAGTCCCATATAAATTTTATTAACTTTGGTTGAGTAGTTTTTTTATAACTTCAATAAAAAGTGGTTAATTCGCTTTGTTTATGTTGACGATATACCTATTGGTGCCAAATCAAACCAAATCAAAAATCAAAGACATCAACTTCCGAAACTGTTTCACACAACATCTTTTTGAAGACAGTTACATTTTTTTAAGTTTGGCTTATCAATTAGTTTGCAACAGTACATAATACGAACTACAGTATCATATTCACGTTAAGAAATCTATGACAGACGCCTATGCACGTCTAATACTAATATCATCTGCAATTTATAGCAAAATCAACTATCCCTTTGGGGAAAAAACCGTGTGCAATATTAACAATTTTACCCCTATTTCGCCCCCGAATCTTGTCTATCCGAATGTTCTCCATCGGAACAACAATAACAAAGAAAATCAAAGCTAAAATAAACAGTCGTCGTGCCAAGTCAATCAGAAAGGGTAAGATTTTTGTCGTTCAGTAAATATTTGATCTATCGTCTGTTAAGTTTGACGATGCGTCGAATTAGATCGCGGTTCGATTCTTGCGTCAAAATAGTGATTGTTTAGATATTTGTGTTCAGTATTTTTGAACTACTGAAAAAAATGTACCTATTGGATTTTTTTCTAAATTGGAGAAAAAAAATATAAATGTTGTTACTATCGCGAAATACCACAGTATTTTTTTGTATAGGGCAATTACGGAATATTATTTGGTTCGTTTTTACCCTGTTTTCCCTTGAAAATTGACGTTACCATCTGACGTGACCTGACGTTATTTATCGTTTTGTTAGGTAGGAAATAATATTATGAACAAATTCTATTATTTTTGGATATTCTATAAATACCATTCTATGAATCAACCTAACCCATAAAAATAACCGCTTGCAACCATAACTACAGTGTTACTAAATAAGAAGACACGTGCTAACTGTTACAGTTAAAACGATTACTAATCGGTTCGATTCGATACGGAAGACTCGAAATCTCGACAATCGATTCGAATCGCCATCTTTAAATACCATGGAAGCCGATTGGCATGCAACCTCTTTTTTTCGAAATAGGTATTCAATTGATTTTTAATAGGAAGTAATTAATATTAATTTGCTTAATTGTTTCTTGCCTTAAGTGAAAAGCTAATTTGAAGCGACATTTTCTTTTTTACTTAGAAACTTACATAATTTGCTTCGTAATTGTGCTTCGGAGACTACGTTTAAGGCGCAGATACACGACTTTCAAAGATTTCAAACTGAAGATCACGTCTAAACGAGTAGTCTTAATGATTTGAAATAAATATATGCTAAACAAGAGCATTTTGTTAATAATTTGATATGAGTATATTTTAGATTACGTTTATTAATTTGTAAAGTTAGGTCTAACGCGTTCAAAAAAGTGAATATCGCGCAAAAACAATTGAGCGTATTTTTACGAAACCTTCACCATTTTAAAGATATTTTAACTCTAACTATCTAACTTTTTAGTTAGAGTGTTTAATTTTATCAAATATTTGTTACTAAAAAGTAATAATACGTCTAATTCGGCACAGCGCGCTCCTTGATAGACGAGTCGTATTGCTCGGTGGACGTATGTCGCGTTGCTTGAGCTCAGCGCAGAACACAAGCTATACCACCCAAATCACTCAAGGCCGTTGGCACTTAGTAGCGCCTTAACAGACGTTCCCGGTTTTTATACGCATAAGGTTGCCAGAAGCCCAAAAATCAGACAACTGGGGGCCGAACACGAGTTATTTTGACGTATGGTATCGTTAATGTAAGCATTCCGCCTCGTTCCTCCACTTCCAAACACATAATTAGCCCTCTTAGATGGCTAAAAAGCAGTTCACAAATCATTTTGGTTCTTAATCCATCCATTTTTTTTCCGGCCACTTGGTTGCTTATAGCGTGCAACCTCAGATCAAAGAAACAAGGAGATATTCCATCATAGCAAATTAGTACGCGAACAATTGTCGCCACTTTTAGAACAGTTTTCGACACAAGCGCTCCTTGTGAATAAAAAGATCTCTCACACATTAAAAATTCCGTACACCCTCAATCTAACACTGTTAATCGTCACTCAACACTAGCACTAAACTAAAACACTGTATTTATATCATCGATCGTGTTCGTCGCCAGCGTGTACATTTTAATTACGGTCAATGTGACTGGCCTGTGTCCCAGCAGTGGGAACATTATAGGCCGATTATGCTTATGCTTATGCAATGTGACTATATCAATGCGTCAAGCTCAAATAGCGCCTTAGCACATCTCTCTTGTTTCTATGTTTTGACCGTGCAACCATCATCATATCGCTTCCATGCTTTCGACAATGCCGTAGAAGTATTTTTTATCATTACTGTGGTAACTATACGCTTATTAAGTTAATGGGGTGAGCAGAATTGTACGTATTGCTGCTATTAGGTTTTATGCATTTGATTTGCTAACTGTCCTTGAAAATTGTTACCATAGCTTTTTTAGGGTTCCGTACCAAAATCGTAAAAAACCTGGGTGGTACCTACTACGCTTTTTGGGTTCCATAGCTATATGGCAAAATCGGAACTCTTTTAATTTTAGTCCCTTCGTGTAGGGTATCGTTGGATTGGTCTCACACTAAAGCAACGGAGGTGAAACCGTGGAGAACAGCTAGTATATCATATATTTGCGGTCGGAAACTGAAATATTCAACAGCGTGCGTGGCTCGATACGCACTTGGTCGGTTTTTAGGGTTCCGTACCAAAATGGTAAAAAACTAACCCTTATGGTGCGACTTCGTCTGTCTGTCTGTCTGTCTGTCACACCTGCTTATTTCAGCAACTACTTATGCTATCGACTTGAAATTTGCAACAGTTATAAAGAATGCTTGTTCAACTTTATTGCAAATGAAAAAAGTCTAAAAATATTTTTATTTTCATTGCAAAAGGGGCCGGAGTGGGGGTCCAAAATTTTAAAGTGGGGTTACTAGGTCAAGTGACATATCATATGAAAGGGCTTGATCTGCACATTTCAAAATATATTTTCATTTTATTTTATGTCTCACAGTTTTCGACATATGATTAAAAATGTCCAAAAAAATACCATTCCCCACCCCCCTTATCTTCGAAGTTAGCGGGGCGAAAAATCTGAAATAATTAGGGTTGATAGGAATTGATCCAAATATGGCACCAAAAATAAAACTAGTTCCTAACTAGTACAGTTTTTTCAAAATCATCAAAATTCCTTCACAAACAAACTTAGTTATACGGACCGGATTTTTTCACTTTATACGTCCAAATATGATACGGAACCCTCGGTGCGCGAGTATGACTCGCACTTGGCCGGTTTTTTTTAAAGGGTGGTCAGTAGTGGCTAAGGGTAAGGGGAAGCGGTACAATAAAATAGTAATAAAATGCCGTTTAACATGACTTTTTTATATGGAAAAACATATTTTCAATTTATCGGACTGTTCTCTTGGCGGTGAACTTGGCCCTTAGTCGATTCTAAATCTAATCTTAGTTCAGTCAACTTTTAGTCATAGTCTTAGTGCTAAATTAATTACGAGAATTGACCTTCTGTTATTTGATAGACAGACGACCTAATAGGAATTTAAAAAAAAAGTCCTCAGAAATATAAACACAAACTTATATAACCCTCAAAAACCGAGTTGTAGCAAGTCTTTTGATAACCCCACAGTTTAAGGGTCAAATATACCCATGGGACTCTACGTTAGGATTACCGACAGGTTAAAAAGCGGGGATTACAAAGTTAGTCGAGTTTTTATGACAGTTTGCTGGGTTATTCCGAAAATAATGGTTATTGAGATAAAATGGGTCATTCTGTATTTTTTTTTTTTTGGTTTGGGAAGTGTGGTTTAATAGTGTTGTTTTATTTTATTGCCAGCTTTGTTTTACTGACCGCTTTTGTAAAAATCATACTTTAGTATTGTCAATAAAATTGATGCGTAGTTTTGATCCTATACCTAGCATTTATGGCGAACCTGTATACAATTGTGTACCTTAAAAACTTGATATGAAAAATATATGGCTATGCCGTGCCATATCTTAGAAAAATAAGGAAAAAAATACATTAAAATCCTTAGATAAAGACAGTGTTAACACAAATCGACGATTTTTGTGTGCACTCTAGATCTTTTTTATTGAAAAAATAAGGAAAATCTTAACGTGACTTTTGGTGTTACCATGCACAGTTTTTTCTGTCGCGTGCCATAGGGTCGCCATTTCTGTCCTATAGCTTAGTATTGGCCGTACATCATTTAAAATCGTGTACGGTTAAATATTTTTAATACTTTTTTCCAGGAATTTCTCATGTAACAAATCTCACATGCGTAAACATTGAAATTGCCAACTACGTTTTTTAACGCAGTAGGCGCATTTATTGGCAAATACGATTGGTAGTTGGTACCTCAGATCATAGAAAAATGGAGATATGCCATCATAGCAAATTAGTACGGGAACCACTGTCGCCACTTTTAGAACTGTTTGCGACACAATTACAAGCGCTCCTCGTGAATATAAAGATCTCCCACACATTAAAAATTCCGCACACCCTCAATGTAACACTGTTATTCGTCATTCTATGTGTCATCACTAAAATGATCGCGTTCGGTCCGTCGCCAGCGTGGACCTATCCAACGATACCCCATAAAGTGGTGCGCGAAAATATTTTTTTTCATTCATCCCTCAGTTTCATGTATGTATGGGAGCCTCCCTAATTATTTTATTTTTCGTAATTTTACTACAGGTCTTCATGGCGGCTCATAGAAGATCTGCGAAGTTTCATACAAATAGGTTATGAACTGTAGATTTGACGAGGGTGTGACAGACGGACAGACGAACATGACGAAACTATAAGGATTCCTAGTTTTACTACAGAACCCTAGAATAACAAAATTGTACATTCCCTTTGTGTTACACCAAGGCTTGCAAAGCTGTTTAAATCCAAAATATTAAGATCAGAATATCAACAGCAATGAGTAGTGACGGCCCAAAGCCTACGCAAACCCTTTTCATCTGATATGAACTGTGTCTGCTAGTGATGGACCGAAAATGCGGTTTCGGCTTTCGGCTTTCCTGAAATATGGTATCGATGTGGTGGATTGAATCACGGCGTTGTGCAATGATTTGTGTTATTGAAGTTTGTGTTGGCTGTTTTTATTACATTTATTTATGAACTTTATATGCAGAGTTTTTGATTTTTCATTTTGGTGTTTTTAGTTTTTTAGTGCTGGATTGTTTTCGCAGAACAATTCTATGTGCTGTTGTAGTCTGAATATTGACTGAAATCAGAATAAAATTGTTTTATAAATCTTAATTTCGCATTAAAATATGTGTTAATTTGATGAACATGAGTAATAAGTTCACAGTTTCGGCTTTCGGTCTGCACAGTAGGTACCTACAATATTATACACTTCGGTCCTACATTTCCACAGCACTTATTCAACGATAATCCCCAGGGCGTTCCTCTATACAATGTAATATATTATAACAAAGAATATTGTAATCACAATAGAGTAAAAGGGTTTCTATTATTGGACCTTAATTGCTTAGTTCAAGTACGTGGAATAGACTACACATCATGACTGTAATTCCCGAAGGAGAATGAATAGGTACCATTTTGTAGGTTTTCTTTGCTTTTAGATTTTTGCTGAGCTATTTGGTGTGTAGGCGTATACGTACGGACGCCGACTTCAATTGGGTACCCCCACGCATACAACAACTTTAGCAAAAGGCTCATCAATTGATACAGCCGTCTGTACCATAGAGTTCATGGTTTAGAGACGAAACTGAAATCAAAATGACAAGGAGGCTGACAAGACCCAATTTTATCGATTCACGCAATTCCCGCCCGTAAAAGCTAACTTGTACGCGTCACAATTGAGTGAACGGAAAACTGTCAAAACTTGTTCAAAAACAGGGTAAAATTGAATAATCTTTAATTGCGGCAAAAATATAAACTTTATGAGAAATCTAAGACAACTATTTTTTTTCTAATCAAAGAATGCACTAATTTAAAATACCCATTTAAATTGATTAATTCGAGGTTTTAACTATTTATTTGAGGTGACTGCGATTTTTTACTCTCGAGTGAAAATAATTGAGTCATGTTTTGGGCTCAATATTGCTCTTCAATACCTACTTATATTGAAGAATACCTACTTATATTGAAGAGCAATATAGAGCTTACGTATTGTCTAAACGTGTACAAAAAAAAAATAATTTGTCTGCTGTCATTCTCAAGCATTAATTTAAATGTGAACGGCCGAATATAATAATATTCATATTTCTATACCACGATCAAGCCGCAGTCTATTATAACACAGACTCAAATTTAAACCTCGAATATTAGATAGTCCAACGCAGCAAACCCCAACAATCGGAACACCAGAACATTTAATTAAACCGCCGTGTAGGGCAGCAATTAATGCATGTTTGTCTAACTTCATGGGTAACACAAGTTTGGACTACACGCTTTTGAAGTTAACTTGCTTGTAAGGAATCTGGACCGGAATTAGGGAGCATGTACGCTTGTCTTGTATTTCCCTCTAATTGCTGACTGCTGAACACGAGCTATCATTTTTATCATCATAGTATTCGGTTTTCCTGCATGGGTAGCAGTGGTGTCCTTAGAGGGCAAACACGACGCATTTTTTTCTTTTTATAGAGCATCACCGCAGTTTCACCCCCGTTGCTCGGCTCCTTAGGTTCGAAGCGTGATGTTAAATAGCCTATACTATTCCTCATGAATCTGCCTATCATATACAAAAATATTTTTTCAAATCCGACTGGTAGTTCCAGAGATTAGCGCCTTCAAACAAACTCAACTCAAACAAACTCTTCAGCTTTATAATATTAACTGATATTATAAAGTTGAATTGTTTGTTTAAAAATTAACTTAAATCTATACTAGTATAGATTTAAGTTAATTTTTCATGAATATAAGTGATTTTTAATGTACGTATTGCTTTAATAACGACTTTAACTCACTTAAATTCATAAAAAAAATAACATAAATACCCTCTAAAGCCAAAAAAACCGGACAAGTGCGAGTATGCCTCGCGCCCTAAGGGTTCCGAAATATGATCATAGATGGCGCTACTGCATACTTCCAATGGCGCCATCTATGAGCAGATGGCTCCACTTATGGTCCGGTGACTGACGGCGGACAACAAAGTGATCCTATAAGGGTTCCGTTTTTCCTTTGAGGTACGAACCCTAAACATACGTTGGGCATGCCCTCTAGGCACGCCACTGTAGGCAGAATAAGCACTTACATTTTGCCAGTTATGTTAAGGGCTGGGTAAACGCCAACGGCCTAAGTGATTGGGGTGCACGGGTGGTGAGTTTTGTGCTGAGCTCATGCAACGCGACATAGGTCCATGTCCACCCAGCAATATGACTCGCCCATCAAGGAGCGCTGTCCCGAATTAGAAAATATAAAATTGTAAATAAGCTGTGTCTGTACATTGAAGATATTCCAGAAAAAAACAATTGGGATAGGACTGGGACGTAACCATACCCAAAAAGACTTTTTTTTGAATTTTTGTCTGTTTTTCTGTTTGTTTGTTGCGCGCATCCCGCATAGCACAGTCCGATAGCTTGGGGTCCAACTTAAAATCTAAGCTACGTTTCATCTAATTCCGGTGGGATAAACCAGAGATACAGCTTGACCTCTTGGTAGTACTAGCCACCCTACACTACGGAGGTCATTTAAACTGGTTATTTCACTGTAGTTCACGCGGACGGAGTCGCGGGCAAAAGTCTAGTAATAAAATATATTAAAAAACAAGTCAAGATAGGATTATAGCCTGTTCGTACAAAAACTGGGCTTTTTTATTTTTTTGACTGTATATTAGGCACCTACCTCTCTAAAATAAAATGTAAATAGTCTGAGCCTAGGCAAAACGTTATTTACACAATATTTGACCTGATTCATCCACAGATGTCCAGATGACCCAATTTCTATACAAATACCGATACCAAAGATGTACCTGATAATAGTTATGCCGAAACCAAAACGGCCGAAATATGAAATTGTTTCTAAAGATTTGTAATAAATCTATGTATTATGAAACAATTTGCGATTTAGCCAAAACATCATTTCAGGAAAGTCTTCCTACCTAATTATTTTCAGGAAAACAAAGGATATTTTTACGCGGTACAGTCAGCTAAAAGCAGTGCGACATTAATATTTAAGTACACTCAGCTCCAAAAACATTATGTCGGATTCATTTTCGTGACGTGACTCTATTTTTTTGTCACTTTTTTTTTGTCACGTCGGGTCTCTGTCACGCTTATCTCTCGAGATAAGAGTGACGCTCCCCCCTCTAGCAGTTTTTTTTGTTGAAAAAATGAAAATGTTTACTTTGGCGAATATTATTTTTGGCTCGCGAAGGTACGCTCGAGGCGGCGCTGCGTAGTTTTTCGTGTTTTCTGGACGTTTCGTTTTGATTCGTCCTTTTGTATTGACCTTAGGTCATTGAAATGTTTTTGTATATTAAAAGCTTTTATTTAACTTGCCTTGTATGTAGGTATGAGGCAAAATCTTACAACTGAATTTTAGGCCAGTTCCCCCAACCGGTTAAGCGGAAAGGACGTTGGCAGTTTTAGGCTTGATATGGTACAGTAATAAAAGCTTAACCAAAAATAAAAATATATTTTAATTGTTCTTTGCCTAATTTATCTTAGAGATTAAGAATTGAAATAAAAAATCGAAATAAATAAGAAATAAAATGATTATGCCGTTGACATTTTGAAAAAACCAATAAAACAAAAAAGGGTGCATGCTGGCTGGCGCGTGCCTCCACAGAATATCATGTCGACAGCAACGAAAACCTTTGAATTGAGAACTCATCAGTCGGGCTGTACTTCATTGGATCATTCGTACTTCATTGGATCATTCACACCATACTTAACCTCACTGTCACAAATACGAAGATTTCTCTTTAACCCAATTACCTACGTACAAAAACAAATAAAAAATGAATTTAAATACTCTTGAAATACTCGACCACACCAAACTAATTTCATATCTGTACCGACATACACAATCTGAAGCCCAGCGTTCTATGGGCGTCTGCCAGTGTCCTTTGGAACGCATATGTCACTTCGATGAAAATGCAATAATATAGTATCATGGAGGTGGTCTCAGGATGGAGCTGGGAGGAAGCTATAGGAACTCCTCAACTTCGTAACATAACTCCGTCGTGTTTGAGCTCGTTGGATTTATCTTGACAAATACTATGGACCTAGATGATGTCCAGTGTCTCATGATGGAGCTGAGAAGTGGTTATTATAGAAGTTTGTTTTGAAAAATGTTTTCCAACAACTTGTTTATTTTAATTTGGTGCGATTTTTTTATCTATACCTACTTATAATAAATCTGTAGAGAGGTCAATTCTGTACATGAAATATATTTTCAAAATCAGGGGGTGATTAGTGATCGATACTGATGCCAAAAATGCAATCAGTAAAATTTTTGTCTGTCTGTCTGTCTGTCTGTATGTATGTTCCTTATAGAAACTAAAACTACTCGACGGATTTTAACGAAACTTGGTACAATTATTCTTCATACTCCTGGGCAGGTTATAGTATACTTTTCATCACGCTACAATCAATAGGAGCAGAGCAGTGAAGAGAAATGTTGGGAAAACGGGAGAAGTTACTCCATTTTTTAAGCTTCCGTCGCGTGTGCAGCCTTAATGGTTAAAGCTACATAGAAATCATGTATGAGGGAAATGTTTTACATAAAATTATCTAAAAAATATCCCACTACAGCATATGTCTATCTTTTATGGTTGATTCATAATAACACGTGTAACTCCCGATAGCTTAGCAGTTCGGAGCTTTCTGATTGTATTACACACAAGGAGTTACACGCTGATGGAGTCGCGGGCACAGCTATTAATAATAATATTCTGTGGTTCCTTATTGCGATATTTTTCAACAGTATTGTGGATTGACATATTATATTTCCCTACTAAAATACGAAAGTAAATCTGTCTGTTACATCAAAACCATTGAACCGTGAGGAAGGACATACCTACGCTACTTTTTTACGAAAAACGGCGGAAACGCGGACGAAGTCGCGGGCAAAAGCTAGTCATTAATCTAAATCACAAATACTGATAAAGACAAACTACATTAGGTATAGGTCAACCAGAATCTGATGGCAGAGATTAAAATTTGTTGCTACCAGCGCTGGGGTAGGTAATTGAATTTTAGCTTGCACTTGCAATTTTCATAATTTTACACAACTCGTAGGTACTTCATTTGAAAAGTGACAAGTATGCATTGCCGTGCCAAAATCATAGTATGTTTTTATTTTTTTATGCCATGAGATTCTGGTTTACCTATAATAATAATATCGTTTGTTTTATGAAGAAGACACATCATTTATTTTGGCTATCCAAGGCCGTTATACCTTCTGATAGACTACTAGAAGAATGACTAAGTACTAAGGGCCAACTTCACCGACAAGATATCGGTCCGTTATATTAAAAACGGCCCTTTAACATAATTTTTTTCTATAGAAAAAGATAGTTAAACGGCTGTTTTCAATTTATTGGACTGTTATCTTGTCGGTGAACTCGGCCCTAAGATAATACAGATAGTAATATATAAATAGAGTACCTGCGTATACTATACGTTCATTAATTCACAACACCATGTCTTGTTTAAATAGACTCCATGAAAGGACAACATATCTTCGACCCATCTCCCATACACTCTCATCTCAGTATACATTTAATTACCAGTACATAATAGGTACACAGACACTCCCATTTCAAATAAATAAGTCACTATTTAAGGGTGGGGCAGTAATAAATTAGCTACCCTTGGGTTGTGGTATAAGTGTTAAGATTTTAGACTAATTTTAATTTAGCAATATAAAAAACATACTCGAAAATTAATATAAAAAAAATCATTTTTTCAAAGCTATTTTGCCGAAACTGCATTAGCGTTTTCAAACTTTTAAATATCTTTCTCAGAAACTCAAAAAGTTTTGCGTTGGAAACCGCTCTAAATGATGGTTAAAACTGCTTAAAAATGTACGTGGTTAATAAACTTAAACTAGAAAAACTTTTGCGGGAAATTCTTCGCGTGGCAGTGCGCTGAAAGTTAAAACTTTGTGAGATATCCCCAGTCATCGCTAATACTGTTAAAGCCCTTGGTACAATATTATATAACTCGCTGTTGCCCGCGACTTTGTCTGCGTGAAAATAAATGAAAAATAGCCTATGTGCTTTGCTTTTCCAAGTTCCAAGCCACCTTTATATCAAATTTCATCCAAATCCGTCCAGCCGTTTTAGCGCGAAGGAATAACAAACACACACGTACGCACCCCTTCACAAACTTTTGCATTTGTAATATTAGTGTGATGACAACGTTCTTAACTACAATGGCCATATTGGTCATCAAGCTTTTGTCCGTCGCGTCGATTATATTAAATTCAAGCACCCCATTTTCTTAACACTGTTTTAAACTTTCACGGTTTTTAATTCACTCACGGCCATAAAACAATTCACTTACGGCCTTAATTTTGGCGCCACATTTGAAACGCGACACCGTGTCCTTGGTGTGCAGTGCTTGCCCGTAGATATACGGGGGCGTTAAATGTGTCGCATCGTATTTCAAATGTGGCGCCAAAATTATAGTAATACAAGTGTATGTCTGGTGTGCAGCCCGGCCTAACGGTACCAGACACATCTTATCTCGTGCCCCGCGCCACTTATCATTTGCGCCGACGTAAGCCCGAGTAACAGCCATCAAAGTTTGAAATCGCTGTCGCTTTTTCTTTGGGCCATACCACGTCTTATTTAATTATAATAGACACTGATACTGGTAGCCAGATAACCAGGATAGGTTGGGTGTTACGCTGAAAATATGTTGACCAAACTGGTGATATGGGAGAAAATATCAAGCCTTTGTGGGTAGGCAGAATTCCTAGTAAATTATATTGATTTCAAAATATAAATTAATTTTAATAATAATTATCTAACAAGCAGAATGGTAAGGATTAGTCTGACATAAAAATAAATGGAGGTGATATAAACTATGATGGAAGGCGCGGGAGGGCTTGAAAACAGTTATCAACTCATTTAATTGAAATGCAGAAAAAATAAGTAAACTAATTTTATTAACTTTGTTAACTAATTTAATTAATTGACTTCCACGCGAACGGACTTGCGGGTACGGTTAGTACAGTATAAATAGGGTGAAATAAATGTAGGTACGGTATATTTGTATTGAGTTCATAAAATATTTTTTTTTCTCAACATCCGTCCCTTGTAGATCCATTAGAAACTTCCATTTACTTAATGTGACTTAGTTATATTTTCTTTTATAAGCTATTTTCAATTAACCCTTCTACGATACTTTATTGTAACAAAAATAGCCTTTTGATACACTTAATAGTTTCTATTGGTACCTTGATAAAATATTCTTACAATGATATTTTCTTTCCTTTATTTTGTGATATTTGGCTTCCGATATTTTTTTTCTCTTCTAAACCTAACATCATATCTTTCTTTTATACCGCCATTTTTATACCAAAGATCGTATCTCCCATCAACAGGTGCCTGGTGTTCTGCCTACCCTGTAATATAACCCTCCCCATGGAGCTATTAATAACGCTCGTAACAGAAAACATACGTAGCATGTAATAAAGTAAGGCTTTAGCGTAAAATAATTGAGGACAGAAGGTCCACTGTATGTAATAATAATTATAATAATTTAAAAACTGCCGTACCTACATGATTGAATTGTTAATTATTATGGACATGCATGCAAAACTGTACAACAAAATTTCCACACCAAATGCTGGTAGAATATGTGCGACGAATTATGTATTTTTAAGATCTATTGTACCATGTTCTTGGAAATAAATAAATAAATTGAAATTGAAATTGAAATGTGTGAACGTCATTCCCACACACTACACACACCACACCATACTCACGCAGTACACAACCCACGCACACAACTCACATATTTTCAATTATTTTTATTTTTATCTTCTTATTAATTTCTTGATTTCTTTCTGCATGCATCCTTGTCACGTCATACTGTACTAATGTTACTTGTAACTGAGAGACCGTCCTGACTTCCATGATACAAGTTTACTTAGTTTGGAGGTCAGGAGTTTCACCAATTGTGTATCAATTTCATTAGCAATAAACGATTTTTATTTTTTTATTTATTTAAAGCTGAATTAAAGCTGAACCGTATGGGTTTTGTATGTGAGTAGTTTTGGAAATGGAGGAATAAGGTGAAATGTTCCTCCATTAGAAAGAAAGAATCTTCCGACCAGACCAACCGGCTTAGCATGACCAAATCTATCTTCTACCAAAGAATAGACAGCATTATTTCTATCTAACTAGATAGAAAGAACGTTCTTTCTATCTAACTAGATAGAAAGAACGTTGTCTAGTTAGTCTAGTTAATAGTTATCTCTTCTGCCCGAGCACGCGAAGAATAGAAACATTCCTTATTTTAATTGTATGCATAAAACGCTAAAATCTCTCTACAATCTGTCACTTTGTCTATTCTTCTATAGTCAAAACCTAATTCTGTCGTCGTTATGCTAGGCCGGTAGGTGGTATTGTCTGGTGGCCCATTACCCAACGGTTGATGTCACTCATCTGTATATATATATTTCTGTGAACTTCGCTTGCGCGATGTAGGATTCACGGCTTTTAGAAGTAATGTCAAAAATCGATCTCTAGGAAAAGAGGCGATGGATCGGTTATTGGAAATGGTCATATGTCAACTGCCGGAAAGCTCTTCAAGAGCTTCAGAGTAAGAGCAGAAGAGTCTTTAAGATAGTGTATCAGATAAGGCGTTAAAAGTCTGGTTCTTCTGTCTTCAATTTTGCAGTAAGGCTTAAAGTACAATGATGAATGTGACAAATGAGGGGGATTCCGTTTCTCATAATGCGTGACAGTTTTGGAACAATCAAGAAGTTTTTATTTCATACATTTGTTGGTGTATTAGAGATAGGGGTGATAAAGGGTGTTGCTGGGTTGCCTGTTGTTTTAGAAACGTTTAATTGTATTGTTTATGAGAACAAATTAGGATTTTTGCTTCGCTTTGCGAAAATTTACCTCGTCATAATGATACTACAGCAAAATACGATATTTAAATAGTCATAGGTAACCTGGGAAAGAAACTTGCTAATTTAAAGCCTGCTTCACAAATAAGTAGAGATGTCTTTGGAAAATTATGTAAATGACAAAATAACAAATTCAGATAGAAAATCTCCTATTAATTTTAAGGTGATTACAATTTTACACACCCTAAAAATTTAAAACAGGAACATAATATTCTCACACAAACCTTAGAACAGTTAATTAGGCTGTCTCTCCATGAGCGTTCATTAACGTCTCTGAATATTCCAATACCGTGATGTGACAGTTCTCGTCTGCGTGACAAAGAGCCAGTGTACCCGCGGCTTTGTTCAGTGATATAATGTGAAATGAACGTAGTCTGCTCTGAAGATTCATTTGTGTTAGCGTTTCTGAGGTATTCGAATTTATGTGAATGTTATGGCTTGTGTTATGTAAAGACAATGGAATTACTAAGATTTAGTGAAGGTTTCAGAAAGAAAATAGTTGATTTAAAACAATCAAACATGGTTTATTATTAAACAGGCGTACGGCCTGCCTGATGGTAAGCAGTTACAGTGGCCTATGAAGCGATTGCAACATCGATCATCACATGCGTGTTGACGACCCTTTAAAATGAGGATTCTCTGTGCTTATGGCAGCTTAGGGGACAAGCAGGTCCCCTCTAGCTAGAGCTCTAGCGACCTTACTCACCATAGGAACACAACACTACCGAAGAGTAGCCTTATTTGGCTGTGGTATTCTGTAAGGTGGTGGTACTTCCTCAGTCAGGCTGCTCCGAATTCGAGCGACACACCTCGCTGTGCCCTGCTTTTCTTAAAATGTTAACATGCTTCTTAACATATTTTAATATAGACCTCATTAATAGCCAGATATAAAAACTTTATGAGATAATTTTCTCACAATTTTGCTACAGGGAGTACTTACTAATACGATAATGCCATCTAACCTGCTGCTAGTCAAGCGCGTTGATTATGTCTGTGCCCTCGGGAAAGTTCATTAAAGCTGTCTGCATGGACTGTTATTCTATAATTACAGTATCAATATTGATTTAAAACAAAGATAACTTATTACTATTATTGTAACCGTCTTCGTTAGTAGTATTATTTTACCTAAAACTGTTTTTCCCTTTCATTCCATATGAAAAGGAAAAACAGTTTCCCAATCAATATTGAAACGCTAACAATAGGTACGTTAACAGTTTTATATTTTATAATAATACGGTAGTGGACTACTATTAAAAATGTACCAATAAATTATTTTATTCCAAAGAAGGAATAGGTATAACAAAAAAGTAAAATTAAAAAAAATATCAGAAAATGGAAAACATAGACGCTTTTAAAGTTTTTGGAGGGAGTATCGCTCCGTCTTTGTCGCGCGAAGCGGACATAGGTGGTGTTACGTCACTTATCATGCATGCCGTCCGTGTCTAGCAAATCATTTTAAAACGCTTATAACTTTGCCAATTTTATAGATGTTTCATCGGTTTTTTTGGTGTTAATTATCTTTTTTCAATTAGTTTACAGATTCACAATAAAAAAAATATATTCAATATCCCTATTACTATCTATTGCTTACTTCGTCTGCGTGTTTTGGACGAAAATTAGGCTGTCTGCTTTTCCAGATCTCAATATACCGTTTTGTAAAATTTCCTTTAAATCTGTCCAACCGTTTCGTAAACTTTCGTATTTATATTACCATCTGGTGGAACGATAAAGCTCTAAAATACCCAACATCTCAATGCGTCGTTAAAACATCAAATCTGAGACTTAAAATCCGTAGTAACGTTTAATACTAGGCCATAACACGGTTACACCAATAAACCGATACACTAGCCGTATAATCGTTAACCCTATCAGCTTCAAATTCAATGCATAGTATAATTTCAGAACAACCTAATTCTAGAAACTAATCTACGAAAGCAATCACATATTCCAGGAGCACTCCTCCTTTAGATTGTTATATAAAACTACTATATCGTCTATATAAGTTAAATTGATCTTGGAAAAGATAGCGGTATTAGTATGGTTCGAGAAAGTAATTGTAGAGTTTTCTTGTGCTTATATTTATCTTTTGTGGAGTAATCAGATAATGGAATGGTGCTTTTATCATTAGTGACTTTCACGTTTTATGTAGCCCTTAGGGAGCTAATAGTGATGATAGCCTTTTGTTTATTCCACATGCTGGAAAAAAACTATTTAATTGTGTTTTTAATGAATTATCCAATTGGTTGTTTTTATTAACCGACTTAAAAAAAATGAGGTTAGGTTTTCTTCCCCTTTTATGTTAGTGTGTTTGTGTGTAATATTAATCCTCAGATCATAGAAACAAGGCAGATGTGCCAAGGCGCTATTGAGCTTGACGCCTTAGTGTGGTCACATTGGCTGCAATTAAAACATACACGCTGGCGACGGACCGAACGCGATCGATGATTATAAATATAGTGTTTTACTTTAGTGCTAGTGCTGAGTGACGAATAACAGTGTTAGATTGAGAGTGTGCGAAATTTCTTATAATCTGCGGAATCTTTATATACATACACAAGGAGCGCTTGTAATTGTATCGCAAATTGTTCTAAAAGTGGCGACAGTGGTTCCCGTACTAATTTGCTATGATGGATTGATGGCATATCTCATTTTTTTCTATAATCTGAATATTAATCTAATTGCTAGTAACTTGTAGAGCTTCTAGCTTGTCAAACACTCTTCTTTAAATTCTCTTTTTTCGGCTTTAGCGTGCTTTTGTTGTATTAACCTGAATTAACAACTACCTCTTACCAGAAATTCGTCTTCTCTATCACAATGCTATCAAAACAAATAATACATAAAATACCTGACACCATTGACACCAATAAAACGTACAGAATTCTAATAATCTTAACATTCGTGACCGGATTAATATCCTAGTACCTACCTTTAAATCCAATAACAACCGTGGAATTGAATCAGGTTGAATTGAATTCTGTATAAACATTTGTCAGGCTTCAACATAGCGGTCATGACTGAATAAACATTGTGATATCGGTTGTATGTGGATGAAGTTAGCTTTTACACACATGAGTTCACAAGAAGAAGGAAGGAAGTGTAACCAAGGGAACAGAGTGAATAGGCGATAATATATCAATAGTTATGTATATTTTCAATCCAAAATGATGTACTGCGTAACACGCTGCTATCTAATGAATAGTTTATTGTACACATCGACTGCCTCGTTGACTTAGTAGTTGGAAGCATGACTACTGACCTTTGTCCTCGGTCCGATACTCGAGTCAGGCAAAGTATTGTTAGGTTTTTTAATCAGGAAATTTTCAGGAGCAGCCCGGTGCGCGGTTAAAGGCAATAAACTCGACCCCTATCGATACAAAAATACAATATATTAAAGCTAAATTGTTTGTTTCTTTGAACGCACTAATCTCTGGAATGACCAGTCGGATTCGAAAAACCCTTATTGTATAAGATCCCGGATTCATGAAAAGTAGTATAGATAGGCTATTTAAGGCGACGGTAAATGGTAACGGCCGTAAATCTCAAGTTTTAGATCTCTTATTTCGCCGTCAAATAATGCAGGTTAGTTGTGCAATTTTTTTATGTTAAACTAGAACATATATACATCAATCGTACCTGTGAATATTTAACTATTGTAGTAAAATACTTAATGAAATAAATTCATGAATTACTGTCTACCCAAAACATAAAAACGTAATTACTTTCAAATCGCTTAAGATATTTTCATGATTTGTTTTGTGTGAAAAGACTATGTTACTACCTATAATATTGCCTGTTACTTTTTTTATTTTATATTTTAGGTACTAAAAAGTAATAATACGTCTAATTCGGCACAGCGCGCTTCTTGATAGGCGAGTCGTATTGCTCGGTGGACTTATGTCGCGTAGCTTGAGCTCAGCGCAGAACACTCAAGCTATACCACCCATATCACTCAAGGCCGTTGGCAGTTATCAGCGCCTTAAAATCACGCTATAAGCTACGACCCTTAGGAGCCGAGCAACGGGGGTGAATACGCTGGGACCAGCTAGTACTAATTTATTAAAGCTGACGCGTTTATTTGAACGCGCTAATCTACTGCTGAACTACTGAGCCGATTCTGAAAATTCTCTAACGGAAAGCTAATATTGTCTTTAAGTATTATAGGCTACTACTATAAATCATGAAACATTATAATATAATGAAAATAATATAATAATTAATGAATATAACATAATAATTAATGAATATTATATAATAATTAATGAATATAACATAATAATTAATGATTATAAGCTGGTGGTTATCCTTGGGTGTATTTCTATAGTGCATACAAGGATAATCAACAGCTATGTCACCATTAAATTTTATTAAAAAGCTGTCATAATGGGCCTCTACGTGTTGGTATCGGCCCCGCGCACGCCTTCAAAAGGTCCGGGACTCTTAGTCCTGTATAACAGAAAAATTATTATAATACAATAATGAATGAATATAATGCATAATGAACCGGATAAAGTCCAGCGCGCGAACTTAAGTGACCTGAAGAACTTGACACCTTTCTGGTTATCGCAGAAAATAATGTACAACGCATACTATTTCTCAAGTGTTATTTTTATATTGTGCCTATTGTTTGCTTGTCAAATGTATGGCTATGTATTAGGGACTTTAATTATATATACAGATCTACATTGTACCAATACTTATTGCAAATATATGATTATGATTATGAAAAAATGAACAGTTCCCTTGAACGCGGACGAAGTCGCGGGCAAGGGACTTGTTTAACAGAACTGGCGGATTGTGAGTGTACTGTGCTACTGTACTAACTCCAAAGAATACAAAGTTTGATATAATGTTTAGGGAATAATTAACTCGCTTGAAATGGATCTGTGATCACAGTATTAGTAGACAGAATAACAATGCTACTCATCCTTTTGACTTAATCCTTTAGTCGTCTTTTATGACACCCACGCTGCTGTAGGGCTATTCCGTCGTGGCGTAGGTGTGTTTGTGAACGACCCGTATGGGTTGCTTGTTCTTTTACGAAAATAACACTTTTTAGAGTTTTTGAAAGTGCTGTTTACTAACTAATGAACTTTGTTTACTCCATTTGCTTAGGCCCGTATTCCAGAACGATACTCGAGCACTGATCTCTGCAGAGCATAGATTGAAAATAGTTTCAACTAATGTAATGGCTTTAAATCTATGCTCAAGCAGAGATCGGTGCTCGAGTATCGTTCTGGAATACGGGCCTAAGGCTCGTAGCGTGATGTCAAATACCCAATACTATTCCTCACGAATCTGGCTTTTAAGTGTGTGACAAAGTGTTAAGGGTCAGCACCATGTAAAAGGCTTACGGGAAAACCATAACTTTATATAGAAAAGGTAAAGTAGTAGCTACGAAAAAAAAGATCTGACTAGCTAAAGAGTTTTACTAGTGGCTAATGAAATCGTGTTGAGAATAAACATTATAGATTAATTTAAAAAAAATATTGAAAAAGTGGAAAAAGCACTGCCGTAGAACCATAACTTTAGCGTAAATAAGAACAAACACTTGATGAAATTAACTTAATTATAGGCTACAAAGAACAGAGTAGTAGCTGATGGTTTTTTTTTTCCATATCAATACTTCTGTTTTGTGTAAAAAAATCGCAAACTTGCTGAATTTTTCTGAATTATAATTTTTATTGATATTTCGGGAAAAAAAGTAAAAAGAATTGCGATTTTTTTACACTAAACGGAAACATGACACACACGTTATGTAAAACAGAAAAAAATTGCGGGTTCTCTGTTCTTTATTGTGTCAAATTCATAAAATTTTCATTTCAAAGTTATGAAAGTATGGCAGGGCTTTTTTGCACGTTTGTAGAGATTTTCAATTTTTTTTTTTACATTCATCTACAAGGTTTATCCTTAAACCGATTTTTTTAAAGAACAGTCAAACTCTTCAGCTTATCAAACGTTTTTTTTCGTGGCTACTACTTTACGTTTTCTATATAAACTTATTGAAATCCCATAACACGATTTGCCGTAATGCACCCTTAAGATCCCGTACTGCATTATTTTTCATGTTGGAGACTAAAACCTACTTCCATCCGCATAATGACTTGCGCAAATCCTTGCGTTAAACTACCTTAAATGGAGTATCTATACAACAAAAAACTTGTGTATTTGAAAATTTATTGTAACATGTTTAATATTCAAACTATCTTCTATGTTTATTATAACTACAAATACATTCTATGTATGTTTATTGAAGCCACATAAATTAGGATCGTATACAGGGCTTAAAAGTTTCAGCAGCATGTGAGTTAGTTTGTTGGTAAATCGTTCGTATATAAATCAATTTGTTAGGCAGTGGATTATAAGTATGATTCACTTCCTTGTATCGATATGAGTCGGCAGGAATTAGGCTGTATCAATAACTACGGTACTAAGTTTTCAAAATTATACCACATTATTCATTTATCTTGTTAAAAATATAGTAATTAGGTTGGTTAATCAGTTTAATTTTTAGACTCCTTAAACATGAATATTTTATGAGTTAATCTAAAGCTTTTATTATACTACAGATGAAGTTTAAATAGATTTTGCGGTCAGTCTTCCAATTGAACAGGCTGCCTATCAAATTTGTATTGGATTTAAATTGCACATTATACATTGATTGCTATTCTTTTTTCTTCAGGCACTTAAAATATTTTTGTTGCTTTCACCGGTTGCTACAAAATGTTTTTTTCTTACATTCTACATAGACACACAAAGAATATCCCATTAAATACGTAGGTACCTAGTATAAAAAGCTATTTATTTACACTTAATCTAAAAATCAAGCCGGAATAACTATTCAGATTACACCAGACCTTCAGTCGCCTATTCAAATCTGAATAATATAGCTAGAACAATACTTGTTTTATCCTTAATCTTTTCCTAAAATTTTATAGCTCCGATAGCTATATCTAGGACAGTAAAATTTACATAGAAAACAAGGTTTACTTCATTAACGAGATCAAAAGATTCTTATGTATCACAGTGCCTTTGTATACTTCAAGTCTGTAATCCCAGTGTGTCCGTTGATTTCCTTTTTGTTTTCTATTCCATTTGAAGTCTGCTTCTTACTGAAACGGTAAAGAAGACGGTTAGTTTAAAGTTGAAATAAAATCGTATATTGCTTGTTCGGTCTTGTTAAAAATTGTTTTATTTTATTTTTGTTTGGTCACGATTTAGAATATAATGAAGTGGGAAAGAAGTGGGTAGTCAGAGATGTTTTATCTTTCGATTTCTACACAAAGACGAGACTGTATCTGAAAAAGTTGTAACAGAAAAACGCAATTATATAATTTGACTTTTGTGTCATTTTGTTGTCACGTGTAATTTTTCTTACACGCCTTCTATTTTTTTTTTACTTTCAATCAGTATCTGAGCAGTGATAGCCTAGTGGTTTAACCATGTGCCTCCTACGGTGAATGGTTCGAGTGCGATCCCGAGGCACGCACCGCTGACTTTTCGAAGTCATGTGCGTATTAGAAATTAATTATCACTTGCTTTAACGGCGAAGGAAAACATCGTGAGGAAACCGGCATGTCCTAGAACCAAAAATTCGAAGACATGTGACGTCCACCAACCCGCACTGGGCCCGCGTGGTGGACTACGGCCCACTGCCTCTCACAGAGAGGAGGCCTGTGTCCCAGCAGTGGGAACATTATAGGCTGATTATGCTTATGCAGTATCTGAGGAAATCTTCCTATGAAAGCTGCGACCTCAAATCCCGCAGGTATTTCAGTTCCCCCGTCACCAGACATCATTTTGATAAATTCTGGTTATTAAACATTTAAACCGTCCCAAAATTCGTCGACCATTGCCTTGTATATGGTGAACTAACATATGTATATATCTTCCAGCCACAATCTATTAGTATTAGTATTAACTACTCGCATACTCACACTGGATTTAGAACGAGATTAGCTAAGTTGCTCAGAGGCGATTCCACGAACAGCCATAGTAGAACAGCTAGCAGTGCTGACGTCACGAGTATTCCTACACCGTTTAGTATCTGAAATTCAATTACGAAGTTTGTATGCTCAAGCTTAAGAGTATTGTGGGTAGGCAGATTGTTTATCAAGTTGGTTATTGATATGTTCATATTCATATTTAGCATTGCCATGGTTGATATGAGCTGTTTTTTAAATCTTTGCATTTGGACAGTAATACAGATCTGGGTGTTTTGACTAACATTGTAATCTTTTATTGTTTACTGATACTATATTTTGGGAAAACTATCATAACCTCTGGATGTCTGTTCAAAATGTTGTTTTATCAATCAGTACCGTAAAAACTATTGTTGCATTTAAAAGCTCTAAAAGAGTTACATTTTCAGTATAGGAACGAGTATAATTTCAGTTTAGCAACACTAAATAAAATAAATATTATTTTCAACTAGACCAACCGTACCTCAATACGAAATTATTTCAAGAAAATGAAATTCCAAGTACCAGGCAAGCATAAGTACGTACCAGGTTAAACATGTCGTATTGCATAGGATTCCGTTGCGAGAAAAGAAATCTCTCTAGAATTAGAGAATGCGTGATGTACACTCCGTATGCTAGACGACTGAGAATTGTGAACGGAGGCCAGGCCATGATGTTTCTTAAAGCTTCTGTAATGAAACAATAGAATTTATAAACCTAACTGTTCCACCTGCATTTTCTGAAATGTCAGACATAGTATTACACATTGATATGTAGGCAATAAAATTCCGACATTGTAACTAATATCTTTTTTAGAAGAAAACCTCATTTACATTTTTTCCAACTTAGAGATTAATCTTAAACCTTATGCTATACTACCGTTAGAATGCGATGATAACAGAATCTATCATACATTCTTCAAAATACTTCTTTTATTTTTAAACATTCAGTATATCTCTCGGTGACATCAATTAATGATATGAATATTTCAGAATGTTAAAAAATAGTAAATTAAAAATTAAAAAAACCCGACTGCCAAAAAACAACTAAAAAGTTCAAAACAAGAGCACTTTTCAAGCAGTCTGATGCAGTTGGTGGCAATTATTTGTGTTAAATCTTAGATTTTATGCCACCAACTGCATCAGACTGCTTGAAAAGTGCTCTTGTTTTGAACTTTTTAGTTGTTTTTTGGCAGTCGGGTTTTTTTAATTTTTAATTTACTATTTTTATTTTTCACTTTTTAGTTTTTAATGTATGTTTTCGTAATCTTCTTTTCGAGCCCTTCATTTTGATACCACACATGATAGGTTTTGAGGATAAGTAAGAATTAGCGAGAATGATTGCTTTGTTGAACAACTTTAAATCGTTATATATCCTAAACTATTATTTAAAATGAAAAATGATAAAAGGAACCTAAAGATGATTTTAAAATACCTATTCAACGACACCCCACTTGACATAGTTCATCAACTTTTTTTTTTTTCATTTTGACAATATGGCGTCTGGTTGTCGCTGTGGTGAATTTTGATTACTGTTATGTCTTTAGTGACACTCGCAAGGTTAAGACGAATCGATTGACGTAAGAATTATCAAAATCGGCCTACGCATTTGGTCTCTAGAACGCCACATAGAAACAAACATACATACATACATACATACATACATACATACATACATACATACATACATAGACTGATAAACACATTACCCTCCTTTGCGTCTCGCAGTCGGGTAAAAATGTATAAAACTCGGTTCTTTTTGCAGTTTTTGCGTGACACCATTTTATAGATGTAGGTCACAACGTTTTTATGGTCAATGGTTTTTGCGTTACAAGTATTAAAATATCGAGTATGCAATGGGTTTTGATAAACACTTTAAAGCTAACAAAGAACCGAGACTAGTAGTTCAACCAGTAATGCCCTGCAGGAATAGGCATTAGAAGAAAAAAAATATACCTAACAGTACCATTTTTTCAGAAAATATTTCATCACAGCAAGATAAAGTAGATTTTGATGAAACCGTTACAGACACATCTTGAAGCTGAAATGAAAATATAATACCAGTATTTTGACGGGGAAAAACTAAGGTCCCTCCCGGGAAATCAGAAAAAAGGAGCTATGTATAACATGCCCCAAGCACAAGTACATTTAGTAAAGGGATTAAAAGGAATATTAGCAACTCATTTCCTGGAATTCCTTTTTCATATTTCACTGCGTATTCATCTATTAATATTATCTATACTAATATTATAAAAAGGAAAGATTTTTTTGTTTGTACCGAATAGGCTCCTAAACTACTGGACCGATTTTAAAAATTATTTCACTAATAGAAAGCTACATTATCACTGAGTAACATAAGCTACTTATCCCGAAAAATGCACAGTTCCTGTGGGACACGCGGACGAAGTCTCGGGCAAAGTGCTAGTGATTAATATAATAAAAGCTTAAGTACACATGAAATTGTTAATGGTATTCAGAAACTCGATAGTATCAAAATAGGTCAAAAACAATTTACTTAAGCCTCTTGATTCTTGGTCTCTTAGCTCTGAGCTATCGTAAGCTCATATTAATTTAACTATAAAATATAAATTTTCACGATATTAAATTGCACTTAGTTGTAACATAGCTTGCTTTCACAGAATTCATATTATATGAAAAACGGTATAAAATTGTTGAAATATCAAAAATATACAAGAGGAGATTGCGAGAATACATACTCGTATGTACTTATTTCAATTTCAAGTTTCATGTTTAGGTACTGGTAATTTATTACATAGGTACCTACCTCAGATTTTAATTTCTTTCGTGTTGCATATTATTTTTTACATCTGAAACTATCCCGAGTAAATAAACCGACCCAATTAAAAAAAATGCATCGTTCTTCTTCTGTTAAAAGAATTATCAATTTCCTGCCGACCATCATTAATTATTTTGTTTCTTCACTTACTCGCCTCAGCTTTTCTTCCGAAAAGCAATTATATAATTACATTTCAGTAATTTATAGATACTGTTATACTGTATATTTTTTTTATCGAAAGTAAAATCTGACTACTTCATTGATCTAGTGATTGTATACGCAATTACTGAGCGTGGGATCCTGGATTTGAAAATTGGTCCGAGCAAGATTTTTTTAGGTTTTCAAAAATCTCAGCAGCAGCCCAGGGTCTAATGGCAATAGGCCTGCTCCCCATTGGATTCAAAAACTAGAGAAATGTTGGTGTAAACTTCTACCTAAGCCTTCAATACAGGTGTGTTGTTATTTTATGTCAATATCTTAAAAAAAAACAAATCAAAAATGTACTTACGGACGTCTCCATATTCAGTAATCAAGATGCAGGCACAGGTTGCCAAAGCCCAGATGTTTCTGTTGAGAGCCGCATAGACTGCCGCATTCCAAGCGTTGTATTCCCCAAGGCACCATGCTGGGGCCGATGATAGTACTTTGAGGCCTAGCATGAAGGCGGCTGCGAGTCCAAAGTAGGAACACTCCTGGAATTCGACGACACGATAGATTAGGGACTGATAATGAGTAAATCTAAATATACTTTCTAAATACCTAACTAAGTTTACAATAAATAGTATAAGTACTGCCAGTTAATTAGATTTACAGAACGATTAAAAAACATTGATTGCACGAAGGAACGAATAAGGAAGGAAAGATAGAAGGAATAAGTATAAAATACAATGCAAAGATGCGTGTTAGCTTGAGTACCTACCTGCCCCCGTGTGTGTAAAATACTCGCGTTAATTCGCCAAGTAGGTGGGATGTATACCCATATTAGTCAAGCAGGAAAGGAATTCAGGGTTTAAGTGAAAAGCATTACCTATTTGCTTAAATCTTGAATTCCCCGAGCGTTTTAGACGTGATAATTGGATTTATCGGAGGAAGGCGTATCAGGTACCTCTTTAACTCAATAAACATTGTCAAGAAAATAACATGTGTGTCCACGAGAACACTGCCGACAAACTGCACTGCAACTTGGCAGATGAATTGTGTTAACTATTTTATATAACTTCTTGTAATAAATAAATAAAAAAAAAAAGGTAAGAAATAACGAAAATGTTTAAAAAAAGCTTTCCTTTTTTCAGATTTCTAGTAGACTAGCCTGGCTCGACTTTTCATTAATTTGCTATTGCAAATCCTTTACAAAGAAAGAAAGTATTTGTAGTATCTCAAAGTTCATCATTCGAACTCTGCATATTTGCATTTACTCATAAAGATCTTTAAGTCGGGTCAAAACTACACACATCAAAAGTGTCTAGGGATCAAGCATTTTTATGCGGATTTCTTGAGATTGAGATGTGGCTTTGTAATAAATTTATGATTTTATAAATTTATATGGATCCTTTTTGGTGCATTTCATAATTTGAATCAGGAACTCTCAATCAAATTCGAGTAAAAGATGAAAATAAGCTGTCAATATTTTCCCTATAAAAACATACAACGCATTGAAGACATTATTAGTGCTACTGTTTCCCTACTACTGATTAAAACCAACGTTATTATGGAGCGGCGACGTCATTTAAGCAGGGAAGAAATGCTCAGAGCCGTGGGAATGATAGAAGCTGGTTCCCGGCAACGTACTGTAGCTTTAGCTCTGAATACAAGTCAGAGTGTTATCAGTCGACTTTGGACACGTTACCGAAGCACTGGTACCGTGGCTGAGCGCCATGGAGGACGGTATCGCTGCACCACACGGAGACAAGACCGATACATTCAAATCTTAACTCGAAGAGCTCCAACAATAACCGCCATGATGTTAGCCGTGAGGCTTCATCACTCTTCAGGGAACTTAATTAGCGACCAAACAGTCAGAAACCGCTTGCATGAAGTGAACCTTCATTCCCGAAGACCGCTACGGGTACCACCTATAGCAATGCACAATCGTAGGATTCGATATCAATGGGCTCTTGAACACAGAAATTGGGCAGAAGAACAATGGCGTTTCGTGTGCTTTTCTGATGAGTCTCGTTTTGGTATGAGACCGGATACAAGACGTATACGACACTGGAGAACCCCTGGACGCCAACAGCGATTAAAATCCTGCCAGGAAGTCCATCCTTATAGTGGTGGAACCATCATGGTATGGGCGGGTATTTGGATCGGCGGAAGAACTGAGTTGATTTGGATCAGAGGCAACCTCAACGCTCAAATTTATGCTGAGACGATTGTATCAGACGTCATCGTTCCTCTACAAGTGCAAATCGGTCCCTTATTTCAGTTAATGCATGATAATGCACGACCGCACACCGCAAGAGTTGTAAGACAGACTCTCGCCGCAGCTAACATCAATGCCCTGCCCTGGCCTGCTCAGTCGCCAGACTTGAACCCGATTGAGCATGCATGGGATATGCTACAGAGAAGAGCTCTGCCGAATATGGAGGGTATCCAGTCGCAAAAAGACCTTTTTTTGTTGTTGCAACGAACATGGGCGGCCATTCCACAGCGTGATTTGGATGAACTCATTTTGAGTATGCCAAACCGATGTTCTTGTGTTGTTAGTGTTCGCGGTAGAAACACGGATTATTAATTGTTTAAGTTACCCAATAAAATTTTAAAGAAAACTGTTATTTCAGTCTTTTTTTCGAACTTTAATGTTAGTGGTTCAAATGTCAAAAATCCCTTTATTAGGAAAATGGCAAATTTCTTTATTAATGCAAAGGTGACTTGGTTTATCGTTACTGTGACAAACGAAAACACTTTATTTGATGAATCCTTAAAGAAAATTTTAATTAATATCAATCAGGAGAAAAGTTATTGCAAAAATATATGTTGATCCCTAGATACTTTTGATGTGTGTATTTTATAACAATTAATAAAGTCTTCGGTCATAAATAACCAGCAAATAACTCAACGGCTCACCTTAGATATAATTCCTCTATACTTGGTAGGTCTGTACACCGTGATGATATACCCCATGGCCATGCCCAGGAAGTAAGATCCAGCTCTATGGTGACTCTTCATGTAGGTGTCGGTGTAAACCTCGTTGTCCCTAACGTTAATGAGTGTCCTGAAAAAAATTGTAGTTACGATCAACTTAGGGAAAAACATGTTAATTAGAAAAAAAGTGAGCCTGGGGTCAGAAAATTTAAGGTTTTGGATACTGATACTAAAATATTAAACAAGCGTTAATAAATTAACTGTAAGAAGGAGGACAACTATTAGTTCCGATGATGATTATGCAATCATCTTCGTTACGCACAAATTATTCAATAATTATGCTGTTTTGCCGCTGCGCCAGCGCACGGTCGCGCGTAAATGCCACGCAAGTTCGACAACATTCTAAATGAATGAAAAAAATTGAATAAAAAAAATATTCTTACAAGTATTCTTAGGCCGAGAAACTTACTTAGCATCTGATTCAGCTTAGCATTATTCCTGTCACTGTCGCACAACAATTAAACTGCAATAGCAAGATAGAGACAGGAATATATCTAAGGCAAAGCACGTGCTGTAACATTTATTAATCTCGGCCTTAATTTCAGAGTACTAAGAATACCACGAAAGTTCAACCGTAATTGTCAAGGGTATAGTAATGTCCTAGGTTTTCGCGATCACTACATATTTTAATAAAACAAGTTTCAACGGATTACATCGCGTATAAGTATTTTTACAAAAAATTTACGCGATGTAATCCATGAAAACTTGTTTTATTAAAATGCCAATGGTATTTATAAAAATCATGCTCTCCACATTCACAATAAGAAACTTAAGATTGTTTAACTTTATCTTGACAATGACATTAACCAGCTATTTTTGCGTAACCATGAATCAGATCAACAAATAAAAAGAACTCACTCGATATCGTAAAGCAGGATGCCAGGCAATCTTTTTGCGTAAGTCGTAATACCAGTTATCAGCACTGAGAATATAATAGCAATGGTGGTGACAATTTTGCCAATACGCCTGTCCCATTGCCAGATACAAAAGAGAGCGGTTCCCATTACTGCCAAATGATAGTCGGCTGGTATATACCAAGAGACTTGCTGACACTGTAACAAAATTGAATAAAATATTTATCAACACCACAGCCAGCTTGCATAATGCATGCATGCATGCATAATCGGCCTATAATGTTCCCACTGCTGGGACACAGGCCTCCTCTCTATGAGAGGGAGTGGGCCGTAGTCCACCACGCGGGCCCAGTGCGGGTTGGTGGACGTCACATGTCTTCGAATTTTTTGGTTCTAGGACATGCCGGTTTCCTCACGATGTTTTCCTTCACCGTTAAAGCAAGTGATAATTAATTTCTAATACGCACATGACTTCGAAAAGTCAGCGGTGCGTGCCTCGGGATCGAACTCGAACCATTCGCCGTGGGAGGCACATGGTTAATCCACAAGGCTATCACAGCCAGCTTAGCATGACCAATTTCATCTCTATTCTACCAAAGAATATACAAAGTTTTTTCTATCCAACTCGTTATCTCTACTGCCCGAGCACGCCGCGACCAGTGGTTGGCGTACCAGACTTTTGTCTACTGAAGAATAGGAACTTTACTTCTCTTCATTGTAGGTAAAACTATAGAAATCTTTCTACAAACAGTCACTTTGTCTATTCTGCTGTAGATAAAATTCTGTAGATCTATCGTGGTCATGCTAAGCGTGCTGAAGAACCACTTTAAAAGATTTTTATAGATATTTCATATACAGGTAGTAAAAGTAAACTAGAAACAATACAGTGTTCATTGAGTAAGGACAAATAAAAATTAACGACGGCTTTTTTATGAGAATCGTAATAAAAATATTTATAGATATTGCGTGAATACGGCCTACGGCGGCGATTGCAAAATCGTGACAAGTGTAGGAATGAATGACAATAACATAATATCATTATTAAATACAGAGACAAGTTTTCAACTCAGTGGTTAATGAAATCGAGCTTTGTAGGCATCTTAAAGTAGAAAATGCTAAGGCTTGTCTATTATCACATGGGACCTACACGCTTAGCATGACCACGATAGAAACGGGTTTTGTCTACAGAAGAATAGACAGTGACAGATTGTAGAAAGATTTCTACCGTTTTATGCATACAATGATGAGAAGAAATGTTTCTATTCTTCAATAGACAAAAGTCTGGTACGCCAAGCACGGATCGCCGCGTGCTCGGGCAGTAGAGATAACGAGTTGGATAAAAAGAACTTTGTATATTCTTCGGTTTCTACCAAAGAATAGACAAAGTTCTTATTATCCAACTGGCTGGCTTAGGATGACCAATTCTATCTCTATTCTTAGAGATAGAATTGGTCATCCTAAGCTAGCTAAATGGATCATAAAGGGTCAAAGGATCAAAGATCAAAGGTCAAAGGATCAAAAAGAAATGTGCAATTGTTCATGTATACCTACTATGTACCTACTATTACACTTCAGAAGAAGGAAATACAGTTACAGACCTAATGTTATGTATGATTACGTATCGGTTGATAGAATAGACTTACAATATGATCACTTCCCACGTAATTGCCAAGCATCAACAGACCAAGATACCAGGTCTTAGAGCATGCTTTTTGTTCTCTTCCAATGATTCGGTTCCAAATAGGACCATCACCAGCATACTCTGACACCGCGATTGTGTAGAAAATTAAGACGGCGAAGGATCCAATTAATCTGGAAAATAAATTATTATAATTTAATGTAATCATGATCAGATAGAAGATATTATTGGAACATCTTTAATTAATTAGCTTGAATATTAGTATAGTACTTTTTTTTTTGTGTCCCACGCTACTCATTTCTGAGTGTATTGTGGGTGCGTTAATAAAACACACAAAAGCACTGAAACCAGGAAACATACAAACACTCACACCAGGAACAAAGTACCTGTAGGTAATACAATTAATATTTGATCCGCGCAGGAATCGAACTCGCAACGGCCGCAACACGTAGCGCAAGACCCAATCGCTCAGCTACTGTGCCAACCTCAGAGCGAGCTTGATGCCTGATCTTGAGCAAATTGCTCATATTAAAAACGTACGCGCTGGCGACGAACCGAACACGAGCGATGGTATAAATACAGTGTTTTAGTTTAGTGCTAGTGTTGAGTGACGATTAACAGTGTTAGATTGAGGGTGTGCGGAATGTTCAATGCGTGGGAGATCTTTTTATTCACAAGGAGCGCTTAATTACGCGCGTAATTGTGTCGAAAAATGTACTAAAAGTGGCATCAGTTGTTCCGGTACTAATTTGCTATGATGGCATAGATATGCCATAGTAAAATTTACGGTACGGTTGGCACCTCAGATCATAGAAACAAGGAGATCCTTGTTTCTATGATCTGAGGTGCCAACCGTACCGTAAATTTTAATACAGTGTTACTTTAAATACCATCTACGATACACAATCATTTGTCAAATAAAATGCTGTATTGGATATAAGAGTTAACTAAATTGTTACTGAAAGAACTTTCAAGATCTGACAATCATAACCCGTGATACAATAATACTAAGAAATCAATATTTATATACGAGTACCTATTGATACATTTTCCTTAAGGTGGATCCGTCAAGTTTTCGCGCTACATTTGATATATCTTGGAATTTTTGCAAATTGCAGCGCTATTTTACGTTGTATGCTTTAATGATGATTTTGATGATTATTATTTAGTAACTATAGTATCATTATTGTCGTGAATCGAATTGGGATCAACATTCAACGTAAAACAGCACTGCAATTTGCAAAAAAAGCCAGAATTTTGAATTTCGCGCGCAACCTTGACGGATCCACCTTATCCGATTTGCAATGGTCATTCGAAACAATAATTATGTTCATGAGGCAAGGATTCCAGATGGTTAAAATTAAAGACATTAATATTTACCTCACATAACGCTGCAACAAACTGATTATTGGGTTCTTCTTTTTCTCCATCAGCCCTTTCATGAGAAGTAGTCCTGATATGACGAAGAAGTTCTCCACTGCTGGCAGATCCAGGTGCTGGAATGTGTTGCCCAGTGTGCTGTTTTTGACACTTATGAGCTGTAATAATTAAAATTTCTTGATAAAATGGCACAAACATTTGAACCACGTCGTTTTTAGAAATTTTACACGATGACTTATGCGATTTCTCACATAATTAAATAAAGGCGAGTAGTCTTCATTAAATATCTGAGTATCCTCTTAACCATTACTGGCATCTGTAGGTATAAATTACCTTATATTAACCTTTTGATAGCAAACAGTTTGGGGTCAAACCACCTTTTGTAATCAAACATTGCTATACATGACTATTTATCAAACAAACAGAATAGATATTTCCTAAAGAGAAGCCAATATTCCAATAGAAAAACATCAAGGAGATACATCAAAATCAAATTAATGGATACTTACTTGATCGTAATCATGTCCATTACTGATGGAGCCGGCGACGATAAAGACAAAAACATGGACGCAGGTCGTGAATGCAAGGACTACGGTCTTTGTAAAACTGAGGACGGGTATTTCATCATCAGAAATCTTGACGAATGAGGACCAGTTTCGTTTAAGACTGAAGGAGTAAGCTATTCTTTGGACTGTAAGATAAACAATTAATAGTATAAGACAGGATAATTATATAAAATTGGTAATACCACCATAGTTTCATGGTGTTATTCGCCTTGTATGGCTTCCATTAATACACTGGAACAATTATAAAAATTACACACCATGATACTTCCTAGAGCAGCAAGAAGTAGACATTTCTGATAAACAGCGCTTTTTCTACTATATATCTATGGTGACTTATGAACATGACGATCTGAATAGCTATGCAATCACTCTCTCTTTCATTTTGAAAATCCACCAATATACATTTAATTGGTAGGCAGACGAACTTTCTGAACATACGAAGCAATGGATTTTGTTGTTGCCATAATGACAAGGGGGGTGATTCTCGCGGGTTCGATATTGATATCGAATTCGATATTTATATTGCAACAAATGTCAAAATGGTAGGGATTTTGACAGTTGTTATTAATATATATCGAATTCGATATCAATATCGAACCCGCGAGAATCACCCCCAAGGACTGTCAACAAGTATGTTTTACACAAACCTGTATTGTAATTACTATAATATTTAAACAACTGATGACAGCAAATCCTTTTCATTTTAAAATAAAGTGTATTGAAAGAAATAAAATTAAATGATGAATATTCATGCTACTTACAAATCTCAAGTCATTATGTTTAAATATAAATATTAGGTCTTTACCTATGAAATTGCCGTTCTGCAGTACTGGCCATTTCAAATCAAAATAATTTTTGTTTGGCTAAGAATTCTAATTTCAAATTAATTTTATTTTAAAAACATGGTTTTTTTTTTCCAAAAGTAGTCATTTGTTTATTGATTAGTGTTACATTTTCATCGCATTTCAATCTTTTTCGTCATCATGGATACGTTAAAAATTCGAGTAATTATGGAATACGAGTACCGTCGTGGCAGCAACGCGCACAAGCGGCACGCAACATCAACGACGTTTACGGAGCTAACACTACAAACAAACGCACCACCTGTTATTGGTTTGCTCGCTTCCGTTCTGGAAATTTCGACCTGAAAAATGAACCTCGCGGTCGTCCGAAGACTTTGGTTGACAATGACGAATTAAAGGTGATTGTGGAAGCTGATGATACACAATCTACGGCTGAATTAGCAGCAGCTTTCGACGTTAGCGTCAAAACAATATTGGTCCATTTGCGTCAAATTGGCAAGGTAAAAAAGCTTGACAAATGGGTGCCCCACGAACTCAATGATCGCCAGCGCGAAGTACGCGTCGAGATGTGCCTTGCACTGCTCAACAGACACACAAATGAAGGAATTTTGAACCACATTGTTACCTGCGAAGAGAAATGGATTCTGTTTGATAACCGCAAGCGCTCAGCAAGTTGGTTGGATCCTGCTTCAGCACCTAAACAATGCCCTAAACGAAAACTTACCCCTAGAAAAGTGATGGTCACTGTTTGGTGGTCTAGCGCCGGTGTGATTCATCACAGCTTCTTACCAAACGGGGTGAGCATTACTGCAGATGTGTACTGTGAAGAACTGAACACAATGATGAAGAAGCTGGCACATCTCCAACCAGCATTGGTCAATCGCTCGTCTCCACTGCTCCTGCACGACAACGCGCGACCTGATACTGCACAGCAGACGGTCTCCAAGTTGCAAGAACTGGGGTTGGAAGCTCTCCGTCATCCGCCCTACTCACCAGACCTTGCGCCTACAGACTACTACTTTTTCCAGAATTTGGATAACTTCTTGGCGGGAAAAAAATTCAATACCCGAGAGGCAGTACAAAATGCCTTTGAAGCTTTTGTTGCCTCCCGTCCAGCTGATTTCCTTAAGAAGGGCATCAATAAACTGCCACTGCATTGGCAAAGATGCATTGATTGCATGGGTGATTACTTCGATTAATACAAATAAAAAATACATGAAAAAAATTAGTTTAATTTTTTTCATACAAAACGGCAATTTCATAGGTAAAGACCTATTATTTGAGTAACTAAGGAAAACTTACGTCTCGAATTTGTATTCTCATACTGGAGATAGATTGTTGACAAAATTGCTGCGACTACTAATCCCGCCATAGTCATTCTGAAAATAACAATTATTATATTTTAAGAAGAAAATAATAAGAAAATAAAATAATATGGCGCAAATCAACCCCATTTTTTTTTGTCTGATTTTGTCTTCTTGATAATGATAAAATAAATAAATAAATTCTTGATAATGATAAAATGATATTGAGTACCATAGAGATGCACTAAGTAGGGATTTTTGAAATTTCACCCCAGCCGGCCTAGCATGACCACGATAGAAACGGGTTTTGTCTACATAGAAATAGACAAAGTGACAGATTGTAGAAACATTTCTACGTTTTATGAATGAAATCTGTCACTTTGTCTATTTCTATGTAGACAAAACCCGTTTCTATCGTGGTCATGCTAGGCACAGTTAGGTACAGTTTGTATGCAAAATAAAAATATCAACATTGTTTTTTTTTTGCACTTCCAAGCAGACGAAGTCACGGGCACAGCTAGTTAAAGATAAATCTAAGGTAAACAGAAAACGTAAAACAAGAATCACACGAAAAAAACACCGTTAACAAAACATTCGGTGTTAATCAATCGATTGATTTAAATAGGTAAACAAACCAACATGCTGACTCACATGAACAGATAAAACTTCAAGCTGTATTCAGGCTTCATTCCAGCTACTTCACAATAATCTACAGTGATATCAGGATCCATCGAAGTAATAGGATTCACCGAGTATATTGTCTTCATAATCTTTGTGACCGATTGATGGTTACACACTGCAGGTAAACAGGTGCCCCATGATAATACATCAGATTTCCTGCCTTCTTTGGATTTTACCTGAACACGCAAAAAATATAAAGGAAATTTATTATTTGAGTATAACCGCAAAACATTAAAATAGTTATGGTGTTTGTTTAGTAGCAGTGTATAAGTGGTAAATAATGGTATGAGAGTAAAAAAGATGACACTAAAATTACAACCTAAATTAAGGCAAAACCAGCAAGACGTTTTTAACAAAGCGCTGTAATTTTGAACCTGCTAAGTTCAAAATTCTTATTAATATCATTATTACCATCCGGTAAAAAGGATCGTCCTTACAAATTGAAGGTCTCTTACAAAAGCAGGAAAATTTAACTTTAGTATGCATCATTATATTGTTATTTATTTTTAAACGCTATTGCACGTGAGTTGGATCAATATTTCTTACGGGATAAAACTCAACATAATCAATTATAAGAATAATTTCTTTATCAAGTGTAATACGTACATTCAAATAATCATCAGTCCGACCAAAAAAATCACCGCTGCCATATTTTCTCAGTTTCTTATCCGTCAGTTTCACATCAGTAAGACAATATTGGGTTGTGATTTTAGGTTCATAAACATTTGAAGGTGATTTCAAACACTGATCATAGTTACCAAAACTATATTTTGAACCGTAGAAGCTACCGACCGGATGATGCATGGAATTCCATACTGAAATAATACGCGATTATAAAGATTTCATAACATATAATAATCAAACTTTAATGGTTGGGATCCAAGACTTCTGTCTATAGGAAAGAGTGGGGCATTATTCACTACATAAGCCCAGTGCAGGTTGATAGATGTCACTTGTCTTCGAATTTGTGGTTCTAGGACTTGCCGGTTTCCTCACGGTGATTCCATTCACCGTTTTTAGAGCAATACTGATGAAATAAATTGCATAAAATAATCTATATATAGTTAAAAACTATTTGAAGTTACTTGTTTAAGGGAACAGACGATGGAATTAATAATTTCTATTAAAATTTTTCCTCTATTTCTAACTTCAAAAGTTAGGATACTATACTTACTCCAAACGGCCCATACAGTGTAATTCTTCACATTGTTCAGTATTAATAGTGTCTCGTCTAAACACGGTTTCTCATTTGCAGCCCATTCTTGATCTTCTAACCCTTCTATAACTATATCCACTTCTGTTCTTCTGCTATTCGTAAAATATTCTGCTGCAGTTAAACCTGAAAATGATATATCATTATTATCTTTGACATTATTTTCCTTTATTACATTTTTAAATATTTCATGAAGAATAAATATGAAACAATATCTTTAAATTAGGATCCACTGGTATGGGGAACAGGGTCCAAGCTACCGGTTACAATACATGCCACATCAAGGAGAACTGCATTCTGTATCAGGCCCTTGATCTGGTGCGTCATGAAATGTTGGTTGAGTATTACTAGTTAGTCAAGTATACTCTTGGCTATTGGCCGTTACGACACATTTATTACATCTTTAGGTATATTATATTATCTCGTCTAGGGAAATACAACCACCCATACCTATTTTAACCACAAAACAATATTCATATACCTTTGGGTTCAAAGGGCGTAAAGACCATTTTGACCAAAATGAGATTTGAGCCATATAATCAATACCTTTAGGCCCAAATTTCATTTTTGCCAAAATGGTCTTTACGCCCTTTGAACCCAAAGGTATCGATATGTTTCCGCATTGGTATAATTACTTGCACAATTGAACATGCGTCATTGTAACTCTATCTTAAAGGTGACAACGCATTGGAAAACCCCATGGTGTGATAATTGTCAATAAGTGGTGGTTAACACCGTAACCGTTGGCAAGTTTGACTAGCTGTCACTTAATTATGTAAATATGACAAGTATTTAAATGCTTACTAATACTATACTAATTGTCTATTTTTATTCACAAGTTAATCAGAACTATTTAAAGCTATTTAATTTTTTTGTGTTTTTTGTTACTTTTTAACCATTTTAGCATAGACATATTAAACAGGACGCGTGACGCTTGCAAAAAGTATTTACTTAATTCAACTCTGCGTCAAAAGCAAGTGCTTTTGACGCAGAATGTACTGTGGAATGTTTGTTACTCTTTCACGTAAAAACTAATGAATGAGTTTTAATAAAACTTCATAATAATATATTATCTTATACATCAGAATAACACTTAAGCAACCTTTTATCCTAAAAAACGCGGGTAAAGCCGCGGAAAAATGCTTGTCTAAAATAACTGGCTTCACTTTTTATCAAATTTTAGTTGAAAAGTAAAAATTTTTTTATTATCATTATAATCGTATCGATCAATACTACTTTTGAAGCTGCCTAAATACAAATAAAAAAAAATAAAAGCACGTGTAGGTACCTAAACCAAAAGATTTTTTTAATATATTTTTTTTTTACAAAAAAGCTGAAAAATCTGAAAATCCATAAAAATAAACAATACTTACAGAAATAGCTGGTCAGAACTATTTGTATGGAGACACACGACACTTTCATCTTAACAATAAGTTAAAATCACTATGTGTGATCTGACACGCCTTTATATCTGAACTAAAATATTTGTAAGGTACTCATTGGTTTTTAAACAACCGTACACTAGTAAATATTATTTTTTATTCTACCAAGAACTATGAAAATGAATTAATTTAAAAGAACCGAATAAATTAATATCTAGGTTTGCTTTAATGTGAAGGGTTTTCTAGCAACTTACTAATAAATACCTATTAATAGCTGATTTCGATTTTTTTTAATATGGTTGTGTCACTATCGTTTATTACAAATCGTCCAGTATTTTTTTTTTTATTATTGTACAAACATTAAATATAAAAAACAAATATTATTGTTTTTAAAAACAGTACTTTACAAAATTCTCAAGGCACTATACTATATGGGTCAGGGGCTCGATATATACTAAATGAAAACCGTCTTTTATGTCCCTTTTAGATGCAAAATGTATAACAACGGGTTTCCCCGGGTCTTGAGTGTCTTGACGTCAGTACACCGCATAACTTTTTTTTTAATGCTCCCCCTCTTAAGACTGCAGTGAGCAGTGATAGCCTAGTGGTTTAACCATGTGCCTCCCACGGCGAATGGTTCGAGTTCGATCCCGAGGCACGCACCGCTGACTTTTCGAAGTCATGTGCGTATTAGAAATTAATTATCACTTGCTTTATCGGTGAAGGAAAACATCGTGAGGAAACCGGCATGTCCTAGAACTAAAAATTCGAAGACATGTGACGTCCACCAACCCGCACTGGGCCCGCGTGGTGGACTACGGCCCACTCCCTCTCACAGAGAGGAGGTCTGTGTCCCAGCAGTGGGAACATTATAGGCCGATTATGCTTATGCTTATTATGCTCTTAAGACTTAAGCCACATTTCGAATACTGTTTTTTTTACCCGACTGCGAGACGCAAAGGAGGGTAATGTGTTTATCAGTCTATGTATGTATGTATGTATGTATGTATGTATGTATGTTTGTTTCTATGTGGCGTTCTAGAGACCAAATGCGTAGGCCGATTTTGATAATTCTTACGTCAATCGATTCGTCTTAACCTTGCGAGTGTCACTAAAGACATAACAGTAATCAAAATTCACCACAGCGACAACCAGACGCCATATTGTCAAAATGAAAAAAAAAAAAGTTGATGAACTATGTCAAGTGGGGTGTCGTTGAATAGGTATTTTAAAATCATCTTTAGGTTCCTTTTATCATTTTTCATTTTAAATAATAGTTTAGGATATATAACGATTTAAAGTTGTTTAACAAAGCAATCATTCTCGCTAATTCTTACTTATTGATTTAAGTTTTTATTTCAAGTATTAACGATATACAAACAAAAAAGAAGATTACGAAAACATACATTAAAAACTAAAAAGTGCAAAATAAAAATAGTAAATTAAAAATTTAAAAAACCCGACTGCAATAAAACAACTAAAAAGTTCAAAACAAGAGCACTTTTCAAGCAGTCTGATGCAGTTGGTGGCATAAAATCTAAGATTTAACACAAATTGCCACCAACTGCATCAGACTGCTTGAAAAGTGCTCTTGTTTTGAACTTTTTAGTTGTTTTATTGCAGTCGGGTTTTTTAAATTTTTAATTTACTATTTTTTATTAATTTCCAAGTCTAGTTAGGTTTAAGGGTCCTCGTAAATAGATTCAGTCAAGTGCAAGTTGCATTCGCCTACTGGTGTTTCTCTATTGGGACACTATTTCGGGTCACAAACTTTATGAGTTGACAGCCCCTTAAGAGGCCTATTTATTACAATTAGTCGCCTCTCTCGCTCGCACAGAACTATATTTTTAAGAATGTTAAAATGAAGATATGTATTTAAAAAAAATGAAATCTATTAAGGTTTTAGATAATAAATAGTAGGTACATTAATTTTAATATTAAAAACTTAAATTTATTTATTAAAACCGGGCAAGAGCGTGTCGAACCACGCACAGTCTAGGGTTCCGTAGGAAGAAGTATTTCAGTCTTCCAACTGCAAACATAAGTTTGTATTTCCTAATATATTATAATGAAATACAAACTTATTTTTGCGGTCACAACTGAAAATAGTGAAAATTTCAAAATGCTTTTAACGTATCTTGTTCAAACCAATTTTAATCGAGTGTTTATTAGATTCCATAAGCTTGAATTTTTTTAGATTTTTTTATAACGCGATTGGAAAATTACAGGGGGACACACACATTGTAAACGACTTTCGGAGCTTCTAGTTCGCTAAATATGCGCTTAAATAAAAAAGTAATTTAGAAAATGTATGTGTGAACTGAGGGACCAAACCGGGAATTATTTTCAAACGTTATTTTCAAAGACCTATCCAACGAAACCACATGAAGGGGTGCCTGAAAATATTTTTCTTCATCCCTCAGTTTCATGTATGGGGTATCCCCCTAATTATTTTATTCTTGTTCAAACCAATTTTAATCGTAATTATTTATTAGATGCTATTAGCTTAATTTTTTCCAGATTTTCGCGGTTGGAAAATTACAGGGCAGGACAAATTGTTAACGACTTTTGACCCTAATTATTTTATTCTTGTTGAAACCAATTTTAATCGTAATTATTTATTAGATGCTATTAGCTTAATTTTTTCCAGATTTTCGCGATTGGAAAATTACAGGGGGGGGGGACAAATTGTTAACGACTTTTGAAGCTTCTAGTTCACTTAAATAAAGAAGTACTTTAGAAACCTTGATCTTATTTTCAAAGACCTATCCAACGATACCCCACATGAAGGGGTGCGAGAAAAAATTTTTTTTCATCCTTCAGTTTCATGTATGCCCCCCCCCCCACCCCTAATTATTTTATTTTTTATAATTTCGCTAAGAAATCTACCTGTGAAGTTTCATACATATTGGTTATGAACTGTAGACTTTACGAGGGTGTGACAGACGGACATCACGAAACTATAAGGGTTCCTAGTTTTACTACGGAACCCTAAAAACTCATGAGTTGAACTTATAACAAAAACAAATCCTATTAGTTATTGAGCTAAATTGATTGGATAACACAATAAAAATGTGTTTTTATTATTTGTCTATTATTATCTAAAACGTTAATAGATACATTTTCCAAAAATGCATCATTATTTTTAACCGACTTCAAAAAAAGGAGGAGGTTCTCAATTCGTCGGAATCTTCTTGTTTTTTTTTTTGTTTAACATTTATGGTTTTGTGCGAGCGAGAGAGGTGACAAAATGTAACAGGCGCTCTTAAATAATACCACGAAGGGCGAGGCCGGCGAAGGGCAAGGGAAAGCCGGTATAATAAAATTATAAATAATTCCGTTTTACATAAGTCATACGCATACCCTCAGATCATAGAAACAAGGAGATATGCCATCATAGCAAATTAGTACGGGAACAACTGTCGCCACTTTTAGTACATTTTTCAACACAATTACAAGCGCCCCTCGTGAATATATAATATGATATATATCTCCCACGCGTTAAACATTCCACACACCCTCAATCTAACACTGTTAATCGTCACTCAACACTAGCACTAAACTAAAACACTGTATTTATATCATCGATCGTGTTCGGTTCGTCGCCAGCGTGTTAATTTTATATACGGTCAATGTGACCGTATCAAAGCGTCAATTTTAGTAGCGCCTTGGCACATCTCCCTTGTTTCTATGATCTAAGCGCATACCCCTTGTCGTATTGTCCTTTTCAAAATTTATAAATAGGTGCTGCGAATAAACATACGGTAGGTAGGTAAAACGGAATGATTTATTATTTTGTAACTATTTTATTGTACCAGCTTTCCCACCCCCTTTGCCGCTGCTGACCACATTAAGATTGTGCCTCTAAACCAATCTATGATTTTGTATTGTTATGAAAATTTCAGCCATACTTAGGAACATTAATTTTTGAAGTGGTACAGAAACTTAGGCTGAATATAAAAGAAAAAAATGAAAAAAATCTAAAAATAATTTTATTTTCATTGCAAAAGGGGCTGGAGTGGGGGTCCGAAATTTTAAAGTGGGGTTACTACGAGTATACGATTCCCCCCCCCCCCCTTATCTCCGAAGTTTGCGGAGCGAAAAATCTAAAATAATTAGAGCTGATAGGAATTGACCCAAATATTGCACCAAAAATAAAACGATGTTCCTAACTAGTACAGTTTTTTCAAAATCATCAAAATTCCTTCACAAATAAACTTACTTATGCGGTCCGGTTTTTTTCACTTTATACGTCCAAAAATAATACGGAACCCTCGGTGCGCGAGTACGACTCGCACTTGGCCGGTTTTTAAAAGAGTCCGGCTTGAGATACTCCCACATGATGAATATTTTACCTTTGTGTTTTTTCCGATCAACGAACCTAAGTTATATTTAGTACGTGACTATAACAGTATAAAAATAAAACTTGATTAAGCTAAAAATAACCCATGAGTGCATCTTTTGATAAACGAATAAAATTATGTGTGTGTCAGTATGTGTATCATTTTGATTACGTTTGGTGTGACATTTTTCTATCGGACGGCCAGAAGCACGAACAAGCGCCATCATTTCATGGTTGATATACCAAAAACCCGAACATAGCACACGACTTTCTTACTTCTCCCTTCCTTTACCCAGCAATGGGAAAACTTAGATTAAATGGAAAAAAAAAATGTGGAACCCTAAAAACTACTTCTGTTATAAGTCCGGGTTTATGTTACCACATACCTAATTAATATTTTACTTATGTCGTTTATTTTTTTTCCAATCAACGGCTATTTAATGTAATACTTAGCTATAATAGTATAAAAATAAAACTTGTTTTAGTTAAAAAATTGAAAAACTTATAAAATCCCGACCGCGGTTTGCCCTATGTCGCATCTGGTGTTATAGAACCACCAAAAAGAAAAGTTAAACAAGACATTGCAGTCGGGACCCATTATATGACTATTACCCGGAAGCACTGGGTCCCGACTGCAATGTCTTGTTGTCCTTTTCTTTTTGGGGGGTCTATAACACAAGATAAGACGTAGGGCAAACCGCGGTCGGGTTTTTATAAATTTCTAATTTTCTATTTTTATTTTTCCCTTTTTAGTTTTTCATGTCCATGAGATAATATTATATAATTTCGGCACGCGCAGCTTAACGTCGCAGATGTATGTATGTTTGTATTCCACCGTAGCGTCTAAACTACTTATCCGATTTTGATGAATGAGGTGTCAATCGATTCGTTATTATTGTTTTATAATAGTATAGATTATTGTGATGGATGAAGATGATGCGTGTTTTTCTTGTAATTTATAACAATTATGTATGTGGTTAGCTTCACAAGGACAGTTTTGCGGTCGCCAACGCCAATACTATAGTATACAAGGTGGAAAAAAACCAACGACGAAGTAGATCTCCTATGTAGATTATAATCTACATAGGTAATAAATTAACTGTTTATATTTCTGCAACGTCAACTTTTTGCACTGTGGAAATCACATTTAGGCTTGCATATTATACAGGATGGCAGGTTAAACAGTGGAAATATTTTAAGGGGTCATTGTACTCAACATTATGAACAACTTTTGCTATAGGTCCAAACCGGAAATCGCAAAAAAAAATCAGCTGTTCCATACATTTATGTTCACTTAGCTCAACAAAAATGTATGGAACAGCTGATTTTTTTTTTCGAGATTTCAAGGTTGCTCCCATAGTAAAAGTTGTTCAAAACGATGAGTACAATGACCCCTTAAAATATTTCCACTGTTTAACCTGCCACCCTGTATACACAAGCCGGTTCCTCACAAATGTACATGTTGGTGATGTATGCGAACGGCTATGTTTCGGGAAACTTTGGGAAAATAATTGCGAACAAAATAATACACCAATGTAGCGAAGAAAATTCTTGACATGTATTATTTTTCTTTTTTAGAGTACAACCAAATAGACGTATAAGCATAGCATAATTGGCCTATAATGTTCCCACTGCTGGGCACGGGCCTCCTCTCAGAATGAGAGGGGGTAGGCCATAGTCCACCACGCTGGCCAAGTGCGGGTTGGCAGACTTCACACACCTTCAAGAACTTTATGGAGAACTCTCAGGCATGCAGGTTTCCTCACGATGTTTTCCTTCACCGTTAAAGCAAGTAATAATACGCACAAGACTTCGAAAAGTCAGCGGTGCGTGCCTCGGGATCGAACTCGAACCATTCGCCGTGGGAGGCACATGGTTAATCCACTAGGCTATCACTGTACACTGTCAAAGAGACATAAAAACCATAAATTAAAATAACTTTAAAAATAAGGTTAAACCACTATGTAACCTGCGTCGCCAACAGTACATTATAATGTAAACAAAATGAATTACTTATACTAAATTTAATTGATATGAAAGTTTTAGGAACATTTCTAAGCAAAGATGCCTTCGTAAACCACATAATAAAGTTCAAAGTTATTAATTTGATTAAGACTTGAACTTCCTCTAAGTTATTAAATCTAATTAGTAAGATTTAGTTAACTTTTACTTGGTATACTTAGATTATTTCGGTGGATTTGTGTTTACGTCTTAAGTCCGCCATATTACTTTGAAGTGATTAAGTTACCATTATTTCACCAAAATAGGAATACTTTATTATTTTTAACTAATTTTTATTTTGCCACGTTTTTATTAACTCGCTTTCTTGTGTCTGTCTGTTCGGTACAAATTTTGCTTTATACGTCCAAAAATGATACGGACCCTCGGTGCGCGAGTACGACTCGCACTTGGCCGGTTTTTTTTAAACCACGGTTTTAAAACGGGCTAATAGGTACCTACCTATAAAATAATTTCTGATGAAATGAAAAACATGGGGCGCATGCAATAGATACCTAATAGTTTAATGCACCTCACGTTTTTCATTTCATCAGAAATTATTTTATACGTTTTAATAACGTGGTTTAAAAATAATCATATCATTATTATTTAAACAGCCTGGATCGTACAATTTTAATGGAATAAGTGAGGGTGGTACTTTTACTACTACTAGATTATTTTACAAGGAAAGTATTAAATAAAAATATTTCCTGTTATTGTAAAAAATAATACTGAACCGTGCCGATACTATCGTATTTTAATATCGCGCATGACCATAGTTATAAGAATGTATAATTGTAGGTATATTATTATACATAGTTTGCGGCCATAGGGAAATGCAACAAATACCTAGACTCAATATTATTATTATTATTATAGGTGTACAATTATTATTATTGTTTTGTCCTGTTCGCGTATCTCCTCCCATTTCCAAAAGCGTGACATTCTTAAATCTCAGAGAAAAAGTAAAAAAGTAAACTAACAACCCTACGACACAGTGATCCGATGGCCTAAATATCCACATCTTAAAAAATATTAAATCGTCATATAGGTAGGTACGGTCAGGGAAATGGATTCTTTAGCACACACACAGGTACACTATCATTCATTTTGGTCGTATATTCAAACTTTGAAGCAATTCGGATTCGGATTTGCTTCGAAGTTTGAATATATAAGCATAAGCATAATCGGCCTATAATGTTCCCACTGCTGGGACACAGGCCTCCTCTGTGAGAGGGAGTGGGCCGTAGTCCACCACGCGGGCCCAGTGCGGATTGGTGGACGTCACATGTCTTCGAATTTTTGGTTCTAGGACATGCCGGTTTCCTCACGATGTTTTCCTTCACCGTTAAAGCAAGTGATAATTAATTTCTAATACACACATGACTTCGAAAAGTCAGCGGTGCGTGCCTCGGGATCGAACTCGAACCATTCGCCGTGGGAGGCACATGGTTAATCCACTAGGCGATCACTGCACAGTTTGAATATACCTACGACCAATTATGAATGATAGTGTATCTGCTACAGAATCCCTTTCCTTGACTGTAGATTGTTGCTTTTTCAATTTTATATTTAATTTCATAACACCACTTATTTACAATAAAAGTTTGCATCGTGAGGAAGCCGGGATTTCATTATCTAGGTAAATAAATCTGAGGAATTTGAAAGAAAGAGCAAGAAGGGATTTTGGAAAAAATACAATTTCCTAGCTAGGAATCGAGGGTGTGTTCTTTTCGAAATCAACGAGTTCGATTCCCGACTAGGAAAAACAAAAATCTAATGATGCAGTTTTAGTTTTTATCAAAATCGGCCCCGAGACTCTTTTGAGTGTTTTTCGCTATGTCTTATAGTTTCGGATTTGGCCATCCACGTCCAGTTGAAAAATTCACCCTGTATAGTGTAAAGTCATCTTATTGTCTTTTTAAAGGTCAGGTTAAATACCCATTGACCTATATATCTAGACAAGCAGTTCCGAACATTATACATGTCACACTCAAGTGTTGTGCGGGCACAACACAAGCCTCACATTCACTTTGACGTTTGATGCGGTGAGCAACAGACAAGTACCCGCGTGTGGGGCATGATTTTTGTTCGGAACTGCTAGTCTAGGTACATATAGGTCAATGGTAAATACCTAATAAATCGTTTATTAAGTAATAAAAATAACGTTTGTTTTTATCATTTTATTTTTTCATCCTCTTTGAAACACGTTGCTTCCTTCTCGTCTTTGGTCCTTTGCTTACATAATTGGTGTTTTGATCTGAAAATAAACACTTATTTATTTTTGAACATGCAATTAATATTTTTAGGGTTCAGTAGTAAGACAAGGAACTCTTGTAGTTTTGTCATGTCCGTCTATCTGTCTCTCACACCCTCTTAAAATCTAAACTCCATAACCAATTTGTATGAAACTTCGCAAGTACGAAAAATTACGAAATTAAATAATTAGAGCGGGCACCCATACATGAACCGAGGGACGAACAATAATATTTTTGCGCACCCCTTATTTATTGTTGGATAGGTCTTTAACATTTTGAAAACCACGCACCAGACACAATCTGCACTCACTTACCCAGAATTTATAAATAAATTGGCGATGTTATTCAACGGTGTTTCAACAAAAAACCATAGTAGTGTAGCGACTATTCCCGACATCACCATCACACCAAAACTACGTACAGTCTGAAAACAATACCTCTTTTTTATATTATAATACCTACTTGTGTTGTTATACCCCGTTCACTTTATCTTGACGCGTGACGCGGTTGGTAGTACTAGTAGTACCAACCGCGGTTGGTAGTACTAGTAGGTAGTACTGAAATTTTCAGTGTAAGTTCCATTGCAAAAAGTGCTACCACAATGACAATAAGTCAAGTATAGTGCTTTTCACGTAAGAATTATTTTTGACCCTATGTTGGCTCCCCTGAATGTTAAATGTTACAAAGTTTTTAACGGTGTTGAAAGTTTTGTTGCAGCCCCAAATCTCGTTCACCACTTTTTAGTGTCCTAGGCATTATTTTAACACATACTCCACCACCATACTAAGGGCGGGTTGCTTCAAACCATCTGTATTCGTAAGTCAGTACGTAATCGTTAAGTCAGTATGAAATTGTCGTACAAGCCGCCATATTTGACGGTTACAGATACGTAACTGTAAGTTGAAACAACATGGCCTAAGGGCTCTTTCAATTTAGACATTTGACACGTCGAGAGAACCGTTCGGTTGTCGTGCGACGCCCGCATGACTGCCGCATGACAGTCGGACGGCTCTCTTTGTGCCAAATGTATGGAAAAAACAATCGATGCTGCGTAGTGCGACACCCGCGCGGCAACACCAACAACCAATCGTCTAAATTGTAAAAGCCCTAATTTCAGCCAAGTTGTGTTGCTGTGTCAGTTTGAATGGTAGGTGACGTTGAAATTACAGTTGTATGACACGTCAATTTTGTTTCTGCTCTGTAAAATACAGTTTAAGACTTATGTACATTCTGCAATGACATGTCATACGAAACCTTGTAATATGCAGCGATTACACATCAAAATTATTTATTTGAATAGTAGGTATTATTCATTGGTGTGATTACAGGCAAGTTGACATCTTATATGTACATGTCATTTGGTGTACATTTAGGTACGTACCTATAAATTAAAAACCAACCAACTTCAAAAAACCATCAAATTCCGTAAATTATACCATCACAATTGAAGGATTAAAAGTAGCTGATTTATACAAACCTGAGAATACACAAAATCAAATTGTTGTAAATTCCTCCTTGAATAATTATTTTGTTGTAAAATTAACGAGTGTGTCAAATAAATTCCGAAGGTTAGGCGGCTTATTATTGTGAAACCTTGCCAACGTGTCAGCTGACGTACGGAATCTGTAATAAAAATTATGAAAAAAAAATAATATCTATTTTAATTTTTACCCGACTGCCCTTAAAAAAATTATAAAAACCAGACCGCGGTTTGCCCCAGGTCTTAACTGGTGTTATAGAAGATCTAAAAACAAAAGGAAAACAATACATTTCAGTCGAGTCGGGACCCAGTGTTTCCGGGTAATAGTCATCCCGACTGCAATGTCTCGTTTTCCTTTTATTTTTGGTGGTTCTATAACACCAGATATGACGTAGGGAAAACCGCAGACGAGTTTTTATATATTTTTTAAGTTTTATAATAGTAGGTATACATAATAGCAATCTTACCAAATTCACCATATTCCACAATTCCAATGGTGACGCACATAGCTAAAGACCAAAGGTTTCTGCTGGCAACCGCATATACAGCTGAACTCAGGTGATCATACTCCAAAGTCACCCACGATAGGGGGTTCGTTGCAACTCTATAGGAAACTATGCTAGCTACTGCTAGTAATAGCAATGACGTTTTCTGTAACAGGAATAGCATAATTAGCTTATAATCAAAATCATCATCAAAATCCAGCCTTCGAGTCATGGGGTATCACTACATGTATAAGTACCGGCAGGAATCATGATCACAGATCGCGCATGTTCATTTCTGGCCCAATAGACAGTTGACAATACGTAATAGAGAATAGTCCAATAGACGACGAGCATCGACTGACGAACGAATTGCGTGCAGCCTCGGCGCCCCCCATCTACTTCATTTCGCCAAAGTGACCGAAAAACCAGCTAATCCGCTGGTGACGTTTGTGATCATAACTGCTGCCGCTAGTTATATCTTACTGCAACGTATTTTATGCCTGAGAGTTCTCCATAAAGTTCTTGAAGGTGTGTGAAGTCTGCCAACCCGCAATTGGCCAGCGTGGTGGACTATGGCCTATGACTCTCATTCTGAGTAGAGGCCCGTGCCTAACAGTGGACATATAAACAGGGCTAATATTATTAGACTGGTAGTTCCAGAGATTAGCGCGTTGAAACAAACAAGCAATCAAACTCTTTGGCTTTATTATATCTGTTTAAATAGTTATTCAATATTTAAGAGATTCTCAAAAATCAAATGTCGCGAACGGGATTTGAACCGACCTGTGGCGTACCGTGCCAATGCTCTCCCAACTGAGCTACCGCAACCCAACTCGAAATTTGAGATCCCTTTGTAACGCCTCGTGAGCGTTTGGCGACATCTTATTACTACAAACCTTTGAAATAGTATTTCTGTATCTATCAGGTTTATAAACAGATATGATATATCCCATGGCCATTCCTATAATAAAAGGGCCTGCGCGGTTGTGACTCCGGATGTACGTGTCCAAAAATACCTCGTTTTTTCTGAAGTCCATGATTTTTCTGGAAAAATTATAATTGTATAGAGATGCAACTAGAAAATTATTAATACAACTTTATCGGTATTGAGTTCCGTTTTTGGCTTGGTTGGAATTCATGGTTTTTCACTGTATTGTTTTCTATTAATATCCAAGCTAATAAAAAAGAATCAGCTGCTCCATACATTTTGTTGAGTTATGTGAACATAAATGTATGGAACAGCTGTTTTTTTCGCTATTTCAAGGTTGGCCCAAAGTAAAAGTTGTTCATTATGATGAGTACAATGACCCCTTTCCGTATTTCGACTGACACTAAAAAAAACTAAAATTACACCTTTTATATCTATAATTCTATCTACGTTTTTTTTTTTCAAATATTCATATTTTCGTAAATAAATAAAAAAATAAATTAAATAATGCGTCTAATTCGGCACAGCGTGCTCCTTGATGGGCGAGTCGTATTGCTAGGTGGACATTATGTCGCGTTGCGTGAGCTCAATACAGAACACTCAAGCTACACTGCCCAAACCACTCAAGGCAATTAGCGCTTAAATAATTATGATATACCAAAACTTACTCTAGATCATGATACAGCAACAATCCAGGAAGTCTCCTCCAATACGTCACCAGACCAGGGGTCAGGAATGCTAATACAACTGTGATAGTAGTTACAACTTTCCCCATAGCCGTATTCTTCTGCCACAGTAAAAACAAGATGGTTCCCATGATGGCTAGCTGGTAGTCGCAAGGTATGTACCAACTGACCATGAGACACTGGAATGTAAAATAAATGTTTTTTATACCGGGTTTATAAGTGAATGGAGTAGAATCCTACGGCATAAAATTAAAAAGTATTTTTTTTTCATTAACGTAATTATAAAATTGATCTCTCAATGAAATAAAAATCGTTGAAAAAATATCGAAATTCAAATTCAAAAGTAATTTATTCAAAGTGGGCTAAATAAAGCCAGTTAGCACTTTTTGAACGTCAATATACATTAGACAGCCCCCAAAAACGCCCACCCTTCACCTCTTCCTAGTGTTTTAGCTGCGAAGAAGAAACGGCGCAACAAACTCCGCAGCAACACGATTCTGTCTTTCAGTTACTTTATTTAAAATATATATATATATATATATATATAAATTTACGAAAAAAATTATTAACTGAGCTTTTAAAACAAAAAAATATATATATTAACTATAAATACTTAAAAGTAAAATAATGATGTAACCTAACAAACACCAATATACCTAATCAAAGAAAATAAAGTAAAAAACAATAAAAAATATGTAGTCGCAAAAGATCATTCCCACCCTGATCTACGCGCAGCAATATATTAATGAATTTTACTACGTTTTTATTAACTCGCCTTCGTGTCTGTCTGTCTGTCTGTCTGTTCGGTACAAATTTTGCAATTCATTTTTCAAGCACTTCCTGTCATCGGATTAAGCAGAAATTAGGTATACCTATGTAATTTGGATGACAATGCAATAATACGGACTAAAAAGTAAAAAAATAATAATTGTAATTTTTTTTTAAACCCACGTTTTAATAAAAAAAAATTTTTTAACAATTTTTGGTTTTGTTTTACGCACGTGCCGTAGGATTTATTGTTTTCGTGTATTTTTTTTTGCCATTCAAAACTTTTACAATCTCATACGCTCCTGCCTGTATGGCTACTATTCTACTTACACAGCACACCATATTATTTGCCAGACGGTAAAAAAAAAACACGCGATAGGTATATTTTTTTTATACAACTATGGTGGAAACAGGCGTACGGCCTGCCTATGAAACGCTTGAAAAAAATTTTTTTTGGGCGAAGCGGGATTTTGAAACTTTTTGAGTAAAAACAGCGGGATTCTTTCGTCGAAAGCGGGACATTTAGCAGTTTATTTTTTACTACCTAGTAAAAAGTAAAACATAAACTGCTGAATGTCCTTATCTTTCGTTTAGTCCGTATCTTTAATAAGTACCTACCTAGGTACTTGTATTTGAGTTTCAAATTTTGTTTACAATGATGATAGATAGCCACCGAAAATATATTTTAATGAAAATAGGTTACTTTACTATAATAATAACCGCCGCGGCGCACCGTCGCGTAATCCCTGAAAAGCGGGACTGAGCCTGTCCCGCGCGGGACCTTTAATTTTGGGGCAAAAAATCGGGACGTCCCGCCAAAATCGGGACGTCTGGCAACGCTGCTTGAAACACTGAGTATTACATGCGATCCGATCCTATTCACTGTGCCGAAACAGGTCTCCCATCAGAAGATCCCATAACAACAATTTTCTTAAAACCAATATAAATACTACAAGCATACTTACAATATTACCGCTATTCACATAGTTATTGAGCATCAGAAGACCAAGCCACCAGTTCTCAGCGCAAGCCTTCTGTTCTCTGCTAGCAAACTTTTGCCAGACAGGACCATCCCCCGTGTACATAGAGACTGATGCCACGTAAAACATTATTACTGAAAATGAAGCTGTGAGCCTGGAACGAGAAATAATATGATAATACCCGGTTTATTCCATTTTGTTCACCTGGGTGATATCACCTGGGTGAACAAAGTGGAATAAAAAGTGTCCTTTGTTCACCTGAGGAATTAAATCACCTAGGTGATTTCACCTGGGTGAACAAAGTGAAATAAACCTAATACCTGACTAACTTAGAAGAAAAGTAATGTTTTCCGAGTGTATGTAGTGTATGTGTATGTAGGTGTAAGGATTAAATCGAATAGGGGCGTGGGCAAGGTCATTTCCAAACTTTTTAACCCTGAGAATGTCGGTGCGATATTTGACGGTTCAAAAGTTATGACTGAATTTCTATTTTTTTCAAACACTTCGCATAGTGCTCAAAGAAAAAAACTATCAGGGCCATCAATTGATATTTTTTTACGAGTTTGTAGAAAAGTAGGCCTTTTTTGTGATAGTACTTTTACGTAGCTAGAAAACGTGTGTTCAATAATAAGAAATATTTACCGTCATCTCATGGGGAGAGAGTTACACTGGCGAAAGTTGACCACGTATTAGAAAAAATTGCCAAAGTAAAAAACAAAGAAAAGAAAAAAATATAGAAGGTTGGTAAATACTCAATCGGTTTTTTTATATTTGTGTGTAGATTGTGGGTAATAATAATAATGTATATTTTAGCTTAAGTCAACTACAGTACTTTTTAAATGAAATGGTCAAATTATCAATTTAAAATAATCAACCTAAACCTTACCTAAAATATCGGTTGATCAACGCTACCAGCGGTTTTTTCTTCTTCTCCATCAAACCTTTTACAAGAAGTAGTCCGGACACCATGAAAAAGTTGTCTACCGGTAAATCTATGTGCTTTACGAAATTCTTGAGGGGATTTTCGGTATCCAACATAAACTGCAAAAAAAAAACCAATACAATGAAAATATGTAGTTAATGGTAACAGGTTCACTTCCTATTACATGGGACGTCGTTATCCTTACTAATTATTATAAATGTGAAAGTAACTCTGTCTGTCTGTCTGTGTGTTACTCAATCACGCCTAAACTACTGAACCGATTCAAATGAATTTTGGTACAGAGATAGTCTAGAACCTGAGAAAGGACATAGGCTACTTTTTAATGCGAAAAAGGGCCGTAAAGGGTTGAAATAAGGGATGAAAGTTTATGTGGAAATTACGTCAATTTTAAAGCTAGAAGCTTGAAACTTATTTTTGAGGTTTTTGGTCTATAGACACCGACCCTACACCTATAGTATAGACTATAGTCTATACTATAGATGTAGGGTCGGTGTAGGGTAGGTGTAGAATAGGTGTAAGGTAGGTATAGGGTTGGTGTACTTTAAACTTTAAACTTTACCCGTACGAAGCCCGGGCGGGTTAGCTAGTGTTATAATAAAAGTAGATTTTTTTAATGTCAATATTAGACGGTGTTATTAGTGATTCCGTAGTAAGCTTAAGGAAATAGCCTTCTGATTATTTATTTGTTTAAGAAAAGAAACAAAATGCATTTAAGTGCGTGAATATGACGCACAAAAGTAATAATAAAAACAAATACAAAAGAAATAAGGAAAATATGCGTTACATCCGCTCCGCTCACGATACACTTTTTGTAGGTCCGACAATCGGGCCAATATTTTCGCCGATTTTTACCTATCACCGATTTTGTGACTGACTTTTGTTGCCTTGCAAGTGTACGTGGTTGACTGTCGGTGAGTAGTATGCATCAGCGCATGCATTTCCGAACGCTCCATTTTCCACCGACAATCGGGTAGGCCGAAATGTACCATTTTTTTTAATTTTTCTTTTTTAAATTTTTTATTCTATGATTTTATCGACTTCTTGGAGGTTGTGTGCGTTTCAATACTGCAATCTGTATGTTTCATTTTTTGCCGACAATAAGTCGGTCACCGATTGTCGGATGTGGATGGGCAGCCTAATGCTGTGGCTTACGCTCGGAGTAAAACCGCAGTACTGGTTCTCAGCGATAGCCTGCATTGTCATGATGACGTCAACCGGTGCAGCATGATAATACAAATAAATACAGTGACAAATAAATAAAAACAAAAAATATGTGGAACAATCTATAAAATACATATCATATTTACTTAGGGCAATATCCCATCGTGTCGCCATCATCGCTTACGCTGGCACTTTTATACGTTAAAAGTTATACGTATAATTAAATTTTATTGTATACGTCTATAAAATGAATAAAATAAAATCTGTGCGCACAGCTGACGTAACATATAGAATGGCTTTGATTTGTCAATTGGTATAGTTTAGCATTTTTTAGTGACGCAATATTTGTTGTGTCAAATCTTGTTACCATAATTTTAGTCATTATGTGCTATTAAAGTATCGATTACTAAATGTCATAACTAACTTACAACAAAAAAAAAACTGAATAAATGTATATTTTTGTGAATTTGAAACATGTCAAAGCCATGTTATGCTTCTCATAAGTTATTAAATATTTAAGAGATTCTCCAGAGATCGCAGGTTCAAATCCTGCTCGCGACATTCGATTTTTGAGAATCTCTTAAATATTTAATAACTTAAAATTTTGTCAACTTTTTTTTTGTCAACTTACTTCATCAATACGTCCGCCATTGCTGATGGGACCCATAACTTCAAATAAAGCTGTATGAGCAGAAACCGCCAATGCTGCTTGGCCAATTTTGATCAGATTTAGTATGCCTATCTCCTCACCAGGGTTCTTCGTAAATGATTTCCAGTTGCGTTTCAAAGAAAACGAGTCTGCTACGCCGTTTATTACTGTAATTGTAAATAAATGTTAAAGGAAGCATAATCTATGTATACTAATATTATAAATATATATATATATATATCTAGAACTAACTGTGGGATTCGAAAAAATATTTTTGCATAATATATGGTAGCCAGATTCATGTATAAATCAGGGACCGATTAATCGGGTTAAAAGGTTACCGGTTAAATCTCTAACCCATATTTTTGGTTAATCTTAATGCAGGGTAACCGGTTAATATTACTGATTAACCCGAATGAAATAGAAAAAAATGAAAAAAAATGAACGCTATGCGTGAACCGGTTATTATTAGGCTGATTAACCCAGAATACGGGTTAACCTTTATGCAAGGTTTTTCACCTAACCCAAAAAAAATAACCCGGGTTAACCCCTATACGGGTGACCTTTTCGGTCCCTGGTATAAATAGTAAAGTATAATACGAAAGTAAATTTGTTTGTTTGTTACCTTTTACGCCTAAGCCACTGAATCGATCATCATGAAATATCACATATACTTTATGAGGGGTACAGAAAAGGACATAGGGTACCTTTCATCCAGGAAAAACATACTGTTCCCGAGGGAAAGAACAATAACTTTTGACGGTCGCAATTGCTTTAGGACGCTATATGGCGCTACGTGTATGTCACAAGAACGAAGTCGCGGGCAATGTGCTAGTAATCTATACTAATATTATAAAGAGGAAACATTTTTTTGTTTGTTTGTTTGTACCGAATAGGCTCCAAAACTATGGACCGATTTTAAAAATTCTTTCACTAATAAAAAGCTACATTATCACTGAGTAACATAGGCTACTTTTTATCCCGAAAAAATGCACAGTTCCTGTGGGACACGCGGACGAAGTCGCGGGCGACGTGCTATTCTATATAATTATTAATGGACATCATTGATGTGATCTTTTAGCCGTCTCTTAGCCCAGTTCTTATGGGAAGAATTTGGATCCCAAGATACCGTAGTTATAAGTTATATACTTAGTAGTTTTAAGTGGTGTTAGGGCCTCATAATAAGAGTTACAAATTACGTTGGGATGTTAGTTATATTAGGTTAGAAAAACTTAAGAAAGTATTAGAAGTAATTATTTACAGGACTCACCTCCACATTTTGTCTTATAGTGTTCAAGATAATAAGTTGAAATAATCGATAAAACCACTAAAGTGACTATAAGTGTCCTGAAAATATAAATTAGTCAAAATTATAAAAAATATAAATAATAAACGCTGTTGCAAATTTTGCTATTTTTCCGCTAGACATTTATGACTTTTGCATACATTTCTAGCGCAAAAGTCGCATTTGCATCAGTGGTCTCTGCCAGTCTCTGAAAGAAGAATAAGAAGAATATTTACTAAATAATAATCATTAAAATCATCAATACAGTCCTCAAAATTATATTTGAGGAAAATACTATTGTTTTGTGAAAATATTGCGATTGTCCTGAAATATAATCTCGAGGAGTATAGTGAAGATTTAAATTATTATTATTTAGTAACTATATTATTATGATTACTGTCGCGAATTGAGTTTGGATCAACATATAACGTAAATAAAACAGCGCTACAATTTAGAAAAAACATAAGAAATTTAGAATTTCGCGCGCTACCTTTACGGATGCCCCATAACTTTGGCAAAATTATTTTAGATCCTTTCATATTAGAAAACTTAACCGCATTGTTATTCTTCCTTGGTAATTCCTCTTGATCATTTAAAATAAAATAACAACAGAACTACAGCGCTTTGGCGGTTAATTGGTCTATATTTTAAACGCGGAAACTTAATGCTTTGAATAATAATGACGAGGTACCTGTTAGTTGTTTCAGAAAAAGCCTTTAGAGTTTCTTTCAGAACATAGAAACAAGGGAGATGTGCCAAGGCGCTATCGAGCTTGATGCCTGATTTTGAGCAAATTGCTCATATTAAAAACGTACGCGCTGGCGACGAACCGAACACGATCGATGGTATAAATACAGTGTTTTAATTTAGTGCTAGTGTTGAGTGACGATTAACAGTGTTAGATTGAGGGTGTGCGGAATGTTTAATGCGTGGGAGATCTTTTTATTCACAAGGAGCGCTTAATTATGCGGGTGATTGTGTCGAAAAATGTACTAAAAGTGGCATCAGTTGTTCCCGTACTAATTTGCTATGATGGCATATCTCCTTGTTTCTATGATCTGAGAGCTTGACGCTTTGATAATTATGATAAATGTGATAATGTTGCTGTTGATCCGAATGCGATCGATGATTTATACAGCATGTAACAAAAACCCAGTTCGATCCCAAAAGGGGTCATTATACTCATCATTATGAACAACTTTTACTACGGGACCGACCCTGAAAACGCGAAAAAAATCAGCTGCTCCATACATTTTGTTGAGTTATGTGAACATAAAGGTATGGAACAGCCGATTGTTTTTCGCGATTTCAAGGTTGGTCCCGTAGTAAAAGTTGTGATCCCTTTTCATATTGCGACGACTAACCTTACACCCTGTATACAGTGTTTTAGTTTAGTGTGAGTCAGTGGCGAAGCGTGAGGGGAAGCCGGTACAATAAAATAGAAACAAAATTATGAATAACTCCGTTTTACTATGTCATACCTATTGTTTATTAACTTTATTTACATATTTTGAATATACAAATAGGTATGATACAAAACGGAGTTATTCATAATTTTGTTACTATTTTATTGTACCGGCTACCCTTCACGCTTCGCCACTGGTGTGAGTGACGAGTGACGAACAGTGTTAGAATGATGGGTGTGCAGCATTTTTAAAGTGCCTGGGAGATCTCTATAGGGTCCTACCCTTCATACTCGAAATATTTTAAGAGGCACATCTCTATATGGTAAAGATGCCATACAAACGAAAAAAAAATTATCTGAGTATAAAAAAAAAAATGCCAAAGATAAAAAATATTATTTCCAACATCTATTACGCTAGTTTTTACGTACCTTACTATTAATATTAGAAACAAGTGTAATGGACGTCGAAAATAGTATTTTTATGTGTGAAATAATTTATTTAAAATAATTTTATTCATGTATTTAAAAAAATGTATTTTCGTTTGTATGGCATCTTTACCACATAGAGATGTGCCTCTTAAAATATTTCGAGTATGAAGGGTAGGACCCTATATATTGAGGTGCAAAAGAAACTTACATGAATGCGTAAAATCCAAAACTGTAATCAATTTTCTTCCCTGCTTCTTGACAATTATCCACAATAATCTCAGGTTCTGATGGCGTCAAAGGGTTTGCTAAGTAAACGGTCTTCAAGATCTTGGAGATGGAACCAGCCTTGCAGGTAGATGGAAGACAGGCGCCCCAGATTACTTTGTTTAGGTCCCTGCTTATATTGGATTTAGTCTGTAAACATATTATAAGGATACTGTAGAAAGTTCAAAGTTGAAAGTTTTTTTCGTGTACGGAATTCTCGTGGATGTCCTCCGCTTCGGGCGGGCACAGTCATTGGCGATTCAAGGGGGGGGGGATAGGGGTCATGATCCCCCCCCTGAAATCGTACAAAAATGCGCGGAACACGGTAATTTACGATCTAGAACGGCGGCACCAATTGGTATGACCCCCCCCCCAAAATCTTTGACTACAACCGCGCTTGGGCGGAGTCAGTCATCTCTTGCTGACTAAGGTTCGTGTATGGGCTTGAGTATCGTTCTGTAATACGAGTCCTACCGGCCTAGCATGACCACGATAGAAACGGGTTTTGTCTACATAGAGATAGACAAAGTGACAGATTTCATTCATAAAACGTAGAAATGTTTCTACAATCTGTCACTTTGTCTATTTCTATGTAGACAAAACCCGTTTCTATCGTGGTCATGCTAGGCCGGCTATACTGTGCTTAAACCCACACGGTGTTACTCTATTTGCGGTCGGGGGAACGAGAGTCGCTCGCGCAATCATCCGCACCTCCGGCAAGTATCGAACTAGTATCGAATACCTTGGTTTAACCTGTCACCTATTACAATTTTAAACGCCTTTTAATTAAACCACTGATTAAATATACAACTATCCTCGTCATTTCTATGCCAATAAGTAGCGAGCTATTTAATTTAATCATCGTTTATAAGTACGGGAATTTGACGAATACTTACGCTAATGTAAGGTTCGGTAGATCCCAGTACATTTCGTCTACTTTCCTGATATTTCTTTCCAGTCAGCCTAACTTCAGTAAGGCAATACTGCGTAACTATTTTGGGGTCAGTAGATATTGAAGGCGCATTCAAACATTGGTCGTAGTTTCCCAAACTGTTTTCTGACCCATAGAATATACCAACTGGACTGTGCATGGAATTCCATACTGAAAAATTTTGATAGAAAGATAAGAAAGAAAGAATATTCTTTATTGTACACCTACAGATAGAAATAAGGCAGACAGAAATGTCATGAAAAGTATTTTTTTAATGTAATTGTATGTTTTTAATATTTTTAAGTGATGACGTAAAGATTTCTTAATATCTAGTATTTATGAAGTTGTTATTGTAAAACAGATAATTATTATAAAATATAAATTTCAATATTTTCGTGATTGCTATAACTTTGACCCATAATTTTGACAACTCGGGGGAACTTTTTAACAAAAAAATGGTAGTGATGTGAAAAAGCAATGAAAAAATTTATTGAACATAGATAACTAATGTACTTTTCATTGATTGTTATCGTCCGTACTTTTCGCAATTTTGTTAATTGCCCCAACTCTATTGGTGTAAAAAATATAACATCATTATTTTACTTTGAACTGTCGATGTCGAGTTACTGCAAATAATTAAGGGATAAAATATATATTTTTTTATGCTTTAGAAATAGTTGAAAAAGTAAGATATCATTATGATCATTAGCGTTGTTTAACTTTAACTCATTAGGCTGTTTCAACTTAGTTACGTATCTGTAACCGTCAAATATTTGCTGTACTGCTTGTACGACAATTTCATACTGACTTAACGATTACGTACTGACTTACGATTACGTACTGACTTACGGATACAGATGGTTTGAAGCAACCCGCCCTTAGTAAGAGCAAGTAATTGCACTTGCTCTTACTAGACAGACTGTTCAGACTCAGACTAGACAACATTTTAAAATAAAATATTGTACTTACTCCAAACTGCCCATACGGTGTAATTCCGTACATTGTTCAATATCAATAATGTCTGCTCCAAACATGGTTCTTCGAGCTTACTCCACGAATGATCTTTCAAGCCATTTATCACAATATCTACCGTAGTAATATCTTTAGTAGGCAAAGTTTTTGCTAAACTAACACCTGAAAAAATATGTTTTAAATTATTGTCATAATGACTGAAATTGCACGTTTTTCACTTAACACAATTATTTAATTGTAATACTATAGTTAACATTGGTTTCTTGGAAACGGCTGTAACAATTTGAATGAAATTTTGTACTTAGTATGGTCTTTTTAGGGTTCCGTACCCAAAGGGTAAAAACGGAACCCTATTACTGAGACTTCGCTGTCCGTCTGTCTGTCTGTCTGTGTGTCTCCAGGCTGTATCTCATGAACCGTGATAGCTAGACAGTTGAAATTTTCACAGATGATGTATTTCTGTTGCCGCTATAACAGCAAACAAAAACAGAACAAAATTAATATTTAAGGGGGGCTCCCATACAACAAACATGATTTTTTTGCTGTTTTTTTCTCGCTCTTAATAATGGTTATAATATAGTGTCTAATATTGTATAGATAATGGTACGGAACCCTTCGTGCGCGAGTCCGACTCGCACTTGGCCGGTTTTTTTTATTTTAATAATAGGCTTGCGTTTGACTGCTATCTCGCCTGATGTTAAGCGATGATGGTAGACGAAACCGATTCACTCGCGAATTGATGACACCCAGATTGTAACTACCGGGGAACACCCACTCCGGCAGCGCATTCCACTGTTTGGCGGGTTTCACAATGAAAGTGGCATAAAAACCTTTCGTTCGGGTCTTTGATGTATCAACCATGTTTCATTTAACCAAAATTTTATCAAAATAGGTAAATTCCTGATAAAGCCCGTTTTCACATTAAAAAAAACATTTAAAACGCTAGCAAAGCTCCCCAGGTACCAAATATTTAAATAACACTCACTTAAAACACAAAAAAATAAAATACTAAACACTCTCATAGTGATACATTTGACTAGGACTGGCGCATATTATCAAATGAGTGTCAAAGTGTAGTTGGTAAAACAAATATTATAATATTTGATAGTACGTAATTTGAATAAATTAAAAGATTGTATTCATTATACTACAGGGTGGGAGACCTTACAGATAATAAAATTATAATGCTACGTGATCACGAATAATTTTGACGTATGCTATCTTAAACGTACGCATATTTAAAATTTAAAATTTAAAATACAACAGTCCTAGAACATTTTGATAAAATGTTGTACAATAAGCGCATTTTAAAAAATACAAAAAAATTAAAAAGTAGGTACCTATTTAATTTATATGAATATTGTGTAGCAAACTTATAAAAAAATTAATATATAAAGCAGTGATAGCCTAGCGGTTTAACCATGTGCCTACCACGGCGAATGGTTCGAGTTCGATCCCGAGGCACGCACCGCTGACTTTTCGAAGTCATGTGCGTATTAGAAATTAATTATCACTTGCTTTAACGGTGAAGGAAAACATCGTGAGGAAACCGGCATGTCCTAGAACCAAAAAATTCGAAGACATGTGACGTCCACCAACCCGCACTGGGCCCGCGTGGTGGACTACGGCCCACTCCCTCTCACAGAGGAGGCCTGTGTCCCAGCAGTGGGAACATTATAGGCCGATTATGCTTATGCTTATGCATTGTAAACAAGAGTATTTACTTTAATTAAGTAGCTAATACGTATCCAATTAATACGTTATCATAATATTTGTTCATTAGATAGTAGAACATTGGTTGTAAACATTGTTACCTACCGTTATTATGTCGATGTAGGCAGCAGTGGCGAAGGGTCCCTACAATACGATTCCTACCGGCTTCCCTTTGAAAAATAGCACAGGCAGTATTTCCTACTTTTATTAATAAGTTTTTCGTGGTCAGGTAAGCATTTTTAGCTTCGGCTTACCTTACCTTTACTCTTACAAAAACTGACCCTTCGCCACTGGTAGGCAGAGGTTCAAGTATTTATTCATTTATTCATATTTACTTATCTACTAGTATTAGTTTAATTTAACAAAAGAAATCGGATTATTTACCCACCTTCGCTATTTATTAGGTACTTTGTGGTTAGCGCTTAACGTTGACTTTTTTCTTTTTGCTCGACTCCTAAGGGTCGTAGCGCGATGTTAAATAGCCTATACTATTCCTCATAAATCTAGCTACCAGTGGCGAAGCGTGAGGGGAAGCCGGTACTATAAAATAGTAACAAAATTATAAATAATCAGTTTTACTTATGTCATACATATTTTGTCTATGTAAATACAATGGACAAACGATCAAGAAATATTATAAATAATCCCGTTTTACAAGAAATATTACCTATAAATAATTCCGTTTTACTTAGGTCATACCTACCTAAGTAAAACGGAATTATTTATAATATTTCTTGTACCGGCTTCCCCTCACCCTTTGCCACTGCTGGCTACTATATGCAAAAATATTTTTTTAAGCAGACAGGTAGTTCCAGAGTTTAACGCGTTTGAAAAAGACGATCAAACAAAAAAGTCTTCAGCTACACCTACTAGAATTCATTTTTTGAACGGAACAGTCGCCAACGACCTTTAAGTCTAATATTTCGTTTTTAATTGGAAATTAATCTTAACAGAATTTACATATTAAGCAGCTTGCGACAAAAACAATTTGTCATAGATTTAAGCTTGCTATTAGCAAAATATTATGTACTTATATTCGTATTAATCAAATGAATCTTTGCGATTATAAAAGGCACAGGATTAAGTTTAATTCTTTTTTTTTTGCTAATGAATTCACATGCAATAAGCAACTTTTATTATTGTGCAGTGATAGCCTAGTGGATTAACCATGTGCCTCCCACGGCGAATGGTTCGAGTTCGATCCCGAGGCACGCACCGCTGACTTTTCGAAGTCATGTGCGTATTAGAAATTAATTATCACTTGCGTTAACGGTGAAGGAAAACATCGTAAGGCAACCGGCATGTCCTAGAACCAAAAATTCGAAGACATGTGACGTCCACCAACCCGCACTGGGCCCGCGTGGTGGACTACGGCCCACTCCCTCTCACAGAGGAGGCTTGTGTCCCAGCAGTGGGAACATTATAGGCCGATTATGCTATTATTGTCTTAGTTGTTATGAGGTTGTAAGAAATTGATATAATTATCACAGCTATTATGTTTAATACGTATTTATCATCTGTATACGTCTGATTGCAAACTCAAACACAACTAAACAAAAACAACAAAAACTTACACTTTAGTTAATAAGACAGTTATTATTGTAATCTCATTGCAAGTGAACTCTGTTCTTTATGAGAAATTAAAAAAAAAGTTCAAACCTAAAATCAGTCGAATTGCAAACCACCTTTTGAAAGCCGGTTAAAAAGGAAAAAAACCTGTTTGAGTTTCCGATTTCGTCACCTTAAATCTGTAAAAACTTGTGACGTATTATTTAAGAAGACCAACAAAAGAACAGATTGATTGATCGGTATTCTCCGTTGATACAAAGTATTTGTGAGTGGGGCCAAGTTTCACACAAATCTCCAGTTAGATTTTCTTCTTAAATTTCTTTCGTCACACACGGAGACATAATGTGACGGATTTTTGCTCTGATTTATTTTTTTAGTTATTATTACCACGTTTTTATTAAGTCGCTTTCTTGTCTGTCTGTTTGGTGCAAATTTTGCATTTCATTTTTCAAGCACTTCTCGTCATCGGACTAAGCTGAAATTTGGTATGCCTATACAGGATGGCAGGTTAGACAGTGGAAATATTTTAAGGGGTCATTGTACTCATAATTATGAACAAATTTTACTATGGGACAAACCCGGAAATCGGGAAAAAAAATCAGCTGTTCCATACATTTATGTTCACATAATTCAACAAAATGTATGGAACAGCTGTTTTTTTTTTTCACGATTTCAGTGTTGGTCCCATTGTAAAAGTTGTTCATAATGATGAGTACAATGACCCTTTAAAATATTTCCACTGTCTAACCTGCCACCCTGTATAATTTGGATGACAATGCAATAATATGAAAAAATATTCAAAAGTATTCACCAACGCTCTTAAGAAGCGTATCCAAAGAGATCTCAAATTTCAACTGATGCAGGCGGTAGCGCCGGTAGCGCGGTAGCTTAGTAGCTAGAGCGACGCCACGGTTTGGCAAAAAATGTATTACATTTGAACAGCTATAGGACCTTAGTATCTATCTACGAGTAATATCTTTAACAAGCTGTTCCCCGCGGTTTCACCCCCGTTGCTCGGCTCCTAAGGGTCGTAGCGTGATGTTAAATAGCCTATACTATTCCTAATGAACCTGGCTATCACATACAAAAAAAAAATTCAGATCCAATTGGCAGTTCCAGAGATTAGCGCGTTCAAACAAACTCTTCAGCTTTATTATATTACTATAGATGTCATTGTCCTAGGCTATGTTTTTGAATGAAATAACAATACTTTAATGTAATTTGAATATCCATTGTATAGGTATAGGTACACTCTCATCCCCTTTTATACGACGTCACCCGCTTCGTGACGTCAGTTGGTTCACATTTAACCTTTCATGCGGTATCGATTTGATGTAATATTAGGTACAGCGTTTTTGTTTTTAATTGAAAATTAAAAAAAAACTCATAAAACATGTCAGGCTACATTTTTATCCTCATAAAATATAAAGCATAACACCCTTACCACAAAAAAGAGACACGCGTTAAACGCGAATGCCACCAAAAATATTACACACTTATTTTAGACAAGTTAGTGCTAAAACAAGTGCGTATTATTTTTGGTAGCATTCGCGTTTAATGCGTGTCTATCTTTTTAGTGGTACGGCCCTAAATGTTTTTGTTAATATTAAGCAGTCCGACTGGGGAAGTACCACCTTACAGAATACCACAGCCAAATAACACTACTCATCGGTTGTGTTCCTATGGTGAGTAAGGTCGCCAGAGCTCCTGAGGATGCGCTGTGTTGACAGCGGGGGACTTGCTTATCCCCTAAGCTGTCGGCACAGCGAACTCTCATTTTGAAGGGTCGGCAACGCGCATGTGATACTCGGTGTTGCAAGCGTTTGATAGGCTATGGTAACTGTTTACCATTAGACAGGGCGTACATGTTTACCACCAAATTACTAACTTCAAATCGGCCAAGAACCGTCGGCCTATCTGTATGTAATATAATATACATTTTCTTTATTTTTTTTTTTCATAAAAACGTTTTTTCACTCGGATTTTTCCTGTGTCGTGGGTGCGTTTACAATCACAAATTTCACATACACAAACAGCCAGACCTATGTGCAATGCGGGAATCGAACCCGCGACACGTCGCGCAGCAGCCAATCTCTCAGCCACTGCGACAACCGTGCGGTCAAATTATGTGTAGTTCAAGTTATTGATATTGGTAATTCAATTAGTAATAGGTGTTAGTTTTGTATGTCACAAGTAGCTGCCTGTAACTTTATTGTTGAAACTATTTGACCCACCCCGGCTTCGCACGGGTAAAGTTTAGTATTTTGTACCTACAAATATTGGATTTCATAGGTAATTTTTTTTTTGCGCGGAATTCTAATTCTTTTTCAAAGATAAAAGTAGCCTAGAAGTTACTCCCTATAACATCAGCTACCAGCCAGTGAAAATTCCGTCGAAATCGGTCCAGCTGTTTCGGAGATTAGCCGAAACAAACATACAGACACATTTTTTTTATTATAAGTACCTACTGTATAAAGTTTTACTTTTATATTATGCATTTAATAAAAATATATTATTATTTTGATATTATAAACAGAAACTTCAGTTATTTATTTATTTGTATTGATTCGCTCCCGCGCTGTGGTAATGTATGTAGGTACCTCAGATCATAGAAACAAGGAGATATGCCATCATATCAAATTAGTACGGGAACAACTGATGCCACTTTTAGTACATTTTTTGACACACTTACGCGCATAATTAAGCGCTCCTTGTGAATAAAAAGATCTCCCACGCATTGAACATTCCGCACACCCTCAATCTAACACTGTTAATCCTCACTCAACACTAGCACTAAACTAAAACACTGTATTTATACCATCGATCGTGTTCGGTTCGTCGCCAGCGCGTACGTTTTTAATATGAGCAATTTGCTCAAGATCGATAGCACCTTGGCACATCTCCTTGTTCTATGATCTGAGGTAGGTACCTACTTAAGAAAATACTGATAAATGATAGGAAGCTATAATATTTAAATATTTTTAGGTATTATAATTACCATATTTGTTCACAGACCTTGAAAAGAAACGGTAGTGCCGTTAGATTATTATTACATAACATAATAAATACAAATATTTAACTAGCACTTTGACCGCGACTTCATATTTTTTTTTCGGATAAAAAGTAGTCTATAACACTCGGACCTATTACTGAAAGAATTTTCAATTTACAAAACAAAAACCTCTTTAAAATATTTGTATATACCTAGACAAAAAGTTATTTAAAATAAAAAGAGTAGCTTGTGTAAATAATTTTCTTAAATTGTCTCTTTATAAACACATTTACTTCAGGAAAAACACATTAAAAAAAAAGGAAAAAAATATATTATTTTTCTTTCTTTTAAAATGTGTTTTTTTCTGAAGTAAATGTGTGGTTTTCTTTACTAGAACAATGAAAGGCTTGGAATATTTATAATATTACCGCAAATAAACGTTTGTACGTTCACAAAAATGTTGGGTCCAACATGTTGGTCTTTCCGCCCAACCGTCAGTGTGCGCCAAACTTTTCTGCATGTATACCCTCTGAGGTGAAGTCATCAATCTTCAACTTAGCTGTTTGTTTAGAAAACTTTGCTTTTTTTTTCTTTACCAACTTTCAATACTTCTCTCCCTGGATATCGTACAAGAGTGGAATAATGATTATTATTGGTTTACGAGATATCTTTGAGATTTTTTATGGTATTACTTTTGAAGACATTTTTATTTATTGTTTTTATATGAAAACAGTAATGAGGAAAAGTAGTAAAATTAATTATTTTTTGTTGTTTTTGTTGTTTATTGGGAGATTTATATTTACTTCTAATCTATGATTTGACTAAAAGTCTTTTGGTACGCGAAAAATATATGTAGCTAGGTAGGTACTTAAAAAAAATATCCTATTTTGTATTCTATCATAAATCTTGGCAGTACAGTCACGTGCAAATTTACTTATAATAATAATATTATTTTATCAAAACACATTTTTTTTTTAAATTACCAAAGAAAATAAAATCAACATTTATATCATTAATAGTTTAGAAAAAAAAACATTGATATTTTTCTCACATATTTTTATTACACATAACTTACGAAATAATATTTAAACTATTGGCTTTATAAGCAATTATTTTGACTAACTACTAAACTGCAATACAAGACTTAAATAATTAATCCGTGTCACAAAGGAGCTGGTAGGAACACAAACTCCAGACCAAAATTTAGACTAACAAACGGGAATTTGGGCAAACAGCTACGTTGATCCCGTAAAGTTTAATAGGTCCATAGTTTTGATAGAGCAAGGAGTCATGAAATAGTAGGAAATAGTAGATGAATAACGTGTCGGTTAAATAAGAGACTTCTTGAAGGTATTCGGCATTCAAGTCATGGTTTTTATGTACTATGACTACGGGACCAATCTTGAATCGCAAAAAAAGGAGTTTTATTTTTTTTAGTTTTCTTATTTTTCTATTTTGAGTAATCAAGTTATCATAAATATTCGTTATCATAGATATTTTGTTGAGTGAACATAAATGTATGGAACAGCTGAATTTTTTTTGGCGATTTCAGCGTTGGTCCCATGGTAAAAGTTGTTCACAATGATGAGTACAATGACCCCTTTAAATATTTCCACTGTTTAACCTGCCACCTTGTATGCGACTAAAGTAATAGCGTGAACTCATTACCACTAACCGAACCTATATACCACGTATATTTCTTTGTATCTGACCACCGAAAAAACTCCGTGTTGAATAATTAAAACCTCACATGTTATGTAACTTTAACTTCAGGTTTTAAAATACATACATTTGCATTTTGTGAATGCTTAAATCCTTTGTATGTATGTATGTATCTTTATTTATCAACGTTTCACAATATTCATATAACTAAACAAAGCCCCACAAAACTGTTTTCACAGTTTGTCTGTGGGAACAGATCCCTCAATATTTATTTAAGGTGTAGGTACATAGGTATAGTGCGAACACTTAAAGTTAGTTAAGTTTGTTGATAAACACTTAAAACCCAGACTAGTCAAAGCTATCTGTAGCACTAAACACCCTATTTTTTGCTGGTGGGTTTCAGACATACGACCAAATTCCGATCATAGAAAAAATCGCAAAACGCCGCGATTGTCGTCTCAGTCGCAAACCATTCCTAAGCATCGACACAGTTCCACCCAAAACGATTTCCTCAACTTTAATAGCCGAAAATAGTTTTAATAAGAGCTCAAAACGGCTGTAACAAAAGTGATAAAACTCACCCGCCTGTCTTATACCGGTTGAACCTTCGCATTTTATATTTAAGATTTATTATAGGAACAATAAATTTTACCGTGTGGAAACTTTTGTTGGACGAGTACGGTCGCGGAGAGGAGTGTTATGGGAATATGAATTTTCTTTTATGATATTATTTTAAATGTGTTTTTTATGTTATGATTGTTTTAATATTGGTTTTTCAGAGCTTTATTATTCTTATAATACAGTCACAGTTAATATAATACTATACGTACAGATGCCTCATCTCATACAAAGAAATGTGACCGATTTAGCGCGGGCTATCTTCGGGCTATACATTTTTCCGTGCTTAAAAGATTTTTCAAAATTTGAACAACTATTTTTCGTGATGTATTTTTTCATGTTCTCAATTTTACACAAACTTCAATAACAAATCGATACATATAACGCCATCTATTATGAGTTATTTTAACAAATGTTCCTTTGTTCCTGATGAGACCCCGTGATACAGTGAATATTTTTTTGTTTAAAAAAGCTCGTTGTTTTGAGGCACTTTGGAAAACTAGGTGGTTCCAAAACGTAGATTCCTATGGAGAATAATTGACAAGAAGTTCCATAGTTATACTTTTTTCAACAAGGTCAGTTACAATTTTTACCTAATATGTCGACCATGTGAGAACAGTGTAAGATATTTTTAAAACCCTTATGATAAATCAATAAAATTCGTAAGGAAAAATTAAAAAAAATTGCTTAGGTAGCCAAGAGAATGAAGTTGATATGTGCACAGTTACTGTATATTATCATCTCCAATAAAAAATACCTAGGAAGACGGTTTTTCTTTTAAAATGACCCTATTCACCTACATTCGTATCCTTATCATTAAAATTCTTATCAAAACATTATAACTTTTTCGCAAAACATAAATTTATTATTTAATTTTTCGAATAGCGAGCTCAAAGCGATAAAACATTTACAGCGCCATTTTTATTTCCTTTTTTATTACAAGATGATGCCGTAAAGGGTTCCAAGAAATTTGAGGAATATTCTAGTTTTAAGGAGGATATTGCTTTTAATTTTCATGTTTCTATATTCCTTTTGCAGTTTTTAATAGAAGAGAAACTAAGTTAGTATTATTTTATACCAAGATAAGTCGTTACCATAGCCGATGAAACGCTGACAACATTGAGTATCACATGCACGTTGCCGATCCTTTAAAATGAGGATTTGCTGTGTAGCTTAGGGGACAAGCAGGCCCCCGCTGTCAACACAGCGCATCCTCAGGAGCTTTGGCGACCTTACTCACCACAGGAATACAACACTACCGAAGTGTAGCGTTATTTGCCTGTGATATTGTTACATTTTTTAAAATTAGTAACAAAAAAAATTATTATAATAAAGTTGTCTATTAATCGCCTCCCACGAGTTAAGTAGTTAGAGCAAAAAGCAAAATAAGCCCATTTTCATCCGAAGATTAAACAGCATTTTATCTAATTAAATAAAATATTCCGATGGCGTCTGTACATTATTTTAGTTGTACCAAACTTAAACCGTTCCAAGTGGATTAATGTCCAAAGTTTAAACACCGTAGGCCAACTTAGTAAATTTTGTGAAGCATTTAAAAGCAGACATGTAACACGAATTTTATTAAGTTGAGCCCAAGTGTGGCGTTACCTTTATTTAACTTTCTTTTTTTGGTGGATTTTTAATTTTTTATTGCGTTTCCTGGAACGACTTTTACTTTTTATTTAAAGACGGGAATGAATAGAAGATTAGGGTAGATTATTTAAGTAAGGAGATTTTTGCGTTTTGACCGCAATTGTACCTACTTTTATGATTTTTTGTGCATGTTTATTTTTTCTAAATAAATACGCATTTTAATTATGTTTTTCTTGTTTTTCAGGTAAGTACTCAATCTACTAAAGACTTTGGAAATAAGAATGACAGCCGAAACAGGTAAAACTTTTAATTCCATTTTATTTTTACTATACATACTTATTTGTTTCAAAATACAATCATATGATTTCCGAATGTAGAAACGAGAAAAAGGCCTTCAAATACAGTTAGCGGAAATTTCCCTCCCTACATCAAAATAACGCACTTATCTAATAATAAATGCCGCATCAAGTTTCGATTGTACCACTCCTAAGATACCCATTGTACCTTTATCAAAAAGATTTCATGCTTCGCCCCTGAGGGTATACTGATAAATCATTCTTTTACCCCGAGTTATAAAGTTACCCACTTTAGGGTGAGCACACATTTGTGCGGTGCGGGGCCGCAACGAAAAAGTTGTGCCGCAAATTCATTTATGTGTCAGCGAAAGAGATAAGTACGCCAGCAACTACATCTCCTTTAAGCTATGTTAAGCTTTGTTCTGAACACACAAATTCTGGCATTGTTTTTCTGAGTTTCTTTTTTGAGTTAATTTATTACTTACGTTTTAATAATGAACATTGCTTAGCGTAGAGCAATTTTGTTTTTTCTTGCCTGCATACTGATTTGTTTTGTCGGTTTATACTCTGCCTAACTATTAAAATAATATAAAGAGAGAGTGCGAATTTTGTGAGTTTGTGTGTATGTGATGGAGGGTAATCACCGGAACTAAAGATCCGATTTAAAAATAATTTCACTAATAGGAAGTTACATTAGGCTTGAGTACTATAGTCTATTTTTTATCCCGAAATAATGCACAGTTTCTGTAGTTCATGCCGACGATATCGCGGGCTAAATGCTATAATTGAATAAAACAATAACAAATAGAGCGATGCGTTACGCAACACTTTAAGTTGCGGCGTGGTGCGCTGTTGTGTAACCACCCTAACATTTTATATTACGTTTACTGAAATAATTAGATTTCCAAGAATATTTTGGTTACAATATAAAATTTTATAGATCGTAATTCAAGAATTATTGTGAATTGAATATTATATCCACGTTTTTTATTGCTTCTTTAATAAGTATATTTTTCTTGTTATCTAAATAAATATGCCTGTTGGAGAATAATGCCTTAGAATTGTGGTCCATTCTATTATCATAAATGTGGATGTTATTTTCTAACCTACATTTTACTTAATATAACATCATGCCTATATTCACCGAAGACTAGACCAACATAAGTAATATAGGGCGACCCTATGCCATTTAGGTACCAGGTTCGAACCCAAATTCCAGTTACTAAAAATTTCTTAGTGAAAAAAAAAATCCCAACAACACTTTGTGCGACCCGCGAATCGAACCTAAGATAGTTTAGTAGTAGACAAGTTTTACATAATCATCATCCGCCTAGCCTTTTCGCAAACCAGATTAGGGTCGGTTCCCAGTCTAATTGCGGCTGAATATCAATAGTTTACGAGACCGACTATTTAACGTGCTCTCCGAGTTCTCTCTCACGAACGGGTCTCGATGTAAAAAACGTTTACCCATCCAAAAACTGACCGCGGCAAGCGCAGTTTAGCTCGCAGATCGAACGATCAGCGCGGCTGTCATTTAGCCACAAGCCTCTCCTTAAGTTAAACTTAATTTAAAAGATTGCTAAGTTATATAAATATGGCAGCTAAGTTAGTCAAGATAAGTTACTAACTTAGCCCATTATCTAACAGCCTATATATCATTTTAACTTGATTTAGTAACAGATTTTAGGAATTTTCCAAACGGCCTGAAATATTGCTGGAAAATTTTCATTAATTAACGGAATAGAATTAACCTTTTGTGAAATCTTTAACCTTTTTCGTATAAATAATAGGTGTATTCACACAAACAATGGTTAGTATTATTAACCATTGTCTGTGTGAATACCTACCTACCTACCAGTGGCGAAGGGTCCCTACAATACGATTCCTACCGGCTTCCCTTTGAAAAAAAGCACAGGTAGTATTGCCTACTATTGTTAAATATTTATAATTAGCTTTACGTGACCAGGTAAGCATTTGTAGCTACGTCTTACCTCTTACAAAAATTGACCCTTCGCCACTGCTGCCTACTTACAACACCAGCAAATTATTTGGTAAAAAAGGAATTGTAAAATTTGTACCGAACGGACAGACAGACAGACAAGAAAGCGAGTTAATGAAAACGTAGTAAAAAACCTTGTTTGACCACTACCTCGCCTGATGGTAAGCGATGATGCGGTCGACAATGATGCACGCTTGCCTAGAAGTAACCTATTCACTTTAGAGTTGAAGACTCCAAGGTTATGGCTATCGGAAACAGACTCCGCTTTGGAGTTCCACTATTTATTTGTCTGCACGCACAATGAACGCGTTCCCAAAACGTTTTGTGAGGAAATAAGACCTTATCCATTTCGGAGAGTGTGCTTCAGATCTGGATGATCTAGTTCCCTCCAGCCTTTTTTTCGATTCATGGTTGATGTATCAAAAACCCGAACGAAGTACTTTGATTCCATTTTCAGTGTAAGAACCGCCAAACAGTGGAATGCGCTGCCGGAGTGGGTGTTCCCCGACTGTTACAATCTGGGTGTCTTCAAGTCGCGAGTTAATCGGTTTCTTCTAAGCAAGCGTGCTCCATCGTAAACCGCATCATCGCTTAAAATCAGGCGAGATGGCGGTCAAACGCAAGAATTTAAAAAAAAAACCGGCCAAGTGCGAGTCGTACTCGCGCACCGAGGGTTCCGTATCAGTTTTGGACGTATAAAGTGAAAAAAACCGGACCCCAAAACTAAGTTTGTTTGTGAAAGAATTTTGATGATTTTGAAAAACTGTACTAGTTAGGAACATCGTTTTATTTTTGGTGCCATATTTGGGTCAATTCCTATCAACTCTACTTATTTCAGATTTTTCACTCCGCAAACTTCGGAGATAAGGGGGGGAATGGTATTTTTTCATCATATGCCGAAAACTGTGAGACAAAATTAAATAAAAATATATTTTGAAATGTGCAAATCAAGCCCTTTCATATGATATGTCACTTGACCTAGTAACCCCACTTTGAAATTTTGGACCCCCACTCCGGCCCCTTTTGCAATGAAAATATAAATATTTTGCAATAAAGTTGGACAAGCATTTTTTATAACTGTTCCAAATTTCAAGTCGATAGCATTAGTAGTTGCTGAAATAAGCAGGTGTGACAGACAGACAGACAGACGAAGTCGCACCATAAGGGTTCCTTTTTTACCATTTTGGTACGGAACCCTAAAAAACGAAACAGCTACCTTTAACCTACCAAACATAATCTAGGCGCATAACCACCATCTTAAATACCCCAATGAAAATAAAATCACCCCGAAACCCCTTAAACCGCATAAGTGGGTATTTCAAAACATTTTAGATTCCCATCAGATACCCGCACATACATTGCGGGTCCTTGGCGACCACCGTAATATATTCACCGTTCGGCGCTTATAAATCACCCGAGCTACGACCAAATAATGGGTACCGCTTTCTGATTTTATATATCTATGTAGGATTTCAATGAATAGAAAAAAACCGGCCACGTGCGAGTCATACTCGCTCACTGAGGGTTCCGTGTCATATTTGGACGTATAAAGTGAAAAAATCCGGACCGCATAACTGTTTGTTTGTGAAGGAATTTTGATGATTTTGAAAAAACTGTACTAGTTAGGAACATCGTTTTATTTTTGGTGCCATATTTGGGTCAATTCCTATCAACCCTAATTATTTCAGATTTTTCGCCCTGCAATCTTCGGAGATAAGGGGGGGGGGAATGGTATTTTTTTGGACATTTTTCATCATATGTCGAAAACTGTGAGACATAAAATAAAATAAAAATATATTTTGAAATGTGCAGATCAAGCCCTTTCATATGATATGTCACTTGACCTAGAAACCCCAATTTAAAATTTCGGACCCCCAATCCGGCCCCTTTTGCAATGAAAATAAAAATATTTTTGGATTTTTTTCATTTGCAATAAAGTTGAATAAGCATTTTTTATAACTGTTCCAAATTTCAAGTCGATAGCATAAGTAGTTGCTGAAATAAGCAGGTGTGACAGACAGACAGACGAAGTCGCACCATAAGGGTTAGTTTTTTACCATTTTGGTACGGAACCCTAAAAACCGACCAAGTGCGTATCGAGCCATGCACGCTGTTGAATATTTCAGTTTCCGACCACAAATATATGATATACTAGCTGTTCTCCACGGTTTCACCTCCGTTGCTTTAGTGTGAGACCAATCCAACGATACCCCACACGAAGGGACTAAAATTAAAAGAGTTCCGATTTTGCCATATAGCTATGGAACCCAAAAAGCGTAGTAGGTACATGAGAGATTCTATACTACGTTTTTGACACAACCCGGTATCACTAAAATCATTTTCCCTCCTACAAACCGGAGTTTTATCAAATTTTGACATCACATCGAAACCAACCTCAATTTCAACTACCACGTCTTTGATATCTCCTATTCGAATCTCATTGGGGCCCTCACAAGCCAAGTTTAACCACTCAAATTGAGCGTTGATAAGCATCATTCCAAAAACTAGCCTATTTGAGACTTCCAAACCAATTAATTAATGAAGACCTGATCACCATTGAAGTTGGGAAGATTTTCCAAAACGTTTGAATCGCACGCTTTCGGATGGAAAGTTTGGGTGATAATGTGGGTAGGGTTTTGCGCGTTTGTGAGACAGTCCTGGGATTAATTTTGTGATTTTATGTTTATGCTAAAAGTACATGTTTAGAGTTAGGTTGAACTTAAAGATAGCATCATTTAAACATCAGCTGTACTTAATTTTGTATAACATACTAGCTGTTTTCCGCAACTTCGTAGTGTTAATGACAGCATTATTGAAATAAAATTAAATTTTCTAAAAGTCACCTTTAGCTTAAATTTAGATAGCCCACCTTTAGGAAATGATTGCGTCTCGTAATGACTGTCCCATACAGGCACACTGGGTGGGAATCGTTACGGGTCAATTATAATAAAATGCTTTTCATGTATACTTTACCAACATAGGTCATAAGAAATTGTTACTAACACTTAGGATGGATTTCGGTCCGAAATAAATGCTTATTAATTTATAATTAATTTAGCTATTGATAGATTGGTGAAATAGTATTTTATGGTCTATCTAATACTTACAAAAAGCTAAGGTTCTTTCTATTATAAAATGTAGTAACAAAGACTGTCTTAGCAGCTTTCATGGCCACCGTAACTCAGCTAAATTAACTTCACTTCGAACCGATTGAAGGCCTCGATATATTCCAAAAGTTCCAGAAATTTATCTAGCAAACTTGAATTAACTCTGGTAGAGAATTTAACTGCGGGACGAGTTATTTGCATGTTTTCTGGTTAAATTCTGCAGTTAGTTTAGTTTTGTTGGTGGTTTTACAAAGGGGTAACTTAAGGTTGTTTTTTGTTTTTGTTCAAATATTTGTAAAGGATAAAGGTGAAAAAACGTTGTTTTTATACGAGAAACAGGCGTGTTGCAGATCCTTTAAAATGAGGATTCGCTGTGCCGACAGCTTAGGGGACAAGCAGGTCGCTCTGTCAACACAGCGCATCCTCAGGAGCTCTGGCGACCTTACTCACCACAGGAACACAACACTACCGAAGAGTAGCGTTATTTGGCTTTGGTGTTCTGTAAGGTACTTCCCCAGTCTTGCTGCTCCAGATTTGAGCGAGATATCCCACTATGCTGCCTAACTCACCGTATTATTTTACTATATTAGCATGGTGTTATGCTAATAGTATGGAGCCGAGACATGGAGACCCACACGGTATGGCTGGTCCATAAATTCAAAGTCGCTCAGCGAGCTTATGGAAAGGGCTATGCTTGGAGTTTCTCTGAGGGATCGAATACGGAATGAGAGAACCAAAGTAGTTGACATAGCTTACAGAATAAGCAAGCTGAAGTGACACAGTCACTGAGCCGGTCATATCAGTCGTAAAACCAATGACCGTTGGAGTAGACGTGTTCTTGAGTGGAGACCACGAATCGGCAAACGTAGGGTAGGACGCCCTCAGGCTAGGTAGAGCGACGATCTTCGCAGGGTGACAGGTGGATGAGAGTGGCCGAAGATTGAGTTAAATAGCGTGCAATTGGAGAGGCCTATGTCCAGCAGTGGACTGCTATAGGCTGATGATGATGATGATGCTAATAATGGGCACATGTATTACACCAAAACACGATACGTCTTCATACATCCAATTCTACCGCCACAACACCGCGGTAGCGCAAAAAGGCGAAATATAAATCTACTTTTTCACTACTGTTTATAAATGTTACCATCATATCTCAGCCGTTTTATCACTAGTGATAAATTGATTCACTTAGGACCTGACAAAGGGGTATGGAGCTGTAGTTTAGAAGAGCCAGAGATGGGTGTTGATAGTAGTAGGGGCATTTTCGAAATTGTGATTTTTTTAGGCAAGGATTTTTTTGCCAGAAAAGGAGGGGTGTATGTATGTCCATTTCTATATTATGGTTTTGACAGATTCTTCTATATCGTAACTAACAGTAAACCATAGCCGATTTTGCCACTCATTTGTTAGCTAGCCACTGCTCAGTAACTAATTGTCGCTACAAGTTGACAGTATAGTGGTCGCCGTGAATAGACACTAGAGGTCGCTTGAAGTCGATACTAGTAGTCGCTACAAGTTGACACCGCCACAAGTCAACACCAGTGGTCGCCGCGAGTCGATATTAGTGGCCGCCATAAGTCAACACTAGTGGCCGCCAAAAGTCAACACTAGTCGGTGGTCGCCAGAAGTCGAAACAAATGGCCGCCACAATTGAACACTAGTGGTCGCCACAAGTCACATTAAGATAGATTAGGCACTGGCGCGCACGTCCGTCGCCCGAACGGAAACAGGCCCGAGACGGTGGCGCGCCGTGTTCCGCGCGCGCCTCTCAGGAGGAATTGCGGCCGTATATGACGGCCGCATAGGGTGACGGGGACCGCCTTTCATTTGGCGGGCCAATACCTGCCGGGGCTGCGGACGAATGCGCAAGCGACTCCCGTGCCCCCGGCGTAAGGTAGTTGGAGGAACACCGGGGTGGTTTTAGTCAGTAAGAGTGACAGACATCCATGAGGATTTCCACCCCGAGAACAAAAAAAAAAAAGGCAATGGCGCGCAGCAAGCGCACTTGCCACTTGTATTTTGTCACAATGTATTTTACTACATATACGATTTACGGTACGGCAATAATGAGTGATAAATCTTTATGTAATTAAGGTATTTGTTTCTTATCTTCGTCATTTGTTTCTTAGATCTCTAATCTAAGAATCAAATGACGATAGCATCCAAAAGCATCGATAAAACAAAAATCTCTACATCATTCTTCGCTCCGCTCATTCCTCGCTCCCGCTGAATGATAGAGCTCACAAATAGACGACAATATATCACACAGCAGAAGGAAAACAAGGAGGACTACGGCTTATAAATTGCTACAGAAATATTCCATAGTACCGTCTTAGGGGTGTCGGAATGGATGTGTTTTATGGAATTCCTATTTGGATCTGCAAGGCCCAATAGATATGTTGGTACATCCTTGAAAATAATGGCGCAATTTATGAACAACCTTTCCTGAAAATCTATAAAAAGTATGAAGCAATGCGGCTTTTCGTGTGTATCTGTTTGTTCGTTTAGTTCTTCTAAACTGCACAATGGATTTTGATGCCGTTTTCACTATCATTTAGGGTGGGTTGCTTCAAACCACAAGTATTCGTAAGTCAGTACCTACGTAATCGTTAAGTCAGTATGAAATTGTCGTACAAGCCGCCATATTTGACGGTTACAGATACGTAACTGTAAGTTGAAACAACATGGCCTTAGAGAATTTATTCCGGATCGTTTATGTCTTTAATACGTTAATATTTAACTGAGATACGAAACAGAAATCTCAATGTTTTGATATGTCACCACATCACTAGATTGCACCCGTGCGACGCAGATACGGGTCGTTAGTCTCATAGGAATTTCAAGTCCTATCTAAAGGCGCTCATCACATGATTCGCAATGTGTTGACGTTCATATTCGTGGCGAGGCATCAGTCATCAGTCAGAGTGATGTGTATCAAAACATGCGATTTTCTATACCACCATGGTAGCAAACAAGCGTATGGGCTACCTGATGGTAAGCAGTTACCGTAGCCTAAGAAACGTGCGCAACACCGAGTATCACATGCGCGTTGCCGACCCTTTAAAATGAGGATTCGCTGTGCTGACAGCTTAGGGGACAAACAGGTCCCCCGCTGTCAACACAGCGCATTCCCCAGATTTATCGATCTACGGAGTTTATTTGCCACGAACATTAAGAAAGTAATTTGTATAATTTTCTTTTTTCACCCAAACCTATTTATTGCCTTTTTTTCATTGGTCAACATTTTTCCCTATCCCTTTTCTTATAGACAACCCTATCTGCAAAATAACATATATTTGTATGCCGGCTATCTTTAAGGAAATAATGTAGTCGGTCCACTATATTATTCGGAAAACTATTAAACTACCCACGTAAAAAGTAAATAATATATTTTGTTTTAGATTAAAATGAAATTGACATTTTGTTTACGTAGGTGGGTAAAAAAATTAGATTATCTTTTATTTGCAACCAAAACTCTGGTATCTATAATGGCTAGCATTTTTGTGGAAGCAATTTTTTTTTGTATGTAAAACATTATGATTTTTTTTTGTTAAAAAATAAAAATTGAGAAAAAACCCTTGTACTTTTTAATAATATTTCTAAAACATTTAATACCATTCTACGTAAAAAGGTTAACCGCCTAAACTCCTTGTAACGGGTCTGATTTAATTTATAGAAAAAAGAGCCCAATTAGGAGAGCGGGGTAAAAGAAAAATATTAAAAAATCTTTTTTTTTTCCAAGAGTAGTTAATAAAAAAATATTAGGCTTTTGTCATGGACGGCAATGGTGAAACGTAATTATTTTTTATCTTTCACTCCTAACCACAATGAAGGTAAGTACCAGAAGTTCCATTCTTGAGGAACCAGCATTCAATGCCAAAAAAAATCATAAACGTATGAAAGATTTGTCAGCGCGCAATAAAGAATGAAAACGCATTTATTTGTGTCGATCTGACGCACAAAAACATAACGATATCCACGAGAAAAAAGAAACGGAAAATATGCACAACATACCTACAAGCAAAACGGCCGTCGCTCAGTATAATGTTGTGAGTAGTGACCCATTCATGACAATTTTTTGAAAATTATTTGAACGACAACAAAAGTAAATAAAAGAAGTGCCCATCCCTTACAAACCAACATACACAGATAACAAAACCATAAGTTTTTCTTATTTTTGTCTTTGTCAATTTTATCTGACACCATTAGTGACACTACGACGACTTACTTGCCAGATAACATAAAACAATGGTAGCTTGAGATATACATTTCCTCCTTGTAATTATAATCAAATGGAACTGCGGTACAAATAAATTTATCTGAGGTAACTTGTGTAATTTCAAGGAGAATTTCCTTGTCTTCCGAGAAATATATCGGGTTATTTTTTTGAAGGATAAGTCTGATTTTGAGTTGTATTTGTCAAGGTGAGTAAATATTACCCTCATTTTTGAGCGGTTGAGTAAAAAAAGGATATTGTCTTAATTTAGAGGTAATGCGAAGCTCGATTATTTTCAGGTAAAGTCGTTCATTTGAAAATTCAATTCCTGGCTAAAATTTTATTATCAATATCACGCTTGATTAGGTCCAAGGGCTACGTAGAGGTGTAGGTATAGGCCATTGTCTTGTGACGGAGTCATCCTTCTTTCATCATTTAGTACTGGCAATCTTCCATTGCTGGCCACTTCATTCATCCCATTCTTCTAAATTCGGTTTAGATTTTAACTTTAAATTTCAAAATTAGAACATCTCATATTTTTTTGCATTGTTTCGTCATTCTTTGTCTGGTCTCCAACGACATCACTGGTGACCGCTGAACCGCTGTATTGTTATTATTTATTACCTACTACCTATTTATCAAGTGTGCAAAGCTATAAGCAAATAGTCTCTTTTTGTAACAGTTATTTTTATACCTCTGTGTAACGTTATAAAGTGCAAAAATACAACCTACGTCTCGCAATACACCTCTCCAACCATCCTGCAGTGTTTTATTTATTCTACCAAGATTTGTGTCTGTGGAGACTCCCTCCGATAGCTAGCCGAGGCAGAGAGGTCAGAGGAGGGAGGCACTCTGCGACAGTCTCAGTCATATTAGCTCATTTTTACTAAGCGAACCCCTATTTTTAACTTCGAATAACTGACTTACGCTTAGTTCCAATATTATATATCCTTGAAAATGTTAGTAAAAACTACAAAACATTTTTTTAAACAAATAATAATACAAAATAATAGTTATTATTTATCCACAATTTAGATTTAATTTATTTATACATATTTTAAATTTTCTTTGTCAATTAACTCTATCTCATATAATTAATATGTACCATGATGTTTCAAACCTTTCCAGTCCAAATTATTCCGAATAATGCCGAATAAAATTATACAAACAGAGAATTGTTATCTTAGTAATTTATTGGTTGAATAAATTTTATTCGGCTCACAGGCGAACGCCTAGCAATTTGATTTCGATATTAATTGGAAATTTTAAGGGTAGTTTTTGGTGCTGAGCGGGTAGAAAATTACCTTTAAACACTAGTTGTAGCCGGAGTTTCGCTCGCCCCTTAGACAAATACTTTATGCTCAGATCATAGAAACAAGGGAGATGTGCCAAGGCGCTATCGAGCTTGATGCCTGATCTTGAGCAAATTGCTCATATTAAAAACGTACGCACTGGCGACGAACCGAACACGATCGATGGTATAAATACAGTGTTTTAGTTTAGTGCTAGTGTTGAGTGACGATTAACAGTGTTAGATTGAGGGTGTGCGGAATGTTTAATGCGTGGGAGATCTTTTTATTCACAAGGAGCGCTTAATTATGCGCGTAATTGTGTCGGAAAATGTATTAAAAGTGGCATCAGTTGTTCCGGTACTAATTTGCTATGATGGCATATCTCCTTGTTTCTATGCTCTAAGACTTTATGTCAGGGTTGAGCGATTTAAATCAAAATCATAAAAGCCAAGAAATTTAATAACTCACACATGAATTGAAGAAATAGACTCTCTGACTTATTAAAATCAAAAATCAAAAGAACAATAAAACAATGTGATTTTTTTCGCGATATCAGGGTTGGTCCAAAAGTAAACGTTGTTCATAATGATGAGTACAATGACCCCTTTTCGTATTTAGACTGACTAATATGATGTCCTGTATATTTAATGACTATCTCACTCGTCTTTTACAAAGAACAGATACATGAATATATTTCATATTCCAATATCACGGAAATAAACAAAATGTATCCGAAACGTATCAATTTATCGAAACCTCGTTGATACAGCTGAAGAGCTGAAATCTGTAGTACTAGTGATGTTATGTTCGGTTATAATCCCGGAATATTCACGGGATGTTTTATATTTACACTAGACGAGCCCCGCGGTTTTACCCGCAGTTGCTCGGCTTCTAAGGGTCGTAGCGTTAAAAAGCCTAACCCTATAACATTTCATGAGAATTGCGCTATCTAATATAAAAATAATTTTTCAAATCCGACCGGTACCTAGTTCCAGAGATTAGCGCGTTTAAAACAAACAAAGAAACTCTTCAGCTTTATTATATTAGTATAGATATTCTTTGAAGACTTAACTCGTAGGTATCCATGTAAAATATTGATTTTGTACTGCATAGGAATAAACTATACTGGAGTTGCTCATTGCTGTAAAATTGAACTGATGCATAACTTAAAATTAAATATTACAGAGATACGTTGTCAGTTACGCTATTCATTGAAGGGTTAAACTACATATATTTTACGTTACAACTCCTACATAATATAATTTCGTTAAAATTAAAAATATAAACGTAGAACCGAAACGAATTTCCGATTTAACTTTTTAATTTCTGGCTAGACTGGCTCTTGATTTCCAATTTCACAACGTTCCAGTATTAAACATCAACGCTTCCACAAAAAATTAAATACGAAAACTCATTTTTAAATTCTCACCAATAATTCCCAAACGAGTTCGGAAAATTCGATCCCATCAATCAAAATCCCGGACGAAAACTTCCAAAATCCCGGGCTTAACGTTATATTTCGCATCCCTATCAACCCTTCCACTGGGAATTGAATAGTCGTCAACAGAAATTGTGATCGAAACAGTGTGCTGAAGAAATTGAAAAAGAACTAGCAACCCTCCGAGACTTGTGTAGACAAAGGGATATTATACATGAGTATGACTTTCGGAGTAAAAAATCGCCATGAACGTGTAGTTTTTTACACTGGCAACATTCTGCGAATGAAAAATCGTGGAGTTTTTATGCTTCGTCACTGTGAGTGGAGAGGGAAAATGGAGTATTTTCAGTTGCGTGTGTCAAAGGATTTCAGCGCTGTGAAGCATTGCGATTTTATTGAAACATGTTGTTATTATTTTATCAACCTTTGTAAGGTCACAAAAAACTTTTACAAAAATTAAAACCATCAAAAATATCACAATAATGTTGTGTGAAACAGTTTATTTATACAGTGACATAAGCACACGTGAATACAGCAATAGCGTTAATTCATTAGGTACCACTTACCGAACTTACACACTTTTTGCTATGTGAATTAATACATCGTTAACATAGGCGAAGTGAATTAAATACCGTTGACATGACGATCCACATGACGATATAACAAAAAAAAAAATTAAATTCATGACTTTCTGTCCTCTTTATGGCACCACATTCAATGTGACGTCACATAACCTATAACCAGCGGACAATCAAGACGCTTCCATTCTACTAATATTATAAATGTGAAAGTTTGTGAGGATGGATGTATGTATGGATGTTTGTCACTCTTTCACGCAAAAACTACTGAACGGATTTTGATGAAACTTTACAGTAATATACATAGCTTATACATCAGAATAACACATAGGCTACTTTTTATTCCAAAAACGCGGACGAAGCCGCGGGCAGAAGCTAGTGATGATACAAATAAGTATAATACTCATTTGTCAAATTATGATAAGGAGTTTAGTAGATGAGAGGGAACAGATGAACATACATACATAAATACATACCAGTCAAACACATAACCCGTCGTAATCGGGTAATAAAAATCATAACCCTTCCTTTTGGCTTTTCCGACGTCGCGCGTCGTCGGGTAAAAATAAAACGTGTTTTCGTGAAATTTTGAACCGATCGCCTAGTAAAACTAGGAGACAACAATGCCGATACACAAGTTTAAACTAAAGGTTTAATTTGAACCCTCTATAAACAAACAGTTCAATCCAGCAATTATGTTTTAACCCTAATTGCCGCAAGTGTCGGGTTGATTCCACCAATGAAATCGTCATCACAGAACATATGGCGTCGCTATTGAATCCTATTGCCTCAGAAAACAAATGATACACAATCACTGGACCCGTGTTAAACGAATACAGACCTTATTGTAACGCAATAGAGGCTGTGTGAAATGTAAAGCTAAGTTTGTAAACGTTAGCACATGTGGTCCAAGTTTGAAGTGGGGTAGTTTGTAAATTAATTGTTTATTCAATTAATTAATAGAAATTCTTTTGAACATTAATTGAATGAAGGTTTGGTAATTAGAATAACACCAATTCTCGTTCTGCAGAATTTAAATTTTATCGGTCAAAATCTTAACTAATATTTTAAATGTGAAAATGTGTTTGTTGGTTTGTCTTTTGATTCAGCAACGAAGCAATGTAAATGGATTGCCATGATTTTTTGCATAGTGACAGTTTATGAGGCGGAGAGTGATTTAGGCTACTGTGTACCTCAGTAGTACGTTGTTGTGGGATAATTTCTGACAACTACGCGGGCGAAGTCGCGAGCAAAAGCTAGTGACATTTATTTCTTGTAGATCTTATATTAAAATACTTAGAAGGTTGTTTTTTTTACAGCTCCAAAGACCGTAAACCTAAGTATTTTAACTTAATACCTCCTATTTCTAAGAAAAAGGGTCTTGGCAGACAAATAGACAGACAGACGGACACCGAAGTGATCTTATAAGGGTTCCGTTTTTCCTTTTGTGGTACGGAACCCTAAATCAAGAGGCAAAAGTCGAGTTTAAAATATTACACATCATTCAGCTCTAAAGGGTGTTCCAGATTCGCTGTCTCCTATAAAATAAAGCCATCTACCATTGAATGCGACATTTGGCACGCTTCTCCTAATTGCTCGATGTGTGCTCGCCTTTATTCCGCCCCTTTATACCCCCCTTTGTTCCTGATTGCTTAATGCCAGCATTTTTAATTACTGAGGGTGACTTTTGAATTATTATTGTCATTCAATTATTAACTTTTTTTTTATTGCTTTTTAAATGGTTAATTTTTTCTGCGTGTGAAATTTTTTTATGTGTTTTTTATTGACTTAAGATTAAGCTTGTTTTAATTACGACTGGTTTTAGAAGTAATTAAGTCACGTTTCATTATTTTAGTACTAGTAGCTGTGCCTTGAGGTTACACCCTCCTCCACCGTTCCAATTTAAAAGAAATCGGATTATTTACCCATCCACGCTATTATTTCGTCTTCGCTTAGCGTTCTTTCGTTTTTTAGGGTTCCGTACCTCAAAAGGAAAAACGGAACCCTTATAGGATCACTTTGTTGTCCGCCGTCAGTCACCGGACCATAAGTGGAGCCATCTGTTCATAGATGGCGCCATTGGAAGTATGCAGTAGCGCCATCTATGATCATATGTCGGAACTCTAAGGGCGCGAGGCATACTCGCACTTGTCCGGTTTTTTTTCTTTTTGCTCCATTCCTAAGGGTCAAAGCGTAATGTTTAATAACCTATAGGCACTGTTCCTCATGAATCTGGCTATCATATACAAAAATATTATTTCGAATATGTGTGGTTCCAGAGATTAGCGCGTTACAAACAAACAAACCCTTCAGCTTTATTATATTAGTACAAATTATTTAAATATAAATTTAATTTTATAGGCTTGTGTTTGCTTATTATTTCAACTAACTAACGGTAGTCGATTATCATTTGCACGATTGTCTAAAAAGTAACCTGCTCAATCGGTAGGTACTATCAGACAAATCTGGACCTGACCACCGTAGGGGCTATTCTTGCTTGCAGCGCTAGGCCACTATAGAAGCGCGTGTTGTTTTAAGACTATTGTCAATGCAAAATTGGCGGTAAACAGCTGTGGTCATCATGTGCACGGGATTTTGTTTTCAAAATGGTCTGCCGGCCTAGCATGACCACGATAGAAACGGGTTTTGTCTACATAGAAATAGACAAAGGGACAGATTGTAGAAACATTTCTACCGTTTCATTCATAAAACGTAGAAATGTTTCTACAATCTGTCACTTTGTCTATTTCTATGTAGACAAAACCCGTTTCTATCGTGGTCATGCTAGGCCGGCAGATCTAGACTTGTCTGATGGTACCTGTCAAATTATAATGTTGGGGAGCTAGATCTCTAAGATGTTCCTATGACCACCGAGACCGACTGCTTAACGTGCTCTCCGAGGCACGGATCTCGATGTGTAAAGAACGGTCACCCATCCAAGAGCTGACCGTGGCAAGCGCAGCTTAACATCGCAGATCGACCGATCAGCGCGGCTGTCATTTAGCCACGAGCACCATGAATTAGATAATATTGAAACGAGAAATCGAGGCGGCCATATTCCCATAACAATACTATAATTCGAATGAGGATTCCCGTACAAATACAAATCGCTTGAGCAAACATTGAATCGCGGAACAAATAATATAATTATTATGTGCTATGTAGGGTGTATCGTATTTGCTTCTATACGAGGAATTTGATGTGGTATTCCCTCAGATCATAGAAACAAGGAGATGTGCCAAGGCGCTATCGAGCTTGATGCCTGATCTTGAGCAAATTGCTCATATTAAAAACGTACGCGCTGGCGACGAACCGAACACGATCGATGGTATAAATACAGTGTTTTAGTTTAGTGCTAGTGTTGAGTGACGATTAACAGTGTTAGATTGAGGGTGTGCGGAATGTTCAATGCGTGGGAGATCTTTTTATTTTCAAGGAGCGCTTAATTATGCGCGTAATTGTGTCGAAAAATGTACTAAAAGTGGCATCAGTTCCTCCCGTACTAATTTGCTATGATGGCATATCTCCTTGTTTCTATGATCTGAGGGTATTCCTTTGTAGAGGCCATACTGCATTACTAGATAGACTTCCACGATATCAGACTATAATAATTGCCGACTAATGGAGATACCTTTTCAATGACCTGCCTGTCACACGCCGCGTGATGTCACCGCACCGCGAGAACTGTCAATTTGTTTGCGAACGTTCGAGGGAGAATGTCACGGTGAGATTCTCCCTCGAACGTTCGCAAACAAATTGACAGTTCTCGCGATAATATTAGGCGGCGTGTCGGTACAGAATTATAGACACGCTGTCGTGAATAGGTAGAATGTATGGTCATCATCATCTACTATTTAAAAATAAGTCGGGTTTTCCTTCCTGACGATATAAGTCCAGAACGGACGAACCGATTTCCACGGTTTTGCATTCGTTGGAAAAGTCTCGGGCTCCGTGAGGTTTATAGCAAATAAAATTCAGGAAAATTTAAAGAGAAAAGCGGGAAAATCTTTTTTCACATACAGCGCCATCTCTGATACATAGCATGTACTACGGTGGCGAAACGGAGTTCGCCGGGTTTGCTAGTCACATAATAAAAATAAATAGTCAAAACACTGTTCCTTTTAACTGACGTAAAATCTATACCAATAAATAAAATTGAAGTGTCTGTCCGTGATTTCAAAATAAATGCCTAAATTCAAATGAAAACTGCTGTTATTTTTGTCTAATAGATAGAATTTTTGTCTATAGAGACAAACTTTCAGACAGATCTGAAAGTTTGTCTCGAATAGGCTCCGAAACGGCTTAATTGATTTGAATGAAAATTTTTGGGATTATAATAGGAATGTATGTTCCGTTTAGATATCTTGTAGGGTTGAGAAAATATATTGGGTGACTGGTAATTAGTGACGGATATCTAACTTATGAATAATATTATACCTACTCAATCTACTCATGATATCAAACAAATAAACTTTTTTTATTATTTACTATAGCTCGTAAAATATAGCTTGATATCTGTGACATGTGCATTTTGACGTTATTTGTTCGTATTTGACATCTGTCACAGATCACGCTATTTTACGAACTATAAGTAGGTACATGACCATAACCAACGTAATAGAATATTATTGAGTAACAAAAATAATATACCATCTGTAATTGAATTTTGTCAAACAGTTACTATTAATTTATAAAAAAAACTCGCTGACCCCGCTGTGATGTCAGTGAGCGGCCTCAAGTTAGTAAAAAAAAAGTTTTTTTGGAAAAGTTGTTTGGTATCATGAGTACAATCATGTGTTTAAGTATCGGTCACTAATTACCAACCTTATATAGATATCAAGGTAACATTCCTTAACTACCCTAGATCACTAGCAAAAAGATGTTAAACACTTAGTAAAATTCAACAACGATCTTCTTCTAAATTATTTATTAAATTCGTTAAGTGTGCATAATAGTCTCCGAACACATATTATTATCATAATAAATTATAATCATCTTTCAACAATTCATATTCTACGAAATAATCGATATTCAATCTTGCTAACTGTATACATCTTTTTGTTCGTGACTGTATCTACTAAGGAGACATTTTTCGAAATTCCATCCCTAAGAAAAGTTTGTGCGTAAAGAAAAACGACAGTGTTTCGTTTTCCAATTTCCATGCATACAGAGTCGCGGGAACAATAATTAGGCCCGTATTACAGAACGATGCTCGAGCACAGATCTCTGCTTGAGCATAGATTTAAAGCCATTTGATTGGTTGAAATCTATGCTCAAGCAGAGATCTGTTGCTCGAGCATCGTTCTGTAATACGGGCCTTAGTCCTACTAATCTATACTATAATACTCTTATTATAAATGCGAAAGTTTGGGTGGATGTTTGTTTCTCAATCACGCCAGAACGACTGAATGCATCAGGATGAAATTTGGCACAGAGATAGATTATATTCTGGAACCTGAAAAAACACATAGGCTACTTTTTATCAATTTTCCGCAGACGAAGTCGCGGGAACAGATAGTTCTCTATAAAATAATCAATTTAGCTCAACAAATATTATATACGACATGTGTCTTATGTGTGATCGTCCAATTATTTGGGGCTAACGTCTGCTTCAGACGGGCGCGCCACAGTATATAAATTACTTGGCGTAGGTCAACTAACGATGGTGTAAGAGATAAGATGGCCGCGATTTGTATCCTTGATATTTTATATTGGCTGTTCCCCGCGGTTTCACCCCGTTGCTCGGCTCCTAATGGTCGTAGCGTGATGTTAAATAGCTTATACTATTCTTTATGAATCTGGCTATCATACACAAATATTTTTTCGAATCCGACTGGGTTCTAGAGATTAGACACACTTTGTGCAATTTCTAAAAACTGTGAAGGAAAACATCGTGAAGAAACTAGCAATGTCCTAGAACCAAAAATTCGAAGACATGTAATGTCCACCAACCCGCACTGGGCCCGGGTGGTCCCTCTCACGGAGAGAAGGCCTGTCTCCCAGCGGTGGGAAAATTATATGCTGATTATGCTATGCTATGCTTGTACTACAGTAATAGTCCTAGTTTAAACTCAAAGCTAAAATTAGGTCACAAACTTACCCCATACCACAAAAATACCGCCCAACAATACAAACAAACCTTGCACACAAAAACTTTAAATAATACATTCACAAAAATGATTCACATTTGCGACCAGACAATAAAATATACAACCTTCCGCTTATAAATTACACCACAAGCAAATGCAGTCAGAATGCGTTCGTTATGGCCAGTTTTGGAGAAACGCCAGCAAATACAGACGACCAACGGATAGGCACGAAATATATATGATTTGTTAATATCATAACTTAGAAAGGAAATGAAAAATCTTATGTCGTGAACTTTGATCCGGATTATTAGAGTTTAGCTAATATATTGGAGAACGTTAGGGGACGTGCACACTTTGGAGTGGCTTATATAAAGCGGGTTATGACATAAAACTTATATCTAGTTTCATGGTCATATTTTTGGTCACTGATCACTAACACGAGATTTGAGAGCAGATTTATTTATCAAAGATTAAGGGCTTATTCAATTTAGACGTTTTGACACGAGTTGACACGTTGAGAGCACCGTCCGGATTGAAACGATCAAACGTAGGGCTCCTAACATTCTGTTGATCATGTGAATAGACATTAATAATTTTATTATAATTAACACACTTGATTAATTTCCGGTTTTTCGTTATATTACAAACCAGCGGTTTAACCACCGTTTAATTTAAAAGAAATCGGATTATTTACCCGCCTCCACTAATACCTACTGCGTTTTCGCTTAGCGTTCTTTCAGACCTTTTTTCTCGGCTCCTAAGAGTCATAGCGTGATGATAATAGCCTATACTATTTTTCATGAATCTGCCTATCATATAAAAAAAGTTTTTTTCGGATCCGACTAGTAGTTCCAGAGATTTGCGCGTTTAAACAAACAAACTCTTTAGCTTTATAATATTAGTATAGAATAATTATAGAATTTGTTATTGTAAAACAAAAGAATGCCGTTTATATTGACATACAACACACAACATAAGAATTAAATAGCATTTCCTTTGCTAGGAACCACAGGGTAGCAATTCATTCGCAATTACCAACGCGTTGGAATTCTTGGTACTTTTTTCAATTCCACCCGTGTTGAGAGTAGAGACGCTAAGTGCGCAGTGCGGATGGTCAAGACTGTTTGAGAACGGTTGTTGAATTAATAGTATGGCAAATTGTTTATTTATAAATCATTGAGTTTTCTATAAATGCTTATTAAACATCTTTCGCAATTAGATGACGGATTTGACACCTACAACAACGCTAATGCCTTTTTTAGCTTACAATTTTACAATAAGATCGACAATAGTTAGGTCTTTAAAAAAATCAATAATATTATAATCGAATACATAACTAACGATAATCGAATAAAATGTTTATTTTAAGATTGCTTAATCGCGATTAATGTGGTAATGCTGCATTTATTTTAATGTAGCTGTTTAACGTTAGCCAACTGGATTTCCGCAATTGCTTTTTTAGACTGTGGTAGTCTTTTGTCGTAGTGTGTTCTCTGCTTTACATTTTGCTGTTTTAACTTCACAACATAATTTTAGTGCACGTTTTTCATTTATTTTAAGTTAAGCCTTAATAATATTTATATTGCTGATTGGGAGGTTAAATCTAAAGTAAAATATTGAATTATATCAGGTTTTTTTTTGTTGTGCGTCAAGCTATACCATAATTTACTAAAAAATTGATTTAACAACGTCAGCATTGCAGTCTGAACTACCCATGAGAAAAATAAAAAAATGTACCGTACTCAGAATTCGAATGGAACTATCCGAAAAATAAGTTCATAATTTTGAGAATACTATTTTAGAACGCCAGTTCAACAACCCACACCATTAATTCCTAAATGATCCATAAAATAAACACCCATAAAATCAATGGAAAATAAATTTAATTTATTACCACTGCATTGTGGATGACCGTTATGCGTTTCCAAATATTAAAATGCATCGCTCATAAGTCATTATGCAATGACTCTCGTTTTATTGACGATGACGATAGTTAAATCATTAATGTCGATTAATTTATCGACGATAAAATGACAATTGACTGCGTATTTTCGGATGTGGAGGCGTTCAAAGCACGTTTTTGTTTGATTCAGTGCTCATCATAAATAAAGCAATTTTATTAATCTTAAAACTATTATAAATGCTGTGAGATATGGGACGTACCTCGTGATAATCTTACTCCCTCGCACTTATACCTCCCTCTCTTTCTTATTGGGAACTACGAATGCCATGTGCAGCTCTGTACTTAATAAACAGTGATTAATTAATTCATGCGTTTAATTGAGATACAACAAATGCGAAAGTTTGAATGCATGTTTGTTACTCAATCACGCCAGAACGGCTGAACGGATCTGGATGAAATTTAGCACAGAGATAAATTATAGTCTGGAATAGCACACAGGCTACTTTTTATTCCAGAAAAATGTGCGGTTCCAGTTAAAATTTCCACTCGACTGAAGTCGAAGGCAACAGCTTGTTTCATCATAAGTGTGATGTATCTTCAAAACCAAGACCTTTGGTACATCTTTTATTATTTAATATTCCAAAGTACTAGAATCAACCCTTACATTGTAGATAGCCATTCTACCATCATTGTTAGCATCCACATTAATCACCATTACAAGCTTGCCCCACAAAGCTAAGCAACCATGTCCATCCAGGACATATAACTCAAAAAAATCGATAGTTCTTATAATCCGAGCCAAATCTGAAGGAACAGTAAAACTAAAAATTAAACAATCCGACTTGGTGCCCTGCCAAGTATCTTTGTTTCATTGATGCATATCTTCGGGCTCTTGGCTCGAGGCTCTGCGAAAACGGTCTTCTTGACTAGCGTTGATTTTCTTGATAAAAATTACAATATGTTCGTGTCTCCTCGTATTTGGTTGTCTTTGCATTTTTCGAGGACTGTTTGAAGTTGGTTTGTTAAAGATGGGAATTCTTTTAAACTTATCCTGAAATTGGTCCTTATTGATAGCCTACGCTAGACAATCTCGTTATGGCTTTTATTAAGGTTCTGCACATCTATGACTGGAAACATTTGTAGATTCAGACCATTATTGTATCCTAAAAGCAAAAGCGAAACAAAAAAAAATTGTACTGTTTAATTATGCTCTTGGCGTTTTTAAGGACTTACTTACAATGCTACATAAAATCTCTTCTCTAAACTTTTTTTCTTTCCATTTTTCTCACTTTTGAGCAAGTACAGTTTAACTAATTAAGGCCCGTATTACAGAACAATGCTCGAGTACAGATCTCTGCTTGAGCATAGATTTAAAGCCATTTGATTGGTTGAAACTAGTGTCAATCTATGCTCAAGCAGAGATCTGTGCTCGAGCATCGTTCTGTAATACGAGCCTAAGTATGTCCTTTTTGGTTTATGCTAATAAATTCCGTCATCGCATTCTTCATCATTGACAGTGACATCACCTACTGCCAGGATCTGTCTTTAATTGTATTAATCTCGACACTTCGCTCCTACGACAGTCTAAATAGAGGTCTCAGAAAAGCTAATTCCCTCAGATCATATAAACAAGGAGATATGTTATCATAGCAAAATAAAACTTGGAATCGCTGTCACATAGCTACAACTACAAATGCTCCTTCAGAAACATAGAGATCTCCCACACATTGAAAATGCCACACACCTTCAATCTAACACTATTATTCGTCACTCGTCACACTCACTAAATCAACACACTGTTTATAGTATCATCGATCGCGTTTGGTCTGTCGGTACCATGATCACATTGATCATCAAGCTCAATTGCGCCTTGGAACAGCTCCCTTGTTTCTACCATCCGAGACTTAACAACCATTAAAACCGAAACGGCTAAAAATCTAATCCAAAAAACACTATCTGCCCACTGTTCATTAGTGCTAACCAATCTGGTTTAAGAGGGAACAGGGCGTGAGATTCTCCATACAAACGTATTCCCCATTTTTCTTCCTGAATAATGGCTCTAGAGTATTTTTTTTTTGTTTCATAAAATCAAAGTCTGCTGTATACATGTCCCTGTCATTTTCTTTTTATCAGCAACTAATTAGTAAAGAAAATATGACCCTCCAAAAATTACAAAAAAATACCTATTTTTACCGCCGTGATTAGAGGACTACCAGACGATTTAGAAAAGTTTTTAACATAAAAGAAAATGATAGGAACCTAAGCATACTCTTTATTTAAATAAATTAAAAAAATAAAATTGCATCGGCTCAGTTTTCGAGGAGAAAAAGGGGGAATACGAAACGTCAATCTCGTCAATTGTTTTGTGATATAATCGGTCTGAGCTGTAGCTGTCCCTATCACACACTACGGGGGTTGTTCGGGCGCAGCGCGACGGCAATAGTTTCTTCAAATACCTATTTTTCAAATTCCTCGCAGGCCCCGTTCCCTCTTAATCTACCGGTCTTTATAACATCGTAATACCCGACCTTAAAGCCGCGTATTATAATTCTAAAAATACCCTTTTCAATATTAAGTCGTATTCAAGTTTCAACAAAGCACGAAATATCGGTGCCATCTTAAATGTTGGCACATTTACCGATGTAAGGGGTTTACCAATACAGATTTTTATCTCCGAACTTCCTGCATAGTTGGGGTGACCGTATTTTGTAGTTGCGTACGTATTTTTGCTGGTTGGAATACCGGTTGTGTTGGTTCGTGGAGCTGGTTCGGTATTTTAGTTATTTGATCATGTGTAGGTTGTGTTTTTACGTTGTTTGCTATTGCCAAGTCTGGCACATTTTTAGCCTCTTCAGCTGTATAACTTCTGTTACTTGACTATTAGAGATTGTGATCTGCCGGCCTAGCATGACCACGATAGAAACGGGTTTTGTCTACATAGAAATAGACAAAGTGACAGATTGTAGAAACATTTCTCCGTTTTATGAATGAAACAGTAGAAATGTTTCTACAATCTGTCACTTTGTCTATTTCTATGTAGACAAAACCCGTTTCTATCGTGGTCATGCTAGGCCGGCTGTAGGGGAATTCTTTTAATTAAATCGTTCAAAATATAGTTCTCACTGTCATCTATAACAACAGCGACAAGCGGGAACTTATACAGGGTTATTGGTAAAAACATTAACAACCTTGTAGAACTGTATTACTTACATTTAAACAACAACTTTTGTTCGTCTACGAATACATCAAAAACGATAATATTACGTCAAAAACATTCCTTTAAAGAAAAGCCGAATAATGAATGTTAAAATGTTACATTGGAAGTAAAATTGACACGCTGCGGTTATAAATTCAACTTTGATCTTTTCACTGGAATTATTATCTGACACGAGGTCGTAGCGTTGTAACAGTGTAATGATTTAAAGCTGTCTAATTGACACATACCTGTTATATCATAACACCACGCCTGTCTCTCCCGAAGGGATAGGCAGAGCCCACCAGTGATTAGTTCCATCTAATAGTGGGCGAATCTATTACCATTCACTAGGTACAAATATAAACTCCGAACTGCTACTGAAATATCGCTTCTTTGATTCGATAGCGTGGCAAGTCCGAGCCTCATTGCTTCAATAACGTG